>CM029924.1:42735954-44016954 GCA_017639245.1 Myiopsitta monachus
CAGCTTGCCAAGAAAAGGAATAAAACAACATTTCCTCTTCCAGTTAAACAAAACATCATCCCCAAAGGCATGGACAAAAACAACCCAACAAAGAGACAAAATTTAAGTACATGCTATACAGTGTGTTTAAGTTTGATTGCCAGGTATCAGAGCTGGAAAGAAATTTGGGGGGGAAGGGGAAGAAATCCATACTATATTATTGAAGATCATGAATGTGTCTGTTAAGGAATCTTCTAGTGTAGCAGGGCATATATGCTGTAAGAATTCAGGTAACTATGTTTTAATGCCTTCACAATGTAAATAATAGTGATTTCTGTACAAGTCATGGCCTTGAGGTTGCTGAATGTTTTCCTTCTAACCTCCTTGTTGGCCTCTCTGTAGCATGAAAGGGGATGTGGAGGGGAAAGAAGGGAGAGAATAAAAATGTTAGCTGTGAACCAAAGCATTGGTGGCTACCTGCAATCACGGAGTTCAGCTAGCAAGGGTGAAATGGTCTCTGCCTATAGAAATGCTTATCATCCTTGTAGCACCTGTGGCAGGTGCTTTCTTCAGTAGCGCAGTGCTGGTGCCTGCAGTCCTGCTTCAGCTCAAATCTGCATGGAAGCACTGTGGTGGCAGCATGCAAAGACCCTGACAGATTGCCCCTGCGAAGACAGCTGCTGCCTTTACTTTGCAAGTTCCCACACTGCTGAGCGATAGTGCAGGCAGCCAAAACCAGAGCTGCCTTGTGTCAGCACTGAATCAGAGTAGCTGCTGTCTGGGCTCTGTGTGTTTGGGCAAGCTTTCTCAAGGAGGGCTGTAAACTAAGTTATAGTCTCAGTTGTGATGTGCTATAATGAGGTGTCTTCAGTCTTTGCAGTTGCCACATCTGTTCCTCTGTTGGCCAGATGGCCCATTTGAAACCATCTCATCTGAGTTATACCTCTTTACTGTCAGCACTTGTTTTCCATCTGAACTTCTTAGGCACAGCCCCATAGGTCATATCCAGCCTTTAATTTCTGAACACAGTATGTTTATTACTTACCTTGCAGGTAATTCTCTGATGCAGGATTTTTCTGGGGCGTGAATCGCTCTTTAAGTTTTCCTCATGGAATTCTTCAAAGCTTTTTTTCTGATTTTTTTTTTTTTCCTTTATCAGGGATCTTTATTTCACAAATTTAAGAGCTGGTTGTTGAAGAAAATATTAGCAGCCATAACCACAGTGCTACTGAAGTCTTTGTAGCCTATTTAAAAGCAAGCTCTAACTGGAGCTTGTTTGGGTTGAACACCTCTGTGTAATCTCATGGTAAAGCAACTGTTTCATTAATGAGTGACTGGACTTACACTCTGAACAGGACTTGTTTCAGTGCCATGGTAGATCAGGTTGTCCTGTGTTTGATCAGCCCACATAAAGCCAACATGGGGTTTGCCTTGGTATGTGGGCAGAAGTACCCTCCTCCCTAAGCCCCAGGGCCAGGCTAGACCATGAGGGAGTTCCTTCTCTCCCTACGTATCCAAGTATCCTCTCAAAAGAAACCACAGTGATCACAGGAAATGGTGATCACACCATCTCTCCTCCTGACTTACAGGAAGGACATAGCAAACGCGTGCATGTGAAGACCAGGCCAGTAGGATAAACCCAGCTCATGCTGAAGCTACGGCTTAAGTCCAGTCGTCATTTTTCTGTCTTTTGTTAAAATAGGGTTTTAAGATGCATTAGTATTTGGATTTATACCAGTGTCTAACTCTGGAAGTTGCACACTTGAAAGGTATTTAGGAGGGCTGCAATATTCATAAATTTCCCTTTCTTGCTTTTAGCCATCTTTTTTCCTGACTTGTGCTCTTTGGTGCAATGATCCAAAGACTTGGGACAATGTGTATGTTAGGAACAGAGCAGCATGTGGCTTTTGACTGTTCCTCTGATGTATTGTCACCTGCAGAAATTGCAGCCTGGATTATGACAGGTGGGAAAATGCAGAGTGTGACAGGTCAGGTGTAATCTTGGCATTTGCAAATAAATCTACATTGCAATTTAAATTAAGCCAGGAATCCCCTTTTGCCAGCCCTTACGTAACTTCTATTCCCACTCGAAGAGCTCCAGGTCTAAAAATAGCAGAGAGAAGTCTGTCAGTATGAGGTTATGTAGTGATTTTAATAATAAAAATATGCTCAGGATGGTTGTAAGCATTTCTGAAAATGCCTGACACATCCTGAACTAAATGTCTGCCTACCACTTGGCCAAGTTGGGATTTCTCCTATGGTAGATCATTGGGCTGAATATCCAGGGGACTGAATTAAAGCTTAAAGCAGAAAGAGGTGGAACAGTGAAAGTGCTCAAGTAGGTTTGCTGGGTGGTAAGTTTTTGCCTATACATATACAAGTTATAATGTTTGACATAGCCAAGTCAAATTGCTTATCCATGTCATTGCTATCCATGTACATAAGTCCCCAAGATTTTAGTATGTGGGATCTGAGTTCCTGACTCTGTGTGGTTTAGTGTGCAACAGTGAATACTTTATCTACATTTACTTCAATGTTTTGGGGCAGAAAATGATCCAGGATATTTGTTTTCCATTGTCTATGAACTTCTTTGCCTCAAAGCGTTGATAGTTTAAGAAAGGAGATCTGAGCCAAGCTGGACTGTTCCAAGTCCTAAGCCTAATCTATAGCAGGGAGCAAGCATATACTGCTTAGGCTTACAGGAGGATTAAATCTAAAAAAACCCACTGAAATTCAGTAACATAAAAGTAATGAAAAGGTCTTTATTCCCAATATTGTCCAAATTTATATGACGTTTATATTGTGCTGTATTTTGACAAGTAAGAAGAAGCTTATGGATTATTTGGATCATGAAAGACTAAAATGTACTTTGCAACCATAACTTTGTGTATCAATAAACATTTGGGCTTTTCAGAGACCTTGAGGGCTATTGTTGGCTATGAAAACATCAGATACTGTCCAGAAGAATAATATTGGAAATGCTAATTCAGTAAAATGTGCAACATAAACCCCTCAGAGTAATAAACAACATAATAAAAACTGTCAGTGTCGTAATTGTTTAAAAGGTGCCTTCAAATCTGAAGCTGAGACCTTGTTGTTAGAGCAATGACTGAAGATGTGAGAAATTTATGCTGGATTCTCTCCTTGCCTGTGGGTTTTCTCTGTGACCCATGATCTGTCCCCATTTAGCTCTGCTCCCTGAACGCTGGCTCAGATGTCCAGCTGAACTGCTGCTTCCTGAGGTTGCCATCAGTCAATGAAATGCAGTGCATGCTTTTCACTTCACGCTTGCAAGAGGTTAAAAGTATCAGCTTCAATTAAAAAGATCAAGCTTTATGTATCTTTTTAATTTTGCACATGTGCCAGGTGATAACAGTGCTTGCAGCTTCATTGGCAAATAGAACCTTGCAATGTAGCTTGACTGGGTCCCAAAATAGGGACAGGATTCCTTTCCCACTTCATATTGCAGAGCAATCCTGTTCTGTGATGGAAGCCATGTTATACCAGCAAGTGGTTTTGGGTGGTTCTGGATAAAGGTTTATTTTCCTATTGAAGTAGTACTTAGTCATGCAAAATATTCTCTAGTTTGAATTCAGCTTGCTATTAGTTACTGCTCCACTCAGCTCACTAGCTTTATGCCTGTGGCCGTGTCTCCCTGATCAGAGGCAATACACACCGCTGCAGCTGCTGGGGAAACTCCATCAATTTGTGTCCTTGTAGGGTGGTGTTCCTAGCAGAACGTCCTTGCTCTCTGCTGGTTGTACCACACATGAGATGAAGTCAATTGTTAGGAGGGTATTGAAGAAGATCTGCCTAAAAATGGAGACTCAGGATTAACTTACATGCGTAGGTGCAGGAGATGCTGGGAAAAAACATACTGCCTCTAACAGAGATGTAGCTGGGTTTGGTCAGAGGAAAAACCTTCCAGCAGCTCAGTGTGTTCTCTTACCTTGTCATGAGTTATTCACTGACTGGCAAAGATGCATTAAACCAGTGTATACTTTCTCCAGCCATTGACGTTAATTGAAAAAATTTGAATCCTGCTTGCTTCAACATTTTCCCTCAAACAATTATTGCTATGAAAATTTCCATGGCAATTGTAATAACTAAACATACCAAAGGAGCTCACTTACATATTTTATAATTTAATTTGTGACCAATGACAAGCAGCTAGGCAGATTCTGTTGTGCAAGAACAATGTGAAGAAAATCAAGTTTTTAATCTGTTTTAGAACCCTATGGATGTAGGTTAAAGCTGTGCTGATCCTTTCACTTTTTGTGTATTCCTGACTCAATGCCACTTCAAGCTTTTTGATAGAAATGCAACTCTTTAAACAGAAACAGTAGCAAACTAGATTTCCATAAAAATAAATGATAATTCAATGATTTATGCTGATAACATCTGTTAGAACACACATGGCGATGGGAAGAAGGCTTCCAGTTGTTCAAGCACCCTGTGAACTTTTGTTCCCCCTCAAGTTGGCAGACGTTAATATTGTCCCTTGTTCTTGGGGACACAGCTCAGGCAAAACTGCTAAACTTGGCAATTTCGGTTTTCTTAATCTCTTGTCATATCTGGATGTGAGCATGAAGCAGGAGGTCGCACTAGGCTTCTCTACAAGGAGGATGCTTCTCAATAGCCCCTGCATAAGACACCTTTTAACCCTTTACTCTGATGAATTGTGCAGGTGAGTTGTGCCAGTGAGCCCCACTGCAAAGGCTGGGTTTGTTACTTCTTTCCTCCCTTTGGAAAGACATGTTGTATGCTCTCTTACTTTGCAGTCTGTATGTGGAGGAAGGGTATGAAAGCAACCTGTACACGGTCTCAGAGCTGTATTCAGACCTGCTGGTTCAGGCTAAAAGCAAACATAAAATTCCCACTGTTGGGCCCCCCCAGGAGACAGAGGGTATGGCAGGCTGGAAATGTGTATTTTAAGAATGTTGTTTTATTGTGAAGGAGAAGAAATTCTGCCTGCCTAAAAAGAGAGAGCTGTAGGGTAAGCAGTTGTGAATAGATGAAGCCTAGACCAGCTGAGCTCACATATGTGTGAGATAAATTGTTGTTTTAATGTACAGCAGTAGTCACCTCTATTGGGATGAGAAAGTTGCACCCTAAAAGAAAATGGAGATAGGATGCTTGCTTCAAAAATCTTGTGAAGGCTGTTCAGGAATTTCTTCCATGCAGGAGAGCTGTACTGTTTGTGGTGCTGCAACTTCTTGCAGTAAGCCAGAGCAGAGGCTGCTCATGAGCCGGGAATGGCCCCTAGGGGAAAAGAGGGTCCTGTTACCAGGCTAGTGGCAATTGCCTTTGAGCACTGCCACCCTACAAGACTTGGCAACATAAACCTGCAAGCTCAGTTACTGTAGGAGGTGTAGGATGAAACTGGCGGACCTAGTAAAATTAACTATCTAGATGAAAGAGTCGTGAAATTCATATTATGGTTTGGAAAGCAAGTATTGTGTGCTATTTTGTGTGCTATTCTGTTTACACTGCGGGTGGCAACTTTTCTTTGTCTTCTTTTTTTTTTTGTTCTTCTTTTGAAAGAGGAGTTTCTAGATAGTGGCTTCACCCAGAGTTTTAGAAGCAACTCGGTTTTGGATTTACCCCCATACAAGTCCCAGTGGAAGGATCAGATGTGGCTGAATAAGAGGGATGTAAACAGAAAAACCTATATGAATTTGTAGGGCATCCTGCTGAGAGTAAATTCTTGTTGACAGTGAAGAGATTTAAAGAGGAACATTCCTACTTAACTTTTAAATGTCTTCTTTTTTTTTTTTTTTTTTTTATGGAAAAAAGTGTAGCTGTTAGGGAACTGTGGTGTATTTTGCTGGACGCTTCCCTTTTCCTTGAACACTGAAACCAAGAAAGACCCCAGCCATTAACAGGTGAGCAGTGTTTCACTGTCCACAAGGAAACCTAGCTCTGTGGGCCATGAAGTAGTTCCCTCCTGTTGCTAGCAGTATTATTAGCTGGTTACAAATTTCAGCAGTGAGTTAGTGTGACAGTGGGTCAGCTTCTAGGAAGCAGGTCAGGGATGCTCAGCACTGTTTGCAGGACTCTGTTTCAGAGAAAAGTGCACAGGGAGCTGGAGGGATGAGAAGTCTGGCTGGGAGCAGGTTTTTCACTGGCCAGTGCTTTCCATCTGGTCTAGTGGTGTGAAGCGTGTGCTTTGAGTGAAATATGTACTGGGAGAGGCAGTAAGGAGGTTGTGTGTTGTTCTACTCATCTGCATTCAACCACCTGCTAGTGAAATAACCGCGCACAGATCTGAAAATGCAGCAGGCACCTATGTAATCTGCTTCACATCTGTTTAGAGTTTATAGACTTATATTTTTGAAAGGATCTTCAGCAGGTTCAAGTATTGATGTGGATGCAAACACAGGCAGTAGTTTTCAGTCCTGAATATTTTCGTTAAACAACACCGACTTGGTGCAACATTTGCTGCACAAATAATTGGGGGTCTGTATGGCCTTCACTTCAAATGTTAGCCTTTATTCTAGAGTAGTTCTGAATCTCCCTTGTCCTCTTCCAAAATACTCATAAGATATAGAGAACAGGAGAAAGATAAAGCATTAGTCTTGACTCAGTATGCTTTTCTGAATTTTCACTGTTGTCTGATGCTTTACTCGGCAATGGATCATCACTTCCTTGGGGCTCTTCCACTCCAGTGAACTCATAGTATGAGGCCTGATGCAATGGAAAGGTCCAGGCAACTGGCACTGAGCCAGGGCATTTCCTCACTAGAGCTGTGTCCGGGGCTCAGCAGTAGCAGTCATTTTTCTCCTTCTTGGTAGCTGGTGCAGTGCTGTGTTTTTGATTTTGGGCCTGGGAACAGCGCTGATAACACCAGTGTTTTCAGTTACTGCTGGGTAATGTTTTGGTCTGACCAAGGACTTTCTGAGTCTCATGCTATGCCAGGGAGGAGGGGAAGCCAGGAGGAAGCAGAAACAGATACCTGACCCAAACTGACCAAAGAGGTTATTCCATACCACAGTGCGTCATGCCCAGGATGTGAAAATGGAGGGTAGAGACCTGGAAGGGTGTGGTGGTGCATTGCGGGGTTCGCTGCTGTGGGGTGCACTGGCTGGGTCGGGCTTGGTGAGCAGTTGTATTCTCTTTCTTTGTGTTTCTCTTGTATTATTATTGGTGGCAGCAGCTAGTGATTTGTGTTATACCTTAGTTACTGAACTGTTCTTATCTCAACCTGTGGGAGTTGCATTCTTTCGATTCTCCTCCCCATCTCCCTGAGGCTGGGGGAAGAAAGGGATGAGAGTGAGTGAGTGAGAAAACTGTGTGGTTGACTGGAGTTAAACCACGACAAGCTGTCATGATCCTGTCACTGTGGGGACACTATTTTGTTTAGATATCTTTTTGGGCAACACATAATGTAAGCAGGCATAGCTTAAGACAGTTAGAATTTAAAACAAACTGATTACTAAAGCTGCTTTCACTTGCTCTGCTCAGCAGCCTAAGGTTTTGTTTATTTTTCCATAATACAAGCTCTGGCTGAAAACCCTTTGTGACTGTGACTCAAAATCTGGAGACTAAATGGTTTCTTTATTAAAGACTTCAATGTGGCATTTGACACACTGCAAATTGCCCAGCAAATATAATCCTATTAATTGAAGTGGAGAGATCATATCCTTTTATGCTTAGAATCAACAAACACTGTGCATTAAATGCTGCTTATCTCAGACAGCTAACTAAATAAGCACTGAGAACTGAGTCTGATGGTTGGCTACTCTACTCGCCAAAGTAAATACAGATAATACCACATGTTCTGAAAATGCCAGTGAAATACTGCTGCTGCTTTTACTGAAGTATCTCTAAAATTGATTTGCCAGTTTGTTTTTCCTTGCATAACTCTGCTGGTTGCTTTTATCTCTTCTTATTAAAAGTTTCTTCATGTTGCAGTATTAGCAACCTTATCCCACTAGCTAAATTAATGCAAAAACTTTTACTTCTTCCATTTTTTCCACCTCTTAAGTGAAATGGAGACCCTGATCCAGGACAAGCTCTGGCATGCTACAGAAAATAGGGATTGCTTCAAAAATACTATAGCAAACAAATACCAACAAATCTATAATGTCAAGCTTACGGAACTTGGTGAGTAACAACTGAGAGCGTCCCATGAAACCTTTCTTCAATGCCACTGTGCACACTTGCCGTGAGGTAGTCTTCAAACGCAAGCTCATATAGTACATTATTCAAAACTTGTTTTAATAAGGATTTTCATGCGTAATCCCCTAAAGATTTCAAAATGATTTTTTTTAAAGTGTATGATTATCTTTGATTTTGGCTTTCCATTTTTTTCCTTACAAAGTCTGTATATATATGTGTGGATAATCCCTAGGATATGTCGCATCTCTCCTTCAGTTGTTGATTCCAGTCTTTTCTCACTTCTATACCAGTTCAGGGCTCCTAAAGTTTCTTTTGGGATGTATTTTATGCAGCTGTTGCCCGGCTTCCATGTAATACCTGGTCTTGTTTTACAATTGATATTTGCAGATTTCAGAAGTTAAAATAAGCCCTTGGACTCATTCTCATTTTTAGCAATGTCAACCTCCTGTGAAGAGCAAATACGTGCAGAAGTCAGTCTTTACTAGTGTTGTCTATTTTACTTTAGGAGAACTCCAAGCCAAATAAATCAAACTAAAGCAAATACTATAAATAATTTAGCTGATACATGTGGTTGTTGTATTAGTGTCTTTAGCAGGTATCTACATCATTAGGGAATATATTGAGGATCATAGAATCATAATTCAGGCTGGAAGTGACCTCCAGAGGTCATCTACTCTGTTTCCTCAGAACAGGTCTAACTAGATCAGGCTGTCCAAAACTATGTCCTCTCCCCATCCTGGGTGCAGTGAAGCCCGTGGATTGCTCCATGTGGAACACTTGAGACACCACAGGTGTGCTGGAAAGTTACTTGTGACTTTCTGCTTTAATGATATGAAGCAGGATGCATGAATGAACTCTTGGGTAGATAGAGAAAACATAGTTAAATATAGGAAAGACTACGCTGAAGTTTGTTCTCAGAAGAAAATACAAGAATAGATGCTGAAGAAATGAAAACAGTGGTGATGGAAAAGGGGATACATAAAGAGAAAGGTGCTCATAGATGCTGTGAGTTTTCAAGTGCTGAGCTGGCAGAATGTGAAAGTGAACTCCGTAGGTTAAAAATTTTTGCCTGGGAATTTCATATTCTTCCTGGAAAACTTACCTTTAAGCCTCTATCGTGGGGTGTGGGCATTTATTCTTGAGAGAACATGCAGTATTTCTAATGCGTTTTATTGTACGTTGTGTGCGTCTCCTGTGGTGTGATGTGATGTAATATAACATGGCATGTGGTGTTATAAATAGAATGATGAGATCTTGCAAAAACCTGCCTGGCAGGCAGACTCACTGTCCCTCCTTTTAAAAGGCTTCCTGAGCTGTCCACTGTGATCCCTTCTTTTGTTAAAAGACACCTTCCACTGTGGCACCCTCCTGCTCAGGTTCCTGTGGAGTGGTT
Source organism: Myiopsitta monachus (assembly GCA_017639245.1). Classification (NCBI taxonomy): domain Eukaryota; kingdom Metazoa; phylum Chordata; class Aves; order Psittaciformes; family Psittacidae; genus Myiopsitta; species Myiopsitta monachus. The sequence goes on from CM029924.1 coordinate 42,745,448, forward strand.
GGGATAGAATGGCTTTTTCTCCAAAATTCCTTTTGCTTGTCACCAACACAGCAAAGACTTCATGGGGGCAGTATCTTGCTGCTCTCAGCTCCTATCTCGCCTTTCATCTGTGTCTATGTGTTTCTAATTTGCTTGGTGCTATGGGCAAGATGCTAATTTTAGCAACCTTGTGTAATTACTCTGAAGTCACTGGGGTTAATCCATGTGTACAGTAGAGCTCCAACCAGAATCTGGCCTTATGTTGTCTTAATATTTTTGGCTATTTTTTTGGTCACTACCAGCAAATTCAATCTCTGTGGCCTTAACATCAAAGCTGCTGTTAGAATAATATTCTGACAATAGTTTAAAATAAGCAAGAGAGCCAGAGTTACAAGCATGATAACACGGGAGCAATACCCTGGGCTTCCTGGCAGTGATGCTGGACTGCAATTTTATGACCCCCAGCTTGCTCTGTGCTTTCTGGAAGAGTGATGGGTTACTATATTTATACCTATCAGTTAAGAATACTGATTTACCTGCATTTAGTTCTAGACCTGTTTGTTTTTCCAGGCAGGCTTTTCCTCTGAGTATCTAACCAAGAATAGTTCCTTTTAGCTCCATTTTGTATAAGAGTTGGAGATCATATCAGTTGCCTACTAGTACTCATTAGTCTAAACCATCAGCTGTAAAACTGGACTTATCAGGGCTCACTTTTATGTTCCATGTTCTAGTGTGTGACAAAATATACGAAAAGGGACTTTATTTTTCACTAGCAATTTTTAGTTGCTTTGTCTTCACTTTCCTTATAGCCTAAATTGATGTATTTCTGAAGTTATGTGGAAGAAGTATTAGTGAACAACAGTGTGATTTACGTGTGTTGTCTCAAATACGTCAATAGATCTATGAAGATAATGTACCATATATCCTTGAAACCTTGTCATGGTGTGATAGCCTATTGCAAAGCTTGTTACTTCTGTTGAATAAACCCCAAATATATTGTGACACTTCCCAAAGTCTGAAACGGTTTTGAGACACTAGTTGGCAAGTACATACAAGAAGAGAGCAGTTTGGTAGCATTTGCTCTCCTTTGGCTGAGTCACACAGGAGAAGTGTGCATGCAGAAATGAGTTAACGTAGTTCCTGAAAGGTGATGAGAAATAGTTAAATGTACAGACAAATAATTGGATTGTTTAGTCACTTCCCACTGATAGCGAGTCCATATGTAAGAAAACATTAACCAGGGAAAACGTTAGTGCATGAATGATGCATCGAGTTGAAACTCCACACATGAATGATGCATTGAGTAGAAACTCCACACATTGTGTTTGGCTCAGTAATTTAAGCAAAACCAAAACAGATTCAGCCTAAAGCAACATAGCTCTTGTTAAATTTCACAACTCATGAAACATTTCAAATGCTATAGTGTTACAAATTAAAAGCACATTTATGTGCATGATTGGAGGCATATCAAGGGATGGGGTTTATTTTGCCTTTGCTCTTAATCTTTCCAGCTACGCTGAAACATGATCCTTTATTAAACTGTTATCTTGTGCCTTGCCTCTAGGTTTTTTATATCTCTCATCCCCATTTGGATCTGCTGCATGGAGTGTTATTTTCTTTCTGGCTACTTTTAGGGAAGTTCCTTGAAGCCAAATTTATTTTCCTCCAGCTGCAAGGATTTATTTCTACCTTCAGTACAGAAAAGCAGTTGGACCAAGTAATGAAAGCAAAGGTTGCTCTTCTTTCCATTACAGAACATTTTCCTTCTAGATCTAAACGTGTTCCTCATCAGAAACAAATGGATCTAGTATGGACTGCAGTGCCAAACTGTGCACAACAAATTTTGGACTTCTGCAGCTGTTTAGTTGATAGCCACCAATCACGGTAATACAGGGCCCTCTGATACTGCTTAAGGAACAAAACCAAGTGTTATAATGCAGGAGAGTATATGTGAAATATTATTTGTCTCAAATTTCAAACAAAAGTACATTAGAAGTATTAGAAGAAATTGCCATTGCTTATAAAACCTTCAAAACCTCTTTCAGTCGCTATAGTATCTAGCCTCTAGCTTCTGATGGATAAATGTGAAGATGGGGCTAATGAGCTAAGTGAATTCTGTGGGATTTGGAGTTTGTTTAATGTTTATTTAAATTTCATTTTAAATGTGTAACCACATTGAAGCCTGGATTCAGCAATGCAGGGGAATCTGACATTAAGCATGGCTTTAGTATCTTCCTGATGTTAAGGAATACTTCCTAGAGTAATCTTTGTAAGTTTTGCAAAATTATCTGAGGTTTATTATTAATTGCCTTGTAATGGGACATGCAAAGCAGCAGAAACACTTAGTAGAAAGGTATGGAGAAACTAGTTCCCCCTGAACTCCTCATCTTTGACGAAATCCACTGGTAGGAGATGTCTGTGGTGTCTTAAGGTGTTTCAAAGTTCTCATGCTCTTAACTCCACCACCACTTGCCCTTAATTACGCAAGAAGCTGGTACTGAAAAGAAGATCCATCTGCAGCTGGTGCAATGCTTTCTACATCAGTCAACTATCTAGTAAAATATTTAAAAGCAAATCCTAATGAAACAGCTTTTGCATGTTTTTAAAACAAACAAACAACAAAAACCCAGCACAAAAAAAAACCCCAACACAAACTTTCTGTTGCGTTCATGGATTTGTTCTTCCATGATACTCATGAGGGATTCCCTTTTACTGAAAACCAGAGATTAGGAGCTTCACAGCACAAGGTTTTTTTTGTGGCAAAAAAGCAAGCTGTTCCTTCCGCTACATCTACCCAAGTCTACCGTTTGTTTGGTTGAAGCATGAACCATCCTTTCCTGCAATGAAGTGGCTCCATAACTGCTTTGTGAAAGCTGAAGAACTGTGGATGAATACAGGGAAGGAATTAACTTAAATCCAGGCAGTGTGTCTATGTTGTCAGAGACTCTTCAATGCATAGAGTTTCTTGCAGGAAAAACTACTACACACTTGGGAAAAGTAAACAAAGGAATTCAAGGACACTGATATGTAGCAGCTATTTTACAGTTTTGCCTCTGAGACACTGAGATAGTCTGAAGTTCTGAGCTACAAAGAAATGCATTATAGAAAGTGGGGTAGAAGACCCCAAGACAAGAAATATAATGTGCTTTCATCCCACAGTGGCAACAGCAGTGGCAACTGCTGCAGGGACTCAGAATATCTGGGATTTCAGTCATCCTCTTTGAGACATAAGCCTGACTGACTGCCTATGTCTTCATGGTGTTTTGTCTATGTAGTCTCTGTGAGTTGTTCTGCTTTTCTTTTTACCCTTCTTTATTAATAAAGCTTAACAAACAGAGCAAGGAGGGAAAAAAAAGCCTCCTTTCATGATCATGCAGGGAATGTTAAAAACAGATACCACACCTCACTACAGCAAATGTGGTCAGCATCCTTAAAGTAAATGGTGAAACAAAGGGTTTTCTGTTTGTTGAACCTCGGTGCACATCATAGGTGTGCAATGAAATTTATTCCTCACAAAGCTTGTTTGAGATATGCGCTCTGGAGTCTGTGTGCAATTCTCCCACAGTTGTCTTTGAGCTTAATAGTCTCCCAGAGCAGCTGAACTAAGCACCCATTAGACTTTCCTTTGCCATGTCTATCTTGAATATTGGAAGAGCTGAGATACGAGTTTATGTATCTCTCTGTTTGTAAGAAATGAGATGAACTGAAGGGGAGTCTGCCTTTGCTTCAACTCGTTCTTGCGTGTGCCAAGCTTGTCCCTGATGGAAGTCAGTCTCTGAGTATTTTTGCACAGCTGCCATAACCAGGCAAGCTGTTTTCAGAATAACTCCAAAATCAGAATGATCTTTCTTTCGAGATCATTGCATGCAACTGAATGAAACATAAATTAGTTTCTTTCTTTAGTACTTGAATTTCTAAAGCGTTTTGCTAAATGAGGAGTTGGTTTGTTATTCTGCAGATTCCTGATGAAAATAATTAGTTTCTCTCACCACTGAAAGACAATGCAATAAACTGTTCTTGAGACCTATCCTGAAGAGGATAGGTGTTTAAAAGGTTTCTTTCTGCGAGTAATTGTTTTCTGTTATCTGGAGAGAGTAATAGATTTACATCCCAGAAACAATTGCAGTCTTCTGAAATTGGTCAGTTTCACAAAAGCCAATTAATTTTTTCCCCTGTTTTCTACCTAAGAGTTCAATTTTTGTACAGAAACTATCTTGAGTTACAGTGATATGGGGTCAGACTTATCAGAATATATTTTTTGGTCATCCGTCACTATGCTGTGTGGGTCTTGGCCTCAGTCTCCTCTGTCCTCCTTTTCCCCAAAACATGTCCTGCCTATTTACTTCCTTAGGATTTGGGTTTGTGGTTGTGGTTTTTTTGTTTCACTTTGTTTGTGAGGTGTTGTTTTTTTTTTTTTCCCTTGTTGTTGGTTTTTTGTTTGTTTGGGTTTTTTTTGTTTAATTCTCTCACCAAATTTGGATGAAAGATCTTTAATCCTCCCTGCTTCTTATGCCTAAGTAGCTTTCTCTTGTATCTGGAACTTCCCCTTGGGGCTGGTGTTTCTGCTCAGGGGTGTTGGGGTTTGGATGGTAATCAGGGCAATACATTTGAGCAGAAGGCCAGCCTGCTGGAGAATAGTGGCTGATCCTCTGGATAATAATGCCTGCTCCTTGTTTAAAAAATGGGACAGTTCTTGGGCTCACAACTGGTAATTTTGTGACTGTGCCCCCTGAGGGCTCCTGGACTGCTTGTATTTAAGTATGGGAGAATGACCAGTGACCTGGGTTGCTGAGTGAGTATCATAAATGTTTTGTTCAGAGGGGGATCCTACTAACATTGGGCTAAATGCAAAATTTATTTTGACTCCTGAAACCTGTAAGATATATAGGGCCTTTTTTGGTCTGCATATATGCTAACTTTAAATAGGATGATTAATGCCTTGTTACTGCTTGGAATTACAAAACCAAGTACAATAGTAGTTCAAATGGCTTCTTCATCTATTATGTATGAGTGCAACCCAAACAAGTTTCCAGGTTTCATTCACAAGAGAGCAAGGAGTGGTTAAAAACAGTAGAGAAGGAGAACATAATTAATTTAGATTCTTAAACTCTAGGAAACCCATCCTGACAACCCCAGCAGAGGAAATACGAACCATTAACTTAAGGATGAGGAGAGGCCAGTGAAGCTAAAGTTGATAAAATAGATTTAATAAGAATGAGGTACTCTGTTAATTCACCTGTTCTTATACTTTTTTGTGCTATTGACAGATGCAGTCCTTTAAAAAAAGATAGACATGAGTGCCAGTAAATGTGCCATAATGTTTTACACTTGTTTTTTGTTGTTTTGTGGGGTTTTTGGTCACTTTTTTGTTTTCAGTACATATTTTTCTCCTGAAATGTTTGCCATGGCAAAATAATTTAAAGTTATTATGTAGCTAAGGACTTCACTCAAGGCTGACATTATATTAGGCAATGAAGCAATATAAAATAGACAATGATCTCTACTGGGTTTACTCTCAGAAAAGCCAAGGCAGACTAATAAAAACAGGCAACAAAATAGAAAAATGGCACAAATTAATTTCTATTTGAGGCACAGCCTGTGCCAGGTAAAGAATAAAGTGTTCTAAAGTATTTATTTCCTTCTTTAGTAACTGCTAAGGGAATAGCATTCATACGTGCAAGAGCCAGGGATTTTCTTCTAGAGACAACTCAAGTGAAAATTACAGGGATCTTTTCCATGCCTAAACCACACTGTTTGAGTGTATGGTAAATGTAAGTCAAATGTGTCTCGTATTCCCATTTACAAATATTAACTACAGACTGTTTGGGCTTGTTTTAAAAATAATATATTAGAATATCTGTGCTCAGCAAGTGTTCAGAGGTCCAGTTCCAGTGAATTTGCTCTGCTCTTTAAAGAGGGATACAGCACTGATTTCAGTAGAAAGGGGAATGGTCCGAATGGACCATTGGAACAAGTGGGTTACAGAATCAGTTCTTGATTTCATTTACCATAGAATGCCTGCAGTACATGTGGACACTAGTGGAATTGACCTGGCAAAGCAGAATCCAGTTTTTAGTTTAACTGGGTGCTGCATCTGCGAAGAGTGAGTCTGATTGAACTCCAGTTGCTGAAAAGATCTGTATGTTTAAGATCTCAGTGCAAAGATGAAGTTTATAGGTCTATAAAAGAGCTTTCTGAAGGACCAAGTAGTAGGAAATATATATATATTAACACTGGCATAGCTTGTTATGTATAAAGCTGGGGAAGACTAATGTGTCTACAGAGTCTCCTGTTACCAAACCCCTTGAATCCTATGCTTACACTTCCCTAACTGCAATATACTTTACCTGATCCATCATACGTTCTTGTAGAAACTTTCTAGGTAAAACTAAAGAGCCATCATCCAGCTGGATGAACTTTCTTAGGCAAGTAAGTAAGGACAGAAGCTGCCAGTTATTAGATGGAAAAATTTTACCTGCAAAATAGAAACACAGGCTTGTGAATATGGGCTTGAAAGCATTTTTATCTTCTCCTGCTTCTTACTAAACTAAGTCCTAAGGTTTGTGTTGGCCCTGTTCTTTCTGAGGTGTTATCTGCTGTAGTAAGTACAGTCTACACCTTCTTTTTGAAGATGTAACAACTGGGTAGGCAGGCAAACTCATTTTCTTTTGATGTTTTTTTTTAGAAATAATTTAGTGACTTGACTGTGAGTTGCTAAGGTCACTTTCGATTGTAACTTGCTTCTGTCAGATTAATGGATGACCATATTCAGCTGGTTTGTAATGTATCATTGGATGTAGATTGCCCAGGATGCTCTACCCACCTATTATATGTACACTTAACAACTTCTCTATCACATAAACTCTTCATGTCTGTGGTGAATAATCAAGATACTGACACCTATTAAATCCTCATTGATTTTTTTTTAATGTATGATAGCTACATGGGTGATATTCAGTGCATTGAACTTGGTCTATTATCCCAGTATTTGATCTTTGACAGAAGCAAGGTGCTCTTTATCCTTATGCTAGCTCTTGCATAGTGGTCCTCTCATCTCCAGAAGATCTCTGCTTCTAACTTTCATCTCCCTCTGAGATTTGCTGAGCAATCAAGTCTCATCTCCAAATCTTTTCACAACTCTTTATTTGTTGAAGTTCTATGAGGGGCTTTGTAGGAATCCAGAGCATTTCCACATTCCTACACATGGAAATGTGGATCCTACATGTAGGAATATGGAAATGGTCTGGATCAACCATCTTTGTTTTATGCTACTTCAAACTCTTCTTCAAATAAAGGTCTGTTGTTACACAGAGGTCTATTGTTAGCACACATGCCGTTTTTAGCTAGCCTTACACTCGTGAATTTTTCATGGAGTGCAAAGTTAACATTCAAAGCCTTATTGTGAGGCATAAAGAGACCCAGTGAGTCAAATAAATTGAGTCACCTGTTGAACAGACCCAGCTCTTGATATGACTATTTTGCTGGTGCTGGACTCATCACAGTACAAATTCAAGCGGGTGAATTGATGTGGTATGTCTGAAATTGCTTTTCTTCTAAAGAATATTGCTCTGGGGCTTTAATGCATGTCTGATCCCATCAGGTCCAGGGGATGTGTAAGTATCTCAGCTCTTATATGTCACTTATGACACGATTTGTTGATTTCTAGTAGAAGTGGAGTACCAAGTTTGAATATATTCTCTGTGGGTGAGGGCTCAAACTTTATATTTGTATTTCAATAAAATAGTTCTGAAAAAAAATAAATGCCATAATCACTAAGACAGAAATGTCTTAGACTAATAGTTTGGTTTCAGTGCATTTTAATAAATAAAAATGCATGAATCATAAAGGGTTTAGGGATCAGATAGTTATTCATATTTAGTGCTATTGTGTAATGTATATAATTTAAACATAGACATACAATCAAGTGATTTAGGTAAAAATAGAAATAATAGCACAGTCCAATCCAAGGTTCTAAAATCCTATCTTGCAAATGTAAAATTTTCATGCTTTGTCCAGGAAGGAAATTTTTCTTGCTGTTGCGTTACACAGATCTTGAAAGGAAGGCATAGAAGTTGTAAATCTTGCTCAGGGTCATAGATGAAGTAAACATTAGAACTTGGAAGTTGGCCCTATTTTTCATTCTTGTGTTTGCAGTATGAAGGCATCAACATCAAATAAGCTTTGCATTCAGTTTCTTTTCTTTCAGAACCTTATCCAATCCCCTCTTCCTCATCTCCTGTTAATTTGAGGGTTTTTTTGTAGATAAGGGGATCTGTTCTCAGTGTATTTTTCTTTCCTGGTAATAGGATATTGGAGAGATACTGTCTCTGATATCTCCCTGCTTTGATGCTTTACACTTTCTTTCACAGTGGCAACCCAGAAGACATGTCAGTTAAATAAGACTTCCAGCTTTTGCCTGGTTATCACTGATTAGATTTTGATGGAGAGGCCATTAGCAATTGGGTTCACAGTCTCCAGATGTATCTGTAGTGTTCTTGACCAAAGAACCTAGGACATCTCTGAAATATTTATCTGGCTTCAGTAAGAAATCTTACATGAGTGTTGTTCTTTTAATATGTTCTTATTGCAAGATCTAAAAAATATCTTGCAAATATGTGTGATATGCTATGAAACATTCTGCTATATTAAGAACATTTGTGTGTAAGGGAAAGAATATTAAAAGGAAAAAAAATCAGTGACCAGTTGACACATTTTGAGATGTGTTGGGAATTTTTAGGAACTATATTGACAGTGTATTCTAGTAGGTTTGCTGTTATAAACTGGGATTATCTAGAGAAGCAGAATGATTGCTGCTCATACTGACACTTCGTAAAATTAAACTTTATTTGCTGAAGGTGTTTTCCAAAGTGAGGAGGCCGGGTAATGAAGTTGGAATGGGGAGGCCAGTTTCCCAAATGCTTTAATGTGAGGCTTACTCTAATTTGCCCAGGGTATTGACAGAAGATTAGTTTACATATATGGTGTGCCAGCAGACTCAACCCTGATGTGAGTGGCAGTGGTGGCTCAAGGTAACCTGGAAAATACTGAAGCTGAAACAGAAATTTCTGAGATACTTTCCTTAGGATTTGGTAATTACTTAGTATTTCTTCCAAGGAATATAAAATTTCAGGAACTCATTAGACAGAAAATTCTTAGAAAGTTTGAATTGTAAAAGATGTAAAGGACTGCAGGCTGTCAGTGAGCTGGAATCTGCACCACTACTGTGAACAACATCAGATGAAAATTAGTATCTTGACATTTGAAGTCACCAAAACTAAGATTCTTTTCATTCAAATTTGATATTCTTGTATTAAAATAGTCGCCTAGACTCCTAGAGTTAGTAGAGAGAGAAATTTGCCTGATCCTAATGCAGGCTGTGAAATGCTCCTGGAGGAGCATATCATTCTGAGTTTAGCCTATATGATTAGCCTCTAAACTACATGGAATGCATCCTGCCCCAAATTTCAATCATTAGTCAAACTCAAGCCTGGCCTTATAGATGATGTCGCCTTATACTACAGGTTGGGGTGGGGGTTACTCTAAGGTGAAGACTGTCATCCCCTGCAGCACTGTGAGTTGAAGGGCATGCCTAGAGCAGATGGATGAAAGTAGTGGTGCTATCTGTAGCCTCTTCATTCCACCATAAACATCCATCAAATCTGATGGCCAGAGTGCTCCCTGCCAGGCAATATAATGATGCATCTGTTAATCACCTAGCTGAAATCTGGTGATGGTCAGGCACAGTAGAGTGAATAATGGTGAAAGTCAGGCATATACACAAGGGTGAAAAGACCCCAAGTAATTGAAAAGTGGTAAAATAATAATTTAACTGATTACAGTTTGAGTTGCAAAGCTGAAAATGCTTTTGAAGGGAATTAAAGAAGCTGGGAAGGGGAGAAATATCAAATTATCAGTGCGAAGAATGATTATGTTAGTGCCTTGCTGAGCTTCCAAGCATACCCTGTGGGAACTAGATGTTTACAGAGCCCTGAACAAGCACTTTCTCAGCTAGGTGCTTATGTACGCAGAACAACAAAAAAAATTCCACACAGCTATCTTCTCTGAGCCAAATCTTCTCAGTGCTTGCTAAACAGCACAGATGGAGAAGTTTCCACAGGGGCTTGAATTGAGGAGGCTAAAGGGATTGAGGGGAGGAGTGGGGAAATTCTTGATTGCTTAAAGAGGTTTGCTCCAATACCTATTCTTTTGACTGAATTTGAATAAATGTTCCTACCTCAGTTATCTTAAAAAAATATATTAATTTTCCCTGTTTCTTCAGGCTGCTTTGGTGAAATTCTCCCTAGCTTCAGATGTGCGTATTACAAGCCCCATCTTAGCCGATCACCCAAAGCTGTCTGCAGAGTCTGTGGAAACAGGAACTTTTTTCCTCTGCTTTGTATGTCTGCCTCAAGGTGATATGAGGTGTGTCCTAGCACTACCTTTTTCCCATCCTTGACTGTTGTTGGAGCCCAGATGTCAGTCATCCATATCCCACTGAGAAGACTTTCAACCTTTATTTGGATAGCTTAGTTATTTGGCCCAGTTAAAGTAGTCCTTTTAAGGGGGTGTGTATCTATGTTAAAACAATGTCATAGGCCAATGTTTTGCAACCTTTCCTTTAACTTTTTCTCATTTCCATGTCTAATCGAGGCTATAGATTCCTATTTTTACTATCCAAGTATCATGAAGGCCTTGTGGTATGATAATAAATAGCTCTTACTCCTACTAGGCATAAACATGCTTTTTCCACACAGCTTTAAAGTCACTGGAGGCATGACAACATACAGTAGTGTGTCATAATGCCACTTTTTTAGATCAAATACCTTCCCTTTTTAGGCAATAGACTTCATATTCAATGCCTACAAGAAACCCTGCCAGTGTTACAAGTGACCCTGAGCAGCTGGTGGGAAAGAATTCGGCAGAAGCTTTGTTCAGCCTTTGCAGCTCTGGGCTGGGGATGCTCAGTCCAGATGGAATCTACAAACCATTCAGCTGCCAAACTCAAATAAGCCTTTAATGATCATGTGTAAAATGGCACTCTTTTCAGTTTGGAAATTGTGAAAAATTTGGCACATTTTTCCTGGAAACAGGAAAATTCAGTAACCTTCCAAAACCAAGGTCCATCTTAAAAGTGAACAGACTCCTTTTTTTGAGAAAGCAGAACTTCTGAATGTGTCACCTTGAAGGAGTTTTGTGTTGGCTTTGCTTTGTTTTGTTTTTTAAACATGGACAACAAAACAGTTATATGATTTTGCTGGTAATTTTCCAAAATTCAGCCTGAGGCAGGCACTCATTGGGAAATTTCTGTGGCCTAAATAGATTCACAAAGCAGGTTCTACAAAGGGATATTTGAGATAAAGGCAGCACAACAAGCACTGCTTATAGTATGGTGATGCTGCCTCTGGAGGGTACCTTCCAACCTTAACTATTCTATGATCATTTATTACAAAGTTTTTGTGGATTTAATGAGAGCCGTGCTTGGGCTTCATTCTGCAAGGCACAGATTCACACCCAGGGAATACGGGTTTAGGACTTTTTCATATACACATAGTCACTGCTGGGCACCTCTATGCCTTGTGTAAATGCTAGGCTCTCCTACTGGGAGAACCAATCCAAAGCAATCCTAATCTTTTAAAAAAGTACAAGCTGTAAATGCAGACACACCCCTAAAGAATGATTTTTAGCAGACCTTGAGGCACCCGGTGTTTAAAAATATTTTATCTATCTCAGTGCACTGACACAGATTAGACCTTCATGTACCACATGGAGCTGGATGAAAAAGCCAGTTGGGTAATGCAGTTGCACTGCCATCCCGGGTGAGGTAGATGGGAATCCCTGTGCCATGACCATAGTAAGGACTGTACTCATGGGTGTGCAGAGTCTAACACAGAGGAGCTGCCCTGGGCTGGCAATGGGATCTGGGTAGCCAAAGGAGAAACCTGTGTCTGCTGAGCTGCTTTCTCTTTGCTGCAAGAATGTTTGCTTTGCGCGTGCAATAGTGTGACTGTGGATCCATGATTACATAGACCCTGCAGACAGTTGGCCCAGTGTAAGAGGATGTATGAATACCAGTGATGCTAATGAAGTTTTGGAGACATGATGAAGCTCTTCTGTTAGGCCGAAGAGGGAGTCTTCCTATTGGAATACTGCTCCAAGGACAAGATAAACATTTGGTCTGAACATGAAGTGCAGGACTCAATGTAGTAAACCCCTGAGATTTCTCAGCATTTCTCTAAGGGCGTGTGCTTACAAATAAGGAATAGGGAGACCTTGCCTCTAGAGCCTGTCTCTTATCTCTTCTCTGTCATAAACTGCATTTCCTGATGCAAAATATATGCGCTGTAAAATGTCCTCTGGCTGTATTGCTTTGCTTTTTTTTTTTTTCTCCCCCTTGCTTCTTCTTTGTGTACAATTGTACTGATTTCCTGCACTCAGGGGACAATGATCTGCCTGAAAATTACTTGGCTGCTCAGGAGAGTCTGTCATGCTGTCTGATGGGAAAATTATGATGATGTCTAGAAGGAAAGGATATGTTTTTCTATCTGTGTAATTACCCAACCTAGTTTCCACCAGAAATAGCAAGTAACAGCTTAAGCCAAGATCTGCCTTCACTAAGTGCAAGTCCAAGCACTGTGCACACTCTAAGGCATGGGTTGCCCCTGCTGGCAGCCGCCTTGCAGGCGCTAGTGTAAAAGCTCCAGGTTTTTCTGGCGATGCTGCATGATCAGGCACCCAGCTCCAGTGGTACCCAAGGCTGTGCCTGCAGATCTGTGGCATCCAGTCTGAAGAGACGTACATCTCAAGGGCCTCCCTTGCATTCTGCACAGAGTCTCAACATGACCAGTGTCCACTAACACCAAGATAGGTGCTCCAAAATCATTTACCCATTGATTCTTTACCCTCTCACTGATTAATTTTAAATTATATAATTGGTTTTGTTTTGTTTTCTTGCCTTTTTGGTTTTGTTTTTTATTTCACCCCAAGCCAGATCAGTCTTTATCTACTGTTTTGTTGCTTCCAGGGTGGCATTAGCACCTGAACATACACAATCTCACGTGGCCTGGAGGCAGTTTTGTGATATATGTCCCCTCATTAAACACTCTACAAGACTAGAAATTTTAAAAAGGCAATTGTAACTTGAAGCAAATAGCAGCCTAATTATTTGTGATAACTTCTGTCATGCATTTAAGGCAAGCCCCTGGAATAAAATGACTCATTTTTTCTTTTCCCCCATACTGTTCTTTTGATATTCTTGACCCCTGTGGTCAGAATCAATGCACTGAAATCCAGTGAAAAACACAGAAAGAAACGTACTTAACGTTTCATGCTATCATTGAAATTCTTCTGTAGATTGACTTTTAAAGATTTTCCTTTAGGCTGATAACACCTAAAAACAGGTCAGATGTTATAGCAAATCACACCTGTATGGGTTTATATCCATCCAGACACTGAGGCTTCAGTCTGAAGCGGTAGGTGTTGTGGAAGCTTTGTACAATGAATAGGAGGCCATGCAGTTTTATTGCCACTACCCAGCGAAGCGTGGCTCCATCAGAGCCTTTTATCGGGAGTTTACAAGTGCAGCGCTACAAATGAGTTTGCTGGCAGGGTGCTGACCTCTCACTGTGGAAAGCAGAAACTAGTTTTACAATTCAAAACATCGATGTATGGCCTTCTGGGATTACCACCTGCAAAAAGACTGTCTGTAAAGGGCTAGAAACAGGTAACAGAGGTACATGCAGAACGGTGAGCCCTGCCTGGAGAGCAAAGCTCAGTGAATGCTCACTTCATCAGGGCAGCCAGACCTCCGTGTCATGCTCAGAAGTTTTGCCCTAATAAGCTGTGCTTTTCAGCAAGCACTTGCTAATTGCTTAAAAGTCAGCACAGAGAGCTTGCCAGCATAGCTGCATCCACACTACGGTCTGCCTGTGCTGATAAGCCTTGCTCAAAATCAGGGCTTGATAGCTCAGCATTACACTGTGGGGCTCTGGCTGTCGTGATCCAGATCTCTGCTGGCTCCGGCACCTCTGCTTCAGCTGCCTTGGCCCTCCTTGCTTCCATCAGTGCAGATGTGCCCTAAGTCACCTCTTGTGTTAGTGAGATGGCGCCAAGTCATGTGCAGGGCTAGGGGGCGTAGAGTGAGTAATTAATTTTTCAGTTCACTGGGAAAGTGCATGAGGTGGATGGAACATTCGAATTTGGATGGGAACTTTGAGAAGGGGGGTTCATTGTGCTCAAAATGGAAGAACATGCTGAAATGAGCAGTAGCTGTAGAAGGAAGTGTGAAAATGTCAAAATGAAGTGTGTTGGCTCTTAAAATGGCTGTCAGGTTTTAAGGAATATAAGGAGACAAGTTGAATTTAAAGGTTCTGGGGATGTTACTAAATTTATGGTTTTGGTGCAGAAAATAAGGGGGTGAAAAATATCACCCAGCTCTGATGTGGAATTGTAAGAAGAAAGGAAACTATAGGCATTACAGGGGAAACTGGAACAAGAAATGTCTTTCTGCTATATGAAAAAGATATAGGAGGAAAAATAATTTAGACCAGGCAGCCTGAGCAAAAATGGTAGTGTCAGGTGTGGACTAACTGTTAATAGCAATAGATGCAGACCAAGGGAAACAGTTATTCTAATTTTTCTTTTCACCTACTTTGTACTGATGTAAAGGACTGCGATTAACAGAAAATTGAGAATCAGGTCCTTCAGGGATGGTAGAGCCAACATGCAACCATATCTGTTTGCAGGGCACGTATGAATAAGGTACAAGAAATTGGGGGGGCAAACCCTTTATCCAAAAAAAAGTCTTCTCATATCCACACAAAACAGATAGGCATCCATGTTTCAATGTTTCATCAAAAATGATTAAAACTGAACAAAAACTTTGGCCAGAAATTAGCCTGTGGCTCTCAAAGAAACCCGATGGAGTAGTCCAGTACTCTGGACCCATTTGGTACTGTACCTAGCTCTGTTAAACTGTTGTCACTGGCAAGCAGCAACCTTGACAAAGTAATTCCTGTCCACTTGGAGCCAGCCTGTTAACAAAGGTTTGCTGCGCCCACACAATGTGTGGCTTTTTGGGCTCCAGTGCAACAGCAGGCATTGATGGCTAGTGTCAAAATCCAATCTCTGCTGTTGCTGCTTTCTCACTAATAAAAAGCATGCAAGTGCAAGTCTGGAGAGAATATGATAGTGTCAGATGATGATAATTACTTTTCAACAGAAAGTTGCTTCATTCTAACACTGAGGGTTGGATTTTTCTTGTTTTGTTTTTTTAAGTATGTTACCCGTTATGTTAACTATTCGACTCCCACCCCACTCCTTGCATAGCTTCTAAAGGCAGTATGGGTATCCTGAAGGAACAGAAAGAAAATGGTTTGGCAGCATAACTTTAGATGGGAAGGAATATAAGACTTGCTTTAAAGTTTGCACTTACTTTTAAAGCCTTCCAAACGTACTTTTTTTAATGCTCAGAGAGCTCTGTGCACAATGTATTTGTGTGTTTCTACATTTCTGAGCTGAACAGTACGTGTGAAGCAAACCTAAGTGTGGCACACCACTGACTGAATACCAATGTCTGTATAATTTTCCTTGTGCAGGAGGCGGAGATTTTTCATTTCATACTTCAGCAGAGACTTGCTGCTGCAAATTTCTGAATACAGATAACCTTATCCTGCCTTCAGTGTTTATTAGCACAGAGATTTTAGAAAGTTCCTTCCCAGACTGGGCTGTGCAAGGTGCAAAGTGTTTCTAGCCTTTGCATTCATAATGGGAGCAGCTTTGAATACAACCAACATGCTTGTTTATACCAGATTTCATATTACTGTTTGTAGAGAGACAACAGTCCAAAGAGCCTCTGTGGAGTTCTGCCTTCATGAAGGATCTTTGGGATTTGAGCAAGGAATATGGATTTACTAATTGTGTCTACCAGATCCTCATTAGCATCACTTTGCAAGTTACAGAATCTAATCTTGCAGAAAGAAAGAGAAGCTTTTATTCACCATCCGTTTTAGACTATAGCATATGCTGTAGGGGTGGCCAACAATGATAATCTGCTCCTTCCCCAACTCTGGAGCTTTGTGTTGCTTTACATAATTATAATTGCATTGAACTGCATGCTTCTGCCCAGTCCTGGCACTTCTTATGATTAGGTGTCATTTGGCAGATTTTCTGTTTCTTGTAACAACTATCTATTGTGTGCCTGTTGGTATTGAGAGCTGAGCTGTTTCTGGACAGAGACTTTTGTCTGCTTCTTGGAAAAGGTCACAGATATTTTGCAGTTTGGTGCTTTGCGGGATAGAAGGTCAAATCAGAAGCAGTCTGCTCTTCTAGATGATATTATTTCCAAAGAAGTTGGGTTTTTTTGCATAGTGAAAATGTTTGGGGTTTGTTTTGGTTTCAAACTGCTATATATGAGCAGTTCTAATACTTCATAATTTAAGGTGAGTGCCTCTCACTCAGACTGAGTCCTCTCAGACTCTGACTGTCCTTTGCCACTGCTTGAGACCAAGGTGTCTCTTAATTTATTTCTAGCTTTCTCTGACTTGAGCACCAAGGGGTCCCGCTACAGTCCAGCTTCACAATAAATAGCTCTCTTCTGGGGCAGTGACAGCTTCTAAAACCATGGTATTTTAGCCAGCTTTTTGGTAGGCATTCTTTAGCTGCCTCCTCTGGCAGTGGTCGCTGCTGTGTTCTAGTTCTGAATTAATTAGTTTGTCATTCTGGTTTGATTTATTTGATCTATCTCTCCTCTGAAACACCAGTGTGTTTCTTTCCTAACAGTCCAGCTCTGCACTGGTCACTTAATCTCCTACCAACCAAGATTTCCATTCAGATACTCTGGTTAATGATAAACAGGGAATGGAGGAGTAAGAAGTGGTTGGTTCATACCATATGATGTGTGTTTGGCCCTTCTTGGACTAATTCTGCCTGGCATGCCAGGGAGACCATTCACTTTGAGGTGTAGAGAGCCACGCTCTGCATCCTTTTGCATGGGCCAACCTTAAAACCGTGCAGGAGGGAGCCATGGAGGGCATGCCGTACCTTCCAGTGGGAACCAGCAATGCGGTTATGCCCTAGTGAATAATGGAGTCCAACAGGACTGCAATGCTTTGCTCTTGCGGTTTGTTCCTGAAGTTTTTTTGACTGCTTTTGAGAACTGCTATAATTTACACTTACCAACTTGTACAAATGTATCTTCTGTGCTGTGCATCTTCTTTATTGTTTCTGTGTGGGAGAACACTAATGTTTTTTGTCCCATCTATAGAATCATGAGGTGAAATTACGGCTTGATCTTAAATCTTTCAGCATTTTGAAAGGTTATATAAACATCTTTAAGAAACTAGTATTTGGGCTATATTTGGTTATCAGTAAAACTGGATCTCAACTAGTGAAAATGGATGACGTATGGGTTTGGGTTTTGTTGGGTTGGTTGGTTGTTTTTCAAAACTTTGAGAGCAATTCAGCTATTTCTTTAAAATGCATTTGAAATTTAAAGTCCAAACTTTTCCTCCTATCTCATGAAAGTGAGCTTCTTGGAATCCTTAATTTGTCATTTTAAAAAGACCTGTTTTCTTGATTTAGAAGTGGAGATGCCACACAGAGGAGGCAAAGAAGGGAAGGCGAAGAAGGCAAAAACAGGAAAGTCTGGAGAATTACACAATTTTCTAGTGTTTCCACTGATTATGGCATTTTGGATAAGGTGTCTTGTGTTCCAGTTTCCCCCATCTATGATCAGAGTTAATATTTACTTTGCTAAGAAACCTTAACTTCAGAATCTCAAATTCCTGTTGTGTTATTGTTAATTGCAAATCAAGTTAATGTACTTAAAAGGACTCATATGCATGCAAGAGATTACAAAAGGACTGCTCACATGGTGTAAACACGTTAACAATATATCTACTTTTCCCAGTAGTGTGGTAGAATGCAGAGGCGTTTGCAGGATCAGTACTTTATAATGGAAAAATACACAGCCTTATATTATGGAAGAAAAGTTTTCACTATGGTGTAAGTGATATGGCTCAGAAGGACACCAGATGCTTTGAAAGTCTGTTAAAAGTTAAATGGCTAAAGGGAATGGTGAGAGAATGCATTATTATTCATTATTATTACTTGGAATAGAGCCATCAGCTCACATGATGCCTTGCAATTGGCAAAAATAACCGAACTCCTACCTTTGAGAGAATGTAAGGTGGGACATTGATTCATGCTGAGGAGGGAAGAAATTAATTCTATTAGGAAGGTGGGCAGAGGGCTGCCTCACAGCAGAGATGAGCTTTAAATTTTTCAGGAAAAGGAATTATGTAGGAGAGTAAGAAAAGACAGAATACGTTTGGATTGGAAGGTTTTACTTTGAGGGTGGTGAGGCACTGGAATGGGTTGCCCAGAGAAGTGGTAAATGCTCCATCCCTGGCAGTGTTCAAGGCCAGGTTGGACAGAGCCTTGGGTGACATGGTTTACTGTGAGGTGTCCCTGCTCATGGCAGGGGTGTTGGAACTAGACCAAGGTCCTTTCCAACCCTAACTATTCTATGATTTAAAATGCCTTCTAAGTCTAATGCAAGGGTAGTGAAGCAGGTGGCTGAGTACAGCAGTCTCCACCTCTGGAGAACTTTAGGTGCAAGGTAGACAAACTTTTGTTTGCTTTGATATAATAGGTGGTTTATATCCTGTCCTTGTGTGCACTTGGCAACCTATTGAGGTCTTTGCCTGCCAACTTTTTTATGATCTTATGAAAAGTGCCTGCTTCATCCATGCTGCTTCTGGCTTTAATAATCCCTGATTCTATGAAGACTTTGTGTCATTTCTCCTTGCACTGCTAAAAAATGCCTTCAGATTTGTGTACTGCTAAAATTTATTTTTTTTCATAGTCTTTTTATTGCTCAGTGGAGTGTTAAATCCTGATCACCAAAAAAATCACTTCAGTAAAACGAGGGATATTTGGTTTTAAATGTAGAATGTAGGGTTGGTTTACTGAAGTTTCACCTTTTTACAGAACACAAAAAAAAGAAGAAATCTTTGCAGGTGATGCTGTATGCTATTCATGTAATAGATACAAGGAGAACACAAACTCTCCCCTGGCACAAGCTACTCTTTACTGTCAAATTTCATTTTATTACAAAGGAGGGTTTCCTATTCAGCAGCTGATGCATAAGAATTTCCTCTAAAGCTGCTGGAAAATGAAACCACTGCTGGCATCAGGTGTGCTCCTGCATCCTCAGAGATTCAACCATTCACCCCTTCAGCCTGGTTCCCATCTCCATCGAACTTCATTATAGAGAAGCTAGTGTTTTCACGTAAATGACATGAACCTGGTATGCAAGGCCACGAGAAAATTTGTCCTCCTGTTTGCCTTGGGTACAAATTGCCATCCCAAGACTGCTTTCGTACATAAAGTGCCATATGACAATTATTACCCTGAACTTATCTGTCTCCCAAGGCTAATTTTGAAAGTTTCTTGATAAAACCTTTCTCTGAGTGTATCAGTACTACTTTCTTTGGATACTTCTCAATGCAGCAATAGAATTGGGATATTTTAATCCTCTGCTTATTATACACATGAGTGTATGGGAGGGCTCAGTTTGGACTGATGTGCTGACTTGGGTTGCATGGTATTAGTAGACAGCTTAATCTTCCATTCCTTTGCTTTAGTGGGTTTTTGTCCTTTTAGGTTGTTGGAAAAAGCATTTCTTTCAAATGTGTTTTCCTAACGATAGCCTTTTGGGTCTCAGGTTATTTCAGGGCATAACAGTTAAATAATAACTCCTGCAGAATATTGAGTGGTCATTTTGAAAGAAGCTGCAATAAATACTAGTGATTAAAAGCATGTAGTTAATGGAAATTAAATGCACAAAGGGACTTTATAATAAATGGGGAAGTCATCTAATATTTCCATGAAACTGATGAACTTTTTATGCCAAAGCTATGTCAGGTTTACTGTTTAAAAGCTTCATCCTCTATGTTATAACCCAATCACTTCCATTTGGCTACAGATTCTTCTTGTTCATATCCTGCTTTATGCTAATGAAAAGCTAGTGTTCCTCTTCTACAGGATTGGGTAAAATGAGTTTTTATGGTTTTGACTAAATCTTGTCTATAGTCGGATTTTAATTCTATGAAATTCATCTCTGGACACTTTTTCAGGTGTTCTTTGCCCCCTACTAAACTCTTCTCAAGATGCATGTCCATACTTAAGGTTCTGTATGTTCTGAAATACTCCTGGGTATACTTTTCCTGCTGTTATAGAATAAATGTATTTAGATGTGTTCTAGAACAGCTCTTCTGTAAATGCACTTGCTGATCCATGTGGGGAGCATTCTGCAATAGCTACTGTGTTATGCCCCTTTATTGTCCTTTAATCTGGATTAATTGTCTCATACAGGAGTCGAAAGTGCAGCTTGTGTATTCAGGCTTTATCCATCAGGTGGTCCATCCATCAAATTTTTGTCTCTTCAGTTAAGAGACAAGGGTGTCATGCAGAACAGTCTTGAACACTTTGCCCAAGTCCAGGTAGACTACATTGACTGCTTTGCTCCTACTCATCAGTTCTGTAGCCCCATCATAGAAAGCCACCAAATTGGTCCTACCCCCGTGAATCTCAGATTGAAAACAATTGTCCTTTCCTCTTATAGGAGCAGTTGGGGGAATTGGGTGTTGGGGAGAAATCACCTAATTTGACATGTTAAGGTCCAAATCCTGAGGAAAAGACAAAAGATGTGTTATGTATTAGAAGATCATAGCTTCAAATACTGTCTGGTTAATGCATGAAGGTGTATAGGGCTTAAGCCAAATTCAGCATTATTGACAAGAATGCCAAAGACAGCCTGATTTCAAAGCTGACATCTTGATTTAAAGTCAACTTAAGGATGCTTAAAGCCCCTCTTGATAGTTCTGCCAGGAGGAAGGCAAATCCTGGAGCTATTCTAAATGTCAGCCTTGTATAATTGGGTTGCTTCAGCTGACAAAAACTTGATGGCCACTTGGAAAATTGACATGATAGAAAACACAGGAAAGGATACAACTGCAGCTCAATTAAACCTACCAGATCTTTCATGACATGGATGCTGTCTTCCTTTGTGCTAATACAAAAAAGAAGGGGGGGGGGGGAGGGAAGAAGACAGAAAAGGTCCTAGCTTTTGTATTCACTAACCTATGGGTTCATCTGTAACACTGGAAATAATTCAAGAAGGCATGGCAGCAGGGCTTTTGTGTTCTCAAAGACAAATTATCTATGAAAAACTTCCAGACTATTTCTCTGCCTGTCCCCCTCCCAGCCTTGTTCTATTTCCCCCTTAAAATTGCAAAGTTTTTATCATCTCTCAACTGTCATTGTGTGGAGGTCATTTTAGTGTTGATTTTCTTCCTTGCTTTCCTATGTTCCCTTCAATTTAGAAAGTTCCTCTGGTACAATTTGTACTTCTCAATTGCTTTCAATCAGAATTAAACACACGGCTTTATACCTCTAATTTGTCTAGTACAAACACCTCACGCAGTTGTCAGAGGGGATTCACTCCTTTGTTAGCTGCATTTATAAAACCAGTCTTGAGTCATGCTGGAAGGTTTTGCTGGTCCTTTACCCTTCAGCAGGAAATGACATGAAGTCCTATTTGAAGTAGTTTATCTTGAACATAGGGTTATGCTTATATGCACATGCTGGAAAGCCAGAGAGGTTTCAAATACTCACCCACAGAAAAAGAAAAGCCTATAAAAGCAATGCAGCATGTGTTTCTGAGGTTGCTTCTCCCAGTGCTCCCCCCTTCCTCCTACATTGGCTCAGACCTTGCAGAGGGCTTGGCTCTGTGCTTACACTCCACTGCTCCCCAAAGCCTCTCTGAGGTATGAAGTGAGACAAATCCAGAGCAGATTAACTATGAACCAAACCTACATTTAACTTACAAATGTAATTTTTGAGGAAAATCAGAGATTTACTATAAAAATGTTGGGGAAAAAATGCCAGCCAACTAACAAAAAGTCAAAGCACTTGTAGCTCTGTAATTTCACAGATGGAAATGTTTTTGCTGTCTCATTATACACTCTATTGGTCACCACCTGGTTTTTTTTTTTTTCCCTCCTTTGATATTTACAATGTATTACTCTATATTAGACATAAGCAGTTAATGTAGTTTTTATGCCACTCTTACCTGAAGGGTAATTTAAAATAGTGATTTAAAGACTCATTCTTGGACGATCCAAACAAATCCAGAGACTATTTTGGGGGAGTCTACCTCCAGCCACTTTCTTTTCTTTCCAAGTGGGCAGCTCCCTAATCCCAGCTTTGTGTAAATCCAAGGTTAATATTTTCTGTGGTGTAAATCTAGTGCTTCAGATCCTATAACGTGTATGTATAGCAAATCACTCCTGCTGGAGACTTGCTGTTTTTTTGCTTGGTTGGTTTTTTTTGCTTGCTGGGTATTCCCGTGCCATACAGAAGCTCTAAACTGACCCAGTAAAGAGAGCAATGGGACTACAAAAAGCTGAAGTCAGCTACCAGCACTTATTGCTGTTCTGCTAGTTTTTGGGACTGGGATTCCTCTTGCCTAACTCTTAGCAGTTCAAAGCAGTGGTTTAGTCTAAGTTGGTATCTAGGCTTTTTCCACAGTCATTGTGGAGAGACTGGCACCTCCCTAGGATGATTAAGATCATCTTTAATACTTCTTTTGGAGGATATCAATAGCTATCTGCAGGTCACCATCTAACCAGAAAGTATGGCTCAATAACCATCTTGGACCAGATATCTAGATCTTCCAAGACTGAAGTTGGGTTACTTGAAACCCATTCCTAACATTTAAATATGAAGTTAGTTAAATAACTAAGCTGCCTCTCAGTGGCTGCTCTAATTCTTAAACTCTTACACTAAACTTCTGCTATTCTTCCCCAGTAGATTGGTGGTTTTATTGATGGTTTTGCAGTGCACAGAAATACTGTACAATAGATACTGTTCCTACTATATGGTGATTCTAAGATTGTAATCTATTTGCAGGAATGTGAGTCCAGTCTTTGAGTGCAAAAGCAACGTTTATGACAGTTCTGTTACTCAGTTACCAAGATCCACATTTATGACTGAACATTATCTGCAATATTTTCTCTGCATATGTGATTTAACATGCCAGTTATTTTTGAAAATAAAAAAAATAGTCATTTGGTCAGTTTAATCCTTGACTCATCAGTGACTTCAGTGGCATTATGATATGGACTAATTTATCCCATCCAGTGTCTCTGCATCCTCAGATACTACAGTTGTGCCTCTTCTTCCTTCTCATGCCAAAGAGTAGCAGATGGAGATATATTATTTAGTATTTTCAGCTAACTTACACAAAGTATTACTTGTTGGATGAAAACCCATTATGTAATTATTACAGGCCATTTTGTGTGAAGGTGTGACCATCTTTTCTCAAGAGACAACCTCCTCTTAGCGCAATGACCATTGTCCTTTAGCTGCATAAGCTGTCTTCTGTGCCTTTTTTTACAGTCTAGGAAGACCAGCAGGGCATGGAAAATTCAGGGGGCAATGAAAAGGCACCCCCGCACCCCTTTTCTACCACATAGAAGCCAGGAAAGTCCAGCCAGTTCAATGTCAGCAACAGATGATGATTAATTTTAAAGTCTTCCATCTCTGGATCAAGAAGCTTCTCTCATTGTTTTCTGTCTTACACTTCTTCAATTATGCCATTGAAATCCACCATGACAAGGTTGTCTCTTCAAATAAGAATCATTCTGTAAAGTCTCCTTTTCCAAATGAAATGGGATTAAACATAGACTTTTCAGTAAGGATATCCTTACTGACAGCCCCTCATATTGTGACTGCTGGTTAATTCTCATTTGCCATAAAAGTTGTTAGACTCAATCTTGGAAACTTGGTAACTTCAACATGTCTGGTATTCTTATGGCTGGACTGATCTGTGGTGCTCAGTCAGGTTTGTACAGACCCACTTGGTCTGCTCCCACCTCAGCTTGCAGCATTCTTGAGTTTGCCATTTAAAATGCGTGGCTCATCTGGTGTCCTGCATGCTGCAGTGAGAACCTCCATAGCTGATCAACATCTGGTGGCTTCACTGTGTGGCATAGGATTGTAAATATCTACAACCAAAGTGAGGTGTAGGTAGTTGTGAAGTAAGAGCGATCAAGTCTGGGGACAACTAGGTTTGACTGAACTAGTGAGGTGCCTTGTGTAAGGCATACATGGTCACACTGCTTTTGGCCAGTCAGAGTATGGACAGAACAAGATTGACTTTAGTCACAGTGCAAAGGGATCCTTAATCACTGCAAAACTTAGCTTTTGCAGTGCTGAGCTCCCCCATGAAAAATGCAGAAGTACATCTCTCTCCCACACTTTCAGAGATGTGACATCGCTGAAGTCCTTAGAAACTTGTGAAGGTGTACAAAAGAATAAGTGAGACGGACTGTGAACTTACATGGAATACAGTCAAAAAAACCCACTTGTTTTCATACCTTTCCACCTCTCCACCCCTGCCAAAACCAAACCATTTTTATGTGTATATTTTTGATGTACATTTCAAAGGCAAGTATCAAGGCTAGATAGTAGAGTTATTTATTTCCAAACTCAGCCATTTAATTGAAATGTACAATTACTCCAACTTACAGTGCACTTTAATAACCTTGATAAAGAAGAATTAAAGTAATAATGCATCAATTACTTTGCTTATTCCAATAACAGCAACTGTTAAAGTGGCAGGGCATCAGTTATGCTGACTTACAATCAGTCACACCATTAAAGTAACAATGTTAAATAGGTGGCACTTTTTAACAGGGTTATCTCATCATGCCACTCAGAAGTTGGTGATCATTAATTGTCATGTAAGTGTAATTTAAGACATCCTTCATGACAGAAAAGGATTTCCAAGGGCCTGAAAAGAAATGCTAAGTTAGATCCTGCTGGAGGAGCCTGTGTTTCTTCTCAGCTGGGGAAGTTAACTACATGCTATACCTGGTCTTTGTGAATGTCCATGGATGCAAATTCAGGCTGTGGCTCAAAGACCAGCTTCTCTCCTTTGGCTAATTGTACTTCATCTTTTATTACTGATTTGCAGTCTGTTTCTGTGGAAGTACAAATTGACAATGTTTATCCAAGGTGTTTTCACAAGTTTTCTGTGAACTAGAACCCTCAACTTTCAAAACCAGTCTTGCTTTTCCTTAAATCCAGGCAAGAAAATGTCATGCTTAGTTCTGGATTTCAGTCCTCTGCTGTTGTGTTCAAGTGCTACTATTTCTACCACCTATTCATGTATGATGTTGATGAAGTACATGCTCCTATAAGGCTATCTTTTATACGTAGTCTTTTATAGCTTCTATGCTTTTGCTTAAAGCGTCGTGATAATGAATAGCTTCTTGAATGAAAATTTAAGCATCTCAGTGTTCATACATTAAAGAGCAGGACTTTAGCATGTAGGGTTTGAGGTATGGGGGAATGTGAAAACATTCTAGGGGGACTTAGGAAAAACAAAAAACCCAAACAAAGCTAGAAAACAAGTGAGAAATTTCCCATCTTTTTGGCAAAGAACTGGATTAGCACAACTGTTTTAATTTGTAGAAGTTGAGCTGCAATATAGCTCAAGTATTACATATAATATCCCATGTGAAACGAATTAGTCTCACAGTACCTTCATAGACTTTAAGAGTATAGACAAAGAGTGCTTGGTGTTATCATGACTTGATGAATTACCCTATCGCAGCTGAGCTACAGAACCTACCAAGGTCCTCTTTCTGGTCTGATTCAGTCATGAGATATGTGGTGGGTTAAGTCATAGAATCATAGAATAGTTAGGGTTGTAAAGGACCTTAAGATCATCCAATTCCAACCCCCCTGCCATGGGCAGAGACACCTCACACTAAACCATGCCACCCAAGGCTCTGTCCAACCCAGCCTTGAACACCACCAGCGATGGAGCATTCCCAACTTCCCTGGGCAACCCATTCCAGTGCCTCACCACCCTTACAGTAAAATTTCTTTCTCATATCCAATCTAAACTTCCCCTGTTTAAGTTTGAACCCTTTACCCCTTGTCCTCTCACTGCAGTCCCTAATGAAGAGTCCCTCCCCAACATCCCTGTAGGCCCCCTTCAGATATTGGAAGGCTGCTATGAAGTTGATGCACTTTAGTTCATAATGAGTATGCACATAAGATCGCATGCATAGTCAGGAACCAGCTCAAGTGACAAGTGGTAAGCAATTAAGACATCACAATACACTTTATTTGCAGTTGGAGTGAATGAGAGTCTCTCAGATGGGCAGTTACCAACGTTTAGCTGATGTATTAAGTACCTATTAGGAAGTGGTAACACAATTACTTGTGATCACTGCCTTTAATTTCAAAGATTAGAGTCTCTCACCACTGGCTGTCATTTTGCAACCCTGATCCACAAGGGAAGCACCTTCTTTCTATGCCAAGCCAAACTTGCATGCATTAAAAATGTTTTTGTGATGCAGGAAATGAAGACATATCAAGCAGCATTGTGCTCAGTCATGTCTTTCTTCTTTTGTAATTGCTGCTGTTATGAATTTTGACTGAGATCTGAAGGAAAATAGAATATTGCTTTCTAGTGCTTCCTTTTAAAATTGGTTGAGAAATGTGAAACAAATTGGCAGCTGCCTTTGGAAGTGCTCTATAAGAACTCAGGTCTTAGCTCCTTTCTGTAAAAACCTGAAGTGAAGTTTGGGGTTTCCCAAGATAAGAAATATTCCTTAATTCTCAGATCCTCAAACTTACCAGCAGAGTGGAAAATGCCTAAGAGTCCATTCAGGAAACAGAACTTAAGCCTGCAAGGTATACTTTGAAATGCAACAGCAAGCACAAAGTCACTCGAAGCCCCAGCAAACAGTAGTAGCAAACTTGATGACTCTCGCTTTCTTGTACAGTGTTTTTGAAGCTAATTTGAAGCTGTACATTCCCAATGCAACCAAGGACTACAAGATCTTAGCCAGCGTATTTTAAATGAAGTCCTTCCAACTGGGATAGTCCCTGTGTTGCACTGGACTGCATTTGCATCATTAACTTGGAGAGAGATCAGGCAGCCAACTTAAATATAGTAACTAATTTTTAAAAAATCCTAAATTCTTTGCTACTGATCTGATCCCACTGGGGCCATTCCTTCTTACTTTGGTTTGGTTAGTATGAGTTAGGTCAGTGCATGTCCAAAGAACAGAATGGTGTCAGCCTTGGATGGGTTTGGGTGATCTTACTCATCTGTTCTTTTTCTGGGTAATTTTCCTCCAGCTTTGCATGCATTTGAATGTAAAAGAGAAAAAATTACTTTTTTTTTTCTTATTTGCTCTGCATGTAGCCTTTTACATGCATGTGAAAACTGGACCAAGAGCCTGTGGGATATGCTAGAGTGCAGTCACAACCATCCCTTTCCAAGAATTATCATTCCACAAGAATATCAGATAAGTAATGATAATTAGAAAAGTACCCTCTCCAGAGAAGATGTCCTAAAAAATACCTTCTCACGTAGATGTCTTAGCAGCCACTATAAAAACAAAATGACTAGTGCTTCTGTGCAGAAGTACAACTTTTATAAATGTGTCACAGGTATGCAATACAGAGGAGATGCTGCCATTTACCCATGGTACAGAGAAGAATGAGCATCTCCTGTGCACTGGCTCTGTTACTGTTGTGAGACTTAAAGAATGAGTTAATCAAGTAATCTTTCAGAAGTCACAGGAGAAGCAGCCCTCTGTTGTGCTGAACACTGTACAAACATAATGAATGCAGTCAGTATTCCCTCACTGTTTCCGGTAATAACATACACACGCACACTTAAAACATCGTTTCACATGCATAATATAGTATTTGACAACAGGAGAGGAGGTCTTGCAACTGGATAGTACTTGGCACCCTATGAACAGCAGCAGTTCCTCCCATAGCACTTTTCTTCATACTCCTCTTGTTCCCAAAATGCCTTTTTTTTTGGTGGGGGAAGATGGAAAGAAGAGTGTTTGAGGTAATTTTTCTGCCAGAGGCATGTTCCTGTAGCTTGAAGTATATGCTACTGCCCTTGGAGGTGGCAGGAAAGTACATGGAGGTTCAAAGCCTGGTGGGAAATGACTGAATTCTTTAGGATGGAGAGATCCCAGCTAGGCACAGTCCTGTTCATCCCGCCTGAAGCAACAAGTCCCTGGAGTGAAATAGTCTCAGAACTATACTCTAGAGACCTGGGAATGAATGGTGGAGCTATTTTACTTGAGAGAGAAAACACTGTTTATAAGCCTTTCTCTCCATCCCTGTCTGCCTTTCCATCAGTAAGAACTAACATGAACTGTGAAATACAAGGAGTTATATCAGCTAGTCATTTCCTGACAAATATCTGGAGATTACATTAAGCTATATAAAAAAGTAACTCAGAAGATGTTTTGTGAATGTTCTGATTGTTTGGAAATAGGATTGTGTAAATATTTTAAATTATTTTTAGTTCTTGTTGACCTAACACTGCAACACAATTTGCCTAGTAGATTCCCTGTATTTGTACACTTGTATTGTTTGGCTTTACATTCCAATAGATGTAAAAGAGTAACCATGGACTGTCACTTCAACCTGATCTCCATAAATTCAAAGGAAACACTATGAATGATTGGTTCTAGTGCCCTGACATGTTAGGGAGAGTAAGATCTCAAATTTAGCTTATCACTGCTGCTTCAGCATGTCAGTTTTACTGTTGCTGTATGTGTTTACCAGATGCATTCAAAAATGCAGTTGTGTTTTTATTACTATGAAAATTTATCTCTTGAAGAAGTTGGTGGGGCTTAATTTTGCATCCATCCTCAGTTAAAAAGAATAATCCAAAATAACTACTTTTTCTATTGAGCAGAATTATGTTCTATGTGCTACAGGTACCACATAATGCATATTGTTCATTAAGGAAGCCCTTCGCTTTAGAGCTTGTGTTGCCATTCCACTGTTATGCATGAAACCTGGCAGTCCAGTGCCTCTGCTGGTTGTGGGGAGAGATATGTGCCAGGACATGGCACACTGTATCGTTCTTTGCTTTCTAACAAAGGATAGTACAAACGAAATAGAAGGAAATCAGTGGCAGTTTGGGTATGGAAGCCATCTTACAAGCCCCCTCTCTGCAGTTTTTTTTTGACTTTGATGGTTACTCCTTGGCATTACTTGTAGAGAAGTAAGAGAAGTGCAGGAAAGGGGAGTGAAGAATACACCTAAAAAAGATGGAGGGGAAGAGAAGAAAGAAGAGAAAGACAAGGGAAAACATGATAGAGGAGTAAAAGAAGCAGAGTAGTTAGGAAATGTCTTCTCTGTTAAGCTAGGCAGATCTGAGGGTTGTGAAATCTGCAAGTTCGTGAGGCTCTAGTTCTGCTCCTGGCAGCCAGTGACTGCTTCAAATGACGTAAGAGATGCTGGAATAATGTTTATTTAATTGCATGGCCTCAGTAGCTAGGCATTTTGTGGATAAGTTAGCTTATGCAGGGTGGAATCCCAGGTCTTTATTAATCCAGGTGCTGGTATCTGTTTCTATGGTTACAGTTGCAAAGCACAGCCCTCCACTTTTATTTGTAAGTTTATGGAACTGTCATCTTGGGAACAGAAATTTCTTGAGCTTGGTACCTTCCCTGAGGTAATACCTTGCTTTTAAGAGCAGTTTTGAAAGCTAGCTTCAGAGAGGCAATTCTGCTGTTTTGACAGGAATGGAGGAAAGTATGATTTTTGTTAACGGCTGAGAAGGCATATGCGTCATAAATGAGACCTAATGCAGACAAACAGGCAGGTGTGAAAGGACATTTGCTTGTTTGCTGAATACTTGGTGTACCTACTTTTCCCAGGAGTATTTCTCAGTCAAAATCCTCTGGCCTTACTCTTATTCCTATTCTTACCAAAGCGAGGTGCTGTGGTCTGTCTACACTGCTCCCTTTCATCCAAAAGATGGTATAGAGACATGTACATAAGCCTGAATAATTTTGTTCCCAGACTTTGAAAGAAAAGGAACAGTAAAATGTCCACATTAATAGAACTGGTGACAAAGTGATGAAAGCTTCAGTGAACTGCTAGCATAGTCATACAGCGTTTTGAGAACCACACTTTTTTCCCCTCAAATAATTAGTGTCCTGTATTTTAGATTAATAAACTCTCATGTCCTGTCACTCCTTCCAAATCAAATTTGCTCCGAAAGAAAATCTAATCCTTTTTGAAAATGTTTTCTGAATGTTGACTTAGAAGTCGGTCGCTGAATTTCTAGCTATTGGGTTAGGCTATTTGCCAACAAGCACACAGGCTGAAACAACATTTTCATTCTAAGTTGAATTTGAGTAGAAAATGGAAAATGCTAGCACATTAAGGCAACGCAGTTCTGGATTTTAGGGGGAAAATTTTTGATGGATAAATACAACTTGATACGCTTCTCCTAGTTACAGAGGCTTTCTTGTCTCTATTTGCGTTGAATCACAGTATATATTTTTATGGCATACTTTCATGTATAGATACCCTAGCTTAATTGAAATCAAATTGGGCTTGTATAATGAGGTGGTTTTATTTGTGCAAAATTAAATGATGAGATGGCTGCTCAAAGTCATGGGATTATATAAAATAAGTTGCCATTACTTCCCTTTCAATCCTAAAAAAGGAACTTGGAATCTAAATGGCATTTGTTACTGGTAAGACCAGACCTTCTAGCACTCTCCTAACAAGGGCTGTACAGCATAATCACAAATGCTGTGATTGTCTAATTTTTAAATTTATCACACACACATACATGCACAATTCCTGCTTAGATGTTTACTGAGTAACTACTGTCTTATAATGTATAACTTAATACAAAAAGGTATGCAGGAGAATTTAATTCAAAGACAGTCAAAAAAAGAGGGAAAAGAAAGAATCATAAGCCGTAAAGTAGGATGCAGAAGAATTGAGCTGTGGAAGAAGGGGCAACAGAGAAGGAAGAACAAGGATCTAGAGGGAGGGTAATACTGCACAAAAAATGTAAGATAAGTGCCTGGTTACCAAGCCATTTAAACAGTGTATTTTTGAAATTCATCATCTGAGTCCTGCTTTCCCTTGCTACTTCCTGAGACTTTGAGGAGCACCTGTAATTTTAGATGCATAGAGACATCTTAGGTTCTATCACACAAGTCTTTCTGCATTATAGAGCAGGAACTTTTGATTGTCTGTACAATTGGGCTCTGACTTTGGCATAGTTTTGGCATCCTCAACATGAAGGGGACATAGAACTGTTGGAACAAGTGCAGAGGAGGGCCACAAGGATGATCAAGGCGACTGGAGCACCTCCCGTATGAAGATAGGCTGAGAAAGTTGGGGCTGTTCAGCCTGGAGAAGAGAAGGCTGCGTGGAGACCTCATAGCAGCCTTCCAGTATCTAAAAGGGGCTTATAAGGATGCTGGGGAGGGACACTTCCTTAGGGACTGTAGTGACAGGACAAGGGGTAACGGGTTAAAACTTTAAAATGGTTAAAATGGTTTAGTGTGAGGTGTCCCTGCCCATGGCAGGGGTGTTGGAACTAGATGATCTTAAGGTCCTTTCCAACCCTAACTATTTTATGATTCTAAAGCTATGTGTGGAAGATGAAGCAATAAGAACACAGTCTGGGAGCTTCAACTCTGTTCTCTTTTGTGGAGAGAAGATTGGAGCCCAGTGATTTAAGAAAAAGCCTTCTTAAGAAAAGCTTTCTTTTTTTAAATGCACAGAGAAGAATTGCAAAATGTATCAGCGTATGTGGTATTTGTTGATAGTGCTACTGGCTCAGTTCAGTGAAACTGCAAAAGGAAAAGGAGAGGTCATTTTAGAGGCAGGTTCTGCGGGAATCTGTCTGCCAGAGAGAGTCTCTGGGACTCCGGTAACATTCTTTACCATTCTGAAATGGGAGGGGAAAATCCAACTTTTTGCTTGTCCTTCATCCTTTTATTTATTATTTTAATATATTTTGAAGGTTCTTTGCATTTTAGCTTCTTTTACTGGTATCTGTATACAGCATGTGGCATGATAGGACCATCATGTATATTTGGAGGTACTTCCATGAATATAGATTTATTACCAAATTAAATAATGAAATTTGCCCTTGTTAATAAATGTCACCTATATTTGGCTTCCGTTTGTTAAAACTTGTGAAGTTTGTTGTAAATAAGCTTCAGTGAAAACAAACTGAACGATTATAGTCTGAATTCCCTTCAGAGTGATTTCTGGCATGTAGGAAATACATTAGTGTATTCAAAAAAACAGGTGCTTCCATTTGGGTATCA
Organism: Myiopsitta monachus; assembly: GCA_017639245.1. NCBI lineage: Eukaryota > Metazoa > Chordata > Aves > Psittaciformes > Psittacidae > Myiopsitta > Myiopsitta monachus. Next base: position 42,777,637 of record CM029924.1, read on the forward strand.
GAAAATATCATGATTTAATGAAGACAGCCATCTGTTTCTAAGTAAAATCCTAATTAAGCAATATATGAATCGGAACAAAATTAGGTATAAAGCAATTAATACTTTAAGTGTTGACAGCAATGTATAGAAGGTAGTATGTGAAATGTTTCTTTAAATATGGATAACTTTCATCATATTTTAATGTACTGAGAAGGCTGCAAAGCTTCTGTTGACTATATCTGGTATGACAACAATGGACACTGATGCTTAAACTACAGGGGAGCTTAGAGAAATAATAACTGGTCCTGTATGATTAATATATTTCAAGGGAAATACATTTTTCTGTGCAAATGCGAAGAATGTGTGTCCAGAGACAACAGCTTGAGGGCATGTGCAACCCCAGCTATGTTGCTGGGCTGGGCTGGGCCTTGTTTGGGCTCATCTTCCATGGCTTCACCTTCAGCAGCATGAGGCTTGAAAAGAAACTAAGGAAAAGTGAAGTGGTGGAATGAGCAGGCGACACTTGTGTGCTCTGACTCACTGAGATATAGGAGGTCCTCATGCATTGTTTAATGAAAACAAAAACCATTGTAAACAGCAGTACTGTGTGTATAAGTAATACTTGATCCTATTTGTGGCAAACAGCTTCCTTCCACATGGATGACTTTTTTTCTTTGCAGTGCTTTCAAGAACTAGTAAAAGATAATATGCAAAATGGAAGCTACAGGTTGCTTGGCATGGATATAAAATTCAATATCCATGAGAACTTTCTTTGTCTCTCTTTTAAGCTGAAGTATCTGGGTCAAACAAAAGTGGTGTAGTTATATGATGTAAGATTACCTTGTCTGTTCATAGACCAGCTCCTTGCCTTTTTTCACAGCCTTCAAAGAGGATACAGCCAGACTAAAACCATGAGGCACATGTCTCCCTGCTATTTCCTAGTGCCTGTTGAGTGAGAGATTTTTCTTGGAGATTCAGAGCTACTGTAATAGATTTTCATCATACTTCTGTCCGTACAGCCTCTGCCTTGTTGTGGCGCAACTATTTGTGTCCCACCCTGGGACAGCCTTGCACATAGGCTGCCTCTGGCTGACACAAACCAGTCCCAGGAGCAGGGTGCTCCCATCAGCTGTGAGCCGAGACTGGATGTGATAACAGATCAGGACACATGCCACACATCTATCTTTGTTATCAAAAGTATCTTATCTGTGGCTCAAACCAAAAAGACTTAAAAAATCACTTTTTTCTTGTTGTTCATTGCTTATCTCCAGGAACTCTTCTGGTTTTGTTCTCCCTGAGCAAGAAATCGGCTTCTTCAGTTTAGTTGCTGAATAAAATGTTCCAGTGCTATACTGAGCTGGGCTACACACACTGCAGGGGAATTTTTTCAAGATAGATGTAAAGTTGTTCTCTTTTCCCCTTATACTCTTGAAATTAAACTTCATACAACATTGGTGGATTCTCTCATTTCACATCTAGCTTATGCAACAGCACCCCTTAATGTAAAATCCTCTGAAAGAAGAACTGAACAGTTATCTCTTTAAGGTGCTATTCTTCTGCCTATAGAACAGCAGCATTTGTAGCAAATCTAATGTTTTTCTAACTCTCAGCTAGAATGGCCTTAGTGGATAGACCCCCATCCACTGTGATCTGCAAGCATCTGTTCAGCTCTGTATGGGAATTCTACACTGCTTTCTTTAGGCATTCAGCTTCAGTGCAGCTTTGAAGACCAGTTAGCCACATCGAGCTTCCCACAGAGGTGCTGTGGAGGGAAGCAGCTGCTTGTGGGGAGAGCAGTTTGGAAGGGCAGAGACTGAAGTCTGAGATGGCCATATGTGTTTCCTGTTTCCCGGTAGTGACTTTGCTTCCTTATTGCTTCCACTCAAATGATCTGTTCTGCTACTGCAGGTAACCAGAATTTCTGCAAGGACTACTTCTCCCCCCCCCCCCCCAACCCCTTTTCCTGTCCTTCAAGTCAGATGCTGTTGTGAATCAGTAGGTGAATGCAGACAATATAGCAGTAGTCTTCACTTCCTCAATCTAAGGCCTGCAGCTACACCAAAGCTTATTTTCTTCCTTAAGAAATGTAAGTCAGAATTAGACCTGTAAAATGGCAGGAAGCATGGTGAGGAGAGAGGTATGGTGATGAGGAACTTGCTCTATTCAGTTGTTTCTGAGCTCCAGTGAGGAATAAAAGAAAGATAATGGGGGATTCCTTCTCTTTCTTGATGTACTAGATACCTGTAGTGATGCTCAAGAAGCGTCTTTAGGCCTTAGTATGATTAACTTCATGATAAAGCTGGTTGTACCTGTTGTCTCAACTTCAGTAAAAAGGAAAGGCAAGGTCTACAAAGGAGCCTGTTTATGTTGCCTGAATACAACAAAGACAAACTTGCCACAGGCTTGCAGACAGAATTTTTGATAAACATATCTATAGGTACGTGTCTAGGAAAAGATAAAAGCTAAATATAGACAGCTGTGTTTACCTTTCCCTTCCAGCTCTAGCTTCTGTCCTCTTTCCATGATATTCCTAAGCGTCTATACTCCTGTCCTTGGGGCTGTCACTGTTTTCTTGCTTGGATAGTCTTCATAACTGATTTTAAATGTGGTCTTGGCAGCTTTGGAGAAACCGTTCAGTGACAGTTGCCCCATGTTGTACTTTCAGAGAAGTTCAGTGTGTTTCAGATACCACATTACAGAAATTCAGTATGTGGCTGACTTTTTGTTTCTAAATAAGTTTTAAAACCTTGGAACAGTGTCTTTCTGCTCCAACCATGAGGGTCTGAGCCTCTGGGTAGCTGACTGCTCCTCGGTTTGCTCTTCTGTCTGAAAACTGAGCTGTTCTGAGGTGAAGGATTTGTTTGTTTTGCTTCCATAGCAAAGTTTCAGAAGTATGTGGTCACCTGATTTGAACAAAGACCTTTACTCTACTTCAGTGAGCAGGTCTATGGCCAATAAACCATCAGGGCATCTTCCATGACAGGAAGTGTATCCAGAAGGGCAGAGTGCCTGCCTCCTCCTAGCACCTGAAAACATAGCCAGGAAGGATCTTCCGCCTGCTGCAGACCTCGACAGCAGAGCCCAGAACCTCTCTCCTTAGGTCCCACTTAAACTTGCCCCACCAGTGCCTCCTTCCCCCCCCCCACTGCACCCTCCCTCAGCAAGGCCATGCCTCCACCTCCTCCTGCCTCCCTCATTTCTGCAAATGCCTTCCCTTAGTGTGAAAGCCTGCCTTGATGTATGGGCAGCCTGCAGGTATCTAGTGGATGAATGTTGATACAGGGGCATCTAAATTTGTTGGCCTCAGGAGGCATGGGATAAGGTTTGGTGAAGGACAGGTCTGAAGGACAGTACAGTTGCATCCTCATAATTTACTGCTGGCAAATGCCTTTTTTTCTCCTCTTTCTCAGGTGTTGGGGAGGATGTTGTGTCTTGAGGGGTTTCTCAGGGTCAGCATGTCGTGGGCTTTGCATTTTGGTCAGACCTATCCCTAGAGTTGCAGTTTAGTCATCAGACATTGAGCTGTACTGTGGGGGTACTGAGACACCCAAGAATTAGTCAAAATGACATTACCCTTACTGTGATCATTTGTTTGCTTGGTGTAGCAGTGTGACCGGAACTAACGAAGAGCTCCTGACCCAGAAAGCGTGTGTGGGAGCAATAGGAAAGTCAAGCAGTGTCCTGAAGCAGAGTGCTAATGGGACCCATTGAGGCTGTTTCTCTGAGCACAATTAGTCCTCAGTTCATGCAGCCGTAGCTAAGACTGGTTTCAGGGGGGAGGGAGGAGAGGTGTTGATGATTAAACAGGAGCAGTAACTTGGGCAGGTCTTGCATCTCAGGGAAGAGAAGTGGATGAGAAGAGGGACAGCATTGCTAACAAGGGCAAGAAGTGTTAGAATGTGTGGTGGGAGCTTATAGTAGCAGCCAGAGCTATCTGTGAAAGCTGTGATGAGAATTTTAAACTTCATGCTTTAGAGTTCAGGCTTTTCTCTAACGGCATTTTTCTGAGAGTACGCTCTATTTTCAGTGAGACTACTGGCAGGTGTTGCTTCAGGCAAAATCTAACCCTCACAGTTGAGGCTTTACACAAGTGATTTCTGCACTTGTACAGATTAGTGATCATTCCAGTTCTTTCCTAAATGTGTTGTGGTTACATTACTTCTGCTGTGAACAGTATTTAAAAATAACAGGATTTAAAATTGGGTCTGGCAGCTACTTTCAGTATGCTTCTTTTGAAGAAGATGCCTTCATATATGTATACCTTTATTTGCAAATGATGAAAAGGTTTTTTAAGGCATGAAAACCAGTCTAAATTTAATATCCTTTATTTTACAGATCAAAATATGAGGAAATGTATATTTATTGGGCAATCTTACCTGCCTTCTGCTGGATGTTAATATCTGCCTGATATTAATAGAAAAATTTTGTAATTATAGTGTCAGTTTGCCTGTGAGAGGAGGTTTGGCTTCAGCACTCAAGGCAGAAAGAGGGTTCCCACATGTCACTCTTGACATTTTCTCAGAAGTATTGCTGCCTCACTAACTCACCTATCAAGCATGGTGAATTGCATTTCTTCTCATTGATTACTAGCTTTCCTGTGCAGCTGGAAACATTGCCAGCTATTCCCCGACAAGATGTAAAGTCAGTTGGACACTTTGGCAAGTACATTGTGTTAAGAAACTGTATTTTTAAAGTGCCATTAAAAGGAAGTTATTAATGTTGAGTTTATTTTTTTTTATTAATCCAGACCCTGGACTGGAAATATTTGTGTTTTAATGTCATGTATGCATCAAAGAAGCTATATCTCTACACCAGTATTCTTCTGTGTTATAATGCTTAAGCAGTTTTGAACAGAGCATTCGTAAATGATATAGAAAAGGGTTTGTTTAGAGAGTGATTTTATATATTGCTGTCACAAACCTTTAAAATCCACAGGGAGGGCTTTTTGGCCAATGGTGTTATGATTTTGAACACCTTTTCTGACCAAGTTTTGGAAATCACACCTTGTCCCTGAATACCCTGAGGATTACACATCTTCTTGTCAAAGATGGCACAGGTATTATTCATTCATATAGTCCCAGTAGTGTTCAGGGGCTGTAATTGTCTTGTAGTGATCCATGTTATTAGATTCAGCAGTCTGACACAATTTACCAAATGCCACTTACTATATCAAGAAGGGCAAGCAAATAAACCCGTCCTGTCCTGTCAGCCACAGCCTCAGCACCAGCACACATGCTTGCTTCCTGGAACACCTGAGGCATGAAAAGCATCAGAGCTATTTCTGCTTCACCTCACTTTTAAATAAAAAAAAAAAAAACAAAAAACCCAGGTGTTTGTGGAGAAAGTAATTTGGGTATCAGTTCACCTGCGCATGGGAGTTCTGCTTGGGACCCAGTCCAGGGAGGGCACTTGTGCAACCAGGCCAGAAATTCCCTTCTCCTAGAGCATTTGGAGCGCTTGCTACATGGTGGCTGGTTGATTCACTTGAATTAGTGGGCATGTTAATTTTCTTCTAGAAGTGACAAGGTTTGCCGAAAAGACAATCTGCTTGGGCCGCTACAGCTGGCTGGAGCCCGCCCGGGGGGGGGGAACTATGTAGAAAAGCACCTGGTGCCCTCTCTTGGCCGTCATCACAATAGCAGCCCAAACTAGGACTCAAAATAGCATCTGGGAATGAAGCAACGTGACTGCTTCAATAATGGAGAGGGGCTTCAAAAGACCAAATGATGCGAATATGACCAGGAGTGAAGATCCTAATCAACTTCTTTACAGTGCCTCTCGAGCTTTCGGTGAGACAACTAACTTCTTGGTCTCTGTTAGCACATCCCAGCAACAGCGCTAATGAACTGTACTGTTCCTTGGGTACTGGTAACAGCTACAAATGAAAGAGTCGGGAGTTCCTTAGCCTGGTCTTATTATGGAGTTTCCTGTTTGGCTCGTGTCATTTATCACATCAGTCTTTTGTCATGTAATTACATTTTGATGAAAACTGCAGCTATGATTATTTCAACAGGATTGCACTTGAGCGGCAGCTGTGGGGTTGACACACATGTGCCTGCATGCTGATGCCAGCACTTTAATAAGGCTTATTGGAGACCTCTATAAAATTCCTGACTTATTTCATTTATCAGCAATCAAACCTACCAGTTCAGGAATTACAATATGTCAATCTTCTACTAGAAAACCATATTCTGATATTAAATAGTGGGTTCTCTATGTGTAAGATAAATGATAATTTAGACAGTATTTAACATATGAATAAAAATAGGATGGTTAAGTAAAAGATTTGATCAGCCTTTTATCAGTCAGATAAGAATGCCTGTGTTAACTAGAAAATGGACAGTTTAGTGAAGAAGACTTAATCTACATAAAGTCCTTGTCATCCTAATAAAAGAAAACATTCTATGAAGGATTTAAATTATATCTATGTGCCTGATAGAAAAATGTAGTAACCTTTTTATTTATGCTGAAGACAAATCTAGCTGTTGACTATAATGGAGCTCTGGTGGTTTATACCTGCTGAGGATCTAGTGCCATCCTTTTTCTGAACTAGATTTCTTAATAATTTACTAGTGGGTAAAAGGGAGCATGGATTAGAGCAAAACTGGGTCTGAGCACTGAAGCTGCACCCTGCTGCTGTTCCAGGCAGCTTCTGGGCATAAGATGACAAGACTGTTAAACAGCAAACACAGTGTTAGGAGTCGAATGCATGCACTCAATTTCCAGCTTTGATGTGGGCTTGCTATGTAACTTTAAAGATCTTGCTAAACCTCTTAACCAATAGAGTTGTTAACTGAAAATTATGAACTCACAGGCATGTTTTTTGCATCTCTATGTAAGCAGTGGTTTATAAAACACTCTTAAACTGCTAGTGCAAAGACACTCTTTGAAAGTTTATTACTGGTTTGCTGTATGGCATTGATAAAGGTACAGCAGTTGCCATTGCAAGACAGACAGCCCTTACTGGTGGTATGATGCTTGCATCTGCATGGGTACATCCCATGTTAAATCTTTTACTTTAGGTAAAACTCTTTGATGCTCAGAGTTAGGGATGGAGGTAAGTGCTTGAGTGAACATGAGTCTTTTAAAGAAATGTGTGGCTTTGGGTGAATTTCCTTAGACTTGAGAAAGCAGAAGGATTCAGAGCAAGCTTCAAGCCCAACAGGATGTGTGTGGAGGCAAAGATCCAACTACCAGTTCTGGGCAGCCATGTGAAAAAGGACAGAACAGAAAGATAGGCCACAGAGGGAAAAGGAAGCTCACAGCTGAGATATATGAAGGGTCCAGGGAAGAGTGGTCAGCCATGAATCAGAATCAGTTGCAGTGCTCCACTTTTAATATGAGAACCCTTAATATTCCTTGTTCTGCAGTGAGGCTTACCAGTTGCAAACAAATTCTTGTTCCTACTTATTAAAACCAGAACGCGTTCAATACTGAAATGCAAAATACCCGTATAATTTACTTGTATTCTTCTACTTGAGTTGGCAAGTCATAACAGCCCAACATGAAATGGGACTGCAATATGCTCTGACAGCCTACGTACAGTGTTCATTGATCAGACAAACATTTCCTGAGATGCATGATAAAAAGCTGGTCCTCATAGCCTTAGTACCAGGGACAAACTGTGCAGACAGCCCACCCGGACTACCTACTGTCGTCTTGTATGGAGCTGTTTTAGATAATAAAAAGTGGAGACACTGTTATATTTTCATGTGGTTTCTATTATTAATTATCAAGAGCAAGAGAAACATTTGAACAGCAATCCTGTGTTTCCAAAAGTAGGCACTTTTGAAGCATATAGTGTTGACATGCTCAAGGCTATACTTTATTAGTTTTCTTGTCTTGCATATCCATACATCTCTGGGATCACAGGTGTTTTACGTACAAATATAAGATGTGGGTGGAGGCTGGAGGAGGGCTGAATTATTCACTTTTCTACCCTGCAGCTTGTGTAATCATGTTGACAAATGTCCTAAGCAGCTTCTGTGAAGGGTTGCCCCTGCTTTATATTCGCTGCTGTGAACGACAGTAAAGAATTAGGTCTGAGGTCCCAGGCCTTCTTTACCAAGTACTAAATAGCCACAACAAAGCAGGGGGGAATGACCTGAAAGTAAAGGTCTTTAAATGTTATTTTGAGATGTGTGGGTTTTGAGACATACATACAGGTAACTGGACTCCACTGAAGCAGATAGATGTCAGCTGGCTGCTCTTGAAGAGGATGGAAAATTGGGGGCACAGCAGAATTCCTGTTCCAAGCCATTAATTGGCTCTGGTTTTTGATACTTCATAAGCAACCTAGGTTGGAAAGAAAGCTCTTCGTCTATGTGACAGTGGCATGGGTTAGTACACAGAGCAAATGTGAGGAAAATACCGCATGGAAAAAAAAAACAACACAGTTTCTGAGTAATTAATTGCTCAACACTAGTAAAGCAATGTACCCATTTATTAAAATAGACAAGGTTTTGTGTGCAATTCACAGCTGAATTGCCTGCTAATTAAGAAAGAGCTAATACTCATTTAGATAATAGTCTTGTCAATAATTGCAGACAAAAAGAAGAATAATTTTATTAACTGAAAGAAAAAGATGAGATGGATGACTTCTGGATATTGAAATCTGAAAAAAAAAAATGAGCTTGAGAGATACTGTTACTAAATGGTACTGGATGCTTCCTGTTGAGTAATTATATTCTATTAGACACCTGCCAGGACACTTTTCTCTCATCACTCATCATTATCTTCAGTTATGGTTTTATTGTGTATTTGATAATGCACTCAGAGGAATACTGAAATATACCATGGGGGAGTAAAGAGGATGGGAATAAAAATTTGAGTAGATGATGTTGTTTACCTACTGACAGAAATTTCTGACTTCATAATGTGGTATAAAAACACAATTGTCAAATGTCTGTAGACATCTTATTTCCCAAAAGTCAGTAAGTGACAGTCCAAGCCTCAGATGCAGTTTGGGCTATGTCCTGTAAAGGACTTTGGCCTCACAGAACATGCCTGGAGAGGTAAATGGCTTGCCGAATGGGATTCAGAGTGGTTTTCCTAGGGAGACATGGTGATCCAAATGAAATGCAAAAATACTTCCAGTAGTAACAGTAAGTGCAAGGGCATTCTGAAATCCATCCTGATTTCCAGCACTGGTATCTCAGTCCTTGTAGGTTTCATGGGCCTGGACCTTGCTTTTGTTCTTTAAAAAATAAAAAACAAACAAACAAAAAACCAAAAACAAACAAACGAAAAAACCCCAGCATTGTCTGTTTCCATTTCCATGACCAACAGTGATGTCCCTGCCACCACAACCTTGAAGGATTACTCAGAGATTGTGGTATTTGCCTGCAAAGTGAGAGACTCAGGTTTGCCCTTCTCAGCCTTCCAAAAATTTCTACTTCAGACTTAACTCTTAGGGACCAAATGCTTGAGATCAGAAGCTGATCTGAGTTCTTCAGGTCAAACAGGTAAGTTGCACAGAGTGATCCAGGTATCACCTTGATTGCAGGCACACAACAGAAAACTATACAGGTTTGGTTTTTTTCTGACACACAGCCTCCTCTGGCAAAGCTTTCTCTTTTCTCCATGACAGAAAAGTTTAGATGCTTTTCTGTAGACCCTAGGGGTAAACTTTTGCATATCTAATCTTTGAGATCTGTAGTGTAAAATTCAGCTTCTGCATGAATCATTGAGTCACTGTAGAGGAACAGGAGTCTCTTGAGTGAAGTCTTAATGCATTGTAAAGCAGATGTGAAAAATAGGTTGGGTGAATCCTGGCTAAAAATACTTATTCCTTTCCTCTAGGGAGCTTAAGGCAACTGGCTCAAGATGCACTTCTAGAAAAAGGCGTATGTATCAGTAATGTTCCAATGAGATAAATCGTCTCTAGAGTTCAAAGTCATTGAAAGAGTTAATGCAGGGTGAGAAACAGGACTGTTCCCCCTGTGTCCTTCAACTTCTCTGTCTCAGACTTCTTTAAAATTTCCAGGAATTATATATTGTTGTAACTGGTTGTTATAATCAGAAAGTCAATTGTGTTTTGTTACTCCTTTTTTTGCAAGGATCAGTCTGGAAGCCTCCAGGTCTTCTGTTGTTTTGCTTTTCTAAAAGGCTGCAATGAAGAGCATGGATCATTGTAACTTACTTCGAGTTTCTCTTCTGGGAAGCTTTCTATATGTTTTAGCTATCCTACTTTTCTGAAGTTCATTGTTATGTTTCTTGTGTTTGGAACAATTTCTCTCTTGAAAACAGATCATAGTATAATCGTGGAGAAGCAAACATTTCCATGATGCTGCTTTCTTTTTCTTCTTTTTCTGCTTTCAATCTGCATTCAGAGTATTCTGGGTTTAGGGACTTGTTTCTTGTGGACCTAATGAACTCATGGTTCACTGACTGAGGCATTGGTCGGTGAGATGTGACATGTTACAAATGTAATTACCAGTTAACTTGACTCTAAAATGTATTTTAACTGACAGTTTTAATTTTCAGCATTCTTAATGGAGAAACACAAAAACCAACAAAACCAAAGTAACTTGTGTGACCAACCCAGTCTTTACAATGTAGTGCTAATGAGTATAATGTGAACCAAAACCCAACATGTGCTGTTACCAGTTGGACTTTTTGGAAGATTAATATATATGTTACAAATTTCATTTTCAAGTCCTTTCCAATGAACACTTATGTCATTGCCTATTGCCACTAGGGAACCTGTCTGCAATCTCTGTGTAACATAGTGCATTATTAAGAAGATTTAGCAGATAAGGGTCCATATGCAGCACATGGATAGCCCACTAGTAAGAAGTCACTATTTGCTAAGCTTGTTCCAAAAACATTCATTTGTTTGGGTTTTGTTTGTGGTGCCCATCTGAGAAATGTAATTTTTTGCCTGATCATTTATTTTGTGACTTAATGCTACATCAGGGGGGGAAGCCTCTTGGTGAGGCCTGCAAACACTTCTGAATCCAGAGAGGAAGTCTGCCTGTCTATGACTGTACTAGACAATTTCACTGATGGATATGAGGGCTTAACTGATGGCCTTAAATTGAGAACAAAGGAGGCAATTTCTCAAGGGGCTTAACATTAACATAATGAAAAAAGAGTTGTCTGTGCACTCATGTCAGGCTATCTATTGGTATTTATTATGATTTCAAATCCCCACTTCTGTAAATGTTTCAATTGGTTTTGTTTTGAACAGTACAGAGGACCTAATGCAAACTTTGTCATCACATCTAAGATCTTGACAGAAAAAAAGTATTATCCAAAGATGTAAAAAATTGAATTCATAATGATATGATTTTTCATAATGGTAAAGATTATCAGGCATTGGTCCACTAAGAATGTGGAGGCACAGTCCAAGTTTATAAATAGTCCACTGAGTTAGACATCCTAGCATTCAAGTCTCTCGTCTTCCTATACTTGATCACATTTATGTTAGATTTTAAAGTTCTTTAGATCTTTTTATGTCTCCATATAGAGACAGTGTGCATTCAATAAAGGCTAGTAAACTAATGGACTGCAGAAGTCTGTGGCTTCACACATTCTGAAATTTACTTTAAATTAGGAACATGAACAAGCATCAAACTTATAGCAAAACTCAACCAAATTTCCTCACAGCTTATTCAGGGTGAGAATAAAATTTTACTAAGTGTTTGAGATCTAGCTGATCTCTGTCTCAACCTTTGACTCTCATCAGGTTCATCAAAGCTTTTAGGAAATAGAGCAACATTTTGATAAAAAGCAGGCCAGGTCTGCAGGATAATACTGATTTTTGATCTTGTTTTCTTCTGTAATCTAGAACTATTTAAAAGCTAAGTACAGTGGCTTTTAAGAGAAAAAAAGTGTGATTGCACATGGTTTAAAGTAGAGCATCTAGAGAGGAAAAATAATACTTCATTTCATTCCTCCAAGCTCTTAAAGACTTCTGGAAACTGATGAACCTTTCAGTAGTGGGGACACAGGAGGTCAGTGTGAAACTGGAAATGTCATGCTAGTGTGAGATGCATTCTCTGTAGAAAGATCTCACAGCTTTTGCTTACACTCTGGCTTAGTCCTTGTCATGAGGTGGCAATGGCTCTGAAAGTCATGAATGTTTTTATTTTTGTTACCAAGAAACTTTCCCTCCCTTTCATTGTTTAGTTAAAAATAAAGACAAGGAAATCTAGCCAAGCATCTCTTTCTCTCCCCCTAAATCACCTTGATGTTTGTTATTCCAAACAGACTTATTTCCCAGCTGTGCCTGGCTGTTTTATAGGTTAGCGAAGAGATGAAGGATGCTTAAAAAAATTGTATCTACAGAGTGAGACTCAAGGAGAAAATACTGAAAAAGTCTTTCAAGCTAGTTCCTCTTGGATTACTGAATTTCTCTGTTTCGTCAAGGTATTTGCATAGCTGTTCAATCAAGCACATTTTAGAGTTCATTTGCCAACAGTATTGGGACCTCTCTGCCAAGGACACCTCACTCCATTTTCATGTGCATCTTAACAGCCTCACCATCCCCTTGTATCTTGCTGCAGCTCAAGTTTCCACATAGACTCCCCATAACTATGTATCTCTCACATTCATCCCTTAGGTTGTGCCTGTTCAACAAAGCTCCTCTATGCTGTTTTATTCTTGGCTCTTCCTCTTTTATCTTCTGGTTGCCCACATCCCCCTGGCTTCTTTTGGGCTGCCCTGCCTCTGCCTGAACCCCTACCACTTGGCTGTCTGACGTGTCCTGATGCTAACAGCTGGGCCCTCAACACTGTCTTTCTATGCTGGCAGTAATAGCTGATATTGGATTTTAGATTTCACTCATTTGTAAGCTTTGATCATTTCTGGAGATAATACTCAACCCTCCTGGTTATTTAGAAAGTCATTGTTTAAGCTGCTTATGTGTAATTCATCTTCATGATTAAATAAGTTTCAAGTCCAACTCTATGGCAGAGGCCAAATTCTACCAGTGCAGAAGTAGGAGAAGTTACTAAGAAGTCTCATGTCTTGGATGTTTACTGGGTGATATATTCATTTTTACTGTCACGGGTAAGAGCAGAAAGTAGGCTGGCGCTGAATCTACCCATTAACTATATATGCTCTACCCATTACAATAAATTAATAACTACTGAATGATGGAACCTTGGTAATACTGGCACTGAAATAACAGTCACAAGAGTTAGCTGGCATTGATTGGAGACATCATCCTGGGCTCCTGTCCTCGACAGAGACAGCTGTTCTCAGGTGACAGCCAGACACTGTTGAAATGAAGCTGCTGAAATACTAACTCTGGGATGAAGGAACTGCAGGGATAGGAGTATACAACTGGGAGAAGCCTGCCATCAAACAGCATTAGAAGCTGTAGTGGCACCCACAAATCTTGGGAGTATATTGAAAGCCCCATATGTAATAACATGGGAAGATTTAAGTTCTTTTTTTAACGTGTAAGATGTCAATCAATGGAGCACTATAGCAGCATGAACACCAATGGGCAGGAAGACAATAGGAGTGATAAAGGAGATGCTTGTTGTCAAAAGCCATCACCTCACCAGTCAAAAGCAAATCTGGAAGCTATCTAGATAGTGAATTACTAAAGGAGAAGTGAATTGCCAAAAGATAGTGCCTGGAGAATTTCCGCAGAAATGCCTCAATCCTCAGCAGAGCCTGTGTTTTTCCACTGTATGGTGTCACTGTAAAAAGAAGGCAAGAGTTGGGTGCCTCATGTCACTCCAGTACATTTGATGCAGGTCTGAGAGCAGAGCCTGGCTGACATTCAACCACTTCTCTGCTCTCTTTCTAGCTCTTGCTACCAGATGGAGCCTTTTTCTTTCATGAAAGCTACTGATCATCCTGCTTCAATCCAATGGCCTTCAGCAAAAGGATGACTTTCAGGCTTGTGGTCTGAGAAACCTCTTATTTTTCTCATTATTTTCTGCACTGAGTACAGGAGGGCAGCAAAGTTCTGGCAACTAGCTGTCAGTGCCCTTAATCACAGTCTTTTAGAGAGGGTTGCCCAAAGCATAATAATCAGGCTGAAATTATAAAGCTACTCCTGTCACTCAGTTTACAAGTTCTGAGTTGAGCTGTTTGTGCTTTGCTGGTTGTTTTCATCCTGCAAAGCAGCATGTAATTAAAATATTCATATGCAGATTGCAGCCCATTTAGGACTGAATCCAGTTAGATGCTGAGCAAAATTTGGATAGTGCTGGGAGATCTCAGCTGCCAAGGGAAGTGGGAGGAAGCTCAGAGTGAGCTGACCAGCATCTGGCAGAGTGCCTTAACATTGATTTGTTCTTATGTTAGGATGAAACTGGCAAGGAATAGGGAAATGGTTTAGGGCTCGATTATCAAACAGCCTTTAAAAAATGTATTTCACTTTCCGCCTTAGGCTTTGCCTTAGGGCTAGCCCTGTTCACAGAGCTAAGACTAGAAGAGCAAAACTGCTTATATACATAATATCCTGTAAACAGTCATCCCCTCTATAACATGGGCAATTCAAAACTGCTTATATACAATATACTTATCTCAGTGTCACAGACAGATCTGGAAAGAACATTTATCAGGGTGGTATAGGGTCAAATTATTCAGTAGAATATCTATGATTAATTGTTTGTTTTGTTTTTGTTTTCATAGTGTTTGAGGCAGAGCAAAGTAAATTAGTGTCTCTCGGGTTTGGGTATAAAGTAGGCTGGGCTGAAGGAGTCATAAGGCTCCAGACTAGGGCACAAGGACACTGTTGATTTGTCTCCTGGGCATGAAGAATATTGGTATGCCGAGGATCAGAGCTCTCCAGCTTTTGAAATGTTCATTAGCTGCATCTGTTAATTATGTTAGTAGACACTTCTTTCCTGTTGCACTTCACAAAAGTCTAGAGGGTCTATGCTATACCTATGGGTAGTTTTGACTGACTTGTGTAACCTTACAAAACCTTATGTTAGGACAAAGAGGAAATGTTGTTGGAGAAGCAGTGGAAGTAATCTCTGCAGAGTGACTTGGACTTGGGCCATAGTCCTGTGGCTCACCTTCTAGGAGAATGTAGTGCCTGGAGAGAGGATGACCCACTGCTCCTCTCCCTGTCTACAGATCATCTAGGAGACAGGAATTGAGACTCTTCAGTGCAGTGCAATCCTTGTAATCCCTTAATGGGGTCGACTGCAATGCCACCCTTGGCTGAATTTTCTGAGGTTTTGCAGAGGTCTTTGTGCAGAAGTTGAAGCTGAATCAATAGAAGGGCAAGACCAGCATTCTTCTGCTTTATCTTGCTGAGTTGGTTTCTGATTATCTGACTTTGAGTTCTTTTTGCTCCTCTTTCTATTCAAGACAAATTCAGTTGGTATCAAGAGAGAATAAATCCTTCCAGAGTTTAGTGATTCACTGTGAGTCTACATTCAGTTTGTCTATACAGTTTCCCTAAACTGCTATGACAGCGTCAAAATAAAGATCTATTTATGTTTTGTTGGTGGTGGTTGGTTTGTTTGTTTGTGGGTGGTAATCTTTCTAAATGAAGCTGATTCAAGGTTTCTCTGCACTGTAAGCAAAACTAAATCTTCCTGCCTGGAAGATTGAGCTTGGGGCCACTCCTGCCATGAGGGAGAAAAGGATAAGCAAAACAGATATGAAAAGAAATATTACACAGTGAGAGAATGAGCCCTGGGGAATCAGGCTTGCTGGTTTTGCTTCTGCAGGAGGAACAGGAAGCAGGGCTGAGGTTTGGGAAGGAGTCCCATCTTATTTCTTTTGCAAGGGAAGCCACAACAGTCAACCCACAAGTCGAGTCTATACAAGCTACCATAATTTTGAGCTATCCACCTAACTGACCTGTAAGAAATGCAATAATGTTATTTTCTTAAATATAGAAAAGACAGCTTCTTTCTTAAAGACAGCTTCTCTGCTGAACTTATACGCAAGGCACAGCATGAAATATAGGCTGAGAAATGGCATTCTTGTGCTGGTCTTCACCATTTCACTGTGGTATTCATGTTAAAGTCTGTGACAGAAGTTGATCTAAGTGTGATGGTAAGAGACAAAAATATTCAACTAGGCTTTTACAAAGGTTAGATAAAATGTAATTTTTTGTTTTAAAAATTGTATATTAATTGCAAAAGTTTAGGCTTAAAAAATAAGTCTGATACTTTATTTTTGTAAGTCCTAAGAGTCCCTTTGAATGTCTCTTTGAAGGTTAATTTTTAATAAGCTTATGAATAACACACGTGTTTCATGAAAGGTTGATTAGTGACTATAAACAAGCAGCAGGATCTCTTAAACCTATCCAGGTGGTAGTAACTGATATAAATGCATAAAATAAATGGGACATGGAACTGTTGGAACAAGTCCAGAGGAGGGCCATGAGGATGATCAGGGGACTGGAGCACCTCCCATATGAAGACAGGCTGAGAAAGTTGAGGCTGTTCAGCCTGGAGAAGAGAAGACTGCGTGGAGACCTCATAGCAGCCTTCTAGTATCTGAAGGGGGCCTACAGGGATGCTGGTGAAGGATTCTTCATCAGGGATTATAGCGATAGGACAGTATCGCTACAATCGATAGCGAATTACAATTATCGAAAGGGAAATGCGTTTAAACTTAAACAGGGGAAGTTTAGGTTAGATATAAGTAAGAAGTTCTTTACTGTAAGGGTGGTGAGGCCCTGGAATGGGTTGTCCAAAGCAGCAGTGAATGCTCTGTCCCTGGCAGTGTTCAGGGCCAGGCTGGTCAGAGCCTTGTGTGACGTGATCTAGTGTGAGGTGTCCCTGCCCATGGGAGGGGGATTGGAAGTAGATGATCTTAAGGTCCTTTCCAATCCTAACCATTCTGTGATTCTATGAGGCACTGGAATGGGTTGCCCAGGGAAGCTGGGAATGCTCCATCCCTGGTGGTGTTCAAGGCCAGGGTTGGACAGAGCCTTGGGTGGCATGGTTTAGTGCGAGGTGTCCCTGCCCATGGCAGGGGGGTTGGAACTAGATGATCTTAAGGTCCTTTCCAACCCTGACTATTCTATGATTCTACGACATATGTTAATAACTATCATGAAGGACAAATTCTTGGAACAAACTTCTTTTGCCATCGTGCTGTGTTTTCTGATATTCATTCTTTCTGGGGAAGTTGAAACTGCAATTGTTATCTCGATTATTTAAATTAAGTTTTGCACTGGAAATTTCATTTTATTTTTAAAATGCGTGATATGAAAACAAAATACCGTAGTATTTAAAATTTCCCCATGAAAAGCCACTCAGATTTTAAAGAGGAGTCACAATTACTGTCAGCTAAAGATGGATTGTAATTTTTTCATCTTTGCTGAGACAGGATTTTTTCCCACAGTCCAGGATACTCAAGTGCTTTGTCTTCTTCAGGGGTGAAGTCCTTAATTTCCTTACCATGATATATTCTGATATGGCACCTGCTGCTGTTCTTGGTAGACTTATTTATAATCATCGATCTAATAAAAGGGCATTGACTAATTTTTTTTTCCTAGTTCTGTTTCATTGTCTACCCCTATCATTTCATATCTTAAGCTGATAGGGCATGAAATTGTCTACCAGTTTGCTTGTGCAGTGACTGGTAGACCTGAATTCAAGTGGGATTTCTCAGTGTTATGTCCATCATAATTAGCTGTTTATGTTGTATCAGCAGGAACAACTCTTCTAAATTTGTTCAGAACTTTCAAACATTCATTTTATGCAGCCCTTTCAGTGACAGACTGGCTACCTTTTTTGCTAAACATGCAGAGATATTGCATATATTTAGCTGTGATGCCTTTTTTTCAGCTTTACTTGCATAATCTTCTCCTTTCATTTACCTCCTTTTCTCTACCTTTCTATTCTGCTCTGCATGTCCAGTTATCCCCTTCTCAAGCAAATGATTCACAACCTTTTGTGGTGTACTCCACAAAATTCCACCTGACAGCCTTGGTTTGGTTTCTGTGCAATTGGACAAAATCCTGACTGTGTTTAGTAGAGTTGCTTGTGGTATTGATTAGGACAGAACCATTTTGTTAAGTGTGTAAAATCTCCAAAAATCACTGCATGATAAGGAAAGGAGTGGTTAACAAGGGGGTCCCCTGGGTCTCTTGGAAAACTTCCAGTGGTTTCAGAATAATTCCAGAAATATTCCAGGTCAGATGAATAATACTTCACTGACTTCTCCCTTGGTACCTTAATATTTCCAAATACAGTCTCATTTAAAAAACAGGATGACAAAGATACTTGCAAATGAGAGTGGGGCTGATAAAGAAAAGAATCATTGTGGCATTTCAGCCTCTCAGGAAATGATGGCTGCTGAGTGTGTGTAGAAGGATGAGCTTATAGTTAAAAAGCACAGTTTGTAATCCTAGCCCGTGATCTACCTGCATTACAGATTTCTTGTAAATCACTTTATTTCTCCCAGTCTTAGTGCCTGTATCAATGCAACTTCTTTACCTTGCAAAGAAAGTTGAGGCAAGGCTCTGTTTCTCTTGCAAAGCAGTATAGTATCCATTTGTTAAGAATCAGTTTGGAATTCATGGAGTGAAGATACATTTTTTTTGGTTTTTATTTCCTTCCCATGCAAAATACTTGCACTCCTGACCCCTCTTTCATCCACCTCATGTTCTGGTCACTTGTCAGTATAAACAATCTCTGAGTTGGCAATATTTCATGCAAGGCCATTTGCACTATCTTCAGCTTCTCTTGCAATTAATATTCCATCCTGTCATTTAAGTCCAGCCTTGTGTTCCTAATGTCAGGCTGGCTTTGTTTAATATGACCAGCAAAGTAGCATATGTTTCTAAGTTGAGTCTCACTGCCATTTCTGGAGGTATCTCCCATTAATCAAGAAGGCTACTTTGTCATAGTGCAGCTAATGTTATCACCAAACTTTAAGTACAAAGGTGGAATAATAATGACTCCTCTTTCACTAAATGGAGTTAACACAGCTGAATAGCTTCCCTGATGGTTTATTATATTAGTCTTTCAGAACATTGACTGATTTGTTTTTATTACCAAGAAAGCTTTTGTTTTATGAAAATTACTTAGGACCACAGGTCAATGTTTTTCATGTCACATCTCCATAAGAAGTACATTGCTTCATTATACTTTGCATTCTGCTACTGCAGCCTGTATGTCACTTAAATTTATTTGTCACGATACCACTGCCAGGCTGCCATTAAATTGTTAAAGGATATTCAGGAAATGTTGTTGCAATAACCTTTAGAGGAAGACATATGAAAATGGACTATATCTGTTGATTAACTTTTTGATATGCAAACCTTCCAAGGTGTAAGGTCTGGTATGGATCACTACATGTGAGCAGAATATTTAGAGTGATGATGGTCATGGTTTTCTTTTCCTGCGAGGCACCAGACACTCCAAGTTTGAATCACCTATGTATTTATTTAAGCTAGGAGACTAAAATATTGAAGAACAAAAATGAAGTCCATAGCATAACCAAAGTATATATCTATCTTCTGTCTCTTCACACCAGTGTCCAGAAATAAAATGGCCTATGATGCCTGCCTGTCTTGACAGTATTTAAAAATTCGCAAATCACAGAAAATGAACAGAAAGCATAAGAAGCATATAAGAAAGTAAAAAAACCTCATGTTGATCAGTTTGGGAATCTATGGGAGAAGCTCCTGAAGTGTTTCAAGCTAAGCTGAACTAGGGATCCCAGGACTTGGAACAGGTCACCCTCCTCTTTGGAGAAGGAGCTGTCAGAGAAGAGGTCACCAGCTCTGAGCTAACACACTGAGGTGGTTCCCAGACATGTCCCAGGAGTCATAAAATGGACTGCAGGCAGATAAACTGAAGCTGTGAAGGATTAAGACTTCCTGCTACAGACACTATGATCTCTGTTACAAGATAAGTATGTTAAGGGATATTTAAAATATTAATTTTTCATACTTTAGGGCTGCTCTGGCTTTCTGAAGCTAGAGCTCTTAATATTAATCCCATAGTAAGACAAATACTTGTAGATGGCACAGCACAGTCCTGATGAAGAAAGAGGCTCACTGCTTTCTTCTTGCTAAGTTTTAACCTGCACCTGTTCCATGACATGGTTTGGTGTGTGGCTGCTCAAATTCTCATGGCAGTATAAAGGAACATGGTGTTTTTTTGGAGGTGCCAGGGTGGAAGAGCTGTATGTAGCCAAAACTGTCTGGAGTTACAGTGGGAGCAGCAGTCACAACAGGCAGGTGCTAACAACATGTAATAGGGATAGAGTGTGGTTGAAGCAGGACATGTAGTGGTTGCCCAGGCAAGTATGCTTAAATGAAAACATACATAGATTAGTGTGATGTATGTTGAAAGCATAGTGATAGACAACAGAAACAAAATCTGCAGACTAGGAAAGGTACAATTGATTGCTCTGAAAGGAATATTTTTGTCCATTGAACCAGGCAGAAAATCCCAATTTTGCAAGGTTTGAACCTACCTGACCCCACTATATGCTGTATGTCAGACAAGAGCAGCAGCACAGCCTGAACTGCCTAAAAAATGGGTAGGGGGTAATTGAGTACAAGCTCTTTTCCTGTGGATATCAAGGCAACTGAAGGAAATAGAAAGTTTCTGGTGAATTCAGGCAAAGGGCTGTATCAATCTTCTTATGCTTTCCCAAGCATTGGGTTAGTGTGAAATTTCATAGAACTGCAATTTCTGATTATGTGCTTGTGGCTAGGAAGCCATGCTTACAGCATCTCTCCAAGAATTGGCCTGTTTTATTCTTGACTGGCACAAACAGTATAGAACAGGTTGCAGGAGCTCTATGATCAAGCTGTAAATATTCAGAGAATGTAGCTGTGGCGTCACATGTTTGAGAGGAAAAACTATTGAGAGACCAGAAATATAAGAAGGCCAATATAATTATTGTTTCCGTGTTCACTGGTGTCTCACTTGGTAAAAACCGAAGCAGAGGCATTAAAGAATGCACTGTGTCTTTCATGTGAGTTGCTTCTCACTACAGTGAATTTCAGTATCCAAAATGACATTTCTGGAAAAGTTCTTTCTGCTGAATTTGCTGTTCTCATCATTCTTTTTCATTGTTGCTTATAAGCTTAGGGCTAACCAGTAATTCTCAAAATGTCTTGCTTTTCTGAAACCAGTTTGCTCTATGAAACACAGGCCTAAAAGTGGATGCCCACAAGTTTTGCTTGAATTTTGGGGTAGCAATAAACCCCTAACTTATTTAAGAATTTGCAGTTTTCATATGGGTTGGGTGAAATAAAATGCATTGTAACATAGACAGAAGAGAAATTGCTTTAAGGAATATTCCAGTGCAGTTCACTAACCATTAAGTATCATTCTACTTTCATGAGCTTGAATCTCTACTGACATGAATCTTTTATATCCTGCAGTGCAAGTTGTAATACTTGGATAACTAACAGAGTTAGAACAGTTTTTCATTAGACCTGAGAAATTGTGGAATTGTTTATGATCTTTGAGCAACTGAGTCTCCATTTTGCGGTATTGAAAATTTACTATATTTTAACACACAAATATACTTGAATGAACTTGATTTTAGCCGTTACTGGTTACAAAGAAAAAGTGCTTTTGAGACCAGCAGTTTTCAGGTCTATTTTCTGTGTAGTAGTGTATGTTTTTTTCTGCACCCTTTTTATCTGTGGATCTGAATGTGAGTTTAGTAGGATGGGAATTAGAACTAATGACATTAAATGAGACAACGAGCAAGTAATAAAGTGGCATTGCAAAAGTCACAGAGGCAGTTATAATAAAAACAAGTCCCAAACTCTTCTATATGTGCCAAATTCAACAAATGATTACGGAAATTATGTATACTGAAATTATGGCACATTTAACTGGAGCACGATAAAACAAAATTGTCAAACATTCTGTTTATTTAAAAACATACTTGAGGCTATCCTGAAACTAATCATATTTTTATGCCAAAACGGGCTGAAAAAAAATATGCAGGTTTTTTTGCTTAGAACTTCTAGGTTGGTACCACACTCTGATTGATGGTTGTGTGGTTGGGGTGGCCTCTGAGATGCCTTGGGGTCTCACTCTGCCCAAAAGAGGTTCCAGCCCCTACCGTCTGTGAACCCCCACTACCAGGATGTGCTGGGGAACCCAGTTTCCCATGCTGTTGTGGTTCCAGTCTGCTCAACAGCAGCCAGTGAGGATGGCCCAGTGGCCATCTGCTATGCACAATGGCCCTCAGGGATGAGCAGCCCAAACCTGTTCTGCCAAATGCATTCTTTTTTGTCATGTTTACTATGTTTTATCCACTAGCTGTACCATAGCAATTGTTTTAGTGCTCTAACATAGGAGGAAGAAAACCTTGCTTCAACAAGGTAAATCACCTTTAACAATGAGATAAATAATCTTTAAGGACAAAGTAACTCACCTCAGATAAAATTATTCTGTATTATTCTGAAGATGTGGATAAGAGACCATGTATGTGCAGCTACCAAATAACAGTTGCACTACTGAATTGTGCCTCATCGCTTGTGTTTAGACTCTTACCTCCTGGGAACAGTGAGGTAGTCTGAGGTCTTCCTCAGTTAGTAGAGGTTGGGTTTTTATCTTTAAACGTGCTGTGGAGCTAAAATGTTGCCCTAAGGCAGCAGGGTAGGAGGTACATTAGATGAGGAACAGAAACTTGTTTGTGTATGACTCTTTAGCTTGCAATCAGGATCTTTGAGCAGCATCCGAGACTGAACTTAGATTTGTGTTTTCAGGTTTGTAATGTGGGCCACGGATGCAGGAGGCAAAAGCTGGAGATGGTGAAATGTCTGGTGGGAGATATGAGGGCATGGAGAGTTGGGTTCTAGTAGAACATTAGTCATGTACAACTGGTGAATGAAGGAGGCAGAATAATTCAGAAACAGAGATGAAAGGATGGCATGTGAGAAGTGCAAATACAATTATTCTTTAGAACTGATTGTGATAAGTAATTCCTGGGTCTGAGTCCTTTTCTGCAGGGTTGCTTCTTGCCCAGCAGATTCCTGTGATGTACTGTGACATGAGGCTGTTCTTTCTCAGGGGCAGAACTTTGCACTGTTCCTTGATGAACTTCATGAAGTTTCTGCTGTCCTAGTCCTTGAATTTATTAACATCCCTGTATATTGAATTGCAACTTGGTATCTGTTGTAGACATCATTCCCCTAAAACCGACAGTTAGCTTTTTTCTAGTCATCAGGGTCCTCCTCTGATTACTGTAGTTTTTCACAGGTGATAGGCAGTAGCCTCACAGTCATGTTGCCTGCCTATGTAGGCATCCGAACCAGCTCCTCAGATTTGTGTATGCCCAGTCTGTAAGCAGTTCCTGGCCTATGGCTCCTCTGCTTCTGGTTGCCCCTCTTCTTTGCAGAATATACTACACACAGAAGTCCAGGAGCAGGCTTTGCTTATGAAGTCAAAGGCAAAAAATGCATTCAGCCTTTCCAGTGCTATTCAATACTAGCACATCCATGTTTTCACTGAGCTTCCTTTTGCAGGCTCAAGGATCTCTAGAATCCCTCCTTTTGCCCCAAATCATGCAGTTATACTCCTGTTTCTTTGTCTTTTCTTGCTTCTATTCCTTGTACACTCACTTGTTGCATTTTAGTCATCAGCAAACTTCTTACTAAGCTAGCTGACACTTTTTACCTCTTTCTGAGGTTGTGAATTGTTTTGCCTGTTAAAAATATCTTATGAATAGCATCTTCTCTAGTCTTTTTCTCAGAAATGGATGGATTGGAAAAGAGAAAATAAGCTGAAAGAGAACACCTCAGTATGAACAATCTGTTTGACAAAATCATAATCAAATGCACAACTTGTTAGAAGAAACTACAGTCTTCCACAAGAAATGTTCTCTTGCTACTGATAAACAGAAATATTTTTTCTTGGTCAATGTTTCTTCATTAATCTCTTCTCTCCCCACTCTCCCTAGGGAATTGTGTACAATGTAACCAGACAGCTACAAACCTTCAGCTGCAGACTGCTTGCAGGCGTCTATGGACCACCAGTTTGGAAAACCTCTGCTTTAAACCTCTAAATGATTCAACATTTGTGTAAGTCAGACACATTCTAGCATTATGTAGCCAAATAATTTTATAGCCTTTTCATTGTAATGCTAAGAGGTTCAGACACTGTGTGAACAGTTTACTAATGTCACTTCTCTCTAATAATTTGGTGATAAAATTGGATAGTCTATGCTAACCATAAGTATGTCCTTTAAAATGCGCATGAAAATCTGTGTGCTGCTTACAGTCTGTTAAAGAAGTTCTTGCCGCAGAGACACATGTCTGTCTTATGTAGGTATTGTAGTGGTTACAAGGTTTGGGACTTTTTTAATTTTTGATATTTTTTTTGTATGAAAATGGCTTAAAATAATATTGCTAAACAACACTGGTCTCATATGGTTGGTTTTTAAAGCAAAGATCACCTATTCTTGTATAATAATCAAAATGACATGTAGAAAATACTATGTTTTCAAACACTCAGAAAATGTTGTATTATCCTTGTCTTTCAAAAAAAGACAAATGTTAATATTTGTACATTTATGTCCTCAGCTGCTTTGTCTTTTTTTACTTTAGAATGGGAGATATTATGTAAATACTAAAGTATTACAATGGGAAGCAATTTGACTAAAATAAGTTAAAGCATTTTATGAATGAAAACTCAAGCACAAGCTGTAGAGAAATCACTCAAGTCACTGCTGAGTTGCATCCATCTCTGGTAATGCATAAAAGCTAATTAACAGTGCAGTGAACTGGAAGCAATTATTAGATGTGGAAGTACAAAAGAAAGTGCAATGTCTTTCAGTTTACTGACTAAGGATATGTGAATGTCTACAAATGTCCATAAGCGACCTTGAGAACAAGGAAGAAGAGTCTGTCTGAAGATGTTCTTTGGGCTGCTCTGTCTGTAGGAGTAATAGGATAAAAGAACAGGCAATCAGGTTGTGATTTAAAAGGCAAAGGTCTTTTCTTTCCATGCTAATGTCTGGCAGCTATTGAGGCTGCATCCATTTAGTCCCTAAATGCAGATAAGAAAACGTTTTTACTGATTGAGCACACTCTGGTATATGACCAGCTAAAGTAAATTGTCATTTTCTGTTGTATATATAGCACCTGTGAGTGGAGAATAGCAAAGCCACTGCATACTGAATCCCAAGCTTGGATATATTTCAAGGCAAGGAATTGATTCATGCATTTAAACCTAAGCTGGAAACTACTACTCAGAGCATTTTGAGAACAGTCCTGTTCTCACAAAGAGGTGGACTTAATGCTGTTAATAATGCCTGTATGTCTTGTTACGGGATAAGTTTCCTACTGTCAGCCCTGGTTAATAGGCTCAAAAAAAGTTTTCACCTCACACATCTATTTGCATAGACCTTGTTGTTTTCATTCTGGTTTTGCCTTGTAGGAACACTTGTGCTTTGTGGGAAAATAAGTGCTCTGTCTGTGTCTGCTCCTGCTAGCTGAATTTTCCTTTCCCGAATTTTCTTGCCGTTACCCAGACAGGTTTGACATATGAATTTGGTGAACAGTAACAGGCTACTACTAATGTGATTAAGGACAACTAAAATGTAAGAGAAGCCTTAAATCTACTTTGATTGCATGTCTTTTGCTGTCACTTTCTTCCCTCCTAGATTTTGTAGCCCTATTTCTTCTACTCAGATGATAAAATGAAATGGATCTATCTGCATCTTTACTCAGGTTAAGAATAATTAATGTTTCAACAAATTATTTCCCTTCTATCCATGATCAGTTACTTACCAGGAGCTCTCTTTCTCTGTTGATACCCAGAATGAAGGTTTAATAGTGCTGCATCTTATTTTGAGTGTTATTGGTGAAACTCAGTAATTAGTCAGCCTATCAAACTGTGCTGTTGGAAAAAAAATAAAGATATGAGCTCTCTCCTTGCTTGTTTTAAATGAATGCTTTCTGTATTGAGCTACCAGTCAATTGAAGAGTTCACATACAACTCATCAACATTGATGCCCATCACAAATACAAGAATGAAAAAATAACCCACAAATCTGTTTAGAGAATTTTCATGAAGAGCTTTTGATGAGTTGCTATTTTGATACCTGAGCTCTGCAGCTGAAGGTCCAGCAGAATTCCTGGGAAAATGAGCTCTGCAGTAACTAAAAGCAAAGCTGTAATGGATGGATATTTTCACTTAGCCATTGCCCTAGTTTGTGTGGGCTGTAGGTCAGTTGGCAAAACAAGCCAGAAATATTTTCTTAAAAATGTTTCTATTCATATGAGTGAGGGTATAGATCTTCCACTTACAGTGGAGAGAAAACAAAATGAGTGAGAGAGAGGAAGACGGTATGAAAATATCAGTTTGAGTTATTGTCACAATAATTACACATGGCACCACATAATATGTGAGTTAATCATCACAAAATTATTTGGAAGTGAAATAAGAAAGTATAGAACATGACAAGAATGATATTCAAATGCAATAAAATCTTGTCTGAAAGTTATTTACATTTTAAAAAGTAGTTCTGTAATTTAAGAGTAGGCAAAACTGGTGTGTGAGAATTCAAAGAACTCAGCAGAATTCACCCATCCAGTGAAATTAATTTGAGGCTGTTTTTAGTGGTTGATATGATTTCCCTGTTAGGTGTTTACTGATTGCAGTAGGCTCCTCCTTGTTGGAGACTACCTGAATTCTGTGCAGCACACCTTAAGAAAGCAGTGCTGGCAAACCCGGCCCAGACATAGTGAGTGAGTTTAAATATCTTTGCACCTTAGATGGTTTCTTCATGGGCATCATTTAGAGAAGTGCTGGCAGTACATAGTGGCTGCCCTGTTACCTGGACTCTACAGCAACATGACAGGTTATTACCAAACCTGTGACACCTGAGATGGACTTTCCCAGGAATTTTCCCCATTGCTTCTGAATGAGAGTATCTATCTTCCCTTTGACAAGTTTGGCCATTTTACTTAGCAGAAAGGGGTCAAGTGGGGCCCCCATGGGAGTTCCCATGATGATGCTAATCTAGAAATAGCCATTCAGGAGAGAAAAAGGAGGAAGACAAGATCAATAAAGTAAATCAGATGATGAAGAAAAACATGAAAGCAAAAGAGAGAAACCAATTAAGAAACCCCAAAGGACCAAAGGGTAAATCTGCTTTCTGGAACAGATGCATTCTTGGAGTCTTATTGGTACAGACCTAACCACAATGGATAACCAGATGAAGCTAAGGCATTCCCTGAAACATGACATCTGTTTATAGGACATTTCTGCAGCATGATGATGTCTTGTAAAAAGCAGTTATGTGATGTGTGATATCCAACCTTCCCTGAAAAATTGGGGCCTTAATATTCATATGGGTCATGATATAGTTACAAATACAAATCTCAAGTGCTAAGGGTTACATATACCCCTGAAATTAATTTGCCCGCTGTGTACCAACATCTAATTTATTTTCTTATCATCTCCCAGCCATTAAATTGCTACAGCTGAGCTGTATAAATGCTTTAAAGTAAAGCAGCTCCTAGTCACTAAGGAATATTGCAGAAAATTTGCCTTCCAAGCATGGTTATATAACGCCCACTTATTTTAATTAGACTTTTGCTCTCAAAGTCCCACTCTACCTAAGTGGCATGATCACTGAAACATGGCACAGATCTGTGATAGAAAATGCAATCTATCCACTCCTTTCAGCAGTGACTTCGCCTTTACTGTTATGTCTCTCAGGCATGTGAGCCCCCAGCAGCTACTTGCAGCGTTGTCTGTTATTAGTGCTCTACTCAGAATGGGTCTTGTTCTCTATCAGAAATGCAAGAAATGTCTATGTAAGCACTGCATAGCTTTAATTTTCCTACACAAGAGTGGTCCATTGGGAGGAAAGTCAAATAAACAGCAGCCTAAACTGTACTCCAGATAGCTGAAAAACACGAATAAGACCAAACCCGATTATTCACAAGATGATGCTCATGTTAGTCGTTTCTCAGGAAGAAACACCAAACAAAAACAATTTTTTGGAAGCAAGTAAATTCCAACTAATTAAAGGTTTCACTTCTTTCCAGTCTTACTGGAGAACTATTGCTGTATTAAAGTCTTTGGCAAATATGAGAAAGGTGTCATGATTAGGGATACTGGGGAGGGACTCTTCATTAAGATCTGTAGTGAGAGGACAAAGGGTAACGAGTTCAAACTTAAACAGGGGAAGTGTAGATTGGATATGAGGAAGAAATTCTTTACTGTAAGGGTGATGAGGCACTGGAATGGGTTGCCCAGGGAAGTTGTGAATGCTCCATCACTGGCAGTGCTCAAGGCTGGGCTGGACAGAGCCTTGGGTGGCATGGTTTAGTGTGAGACGTCCCTGCTGATGGCAGGGGGGTTGGAACTAGATGATCTTAAGGTCCTTTCCAACCCTAACTATTCTATGATTCTATGATTCTATTATATCCATTAATTCCTCTACCCCTGCAGACAGCTGCATTTTCCCCCTATGTTTTCAGTGACACGTGCTGTTGGAGAACATGGAGACTTACTTGGGCAGCACTGAATACAATTTCAGTATACAAACCAAAAGAAAAAAAGCCAAATTGTACATTTGTTGCATCA
Organism: Myiopsitta monachus; assembly: GCA_017639245.1. Taxonomy (NCBI): domain Eukaryota; kingdom Metazoa; phylum Chordata; class Aves; order Psittaciformes; family Psittacidae; genus Myiopsitta; species Myiopsitta monachus. Next base: position 42,806,079 of record CM029924.1, read on the forward strand.
TAAAAGGGTGATTTGTGTATATAGGTGGCAACAACCCCTTTCTGTTTTTTGACCCACCATTCTTGCACTTCTGAGTAGACCAATGTGTTTCTCTGTAATTGTGTTAAGCCTACAGGAATTTCCTGACAATTGTGCTATTCTTTGTTATGATGATGAATTACTGTGTACGTTTCTGCCATGCTCATTAGTCCTACTCTGCAGTCCTCACCCTGCATGTGCACTGAGATAAATTGGACATTGAGCCTAAAGGGCAGCATCCCCGTAAACCATATTGGTTTAAGGTTGCCTGTTTTAAATTTTGCTTTCTGACATAATCCGCTCTCTTGATTCTCTAAATGGGAGACATTATTTTTTTTTCTCTCACTGCCTGATTTAGACACTGAATACTTTATAGGACATGTTATCCCTTAGTTGAAAAGCAGGAACTGATTCCAAGAATAAGTTTCTTATAAAAACAATGAAACAACCCTATATATAGACATTGAGAAGTTTTTTGGAAAAGAGGAAAAACAGTCTTTGAGCAAAAGGGAAATGTAGGCTCTGCCTGGAGAGAAGAGATACAGCTGAAAAAAATCAGGATTATATAGATTGATAGGGGAATTTGAATAAAGCTGTTTAGAGAAAGAGAATGAGTAAAGTAATGATCAAATGATATAACCCATCGTGAGCATTTGCAGCAGTTTATTTTACTGAGTGGATTGTTTACTTCTCAGAGCAGTCACTGCAGTCAAGCAGGAAAAGAAATGCAGTCAAGCATCTGCTACATGTCTTCTTTCTCTTAGTGAACACTACAGTTTTTTGCCAGACATGACACATACACACAAGAGGCACATTTGGAAGAAGCTCAAAGATCTTAGTCATCTGGCAGTATGTAATTTAATAGAATAGCTAGCCACCTAATGGATAGGTTACATTGGGAACTGTACCTTTGTAAACCTGCATCCATAACCACATTAATTATAATAAATTCCTACCAAAGTGTTGTAGCAGAGAAGTTAAGATGACACTAAAAGCACAGCGATCACATGCGTGGTAAGATTGTCAGAACATTTTTAGGAAAATGGGTTTAGGGAACTGATTTTTACGGAACATGAGGCTTTTGGCAATTTTTTTTTTCTTAGATTCTCTTAATAAAAGGCAATTTATCCTTTTTTTGTCAAACATGGACTGTCAAAAGATGAAGTTGTATCTCGATGTAGAAATAGTTGCCTCAGTGCTTCAGGGGTCTTTTGTTGACTGACATCTCACTTTACCAAAAATGTGGTGATTTAGCAGCAAGGGGGTCAGCACCAAAGTGTCTGAACAGATCTAAATGATCAAAGGTTACTGGCAGGCACTGCCCATGCTCCAAGATACTGCAGCACAAGCCAGGTCCAGCTTGGAGTGTAGCCAAGTTTGTCGTCTACTGAGCCTGCATGAAGGAGCAGAGAGGTGTGAATTTTTAGTTCAGATACTGTCCTGTGATAATGCATCTAGATGGCTTACAAACCTGAGGTGATATGAAACATGGAGTGAGTTAATTTACGATCATCTAAATCTGACCATATAGATATTCCTTAAAAAGACCCTTAAGCCCCAGGATCACGTTCTGTAACCTTTCTGAAAGTGATCACTGGTCCTTTCTCTTTGGTTCTGAAGACAGAGTATGCAACGCATCCTTGTACTCTTGAGGAACACATATGAATGAACTTGTGCTATGCTTTTCTCCTTAGTTTCATCTTAAATTATAGGAGGGAAACCATCATAGGCTACTTCTTGTGAGTGCTGCATGTGCTGTGGTAGTAACATGGCCTTTCCAGATACAGCTCCTGTTCAAGTTCTTGAATTCCAGAGGCACAGCTGGCAACTGAGATACCTAAATTTGCTATGCCTACCTGTAGGAGTCTGTTGTGGGTGGAGGCTTGTTCAGTCACCCCCACACAAGAACTGTTGCCATTTCAGATGCCCTAGAGTATGCAAGGCATCCTGACAAGTCTGGGAGACCTATTGCAAATGGGAGTACAAGCAGGTTATGCTGCCTCATCTCAAATGGCACTGCCTCCCTCTGTGTGGACCATAGATTGAGCCCTCAGTATCAAAGCCCTTATTAGAGTCAATAAAATCTGGAGTTACTGGAGCTGAGCTAGTGATTCAGCTCAGAAGCTACTGGTTTCCTAGGTTAGGGTGAACTGAATCATGCTCTAGATTGTATTGGCTAGATTTCTACTGACTACAGCAGGTGGCTCAACAACTAATGCATGTGTGCATGTCTACATGTAGGTAACTGTGTTTAGGTAGCCTAAAAACAAAATATTTTGAATGGTCAAGAATTCATTTTTAGAATTTAAAGGATAATTGCAGAAGTTTTCTTGCAGAGCCAAACCAGAACAATCAAAGTACTTAGCTTAAAGATCTCATGAGGAAGTATCTGTCGTATGGAAAGTCGTAACGGGAAACAGAGGTATTTACCCTGCATACAAAAATTAATATGTAAGGCAAACCACCTAATGAATTACTTGTCAGACAGGTTCTCAAAGAGAAACAATGTGTATTACCTTTAAATAAGGTGTTTTTAAAATGCTAGAAGACACACTAATGATTGGTGGAATATTGAAAGTAACTGAACAGGACCTTGATAGTACCACCACTGGTTTTGATTGCTTTGACACAGTAGCTGTGTAGGGAATGATTTCCCATTCCTCATTAATGAAGAGCTAATAGGGAAAAGGTGTGCCATTTCTTTCAGTAATAGATTTTACAGGGAGTAAAGGGCTGAGGTTTATGTGTTGTTCTGGTGCTACAGGGCTGGACTCTTTGCTCTGAAGTCAGAGGTGTAGTAGCATTCACATGTGCAAAATCTAATTACTCTGATTTATCAAGCAATTATTTTTCCTACTAGTTTAATTTAACTGTGGGAGATCTCATCCTTTCTTTGAGCATAATGAGTGCATTTGCTCCAGGACACAATTTGCCATTCACAGATGAATTCTTTTAACAGTGACTTTGCCTTTTTTTTCATTTTCAAATGAAATCACATTCTCAATTTGTTTGTAAATTTTAGTAGTAAATTTATTAGTATATGAGAACAATGAATTCTTCATTGCATGATGACAGAGCTTCTGCCAGAAAGTCATTCCCATGCAAACTTTTTTAGACAACGTTATGCTATGCTGGTGGAAGATGAAAATTTTAAGTTTGAACCGGTGGGATGGAGAAGGTATTGTTTCTATTCCAGGTTTCTATTTCCTGTATGAAAGCACTTAACTTCTAATCTATAATATAAATCACAATCACCACTTCAATTTTTCAGTTATTTAAGGGAATTAAGGAGTCTTATGTTTCCGAAGGAGTTGTTATAAATACCAACATTCAAGACAGAGTTTGAATCTGTGTTTGATTCACACAAGCCTTTAGTGCAGTTTCAGCGAGGGGACAGTATGCCATTCTGCTATTATTACCTGTGATTAGCACAGTGCTCACTATATTTACTGGTGATTCTTACTCCTATTCAGAAGCATCTAACTCTTTCTTGCATCATAGGAAGAACTTGTTTGCACTATCTATGTCTCTGGTTTCTGCTGTGGGATCAAATACTATTCTGAAAAAATGGTCTGAATGGGGAAGTGAGTTGGTTAGGTCATTCTGTTTCCACTCTCCTGGGAATAAAGGCAAACCTTCTTTGAGAACCTCTAAAAATCTCCGTTACTGATGAAAACTCAGCCACAGGATGATTGGGTTTATGTCACAAGATATGATTTGCGTATGGCAAAACTCCAGATTTCTGATAATTTTCCCATGCAAGGGATTAGATTTGTTTAATATGGTTTGATATTGAAAGGTCCATATTGGCAGTCACTTATGTCTTTGCTGTCTTTTAGGTGTTTATGAATGATTTGTTAGACTATTTGTTCCAGGACTTTTCCAGAACTGAAATTAAGCTGAGTGGTTTTCTCTCCTCTTCCCTGTCTCCCTCCTCTTTCTTTTATTTTTTTTTTTTTTAATAAATTTAAGAGTGGCCTTTTCCCAGTTTTGTGCAGCCTTGTTTATTTTTATAAATATAATCATTTATTATTCCTGAGATAAAAAACTGGTTGAAGGAAAATACCTACGGAGAATTTTCAGTGAGGCTATCTTATCTTAAAACCTCTCATTTACCTATTTTCCATTCTGTTTGTCACTGTTCTGGCTTTATTATTTATTTGTATTTCTGCTGCTAATTTTTTGATCTCTAACATCACATTGACATTTTCACTGAAGACAGAAGCAAAGACGTCATTAATATTGTGAACTTCTCAAGATTCCTGTTGAGGAATAGATCAACATTTTTCTTAAACTTCTACTACTAATAATGTAAATATGGAGTATTTTCTCACAAGTTTTGTTTTGCCTTTCCTATTTTTATCCCCAGACTGTTGATACTCAGGGTACTTTGTGCCTATGAGTTGTCCTTTTTGTTTGTTTGTTTCGTTTTTAACAGCACAACCAGTTCTTCCCAGTTCGTTTTCCCCTTTTTACTGACACTATGTAAAATTCTAGCACTTCCACTTTCTAGTCTTTATTGCAGTCTACTAGTTCTAAGCTTCATGATTTACGATGTTTGTGCTCTCCTTTCTAATTGTCTGAAGAAAGTTCTGTCATTTCATAGTCGCACTCAGACAAGTTACTTTGCATCTACATGTTCTCAACCAGTTCTTCCAGGCTGGCCAGAAAGACAGCCAGAAGACATTTTATTTACTTGCTTTCTTCAACCTTTATAGAAACAAAAATGTCACTAGGACATTTCAAGAGTTTGCTGCCAATATGTTTGGGTTACCTTCCTTTCCCAGTGGTTGGATGATGAAAGAGATCCACCACAAATCTGTTCTCTGCTCTTCATGTTTGTCCTGGTTGCCCAGAAAATGGCTTATCCATCTGATTTGTGACCAGACCCAAAACATGACACCATTCTTTTACATTCAGTATTTTATCAAGTCTTTATTCCTCCATCTCACGGAATTCAGAAGAATATCAGTATGCCCTGGATACACAGAAAAAACATCTCTTTTGTTATACTTTTCAATAAGAGTTGAACAAGATATATGGACTTATGTCTGCTAAACAATTAAATTGGGCAATATTACAGTATTCAAATCCTGATACCTTCAGAGTCAAATTATCTGGTGGTATAACTTCAATGACTTCAATATATTTTCTCCATTAGAGAATGACCTATGTCTTCCCCTTGAAAAGGAGGAAAAATATGCAAGCCTTTTCTTAAATCTGAAATTTTTGTTTGAATTTAAGAACTCACAAAACATTTGTGACATCTTTTCTGACCTATGTAATCATTACTTTAAATGTTATAGGCAGGATAGTTCATAGACCATAAATAGTACTACTTCAGAGGAAAAAAATCCAACCAAAATTACAAGAGCAAAGAGAAAACCCAGAACGAAGAGAATCAGTTATTAGATCTTGTGGATACTACATTAAAAGGCAATGAATATTTCCCTCTATATGATTAATTCAGATTTTAATAACTAAGTTCTTCTGCACAATTGCAGTATTTCTTTTAATCACTAATGTAGACATTTAAACAATATATTCTTTCTAAAAAATGAATGGGGAAAAAAATGGTAATATTACTGACTTCCTTAAACTTAGCTCATATGATGGATGTATGAAATGGAAATAATATAGAAATTTCTTAGACTGTGACAGGAAATACAAATCATGTGTTTTTTTCATCAGGAAGTTGCACTGAAATAAAGACATTACAGAAGATAATGAATTCGCTACAAAAGAGTTTTCTGTTAAATACTTCCTGTAATTCTGTTTTCAGTGGACCACCTGACAAGAGACAGGAAAAGATGTATTGGATACATCACTTTTTTGTTCACTAGTAGCTGAAGATGTATTCATATTGCAAGCAAACTGAATGCAGTGAGAGTTGGAAGGACCCATGGGTGACTTTCCTGGTTAGTACAAAACTAAAACAAACAAGCAAAACCTTCATAACTGAATTATTGATACTATAGTTCTGAGTTAATATGTTTAGCTAAGGATGAAGGTTATCCAGCCACAGTGATTAGAGGCATTATACCTACAAAGATCAAATATGTGTTCTGGATCCCAAATGTGAGCAGGAAAGTTCTATTAAGTTCTGCGAAAGTGAGTTTAGTTCTAAAGTACCTTTATATTATTTGAAATGGATTTTATTGAAGAGTGGGCCTGGTGCCTATGGAAAAATTTTTAGGGTTGAGGGTGAGCTCTTGACTGAAAGTCTTGGGAATCATAGTTTTTTCAGGAAAGAATGACCTAGGAAATGGAACTTGCCATGGCTCTGAAAAAGGTATTCACACTCAGTACTGGTGTCTGGGCCTGTTGCTTTGCACATAACACAATATCATGATTTTTGTGGAAAGTATTATAGAGGAAGATTCTTGAAATTCAGTGAGCTGATATCAAAGATATTTCTCACTGAATTGAGAATTGAGAGGTTAGATTTAGTAGACAGTAGGCCTGAACACACAATCACTTGTATTCCCTTATTCCATATGGCAATTGCTAAATGTGTCATTTTGTTGTCAAAAAAAAAGAAATTATACCTTTATTTTCTGTTTGTATTTTTTGTTGTCTTTTTTTTGTTTGTTTTTGTTTTTTTTTTTAATACAATTTGGAGCTATAATAGGAAGAAAAAGGGACAGGCATAAAATTCTGGCAAGCCTTTGCTTAGAATTCTTGGGTTTAATTCTTCTGCCCTGAGAAATAAATGCCCAGCCCCAAAGAATGAAAAAACAAGGGTACATTCTCACATACAATTGGAGCAAAATTTCCAATGCCTGTAAAAGCATCACCTCAGACAGACAGAAGTGCTTTTCAACTTCACATTCGCCTTTCTCTGTGGAAGTAATTGGTTCATATTGTTTAAAACTCATTCTAAAGGGATGAAAATGAGAAGTCTCACTTTCATTCACAGATGCTGATCTCAAAAAACATGTTCACAGAGCAGCAGACACCAAAACTGAAAACATCATCTGAAATCTCATTGTGGAGCACTTGAATATAGCCCTCCTCTTGTTTAACGTTTGTCTCTGTTCTTTTAATCTAAAGCACATTTTGTGCCTCATGTGCACTGGAAATCAAATTCAGGAATTACATAACTGGCTACAATAGGGGTGATTGACTGCTTTAAGGGGTCATCTCCTGCTCTGCTACTCCACAATAAATCCAAAAGAATTGCTATTTCAATGAAAGTGGTCACTAGAGAGAAGTAGAACAGAATTTCATCCCTAGGTTTTAACGTTGAAACTGGGAACGAGTCAGTATCCCAAAAGTGCTTTTGATGTACCTGCTTTACTTTACAAAAATGTAGAAGGGTTTATACTTTCTTAAATTAAGCAATTAATATTTCTTCTCGTTTTTCTTTTCTTCTTTTTTTTTTTTTTCTTTTTACGCAAAACCCAGATATAGCAGTGCTTGAGGCCATGGGAAATATCAGACTTGAGGAAAAAAATATGATGTATTGATTATAACTTTTTCCACCATAGGCCAATAAAACTGCTAAAAAGAAATTGCCTAACTCATTATAACATGCCCTTCTTGTGAAAGACCAAACAGCTATCAAATTTTGGATGGGCAATGCATCTGTGTTGTGTGTTGAGTTGGGCTGTGCATAATATGGGCTCCAAGCTAAGCATCTTTATTTGTCCTGTCTCTCTTACTAGCCTGCACCCTTAATTACCTGACAGTTCAATGAATTTGTAGAAAAGTTGAAGACACAATAAATACTAATTTAACTCCTAACTAAAGTAGCTTTTCTAAATGTTTCCAACTCTGTGGGAATCTTCTAGGGGTTGAACAGAACCTTGGGTGGCATGGTTTAGTGGGAGGTGTCCCTGCCCATGGCAGGGGGGTTGGAACTAGATGATCTTAAGGTCCTTTCCAACCCTAATTATTCTATGATTCTATGATTCTGTAATAGATTGGTTTGGGTTTTGGTTTTCCTTAGGAAAGCCATAGCGGCATTTTTAACTTTTCACACTTTTTCCTTGCTTCTTATCTAATAGGTATTCTCTCATGATTTATTAAGAGGTATAGAACATGTATTTTGCTAAAACTGTGGAGAAATCAAGTACCATAACAATGAGATATTATATAAAAAGATACAGAAATATTTATGCAAATTCTTGTGGAATTTTTATGTGTTTGCTGCATATAAATTAGCCCTATAACTTCACTGAGGAGAGACAAGAATAAATAAATTCTGAGAGCAGAAATAGTTGAAGTTTTAAATAACTTACTGAAGGACAAAGCTGAAAAAACTGGCAACAAAAGAAAAATGGGAAAAATCTCTATTTTCTTGGGGTTAGTTGTGAATCCCACTGTCATTTGATATACACATATTTGAAAATATAAAGACTTGATCTGGATTTCATTTTAAAATCTTTGTGGATATCCATTAAATAATAATTTATTAAGCACATTTTGCTTTAATTTTTAATCAGAAATTGCTTTATTTTATTCAGCTTGAAGCAGTTTAAATCAGAAATATAACTCTGTAATGATCATCCATGCAAAGCTGTTTTATTTTATGAGAATCGGGTGAGAGAAGTTTGTACAGTAGGAGTTCAGAAAGAGAAATGCAATGAAATAGATGAAATACATGGCAGAACTAGGTAATTGTTCCTGATAAGTATGCATACTTGTTAAATTATTTCACAGTCTATGAAAGAAAGAATTTTTTTGTGAAAATGTTGCAAGTTGGTTCTCTTCATCTTCATGAGATGTGTATAATGTATTGCATTAAAAAAATAACAAACCAAAAAACAAAGTGTGATAAGGGGATGAAAGTTGCAAAAAAATTCCCCAAACTTGAATACTGAAGATTAATGAAACAACATGCATTATCACCTAGTGTACTCTGGTTCCTGATTACCTCAAAGAGGACTGTTTAGCATGCAATTTACTATGTGTATGATATTAGAATCAGATTTAGGGACTAATGCTTCCTAGTGAGTGGGAACTTCTTTATAGATTATCACTCTTCTAAAATATCATAATTACGGCATTTAAACAAAAACCATTACAGCTCCAGTTCCCCTGTCCTCCAAAAAATCCCAAACTCACTTGCTCATATTAGAGGCTGGAATTTCAAAATGCATAGACAAACTTTGTACTCTTTCTTGTAGCTGTGAAAATATTACTTGGTCTTTATTTGTTGCTGAGTTTCACATGTATTTTTAAGATCATAAGGAGATGATTTATTGAGGAAATAATTTAGGAAAATGGTATTCAAAACTGCATATGCCCATGGCTGTTTTAGGATTGTATATGCAATTATAATGCTGTCACTGACTGACTTTTTGAATCTTAATCTTCCATTTTAAGACTATTTTGTGGCAGCTGTTTGCTAAAATAAGTACTCAATATATCATTTGAAATACTTAGAGGATAATATTATCATCTAAAACCAACTGCGGACAAAAATGTTCACAGTTAAAAGGAAATAAACCTATGCAGACCAAAAGTACCTTAATGGCTTTGTCTTCACAGGAGATGACATTTTCTTCACAGAATATAAATATCCTTTTCAGTATTATGTACTGTAAGGCATGGAGAAACTCAGACATGCAATGTGGAAGTGATGTTTCTTAAAAAAGTGTAGCCTTTAAACATATTTCTTTTAGTACAAAGACATTCAACGTTTATGGAACTGTTCGAGATTTCCAACAGGTCTAGTCATGAGTCCACAAAATGAAGTCTATTAAAAGTGATTTAGTGTGACAATCCTTGTGCACCAAGATGGCCAACCTTCACTGACAATAAGCCTCAGCCTGTGCAAGCTACTGAAACAGAGCTGGCCAAGATGAGTGGCCTCCTCAAAAAGGGTCGCTACCCAGGGGTGCTGATGGAGAGAGTCAGATAATGCTCAACTATGAAACTGCTGTGGGGCAGCAGACATGCTGGTGGCTCTCTAGAGGCTTTGCTGAGTTAAGTTTTTCTAAAAACTTTAGCCATAATATTCACAGAACATTGGTCCTAATGTTCCCATAAATTTCAGTCTTGCAATGACGCTATAAGCTAATTCAGGGGTTCTACGTGCATTTTTGAGCAGCTGAAAGTACCCTTTGACCATTGTTTCTCTAAACAATTCAAGTTTATGGTAATTAACTAAAAACATATTGTCCATTAGATCTGCTGTGTGAAAAACAAAGGAAACAGATCTTTTCTTTCCTCATGTTAAGTAATTCACAATCAGACTTTAACAAGATGGCTTCAAGAATATTTCTTTTCATCATTTGTAAGAGAAAAACAAAGAGGAATAAGAAATTACCAACTGTGAAGTTGGGTGCAGAGTATAGAAAAATATTGTTAGCACAAGAAGTTATTTCTTTAACATAAGATAGCAAATAGAAAAGCCTTATGGATTCTTTGAATTTTGTTGTTAAAATACTTTGTGAAATGTAACTATTTAAGAGTGTTTGCAATTAGAAAAAACTCTTGTGTAAAATGTTCATATTACTGAAGGCTGCCCAGCAACAGGAGTTTAAGATGGAAAGTGGAGAAAAATACATTACTCAGTCGAACCTGTAGAACTTATTTGATGTAGTTAGAAGGCAATTTCCTGAGTTGGTTTTTGTCCAAGGTTCTGCAGTTGTCACCTGAAGCTTATGGGAAAAACCACAGGATCTTTCATGAGCAAAGGTTATTGTGACCTTTGCTTTAATGCCTCAGGACAGAAGATTCAGGATAGTTTCTCTTGACAAAGTGTGAGTACAGAACAGGTATGGGTAACAATGCTGTTTATTTATTCCTTGTCTGTCCCAAGCTTCTGTGTTTTGTTGTTCATTGATAAACAGAAAAATAAGAGATTTTTTTTAAAGCAGAAATCTGTTAGACTGAAGTCGAGCAGTGTTACTTCTCAGTGGGGACTGTCAGTAAAGGAATGAAGACCTGAGATGACAAAAAGCTGTTTTGCGATGTGCATTATACTACCATTTATGAAATTGATATTTTGCTCCCTAATGACTTCATAAAATGGTGGGGCTCTTTGATATTCGTAGGACAAATGTACAAAGCATTATGCCAGAAGCCAATGTAATCTGCTTCTAAGGATGAGGGTAAAAGTACAAACTAAAGATCAAACAGCAGAAGATTCTGTAAGACTAAGGAAAAACAAAATGTTAACAGCAGTCTAGAAGTGGGCTGAAAAGCAAAAACTTTCTTATTAATAAGAATTGTTTTACTTTAGACAGCGTTTTCCATCTGTGGATTGCAAAGCATTTTACTAATTGTAATGAAAGCATCACAATGTCTTTCTGTGGGAAGTAAATATTCTGTCTGTTTTGTGTATGTGTAATGATGATACTAGCTCTTGGGCTTCAAATACTGCTGTCAACTTCTCCCTTCAAAAGCTGCAAATTGAACAGAAATTGAGCTGTGATGAAAAAATAACAAGGTTTTTGGACTGAAAGCCTTTTAACCTTTCCAGATTATTTTTTATATGGCAGTCACAGGAGTGTTCTTACACAGACTGCCCGTTGTGTCTGGTTAAGCCATATTAATTAGAAACAGGACTGCAGATTGATTGTTATATTATATTCCTCTTTATATGTAGTCTGATTGATATGTGATGGTTCTTTTGAGTTAATTAATAACATGAGATGCAAACATTCTTTTTTGTTCAAGCAGAGTTTACAAAAAATGTTGCTGCATGTCCTGTTCAAAGTGCTCAGGAAATGACTGTGTTCACAGGATTTCTATAGTGAGAATGCTGTCATGAATAGATGACTGGGCTGAATCTTTTATATGTGATCTTTTCCTCACAAACCCAAAAAAAGCTTTCCTATCCAATGCCTGTATCATAACGGCAGCTGATATGAAATATCTGTGATTTATTTATCTGTGCCTTATCAAGCTTACAGACTAGCATACAGTGAGAATGATTACAATACATTCATTATGTCTTTTCTTGAAGGTCTGAAATTAGAGAAAAATTTAAAAGAAAGAACAGCAACATCTGTCACATCTGTTTAAGACATACACTAAGAAATGCCTGTTCTTAGAGTTATGCTTGAGAGAAAGGCGGGTACTTATGGCAAGCAGGCAAAATTGGGTCAAAGGTGGACAAGATGACCTCCTGAGGTCCCTTCCCACCTGAATTATCCTATAAGCCTATGCTTTTAAACATAAACTCACTTCGGAGTGTGATGCACTGCTCATAAAGGTCTGAGGGAAAAAAAAATGGAATTATATCCATTTATCCTGAAAGGTTGTTGCAGTATCCCCCCATTCATCACACGCATAAAGTATGCAACAAATGTGTTGTAAGCTTCTCTTAAAGCAGCTGAAGGATCAGAGTAATTTTCCTTTGACAAAGGAGTTTCTGTCACTTTTTGGACTGTGAAAAAATGCTACCTCTTTCTCACGCTTGGCTTAGATATTAGACATTTGAACACTGAACACAGGACAACAAATAAAAGTTGTTTGTTGCTTTAGATTCCTGTTGACACATGCATTGGCATGTTTTGGATATGTTCTACTCTTTTACAGGGAACTTAATTTCTAGGGGAATTTTTCAAGATAGCCCAATGGCAGCCTGTCCAGCTCTGCAGCATTGAAACTGATTTTGTATCTAACATAAAGGAACTGTTTGAGCTTAACCAAAACTAAACACAGTTCTTGAATTTCTTGCTGGTGTTGCTACAAGTAAAAGTGAACACAAACTGTTATTTTAAAATATGACTGAATTTAATCAAAACTGAATCTTAAGCATGCTGCCTCAACTTTCTCATTCCTATGTATAGGGACTTGTTCTTCAAGCACAAATAAATTTATTCCAGATATGAATACGGATATGCACAGAGTGCGTCAAGATTTATGTTTCTGGCTAGAAATAAAAGTAACATAATCATTAAAGACACCATTTTCCACCTGTATTTATCTCTGTGTTCACCTCCGTGTTCCTGGTTTATTGTTTCTTTTAATAAGACTGCACCCTCAACAGAGTGGTAAAAGTGCAAACTTTTAGTAGTTGTTACTTCTTTTTTTTTCTAGCATTTTCTTTTATGTCCTTGGAACTATTTTTCCATTTGATCATTTGATTACATTTCAGCAAGGAAATTGTGCAGGATATATTATTTGCTGAAAATAACTTGCCAACATACATAGAAAGAATTGCTTTGGTGAAGATTCTCTGAGCAGGATGCAAAGTAAAAGTATATTTGGAGGTCTTTGGTTTTTAGGGAGATGCATATATTGTCTAAAATGGATTGATCTCAGTCTGTCAAAGGCTTTTTTCATGCTAGAATAGTACGTGGGAAAATCCAAATGACACAATACTGCATTATGTCATGCTTGCTAGGATCTCGGCTCTTTGAGAGACTGTATGCCCTCACTGAGTTCCTGCTGACTTTCAAAGGAAGCTGAAGATGCTCAGAGTCCTTCCTAGGACACTCAGATTCTCCCAGGATGAGCAGGGGATACCCATGAGCCCTCCGCAAGGGTAGTGTCACCTTCGTATGCAAAAACAACCCTTGGAACAAATTCAATTCTTTATAGTCAGTAGCTGAAATGCCATGTCTTGTGGAAAACTATAGATCTCCAGTGTTATTAATATCCTAGCTTTGGGGGACACACACATTGACCTCTATTCCTAAACTGTACCTTTGAGTGAGGGAAGTATATTGTACAGAACATAAGGCAAGCATTTTTACACAAGAATTGTTGGACCTGATGGATAGGGGGGTAATTCAGATGTTCAAAATAATTTCTAGAAGCAGATACATTTTGGTAGGGTCAAAACATTGAAGTTCTTCATGTTTAACAAGATAGTGGCAAATTTCATGGACACTGGCCTCTGTTCTGAAAGAAGCTACTGATATCTTGTTCTCTCTCTATCTTTTTTTCTCCTACTCTCCGATGTTAAAGTAATCCAGCATTTGAGAAGTCCGCTCAACATCAGACCTCATTCCTAGCCTGGGTAACCCAAAATGGAAACCCTGGGCATGCTAAAAAGACTGAATGCATGATAAGTGTTTTTAGAAGTCAAATATGAGTTGAGAACTGGATGGACATTGAGATTTCTTCCATATAGCACTGGAGACTTTGTTGCAGTGACATTGCTGAGTTTCATTGCAGTGACCTTCCATCTGTGATATCAATCTACCATAGTAGGAAATATATGCTAGCGTGCAAAGAGCACTATATGCTGCATCAGTGGCAGGTGGTGGTTTCTTTTTGTGTGGAAGTGTTGCTGTTTGTTACATGTTCTGTGATAGATAGTGCTTTACTGCTTTTTTTATTGCAGGGGTACTGCATGTGATGCTCTGTCAGAGGCTTGGTTGTAGAGCCGTCCTGTGCTAGTGGGAAGACTCCTGAAAGGAGCCAACACCCAGCCAAATTGCAGAGTTGTAAGGAAGAAGGGAATTTTCTTGGGAATCTAGAAGTATCTGAATGGAGTTGATGCAACTCAAGAAGTCACTGGAAGTTGCTGGATTCAGTGGGCCAGGATTTCCCCCGCGATGCTCAGAAAATAATGTTCCTACCCTTCCTATCTGTGTCTTTTCCAGGGGCAGTGGGGCTGCTGAACATCCAGAAGGAGTATTTATCTTCCACCCTGGCATCATATATAGAAAGGGAGTTGCCAACATATCTAATGCATAGGGACATATGAGCACATGCAGGATCAGCAACCAAAGCTTTATCAAAGGGCAGCTGTTCTTCCATGCATGTATAAGCTTAGGATACTGCGTTGCAGCCAAATACAGAACTGTGAATATGGCAAAGAAAGGAATGTGCAAACTAAACTTAGTGCTACAGCATTTTCAGACAAAGCCCTGAGCTATCAATGATTTCTTCTGTGCCAAGGATGTGGGATTTGCTGCATCTGGCATGTGCAGTTCCTCAGAGCTTGAATGGGAAACATTGCCATTTTTTAATCCCCATTTTGCATATTTTCAGCGTATCACATGGATGCACATCGACTATAGCCTTTGTAAAATCTGGGTAATGGACATTGGGGTTAAATTCTTTGTTGTTTGTTTTTTTTTTTTTTTCCAAAATGTGATATTTTCACTGATTGCAAAGGGCTAGATCAAGCTCTTCTAAGGGAAAAAAACAACCTAAAGTATGGCAACATTAATAATTAGAAAGCTGAAATTCAGGAACTCTGTTTTCTGCAACATTTGGTGCCACTGCCAGTGGACAGTGTGTGTGGAAAGCTTGAAAGGTGACAGCTGGACTGTAAATTCATGCAGCTGTGGAGTTTCTTTGGTTTATGCTTGAATAGCATTTGGCTCAGTGGCGTTTTGGTCTGTGACTGGGCTCATCCTACAAATAAATGGAATGTTTTCTTTTTGGCCCTGAAGGGAACAAGCGTGTGTTTGTGCTGCATATGTTATCTGAGCAAATTCAGACCTAGCACAGCACTGTTACATCCAGGAGTGCTTCAGGTCACAGCAGGGTTTCAAACAGCTCCTTCCAAGATGTTTTTGGTGACTTTGTGGTCTAGCTGTATAGTGATGCCCAGGGACACAGGAGCCAGCTGGCAAAGGTCCTCACCCACAGCCTCTCAAAATCTATTTTTGTGGGCCTCAGTGGGATTTGAATTAGGGTTTTAAGGCTGAAGTTCCTATTGCTTTACACCAGTAATTGGGACAGTTATTCCAAAGTGTTCACCAGTTATAATTTTCGTGACAGACTTCATAGTCACATTTTCCAGAACATCCAAAGACCTGGTGTGTTTTAGGCGATAGAAAAAGCATTCACAAATGCATTTATTTGTGTCTAGGAGATAGGGCATTATTAAATGTTTGCTCTCCACATATGCTTCAGACAGTGTTGGTAATAATAAAATGTTCTGTTGTACTGATAAATGCTGCTTTCGCATGCACATCTCTGATAGATTTTGGAGCTATCTGATAAGTTTCTCAGGGGAGCAGAAACAATTACAGTAGTTACACATATTGAATTTTCTTTTCGTCTTCCTACCTGTTTGCCTCTAATAAACAGAAAACTTCTAATTTCTTTTTCACTCTGCCACAGTAGAAATTAATGAAGTAAATGCACATGCTGTTTTACTTTGCCAGAGACTGGCTTACACAACAGATTTTTACTCTGTGAGACAGATTTTGCTGTATTTGTGCTTTTTTCATCTCCCCCTAAGGAGTATTAACTCAAAGCAATCACAAGACTCCCATCCTTGCTTGCTGCTTCTTGGACTGCTATATCCTCTTCTTTGCTTCTTGCTTCTCTATTTGAAGCTGGTTTTTTTTTTTTCCTCTCTCCCCCCCCCCCTTTTTTTTTTAAAGAGGAAAGAGCAGCAACCAAAAAAAAATCTAAGGGCTGTCTCCTTTCCTAAGTCATTACTATTTGATGTGAGAAAGCTGAAGCATGTAAAACCCTTTTGTTCGCACAGAATTTACTTTCCACAACTGTGTTCTTTCTACTCAAGATAGGTAGAGTGCTCTGTAAAGTACAATGTTGGAATAGGAAGAGGTGTACATGCTTGGGAAATGCTGAGCTGCTTGTGAACTGTAGACACGGCATGTCTATGACTTGGTTTTCTAAGCAATCTCCAGAGCCTGAACGGATTACAGTGATATTTTAACAAGGCTGCTGGCATCCATCACCAGCTTTCACTTACTGAGAAAGCTGAAAGATGGAAGAATGTAATTATTTCCCTGTAAGCTAAATGGTAGTGGCTGATTGTCACGAGAACTTTGATGCTTTAAACTTCTTCGTCTCCTGTAAGGCAAACAGGTAAGTCTCATGGATTTCTCTTCAGCATTCATTTTGGTAAGGGAGCGGGGGCTCACAGGGGAATGATGTCGAAGGGAAATGAGTTTGATAGGAAAGTAAACTGTATTTCTTAAATTTTAAACATGTAGTATTGCACATTGTCATTTTCTGTCTGTCAGGTTACAAATACACTACCTACAAGAAATATTGCATGCCATAGTCAAGATCTGAATCTCAATCCAAATTAATCCTGAATATAAGCAACTGTTGTATACATTTACATGCTATTGGAAGAGGATGTGTTTATCTGTCATCTGTGCGTAGTTAAGTATCTGTGTCTAAACCTGTTCTTGTCATCTTACAATTACTTCTAGATCAATTACTCCTGGATCAATTCCTCTGGGTAAAACAATATTATTCCATATCATAAATGCAATAATATGTATATGATTTTATTTTCTAAAGACAATTTTTGCTGAACAGTTTTTCCCTGAAAACATGATTTCCTGAACTGAAATCTTTGGGCAGCTTACATTTCAAATGAGTCTTGCATCACTGTAGAAACACTGTGGTAAAAAAGGGGTTTCCTAGCTCGCAAATGGGGATCTAACAGCACCAAAAATAGATATTTCTTTCTCTTTAACCCTTGAAAAAATACTTATTCTCTTTGACTAATGGCACTGCTGTGCCTCTAGAGGTAAGGTTTCCTATTTAAAGACTTTTAAACTGATTACCATTTAGGAAAAAAAAAGGACCCTTTGACCATAAATGGTTTTTTGTCTTAATGAAGGTTTTTTTCGTCCTCTGGGAACGTTTGCTTGCTTATGTGTTGTTAGTATTGAAGGGCAAACATTTTACACAGTTCTCTAAGATTTTTATCTATAAGAATGACTATCAGAGAAGAGTGTTTTGAAGTAAAAAATATTAATACATATTTCTTGTTTTAAAATATGATTGTTTACAGAAAACAATTAATTTAAGTTCCATTTCCAATCTGGCTCTGATAATTGAAAGAAAGCCTGCTGGCAGACACAATTAGAAATAAACTTCTAAGAATAATTAGATGTGTAATTAACAGAAGACTGAGTTATTATCACTTTCTCCTCCATATAGTAATTCTGCATAAAAACATGAGAAATGGCTCTCACTAAAATCTCACAGCAGATCAATCCACAAAAGGAAGTGAGACATTAAAACAAAGCATTCAAGATGTGCAAACAGTACAATTAATTGAGTAAACAGACACCAGCAACAAGGAAAAGCCTGAAACAAATTGAACATTTAAGAAACAGATATGTCATGTTTAGGATGATTTGAGGTTTTTTTGTTGTTTGTGGTTTTGTTTTGGGTTTGTTTTGGTTTTTTTTTTGGGGGTGGCAGAATGTTTGTTTTTAAAAGGGGTACCTCAGAGTACCTTGTGGATCTATCTATATTTATATATTTTGCTTTTACCATTTGGCTCTGAAGAATCCTTCTGAATACCTGTGCTTTATTCATCCATAAAGTTTTCAAAATATTAATTAATGGGGGTGAGTAATTACTTAGGAAGGATTTAAAAGAGCGTGAGAGAGTAGTTTGCTTTGCTCCCAGCTACAGAGCATTCTCTATCGAACTTCAGGGACTTGCTGAGCTGTTCCCAGTGACTTTCACCAGAAAGCTGCTTACAAAGGTATCTCTGCTAGCAGCAAACAGAAAACCAAACCGGCTGATGAGGCTTCTGTGAAACAAAGAATAAACAGGCATGTATTGAAAGGCTTTACCAGGCAAAATACTGTGATTCTGGAGAATGACAGTTTTAAGAATAGAAATGCCAACAGTTACTTAAACGTGGCTTCCATCAAATTCCTCAAAATGCAGTATTAACCCAACATTTACAGTCTGCATTTTAGAGTATTTAATAATGTCTTGGCTACTTTGCTGTTGTGCAGTATTCATGCTATCTCTAGCTGTGGATCATATAAATATTCAGGTTATTTTACCTTTCTTAATGCTTGGAAGTTAACCCAGGACAGGAAATCTCCACCTCTTCAATTAAAGGAAATAAAAATTAAAAAAAAAAATATAAGCAAGAGAAAGAAATTTTTATTCTGTAGTATTAAATACTAATGTAATGTAATACACACCCAAGAGCTTAACAAAGCCGTAGTAGGAATAGTTTAGCCAAGCCTGTCTAATCTGTCATTAGCATGCTATTTCATTAACATACTACTATTTTTTTTGCCTGGTGGGTATATTGCCTATTGAGAAACAATGTGAATATTTATTCAGCAGTAATAACTGTTGCTGCTTAAGAGCTTTTATTTTTTGCCGTGTGTGAACATGCTTATCTAGAAAAGGATTTCAGGCAGACAATCACTCTTGGGATTCAATAAATTCATTGAATGTCCTATCTTACTACATGGTTCTACGGCAAGATTACTCTTTTTCTAATGCAATTCCAGTTTGAACTTGGACACTGTAAGCATCACCATGTCTCAGAAAATAGTACCTGTCTTCTGGAGTGGTTTAATCTATGCGTGGAACTAGTTTATTAAAGCAGCATTAGAGGTGCAAATCTGACTCTATTTGGTGCAACAGGCTAAGCAGTTTCTGTCTGAGACTGTAATAGTCTCCTCAGAGGCCAGTCCTTTTCCCATAGAAACTGGGGAGCATTTTTCTCCCAGGGGAGTAGGTTCAGACCACTTGTTTTGGTGTGTAACCCGTGTTCGGTATTGATGACCCAAAAAAAATACAAACACCACTGCATCTTCCTTATATGAAATGCCATTTTAAATCAAGATGTTCCTTTTTAAAATGAGATTATGAATTTATGTTCCATTGTGTGCAAAGAAGTTAATTTTAAACCAGTTTTGTTTTTTATTCTAAAGAAAAAATATACTTAGTGTATGTATTTTCTGCAGTGAATATAGCTGTGCTACTAGCTAAGTAGTCACATTTTTTATTCAGCTATATTGAAATGCTATTTTTAGTGTTAGGGTGATGTAAAGGAGCAGTGCTACATTACCAGTACACAGCGAATTTAAGCTGAAACTAACTCAGCAATGGACAGTTATTACTGTGTATATACTGTTACTAGCTACACTGGTGTAAATTAGGGATAATTGTAGGAGGTTTACTTTTCTATAAATGAAATTCAAATCAGATCCATTAAAATTTATTTCAGACTAACTTGGGAAAGTATGAAAAAGTCCAACAATTAGTAACCACAAGCTGTAATCTTTTATTATTCTTTAGTTAGCAGTTAAGTTGTAGTAAAGCAGCATTTAGGGAAAAAGAAAGGGAACAACAAATCTAAAGTATTTTGCATTTTGCTGTCTTTACTTGCAACTGATTATGTTATTTTCTTACCATAGCAAGTTTCAGGCGAGTATGATACCCTAGTCTGACTTGCACTGATGTAAACTAGAAAAGACTGAGACCAGTTGCCACATAGAATATTGAAAATAATTATTACAGTAATATTATATTAAAGTATATTAAGAATAGTCTGTAGGGATTCTAAGTATACTGCGTATAGATGGAATTATGTGTACATTCTTTGTTATGCTTTTGGATATTTTTTCAATGAAAGTCCATTTCTTACAGCTAGATTTTCCAATTAATTGTTGACGATGGTCTGGAAATGCACTCACTGAAACTCAGGCTCTCATGCATGTATTATGGCATTTCAGCTAAAAAGGCAAAAAATCAATTCAGTTGTTTGTGCTGCAATTGACTGAATAGTAATTGAGACACAGGATATTGAAAGGTCAAAATGAGAAAAATTTCCAGAAAACTTATTTGAAAATTATTTTCACAGGTTTTTAATTAAATTTCGTTAATAATTAAGTTATACCTCCTTCTGTTTAATACTTTATTTTTGCACAGCCTGTACATATCTTTGCATTTATTTTAAAATTACTGTATCTTTTGCATACAATGCTGCTTTGAAAAACCTAATTCAGTTCTCAGATGGAAGCTACCAGAAAAGGTACATCTTGCAAGGAATAAAGCGATGGTCTCTATCACGTATTAAACTATGGTTGCAATGAATGCAAATATTTTGGTAAACAAGCAATTTCATTTGCTTCTAGCAGCCAGGCGAGACTGTAGCAGGCAGCAGGGTGAACTGGGGAGGGGGTTTCCCTTGTCACTCAGTTCAGAGCCTGCATGGGTGACCTGCATTGCCCCGTGGGAAAGCACCTCCTGACGAAAGTGGGTGCTGAGGCTGTCTGAGCACCCAAGGAGCAATGCTGGTACACCTCTACTTCCACCTCCCGTTTTCTCTGATTCTGACACTTGCAGGGAGATTCTTGGGAGACTTTTATGCTTCAATTTAAAGCCTGGCAGCCTGTGACCACATCTTCCAAGTCCCCAGAGGCCCCTGCTCTGCTTCAGGCTAGGGGACAGTTATCCAGAACAGTAAGGAGCCTATACCACCCCACTGCCCTCCCTCCCTGCAACACAGGCGTCCGCACCCAGCCAGAGGAAGGCACCATTTCCCTTGCCTAGACTACCACTTCGCTTTTGCTGCAGCCCTCACTTGCTTTCTTCAAATGTCGTCCTTCCACTTGGTCCTTTCCTACACTAGAACATGCTGATGGAAGGGGCTTTTTTTCTTCCCATTCATCTCCCTGGGGGCTTTCTCTTGCTAGGTCTCAGCAACATGGAGAAGCCAGCCTAAGATCTGAAATTGGGCTTCCCCCCAGCCAGTTGCCATAGCTTGCCTCACCTCTCCATTATGCTGATGCCCAAGGTCTTGTAGTGTGGTCCTTATCTGTCTGCAGGACTTGAACACGGAGGATTGCTGCTGGTCTGATTCGGCTGCAGTAACTGATGTGGTTTTGGAGGGACACCAGTTGTACCATTCCTCTGGGGAATGAGGGCTGACTGGGTCCTAACTTGCTCTGGCCCTTAGGCACACAGAACACTCATTTCCTCAAAGAGGATAATGCTACTATTGAAAGGATAGAAAGGTGTGAAGAGAAAAGATAAATAGAAAATGAAATAAGAACAGAACACATGTATTAGTCAGCCTTTTCAATGCATAATAGAAAGCATTTATATGAGATTAAATTCAAGCCTTGTGTAAGTAAAAGAGATACTGTACTTGTTTTCTGTAAGCGACAGAATTTTATCTCTAAGCAGCTTTGCATTTTCCAAAAATAAAAAATTGCACAAATGTTGAAATCTCCAAAACTATTTCTCCTACAATTTCTTTTAATAATCTGATGGCTCCTTCCTACATGCCAGTTCACTTTCATTTTGAAATCACCAGTTGTTGACTTGTTTCCTTTCTATAGTTGTTTTGTTTTATTGCCTTGCCCTTCAACTGCACTTCCTTAGCACTTTTTATGATATTTGCTCCAATACAGAGAGCTTCAACACTGTGTTTGGCATTCCACCTTGTAAAAATAAAGTACAAAATAAGGTACATTCTTATTAATTTGTTGGCAGACTTTTTAAAGTTTGTACTATTGAGGATGAAAATGAGCACTGGCATGAATGTAAAGGGGTAAAGTGGAAAATATTAAACAAGTACAGCTTATCATGTTGAAACAAATCTTTCTTTACTATGTGAAGTGAAATGGTGAAATATATAATGAAATATGTTCACTCACACTTAATGTCTTCATAAGAATTTGGGAAATCACACCTCTTTGTTCCCTTAGTCTAAATGCTCATACATTTTCCAGGCTTTCATCACTCCCAAGCGCTTACTCCTCCTTAACCACCCAATTTTTTCTCTATTTCTATGTTTTCCATGTACTATATCCCCAAAAGTTTGTGCTAGCTTCCCTCTTCTGTTTAGTCTTTCATAAATGATTATACAAATTCCAAGGAAAAAGTAGTCTAAGAAAAAAGGACTATTGAAACACTATTTAACCCTATTATCACACTTAGGTGAAGCACTACCCCTTGTTTCCCTGTTTCTATGTATAGGTGACTCACTTCCTAAGACAGACACTGTCTCTTTGATGCCTTTTACTTTTGCATGTATTAATGTGCATTCCTGTGCACACGTAATTTCACACTTAGTTTTCTGTACTCTCACAATCAAGAGGTCAGTGTGTGATAAACCACTCTCTAAAAAGTGACAGAAGAGTAAAGGCTCAGATAAATTTTTAATCTAGAAAAGGACAAGAATAAGAACAGATACAATGAATTTTATATACATGAAAGGTAGTTGCACTGAGGAATGGAGGAGCTCTTTTCCTTTATTATTGTGAATAGGACAAGAAATAGTGTGCTTAACTTTGCAGCAATGAAGCTTAGAAATACCCTTCTTGCGGTTACAGTAGTGAGACTTTGGAATAAATTCCCTTTTAAAAGCATGGAGCCTCCAGAAAGGAGACTTTTAAGTACTGGTTAGAAATCCATTTCCCAGAACTAGCATGTGTTTGATTGATCCTGCTGTGAGACAGAGGTTGGTTAGCTCCCTTTCAGCCCTGCTTTTCATTGTTCTTCAGCATTTTGCTGCAAACAAATAAACTTGTGGGCTAAAGGAAGCAATGTCACATATGAGCAGCGACACGCAACAAATACAGTGTTTACATGAGCAGCTGCTAGAGGAAACCTTGTTGGATTTATTCCTATCCAGGAACAAATATGAGGTACTATGAGAGATAGGCAAAAGAAATGTCCAAAGAGTCAGAAGAAGAGATAAAGGGAGGATCAGTGATATCAGATTAATTACATAAATCGGTGACCATATAAATCAAGAACAGTATGTTTATTATGTGTGAGGTTAGTGTGCTTAATATGTTAGAAGACCTCCGGAGCCACATTTTCATGGAGTAGGTGAACTACACCACCTCTTCCTTAGACATATCCTGCTGTATTCTGTTGTTGGTAGAAGGTTAAACAACTTTCAGTAAGTCAATACCAAAGTTCCCATATGACTCTGTATGCTGTACTTTGTGGATTAGGAATATCCAGTATGTGCTGTTATCAATAGACATATTGGATGAACTAAAATAGGTTCGGCAAACTGTTTCATCTAACAGCTCTGGTAACCTCATCTAATGGTCTTTCCTGAGCTTTGAATATATGTGAAGCGTCTGGCATTGCTAAGAAAATGAGGCTAAATGGTAGATCTTTCTTGATAAAGCATGAAAGCAGAGTGTAGTGGGGATAAGGTACTGTCAGAAAAAATTAGTCTTTTGCTTAAGATAACCTGTCCCCTTTTCACAGAGACCTGGTGTTTGCCGTTTAGATAGTGCACACAAGCCATAGGTTGGAGCCTTTCAAGGGCAGAATTAGATAATTCTGTTTAGGTGATTGCAAGCAAAGGCAGTCCTCAGAGCCTTGCCCTTTAACTTGTCCTATCACTATAACAGAATAAAGAGCTGATCTAGCTCATGTCTTTGACAGTAATCATGCGTGAGCAGTTTGGCCAAGATCTGTCATTGCACTTACTGCCAGGTCACAGGGAGAGAAATCCTGAGGTATTTTCATTTTTTATGCCTTACCTGTGCAATGGAAAGATGGCTTAGTGCTGAACAAATGCCATAATCTGACCGAGGATTTATCCAAAACAAGAGCACAAGAAAAATGTCTTGTTTCAGACACTGTGATGGCCTGGAGATTTTTTTCAGGCTCTAATACCACAGAAGTCATTGGAAGCCCTGCCACAGATTGCAGTGGTCAGGTCCTGTTCAGGATCCATCTGCTTGGCTACCTTGCAGAAGTTCCGTATGTGGCCACCAGTTCAGGCACTCTAGGAGGAGCCCCTTTGAGCCAGCTGCAGACTGCAGGGCCTCATTGCTGCTTCTGTCCTATGAGGAACTTAAACACAACATTGGTTAAAGCAACGACAAGGTTATGTCAGAGTTCTATTTTGCAGTCTCTGGCAAAAGCATACAGGCCATTGCTCTGGATGGTGGCTCTGGCTTACTGCTGTACCCTTACAGCCAGAGAAATGTCTGCTCTGTCTGACATGCAACATGAAAAAGAGGTCAGAAATAAACACTAAATTTGCCTTGTTATTGCAGGGACAGAGCTTAAGTGGCTGCAACTTCAACTGGAAAATCACTTTGAACCCATGAGTTGGCATAGCCATGAGAGTTCCTTGTTATTTTGATGACATCTTTGCAGTGTGCCCGGAGAACCCAGAGGCTTAACTGAGCTTCACTTTTCAGAAGGAAGCTGCATCACCCTTGTTCACCTGCCTCTCACCATGGCTGGGGTATTTCCTATGCCCCCTGGCCTAGGTACCTCCTGCAGGGCAGCTGTGGGACAGATGCCCTTTGGGGCTGCAGCAGTGCTTGCCTGAGTTCTCCCAGTGCCGCACAGGGTCAGGGCAGTAACCTACATCCTCTCCCTGCTGTATTAATGGGGGCTTTTTCTTTTTCCTTGCAAAGCTTCCCTGAAGGGCAGCTGAGGGAATTCTGAGGAAGGCGAGGGGGCCCTGAGAGGAAGAGGGTGGTAGGAGAGACCATCCCATCTCTCTGATGCTGTTGCTGATGCTATGCTGGAGTCCTTGTAGATGTGGCTCCCCAGAGTTAGTTGCTCAGCAACCAGAATCAATTAATATGCTTTGCAGAAAGTGCAAGGGAAGCCCAAGCTGCTGTCAGTGAGAAGGCAGGAGGCTTATGGTGACTCAGGATCCCACTCCCTCCTGTCACCCATTTGGTCCCACCCCATCTTCTCCAAACTCATCGTTAGCCACCGTTCTTTATCCCTTTCTTCCCTATGATGACTTAGTGTGCGTGTCCCCAAATACTTCAGGCAAAGTATCTTCTTGCTCAAGAACTTTCCTGCTTTCAGGGTTTTGGTTTTAGATCTAATTTGTGTTTTGGGGTTATTTGTCAATCTTTCTTCAACACTTTTCTAGAAATTCTAATATTCATGTTCTTTGGGAAGGGAAAGAGACAGATGATGTTTTTATCTGATTGCTTTAAAGATTCCTCAGGATAAGAAGGGTTGTTTGGCAGTGCACAGCCGAGCAGCAGTAATGAAAATGTATCATGTGTGAATTGGGAAAGTTTTTGCTTCTTCTTTTATTACAAGTAATTAGCACTGCATATATGAGACCGAAGAGGTAGTACTAATTGTTGTTGAACACATAGACAATAGAATAAATGAAGGGTTGTTTTGTTTTGTTCTCCTTTTCTGCATAGTAACTTCAGGGCTTCGGTAAGGTATTATTTTCTTCTTTTCTTTCTCTGATTTTCTTTGGAGTCCCTCTGATGACACCACGAATCTGGGAATGAAGAACTTCTTAGAGCTGATTGGAAATGGCATTGCGGAGCTGAGACTTAACTGGAGGAAATATATCTCCTGAAGAAGAAAAATATAATGCACTGTAAGGATCTGAATTCTGGTGAAAAATTCAAGGCTAGAGAAAACTTGTCTGCTTTGTTAGGAAGAATGGGTTGGACAATTTTCTTCAATTCCAAAGGATATCTGAATGCCATGCTGAGCTTAATCTCTGCAGCATGCTCTGTGCTTCTCATATCTTCCTGATGCACTGCATGGTAAGGCCTTTTTCCTTCCTTTTAATAATAACAACAACCATATTTCTGTTACAGTGAGAGGTAAATATAACAGCAATAATGAAATGAATATTGAAAAAAATATGGAAAGTTAACAAAGAATTTTTGTTTGCGTGGTTATTTCCAGGAGCAAGTATCCTGATTACTGCAGCAGCATTGTAAGATCATTTCTGTCTTTCTTCCTTGCTGTGTGACAGTGTGTGTGTGTATATGTTTGTGCACACCTGTGCTGTCATTTGCACTTGGACTGGAACATTAGTAGCTGTATTGTACGTATTTCCATGCTAAAAAGGATGCTTAAGAATTTGCTTTGACATTTCTCTCCTTTTTTTTTTTTTCCTCCCTCCATTTCCCTCCTCCTGCCTCCTTTTTCTCTTCTTCTGTTTGTCTCTCTGGGGTCTCTGCACCTCAGCCATGTACTGGCCGCTAGAAGGCAAAAATAGAAGGTAAAAGAAATCCGGTACCAATATAAGAATAGTTCTGAGTAAGTATTATCTGAGTGGATAAAAGCTGCAGGAGAGATTAGTATGTCTGCAAGATCTGCAGGTACAAAAGATTTACTTTATTTTGTTTCCCATGAGAAATAAATATCAAATACAGATTTGGATGCTGTGTTTTAGATACAGTGCGAGGCAGATCCTTCTACGCGTCAGAAAGCCAAAAAATGACTGCTGTGAATTATGACAATGTGACTCTTGATGACCCAAGTAATAAAATAATCAAACCTAGTACGAGATGTCCTCATATCAAATAATTTTCTGCATGTATTAGTGGGGTGTTGAGAATTATTATAAATGGCTCCAGTGGATGTTATATTTTTCATAAACAGCTGTAATGTACTTACATCTTTGTGGATGAAAGGTGCTAGGAGAGTACAAGGTGATGTTATTAAGTAACTACCCAACTTACCAAAATTTAGGGTCATTATCAGCAAATTGCCAAGCAGATTGGGAATTACATAGTGAGTGTACTGAGCTAGAACAGACTAGTTTTCCAGAAAGCTTTGTTTTCTTGGATCTCTATTTCAGAAATTAGGGTAGAACTAAAAGATGGTAATGTGAAATGTATGTATTTCTTATACATTCTGGTTGTGCACTGAGTGTGGAAGAGGGAAAGTTGAGTGTCTCTTGAGAAGCAAACTCTGGTAAGGGCCTGACCCACTCTGAGGGTAATCCCTCACAAATAACCCTCAGAAAAGCAGGGTTTTTTTGGGGTTAGAAACAGACCAGGAGCAGGTTTGTGTGACAGTTGTCACAGGCTGTCCCGCTGGGTATGGAGGTTATGGGTTCCTGGCAGCAGGTTTTGAGGGGGAGAGGGAAGCAGAGAGCCAAAACAAAAAGGCCAGGCCAAGTCACACCAGGACTCTTGAGCAATCATCAGAGCTTAAATTCTGTCCAAATCATGGAATTTTGTGGGAGTACCCACTACATCTCCTCCTTGTATGATGGACTCTGTAAGAGAGTTTTTAGAGAAAGAATAGTAATAAAGCTTTTTCAGATCACTTCAGGAAGAGACAATACAAACACATTCCTGTAGCATGACAATTTTTCAGTAGGGTTCAGAGGAAACGCCCTCGATTTCAGGAGTAAAGGTTCAAAGTATGCATGCATGTGCACTGAGGTAGATATTTTTGTGTGTTTTACCGCCTAAAAATGTGGCTAATATAAGAACCAGTAAGGAAAACTGAGGAAGGACAACAAAACCCATAAAGGTTATCAAAGTAGTCCCCTCAGCTCTTTATTTGAACAAGGACTGAACCTTAAGTTCAAGTTTCCCAGCTGAAATCTAACATCAGCAGTTCTATCCCAATGGGACAACTTGTACAAGTGTCATGGTTTAATGTTAGCCAGCAACTAGGCCCCACACAGCCATTTGCTCACCCTCCCCCAGTAGGATGGGGGAGAGAAATAGAAAAGTGAGAAAATTCCTGGATTGAGATAAAGACAGTTTAATAGGTAAAGCAAGAGCAGTGTGTGCAAGCAAAGCAAAACAAGAAATTCAATTACTTCCCATGGGCAGGCAGGTGTTCAGCCATCTCCAGGAAAGTGGGGCTCCGTTGTGCATAATGGTTACTTGGGAAGAGAAATGCCACCACTCTGAACATTCACCCCTTCCTTCTTCCTCCACCTTTTCATGCTGAGTATGACTTTATGTGGCATGGAATATCCTCTGGGTCAGTCAGGGTCAGCTGCCCCGCTGTGTCCCCTCCTAATTTCTTGTGCACTCCCAGCATGCTTGCTGGTGAGGAGGAAGAAGAGGCCTTGACTCCGTAAGCACTGCTCTGCAGAAAATAAAAGGTCTCTGCATTATCAACACTGTTTTCAACACAAATGCAAAACATAGCCCTTACTAGCTACAATAAGGAAAATTAGCCCAGCCAAGCCCAGCACATTCTCCTCCCCTTATTCCATGCCATTTATGTCATGTTTAGATCTCACACTATCCAGCACATTCTCTTTAACCACTGCCAACCTTCCCATCATTTTATATAATACACAGGTATCATTCCCTTAGTCTATGGACCACCCTTGTAAAAAGTCCTTAAAATGTCCAAAAATGTCCACAAAATGTCCCTTGAGTTAATTTAGTCCATGACTTGGGCTTCATCTGTTGGTCACATAGGACAGGAGAAGTCAAAACCACCACAGTGAGTAAGAACTCCTCATGTGGACAAATTATGAAAGGTTTTATAAGATCAAACTCTTTGATTTTATGGCAACAGATTTATTAGGCTTCAGGCATAATTTGTATTTCCCCTCTAAACAAAATCAGTTTTTCTTTGCCCATGTGAATCCTTTTGCCTTGCAATTAGGACAAGAAAAATAGGTTAATTGCATTCTTTAAGATCATACAACTGTACAGATATATTGTTAGTGAGGAATTATCAGAGTATGCAGAAGTTTACTTTTATTAGTGGTCTCCAAATCCGAGAAGTGTACTCTTATTGGACTCATTCATTGCCTTATTTATTTTTGTGACAGTATTAGCATTGCTACTAGGTATTTTCAATTCTTCTGGCAACTAAAAAAAAAATAAATAGTTCCTTTAAACTATCACTGATGTTATAAAAGCACTCACTATTATAAGGTTCAAAGATACTTACCAAGCTTTCTACTATATTAGATGTTCATTTTATAGTTAATACACGCTGTTTAGCTATTTACTTGATCCAGGAACATTTTTACCTTTAGGGTTTAGAAACACAGTATGAAGACATAATTATAGTAAGCTTCCTGCAGAATATAGATATATATTGAAATAAGAAGCATAAAATCATCTAATTTTCTTCTTCTGTGCATTTTTTTGTGCTTGTAAATGTCTGCATTGTTGATATATATTACATAACAAATAATGTTTCCTTTCTTATAGTTTATAAAGAACAGTTATTTTTCAAAATACATAGGATTTTGTACGTATAGCAAACTTTAAAATGCATTTAGCACACTAACGCAGCAATAGGTTTGTTTCTTTCTTTTCTCTATAGTATATCAACATATACAGAAGAATAGTGGATTATTTTCTAAAGAGTGTGTGATGTTGAGAGAGAAGATTTTGCATGATACAGGACATTCACTGCCTGTAACAGATATTTCTGTCAATGATTTACTGTGACTTAGAACTTTTTCCTTCAGTGAAATTTTTAATCATTTAAACATTTGCACAACAGCTGTATTTGGCTTGCTCTGTCAATTCTAAAGCAAGTAAAATTAGTAATTTCCTTTCCATTTAAGACACTATTCAATGAAGGTCTGATGCTGAAAACACATATTACATTTCAGTCCATTGAACTGTTTCTTTAGATAAACTCTGTGAGTTAGATCTTGAACCATCTGCATTATCAGGAAAGTGATACTGAACAGTGGAAATACATTCCACACTTGCATCAACTATTTCTGGTGAAGAAAAATGTAGTTGAATAATACAACATATAAGCACAACACATTCCTGTACTTGGAATGCCTCAAGCTATCTTGATTCAAGATCCAGCAAAAATTTTGAAAGGCCTGCAAAATCCCAACACAAACCAAATGAGTCTTAAGCTTTTGTTGTTTAAACATAAATAGACACAGAAAGAATATTTATCTGACAAAAAAATTCAGTAGATCGGCATCTGTGCTTTTCTTACTGTCAGGCTGAAAAAATTGAAAAGGCATAATGTTTTTGAAAAATGAAAAGCTCTACAAATCCATATGGATGGAAATACTGATTTCTAAATGACATGCCATTTCATGTTAACATTTTTAATTTTTGACCTGTCACAAGAAATTGTACTGATATCTGTGTATCTGTTTTTCTCAGTGAAAATTTGCAACACTAATTTTGTTGGGGTTTTATTGTAACAGGGAAGTATTTTGCTGTGTATATTTTAGTTGGATCTGTTCTAGCTGCCCCAATATTTATTAGCTTTCATAGGTCAGTCTTTAATTAGAAGCTCTCTAAAGGGCCATCTTTAGCAAAACATATTGTATAGCCTCATATTACTGGTACTGAACAGCAGTTATTACCAGGTCTATGGTAGATACCAGCTCTGATTGTCATTCCCTCCCTTAATTCTTCTTTATGCTCAATAAAAAGCAGGTTTCTATTCTACCAAGTGCTTTACAGATACCAGAAGTACTTCCCACAACAAAAACCTTGAAGAGGCCTTCAAAAGGCATGTGGGCAAGGAGTAGAACTAACTGAATGTTAATATCCTTATTAAATAGAAAAGGACCTGAGGAACAAAGGAACTGCCCAAAGCTATACTGGCAAGGCAGGAGTTCAGAATTGAACCCAAAAGTCCTTATTATTTGTTCATCATTGCCCATGCAAGGTTGCTCTTCATTTTGGGTTTTTGTTTTTGTTTTTTTTTATTAATGACTTGCATTTCGACTTTTAAGTTAATACTAGTTGAAATATCATGTGTAAAAGGAAATTCCTGGTGCAGTTGTCCTAAAAATTCTTTTTTTTTTCTTTCCTGAGACATTCTGTTTGAATGTAACCATTAATTTTGCAATTACTTTACTACACAGGAGAAGTATATCCTAGATGAAGCACAAAATTACTAAACAGAAATATTCTAGTCACGCCATACAGGTTCTGTGGGATGTACAAGTGTATCTGTTTATGCTGTCAGCATTTAGGCATGGCTGTGGGGCTATGTAAGGGTTTTGAGGGCTCTTGGTAAAATAATCGAATTGCAGCACAGAAAAAATCCAATTGAAACAAGAAGGCTGATGATTTATTATCTAGAAGTCATTATGAATCCAGCATTTGTGGGCAAAAAGATGACACAAAGAATATGGTACCTAACAGTGACTCTTATTATCCCCAATATGCCTCCTCTGTCCAAGGTAGTCTTTCAGCTTTTGACCCTCTCTATGAAAAAGGAAAAGACGTTTTGTACAAAAACTACTTACCTGCTAAAATTACATCTGAAGTTGGAGAAAAAATATCTGTCTTGGCATCTTAACATAAACCCAGAGAAATTTTGTTGAGAAGACAAAAAAGCTTTTTCAAATGTGCTAGAGTTTTGGACTGAGTTCTGCAGCAGAATATCCCAGAAGCTTAAAGGATATCTGCCTCACTCTGGTCTGCTTCTACAGCTCCAGGTGTGACACACTTCTGGAAGGTACTTGCCTGATTCCCTAATAACATATTAGTGTAGAAGAGTATAACAGTCCTATTGGAAACAGTATGTCCACTGGAAACCTCATCTCATTTGTGTTTTGTTCCTGAGAAATGTTAAGAGAATTTAAAATTCAGCGTACTGTTAAGAAGAGAATTTAAAATGCACCATACTGCATCAAGTACACTCTCTTATTTTTTCTGCCATAAACTTTTTACTGGCTTATAATGGAAAAGGGTTAGAAAGGAGTGCTTTAGTCAATACATACTCCATTATATTAATCAATTACATAATTAGATTCAAAATACTATTCACCAAAGCACAGAGCTCAGGGCAGCCAGGAGGACCCCCTGCACTCTATTTTTATGTGCAGTGATGATGCACAGAGTCTTCTCCAGTCTGCCTCAGCCCTCTGTTCTAAACTAGACCTGTAAAAATCATAAAAGAGATTATGAAAGGCTTTTATAGTTAAGCTGGCAATTTTTCCATGGAAAAATTTACATCAGAATACATAAAAGTGTTTAAGTTCAAACACATGCTGGTGTTTAAGAACTTAATATGTCATATGGCCCCTAGTTCTTTTTTTAAATAAGCAGGGCTAAGGGATCCAAACACCTTTGAGGACCTGAGCGTGGGGTTTATATTATTTGTATATTTTCTGCAACACAAATAGATCAGAAAAGTAAATTTGATGATTATACTAGGATAATTATTGAACTTTGACAGGTAAGGAAGTTTTTAGTTGGCTAAGAAACACTGGGCAACCAGTGTAATCCATGAACATAAATAAAGAATTTCATACAAGGTAAGAGCCTTCAAAACAAAAAGCCTGGAAAAAAGTTGATGAGCCAAAGAAATCAGTAAGCTTTGGTGAAAAAAGGGGTAAAAGATGTCTGGTACATCTCTATATGAGAAAACAGAGTGGAGGAACACCTGTTCCAGTTTTCAGCCAAGCTAGACAAAAGGAGTGGTGTGAATAGAAAACAATGTGGCGTCTGAGAATATAAATTGTGCCTTAACTAGTTTGTTACTCTTTTAATGAGGATATTAATGCAGTACATATACTTGACTTCTGAAAACTTGGGACTTGTCATTTTATGCATATTTCTTTAGATACTGTAAAGCATCACTTTCTCCTCCTTGTACAACTCTGATGTGTTTCATGAAAAAACTAAAACTTGACTTTGACACATCCCAGACCCTAGCAAAACTGTCTCTAAAGTGAGATGTTGCTGACCTTTGTTAGGAGTACCAGAAACGTTCCTTTAAGGAAAGTCTGATGCTTTAAAACAAAACCATTGAGCTATTTTGGATGAGAAAGCATATGGCAGAACTTCTCATTAAGACCTGACTTATGTGTTGTTGGAATTTTTTACTTTGTGCCTAAACCAAGAACAGGTTGAAAGGTTTTTGTTTCTGTATTCACAGGAAATGTAACTTTTCACTGAATATAGAAATCATACAAAATATTTAGCAGGAGAAGGTAGGATTTTGGAAGAGTTTTTAAAGCATTCTGGAAAGCAGCTCTTAATGGATGACCACAATGGCCCTCAGGACAATATTGTTCCTGTACTGATGAACATGGTATTTGTTCTCTATCTGTATTAATCAAAGCTAGAAACTAAAGATTTCCTCGGGAAGACTAATCCATTTCACTGACATCATAGCTATGCAGTTTGAGTTCCTGTGGGTTTGTTCCATAGAAAATACTTTACGTTGCATTAAAATGCTCTGGAGCTTGGCACAGCTGCATGCGTTCTCAGAATGCTGCACTCAGTACAAAGGGAGCAGCATTTTTGATATTACGTTTTGCAGTGGTCAGAGTGTTTCAATGTGTCATGTCACTGGAAACATCCTGAGTGTTCAATGTGATTTACCTTATAAGATGGTTTTAATATCACTAGTGTACCAGAGCAGACTGAGGAAGGGTTGCTCTGTTACTTCTGCTCCTAATTGCTGTCCCTCAAAGTCTGCATTTCTCATTTTGTCTATGAGCTCTGTCAGTGTGATCTTGTGATCTGTATCCATCACAGATCCTCCTTGCTCCTCAGTGCAAAACCAAAGCCTTTAGTTCAAGACTCAACTTTCATCTATGTTTAGTATATGGTGATTGCTACTGCTTTTAGAAACAAGTCCCACTGAAATGAGCTGAGGTGCTTTGGGTAGCTGTTTGGATAAGGAAACTGAAACCAGGTAGGACTTTTTCGCTTCAGCTGCTTGATTTGCTTTACACTTTGGGTGTGAAATGCAATGGTTTGCGCATGAATGCACCTGTGTCCTCTGTGCCAAGGTAAGAGCTACTATCTTATTTGGGATTATCACAGCTGGTGTGAATTGAAGATGAGGCAGGAAATCAGCACTTAAGTCCCCATAGCCTCAGCTTCCTATAGATACAAATGGCTGGGCCGAAGCTCTGTTTCATGCTTCTTTTAATTCTGATCTAGAGGTATGAAGTCCCATCCTTTTGCTGGGTAAAAGCTTTTGGGTTCTCCTGGAAATCAGGTTACAACCACTGTGTGAATCAGCTTCCAGATATGTTTGTCAGAGCTACTGAACCTTGCCTGTGTGTCCCAAGGTGAGGTTTAATCCATTAATGTTTGTAAAAATCTACGTAAATGATTTGTATCATGCTGACAGGTCAAGTACTGCATTGCTCACTGACTGCTCCTCCTGACAGTTTAAGATATATGCCAAACAATGTCTATGCTTTCAGATGATGTTTGCTGATGTAGTTTGACTGGCTTAACCCTCTCAGGATTGGCCCCACTTTTTCTAGCTTACTGATTGGGTGGTACAGCACAAATATGTAAGGCTGCTGCTTTTTCTCATAACCTAGAAAACAATAACTGTATTGATATTAACTTGTGCAACACCATGAGCTCAAATGAAGCCTCTTGGATCTATTATAGCACACGTGCAATTCAAGCCCTGAAGGACACATGCAAAGTGGTGAGGTTGGGCGGAGGGCAGTGCTCTGCTTGGCTGTGGGCAGGAGATAGCATCAGAAGCTGCTTCTGCAAAGCTGTTGACAGGATCTGGCCCTGCTACACCACAGGAGCTTCAGGTGCTCAGAACAGCTGGGAGGCTCATGATGAGGCCCTCTGAGAACCCTATGTAAGAGAAGGGTGTGCTTGAAATTTGGGAGCTTTTTTGCCCTGTGCTTACCACATAGATTATTATCTGTGCTATTATCAGTTACTGATATCAGGTCCTGACACTGGTATATACTGTACAAACAGTAAGAGAAGCAGTCACTTCTGGAGAATTAAATTCTAAGTGAATGCAACTTTCATAACTAACTCTGCAAGCACACAGAACAACAAAGGTGTCCAAAAGGTAATTAGTTTCACTGGCTGCTTTACCACAAACCTGGTCCCAGTTATCAGCATTACTTGTGGATTTTTATGTTGATTTTTGGTATGAATGATTAATACGTTAATTCTATTTAATGCTTTTTTGCAGTGATGATCATTTGCCACTGATCTTTTCTCATGTCTCTGTAGGTGTATCAATATTTATCCTTAAATACCTAAGCTAGAAAGCAATGCTGCAACATGAGGCAGGGGCTGTTATTGCCACAAGATGTTACTAAATGAGAATAGGACAGCCAAAAGAAAGTGACTTTCCGTGAATCTTCATTGTCACACGGACCTCTTCTTTGAGGCTACTGGAGGTGATAACTTACTATGTGAGCCATTTTCAGGGACTAACACAGCAATATGGGGTCTGTACATATGCTAGCAACTTGGGAGACAAAATTAGGAAAAAAATATTTTTTGTTTCTGTCACTATTGTTTATCTGGGCAACTTTTGCTTTCAAAGCCTAATCCAGTACCTGGTGGACTTGACAAGAATTGTGCCCCTGATTTCTTCTGTAGCTGGATCACACCACCAGCTGGTTTCACCGCCATCACCAGTGCAAGCAGCTGTGGTATAAAATATAAAGTGGCTTTGCACTTTATTCCTTTAGCTGAATTTTTCTTTACGTTATTCTGCTTCAGACATTTATCTGTCACATGCATAGGGCTTCAGCAAATGTACAGGGCATATCTCTGTGTCTCTGCACAATGCCTTTGCATGCAGATCTCCACTGGTATTACCAGAGCTGCTTCACAACTGAACTGACTAAACACATCTTGTGTAGTTTCACTCAAGCAGCCTGTTTGTCAGCCACAAAACTCTGTGAAAAGATTGACAATGAAAGGACTGATTTCTTCTTTCCCCTCATAAAAATAACTGCATATCTCTATTTAGGGTGTTTGTTTACACTTGTACTAAACATCCTGTGTAAATGTACCCAGATGGCATAGATCAAGCCAGATTAAGCCACAGTCAGAGGGAAGATGGTGAGGTGTGGGCTTCGGGGTACATCTGACGGATGTAGCAGGCTTGTGGCTGTGGTTTCAGGTAGCTGTTCCTCTTATGGAGTGCAGGCCCTTGTATTTTCCAGGAGGCTTCTGCTTCTACCTTGCTATGCTGGAGCAACCTTGGGTGCAGTTACATGTGCAGCAGTCCTGTCTGCAGCAGAAATACAGCTGATGTGAGTTATAAATGACTGCGAATTGGAGCAGGAGGAAACTGTTGTCTGGGAGGTGTCTGGGAGGTTTTCAATACCTTGTTTACTGTGCTGTTAAAAAAAGTGTAAAATTATAACAAAATAATGAAGACCAAACATCTGTAAATCTTCCTTTGATGAGATGCCTAGTAATAACCTAGTGTTTACAGTTTTGACAGCAAAAAGACACAGGAAAAAAGGCAAAATTAACAGTTTACAAGAAGTCGGGAGTGAGAAAACAAGAGGAAGGCAACAGAGACTTGTGCCAACAGAGGGATTATGGCTCTTGAGAGAGAGAAATGTGCCATCTATAAAGAGCAGTCATTTTTGCAAATCCCTGCTTTCCTGCTTAGCAATTACCACCTAGCAATAGTGAGGCAAAGGCAGCCCATGAAGTGCTTTGACTGGGTGGAAATCCTGTGCTTTAACAAAATGTTTGGTAGCTCTGCACAGCATCCTCCCAGAAGCACATACCTCGGGAGAGAGTCCTCATGAGCAGGGAGGAGGAGATGCAGTTTCGCAGAGCCAGGAGTGCTCATGCTAACCAGCTTCCCAACTACAACGGGTGTCTTTGTGCTCCTGGAGGTGCCCCTCGGTACCCCAGAGGCCATAAGTCCCCCGTCCCCACTCAGTGCTTTGGCCACTCAGCCATCCTTCCTGTGACAGAAAACAGTGTACAGCAGAAATGTTATTGCAAGTATGGTGTGGAAGAGTTTGTTCCTAAGTGGTTGTGAAGGGTATGGAGAGTGGCACCAGGCATCATGCTGGTATAGTGCACATGCAGGTGTCTGTGAGAAAGCCATTCTGTCCTTAATTATTTGTCAATACCTGTGTGTGGTGGAGTGATGTGTATTTGTAAGTCATGCACATTTTCTTCTCAGTAATGCTTTCTTTAGCCCCAGGGAGAGTGCAGAGATTGTAGCTGTGACCAGAACAGATGACTTTGAAGGAGGAGGGAAGTGACCCAGCCTCACTGGCAGGATTTTGTGAAGGGTTTCCCAAGGCCAGCCTGCAGCAGCACATCATTATAGATGTGCTTTTGACATTTGTAGTCCAAGAAGAAGCAGTATTCAAAGTAAAACACTGCCAGTGGGTTGCCATAAAAAGCCTGATTCTTGGATTATTTGGGGGGGTTTGAATGTAACTGTATTGTACAACCATAAGCTTTGTCTTGAAAGCGCTCCACCATCTTACATTTGTTTTCCCTTCCCCTCTGAGCACAGTGAGCTGCAGCAGTCATGCCTTGCTCTGCAAGCTACCTGCAACCACTCCTGGCCAGTGAGCAGCTCCTACCTTGGCTTGCGCCCTCCAAGCAAGCTCTAGTGAAGAAAGAACTAGAGAAAGGAAGAAGGAATTAGGAACAACTGTAATAAAGAGTCATGAACTTGGGAAGACAGACTTGGGAGTCCTCTGAATGTTTTCTTTCAGAAATAAGCCAAAAATGCATTCTGGCCAAACCTTAGCTTCCTGAAAATTTGACAGAATTAATTTCTTCTCCATAATATCGATTATCCTTTTGGAAATATAACTGGAGTCTTACTAACCCATGCAGAATAGACTGTCCAGTTTTCCTATGTCTGCTGCTATAGGTCCTAGACTAATTATAGGCATGAAATGTAGGCAAGTGCAATTATGATGCAAGCAGATTTATGTGTCCCCAGACAGGTTTTCAGATAATAAAAGAATATAAATATTGGATGTATGGAAAGAAAATGTCCATTATTAAAATCAGTCCACAAGCTTGTACCACGAAATGCTCTCTTCTTTAACACAGCTGTCAGCCCCGCTGAGAATTTAAATGGAGTTTGTCTAGTGTAACTCTATTTAAAAAGCAAAGTCAGAAGCATTAAACTTTTGTCTTGGGTTTTAAAAATACAGGAAAGCTAATATAATTGCTGCACTAATACAGAGTTATGAGCTTTTAGGCTCTTCAGGTTTTGGCAAAGAAAGGTTAAATCTTTTGATTCGTGTAGTAAGTCTTTATCCGGTATAAGTTTGCCATATGCTTTCTCTTCAGGAAAAAAAGCCCCAGGAGCTTCATCCCTTCCTCTTCTCTGGACCATTTGATGTGGCTTTTTGGTTTGTAACTTTCACTTGAGAGCTGGCTGCATTTCAGTCGTTAGTCACTGTGCAGACTTTCTGTGTGAATTACTGGAGTGTACACGGCATCTGGAGATCTAAGGAATTGAAAAACATGGTTCAAAGGTCAGGCACCAACTTCGAAGGCTTCTGGAGACGCAGAGCCAGGTCTGTGGTCTGACTGAGGCAGTGCCCATGCCAAACTCAACAGAAAAAGCCGCTTGGTGACAAAATTATGTCCCCTGTTGAGCCCATGGCATGTGCAACATGGCTTCCAGCTTCAGCATAAAAAAAGTAGTTTACAGGATGACAC
This sequence comes from Myiopsitta monachus, assembly GCA_017639245.1. Taxonomy (NCBI): domain Eukaryota; kingdom Metazoa; phylum Chordata; class Aves; order Psittaciformes; family Psittacidae; genus Myiopsitta; species Myiopsitta monachus. The sequence goes on from CM029924.1 coordinate 42,844,811, forward strand.
AAATTCCCAAGCCTGTGAGGAGAACAAGGGCTGGATATATTACCTGTGTCAGTGGTGTTTGGGAGAAACTAAGGACTGATGAGTGGAATTTAGCTTGAGTTCTTAAGTTAGACAGGCTTGTGTGAATGCAGATAACCACTTGGGGAGTCTCTGGAGGAAAAATTACTTCAAACAAAGGGAAATCTTTGAAAGGTTGCTTTTGTATCAAGAGGAAATGGAGAGGAATTTAGTTTAAAGATGTTTTTCTGAGCTGTGCACATTTTATCATTTTATTTTGGGGTTTTTATGCCCTTTCTTGGAGTCTGTAGAGCCACAGATCAATTGCTAGTGTTTAGCGACCTCCTGCCCGAGAGTGTAGGGCCTGCATGTGGGTCTTCTTCTATGGCTGGCACTTGTGCACTGCATAAACTAAGATGACACTGACCCTTGCAGCCTTATGGGGATAATATTTTCAGCAGGATGAATCATTCTTGAATGTTTTCTTCAATGTACTGTGTTACATGGCCAAACATTTTTTTCGTCATTTTGAGCGTATGTCCTACATTTTCTCTCTGCTGTTTTTGTTGCATGGTTTTGATTGTAGCTAACAGCAAAGGTCAAAAGACATTTTATTGTTCCTATTTCTATGTTTCTGTTAGGCTGAATTAAATTGTTGGTGCTGCAAAGTGACTTGTTAAAAAGCTTATGCTGCAGGACTTGAACCAGTATAAACTGAAGCTAAGCTGCATCACTTTAAATCAGATGGTCCAGAGAGACAATGTGGTCCAAAGAACAGGGTACTGATCTGGAAACTGAGTAAAAGAGTTTGGTTCGCTGGAGCTTCAGTGTGCAGCTTCATGAATTTAGACAAAGTTTTCCATCTTGCTCTGCTTTAGCTTTTCTGCATGGGTGGCAGAGTGCCACTGTATTTTAAAGCACTTTGCACAGTCAGTTTTTCATTCAAGTAGTCTTATTCCTGTCACATCTAACATTAATCAGTACAACTGCCTGTTTAATTTACATTACAGATAGGTTCTGAAATCATAATGTCTAGGAATGCTGTGGTATCATTGAATAGATTATGTTTACCAGTGTCTGTGAGTATTGGCTAGAAATTATCATTTCTCAGTCCAGAATTAAACCAGCACTAAGTTTGCTCATCAAGCCACCTTCCATTTCTTTCCTACATAGTAAAATAAATCCAGATGTTTTCTTAGAGTATGAACGATTCCAATCAGAAGTTTCAAGTTAACCTAAACTAATACTTTGTTTGGTCTTTTAAACTACCCCTCAAATGGCCTTTGGAGAAGTTTGGCCCAAGTGTCTTTTTATATTTTTTTTTTCAATCCCATCTATATGACTCATGCAGGGTCTTCATCATTTTTTCCTATCTACTAGAATTTCCTTAAAAACCATGAACTGGCAATACCTGAATATCTCTGGTATGTTAGGGTTCATTTCCCCACTTTTCTTTGTGAGCAAAGTCCTTTCTCTCACCTGAGCCTGAAGAACATTGTTCGACTGCAGGGCTGCATCTTCTGTGGGTTTTAGATGTTCCATGTCCACAAGCTTTCTTTATTTTTCCTGGTATGCTCATTTTTCCCAGTCATCTTGCCCCAGCACCCCTTGATGTTGTCTTACAGCACGAAAGAGGAAGAAATGGGTAAATTTCTCCCTAGAGGCTCACTTGGCTTTAAAAATACAAGTAATGGATGTGAAATGGATGGTTTACAAATGTGAGCAAGGTATCTTAGCAGTCTTACAGGGATGGAATCACAGCTGCTAGAATAAAAGCCAGGTCTGTGTGAACATGCAGAATATCTTGAGCAACACTTCGCTACAGATAAACACTTCGTTTCGAAAGTTAAGTTGAAATAAACATTACCAACCTACTGTTTCTAGGCATATTGCTATTCATTTACTTAAAACACCAGCTCAGTGGAACTCAGCGATCTCCCTGTGTGTTACAAGGACTGTGGGACTTTTCCAATGACCAATTCTGCATAATCCAGACCCTATGAATATTTTATTTATTATTATCGGCATCTTTATTGTATTTATATGTAAAAAAAATCAGGGTTAAATTTGGCTCTCTGTTCTGGGGGCATAAATCCGGATTAACCTTCCTCTTAACAGTAACTTTACTCAAGGCTTTGAGAACGGAATTTGGGTTGGTGTCCACTGAAGAAAAGTGTAGCAAAATATACACTCCTTTCCCTAAATCCTGAAGAAAGATTACCCATATACTACTAGATAGTCTTAATATAAGAAAGCAGTGAAATATTTTCAGTTTCGTGGCTATATTCTCCGTCTTATTCATATTTTATATAGGCATTGTTTTAAATTACTTGCACTACATAAGAGTATGTCAAGATACATCATATAAACATGCAATTTACCATGACCTTGAGGCAACATGACGTGTATGTTGTATTACATTAGCTATCAAAATATGTTCTTTATATAGTACAGTAACCACTACACCATATAGAGAAAGACAGAGATAGAACAAGGGGTTTGGGGCATACTGTACAGAATTAGAAGACCTATGCAAATAATCTTTCTGTATCTATAGCCACATCATTAGTATCTTTTAAAAGCAACTAGTGATAAGCAATAGGAGAAAAATTTAATCCAAAAGGTTTTGCTTCATTGTCAAGGGGACATCCTCTGCTGAAAAACCGAAAACTCTGAACATCAGGAAACACATAATTGTGAGAGTTACTGAGCAGTAGAACAGGCTGCACAGGGAGCTTGTGAAGTCTCCCTCCTTGGAGATAGTGAAAAGCTGTCTGGACATGGTTTGGGCAACTGGCTCTAGGTGACTCTAATTGAGCAAGAGGGTTGGACCAGGTGACTTCCAGAAATCCCTTCCAACCTCAACCATTCTGTGATTCTGTGATATCCACAACTCCCATCAGCAAGCACTTATATAACAATTTGACAGTGCACAGGGGTTAGGAAATTCAGCTCTTCCCATGTTCCTTTCTTCACTGCCCATCCTCATAGCCTTGCCAGAGCATTTGGTGAGTTACTCATGACTTTTTCCCATATCCCGCTCCTCTGCTGTGCCACAGAGCTCTACCCTGAGCCCTAAAGAAATGTATCACCTCACTTCCATGTTTTTCCAAATATGTTACTCCATGCACAACCAGCTTGTTTCCCCAGGAGCGTGGGACCTGCGCAGTTGATCTGCCACTTCTTCCCATGCTGTGCTTGCTCTGAGCACAAGCCAGACTGGCAGCTGCTCCCATGGATCAAGGACCTGGCTCTCCTGGCTGTGCGCTGTTTGTGCAAATTGACCTTCAACAGCTCACTTCAACCTTCTGTTCTTCCCCACTCCCCTTCCCATGCTTTGTACTGTTATAATTTTGTAAGCTGCTTGGTCTAAGTACCATTCTCACTATCTGTGTCTGGTTTCTAGCCCAGACGTCAGCAGGGGTTGCCGCATGCTGCTGCAATATAAATGACTAATGATGATGATAAAAGGTGTGGGAGTTGGTTGCCTGGAGCGTTATCCTACTTTGATAACTTTGTTTTAGAAACTAGCTTCTTCCTCAAATTATCTGTTATTTTATCTTATTAGGTCTAATATTCTAAAAGTGGCAAGGGATTTTTGGCTGCCTTTTTTGGAGTGTTCATCTTAGGACTTTGAAAGAGGCTTTGAAATTGTCACAGGCTGGATGGTGTTGCTGTGACAGTGCCAGTAGCCTTCAGCATGAGTTGCAGGTTATTGGCACTTTTAAAGAGTCAGCTGCAACTGTGTCCTAAAAGGGGCATTTGACAAGGAACTGCTCTATTTTTAAATTTGGGCTGAAATAGGTAATAATTACATACAAAACAGTATGTGAAAAGAACATTATCAAGGTTGCACAGCTCAGCATTTGGAGCTGAGAAATGCTGCAAGTAAAATTGTCTCTACTCTGTTAATTTGCCACCATGCACAGGTGCATCAGTCATAGACTATTTTTGCCCAGGATCTGAGTCTCGCTTGGTGCACATAATAGATGGCGCAGTTTGTGAGTTCAATACTTGATTTTCTTTTCACTCTTCAATGCATAGCTCAGAGTCTGCTGCGAAGGCAAAATTATTTCCCGCTGAGGCATTCCAGGCTATTCCACTGTACAGGTCCTTGCCACATACAAACACTGACTAATTTCCATTTACAGAACATTAATAGCAACTCTTGGTATCATTGCTGCCTAGTGCAGCTGGTAACCTAAGGCAAAAAAGAGGAAGATTACAAGTATCCATAAATGTGGGTGCCTGATGTAATTTTTAGAGGACCAGGGAGCACATACTCCAGCTCCCATTGACTTCCATTACAATGGCTAGTACTCACCACTTTCAAATATTTAAGCCTTCATGTTCAAGGCTCCCAGAAATACAGAACAGGGGAGCAGCTTTGAAAAGTATGGTGTGAATGTGTTGTCCTGTTCCTTAGGGCAACATCTCCTGCCTGTAGACAGAAGACTGATGCTCCTTTTTCCAGACTCTCCTGCCACCTTTTAAATGCTGAAAAAAAATAATATATATATATATATATAAAACAATTAAGCATCCTACAAGCAAAAGCTTTTTTCTCACCTCTTTGATGTCAGCGCATTGTGCTCCGACTGAAGCTGGAACCTGATGGACAGAAGCAGTGCTTAATCTATCTGATAATGCATGAACAGGAGGAGGTTTATTTCATCCCAGCTCACTTTTAAGTGTGGTATTTTTGGTTGGTCTTTCAAATTAATTACAAAACAAACAAACAAGCAAACAAACGAAGGATTTATTTTTTAAAAGCAAACTGAAAACATTTTGGTATTCAAATTTTCATCTTGACAACCATCAATGTACTTTCAACCTAGTGCTACAAAGATGCTTCGAGCTAAGGGAGTAATTAAACAGGAAAAAAATTACGAGAGGGAATTTCTTTTGCAAAACTGATCATTCAAAAATAAATGTAATTTCAGATGCACAAGACCTTCATCAGCACTTATAACAAACTATCTCAGCTACAACAAAATTGAGAATGCAGTCCTTGCTACAAAAGTGCAGATACTCGAGTATTTCACAGAAAAGGTTGCCAGGTTTTTATATGGATAAAACAACAATTGGTTTCCGATCATCATTCCTATAAACAGCAAAGCTGGGTGATTGTGGGGGTTTTTTCCTCTGAAAATATGTTCCCCGAGACAAATGGCTGGCATTTGTATCATTTCAGACTAAGTAGTTATGATTTTTAAAAGTTCCAAAAGAACTAGAACACAACTTTCCAACATCAGAAGGTACCAGTTGACTAGAATTATTTGCAGTTTTGCAGTGTCCATTAATGTAATTGTAATTAATAATTAATTTTGAAATAAAGTTATAGTTGTAAATAAAAGGGGAGACATTATGCTTTCTATAGCGTAGTGGTACCCACAAACTAACAGCTCTTTTCTAGAGAAGTTCTGGTGTTATATGCCTCAGGCTTCTAGATGCTTTTCTAATAGATGTTTGTTTTTTGTATGGAGAGGTCACATCTGATGTAAAGGTGGTTTCATCCATTACTGGCAGAATTATCTTCTGGTTTTGGCTGAATTTATAAATGTTCTATAGCAACAAATTAATACAGATTTGTGTCACTTTTCCATCTCTTAATATTTCTTAAATGTCTTCTGAAGAAGCTTGGCTTCCATTCCAACATGCAGTGGTGAGGGCAGGTCTTCAAATTGCTTATGACTGAGATTATGTGCCTTCTGGCAGATAGCAGAGACCTGTCTTTCTCTGAGACTTGGGTATTGTATTTTTTTCCTCTTATTGGGCTTCAACGTATTTTTGCTCCTAAAGGAGAACCCTGGAAATGCCCTTGAAACAGAAAATGAGGTGCTGAGATCTGAAATGATGGAAAGAGATACTTTCTCATCTCATTCTCTCACATAGCTGTTTCAGCTAATGCTATTTTTTCCCTGGCAAGAATGCGACTTTTAGGGCTTTTAGCAGTTGGGAGACTATTATTTAATCTGTATATGCCAGAATCTAGGTCACTGTAAAGGTTCTTGGTGATTCTGCTTTTTTAAGCTCAGGAAAGATAAGGTAGAATTGAAAGAATGCAAATCCCAGTGCACGGACTCCACATTAAAACCAGAAGCCCAGAAAAGTTTTGTCTTTTGTTGCTTCAAAACCCCCTTGTGTAACTAGAAAAGGCAGGGAGAAAGGCAAGAAAAATAGCCAAAAGCATGGAATGGCTTCTGTACAAGGAGACAACTATTCAGACCTCTATTTTATTCAGTCTCAAAAAAAGATGACTACAGGGATATGGTAAGAGACTTACAGCGTTTTAGGTGACCTGCAGAATAAAAGCCAGTTGCTCACTGTTTCCCAGATTACATATATGAGGACTGAAGTAACAGGTTCAAATAACTACGTATCTTTTCAGGTATCTCTTAATTCTCTTTTAAGCTCATTACTAGAAGACACTGTGTAGAAAAAAAAACCAAAAAAACAAACAAAAAAAAGCAGAACCATGAATTCAAACAGCAATTAGACAAATATAAAGAAAACCAATCTATGAAGGGGTATTGAACTCAAAGATGCTTCCTCTGGTGGAGAATGTCCTTGAGCTGCAGATTTCTGGACCCTAGTTAGGTATAGCAGGGTAAGCAGTACTGCAGTCATGCTGTGCACCTTTGGCTTGAGCTAATAGTAAGGGGGCACCTGGTCAGCTCTGCTGTGGCCTGGCTCCATTTAGCTACTTCTATGCCCATAACATGTGTTAGGTTTATACTGGACATCTTATAAGGCAGTTCTGGGAAATGTTTCCTGTGGCTAGCTCTTTCTGTCCCCACTGATGGGAAAGGAGCAGCAGTGAGACACAAAAAACCTGTTCAGGCTGATGTTTGGTTTCTCTTCTCCACTGCAGCTGCTGCTTCTAGGGCAGAAGCCCCTCAGACTCTGCAGGACAGGGCTCAGCAGACACTATATGAAGAGGCAGCGTGAGAAATCTGTTCCACGTCATTGTATCCACAGTATGAAAATCTCATCTTTCAGCACTAACCATTTGTTGCAGCAAAGCAGTAAATTGTCTGAAAATGGAGCACACACAGTCAGTATTTTTTTAGAACCAGTGCATTTGCACACAATGCAGAGGGATTCATGCGAAAAGTAAACATAGACCCTGTCATTCTTCCTCTCCTCTTCCTGATTGAAGATATCAGGGCTAACCTCAGGAGGAGTGGGAGGGTGGAAATGCTATTCTGACTCAAAAAGTCTGAAAAGAAATACAGAATAAAAGGAGGAAAATGGCAAGTGTGTGCTGCAGTACCAACTGAGAGTCAAACAGTTTTGCTTTTGAGCATTAGCACCACGCAATCAAGCACAGTGCTGTGTATCAGGAAAATGGATTGTGAACACAAAATGGGCTTGTCTAGCCCAACCAGAATTACACTGAAATTTCACCACTGTTTGGGCCTAGCTAGAAAATTGATCATATCTGGATTTGTGAAATTTGGATTTCTAATGGTACGTGCTTCTTATTGTGCTTTAAATAGACTGGTCATCTTAATCAATAGTAATTAATTCTTCATAGTGCACCTTGTATCAAGGGGAGAAGGGTATGGGTTAAATATGATCTATGTTTCAGTCAGGCTTGTTTCTATCACAAACTAGGACTCATTAAGCTTTATGAATCCTGATGTATGGGAGACTGTGTAGATGGAGGATACAAAGGCTGTTAATGAGTCTGTGGATAGCACTCTCTGCACAGTTGCAGGTAAGGGAGAGTCTGTACAGCCTGGATTTAAGGTTCATCATCTTGCAACATGTCATAGCTTTGTTTCTAAGATAAGAATAGTTACATTCAAAATATTTGGTCTCTTTATAATAGAGCTTAGGTTATCCTGAGCATTTCAGGCTTATGCATGGTCCCAGACACATACATAAGGAGAAGGACGATACAACTGTAAAACTGGCTGCAAGTTCTTTGCCTCCTCTGAGTGCTGAGCTGCCTGGGGGACAAAAACCGCTGCCAGAACAAACTGGATCAGACCCATGATGGGGAGCAGGATGAGCCCTGTAATGCACTACTTATTTGAATTCTGCCCTCTCAGAATAACTTCTTTGTTGCTGAGTGCTTTGTTTTAGAGGAGGTCTCACATTGCTGAGACCTTTGGAAATATCCTGGCTGTAGTGCTATAAATAGTGTGTGTTTCCCACTTACTAAAACCTGCCAGCAGTAGCCTGATGTGGGTTTATATTCCTGCTTGAGGACTATATAAGTGCTTGTGTCCTCTCTCCACTAAGACACCTCTTTGCTTTAGGCACTGGTCTTTCTGCTGGCTGCTGGGGTGTGTTACTGAACCTGTCTCACCTTCCTGATCTTTCTGATCTCAGTACCTTTCCTTGCCTCTCCTCTCCTCACGGCAGGTCCTTGTTTTTCTCAGGTATTCTGATTTCTAACAGGTATTAGTTTCTGCTTATTCGGTTTCAATTCATCTGCTCTTCATAGATACTGCACTCTGTGCAAGCTGCTCTGTTTTTAGTGAAGCTTACGGCCCCAGAGCCTTCTTTTGGCCTTATCTTGCATTTGCCTGGTGACTTTCAGTTCCCTGAAATCTGACCCTAAAAATAAATTCAAATGTGTATCCCTGCACCCGCCAGTGCTTCTCTGAGCAGGATCTTGACTGATAGCTGACAACATAGTATGTTAGTGCAGTTTAGGAGAGGACTTATCCAGTCAAAACAGTACAAGGATCAACAGTCACACAGAAGTAAGAGTATGGCAAAGTCATCACAGACGTAAGAATATGGCAATGTATTCAGTAGAAACAGGACTGCTAATGAGCATAAATGTGTGAGCTTAGTCTGTCTTCCCCCCACAGAACATTAGCAGCAGTGCAGTATCCACCTAACTGCCCTGCTCAGCCTCTTGCCTTGGGGGCTGGCCAGGACTTGAGCTGAGCACCCAACTTTCCCAGGTCTGTCCTTGCAGGAAAATGAGGTTAAAATAACTTGTTAGGAGTAAAGGAGCAAAACTCCACTTGTCTGTGATGTGCAAGGGGGGTTAAATCCTCAAGGACCCTCTCTTCTCTGCTTGGTTATAGGAGCACTTTTGTGAGATAAAAGAAGGTGTCCAGCTCTAGCACCTGAACTAACACTCCACTTTGTATGATTTCTGTGCCCTCTTCAGTTTGATAATCAAAACAAGTTTCTGCTGTTTCTTATCCCCAGAGGGTGAAACTATGCTCAGAAAATTAAAGCTCTCTTATCTCTTAATGTGTCATCACAAATAATAGCCTGGGGACTGTAAACAAGTTTAAATATCAAAACAATTTGGCTGGTGATTGTCTGTGATTATGGATTAAGAATACAAAATTTGTGCTTATTGATATTCAAGCTACATTTAATACAAGGAGCCAGATCCTCAGCTGGTGTAAACAGAGGTGGCTCGCTGAACTTGGGGAAGGGAGGCTGCCTTGTATCAGCTGAGCCTCGGACCCTGGGAGCCCTTCTTGGTTTTGTTCTTGTTTTTCCAAATGCCAGAATGGGAAGATGAGGAGGAGTGTGGAGGGTGCCCTGGCAGAGCCCAGACCATGTTCCCATCTTCTTATTTCTCCAGAGCCCTGTTTCTGCTGCGAGCACCCTCCATTCACAGCATCTTGGGGGAGCTCATAAATAATGACTTGGAAGAGAAGTGATTTAAGATTACAAAACTTTTTCAAGAGCAATTCAAGGTGCCAGCATATTCAAAAGCTGACAGATATATCAGGGCAGGCACTTCTTGAGGGATGTGTTTTATATCCTCGATGTGATAAACATACTGCAGTAAATTCACAAACATGCACTTTTGCTGCTGCCTTTTCCAAAGCACTGCCACTAAGCCCATCACCTTTAGATCAGTCACTGCTCACGCTGAGAGCAGAGACGAATGGGATTATCTCCTTTTGCTAGAAATGTTTAGACTAGTTCACTGGGCTGTTTGCAATGACAGTTGGGTGCAGAAGGTCCCACAGATCTGGGGACATGGTAGTGGGTGTATTTTATAGCACTGTTACATTTGAAATTTTTCATGTTGGTGTCTCTCTCTTTTGGAATTATTTGTGGGGCCTCACTTTTGTTATGGATCATTTCCTGTCATGGACATAGGCTGGGCAGTTCTTCAAAGACTTCCACAGATGGATAAGAAACTGAGGCAGAGAGACTAAGTGGATTTCACGTACATATATAAAAAGTCAGCAGTAGTACAAAGAGGTGAATAGTGAAAGAAGTGTCCTAAGCACTGAAATGTCCTTTCCTCCCTTGTGCAATGCAGAATATATGGAATATGTATCTTTTCATGGATAGTTTCTGGAATACATATCTTTTCAAAAGGCTGTGTCATGGTTTAAGCCCAGCTGGTAACTCAGAGCCAAGCAGCCGCTTGCTCATCTCCCTCTTCCCTCTCCCCACTCTGGCAGGATGGGAGGAGAATCAAAGGAATGCAAACCCCATGGGTTGAGACAGTATTGAGTCAAATAACTAAAGTATAATATAAAGCTACTACTACTACTGATGATGATGATGATGATAAGGAAATAGCAAGGGGAGAGAATATAAAACTGGCTGGAGAAGGGGAAAAAAGACAATAAATACAAGTGATGAACAATACAATGACTCACCACCCACTGACCGATACCCAGCCTGACCCGAGCAGTGATCTGGGCCTTCCAAATGACTCCTCCCAGTTTATATACTGGACATGATGTGCTGTGGTATGGAATACCTCTTTGGCCAGTCTGGGTCAATTGTCCTGTCTCTGCTTCCTCCTTGCTTCTTGTACCCCTTCTTCCTCACTTTCAGAGCATGAGACTGAAAAGTCCTTGATCGGGGTAAGTGCTACTGAGCAACATCTAAAACATTGGTGTGTTATCAGCATTGTGCTCAGATTAGAGCCAAATTACAGCACTGCACCAGCTACTGGGAAGGAGGAAAAGAAATCCTGTTACAGCTGAAACCAGGACAGCCTCTTAGGTTGATGTTAGGTTAATGATGAATCTTGCAAAATGAAGTAGGAAACATGAATTTTGATGTGGCAGGAAAGTGCTTTTCTAATGAAGTATTAATTGAGAAGTATAGTTATTAAAGAATTGGTAAATCTAGTGCTCTCTATCGCTTCTATATTAACCGTTCTAGCAGCAGTTCTATACAAGGAAAAGGTGTATTTCTGACAAGCATGAAGTTTGATCAGAAAATTATAAAAGGAGCAATGTGTCTTAAGGATCTTAAATACATGAACCAATGTCAAATAAATGAAATCAATTTCCAGAAGAGAATAATGAAGGCTGATAAAAGGTATCCAGAAAGCCAGAAAACTTTTCTATTTTCTTAATTGGGGCAATTATATTAAAACTGACAGCAAATACTTTCCCAGCAAAAAAAAAACACCCGCAGACCCCAGCCAGCCAAAATACTGCTGTGAGCCTGAGATCTGTGAAGGTTAAAGGCTTGAGTCTGTCATTAGGAGACTGTTCTTCTTCTCCCAAGGTCAGTCCTTAAATGTGGGGAAGTAATTTTGATTCTGGTCTCCTCACAGTTCAAAGTCAACTCTTACCTTGATTTCAACAGTGCTATATTTGGCAAAGTACTAATATAATTGTATTTGGTCCCAGTCTTGTCCTGTTTGAATGTTAAATGCCTCTTAATACCAAGCCTATTGTGCTAGCTATCAGAAGTTAGGTGATGTATGAAATAGCAAGCAGTGTGGACCCATGGAAGAAATCCCTTTAGGGAAGAAAATGGTGCCAGTGTCCACAGCACACATGCTTTGGGGGTTTTATTTCAGACCGGTTTCTGTCTGGACCCCTGCTGCCCCTGTGGACTGCAATTTCTTTTATTGTTTTTATAGCACATGAAGCACTTCTGGGATACACCTTTTGTGTAGTTTCATCTAAAAAGGATGCAGTTCATACAGTTGCAGGCTGTATCATAGCATGAGCTAAATACAGAACACAAGCATAAGTGTAGCAAGAGAGATGACCTCCAACAAATCACACTGTGCATCAATCCATGTATAAACTCTCAACTGCTGTTGCCTCCTTGTTGTTCCTTCATGTTCATCATGTCCTAGTCACCAGCTTTTCCATATATATTTCACTGAATCCCACTGAGGACCTTTTCCCTCATTTAAGGCCCCTTAGAGGGACAGAAAATGTCTGGCAGTACAAATCGTGTTGGTGGTGTTTTGTTTTGAAACTGCTCAGCATCTCCTTGCTAGTATTAAAAGAGGAGAAAAGTGATTGTACAACCTCAGATCAGAGATCATGCAGCCCAGGGACTGGTTTGTTTGGGGTTTTTTCCAAATAAACAGTGAAATGCAAACATTTGGACAGAGGGAAAACCTCCCAGTTACTGGAGGGGAAAAGAATGACTCATGGCTTTACGGGTGAAGTAATTGCTGCGAGTCATAGCTTGGAATGTGGTTTTGTGGTCTGATACCGCACAGAGTATGTGTGCTTGGGTTGTGAGGTTAATCATAGAATCATAGAATAGTTAGGGTTGGAAAGGACCTTAAGATCATCTAGTTCCAACCCCCCTGCCATGGGCAGGGACACTTCCACTAAACCAATTTCACCCACTGCTATGTCCAACCCGGCCTTGAACACCCCCTGCGATGGAGCATTCACAACTTCCCTGGCCAACCCATTCCAGTGCCTCACCACCCTCACAGTAAAGATTTTCTTCCTCATATCCAATCTAAACTTCCCCTGTTTAAGTTTGAACCCATTACCCCTTGTCCTATCACTACAGTCCCTCATGAAAAGTCTCTCCCCACCATCCCTATAGGTCCCCTTGAGATATTGGAAGGCTGCTATGAGGTCTCCACGCAGCCTTCTCTTCTCCAGGCTGAACAGCCCCAGCTTTCTCAGCCTATCTTCATAGAGGAGGTGCTCCAGTCCTCCGATCATCCTCGTGGCCCTCCTCTGGGCTTGTTCCAACAGTTCCATGTCCTTTTTTTGTTGAGGACACCAGAACTGCACACAATACTCCAAGTGAGGTCTCACAAGAGCAGAGTAGAGGAGCAGGATCACCTCCCTTGACCTGCTGGTCACACTCCTTTGGACGCAGCCCAGGATACAGCTGGCTTTCTGGGCTGCGAGCGTACACTGCCGGTTCATGTTAATGTAAATGGCCGTGGTAGGAATGGTCCTGTGACTTCCCAATTTGCTTGTTAAGACACCACTGACTGCATGATGGCAATTACTAAGGGAGGCCACCCACCGGATGCAAGCAAGCCCTCCTCCAGATACCAGCTGGGGGCAAATATGACAATGCCCTTCTGCTGCTGGAAGAAGTAGGTCCTGCAGGAGGAGTTGCAGATGGCTGTGGCTGGAAGAACTGTGGTGGTGAGGGCATTTCTGAGGGTTGGAAAGGAACCTGGAAGGGGGCAGCAGGAGCCAGTGTCCCTGGGAGGCACCTGGTGCCTCTGAGGCTTTGCTCTCCTGGCACAGGTTACCTGAAGACCTGCTGGGTGAGCATGCCCTGATGTTTGATGCAGTTCCCATCTGCCTGGTGCCCCCTGCTCCTGCTGACTGCATCTGCTGTGGGTACCCTTCAGGTTACTGACTCTTTCTTTTTTTGTCTTCCTCTGAATCACTTGGTGACGCTAAAGCAAAACACGTGAATGCTAATGCAAGTATGAAGGCCAGTGGCACCGCCACAGACTCCCACGTCTGCCTTACCACTAATCACTTGTACCTGCTGGGATTCAACAATAACACTCGTTCCAGAAAGTTGCCAGCAACTATTTGCTGTCCTATATATGAACAACTTTCAGATGTGACAAAATACAGGTTGTTTTGTCTTGATTCTCTGTTTTTTCTCCCAGTGCCTCTATCGCAGGATTTCCTCACCTTTCCCAGTCCTTCCATCTTTTCAGCTCGGTGGAGCTGCAGGTCAGGGCTACCCTATGTTGATACCTGCTGGTAGGGACATGCCCACAGAGGTGGTGGCCTGTTCTTAGGGTGCCCTCACCACCTGGAACATCCATGCCACATGGGATCCAACAGTTTTGCTCCATGGGTTAGCAGAGGGAGGAATGAGGAAAGTGCCTGTGCCCCTCTTCTCCTCCAACCAGACCCCTTCCCACAGGCATGAGCTGTTGCAGAGCATTTTCTGCTACATCCTACCACTGCTTCCTGCAGCAGAAAAATCATGGGATATGGTTTACAGCTTGGGAGACAACAGCAGGGCATCGCCTGAACCCAGCTGTTGGCAGATCAGCTGGCTTTGGGAAACCAGCCAAACTTCTTCAGTTTTCTAGGGCGCTCTGGTTTGCCCATGAGGTTAGAATTTGCAGCATTAGATAAACACAGATAAATAGAATGTATCCATTTCCAATTTGAACAATCAAATGTTTATCCAGGTCTTAATGCCTGGCTGGAAGACCAAAGGAGCTTCTTTATCTGCGGATCCAGCAGTACCAGGAGTCAGGGCTGGTCCCACATTTGAAGAATCTTCTTTCTCTTTTTTAAGCAGTTCAGAGGCTGGGGCTGTTGCTTGGGAAATGACTGTATTCTCCCTGCAGGCAGATCGATACATTTCAGCTCACTGCACTGCAAGTAACTTTTCATCGTACATTAAGAATGAGGAAAATAAAAGCCAAGATGGATGTTATTTTCGTTTTGCTTTTATTTTGAATTATTTATTAGGAAGTTACTGCTGTCTTCTTTCTCATCAGGACAAAAAAAAATGCCGTTGTCTTTGGTGATTTTTCCTATTAAAAAGAAACGAGCTATTCCCAGTTTTATTTCCCTCTTCTTGGTACTGAAGTGTAAATTTAAGGTCTCCACAACTTGACAAGAAGGTCTACTGCAATCCAAGTGCAAAGTCCCCACTGGCACTGGTGGAGTCATACCTCATTGATACTTTTCTAACAAACTTTATAACAACATTGAGATGAGTTATATGTGTAACAAATGATAGCTGGCACATAAGCAGAGTGTTATAGAAGGTTATAAGTAATCTACAAGCTAGCTTAACTATCATTTTAATTAAGCATTTACTGAATAGTTAATAAATTATTAATCCTTTTAAAATTAATTCTTAATATAATGCATTATGGGGCAAAAATTCTGCAATTGGAGCCACTAGTAATATGAGTTTGGAAACTCTAACAATCCATTTTGATGTTTTTATTCTGAAATCTAGGTTATCCTGAAGGGGAGGATAAAGAAACTGGCCACCAAGATGGTAATCACTAGTGGAAATGAAGAAGATAAAGGCAGTCAAGAAAAGGAAAGCAAAGAAGAAACCATCTTGGCAATGCTTGGAATTATTGGGACGATTCTGAACCTCATTGTGATCATTTTTGTGTATATTTACACAACGCTGTAAACTAGAAGGCATGCAAATAGACCAGATAAAATGGCCATTGAGTGACAACAAACATTGCTGAATATTGACAAGTTGTTTAATAAGAATTGACTCTGTATTATATTAACACATCATATAAGCACTGCCTGCAGGCAGGGAAGGCTGAAGCACAATTAATTTAACAAGACTTTTTCACACAGTAACAAGCTTAACTCTTCTGTCTTGTCCTCTTCCTTTTGGTCTGGTTTTCGGTCTGGGGGAAAATGACTGCAATTATGCAAGGTGTAGCTCTGAAGAAATCCACGAGGGATACGTTGTTTTAATAAAATTGATTAAAAAAAGAAAGAGAGGAACTGTACGCTATATACAATTAGAAATGTATACTGTATATCCACAAGGATTGAACTTAAAGATAGCTCCATAGCACAGATCGTGTGTCTGTTATGTCAAATGACTTTTTTCTCTTGGTTTTTGCTTTTACTTACATTGAATCTGACAGGCTTTTTATTTAGAATGAGCATATGGTACAGTCATGAAAAAAACAATTTCATTGAGCAAGGTCTGCCTGAACATGATAAAATGTTGGGAGAAATATATTATATGCTTGTTTTTCCTTTCTCATTTGCCTAACATCTGTGTCTATTCATATCAATGTTTATAAATATCTATTTTTAATAAATGTGCTATATTTTTAGCATGAACCAAATATTTGGAGACACTTGTATTCATGCAGCTAAATTTTATTTCAAGTGCCCTTTTTGACAATGGATGTTATTTTTCTCAGCAATTATACAGCAGTCTTGTCTGCAGCCCTCTCACTGCATTTGGAGCAAGCTCACATCATGCTCATATGCATGACTTGAAGTTGGAATGTCAGCTGAAAAGCATTGCTGCTTAATACGGGAAATAGCAAAACATTGTAAGGTGACCTTTGGAAACTGGTTGCAGAAAAATAGGCTTTATTTATAGTCAAAAAAAAAAAAAAGAAAAAAGGCGAATTAAAGGAATATTGAAGCATCTCAAAAAAAAAAAAAAAAAAACAACCCCAAACCAACAACAACAAAAAAAAACAACCACCCCACCAAACTACAGAATTCATAGAATTTCTGGCTTCCAAAATGTGGTCACACTCTCTAAATGCTTATATTGAGAGAAGTAAAGAAGAGGTTTATGCAGTTGAAAAGAGAAATTTAGAGAGCCTGTAGTGAAGGGCTTAAGTGAAATCCAGACTGCAAATGCAGAGTGTATTTTAAATGTGAAGATCTTTTACGCTTCTCTGACATGTGCTTTATCTGAGGTCAGTATAATGAAATTCTCTGACTTGTGTTTTTTACAGGAATGTACAATGATGATGATTATCACCATTTTTCGTCAGAATTCAGTACCTATAAATATATGAAGCATTAAAAATATGAGACCTCAATTGTGCCTCAAGCTCTCTAAGTACATTGCCCATTATCTCTGACATATCATCTTAAAAAATAGGTTTGGATTGCACCTTTAGATGCACAAGGGGGATTGCTACTGAAGTCAGCAGGAGCTGTAAAAAGTTTGATACAAGAGTGAAATTGATTTTAGTGATTAGTCCTCTCCTTCTGGAATCAATAAGCAGTTTTTTTTGTGAGTTCCAGGGACTAGGACCGGTCTCAAAAGCACGGAATTTCATTGCAGGATGTAAAAGCAAGCCTGGAAAACCCTGAGGGGCACCTTTCACAAACAGAGGTGTTTAGTCTCTTGTGGTATTGCGTCCTCAATAATATTGCTAAAACCAGGACACAAAATTAATTTGAAGAAGGTAAAAGGTCGGTAAATAAAATGAAATTAAATCAGATATGAGGACCACAGGATAAAAAGAGCAAAAGTAATCTCATGTTAATGAAAACAAGGGTGAGAGAGGTGAGAAAATGAGCAGAGATTTAAACAAGCAAGAGGATGCCAGTCATGCTGGTGTGGTTGAGGAAACAGTATTTCGACAGTGCTGGTAGAAAGGTAGGTTTTGTAGAGGATGAGGACACTAGTGGCACAGTTCAGTGGAGCTGAGTGAGGCTGATCTCGGGTTTTAATTTATAGTTAGTTATTGGTAATTCTAATGAATTAGCGAATTCTGCTTTTTGGTCATCCTGAATAAAAAAAAACCCAAAACTCAAAAAAGCTAAAATATATTTACCTCCACATTTTATCTTCTGGCTATACAACTGCTCATTGCAGACCACTGCAATGGCACTGGTGTTCTTGTCCCAGAGCACACCTGCACATGCTCCAGGCACCTAACTCCAGCCTGCCCCTCATGCTGGCAGGATCTTCCCTGCAGATGTTTCTCTTGAACCTCTCCTTCTCCAACAAACACAGAAGCAGTCTGCCTGAGGCTCATACCATCTTCTGGAGGTAAAGCCTGGGAAAGAGCAGTGTCCGAGTCAAGAGATGCCTGATGCCTGGTACTTTCACTCTCTGCGTGAAATAATACCTGTCATGTTCCTGTGGGCATGAAGATGCTTAAGGGATAAAATTTCATTAAGTATTTTTCTTAATATTAAAAATTAAAACTCTGCATTGTAAAACAATATACTACACCCCCTTACCCTTAAAGTAGGCAACTTTTGCTGTTCATCACACTTGTACTCCTTCAGACATGGGCCAGCATCTTCACCAAGACAGGCCTAGCAGATAGCTCAAATGTGTCTAAGCTGAACTGATGGATCATAAAGCCTAAGGACTCTGTTTTTACTGTGTCTTTCCCAACAGAAGACCAATTAGGGGAAGAGTTTCCAGCTGCAAGTGTTCTGTACTTCACCTGTTAGTCTTAGTGTAAGCAGTGTGTCCAGGTGCCTACTGCTCTGCCCTGGCAGCAGCTGTGTGCTCTGTGCTTTGATACATGGCTTTTATTGCACCCTGAAAAAGGAAGAAAGGTTTATCCAATTCCATAAAAAGTTTTAATACTTAATATTTTAATTTTACAGGTTTCTGTTCACAGATAGACCTAGGAATGTTGTGGGGCAAGTACTTCTTAAGTAGGTTCATTTAAGTATTCATTTAAATAAAAATTAAGAGTTTCCTTCGAGGGCAATTTCTTTACCTTTTATTTGGTATTTATGAATGCTAATATGGGAAAAGTATGTTTTCAAGACTGACTTTTGAAGGGAAACATCTTATACAAAGATCTGAAGGTACCTACCCAGGCAGCCACACACAGGCCTGCTTTTGGCTGAATGGAGCCAAATTACCATCATGCTCTTTTATGTGAGCAGTTTTCAGCATGCACCTATAAGAAATATTCAACTAGGTAACATACATACCATGGATACCTTATAGTCAGTAAGTGCAGTATAAACAGTTGAAAAAAAGTCTCATTACAGGTACTGAATGGTAAATCTGCTTTGGCAAGGAAAAGGCTGATGCTCTTATTTTTGGTTTGTAGCTAATGCAAATAGTTTACAAAGTATATTTTTAAAAATAAAGTATTATTCCATTAGCAACAGGAACTTCATGTTTGCATTTGAGTATAAGGCAATTAATATACAATATCTCAATAAGATATGAAAACATCACCTTTTGCTTCTGCCAACTAAGAAAATATGATTGTATTTTTAAATTATCTTATGTAGTTTGATACTTTGTGTACAGGAATGAAAAATATTTTCCTGATGAGGCAGGAAGGTGAGATTCTCCCTACTAATGCCTTGCGTGTTGTCTGATGGGTACAGAAGACTTTCAAGAATGAAGGTGGTAAAACTATTTATATCACACTATGTATACAACAAAGTGAGGAGAAAGAAGAAAGAAAGGCTATCCCTCATCTCTGGTTCCTATAACTGCCACTGAAAATTCATCATCTCAGGAATCACGTCTTCATACAGGAATATGTCTTCCTGTGTGCTGGCTGATAGGATACTGTTTTCAATGATGTACCTTTGACTCCTTCTGCTTGCATCTCTGCAACTTGTGACAGTTTTTATACCTTCCCAGCCTGAGAGCTTCTGGAAGCTGCTGGTTTGGGTTACTGTGGTGTAAAAGTCTACTACTGGGGCAGAGTTTTATTATTTTAAGGGCAGTCAGTAATTATCTTCACATTATTGTCTGATCGTGTAGGGGATACTTTGCTGGTTGAATTCCCAGACCCATCTCTCCCTGGCCCACAGGTCACTGATCCAATTACCAAAAAGCTTCAGTTACATTGTGACAAAACTTTAGTATGAAGCATTGCTTAAGTTTAGGAGTCTTATGTTTCCATCTAATCTATGTCCAGGAGCTCACCTCAAATGCCCCAAGGTCTCATTCATATCAAGAGGTCTCATTGTTTCTGATTGAGAATTGACATTTCAGAGGGCATGGTGGCATAAGTAGAGAACTTGGCCCAGAGAGCACAAGAGGGCTAAGTAACTCAACTAAAGCTTCATGGAGGCAGCACTGCAGAATTTACTAATTGAACGGTTTGAGGTTTGGCTGAAGAACTTTGTTTCTGGCTAGCCAGTGTTTTGGATACAAAATATTGTTCCTTGGAAAGTTTCTGGAAGAAATATGTCTAATTGAAAGAAAGAACCTCATTGAAAATGGTTCAACAGCATTTTCCAGCAGCAACCTTCCAAAGAAAACACTGACCGGGCCTCTGAGTGACTCTGGCTTGCTTCCTAAGAGTACTTCTTGGCAGCACAGTACCACGCTGCATATGTATGTTAGCACTGGAAGGCTTTGCCTTCTTAGGACCAGAATGCGAGGAAAGCTCTTCACCTTTATTTCCAGCAGGTACCTTGCAGAACCTGTGCTGCTTCCGTGCCTGGCTGTGCATTTTGGAGTCTCTTCCCAAAGGGTCTTACAAATTCACTGTAGCTTTCCTTCCCCACCACTGATCCAAGAGGAACAAAAGTCTGTTCAGCATGCAAACCTCCACAACAGCCTGAAATCCCGCATGCATCCACATGCATTTATCTACATATGAGCCATCTGGTATCCCGTAAGACTCTTCTTAAGTATTAGGTTTGCTTATCTGCATCTCACCTGGGGACTCAGAAGGTGAAAGGCAATTTGTAAGGTTGAAAGCACCCAACTGTTTCCAACTTTTTGTAATTTAGCTGTTACCTAGAAAGGTGCCTGCTCATCCTGCAATATGCCTGTGCAGTGCCACGTGCATAGCACACAGTCTTCCATGTGCAGTGTTTCATTAACAGAGTACCCATGACTGTGAGGCAGGTTTGGGTTGTAACTGGCCCCCTACATCAGGATTTTGTATCAAAGCCTAGATCCCAAGAAAAACTCTGTAGAGTGAAAGGACATCTTTCCTTGTCCATAGAAAGTTCACCCTTCTCCTGCAACCAGTACAGGTTCAGCTCAGGATGGTCCATGCACCACTCCTGACTCTTGTGGCAGCTGCAGAGTTTCCTTCCACCTGGGTGAAAAAAAACAGCTTTGGGCTTTTTTGCAAGGCAGATAGCAGCAGGAGCAATTCTTGCTGACAATGACCAGGTCACTTGCCTGGAGTGCTGATGGGGACCCTTTTCCCTCCAGTCACCCCACATAGCCTGGAAAATACAAGTGTATTATGTGGCCTCTGGGCTCCCTACAGGCTCAGTCACCAGTTTGACTCAGGCGGACTTGTTTTATGAAGCTGAGACTTTGTTATGCTCAAATGCCTCCTGGAGCCAAATCTTCAGGAATAGATTGAAGGCCCTAATAACTTAATCAGGCCTGATATCATGAAGGTCTCAGGATAAGAAGTCTCAGTCATTATCAGTCTCTGGCAGCAAGGTGTTAATGGACTTAGCATTAGCAAAGGACACCAGATGGGAGCCATAGTGAGCCAGTTAGGGCAGAGGAGGTTGGCTGCCTTTCACAGTACTTGCCTTCTGGAAGAGCAACAGTATTATGGTGGATTGATATCGCTGGTGGGTAAATGTAACAAAATGTTTGTGCAGCAGGGGCGTGATTTCTCACCTTTAGTTCCTGCAGACTTAATGGGAAAGGCTTTATAAATAATTCTGGCTTTGTCAATATAAGGTATGGATTAAAATTTACTACATGTTTTCAAATTTTAATGTGTTGCTTTTTTTTCCCTTACCAATCAATTCAAATTTAGTTTTTCAGATACTATTCCTATTTTTGTAATAACACTGGCTAATACAAAAAGGCTGGCATTGGACACATAAGGAAAAAATGAAGACGATATTGTCAATGTTTCAGTAATTCGCTATTGCTGGCAGGAAAAGATAGCCAGTGGTTTTCTTTGCATCCAGTGCACCCTGTTAGCAGTATTTTCATAATAATATGATAGATTTAAGCTCCATTATTTCTGGAGTTTAAAGGAATTCTGTGGGACAAAGTTTCATCATTTATAGCTGTGCATTTTCAAACAGATGTCAGCAAACAGAAACATATGAAATGTTTTCATGAGCTAAAAGAAAGCAGTATCAGACATAAAAATTTTTAGGAGATTTTAACTCAAAAGTGAGACCACACAACTGCCATCCTTACATCCCTGCTGATGGTGCATAATACACACCAGGCCATAATTTAGGTGCTCACTCTGCTAAGACTAGGCATAACTCAGACTATGGGGCTAAATTATGTATATTAAGTTCACAGTTAATATGCATATGAATATGTATTGCAGATTTGGGGCATTAGCAGACAGTTAGGTGACAATTCAGCTATAGCAACAAAGCAACTAATCAGACAGGGAAAATAAAAAGTTTCCTGTACAACGAGCTATTTCTCTTTGCCTCATTGACCTTATTTTCAGCTTAACTGTTTGAGACTGTGATTGATGAGAATGATGCTAAAGCCTGCCTAATATAACCAATGGAAAAATCAAGACAACGGCAAAATATTCGACCTACACCTTCCATCAGAAACTAAGCTTTTCAGCATTTCCCTAAACTGCTTTGAAAAAAATCTCAGTGCTGGATGTTTTATATTTTCCTTTATATGATTCACCATCAGCCAATACACCAACTCATTAATGGCTTAATTGCATTTCTATTTGATTGTAAAATAATATTTATGTACAGTTTCACTGAGCCCTGCAAACACTAGCAAATGGATTTTACATCCTTTGCAGCTGTTTAAGCTTTATAAGCCTTTCTAGTACATACTGATCTACTGTTTTAAACATCAAGCAGAGAAATATAATCACACCCTTAGAGCAACACACAATCATACAGACTTAATTACAAGTTTAGGTGCAAAGTATATGGCCATTTACACAAAACAGAGAGGCTTATTTCTTGAGCCTGTTCATATGGCCAGCCCCAGGTGATGCTGATGCTGTGGTGAGTACAACAGTCCTGCAAGATTAGGTTCTTCTGGTTTCATAAAAAGGAGCTCAGCTGCCAAACTCCTTGAAACAGTGCATCCACCTTTGCAACTTAGAGCGCAACAGAAAAATCTGATGACCACAGACAGTGCTCAGCTCCCGGCTGACCTTCTCCAGTCAGACACCAGCCCTTAGTGTACCCTGACAGACCAAGTGCTTGGTGCCCTTTATACTTGGTGAAAGGCAATAATAGCTAGGCAATTAACTTTCTAAAATTTGAAATATCACTATTATCAATGTCCCTGGTTCTATTGGTGCAAAGATGTAAGATAACATCGGAGCTATTAGCAAGGCAATAGACAAACACTATCACAACAGAGAATCCTTGCTGTTGTGTTTGGGTGTTAAAACACCCAAACCTGAGGCTCTCCTCCTGCTACTGTGACTTGCCATCATCAGAGATGCTTCTTCTACCCACTGAGTATTTGTTATTCTTTGAAATAGTTCTTGGCCGAAGCCAAAGCAAAACCCTAAGCAAGTTCAAAGTTTGTCATGGAAAGTCATTTAAAAACAATTGCTTATCATTTAACAATTGCTTATACATTTTAAACATGCTTTAATTGTTTTAATTTTCTTAAAAGAACATGCATTTCAGACTGAAAAGTTATTTCAGAGTAAAATCAAAACTCTGCTCCAAAATGCTGTAATACTTTGCCTGAATGAATTTTCATTAGCATCAAAGAAATCCTGTGGAGAAAGAAAATAAACCCAAAAACAAACAAGCAATCTTTTTGTTGAGTTATCATATTCTTATTGAACACTACCTGGATTACAATGTTCAGACCAACTCTTTCAAGCATCAGTAGTCCTTGTGTATGTGGTAGAAGGTATCAAATAAAGATCCCTAATTCTCTTAAATTTCTTCAGTTATGGTTTCTCCACTTATTTTCACAAAGATAGATGGTACCTTTCAGGGCCAACAACAAACCCCACAACTCCTGCACTTTAACCCCAGCTTCATGGTTTTCTCCCTGAGGTGGCCATCCCCTACCTACAGAGTCCAAAGCAGAGCCTGTGCCTAGGCAGGCAGAGCCCTCAGCCCTGCCTCCCCTCTGGCACTGGTTCACCGTGGGGATGCTGTCCCATGACAAACAAAACTGCTCAGCAAGAAGCAGCACTGGCCAGGAGGCTGAGACATGACTTGTAAAATTTGTTGTGTGAATCAGCAGAGTATTCAGGAGCACTCAGCAATTAATGCCTTTTGGGTTTTTTAGGTTTTTATTTTTGTGTTTTGTGGGGGTTTTTAGTCACTCATAAATCTGTTGGAAACTGAAGCCGCCTCTCACCCCCTAACTCCTGTGTATCAGATTGCTTCTCCCATGAGTCTGGGAGCGCTAAATGGAAGAGGAAAGAGTAAGACTGCGAGATCTTTGCTTGTTGTTGATGCACTGTAGAAAATCTACAGAGGTACACAGAGCCTGTGAGTACAGAGCCACCTCCTCCCCACGCCTGGCTGCTGGCCACGTTGTCCCTTGTGCTCTCAGGAGGTGTCCGGGGAGCATGCACGTTTTTCCCATCCTAATTGAGTTTCATGCTACACTGGCTTTGCTGTGATGAGAGCAATTATGGCAAGGGGCAGAGCATCAGGGGACCATGGCTGGGGTGTCTCTGCGATTTGAAAGGCTGCTGTTCAGCATCAAAGCCTTACTGCAGTTGGTGGCCGCCTCCTGCTTCCGTAGAGCTTATCTATCACTCACAGGTACCAGAGTTGCTTGGTTTTCGGTTCTCAGATCATTAGGGATAATTTGTAAGTCCTGCTTAGCTTTTCAGAGCCACTTACATGATTCTTATGTGACTTGTAAGCACTTCCATGGCATGTAAAAATACACAGTAGCACATTTCATCCACAGTGCCTGGAGTACTCATAAATCCTTCATGCAATTGCTGAAATACTCCCATCATCTCAAATTCATAATTAAATTAAAAAAGAATAATCAGAGTAGAAGAGGTTAGTCATTTAAATTGATTCAAATATTGTTGCTTGTACTGAAAACAAGGGGTTCTAAAAAAATCAATGGCAAAAGTAGGATTTGATGCCACAAAACCTGAAGAGGATTAAAATCCCATGTTATTAAAATACCACAATTTGCTTCCTTTGAAAAGACAGGATCCAGGTAATTGTTCTGGTTCGGAAACAGCTCTGCAATTACCAAATGAGATATAGATAAAAAAAAATCATCTACCTTTTTTTTCTTCACAGAATATAACAAGAAGTCCAAACCCAATGATCCTTGCACTTCAATTCCACTGCCTGGAAACTAAATAAAGAAATCAATAAGCATGCAGAGTGTTTCTCCATAAGCCCACGCTGGGTTTGCAGAAGGATGTATTGAAGTGTGGCTAACAGTAAAACAGTCTGACTGGTACTTTCCAATATCCTTTCATATCAGTAAGTTTTTATTTATAGTCCCTCTCCCCTGTACAAAGGATGGATATTCTTCCTTCCAATTACACTGTTTCTTCTTTCTGTGCACTTTTTATTCACCAACGCCTACGTGATAGTATTGTCAATGTCATTGCCAAGAAGTGGTTTTAAAAGAAATTAAATAGTCCAGTTGTAAAAATAAAATGTATGTCAGTTTGTATCAATCAAAGCTACACAGAACAAAATGTATAGATCCCAGTAAGCAGTAGGCGCTTTTGAGAAACCATGATTTCCTAAGGAGTGGCAGAAGCAGAAGGATGTGCAGCACATATCCCGAGGCTCTTTGAAAACTATCTTGGAAAATAAAACTCTCTTACATAAAAATTTAATACATTAGTTCAATTCAGCAGCTTTTCTTTGATAAGATTTTTTTTCATTACATTCACAAATATGGAGGGTGGTGTGTCCCAGCTGTCAGTCCAGCCCCTACAGATGTTGCATGACTAGAGCTGAAGTCACAATCTAGCTCCCAGGTCTGAATCCAGCAGAGCATTTATATTCACATTTCTCTCCAAGAAAGTTCGTGGTCCTGTTGTCTGTCTGGGCTGCCCATAAACTTGAAAGTAAGTATATACTTAACTGGAGCAGGGCAGCATTCTGCAGCCACACTGACACATTCAGTCCAATCCACTTTTCAGGGAGGTTATTACTGTTTGAAGTATTTCTCTCAAATGGAAGAAGAGAACAAATGTCCCAGAACACTCATTCATTTCCCTCTCAGTCCCTTTCCTCCTTTCTGCAACTCCCTTCTCCTATTTTCTTAGCTCATAATATCAGCCCTGTCAATTCCTTACAAAACACCACTGCTAAGCAGTCCTGCTTAACACTGCTAGCTCTCTCTGCTTTATGAGTCTCAGTTTTAAAATGAAAGCCTCTTTCTTGCCCAGGGCCCTATTTATACTTCTAATCCCTATTTATACTTCTGATCCCATTTCAACCCCCAATGGCACCAGCTGTTGAGCATCATCATTTCCCACAGCCAAGCAGCTGAGGGGTGTTTTCTACTGCATACCTGTCATACCTTGCCCTTTCTGCCAGCCTTGCTTCCTCCTTTATTTAAAGCTTGCCAGAAAAAAAAACACACTGTGTAGTGATTGTATAGCTACCCCTCAGCAGATCTTTTCTGCCTGGGAACAAAGAACTAGTGAGGGAGACCTAGTATTAGGGCAGCTAGAGAAAGGCCTCTTTGCAGGTTGATATAAACTACCGGGGCTTCTTGGGCTGAAGTGTAACCATCAGAGCCCCTGGGTGAAATTCTATGATCCCCAAAGGAAGAGCAGTATATGCATAGACTTGTGGCTATAATGAGTGCTGCATTTGCAAGGACTGTGAAATTCCTTCTTTACATGCTTTGGTCAATAAAGAAAGGGCTGAGGGGTGGGAATGCCAGTATATCCTACAAAGAGATCTCTGGGGTTTTTTGATAAAGCTGCTTAGAAAAAACAAATCACTTTGGTTTATTATCTGGTGCAAACCCATTCTTCCTGCAGTGTTAGTCTTCACCTACAGCACTTGGTGATGGTGATCAAGCTGATTTCATGCTTACAAGGTCACAGCTAATTTAATCAAATGCTTGCAGCAGTCTGTAAAGAAGCTGCTGCCCTATAAATCTGCGTAATTGTGATTCTGTGTACTTTTTGAGCTGTTCTTTTGTTTCAGGGGATTGGAAAAGCTCTGGAAGACAGGCAGATCTAGTGAGACAGTCCTGAGATCTTACGTGCTCCATCACAGCAAACGTAGCCATGCTGGTAGTGAAGGGGACTTGGGATCAGAGCAAGTGCTCTTAAGGAAGGCAGCATGGCTCTATGAGCAAATACGTTCTCCTCAACATGACTAAGAGCAGGCTTCAAAGGAACACTGGAAAGAGGCAGGGAATTATGAATCATCTGTAGAATGTCAGTTTTCATGTGTCTTTATGCAGCATGTAATTATTTTTATACACATGTTTAATTAATTCTTCTTTGTGTTTCATCTGGGACTACATTTGTTTGTCATTCTCCTTGCTAGGTATAGTGTTGAGCTGTTACACTGTCAATTACTGTTTTGGCAGTGGGAAGCCTTTGAAGGACATCCGCAGTGAACGCAGCTGCCCTGAAAAGTGTTCTGAGTTGGAGACAACATCTGAAGGTATTCTGTGATGAAAATCATATGATCTGTTTCACAGCTCCCTCCTGCACCTGTGTTCAAGGCCAAAGCTCCTGGTTGGAGCAGAGGACAGAGATGCTCTGGTATTGGGACTTGCTGTGCTGACTATAACCCTCTCCTGGCTGTAGGGAGGCAACTGCTTCAATGGAAATCTGCCCCATAAACACCCTGCCTGGGAAAGATAGAGCTGAGATGCTGTTGAAGCCTTTACAATGAGGTAGCAGAGTGCTGGGAAAACAAGGGTATAAAGCTAGCTTCTATGAATTAAAAACATGGAGATGTGGTCTCAGAGCAGAAGGGTTGGAAGAGCGATGTGGGTTTTGCAGCTGGAGCTCTCTGGAGGCAGCTGAGAAGGGGGCAAGGGCAATTTTCTGGTTCCTCCTTGTTCTTTCTTTCCCACAAAGAGAAGCCTGAGACAAAGGGCTATTGAGTTGTTTGGGTTAGGAAGAAAGTAAAGTATTTTGTCCTGAAGAGAAGAAAAAAACCAATAAAATTTACCTTTGTCATCAGGAGAAAAGTCATTTCTTAGTTGTTTATTTTTTGTGGGGGATTTCCCCCTTTACCCATGAGAAGAGGGCCCTGACTCTTCTGGTAAAGGTAAGTTGTTAAAGCTGTTCCCTGAAGACTTGGTTTACACATATAAGGTGAAAGCAGCCCATGGCTCTCCTGTGTACTAGAGCCTGGGTAATGAGGGAGAGGGAAAAACTTCCTGCAGTAAACTACTGTGTTATTTTCAACTATTAATGTATTATTCCTGTTGCATATGAGCTTCACATATCATGTGCCATTAGGGCCTCCTGTGGCTGCTGCCTTCTGAGCATGTGGTGGGTGGCAAATGGAAAGGGGTCTGTTCTGCCCAGGTTGGGATACTGCAGAAGCAATCATCTGTGAAAGCCCTTATTTCACCTAGTTAATACAGTTCAATCCAGTGGCATCAAACCAGTATAAAATCTGACAAAACTGAGCTAATTAACTATTGCCAGCCTTCTGTCGGATGTACAAAAAGCATCTGAGAATGCCTCTACTCCCAGGAGTAAAACTGAAATAACCCACTTACTTAGTTAAAGCAGAAGGGAAATCCTGTCTGCCACTTGTTTCTAGCATTTCCCAGCATGTCTGGTGAGCACAGGATGCTCACCACGGGCCACCTCCCCCTGTCCTCTCTCTCTGCCATCCCTTTGGCAGTACTTCAGGGTTTCCTTCGATGTTTTCAACCCTTGTTTGCTGGCTGGTAGAAGCTTTCATTTACAGAGATGTTAAAATTTGCCTTCTTGAGTGCTTTTGATTTTTGGTGTGTGTTTAGTCCTATGTGCTTTTGGGCATAGATCTTCTTCTTGTATGGTTTCTTCTTTTGGAATATTTGGGAAATTAAGAACATTTTCATATTGTACTTTCCTTTACTCATGATGCTTTTATCTCCATTCTCTATGGCTCTCTCATAACATGGGTTTGATACTTTATGTGTAAAGTCCTTGCCAATACTTTGCTTGTTCTAGCTGTTTAAAAGCCATAAATAACACTTCTGCTTTCTTGCATTTTTTCTAGAAGTGAAAATGCATTGGACAAAAATTCATTTTTCCTTTTCTGTGATAGGACAGAAAAGCATGGAGCACTCCTGTCACTTCAGTATCCCTGGCCTTACAGCTAGAGACCGCAGCCCTGCATGCTGCATCACCACTAACAGAAGTATTTATACTATTTTCCTAGCAAATTCAGCTGGTACATCTCCACCCATCTGTGAGATGAATGCTATGCTTGGATTTCATCTCTTTGTATTTACAGAATATCACAGGTAGCGACTCCCATCTTTCCTGAAAGACTCCAGCAAGGCTTTGGCAATCCATGCTCTGCAGAAAAGGATCCTTACTGTCACTCTATATGAAAGTAAATTGGGAGTTTCATAAGCACAGGATCTAGACAAGAAAAATTGGAAAGCATTGAACTTGACAAGATATAAGACAAAAAATTATAAAATAAATCTCCTCTTGCTTATAACCACAGGAGAATGATCAAATTAGCGTCAGAAAAGCTTCCTGACTTGTCACATATATTAAGACGTTACTGATGCATCTGCACTTTCCTGCAGGTACCTCTTACTTTTTTAGAAAAAATAAATTTCCCCTGGTTAACTGTCTTTGGTTCAGAACTTCCATGTCTGAAAGATGTTTGAACAATGCATCATGCACTATAGAGAATTCAATAGAGATCAGACACCTTTATAGAGCTAAGCTTGTCATGTATCTGAATCACTACAAATGGGGGTAAGTTAAGTGACTGCCACTTCCCACAAAGATGACTAAAAGGCAAGAGCTTTCATCTGAATGCTGGTTACTATTTATAATTGAAACTTTCGACACATATTTGGCATTTCACTCCCTCTTCCATATAAGCAACAAGGTGGGCAGAAAGTACTCTGCCATTCCCAGCATGTACTTGACCATGGAGGGAGCCCACACAATATAGCCAGTGTATGTATGATGCAGAAAGATTTGGTCAGCCCTCAAGATTTAGCCTGTTTTAGCAGTGGTTCTTTTAATTCAGCTGAATACATCAGTGGTTTCCCAGAGGTGGTATGTTCAGCACTGGTGACATGCAACCTGTCGTGTGGCCCTTTTGAGACCTGCTGCTTCCTGTAGCATTGCAACTTATTGCAGAGACACTGGTGGCTGTTCCTGGACAGAAAAATGTTTATCAGGTTGTGGGATGAGTCAGACCAGATGAGTATTTCCCATTCTTTGTAGCTTCTATCTTCACTGCAGGTCAGGATATCGCCTTCATGGCAATATTGGGAGACATGGATGCTATTGACTGGCTGGTACAGACCCCAGGCAAAAAACCCTATTAGACCCAGTCAATGTAATACTCTGAGGGGCACATCAATTGTATTAAAAACTGATAATTACTATTGTGTTACTCTGTGGCATTTCACAACACAGACTCAAGTTGATGAGAAGAGTCAAATCCAACTTTATTACAACCAAACCCTTTTTATACCCCTGTTCGTTACCTTCCCAACCTGCACAAGCAGCCACATTCAATCTCATTGGCCCCTGTAAAAATCCCCAGGTAAGTAGGGACATCACAATGTCCCATCACAATGCTGAGCACACGTTGGCCGGACAGCGACAGCTTCACCCCCCATCTCAGACACTCTCACATCACCCACATCGTCAGCTGAGACTCCTCTGCAACTACATCATGGCCCAATCCCCCAAGGCTTGTTTTTCGACCTTCCCTGTCCTTCAATGCCCTAACTCATCGCCCCAGGGCTTGTCAAGCACCAAGGCCTCAGAGCTCATTCCCAAACTGTTTTACATGAAAATCTTATCGCCTTCACTCCCCACATTGCTCCTTTCTCTCTGCTTTGGTATGGCAGCTGGTGGATCTTTTATGTGAGATGCCAGCCACTGGGCTCCTTAGGCGTGTGTTCCTCTCCCAGTTATGGAGGAACCCAGCATCCAAGCAGGAATCATCCCTGCCGGGTTTCTTACAGAGTAAGGTGCCAGCCAGCCATAGCGTGCTTTCCCCCACAGCTTGAAATATTGTCAGAGGGAGAATCTGTGGAGGATTGCTTGTCATCTGATTGCATTATTTTTCAACCACACAAGCAATAAATATTTAAAGTCTGGTTGTAGGCAATGTAACAACTCTGTAAATACGTAGTTCTGAATACAGAAGTGAGAGGCTGATCTTTTCTTTTAAGAGGAAACAAATACATCTCTGGCATAAAGTGTCCTCCTCCCTGTTCCTGCAGGAGGAATATGTTGAGGCAATTTTGCTGCTATGAATGAAGGTGGAAACTAAAGGCAGAAAAATACTGCTGCATATTTATTGCTATCTCATGGCTATCCTCTGTTCTTTTCCATTTGTCAAACTGAAGTATTAGATCAAAACCCAGTAAGGAAAGACAGGGACTGAGAGAACTGAGAAAACGGAATAGCTTCACCCTTGCTGTGTTGCTGCTTTTTGTTCTCTCTCTGCCTGTCCCCACTATGTTCTTTCCCACAACAGAGAAGCTGTGATCAGCAATGGAGATCAGAAGCAGTGTGGAAGTTCCTGTGAGGTTTTCTGGCTTCTCTATAGCATCACATGAACTTCCACTCTTCTAAGTAATTTTATTTTATAGGAATACTTACAGCTGGTTTATGTAAACCAAGATTGATTAATTGACAAGTGCCTGAAGATGTTGGGCCCATATCACTATATGCACTAGTGGAAGAGTAGTGAGAACAGCAGTAAAGTGGTAGCAGTAGTGGAAGAGGTAAGAACAACCTGTAAAGTGATTGAAAAGTAAGTGTGCTGTAGTGTCCTTAGACATGGACTACAATGTGGAAATAAATCCAGGCCTGTTTTGATGTAATGTTCAAATTAGATTTTTCTGCCTTTGAAAGAGCTTTGAAAGGAAAAATAAATGCTCAACATTGACTGAATGAAGATCTAGGCTTTCGGCTGATTTAAGTCAAACTAGCAGAGCTGTGGCAGCGAGGGAAGGCTCTGGTTCAGCACGTTGCCTTCTTTAGCTTTCCTCGGATTTTTTGAGAGTGTTTATTTTTTCATTTTTTTAAGTGGTTTTAGGAAATGCTTGCAGTTAACAAATAACTCATTGATTTGACTCGTGGCTTTTTTCTCCTCTGAAAGGCACAGTTAGTAAAGCATGTATAAATGATTAGGACAATGTGGTGATGTGTGCTGCATCATACACTTCTGTCATTTCTAAAATCAGTTTACTGCACAAAAACCCTAGTGGTCATCTCAGAACCAGGCCATTATCAAACAACTGTTACCTACAGAGTAGTTTCCTTTCAAAAGCCCAGCTGAGGCATTGTAGAATATTTATTCCATGGCTGGCAGTATCCTTCTGCCTGAGGGATGGACTGCAATTACAGCATTGTAAATATTTCATTAGAACAAAGCGAGACTGCATGGGAAGTAGCCTTCCCTTTATTTAAAACATTTATTAAAATACAATGTTAGAATCTACATGGGAATAATTCTTTCTACCCAATCCACCAACTAAGCTGCAATTTTAGGTGAAACATTTTGTTATTACAAAACCTTGCATATTAGAGTAATTCATCTTTCCCTTGGAAAAGATTGACAACAGTTTAAATGTAGTGCACACTGATGTTCCTTATACCATTCTGGCTTCATTAAGGAAGTAGCAGCAGGTACAGCCTAAACCCCTTACAAAATCCCTTCTCTTCAGAAGGACAGTACAAATATAATTTAAAAGCAAGACCAAACACAAATGAATGTTGAAGTCTGTGCACAAGACTGGGAAGTAGTCACTTCAATACTGCATAACAATTTTTGCGCAGTAATGGAGAGCAGCGGTCTACATTACATACCTTCTGACTTCCATTTGTTTTAAAAATGTCCACTTCTCTGGACGCTGAAAAATGATGCAAAGACCCCCACTTTTTTGAGTGCTCACCCTACTACAGCAATTTTCTTAGTGAACAGAGAAGACATCTAAGAGCACTTATGAAAAATTAGGTCTTATTGAACAGTAATGTGGCAATAACTCCTTTTCTTTGGAGGTCATCTTTCTACAAGAGGACCAGATTATACAACGCGTAGCCTGTAATACTCCACTTTATCTGCTAGAGGCCTACAGTGAGGCCCCAAGGCTGTAGCCTGGTCCTACAGTGGTAGCAGCCTTCTTGCTTCTTCAAAGGTAAAGGAACTAAGCCAAAAATATTACCTTCTCACTATGCCAGTTACAGGAAGCCTTAGACCCCTTTTTGCCCCTATTTTTCATGGTTATTGGAGAGGCAGTGCTTCCAGTTCAGGTTTTCAAACAGGTAAACTCCTTTCCCATGGTATCTATTCTCCAAGTAGGAGGACTTTGCTCAGTGTCTTTCTCTCTCTAGGATCCTAATCAGTCCTTCCCTGCCAGTGATGAGAGTGCTACCTACCTTGCTTTGAATAATTTGTAGGCTTGATGTGCAGTTTCAGTGTGGAAAAATAATATTTCTGAAATTGTATGTTGTGGTCATGTAGGAGTGTGAAGTAGCATCTAAGCATCCTAAGCCAGCCTACCGTCTCTCATGTATTGAAGACTCGGTTTCACCCTTGATGTCTTCTCCAGCCCCTTACAAAGTTTCAAAACTACTTGATTATGCTGTGGTATGTACAAAACCATTTCCTACATATCAGCACTAACCTCATAGCATGACTTACCATCTGTCACAGCTGCTGCCTCTGCAGCTGCCCAGCAGAGAACTTCTACAAGGTGCTCCAAGTTGTCTATGCACTTTTTCATGCCTGTGTGAGTCATCACCAACACCTTTTCAGTTGTCATGACCTTTAAAGAATCATAATGACTTTAGCAGAAAAGAGTCTGGCATATGCTAATTAATCCAGAGAATTTTATTGTCTTAATTGGTGTGCGTTGTCCTACTACCCTCTGCTCCAATAAAGACTTTTCCAGATACACTAGAAAGCTGACGCTCTGCAAAAGTTAATGTACAGTAAAACTTGTCTCTAGAGAACCCTTAACCATTCTTGATGTTACAAGCATACAGATGCTGAAAAGCTGTGTCTTTTGTTTAAAGCTATGGCTGGTTTTCACCCTGAGACAGGGATCCTGCAACAAAGGTGCCCTGGGGCATAACATTGCCATTCATTGCATATGGCATGAGCTAGCTCTTGGAATACAGCATCAGCTCCAGAGTCCAAAATACTTTTAGGTTTAAATGCTGGTTTCCTTTGGGTGTCCTCCAGACTCTGAGGGTGCAAACTGAAAAGCATTCTAGCGAGACTTGGAAATAAGTGAATGCATTGCAAGCGAGTTTCCAAAGTGCACTCCAGGGCTGGATTCCATGCAGTGCAGTGGTCCTGAGCAAATAAGAGACTTAAGCCAACTCACTGCCAGACAACAGTGCAACTGAGCCTGAGCCACAGACATGCTGCTGGCTCTCCCCAAGCCTGATGGGCAATGGAGGCCATGTTGCAGTTCCTGGTGCTGCCTCCTCTACAGTTAACAAAGACAGTCATTTCACAGCCCAGTGTAGCAGTTCTAAGATAGAATCATAGAATCATACAATAGTTAGGGTTGGAAAGGACCTTAAGATCATCTTGTTCCAACCCCCCTGCCATGGGCAGGAACACCTCACACTGAACCATGCCACCCAAGGCTCTGTCCAACCTGGCCTTGAACACTGCCAGCGATGGAGCATTCACAACTTCCCTGGGCAACCCATTCTGGTGCCTCACCACACTTACAGCAAAAAACTTCTTCCTTATATCCAATCTAAACTTCCCCAGTTTTAAGTTTTAACCCATTGCCCCTTGTCCTAGCACTACAGTCCCTAATGAAGAGTCCCTCCCCAGCATCCCTATAGACCCCTTCAGATATTGGAAGGCTGCTATGAGGTCTCCACGCAGCCTTCCCTTCTCCAGGCTGAACAGCCCCAATTTTCTCAGCCTACCTTCATACGGGAGGTGCTCCGGTCCCTTGATCATCCTTGTGGCCTTCAAGTTGGTTGGTTGGTTGGGGCTTTTTTGGGGGGGTGGTGTTGTTTTGTTTTTTGTTTGGTTTATGTTTTAAAAAACTTCTCCTTTTGCAAGTAGAAATCAGTTGCTCAGAGGCAATGAGTCTGAATATGTAGAGTTGGCCATGGGGGTGCACGGCAGCACCTCAGCAGTGGAAGTTGATTATTTCATGTGATAAATACAGCCAAAGTAACACTAAAATAAAATTTTGGTGCCTAATTTCTTTGGAGTACTTGGACTCTCCCTTTGTGGGTCATGGGATTAACACAGCAGCCACATAAACATGCTCTCTTTAAGCAGAGTAGCGAGGCACTCTGTGCCTGATTTTTTTCTTAACACTAATACATGCAGCACTTCACAAGCAAATAACTATGCCAGGATTTGTGTAGAGTCCTGTGCCAGAAGACAAGTTGTACAGCTTTATCTTCATAATGCTGCTTCCTTCACCAAGAGGTCAGAGCAATGAGATCTCACATAAATGTGTTAAAATGCATGTGTTTTATCTAAAAGCAACAGTGGACAACTACGAATATGTAATGCTCAACAGCAAAAGAACTGAAGTGGGGTTATAGCTTTAAGTTAGAGAGACAGATAGTAAAAGGACAAGAAAGTTTAGGTACTTGCTGTCTCCTGGGGGGTTTATAATGATGTACCAAAACGAAGATGGATCTTTGGAGTTGCATTCCTTTCAGAGAGTGCTCTCTTTGTGGGAGTGTTGGCATACCTCCAGCAACATCCTTACGGTTGTCTCACGCACACAGACACACACACGCACACACACACATATATATATGGATGCTTCACAGCTGAAGTGATGTACTTCACTTATAAGAGAGAAACAACAGCTTTATAACTACTTTACAAAGTAGTGAGTTAGCAGAGATCAGTGGTAAATGCAACAGTGGTTTAAAAAATTTGATGGAAAGGTATACAAGATTATTTACTGCACAGATGACAGTCTCAGACAAAACTGAAACAGAGACCCTGCCGTTGAGCCATGAAGTGCCAGAAAGGACCCCTTTGCTTTCTAAACTCCCTCATAGAGAGGCACCTAGGTGCAGCTGGATCCTCTCCAAGTCCTAGACTTGGTCAGTGGTTTATGTCTAAAGGATTACATATGTGCAATCAATCCTTTATATCACTTAACTAAGATTTCAAAGTTTAGCATGCTATTAATCACTTACTGACAATCTGTTAGGGCAAGGAATCTCTGTGCAGGACATCTCCGGGGCCCTGGAATGCCCACTATTTATAGAGTAAGGTGATTGATTTATGTTATACATTTGCATAGTAGCAAGACCACTGTCACCACATAGTATCAAGACCCCCACCGGTGTCACTGCTGTAAACAGTGATGTAGACAACCCTTGGCAGCCATGTTGCCATCTGTCCTCCAAAGACCAGAGTTAAGTGATGCAGCCATCACAAGTCCCACTGCTGGTTATGGCCTAAGTGGCGAGGAGAGAGCACAACACCACAGAATGTTAAGGATCCCAAAGACCCCAACACTGGCAATTTACAGTTATATTTAATGCTTTAAGCAGTTACTGAAAGCATCAATATGTTGCCAGCACACAATGCGGTACTCAAATTCTATAAACTGCAATCTTTTCTGCAAAACAAAGCATGTGAACACCTGTATTCTGGAATATTTCCTTGGTTTGCCTTTCTGATCATGAATTTCTGCATCTCTGTGCTTGTCTGGATTTTGTTGGAACAATTTTTACATCAAAATTCACATGTATGTCATGTGTCAACCAATTACTGGAGGTTATTCAAAGGTTACATTTGAAGTACTCACTTGAGATTTAGAGCAAGCGTTTCATTCATTGATAATGATTGCTGAACAAAGGCTTGAAAATCCTAAAGGAACCATCAGAATAGATTTGAGCATCTATGCTATGGGAAGAGCATTATGAATTCAAAGTGTGACTTTACCAGAAATAGCAGGTAGCTGTGCTCACATCTTCTGAAGTATGAGGGACATGTTTGCATAACTGGCTGAGGGTGCTTTTCATGTGGTTGACATGTTGACAGTGATTACTTATCTTAATATTTGCTTGGGTTCTGAGCCTGCACCAAGTGATTAAAGATACTTTTGGAAATTAATGGTTTTGTTTGAACACCTTCCTCTAATTGTTTGCTAAATAATTTAGCATCACTGTGTTTCAAATCTCTGAGTACTGAAAACAGTACTTAAGCAGGATGTGTTAGTGGAGAGGGAAGTAAATACAGATGTGTAAAGAAGAGTGTGCGGATGAGGGAAGGAAGGAGTGGGCATTAGAGGTTAAAAGGAACATAAGTATCTTCTGCAATGAAATAGGAGTTGGTAATTTGCAGATTGCTGGTATCAAAGAGCTGTAATGTTTCATGCAGACCTGCAGGATCTATCTTTATTATGTGGATATTAAGTGGACTATTATAAACTTAAAAGTCTGTAGCAAATTTTTCAACAGTTTGCAATTCTGAACATCAGGTAACTCGCTGAACTACGTCCCTCCAGAAACCAAACTGCCTACTCCTCTACCTCTCCTTAATAGATACCTTTTTGCCTGCACCCATTTGTTCTCAGTGGCCCTCATCTGAAAGTCACTGGGTATCTCTCTATGTATTTCACTGTGTTGAAGGTCACAGTGATGCTTGCAATGTTCTGCTTTTTCTGTAAATATAGCAGGTATCTTTTTCAGCATGAATTTGACTTAATATGTGTTTCACCTCTTTGCACCTTGCCAAACGCATGGCTCCGGTTTGTAAGCATGTCATGCATTGTTGCTGCCTTGCCTATTGAGATAAAATAGACCAAATGATGCAGTAGGGTTATTTAAACAGAAACTGAAATTCTGGGAAAGAAGTAATGATAAAATAGTTCTGTCTTTGTGATTTCTGATTGATTTCAGAGTTGTGAGTGAAAGGGAAGCTATGAGTCTCTTACCCTTTTGACTGTCATTATCTCGGTTAATCCACTAAGACCTCTGTGACTTAGCTAACACCATGCAGTCCAGAAGTAAATGTCCGAATAATTACCAGAAGGCATCGGTCAGACTTAGATGGCTGTAGTTCTTGCAGTTGTCACTGGTATGTCTGAGACAAGGGGGGTACAAAATTACAAAATGAAATACATAAACCTTTACAATCAATTTTAAGTAATGTTAAGTTTGATGGCTTTGTAACAGTAGTAATAGAAAATTACTGAGATGCATGATATACAGAGAAAAAAATAGAGTACAGCTAGAGAACATGCTGAGAATCCTTGTATAAGATAAACTGCTGTAGTTGACATAGTTTAGGCCTTTATGACCTTAGTACAAAACTGAGTGTAAGAAAAACAGGCTAGAAGAACAGGACATAAAGATAGTATCTGGAAAGGCAGGGGCCCAGGATAGGCTGCAGTTAAACTAACTGATATGCAGGAGGATGGGATGATTATTATGTCTGTGGTGTTAACGAACCGATTAAGCTGGTATAAGCATCTACTGAGCGTGCTTCAAAGGCTGCCAGCAGTGATGAAGATTGTTGGAAGAAGTAAACGACCCTCAGAGACCACCACCACATTTTTGTACGCATGCAGGGAACTTTCTGGAAAATGATGTAATCCATACGTAGCCTCATGAATATGTATGTATGCTCTGTAGCTATATAAGGACTGCTTGTGTAGCAATAGGTAGACACATGTTAGGAGGAGTCATCCCCCATGTCTCCCGGCTCCTGTAATAAAGAATACCTGCTTGTCAACTAGAAAACTTTGTTGGCAAGTTTGTTCCTGGAGTTTTCTCTGAATCAGCCTCATCAAATTTACAACAGAAACTTCTAGTATTGGGAAAGAATTCTGGCTGGTTCAGGACATGGTATCCTGTGTTAATTCGAGGCCAACTACCTACCTGATGTGTGACTCATATATATGACTGATAAAATTGATTATGCTGGTGTGTTGTAAAGTAATATCTGAAAGCACTAATTTCCACAAAATACTGACCAGCTTCCCCTACTCCTGTGTGACAACACAGCCGCCCTTCATTAATCTCCTGGTGATCTCACTACTAAGGTCAGCTACATAATCTTACCAACAGTCCAGCATCAGTGGAAGCTGTGATAGCACTTTTTTGTTAGATTTAATTCAAGCAATGTTATGTATTTCCCCATATGCTTTACAAACACAGGGAGAAAAAATTAAGCAAAGTATGAAGACAGAAAAGATGGGAATCCTCCTACATATTCATGAACAAATCCTCCACTTCTATCCTTTGGTACATCTGGGCTGTCCACATGAAAATCTTTGGTAAATTTCATTTCACTCTGCAGAAATTTGTCAAAAAAAACCCCAAAACAACCCAAGCCAAAAGAGAACTGTGGAGAAAAATTTCACAGGGATAACATAGTGTTAATGGAGGAAAATGCCATTTGCAAACCTCAGAACAATCCTGATCAACTGCACTTAGTCCTCCTTTGCTAGACAAAAAATAAAAGGAAACAAGTGTGGAGTGCCTTCTACCTCATATTTCCTCATGCCTCTGTTCATGTAGCAAGGCCTTCCCATTCTCAGTGGATGAATTGATACTGGTCTCCATCCAGCCAACCTATTGGCTATCCATAAACTTATATTGGCTAACTCTAGACGACCTACAGACCTCTGGCAATATATCAACTTACAAGGCCAAGTTGGACGGGGCTTTGAGCAACCTGGTCTAGTGGAAGTTTCCCTGCCCATGGCAGGGGGGTTGAAACTAGGTGGCCTTTAAAGTCCCTTCAAGCCCAAATCATTCTATGATTCTATGTTTAAGACTTCAATGTGCATATCAGTGAGAGTGTCTGAATCAAAAGAAGCAACAGTAAATACATTTTTCAAAGAATGAAAAGGAATCCAGGGTGTCTTCATCTCTCCTTCCTGCTTTTCTCTCATACACAAAAGTGCACCTCAATCTGTTCAAGTCAACCACTCTCTCCAGCCTTCATGTTTTATCTCAGATTTCTACCTTTCCGTTTATTCTACTTTTTCAAAGGAGACTTCTGTGATCACTTTTTTCTTTAGCTAAATATTCAAAATACTGTTAACATTAGCATCATAGAAATTTCCTTGTGTTCATCCAGATAATAGAGTTTAACAGTTACCAGATTTCATATTTAGGGGTGCAAAATGAGGTTTGTGATATAAAAGTCTCAAGTGAAAGAGCCACAGATGCATTTTCCTAAGCCGTACACTGTCCAAAGGAGTCCTTGGTTTATCTTTCAGTTGATCTAGGTAAAGAAAACAGGCATGTGTGCTCAGTCAAAGGCATAGGATGGGCTCTTTCACACTCAGCAGATCACTATATTGTTTAATATGCAAGTGTCACTTTTTGGGTTAGCTGGCTGTTGCTTGTTCCTCAGGCTCCCAGTGTTTGACAATCATCTCTTCTTGCATATTTGGCTCCTACTCTTCCAAATGTTTTTCTCTCCCAAATGGCTTTCTCAAAACCTGATTATGTTCCAGGGATTTGCTCATGCTATAAATTAGAGGAAGGACATGATTACCTTTATTTGGCCCTGTAGATATGATTTGAGAGAAATCTAAGACACAATCTTGGACTCTGTGATCTGGAACCTCCTATGTAAGCTCTGGAAGCTGTGTCATCTCCATACATCTGCACACCAACACTTACACACAGCAGGAGAAGGAAAACTGAGCGGATGTGTGCTGGCAACTCACCGAAGTAGTTTTAGAGTGGAAAGCCTGTTTGGTATATGGATCCCAAACTTTGACACTTGGTAGGTGATTATAAAGATAGTTAGCTCCAATTCTGAGCCATTATGTTATTACATTCATGCTCATGTTATAAACCATGCTACCCAAACTTGCTAAACAACCGAAAAAGCTCACTGCTTTGTGCCAGACTAATACAAACAGATCCTTCCATTTGTATTTGACTGTTGGGATTACTTGACTGTGATATGTTTCTCTCTGCTGTGTGTAGCAGGGCTGACAGCTGGGGACAGGAGTTGTAGCTTCAGTTCTCCAGATTCAGAGTGAGAGCAATCAGACTTCCAAGTCCCAAAGACTACTAATTTCCTGACTGTTAAAGCAGAATAAACATTCTGTTATAGATAGCAAGGCCAACCTTTGAAGACAGAATGGGCAAATTGAAGACAAATTCTCCAATCTGGGTGAATATCAAATAAGCAAACATAATTCTGCCACAGAAACCTGCAGAAATGTTGTGCTATGCACAGACTCATGCATGTTCTTACCCCTGGTCTAGGCGAAGCTATGCACAGTAGTAGAAATGAGAAAGCACATGTGCTGCAGTCTGATTATTGCCTCTACATTACACAGAAACACGGTGTGTGTTCTTCTTGACTCCATATAGATTCTTAATGGTCAGAATATGTTTGACAGACCTGAGGAAAAATTCATCCTTTTTATATCCAGAAAATAATGAAGTCCTACCTGGAAGAAAAAATAGGCTTGTTATGATGTTTGATTACATACCAAATGGCAATATTCTGAGCTCCTTGAGATTAATTTGCTGAAGGAACTACAGTTATTTTCTTTGCTTCTTTCTTTTGCCTCCAGCTGCCTGTTCCAGAACAGGACTTTCATTCTTCTTTGTCCGCCCATTACAAAAGCATAGTCCAGGAGAGAATTTATGCAGAGAATGGTGCTGCTGCCATCTGCTCGTTGAAAGAAGCATCAACACTTTCTTGTAAATCATGAACACAGCTCAGTTATGTCCCAAATCACCTTTGTTTTCCCTAAGTCTAAATGTTTAATCAGAGTTTTTATCTCACTTGTGCTATATATTCACCAGACAATTCACCACGCTTCCTCTTTTCCCCCAGCCACTGCTACACAAAACAAGCAGTTGCATGACCATTAGAGTTTCCTATTTCATGGAGGGATTAGGAGTACCTAATAAGATGCCAGCTCTGGCAGAAACATTTCCTGCAGCTGTGCCATTAATAATGTCTTTCACATGGGTTCTCTTGACTTCTGTTATGGCTGAGCTCTTACTGCAGTGGCAGTTACTTCATTTGAGAAGAGTTCTTACTTCATTTGGCAGACTGCCTTCACAAAATTTGTCTTTATGCTATAATAATATACATCTACTGTAAACCCAGTTCCTTTTATTTTTTGCATTTGTGTTTGACAGATCTTTGAGTTTCACTGAGGTGCCTGCCTGTGATTAAGAGAAAGCTTTGGTCCTGTATGTCCAAATCACCATGACTCAAAATTAAACTAAAATTGGAAGGCTCCATAAAGGGCTGTTACTTGCTCAGGAGGACTCCTGAACATCTCCATTTCCTTCAACATGAGTGGAGGGCTTTTTCTGCTGTATGACTTGCCTTCATGGTGCAGGTGTGATTAACATGCTGTTGTGTGCACTTTGCTGTCTGTGTGTCACGAGGGGGATTCTGCAGTGAAATTTTCTCTAGAAAGATTTCAGCTAAAACCCTTGATTTTCTTATTTTCTTTTTTTTTTTTTTTTTTATTTTTTAGTTTGCTTTTTAATTTTGCTGCCTAAGCAGCACCCTATCGAATCAGCTGCAAAAGAACCCCAGCTTAGCTGCATTGTTGGAGCACAAACATACCTGCCTGATTCCTTATAGAGGGGGTACTGAGGACACACTTAAAACATTTAAGGGATGTTGTTTCCAGAGTGTCTCATTGCTGAGCCTTTGTCTGGGGATTTGCTGCACATCAAAATTAATAGTAAACAGCAGCTGTATCTTGGAATTATTGGAAAAGCAGTTTACAGATACTTTGGTTCTGGTGGTGTTTGTGCAATGTAAAGAAATACAGGTGACATTTTCTGATTTACGAGTTTAGTCCTCTTTAGGAAAAAATCTTGATCTTCCTTATGATACTCTTTCAAATGGCACAAAAGTGCTCAGGTGTTTTAAAACAACCTTGCTAAAAGTTTTATACATTGAAGCTTCCTCCTGGCCTTCATAAATGCCATTACAGCACCCAAAGGAATACTGTATTTTAGAAGCACTTCTAAAAGCCTAACAACAGAAGAAATATGTTAGATCTTGAAGAAGTAGGAATTAATGAAAGCATCCCACATTCTTTGTTTTCTATCTTTTTTCTGAGACCACTACCACTAGGACATGAGTTCAAACAGCATTTTAAACCTACCTTACTCATTCTTCTCTTGGAGCTGCACGAAGGGCTGCAAACAAAATGAGGTGCCATAAAAGAGTCCATGGCCCAGTTTCATCTCTCAGAGTAATTCTTGGTTAGCCAAGGGAAGCAACAATGTGCTTACCATGAGGCACCTGATTTGCTCAAGGAATTACTGCTTATTGACTTGTTTGTCGAACGAAAAGAGACAGTGTGCAGCACTACACGATGTCGCCAGCTGGCATTGGCTGGAGTTTCCCAGAACTACAGCTATCCTTCACTGTGAAATACTCAGGCAGAAAATGAAAAAGAAATTTAAATGATCATTTCAGAGAACATTACTTTTTATTATGATTTATTTCTCAATTTCTCTGCTTCACTTGTGCGCTGTTAAACTAAAAAATGGCTTTCATTTTAAGCTTTTACATGAGTAAAGCTATTTTTTTACTGCTAGATTCAGTGATCTAATACATCTTTCATATCTATAAAGGCTGGAACAGGATCTATTGATAGCAACTTTGCACCAGGGGTTTTCTAACTATAGATATTTTGGTATATACAATGCAGAAAGCTCTTATAATGAAATATGAAATGTTTTAGTAATAGTAAGATTAATATGCAGAACATGATGTGCTAAATTATGTCCAAATTTTAAAATGGTTCTCAGTAGATTTGTAGGATGTGTTAACAATGAGTTTTACCAATGGTTTTGAAATAAAGAGTTTGAGATAGGCAGCTGGAAAGAAATTAATAAGGAAATCAGGAATAGAGAAACTAAACGTTTGGAAGAACCTGCACAACATCTCAAACTGAACAGACATCTTAGTGCTTCAACAGTCACCATAATTTTTGGTTTTGTGCTAGAACAGGCTCATGTTCCTGCTCCATTACTTAGCATGTGGCTATTCTTACAGCTGAGCCACAGACTTTAGCAGGAAGACGGGGATGAGTAGGTGGGACTGGGGCTAGCCACAGGGTGATAGGTAGGTGAGAGGAAAAATTCAACTCTGCCAAAGAGCTGCTCTTTGATGCAGCAGCTGATACAGGTAGGAAGCTCATGGCTGTTCCCACTAGCTTCTTTTCATCCTCTTCTGGAGGCATTCACCCGAACTGCATTGTGCTGGATGTACTCCTCTGTACAACCATGCTTTCATAGTTAATGAAAAAGAGAAGCAGAGCTGAGAACAGGAAACATAATAAAGGCAATCTGTACTGAATATATGCTATTTCACAAAGCCCATTGGTGTCTATGGCGTGGCACTGTACAGGTCAGAGATAGTTTCAAATTTAATTATTTTTTTAATGGAAAAGCATAAAAGGGCACAGAAAGGGCATCTCTGAAGGTGTGGGAAATACCTGCCTGGAAATTGGAAGCTGGGAGGATAGGAAGGCACAAAGATTACTTCGTGTTTCTCTATTGTTGTATTCCTTTCTCAAAGATGTGCTACTGGCCGCTCTGAAACAAGCTCCAGGGCTGGAGGGACCGCTGCTCTGACCTCATGCATCTGGGCTTGATTGACTATTCCCAGGTACAAGGGCCAAGGGAAGATGCTCTGCAGGATGCTGGTATGGAAATTTCCAGTGGACCAGCAACAGACACTCCCAGAGCCACCACTGAAGGCCGAGACAGGTTACTTCCCTTTGAAAAGCATCTCACAGTCACTGTCATATTCTAAGATGTCATCAGAATATTTTTCCATATGCATCTCTGTTCAAATACACGTGATAAAAACACTGGTAGTAATCTGTGTTACATAAATTCTGTGAAGCTGCATATGGGCTGTGCACACAAAACATCTCAATTCTGTCACAGACTGTGCTCAGGAAGACGGATGCTCTTCAGTCTTTGTGCCTATTCTGGAAACAGTGCTCAAACTGATCCAAAGTGTTCCTTTTTCCTCCAAGGTGATATTCGGATGGTGATTTCTTACATGGCAGGGACCTCTGCTGGTGCTATAGTAATCCTGCAGAGCACCCACCTTGCCCCTGCATCACCCTGGGGCACAGTCCAGTTGAGGGGGATGAGAGAGACCATGATATGGTGATGTACGGAAGGGACCTGAGTAGAAAGGAGCAGACATCCAGCCTCTCTTTTATTGCCAAGAGGCAAAATAATAATACTATGGAGTACAATTCGTTAGGAAGATCAATATAAAATTTTAATCATTAAGAAAACTCGCTATAAATTGATACTCATTCTTGTTTTAAGGCACCACCAAAATATAAAACAGA
This sequence comes from Myiopsitta monachus, assembly GCA_017639245.1. Lineage (NCBI taxonomy): Eukaryota > Metazoa > Chordata > Aves > Psittaciformes > Psittacidae > Myiopsitta > Myiopsitta monachus. The sequence continues at coordinate 42,889,808 of CM029924.1, forward strand.
TGCTTGCCCAGATGCAATGAAGTATGCTATATGAAGAATATGATTGGTACACAATTCATGTATGGACAGCCAGGATAATAATGCTGGTATTTCAGCCTCAAAGCAAACCCCTTTGCATTAATGTCTGTAATAATTTATCACAGTAGGAGGAAAAAATGGAACAATGTTAGTATTCAAGTACCTGCAGAAGTCCCAAAAGGATGGCTGTTTGCCATGTGTGATGAGCATTTCTAATGCACATCACAATATCTGTTCCTGCTAAACACAGTTTCTTTGATTGTTCCTGTGAATAATTTCCACGCTGTTGAATGTGGCTGGCTGTGGTGCTGGGATGGCTGAGCTTTCCACTTTCCTGTCTCTATCCTCATTCTCCGTGGTTTTATTATGCAGAAGGGATCTCGGTAATGTGACTTGCATATCACTAAGTAGTTCCTAATTTTCAGTGGCTCCAGAGAAGTTAATATGCTAATAAAATAATTATTGTGCAATATTATAATTATTGATTTTTGGACCATGTATTTAAAATCTGAGGTAGGGAGCTTACCTAAGCACCCTGAGACTACTAATTTGCAATTTAAAAGCCTATGATGCTTTTGAAAATCTAAGCCTTTGTAAATTAGGCAAAGAAAAACGATGGTCATCTCCAGCAGTAATCGAGAAAAATAATTAAATTCTACTCAAGAAAAAATGTCCACTTTTTACTTTTCCACTTTTTGTCTAGAGGGAATTGCCAGTAATTTATGAATAGTCTGTGTTTTGATGAAATCTATTTTTATATATGTGAAAGCTGTATAAAGGAGGAAAATAGGTGATAAAGGGGTGCATTTGGGGGTGTGCGTGTATGTATGTGATGTTCTGAGGCTGTTACAGCACAGCCCTGAAGACTGGCTCCCTTGAGTGCCTCCGTAAGGAGTATGAGGGCTTTGGCTCAGAGCCTGAGGAGCAAACAGCCTTTCCCTACAAATCCCATGGGGAAAGATGGTGTAAACAGGAGTTGTCTGATGTTTGAGGGCAGACACATATTCAGAAATGGTAATGGAATCTCACTAGAATGAGACGCTCATGAGTTAGCTGGGCTCCGTTTTCATGAGAGCTTTGCGCTATTTTAGGGCATGTCAAATCTCACGGTGTTTGAATGTCACTCTAACATGAGCAATATTAACAAGGACACCCTGTGCAGTACCATGTTCCCAGGGTGTCTGTGGAGATAATCATGTTATCCATTACTATTTTCATTATTATACTGCAAAACCTCCATTTTGCAGCTGCAGGAAAAAAAAATCAGGTTAAATCAGAAATCTGTTTTATGTGGCTGTGTGGGGTTTTTGTGGGTTTAGTTTTTTTTCTTTTTGGTGTTGTGTTGTCTTTCCCCTCTCTACTCCCTTCTTTCTCTGTAAGCAAAACTGTAGGGCCAAAGTGTTGTGCCTTCCTCTGGGCAGAGAGCCCAGACATGGGGTATCTCGGCATCTCAACACGTGTAGCCACAGTCACCTTCTGGCACACTGGGACCCTGAAGGGTTGAGGTTGTGAACCAGAGTAAATTTGATATATTTACACAGAAAAAAAAAGCTGCAGAAAGCATGTCACAGTGGTCGCAAGGGGGCAGAAGCAGCCCAAGATAAGTCTGCTTCTCAAAGGCAGTTTCTCCTAACCTGGATTCCTTCTTTTACGTCTAAACTCATAAAATCTTCTTTGAACAAAAATGAAAGCACATGCCTTAACACAGTTATGCCAAGATGTATTATTAGCTCAGTCCTGGAAAACAAAACAAAACAAAACAAAACCCACAAAATGTCTGAAATGACCTTTGTTTATAGTCTGCTGAAGAGATCAGCTTTCTTGGGAGCTGAATCTTGGGAACAAGGGGCTCCAGAAAAGCCAGGGGTTTAATAGCATCCTTACCCCCTCTCTACTGTTCCTTTAAAATCAGTTGCAAGACAAGTTCTGTCACTGCAGAAAAGAGAAAAAGCAGAAAATATACGAATTTCTTCAGGTGAAACAGGATTCCCCTTGCCTCTCTTCATGTCTTTGGTTCTGATACCAAGAGGCTGTTTTTATGCATTTAGCTTTAATTATGTAAGTAAGTACCCTTGCTAATTCCACTGAGGCCATAAGAGCAGAGCAAGGTTTTCTGGGATCAAATAACATCTGTGTATATATAATCTTTATATATCTGTAAGTCCTGGAAATCTCTCTATACACCAAAATTAGCTCCAAAATTATTTCAAACTAGTTCAAAGAAGCATTATGAAATTGGGCTCTTTGCATCAAATTATATAAATTTCTGGTTTTAATGCATAAATCCAAATCGCAGCCTGTTCCTTCCTGCCAACAGCTCTGGACCTGATGGGCAAGCAGCATCCCGTCTCTGCCATATAGAAACGGCCACCTGAGCTCCCACTCTGCTAGCTGCTGGCTTCCAGCAGTGTGGAAGAGCCAGCATGGGCAATCACAAGCCCTGTTGGAATGGCTACAGACTCTGAGCCACTCCAAACTGATCCAGAAATTCTGTGTTAGACAATAACCTTTTAATTTAGTGCTCTAAGCAATGACTAATTTTTTCCGTGTTGCTGAATAATTCAGCTACTGAAATATGCATTAAGGACAAAACTTGTAATGACCATTTTTAGAAATAATTCCATTTACCACTTAATAAAAAGGACAGGCAGAACCCCTAGAGAACTTATCTGAATCCTCTACTTAATGTAATACATGCCTACAGGATCAAATCCATTTATTAATAGGGAACTTAATTTATTGAGGAATGCAATAGTATAAATAATAATATAATGCAATAGTACAAAGGAAAGAAAACACAGACAATAGCATGAGTGGTGAAAAGACTCAAAAATCAAACCCTCTTGTTTGTTGTCATTTGCACATTACCTTGGAGTAGAGAGACAGTCCTTTACACATGCTAGACCCTTGGGTAGGCTGGGACACAAAAGAAGCTGGAATAAGTATTCCAAATACCAAAGTATTCGGAATAAGTAAACAGCTTCCTATTGCACCAGTTCCAAGTGACTGAACTCTTGTCTGTGTGACTTTCATTACAATTTAGAGGTGGCATGAAATGAAAACTTGATTCCATGTTCAGGGATTTAAAACCTGTGATTCATCTTGCAGTATACCAACAATGACAGTTTATAGCTTCTACTAATTAATTCCTAAATTACAGATGTCACTAAACCAAGGATGGCAAATTCCTTTGATGAGAAAAACAAAGTTCAAAATGTCCCCAACAAATTCCGAAAATGGACTTAAAAATAGGATACAATTTAAAAGAAGTCATAATTAAATTAGCCAAAGGCATGACCATAGAATCACAGAAACGTATAATAGTTAGGGTTGGAAAGGACCTTAAGATCATCTAGTTCCAACCTGCCTGCCATGGGCAGGGACAACTCCCACTAAACCATGCCACCCAAGGCTCTGTCCAACCCAGCCTTGAACACTGCCAGCAATGATATCTAAGTGGGATTAATCATTCAAGAACGGGAAAATGGATGAGCCGGGGAACTACAGACCAGTCAGTCTCACCTCTGTGCCTGGCAAAATCTTGGAGCAGATTCTCCTGGAAGGCATGCTGAGGCACATGAAAAACAACAAGGTGCTTGGTGACAGCCAGCATGGCTTCACTAAGGGGAAATCCTGCCTGACCAATCTGGTGGCCTTCTATGATGGGGCTACAGAACTGATGGACAGGGGAAAAGCAGTTGATGTCATCTACCTGGACTTGTGCAAAGTGTTCGACACTGTCCCACACGACATCCTTGTCTCTGAGTTGGAGAGACATCAATTTGATAGGTGGGCCACTCAGGGGATAAAGAACTGGCTGGATGGCTGCACACAAAGAGTAGTGCTCAATGGCTCAAGGTCCAGCTGGAGACCAGTAACGAGTGGTGTCCCTCAGGGATCGGTGTTGGGACCGATCTTGTTCAACATCTTTGTCGGTGACATGGACAGTGGGATTGAGTGCACCCTCAGAAAGGTTGCCGATGACACCAAGCTGTGTGGTTCAGTTGATACACTGGAGGGAAGGAATGACATCCAGAGGGACCTTGACACGCCTGTGAGGTGGGCTGATGCCAACCTGATGAAGTTTAACCATGACAAGTGCAAGGTCCTACACCTGGGTCGGAGCAATCCCAGGAACAGCTGCAGGTTGGGCAGGGAAGAGATTCAGAGCAGCCCTGCAGAGAAGGACTTGGGGGTGTTGGTTGATGAGAAAATGAACATGAGCCGGCAGTGTGCGCTCGCAGCCCAGAAAGCCAACCGCATCCTGGGCTGCATCCAAAGGAGAGTGACCAGCAGGTCGAGGGAGGTGATCCTGCCCCTCTATTCTGCTCTTGTGAGACCTCACTTGGAGTATTGTGTGCAGTTCTGGTGTCCTCAACATCAAAAGGACATGGAACTGTTGGAACAAGCCCAGAGGAGGGCCACGAGGATGATCGGAGGACTGGAGCACCTCCTCTATAAAGATAGGCTGAGAAAGTTGGGGCTGTTCAGCCTGGAGAAGAGAAGGCTGTGTGGAGACCTCCTAGCAGCCTTCCAGTATCTGAAGGGGGCCTATAGGGATGGTGGGGAGGGACTCTTCATGAGGGACTGTAGTGATAGGACAAGGAGTAGCATGGTTCAAACTTAAACAGGGGAAGTTTAGATTGAATATGAGGAAGAAATTATTTCCTATAAGGGTAGTGAGGCAGTGGAATGGGTTGCCCAGGGAAGTTATGAATGCTCCATCGCAGGCAGTGTTTAAGGCTGGGTTGGACAGAGCCTTGGGTGGCATGGTTTAGTGTGAGGTGTCCCTGCCCATGGCAGGGGGGCATGGAACTAGATGATCTTAAGGTCCTTTCCAACCATAACTATTCTATGATTCTATGATTCTTGTTGATACAGGATAGGGAGCAAATTTCTTCAACAGTTTTGATGAAAAAAAAAATCTAATCTAGCATGTTCATAAAGTGGCATTCCATCAACCATCTCATATCATTAGAAAAATAAGAAATGTGACCCCAAGATGTTCAGATGTCAGAAAATCTGGTTCTGCCTGTGTTGGACCCTCTCCATGGGCTGCAGTGTTGGTTTCTGTGCCATTGTCATCCTCTCTGGGCTGCAGGGACACAGTTTGCTTCACCATCACAGGCACTACAGGGGAATCTTTGCTCTGGCACCTGAATCACCTCCTCCCTGCCTTCTTCACTGACCTGAGTGTCTGTGGGACTGCTTCTCTCATATTTTCTCACTACACTTTCTCACAGCTGCTGAGCAGCATTTTTCACCTTTTCTTAAGTATGTAAACACAGAGGCATCAACAGCATCGCTGATGAGCTCTGCTTTGGCCAGTGGCAGGGCCATTGGAGCTAGCTGGAACTGGCTGCGTCCAGTGTAGTGTCTCCTCACAGAAGTCAGCCCTCCAGCTGTCAAAACTTTGCCATGTAAACCCAGTACAGGAGGATAGTCTATTCTCCATGATGGTACTGGACAGGATGAGTAATATGTGCTTAAATTGCAAGAAAGGAGATACATGTTAGCCATTCTTGTGGTGAGGCTAGTGAACCAGTAGGATTTCATGGGAAGGCTATGAAAGTTTGATTACAGGATGTGTTTTAAAAAAGACAAAAAATCTTTGTGTCAGAAGTGATCATATTGTAGAGTAGAGATAGAGGAGAGGGCCTTTTGAGGCCCCTTCCAATTCTGTGATCATAGAAGGTTGAAAGAATTAGTTGGTGTCAGATAAGGAAACTTTGCTCTATGGGCAAAGCCATGATTTGGGATTTTACTTGACTAATTTATTATGTTTGCTTATTCAGTATTTTGTTATAATTTCTTAGACCTCATCCCTTCCCTCCCTCCCCCCCAGGTTTTTGTGCTTGTGTAGTCTCTTACCTGTAGGCTATTATCTGTCTCTCTGGCAGTTTTACAATGCTGTGCGTCCATTACCATTCCAGGTTAGTCTTTACTGCATCCAACGGATAATAAGAGTAGTGTCTAAAAGATTTCATAAAGTGTTTGGCTTTCTTTTGCTTTCTGGCTAAAAATTTCTGCTTTGGGGTTTGCCCTTTAAAATGTAGGATGTATTAATTTATGTTTTGTTTGTGCCATTAGCATAGCTCCTGTTAACAGACTGTTTCTGAGAGTGGATATTTTCTGGTTATTGCATTTTTCCTCAGATGCAGACATCATACATTCAAATATTTAGTGCTGACCTCTTTGTTTTGGGCTGTCTACATAGGCTTTTGATGAGCTTGATTATTGCATTAAAGGCTTGTTGACGGCTCCCTGGAGAAGATTAATCCTCTGTGGATGGAGTAATAGCAAGTAAACATTAAAGTCTGTTCCCAAGATATTCAGTCTTTGAGCTCTGCAAAGTGAGGAAGGCATTTTGCCTTTCATGTTGTACTATAATACTCTTCCTGTTGTAATGGTAGATGAGGGAGCATGCTGCCACTGCCCATGTCTTGGCATGCCTCTGTATGCCACTTCCAAGATGGGACAAACCAGATGCCACCAGCCATTACCTCTTTTCCTGATCTTTCCTCTCTTTTTCCATAGCAAAAAGGTACCCTGTGCATAGGGATTCTTTCCTGCACAAAGAGAGAACCAGGAGTGCTGAATGTGATGCGGGAAACTCCAACCTGGCAGCCTATGCACAGCCTGTGTCGATCCAGTGGAGCCTTAGCCCTTGCCTAGGGCTCTCAGGCATGTGGTTATACATGTGAGCCAGTAATACAAAACCCCTTAATAGCTATATTTGTCTGAATATTACATGCAAATTAAAAAGAATATCCAAGGCAATTATCTTTATTGCAGTACTGAATTAGACACTAAACTTCCTCAAGGCCAGGATATTTAGATGAACTATAAACTTCTCTAAAACACATTCTATTTTACCTCTCATTTCCTGCCCTTTTCATAAACAGTCATAAAGGTTTCCCAATACACTATCATGCAATCAAGATGATGATTTAGTTTAGAAAACATTCTGGGGTTTAGGGGAGGGGAGGGGAGGAGAGGATTGATTCTGCAAAAAAGAAATTTAAGAAATTCTGCAAAAACTCATGGCTGGTTGGTTTGAGGCAGATTGAGAAAAGTCTGTCACTTTTAATACTGATTTACAAACTTTTGGTGTTTACAAAGCTAAAGCTATCTGTCACTTCGTTTTTCTTTTAGAGGAAGCAGAATGTGACAGAATTTGGTCATTAAAGAATGAGGTACTCCTACTCATTAGGCACTGCTGCTATTCCAAATCCCAAACACAGCTTGCTAAGATCAGTGCATGCATAAATACAAGAAAATTAGCATTAAACCCACAGAAGTATACTCAGCAAATGGACAATATCCAGTAATACTTTTTAGAAACTGGTACCTGAAAAGCTGTCTTGAAGAGACATGAGCATTTGTAACTGTCTGAGACAGCTGACTTAAAACTTGTTACTAATAGATAGCCCTGCCGTGGCACACTGAGCAGCCTCTCCAATTGAATTAAAAACACTAGAGGAAGTAAAACAGTTTAGTTCACATGTTGCCAAGCTGTTATTCAAACCCTTCACTGGAAACACCCAGAGCAAACACCAGCAACAGTGAGGGCAAGAATGGTACACACTGCTGTAAGACAGCTTTTGACATTGAAGAAAAGCAACACTTTCTCTGTAAGTCTCATGGCAAAATAAGAAATGTAATCAGAATCACAAACTGACTATGATGATCATATCATAATGATGATCATTTAGGCATGCCAGGTCTGACAAAAATACACACTCATGCTACTTTTTCTTATGTCCACATTTTTATCAAGGTGCAGCATTTCCACCTAGGATTCAATAATGAAGCTGCAGTAAAAACTATTTTAAATTACAGTTTGTAACATGTACAGGTTATATTGTCATCTGACACAACATAACATGTTCAATTTGGATGCATAAAAGCCTGTTAATACCCAGAATTACAACATTAGAAGATTGTGACTGTAGTCACTTACTGAGTATTTTGGAGAAAGACAGCAAATGAAGCAGGCTCTGACATCCAGTGTACACCTACACACCTGCTCTACTACATTACACTTCTGAATGGGCTTACCTACAACAGTATTTGACAAGCAATGAAAGCTGTGCTGTTAAATCTGACAGTCTCTCAGGTCTGTATACCTAAGATACTTTTTGTTAAAACTCTTTCAGCTTTGGGTCATCCTGAACAGAACCCCTACTTTAAGAATTGTATTATCACATTAACTAAATCCACTTGTTTATCATGCCGCATTTCCTAGAAGGACTCAAGGATTTAAAGACATCTGTCTGAGGCTCCCAAAAAAGACTGAGTTTACGGATCATCATGAATGTCTTATTGTGACTCGGACTTCCATTTCTCATAGAGTCCCAGTATATTCGCTGCCCTCAAGAGATCAAGTGGATAGAAGTATTCAGTAACTCAATGTTCAGTAGCTATGGTACCAACTAGGGGAGGCAGAGACCTATTTATCTGTTTCTACATCAGCAAATAGTTAAATTTAAGCATTTGACAGTTAAACATCACAGCCCCTAAAACCTCACAATAAAATACCTGCCAGACTGTGGGAGAGGTGTGCAAATGTTGCAGCGAATAGCAGAGCTGGTCTATGCCTTTTCTTTTCGGGGAACAACCTGCAAACACCCTTAAATCTCTGCAAAAATGTTTCTCAAGTTCAAAGTAGATTACATAGGCAGTGTGAATGAACAGTCTCTGAGTGTCAATGTCTTGGATACAAATGAACATACCTAAATAGATGAGCTCTAAACAAGTGCATTACAAAATGGTTTGTAATCATAGAACAGGCTCACCTGTAATTTCCAATACAAAGCACCTTGAGTCTTCAAGGTGGATAAAATCTGGGTCTGAAAGCATGTGGACATACTGGAGCAGAACAAGATCAGCAGAGAGTTCGCAGGATGGCTAGAGGATGGAGCATGGGGTATATGAGAATAGACAGAGACCTGAGGTTGCTTGGCTAGGAGAAGGTGAACGGACCTTAGTGCTATCTACAGCTACTTATGGAAAACCAATGTCTTTCTAGTATAAAACTCACCCTCTTGCTTTATGAAAGACTTCCTCAAATGGAGTGAAATGATTCATCACTGCATGGGAGATTGCAAAACATTTTTTTCCAACTCAAGTGTAACATTGAGACATCTTCACTAAAGCAGGTGAGAATTTTCTTAAGATTAGAACAAAACACCAAACCTTGGAGTAAGACACCTGCCACAGCAAAAAATATTCACTTCTTCTTGGAGGTATCCTTAAACTCATTCATTGTCTGATCAGATAGATGATTTCTTTCATTACACAATCAATGTATCTGGTTTGATAGATCATGGTTTATTTGACTTGATAGGTGGTATGTATTGGGCCATAAAAGACAGATAAGTTTTGACAGGTTACATGGTTTGAAGCTCAGTCTAAAACATGGACACTTCCATGATATTCACTTTGGATAGTGATGTACAATGCAGTACAACTTACAAAGGGGCTGTATGCTTTAATAAATGTAGGGAGTATTTATAGTACATAACCAAACATACTTTTTCTCCAATACCGAATTATGGAGCTTCAAAGTCTCTTCCTCATTACCATAATTTTAGATTTATTATCAGGAGTAGAGTATGTAGCATCTATTAAAAATGAATACACCACGTTACTATTTTTGGTTATTTCAGATTTTCTTAATGCTGTTTCTTGCCAATATCTGTTATTTGTAGGCTCTTTAGGAGAAACTTTCACCTATTCAATGTGATTTATTTAGCTCTATTCAGAGGAGTTATTGTTTTTTTTTTTTAAACACAGGGTTTTTTTATTATGATTATTTATAGATCTAAAGCAAAAAAGTTGCAGGTTACCACTGGTAAGGCTGTACTTGGTGTACAATATCCCATTCTAGGCCTGGTTTTTAAGAGTGATGCAGATTAATTGGAGGAAGTACAAAGGAAAATGAAAAGAGATCAAGAAAAGCTTATGAAGTCTAAAAAGCATGATTTCTGTAAACAGGCTGAAATATTTGGCGGGTTTGACCTACAGGGAAGAGGAGAAATGAAGAGAAATTTTATCAGTTTTTTAAATCTCTGAATGTGTGCTATGAAAAAGAAGGCAATAAAGTGTCCTCCATATTAACTGAGAATAAGAGGAGAGTAATACATTTAAACAGCAAAAAGGAAAAGTTAGATATTAGAAAAGGCTTTCCAACAAATCAAGTAAGATAATACTGAAATAAGTTTCTTAAGGAGCTTGTAGATCTTCAGCACATGACCTTATCACTGGATGTTTTTAAGACCCATTTCAGGAAAAGATTCTGGCCCAGTGAGAGAAAATTGACTGGTGTGTCTCCTCAGGTCCTATTTAGTCATTTTTTGCATGCCTCTGTACATTAACTCTATACATGCACAGCCACAACTTTTGTTCCCCACAGAATATGTTTCAGCTTTTTGCTGCCACAGCAGACAAGTCTGGCACAAATGCTGGCTAGAAGCTATTGCTCCTTTGTGAAGGGTGAAAACACACGGATATCACATAACATTCAGTGATATCTGTGAATGTTTTGCATCTCAAACAAAGGAATGATTTTAAGAACAGTTTTAAAATATTCTATTTAAATTATGTAACCACAGATTTTCAAAAATATAATGAGAAATCCTGTCATCTTTAGTTTAAAGGTAAAAAAGCAACTGCATGGGATGTTTCAGTGACAGACCTGATCCTGATGTCACTGTCTTTCTGAAATGTTTCAAGATATGTAGAAGGAAAAACCTATGCAGATGCTGCACAGGTGCAAATAACATACATTTTAAAGGAAAATTATTATGAGGCAGTTTATGGAAGATATCAGGAGTTAATTTGGCTCCCTAGGTGTCTTCTTTTCCGCATATATTTAATTCTTCTTTGTATTTTACCATCTAAAGATGAAAGAAGCTAAGTCTTTAATGAAGCCCTTTTTTAATGTTTGGAGAACTGAAATCTCATTATTTTTTCCAAATTGTATTTTCTAATGTGAAAGCCCCAGAACCTGTAAATAATTTACACTCCTTTGGAAGCATCTTTAACAGCTTCACTTCAGCAATATTCAAATGGAGATCAGAGGGAAGATGAATCTTGTCATGATACCCTTTGGTTTTAAAGTACCACACCAGATTGCCTGAAATGTGATATGAACATTTCAATGGGTTAAAGCAAAGTGCAATATGGTATTGTCCACATTTCATTCATAATGTTACCTCCCTGCATTTAAAAGTTCTCTGCATCTTTTGAAGTGGGAAACTCAATTTCACAAGTGTTGACACATTAAACACAAATTAAATTGCTCAGAAAAATGTCTTCATTAGCCTTGCCTCACTGGTAAGCAACATTGAGTGTCTGATGATGACCCAAATTCAGCTCAGTTTTGAATATCATGGCTTAGCCCATGTATCTGAGTTTTCTAATACAGCCCACTGTATTAGAAAACTACCAGGTGACAGTAACATCAAAATTCAATTTGAGCATTTCATGAGCTCACTCTCCAGGGAAAGGGAGAATAAAGGATTGCTCTGTATAAAATGAACAAGGAGCTTTTTCCTATTCCTCTGCCTCAAGCCTTATCAAAACGAAGCTGTCAGAATGCAACCAGCAAGTGTGAAGCTCTGTGCTACTCATTTCTCAGTCCTGACTCCATGAGAAGTCTTTTGCAGTCCTGTCATGAATCTGACAGGGTTTTCAGTGGCAGCATCGCTCTTATGGGAGGTATGCTTGAAGCTGAAGTCCTCTTTAGCAATGGGAAAGAAGGACTGGTATTTGCCGGGGCTGGTAAATAACAACTGATCCTCATTTAGGCAGAGGGCTAATGTAGAGAATTTCTCAAGGTAGTGTACAGTGCTGTCCTGTTTTGGATTTTGGATTATCTTCTAAAATGAGAGCCTACACATGCTAATAGTTTCACAGACGCATCCTTTATGCAAACTAATTCTGTTGAGAACTCTGTCTGGGACCATAAAATTCTCCTTCTCAAGGCTATATGTCTCTTTTCCAATACTTTTAATTAGTATCTAGATAATTATGTCATGAATTATGGTTCTTAAATGTATGCCGACATTTCAGACTCAGAATTGGATTCACTCTGTGACAGCGGATTACATTGTTTCAAAGTGTGTGTCAATGTCAAGAAATCAGATGCTCTGTGATAGGAGACGCGCAGGGTAGAGCTTATTGCTTGCCTTCAACAGATTGGCTGATCTAAGGATAGGTGAAGAGTCTGGATGGATGGAGTAACAGTGAAGCATTTATTTCCATTAGAAATGTTTTAGACTGTAAGAAGCTTTTTCATATATATTTAACTCTTGGTGATAGAACTCGTAAAGACAGATTTTCCTGTAGGGCTATAAGCAGCTACTGCAGGCAAAATCCCCAGTGAACTGGGAGTTCTAGCCTTACTGGCTGTGATCTTTTACTCATTACTTTGTATCACGTAATGTAAATTTGGGGTGGGAATAAATTTTTCCAACAGCCAAGAAAATTGTCCCCTTGAGTTTTTAATAACGTACAAGTATGCAGCATTTTCTGTTTTCACCTTCCTCTCAAATTAGTGCCAAGTGCCAGAGCCATCGTGAATCTCTCTAACATGTTCTCTAACATGAAATAAACTGATCTTGAGCTATTACCTGAACAGGCAATGTCCTAAGACAAATGGTTCTTTAGCAAAGTACTTAGAAGACTGCAATTGGGAAGACAGGCTACATTACAGATCCCTTATTCTAATCTACCCATTACAGCAATGAGGGGTCAACAAAGATGTTTTGATGCCAATGATAAATGCCTAGTCTCCACTGAGTGGAGGTAACTCTCTGCCAATTACTTTCTCACTTCTTTCACCTCACTGTCAGCATTTCTTTCTAGGCTGGCAGGGCCCAGTGCAGACCAGACTGCAAATGCAGACAGCAGACCCAGCCTCCCCATAGGAAGAGTTACTGGTGGTCTCAGGTGGTAGGTCCATGCAGATCAAGCTAGTTTGAGGAGTCAGACTTCCCAGTCTGCCTTTGCTTGCTGCTTCCACTGCTTTGTCAGCCCAATAAATGAGAGAAAAAAAAATGTCAGTTTCTTTCAGGAGCTAGCAGGGGTTCCCTGGAGAGTGCTGATGCCAACTCCCAGAGGGCTGAGTGCTTGTCCTTCTCTTGGTGGTGACTAGGAGTGAAGTAGAAGGCAATGTTTTTTCTTGCCTCCACATCCAGTTACTTCTGCATTTGTCCTCTGTGTCAAAGCAATTTCAGTGTTTACTTCTAAAGCAGCAGTGCCAGCAGTACAAGGAGAAGCTTCTTGAACTTCAGAGGCATTCTTGCCCATTAGAATTAAATTCTACATGAAGCGGAAGGCCTGAAATGTTAAGAATTTGAGCTCTATTGCAGCTCATCTGTGTGCTAATTACACATATTTCAGGAGAGTTTTAAACCTAAAACTGTTTTGAGAGGAATATTTTGCCCAGAGGTAATTTGAGGGTAATATCCAATTCTTCTTATTCCTGTGTGAGCAACTGTGGGGATTCCGGAGTTGCATAGAAAGTCAAAAACTTATTTTTCCTTTAAAATACTTGGCACTAACTTATTTTATCATGTTACATATGAATAAGCCCTTCAGCATGTAACAGATGCTGATACTGGAAGCTGAAAAGGGATATAACCCACACCAGATCTGCTGGGGGATGTTGCTCCCTCTTTGCTCCTGATTTGTGATTACTAGGATACATTGAAAAGTCAGAGGGGATACTGCAGCCTTGATTCACAAGGCTGCTTGACTTACTTTTTGCTTGTCAAACAGTAGAGAGTTGTAGGTGTATATCTGACCTCCAGGCTTCCATTGCTGATATCACCAGACACATTCCACTGTAGAAGGAAAACCAACCAAACCAAACCATAAACAACACCCCCCCCCAAAACAAAAAAACCAAAAAGAACCCAACCCTTATTCTGATCAGTTCTGAATTATGAAACATATCGATGTGGCAGTTTACAAAGATTATAGTGTAAAAATGGAAGCTTGTTATTGTAACAGTAAAGAAAGTATGAATTTACAGTGCATTAGGTATGGATATCTGACTGAACAGCCAGTGCCTGAGCCTTCTCCTGCAGTCATTTCTGTGCTTCTTATCCCCAGACCACTTACCATAACAGCCAACTCTCCCACAGGCAGGGTGTAGGACTCCAGACTTGCACAAGAGTGCCTGAAACACTAGGCTACAGGCAGCTAAATCCATGTTCTTTCTTCCTAACATAGTGACTTACCTGCCCTTCTGCAGAGACATACCTTATTTAAGCACATATCTGTGTCTGCTGTTATTGATGGCCAGTTCAAATCATCTCCATTCCCAGTTTGGCAATGACTCCCTGAAGTAATCCGTTCAAACACTGCCCAGGAAACCTGGGAAGAAAGTTGGGGCATTTAGATCCCACTCAAGCAAATCACCTGCTTGAAATTTAAGGGCCACACTGTGTTAAGTTGCAGGTGTTAACATTTTTTGTTGAAAGACAAAGTACAAACAAAATCAATGTTCAGTTCCTAAATGAAAGAACAAACAGAAAAAAAAAAAGAAGTCAAATACTTCTGAATCAATTCCCTTTTGCTAATTCAGGCCACCCAGACTTCACCTGAAAAAATCAGCATCTTTGTCCTACTTTATCCTACTTTGTCCTACACTTAACAGCAGGAGCCCATCAGAGATAATGCACTGTCTGCAGACAGGCATACCACATGTCACTGTGGCTGATTCTTCATTAAGGGAGCTAATTGTCTTGTATGACTGCAACCTGCTGCAATGAGGCAACAGTAGGTTAAAACTTGAGCTCAAAGGGAAGAGCATTTAAATACATTAAAATGTAGCAAGAAGCCAGTACTACTATCTTTTCTCAAAGTGGGAAGTTAGTCTCCCTTTGCATTAATGCAAGATTTAAATGTGATATCAAGTATACAAAGCTAAAAAATGGTACTGCATTGCCTAAGGTATCTAAATACAACATATGGTAATAGGACTGTACAGATACAAACCCATTTAAAATCCTTTTCAGCAGCAAGACTCAATTGTCATGTTTTGTTAGGTCTGTTTTGTGAAGCAAAGGCAGAGCTTGTGCACACATGCAATGCAACAAAGGATCTCCTACTATGCCGCAGGAAAACTGACAAACCAAACTATTCTCTAATTGAGTTGTGTTCCACTGTACTGAAAAATGTGGTCTTTCCAGCAAGCAGCTTTAAAGCTAATTAAAAAGCATCTTAGGCTATCATAGCTTGCTTTTAAGAAGTAATGTGTAACTGTTTGAAGTTTCAGCTGGGTGCTACAACATCTGTCCACAGCAATAGCAAATCATGACATAATCTTTTTAAGCGGTCTAGATATTTTGATGAGAAAGCCATACCATAAGGTTGGCAAGAAAGCTAGTAGATACCAATTCAAACTGCTGCATCATGTATGGAACAAAGCTATGTACTTTTTTTACAGAAACTGAAAGTAGCTGAGTTCACTGTCTCCTGTGTTGCACAATGCTTCTGCTAAATCCAAAATCCATTTTTTTAATGAAGATTTGTTCCAGAAGTCAGTGTGAAAATAGACTTTGGAGCAGTCCACATTTATATTTTCTCCAATAATTGGTCCACAGACTATTCCTGAAGTGGGCACCTACATGAGACAAATAGGAGGAAATCCATTTTTGAGATATCAAGGATAAAAAGAACAATTTCCAGAAGTATATGGATAGATCAATAAAAATGCTGATTTATTTCTCAGTGGAAAGGCAAAATTAATAAAATTCGATGCCAAGAAAGTCAAAGCGATGATGCTCCATTGCTCACTAAAAGGTCGTATGAGCAAGTGTCTGTATGGTTACCTGTGAGAAGGATGTCAGCCAGGAACCACTTGGAGCCATTCGGTGGTTGAATTTGTTGAACATCACAGTAAAATACCTGAAAACCTGACTGAACAATCTTGTTATCATTACCAATCCTCCTTGCACATGTTCAGGGGATGGACAAGATACTGTAAGACTGGAAAAAAACACAAACACAGCATCCAAGAGCAGTTCTCAGAAGGCAAGTGGTAGCCACAAAGAAAATAATCTCTTCTCCATGTCCCTGGTGGACACAGCCTTGGGAAATGGCCAGTAGAATAATACTATGCCTTGCCTGGTAGGGAACAAAACTTACCTCACTGGACACTCTCTAAAAGAGACTGGGTAAAGGTAAAAACCCCTATCTGGAGGGTCACAAGAGTAACTGGTTGTGGGTTTAAGCAAATGCATGGACTAGATTATTTCCTGAGGTCTTTCCAGCTCTGTTCTCTACAGTTCTCAGGCTCCACAGGACTAAACAAGTATGGAAGTCAGTGAGGTTCTGAAGCCTTGATTATTTTGTTATTTGCATGAAATGATCATTACTGCAGCTGTTGCTGCAGATGCAGAGACTGACCAAGCTACATTCTCCCTCTAGAAAGGTCTACTCAGTGCATGTAAAATTTATCTAGATAATAAAAGATTAACACCACTTTGAAGTTACTTTACTGGTTTCTGAGATACACATCAATACCCCTCCAAAATTCTGGAGAGAGTCCATGAAGAGACAGGCCCATTATTTAAACAACTGAATTTAAAAATCTTCAAATGACACCACCTCTTTCGGAATTTACTTGTTTTACTTAATGGGCCTCTCAACATAAAAGCACTTTTGGCAGGCACGCTAATAGTCAACTAAAGAACTGATTTAAAACAGCTGATTTTCTTTTCACCACCACTGCTGCAACAGTGCAACATTGTACTGATGAAGCAGCACACACGATAATGCACCTATTTTTTATTCTGAAGTTTAAAACCTTAGTTCTCCAGGTATGTCTGCTACCATCATGCACTTGTATTCTCACTGGCCCTGGTTCAGGCCCCTGTAATGGGCTGAAACAGTAAAAATATGGCCAAGTAGTTCAGCCTTAGAAATGAAACCAACAGGTGCATGTCAGAAGGGCGATAAAAACCACAGGGAAAAAAAAGAGCATTCAATACATAGGAACTTTCATTATCCCACTTTTCCAATTGGTGTCAAAGGCTTTTCAGAGCCATTGAGGAAATGAATTTGCTGAATTTTCTTGTAAAGTGGTAGCAGTATCTATGAGATACAGGGAAAAGCAGTACAAAAAAAGGACAAAATATGCTTATTGTAAACTGTTCAATGGCAAATTCTGGGAACAAGAAGGAGAGAGAATTGAAAATGAAGTTGTAACAGCTAAGCCATGAAAAGGTGTGAGAACAAGCTGTCAGAAGCTCTTTGCAGCTGCAGTCAGAAGAGCTAGGTTGAGTATTTCAGCAAATAGCTGGCAGATTTGCAAGCTGGGCCAGAGAAACAACTGTGTTACAGCCAGATCTGTATCTCAGGTTTGTATGATGCAAATACGGCGACAGCTGGGCTACACCTGCTCTTTAGTACGTTAAGGATAAATGCTCCTTAGTACGTTAAGGATAAATGCTCCTTAGTACGTTAAGGATAAATCACTTGGCTCTTCCGCACTCATCTACCATCAGCTCCTGCACCATCCAGCTACCACCACCTCCTCCTGCCCGTGTAGCCAGGCTTGCCTATTGCTGTTGAGGTACTAAGCATACGGCAGGGGCCGGATTATGTCTGCCCCGCGAAACTGAAAACCTTTGTTTCAGGCCAGGCCAGCCCGGCTCCAGAGGCGACCCCACGCCACTGAAGCCGAATGCGTACTGGGAGGGAGGGCGGTGCCGGGACCGCAGGCGTCGCCGCCTCAACCCCTCCGCCGCGGGGCGGACCCAGGCCCAACGCAGCGCAGCGGCCGAGTCTCCGTCGCTACTGCCGCCGCCGCCGCCCCCTGGCGGAGCAGCCTGCCGGGCCGGGGCGAGCCGGGCCACGCACCGCCGGAGCTGGAACTGGTGCCGGTGTCGGCCCCGCTGCCGCGGCCGCGCCCGCAGCTGCTGGGGGAGGCGGTGCCTGCGCCGCGCCCGCGCGCCCCGCCCGCCCCCGGCAGCAGCAGTAGCGGCAGCGGCGGCTTCAGCACCTCCACCAGCTCGTCCGGCAGCTCCAGCACCATGGACCTCTCCTTCATGGCCGCGCAGGTGGGGCGGGGAGACCGTGCGGGACGGGTCGGGTCGGGTTCGGTCGTTCGGGGCAAGTGGCGGAGCGTGGCGGGTTCCTCGCTTCTTGACTTCTCTCGGTTCCTCTCCGCTCCAAAGTTGCAGTCGCGCCGCGTGAGGAGGGTGCGGGGGAGAAAGGAGAATACAAAGGAAAAAGGGGGGAGAAGAGCAGCTCGAATTGGAGGCGCCGCGGGAGGAGAGGCAGGATGGGACAGCTCCGGGCAGGGCACCTGTTAGCGCTGAGCAGGGCCCGGCCGCTGCCCGGGAGCGGTTACACCAGCTTCATGGCAGCGATGGGCAGGCAGCATCTCTCCTTCTTTCTAAGGCAGGCTGCGAATACACATCGAAGATGCTATCTTTCGGTTCTTCTCCTCCCTTCCATACTGTGTTTGTAAGTGCATCTGTGCTTTTGTAAGTTGTTTTCTTTGATCACAGATTCTGGCTTGGCTGATACAGAAATACTCTGTTTGCATGAGCAAATTGTTTAAATTGCGGCTAAGTTCTGGATTTCAGCCTGAAGCACAATCATGGGTATTGCAATTCAATGTGTTGATGCTTAATATACTGAGAAGTAGGTAATGGCTCTAAGCTGCCTGATTCCAAACATTGTCTTGGTGATTCCAAGTGAGTTAGATTTTTAAACAGACATTGCTGTGCTTCAGAAAAAGTCACACTCACTGAGCATCCATTTCATATTTTTCCAAGACCCAGATACCTAACCTGTATGTACATAACTGTGTTTTTTTCAAGAATGATTTGGATCCAGGTTTGAGCTTATGCCAAAAAATGTCACCCTCCATTTGGAGGTGCAGTAGGGGACAGGTAGGCCTTTCAGCACTGTTGCTGCCTGAGCACTAACTTCAGCAGGAGGATGGTTGGTGGAAAGCAAACCTGACATGTGCTGTGTTGTGCTGTTTCATTAATGCAGTGGCTGTTTTGTCTTGTTCCCTTCCTGAAGTCTACTTCCTAAATCAGGCTCTGCCTTTCTGAAGATAGCTGTGGGCTGTCCAAGAATCTCTTCCATTTGGAGGTATTCCTAAGGACATTGTTTTAAGGATCCCCAAAATGGGGAGGAAGAAAGCATTATTTCTACCAATTTGAGGTTCTCCTGGTGACTGGAGTATTCAAAGGCAATTTTGTATGTGTTCAACCATTTTCATATGGTCCTTCTCAGTAACATCAGTGAGCTCACTGTGCCCGTCTCTTGTTCCTTCAGCACTTAGTTGATGTGGGATGCCCCTGTTGTGCAGAAGCAGAGGAGCAGCACAGTGGCAGGTTTTAGCAATCAGTTATGTGTGCCAAAGCTGGGACTAGTGCTGCTCTTTCCTTTCTATGCTTTCCCTTATTCTTGCTGTCCCCTATTCCATTTATCTTCCATCCTAATTCTGTGCATTGGAACAGTCACAAAGCTGTGTGCTTTACTTCTCTCAGAAGTTCCCTGTACAAGTATGTCTTACACTTGCTAAGGTTACTAGTGCAACAGTTTACAGTGACTTATGTGTTTTCCTTCCTGATCCTCTGGGGTTGGTTTATTATTTTCCTTTGTCACAAGTGACAAAGAATAATTATTTTCAATGTAATTTTGGTGAATTTGGGGAATCTGCCTTTCCTCAGGTGACACATTTTTTCAGCAAAAGTATTTGTGTTAAAATCCCATAGCCTGGAAAGGCTATCTGTGAAGTGAGGTTTGCCCTTCCCAAAGTGGGTACAGATCTCCTGTCCCTAAGCCAGAAGGGGTAGAAGCCTTCACTGCATTTCCCCTGTCCCCCTCTGGACACCATCCAGTAGCTTGGGGATAGGGAGAGGCTTCAAGAAGACCAGGGTGCTGTTACACACAAGCCTTCCTGTGGCTCACTATGCCTTGGGATGAAAAGATGAGTACCTTGGAGCTGTGTCTGCTGTGAAGCCCTTTGGGTGGTGAGGGAAAGGCAGGAGCTCTGGGGGTCTTTCCCAGTAGGGGCATGGGGCTGCACAGGACCTGTTTCACATGGGTATTTGCATAATTAACCTTTGATGAGCTATAGCAGAGGATTTATTGGGCTCCCCTTCTACTGAAGGAAATGAATCCAGTTAGGTCACTGTGTACAGCTGACGCTATGCTTATCTCTGTTACTCTGCTGTCACAGGAATCTTGCAGTCAGTTTCTTTTTGAACTGGGCAACTCTTTCTGTTCCTGTTGCCACAGTGGTATTTAACCCCCAGAGGGTTCGCTCCTCTAATTCAGCTATTTTCTTCAGCTTTCTTTTCCCTTCTACATCTGTCTTTTTTTTTTTTTTTTTAGAATTCATCTCTGGTGATGTGGTTCATTGAGATGATCTTCAATAAGGAATATGTGAGAACAAAAGAGAATTATTGGCCTGTGTACCTTGCTCATAACCGCTTTTAAAGATGCTGTGCTATCAGTCTTATTAACATCCTCATGACCTGCAGTGGGGGTTGTGTTTTGTGTGATGAATACCAGCTGCATTAATACTTTATGCATGGAAATAGGTAATGCCTAAACTGAGATGCTTAGTGGCATAAAAGCAATGGTTATCTCTCAAGTTAATTTCTGCAAGATACTGTAGACTGTTAATGTTCCTATAAATTGTTTTTGTGTATTATTCTTATCGCACCTTTGCACTGCTCATCATGGACCCCAATTGGTTTTGCTAGATGTCTTGTGAGACACCACCATCATAAATAATCTGTACTTTAGGGCCCCTCTCATGTATGCCCAGAGACAGGTGTGAGTAAGTTAGCTTACCACTTTCAGCCTCAGAGACACTGTAGCGTGTTATGGAGCCTTAAAATCTGGCCTCCTGTAACATGCACTTGGTGAAAGTATAAGGCCAAGTAATGGAAGAGCTAAGTGTCTCTTAAGTAAAATTTTGGTGCATTTACTGAAAAGTTCAGTGGTGAGAGTCTGCACATCTGGATAACTGTATTGGTATGTCCACCTCTTTCAGACACATGAATACAAGGAACCCTGTTTTCTAGAAGCACTGGGTATATAAAGCTATATGAATAAACCACAGCTTTCAAGCTTTCATATTCAGCACCTCCTTTCGTTTTTAAGATGCCTGTGAGATGGTTTGTGCCTTGAAGACCCTGAAATCAGTTCATGTGCCAGCAGAAAGATAAATCAAATGCACCCCTGAATGATATATTTGGTGCTATAGAAAGGATAATGTTTTACTGATAAAAACTGTTGTTGTGGAACAGGAGATTGTCAGGTAGTAGTGCTAACAAATCCATGCTGCCTAGATACAGCATGAGGGTTTGAATGCACAGTTTAAGCAACTGCATCTGAACATCTCAGCTGTAGTACCTCTATTAGCTATGTCCTGAAGAACAGCTTTTGAGTGTAACAATTAAATCTGTGGTTAAAATAAGCCTTGTTGCATCTGTGTGTTCATCGGCAGTTGGTTGTGCAGGCTTGAGTGTCCTCTGTTCTGCAGGTGGTCTGATTGATTTTTGTTAAGGTTAGTTGTGATAATAAGCTGACTTGCACCCAGTCAGAGCCTATAAACTCATCCTTTTTTTTTTTTTTTTTCCATTTTAAATCCATATTTTAATTAAAGTAGTCATGTACACCTCAAGATGCTATGTCAAGATGTTCAGCTACTGCTGAGTGGTATGTCTGGCTCATTTCTGTGTGTTGTTTCAGCAGTTTCGGAGTGCTCTTGTAGTCTAGGTAACCTCAGAAACAGCCTCTTCTTATAGGTAGAGACTTCTTTTTTCCAGTGTAAAAGCCTGTTTTTGGGGGGTGCTGAGGGCTGAGTCCATCTAAGAGCACTTGATGCTTTTCAGCAGGGGTTAGGGGTTCGCTCTTGGACCCTGAGTGCTGAGCTGCTCCCCTCATGCTTTTGACATGCTAAAATAAATATGCGTTTAACAACCAGGTAAAGCATTTCTAATGCAAAACCACGTAACAATGAAAATTGTATCTGTATTAATGACAGCAGGGCTGAAACAGTGTGTTCAACTTGAGAAAATAGAAGCGCATAGTGGGGAAAAACAGGACGCTAGAGAAGAAAAAAATGATGTCATGGTCTTCAGTATGGTGCAAATCAACATGAGCTGAACGGCACCTGCAGTCATAATGCCAGTTATGTGTTTTTCAAGACTTGTGTTGGCAATTCAACTTAAGTGATTTTGCCAATTTTTGTTTCATATTGAAAGTAAGGAGTGGGTTTCTGGACCTCGCAATATTTTTACAGTTGGGTATATCCCCATACAGTAAATATATTATTTTAATTGTCAGATAAATGATGTTTTACATATAGAAAAGAGAAAAACTGATAAGAACCTTGTGAGTAGTGGCCATTTCTGTGGATTCATTTTTGGTCTCAGTCATCTACAGTTTACATATGATTTATCTGTTGATTCCTTATATTCAAAAGCTCTTTGAAATACAGTAAGTTGAATTCTCTGTGTTCAATTTCAGTGATTAAAAGTTGGGTTTTTGCAATCTTTGGTTTCTGTTGTAGCGTCAAGGATGTTTTTTAATAAAAAAACAAAACTAACAATATGACGTGCTTCAGGAGCTAGAAAAATGAATGCACAAATTTGGTACAGAAACTAAAACCATTTAAGTAATAAAGATAGTTTAAATTTCATTGGTTTTGTGTTCTGTATTATCCTTCTAGGATTTCAGGTCTGGTCAGTGGTGATTTAGGTTACTCTGACTGTATTGGCAGTAATTCAGGCACTTTCCCCCAAACAGGGCTGTAGCTCTCGGGGAAAAAACCCTATAGCTACTTATAGCCATGTATAATAACAAGTCCAAGGTTGCCATGCTTCCACGTGAAACATATTATTAAGAGCTATGTAACTTCTGGAAAGCACTGGAAAACACAGAGTAAACTGAGTTCATTTAGGACACATTTGACTTTAATACTCGTATTTTCCAGAAGACGTGTACTGTCCATCTTAGACTGTCTATGCTGTAAAGCTGGTGTGTGCAGAGGGTGTATTTGGCATTTTTGGGCACCCAACCACCTGAATGCAGCTGCTGTATTTCGAGAATTCCCAGGCATAGGTGCAGTATCCTTTAATTGCTTTTATTGAATTTCTGGATGCTAGGAAGATGCACAATTAGGATCTGCTGTACTCTGCCTGTATCAGCACAGAGGAGAAAGAGTGCAGGGTAATCCTGCATCTGTCTTGCTTCTTTTTCTTTATGTATTCTCCATTTTAGGGGTCAGGAGGGATTCAAAGCCTTTATTAGGCTGTGTGCTCTTTCTACAGCCAGGTAATGTGAAAGTACTAAAACCAAGAGGGTTTGTATTTGTGGTTTTGGTAGCTCGTTCTCACTAGCTGAAAACAGAATCCATGCTACATGCTCAACATTCGCTTGCATGTGTGCCATGCCTGTGTGCACCATAGGTGTGCCAAGAAAGCTGAATTCATTGCCTGCCTTCAGAGAGAGACAGACCTTTCAGTCATGTTTGTACTTGGAGAATTTATGCATAACGCAGCTGAATGGAGTGGTCATTTGGAAGCTTTGACATGGCTGATATAAGCTTAGGATGGATTCATTCTACTTTCTTTCTTTAAGAAGTGCGATTGCCAAAAAAAATCAGCTCTGTGCTAAACCACCCGGACCAGGATTTAAAGATGCATGAACCTCTCCTTATCAAAAACTTCTGGGATTATATTCTAAGACGTAGGCAAAACCTCTTTGATCCATAGCATCAAACATTAATAATGTTAGCTAGGAGGATGTAGGCATTCTCTTACATGACCAGACCAGTGCTCATTTATGTATGGCATACTGAGGTACTGATCATTACTTTGTCAGTTTTGCTTTCTTTCAGAGGTTAAAGTCATTTTCTCTGGCATCATTTGATTCCTTCAGAACATCTTGACCTATAATAATTATAATCAAAGCATCAGGAAGCTGAGAGAGCAGGCCTGAGTTTAACGAAGGGTGTCTCAGATGCTCAAAGTTCAAACTCAAGCCCCGATTCCTTGCAGTGGTATGGCACAGCCACAGGGACCAGGCACGTAATTCATGTGCTGCGGAACTCCTGTGTGCAGAAATTGGTGGTATCCTCATCCAGGATGTTGTTAGCAGTTGAGATGAGAATAATTACTGGAGAGGTCCTTCTACTAGCTGCTTGGCACAACTGCATTAGTTTATTAGTGAGGGGAACACAAGGAATCCCTGCACTTTCCTTATCACTGCAGTAACACTGCAGACTGTGTTTCCAAGTCTTGTACAGCAGAAATGTCAGTTCCAGCAAAGCTTTTGAAAATTCTGTGGAGATCTGGTGACACTGTTTTTATAAGGTGTTGGTAGTGCTTTTTGGAGGAGGCTGTTGTTCCAGGATTGTGTTTGTAATTGCTGTCAAAAATGCTAAAAGCAGTGTTTCCAGTCCAGCAAAACACTTAAACACTTACTGCACTTGGAACAAGTGTTTGTTGTTCTGGTTAGCATCAGCAGGTCTGTTCTTCTGCTTAAAATGAAGTATCTCAAAGCCTGGTACAGATGGGGTGAGAATGCTTTAGAATTCATAGGAAAATGTCCTAGAAGAGCAAGAGGAAGCCTACTAGGTCGTGCTATTAATACAGATAAGGCTGAGATGTGTGTTTTGGAGTGATTTGTTTTCTACCAATTAATAGCATGACCAATTTCTCATAGGAGCTGCTGAACGTTAAAAGTATATGATAGAAGGAGGGTGGTAGGGAAGAGAGAGTAGGTGCAGCTCAGGTGCTACCTGGCAGTGTATTTGTGCAGTCTGTTTTTTTCAGCCTTGCCCAAGGAGGGTTAGAAGATACTGGAAGTAATTTCTGTGTGTTCCATGTGATGATTAACTGTGAGACTAATTCTGTAAGTGGGGTCTCAGTGTTTCTGGGTTTGAATGTGGAAAAGAGGTATGTAAGATGACTGTGGATGGACACATTCATAATCAATTTACAAAGACAGTGGGAGCCTTTCACAACACAGTTGACGGCAGCAACAGCTGCAGTCTTGTTGCACACAGAAGATAGGTGCAGATGGCAGGTAAGAGGAATGGAGACTGAAGAAGCACTACATTCATGCCAAACATAGCGCTTGTTTGGGTGCCTGGTATTTCTTGAGGAGTAAGAGCCCAACTGTCGTACACTGAGAAGTACTGCGCTTGGCAGACTTGGTGAGAACTGTTTTTCTGGGCAGCATCTGTTTAACCCAATGGTATTGGGTAATCCATAGGCTAGAAAGTATAGACTGGTTATAGATTTTTCTTTTTTTTAATTTATTTATTTTTTTTTAAAGCTTGTTTTGGGCTAGTCTAGGCTGAATGTCTCAATTCATTGATGAGCTGCAAACATGGGGGTTGAGGTTCTGTTTTGTGTTTTGCTGGAAATGGGATGGATGCTGGTCATTAGGAAGTGTCCTGGGTTCAGCAGTAGCAGTCATTTTTCTCCTTCTTGGTCGCTGATGCAGTGCTGTGTTTTTTATTTTGGGGCTGGGAACAGTGCTGATAACCCCAGTGTTTTCAGTTACTGCTTGGTAGTGTTTTGTCTGGCCAAGGACTTTCTGAGTCTCATGCTATGCCAGGGAGGAGGGGGAGCCGGGAGGAAGCAGAGACAGGGCGCCTGACCCAAACTGACCAAAGAGGTTATTCCATACCACAGCACGTCATGTCCAGGATGTGAAAATGGAGGGTAGAGACCTGGAAGTGTGTGGTGGTGGTGGACTGGGGGGTTCGCTGCTGTGGGGTGCACTGGCTGGGTCGGGCTTGGTGAGCAGTTGTATTCTCTTTCCTTGTATTTCTCTTGTATTATTGTTGGTGGTAGCAGTAGTGATTTGTGTTATACTTTAGTTACTAAACTGTTCTTATCTCAACCTGTGGGAGTTGCATTCTTTTGATTCTCCTCCCCATTCCCCTGGGACTGGGGGAAGAAAAAGGGGGAGTGAGTGAGAGAGAGTCTGCGTGAGTTATTGAGGGGCTTAAACTGCAACAGGAAGCTAGTGTCACCACCTTCCTAAACTTATTCCGATACTGGGAAAAAGGCAAAAAAACCTCCAAACGTTTCCAAAGGTTGAATGTGACTTAGGAAAGCAGTGTGATGCTTTGGGGACCATTGGTATACCATCAAATTAAATCGTTGATTAAAGAAAATATTAGAGCATTCAAATGAATTGCAGTGGTGTGGAAAGTGGAACACTAGAACAAGAACCAAAGTAAATTCAGCAGTGACCAGCTCTGTATCACTTCTCTCTCTGTCTCCTGGGACTTAACTTCCTTTGAAGATATTTTTTCTTATGAATGGCATTGTCTGCCTAAGCCAGTGAGGTCTGTTGGAGTCCTGTGTTGTTTCCATGTGCTTCTTGGTTTGAGTGTAGTGTCCTAAACAGGATTAGTGTTAATCCCTTCCACCTTTAACCGGGGTGATGAGTTTTAAAGGTGTCTTTTGAAATAGTGATGGTTCTCTTTTTTTCAGTGGATAATATGCTCAAGTGTGAAAGGAAAGTTCTTGAAAATGGGGTGTAAGCTGCTGATAGTACTGTCCTCCATCAGTGGCTCAATTTCAATAAGAAATAATAATTCAATAGAATAATAATAGAATAATGATAATAATTCAATAGAATACCTGGCCCTACACTGAGCACTGAACAGGAGGAAAGCCCACATCCAGTTGTGATGCCAAGACCAGGAGTGCTGAACAGTTACTGAATGCACCTTTGGACGGATTACAAGGAACAGAGCCAGCACAGGGTGGAAGATCTCTCCCTGCAAAGATGACCACGTGGTGCGTGCATGGCAGACAGCACTGATGCTGTTATCAGCAGTCACTACCCACTCTTTTCTCTCGCCAGCTCACACACCCACATGATGCTTTCAGGTCTGTCTCACAGTACTGGCTGTTTGAAATGACACAAACTCTTAGGCTGAATCTTCTGAAAGCTGAATTCCACGTTTCTTGTAGCTGCCAGAACCAAAACCTGCCAAGCAGCAGCTAATTAGAAAACATTAATGTCACAGTAGCTTCAGAAAAGCTCAGAGCCTCTTTGCAGCAGGCTGTTGGAAAAAGGGCGAATTCCTTTTGTTTTGCAAAGTGATTGTCTCCACTTTGGAAATGTTTTAAAAAATAATTTGAAAAAGCTTTTAACCTCATCTGGTTCTGTTTGTTGTAATTTTGCTTCCAAGCCATTCAAATTTTAGGAAAGGGAGAGCAGTCTAGGAGTGAGCCACCCCTGGCTAAAACGAAACCAGTCTTCCAAACAAAACTGACTTCTGCTGTGACTTTATTTTGCTGGGTTGGACAGAGCCTTGGGTGGCATGGTTTAGTGGAAGGTGTCCCTGCCTATGCAGGGGGGTTGGAACTAGATGATCTTAAGGTTCTTTCCAACCCTATTCTATGATTTTTCTCCTACCAAAACAACTGGATGGGTATTTGCAAAATGTGGGAAGATGTGCTGGATTCTGTGATGGGTAAAGCAACCAACCCCACAGAGTCGCTGCATGGAAGGAGAAAGAACAGCCATGTATGTCTCTTTGGCTGATGCATTGAGGTGTTGAGGTGTATATCTGGAGAAAAAAAGTAACAGTCAAACTGAAGAGGAAGCAAATATATTAAAATATAAAGTTTTGAAATTCTGGAAGTGCAGGATGATCACACTTAAATTATCTCAGCTCTCAATTTAAGCGTGTGTTAAAGTAAGTGATTAATTCAATGACACCTCTGTTTAAATGAAGTATATAATTAAGTGCATTGATAATCTGCAGTAAGTAGCAAAGCATTTGAGCTCCACTCAAAATAAATTGAGTTACTCCTTTAATCTTTCTGCCTTACCCTCCTAGATGTACCATGTAAGTTTTTATGAGCATTTCTCAGAGGTTTTCTCCCAGCTTTTCTGGTGTATGCATGTCTGAAATGTTTTCCTTCCAACTCGGGTATGCTGTCTTTTTTGAGTATCTTCTTCCTATGGCTCTCATATCCAACATCTTTACCTGCTGTAAATTATTTCAGATGCTATAGTTGCACTAGCTGAAGTCCATATCTCATGGAGATTTAAGCTGAGATCTGGAAGATGGGTGCCAAAGAGTAAATGTTTCTTCTGTTTATGGACAGGAAATGCTAATTGGAACAGAGCAGCAAACTAAAACGCTACAGTCCCTGGAAGTGTAAACAGTATGGCAGAAACTTTCTCAGTTGTATTGCTAAAGACAGAAGCATTAGTATGTCTGCATAGTCTTTACTGGGCTGCAGGCTAGTGAAAGTTGAGTGGAGTTAGATGTAGGATCTCAATCCCCAGGAATGGAAATGTCACCCCCTCTGCTCTGTTTGTGTTTTAGTTGCTCCCCAGCTGGAGCTGAGCAGCTTATAACTTCCTTGTGAAGAGTTCTGAATTCTCTTTAGATGCTGAGCCCAGCAGTCACTTCAGGGAAAAATGTTGAAAATACACTCCTCCCTCTTTGCCTGGCCAATGATACCTTTCCCTCCACAGCTTTGGAGGGAAACTTTTATCAAATATGTGGTTATAAACATTAAGGCACAGCAAATGATTATCCTTCTGTAAGAGGATCCAGCCTGTGAAATATTTAGTTCTGTGTTGGTCTCTGAGCCATCTGATTGAGTGTGCTGCAGTACAGTGCAGATGGGCAAGGCAGTGAAATCCTGCACTGATTTGTTGTTGGGGTGGCAGATGTTTTATTCTCCTGGTGCATTCTCTGGCATTTCCCACAGACATGAAGCAGAATCAGAAGAAACTGAATTGCTCTGCTATCTCTCCCTTGTTCTCTGGGTTATTTTTGCAACTCATTTCTCCTGTAATCTTTTGAAGTGTGAGAAGAGGCATGCACCTCCTGACTTCTCTTACCACTGTGCTTTATACTTTCATAGGTAACCTTTGTTACACAGCCAGCTGTAATTGTCAGCATGAGTGGTTTCCATGGTGCATCTCTTTCTTGTCGCTTTAATGTATTTAATACCCTTGACAGTGCTTTAATGGTAAGCGTTTGGATGGCTATATAAACAGTCCTGCCTATAAAACATTTGTCTCCTGACCTCTGGTCTGCGCAGTACATAGCTGGCAGAAGAGGAGGGCATGGAGAAGGCAAAAGATGACATGGTGATGTAAACTGCTGTCTAGGCTGCCATGATAGCAACCCCTTGCTGGCCCTTAAAGGCTTCAGGTGCCAGCATATGCCACTGGGAATGCTGAGAAAGTGAAGGGAAATTGGAGGCAGCTAGCAAGGGTAGTTTGGGCCAGATTCTGATGTCTTTCTCGAGCATTCAGCATTTTGTGATTTGGGTTGATGCAGGGAATGCTGGCCAGCTCCTGGGAGCCAGCTTATCATTTCTAAAACGGTCTTTGGAAATGGCAAAACCAGCAGTTATTAGAAGTCTTAAATTCAGTTCTAGAGAAGAGTAAATGGAATTAGGAGGGTCTCTTCTGAAATGAAAGCTGGTCTTGTCTTGCCATCTGATCTTTGCCATTAGAAAACTAATCCTGGTTTTACTCAGTAAGTTTACTCTCACCTAGGCAAGAGTAATTTCATCGATACAAACAGGTTCAATACTTTTTTAGTGCTAGCTTTTGTAATTAAAAATAAGCATCCACACCTTCTATAGCACATAGGCCATGAAGGTAACTCAACTGGATACTACCACATCCATGGTATCTTTTTTTACAGAAATATCTAACATTCAGGGTATGTGTGCATCTCGATACTTACTTGAGAGATATCTGGACCCCTGGTATATAAGCAGTTGGGCAATGTTGTCAATTTGGTGAGAAATTACACACCTTGCACCCAAACACTGTGATCATCTATGGTGCCTGCACTCTGTCTGCAGGACTGTGGCATGACCAGAGAGGAGAGGGACTGTAACAGCAAGCTGCTGCATGTCCGGACTGGGCAAACATGGGCATGTATGCTTGGGGTGGCAACCAAAGACAAAATGGCTGCGTCTGTCACCTGTGAGTGGCTTCTGCTGTGTTTCAGGGGTTTTGTCTAACTGCTACACCTAGCAGTGACTTACTGCTTATATATTTTTATTGTTGTTGCTATTTTTATTTATGGTGCAATTTCTGTCAAAATGAATCTCGCAGCCTAAGAGCTCTTACTGAAGTTTGGAAGACTGGGTCTGTCAGACTCTGCACTGTCTCTGTAAAGCTTGGCCAGCTCTCAGAACAGGGTGTGCTCTTCTGCAGAAAATAAGCAGCATCTTTGAGTGCTGATTTTGACAGAAAACCCAGCACTGGTTTAAGGAGTAATACAGCTCACGTATAACTCTGCCTGAGGACCATACTATGCTCTTGTCAGTCCTAGTAGCCATCCTGTTCACTGCCTGGCTTGCAGGAGGAGCAGAGTGGTGACAACAGACAAGATGCTGCAGCTGTCACACATATTTGCAGCTTCTCGGTCACTGGCATGAGAATAAACAGAGTGTTCATGCTGTTGCATGGTTAGCATTTTATTTTTAGAATCAGTCACTTGAAAAATATCAAGGCACAAGTAAAATAGCTCTGTCAGCACTTCCTGTGTGATTTGGAATCTAGCGCTTGACTTGAGGGTTCCCCCACTTCTGTTCATTTAATAGAAGAGATAAGGTAAAGGCCACATCCTTACCAGATAAAAGCAGGTTTCTCCTCTGGGTGAAGTTGTACCAAGATGGGATGGGGCTCTCCAAATGCAGGAACATACTGAATCTTGTCTTCTGATGCCATTTTGTTCCCTGAGTTTATTACTGGCTCTGCAATGAGTAATTATCTTACATGTAAGCAAGTGATATTTACTGTAAAAAAGGCTGAGTGAATTCATAGTTGAGCAAATGCTTAAAGAAGCAACAATTACAAGGTTGCTTTCTTGTCTTGTTTGAAAACACTGAGAAGAAAAAAAACAAACCTATAAATATTTTTCTTTGATAGCAAAGAAACAAATGCTTGAGCTCTTATCTCCCAGCATTGCATTCCCAGAAATGTGGGCATGAAAGTGGTTGTATTTAGTCACTAAATCCTTATTAAAGTCAAATAGTGGCTGACAGTAGACCACTTGTAAACAAAGCAGTAAGTCGGGAAAGTTAACAGGAATAATCTGTGGTCTGCTTTTGGGGGTGAAGTGGGACAATCCCAGATAAACAGGAAAGCAAGCCTAAATAACCCACGCAGACGTATTTGGGGCCAAGGATGTTGCACTCTGTTTTTCCTTCTGTCTCTGCTTTCCTTCTCCTCAGAGCTATGGAGGGGACCACACAGGAAAAGCCTCTCACAGCAGGAGCTGTATTTTTGGCTTGGAGATGAGAGCAATCATCCCTTGTGTGACCAATCTGCTATGCTCAGTCTTATCACTGGTAATTGCCCTTTAGCAGCTGGCTCTCAGAGATGTACCCTGGTGCAGTGGCTGATACAAAAGGAGACTGTAGTCAGGCTGACCTTTGGTCAGTGTTTCTAACTGGACTTGCTGGTCCCTTAGGATGTCACCTATTGGTCTGTTTCTGAAGTATATGGGAAATAGCATGTGTGCTTATAAACTTAATGTCAATGGTGTTTTTAGGGACATGACCCTAGAGCTGCAATGAAACATTTAGACTCCTTTGTCTCATCTCATTATGGAAAGCTTTGAATCTGCTGCTGCCATCTTGTTTTAGTGTGGTGATGCAATCCTGCATCTAATTCCCAAGTGACAGCAGCACGTGGCTGTGCTTGAGTATCTCTGTCACCATTTGACCCTCCTCTGCCACGGCTGTGTGTGATGGTACTGTTTCTTTCCTGTCCTCCACATCAGCTAGTACCAAGTAAGTTGAGTGCTTGTCTCTTAGAACAGCTGAGGGAAGTATTTATTCAGTAACTTATGTCTTATGTGCATGTCATGTGCAGGATCCTGTACATGAACATGGACCTCCTGATGTTGCTCCCACTAGTCCATCAGTAGCAAAGCTCTGCATTTCCCTGGAGGCACCAGATTGTAGCTTCCAGAACAGCAGTCTGCATGTTTGGGCTTTTTTTTCCTCCCACTCACATTTTTCCTCCTAATCATAAAAGCGTATGTAATCATAAAGCAGACTTGCTTTTCTGATTCTGGGGATTGCTGGAACCAGTGCTTCAGGGAATTCATCTTTCAAATGTGCTACCAGTTTTTGCTCTAGGAACTTTCATTTTGCACAAAACCTAGGCTACCGTTACTTTTGTGGGTCCAAATTCAACTGCAGGCTGTGCGCTGGGTTTGTGTTATGGTAACCATCAGCAAAACCCTGCATCCTCCAGAATTCAACGGTTTTGTTTGTTTTTGTTTCACAGAAGCTGCACAGATAGCCTCCAAATCTGTTCTTTGGAAAATGTGACAAAGAGGAAATTTGATGGGAACAATTGCTGTCAAAAGGCAGGAGGCAAAACAGTGGTAAGGGCACGTGTGCCTTCACATCATGTAAACCTGATGCCTAGCAGTGGGAGTCTGTGCGCACTTTCCTCCCTGCCCAGAAAACCCCACAGCAACAGGGTGACCTTATTGCCACTTAAGGACAGGGTTAGCCCTGGCCATATCGCCAGTGTGTGGGAGCAGGTGTCTCGTGTTCCTGTGTCCTGGGCAAGAGTGGTGGCCCCTGAGTGTTGAGGAGGAGTGGGTGCAGGGTGGCACTGCTCTTCTGCTCACCAGTGGGGCTGCCCTCATCTGCCAGAGCAGAAGTGCTGCCTCTATCTGAAGAGCTAAAGGGGAGCCTAGGAGAAAGGGTGCTTGCAATACTTTTGCTCCCAGGTCCGCATCTGTGTGTGTGAGCACTGAGTGCTTGATGCTGAGGGCAGCCATGAAGCGTCAGTGGGAATAAACACATGCCTTGCCTGCATGATGTACATATGTCCAAGCAAAAACAATGCGCGTATAAAAATCAGCATGTGCTGAAGATGCATAGTAGGGTTGAAAATAAAAAAAAATACACAGGCAGATGTAAATCTACTTGCTGTCAATGTCTTCCAGGTGGTGTTGGGGCTGCTTTGGTGATAGCCGCTTCTGCTGTGGAGTAGGCAGTCCAAGTGCAGTGCCCACAAACTGCTCAGCAGCAGCAGAGTACGTAAGTACAAGGCAAATGAGCCTTGTACAGACCTATGGAGGGAAAAATACAAGCTGGGGAAATAACAACTGACTCATGAGCACTCTGCTCCTCGGCTGGATGGAGAGCAAGCTGAGAGTGGTATGAAGATTTGAAAATCTGAAATGATTAAGAAAAAAACAATAGCTTGTTTCTTTGTCTAGTCTCTGGCCTTTTGTCTGTCTTGATTAACTTTTTGCTTTCAAATGAGGACAGTCTATATCATAAATAGACACTTGTGTCAACCATCTCATCCATGATTTTATATTTCCTTTCAAAATCACATTGTCTCTTAATTCCTGCTAGCCTACAATGATCTCTTCCATTATCCACTCTAGATTTCAGGGATGCCTTTTCCCATATATCCCCTCCACCTAACATTTAGTTCTCACATATGACAAAGTTGCTTTATTGTTTATTCCCAGAATACGTTCTGAAAACCATCCATTTTTAAAGTTGGCAAAATACTGGGCAATGAGAGGACTGCTGGTGCCTGTAATTTTCTGCTTGTAGTTCTGTCTCATTGCTATCTTTGCCTTTCTCCCATTCCTTTATTCTTAGGTTTTGATCAAGACCTTATTATTTATTTTCATAGTTCTTGAGAGATCCTTGTATTTAACTAGAATTATTAGCCCCTAGACTTGGAGTAAAAAAAAGAAATATTTTCAAATCTCAGGTATTGGAGTATTCAGCCCACTGAACACTGTTTTGGGGGAGTTTTGTCTTTTTCTCCACATCTGTGTAGAAAACTAGTGTAACTATATTCCCATATATACATCCATATATGTCTGAAAGCTGTCAACCTGCCAGTGAGCCTCCCAAGATGTGTTCCATAGTCACTGGCAGTTCATTGTCCACCTACTGTGTGTCAGGTAGCTGCACCATTCTCTTCCAAGCAATGACTTGAGTTACACAGGAGCCTAATACCATCCTGGGTGCATCTTATTTTCACCAGTTCTCTTTAGTGTCCTACAAATTAGAGGCAAAGCCAGACAAGTAAAGGACAGTCAGTAAAAAAATGGAGATTAATTAGTATGCTTTCCTTATCTTATTCAGCACTTTGTGTAAAATCTTTGATTTTTCACTGAGAGATGTTTTTAATAGCAGCTGAAGCATTTATCTTAGCAACATCAGGTCTCTTAATCAACAAAAGATCACAGTAACCTTTGAGAAAGTAGAGTACATCAGTATCCCTGTAATTTACTCCATCAATGTCAAGCTTTTCATGTGCAAAAGATCTCGTTTGCATTTCTGCAAAGGAAAGAAACGTGTCATCATCTAAATTACAGGCTTTAATGAAGGCATAAAATGAAAACAGCATGGATCAGATAGTATTTTAAGGCTGGCAGCTCATATTTGGTTCATCTTATTCTGTCTCTAGATGCCCAAGTAGAGTTAACATGCCAATGCTGCATTTTCTTGCTTTTTCCACTGTTGTAACTAGAGATCAACAAGGATCAGCTGTGCATTTCTCAGTCTCAGAATGCCAGGAAGACCTTTGACCAAAATTACTCATGGTCTAAGTAACTGTGATGGATCAAAGGCCCATGAAAAAGTATTAAGTAGGGAACTGGGGTGATAAAAGGGGAAATAGAGCCGGGTGAAGAAAGTGAGGGGAAAATAGAAGTGTAGTGGGAACAGAGAAGGAGAGATGAGAGTGAGATGGGAGAAAGGATACAAAATGAAATGTAACTAAAGCACAGATGGTAGAATCACAGAATATCGCAAGTTGGGAGGACCCATAGGGATCATCAAATCCAAATCCCTGTTCAATGCAGGACTACCTAAAAGTAAACCGTATGACTGAGAGCATTGTCCACATGCTCCTTGAACTCTGACAGGCTTGGTGCAGTGACCAATTCGCTAGCAAGCATGTTCCAGCAACCAACAACCCTCTCGGTGAAGCATCTTTTCTAATGTCTAATCTGAACTTCCCCTGACGCAGCTTCATTCCATTTCCCCGTGTCCTGTCCCTGGTCCCCAGGGAGGGATCAGCTGCCCTTGAGAAAGTTGTAGACTGCCATGAGGTCACCCTTCAGCCTTCTCCAAGCTGAGCAAACCAAGAGACCTCAGCTGCTCCTCTGAAGTCTTGCCCTCGAGACCTTTCACCATCTCGGCTGCCCTCTTTTGGGCATACTCTAATAGTCTGATGTCCTTTGTATATTGAGGTGCTCAACACTGTAGGCTGCCTTTGCTGTAGTTCCTCAGTATGATTTTTTTTGAGCACACCCAATCTGAATAAGTTGGGGGATATTAGCTGTCTGATGGTCTTCACTGCCTGATCGTAAGGCTGATTGCCCAAGCACAAGTCTTTTGGGGAATGACCATTTTCTTCTAGTTTAACTCCAGGAGAAGACAATGGTGCAAATAACTGATGTGAGACACTTACTTTCGGTAATAAGGATCTTTCACCTGCTGTAGTCTGTAAATGGTGTTTTCTGAAGAGAATGAGCATGCCCTTGTATTTGAGCCTCTTGGGGAAAAGTGTTCAACATCAGCCTTTGGCTGATCTAAAGAAAAAAATCTATAGGGGTTATTCTTTTAAGAGAAGTAGGAGAACAGCTTGCTAGATTTTGAGTTGTTCTGTGTTGTGAAGCCACTGGTTCATTAGGACTGGCAAAACAAGCTATAGATGAAAATGATTTAAAATCAACATCAGAATATCACTAGTTTATTACAGATCAAGGCAGCTTTGGAGTTAGAAGTGAGCTAAACACTGGCAGTCCTTCAGAAACTCATCAGCTGGTCTTTTGGTGGACATTGAACAAGTGCAGAAAACACTTAAGAGCTTAGAATCAAAGCAGACCATATAAGGCAAGAAGGAACTTAACATATGAATCAGAGGGAAGGTTTAAGGTCCATAAAGAAAATTAGTTCCAATTTTCCTCTTTTTCCTGCTTCATTGTGCAAATAATCAGATTTGTAACACAGATCTTGTTGTGACAGAAATCCTGACTGGCATATTTTAGTACTATTCTCTGAATGAGAGCAGATTCTAGATCACAGCCCATCCCTTTTGGGGCCTTCATAGGCCAAGATCAATTGGCAGCTGTGGCTTGGTTCCAAGTAATGGATAAGGATTTTCATGACACAAGGCATACTCTACCTTTCACTGAAAGGTGCCAGTTCATTTTGAAGGCAGACATGACCCAGTGGTATTTCCTCAGTAATGAGTCATGCATTCCAATGCCTTCTAGAAAGTTTTATTTCTCTTGTTTTCTTTTTCTCCATCAGGTCAGATGGAGACTTGGATGAATTGTTAATTTTTTTTTTTGTTTGGGTTTTTTTTGTTTGTGTTTTTTTTTTTTTTTTTTTGGTTTTTTTTTTTTTTTTGTGTCATGGTACAGCTATAGGGAGCTTGAAACAGAAAGGATGGGTTGTCTATGGACAAGCTGGTATTAATACTATATAATAATATATTAAGTATATAGTATTTTCCCCTATATAATAGTATTAATAATATATAATTAGTATAATCATATATAATAGTATATAATACTGGTGGTATTTTTGAAGCAGAACCTTAGCTTTTCTGCTGCTCCTCAAAAAGTGAGCACTTTCCCTTTGGGGAAACCCACGTGGTGGCTGCACAGTGAGATCATAGAGGGAAATGGGTAATGGAAGGGTAGAAGCAGAAGCATACTCTTCTGCTAGAGCTTGGGCAGGCTAGTGAACAACCCTTCTGTTTCTGGGGCTGGCATGGAAAATTCAGGCTCTGCTTTCACCTCAGAGATGGTGGCACTGATTTTGTCATATTGGTGCTGGGTGTAACCTAGTGCCTTCTAGGAAGAAAAATGCTGCTGGGGGCAGAGCTGCAATACACAGGTGAGATCCCTACTTTTTATTCGAAGAACATGCTTAACATCGGTGGTGACCCTTATGTGCATGTGGGGTGCGAGAAGACTGCGTGGCTGAAAGGCTTAAACCACGACAGTACTTTTTTGGCGCCCAGCGTGGGGCACGAAGGGTTGAAATAATGACAGGATTAATAGCCACTAGTCACAATGCTGATTTATTGTCTCTCAAAGTTGTTGCTCTTGATTCTCTTGAGTTCATGGTTTCAGCCTGTTGTACCTTACTTACAGCCAGTATTTGTTATCTTAGCTTTTGGATATGGGTTTTGGGTTAAGGTTCTTGTTTCATTGTACTTTATTGGAATGGCTTGTAATACGGGCAGGCTCCAGAAGCGGGGGGGTGGGAGGGTGGATGTGGACTTGTACCTGGCCGTCCGGCTCCTCTTCACCGTCCTGGCCCTTGGCTTCGCCTCTGTCTTCGTGAGGCTGCGGGGAGCCGAGGGGGGGTGGCCCGGGAGCCACCGGCAGCCAAAACGGCCCAAGAGCCCGGCCCCAGGGACCAGGAGCCGAGCCCCGTGGCTGCCAGGCAGTGGGGGGTTGCGGCAGAGGAGCTGAGCCCCCCTTGCTGAGCCCAGCCCGGCAGCTGCTGAGCAGCGGAAGGAGACGACAGAGGAGCCGAGCCCTGCGGTCGAGCCCAGCCCCGAGGTGGTCGAGAGCGTTCCCCAGGAGCCGCCCGCAGAGCCCCACGAGCCTGAGCCCCAGGAGGATGCAGGAGACCACGCAGCACTTCCCAGCAAGGCAGAGGAGGAAGATCTGGACTCAGACAAAGAGAAGCTGGTGGTGAGAGAGCCGGCAAGCACAGCAGCTACACCAGCCCCAGGGACAAGTACAGCAGCCTCATTTGAGAGTGCTGAAGGTTTTGAATGGACTTTGGGTACCCTTGAGACCTGCCTGCTGATTGTGATGGGGGTCAGCATGTTGGCATGCATTCAGAGTGTGTTTTACCCACAACCATTTCATGTGGTCCCGAGAGTTAAGCAGAGTTGGGTTTGGGCCTTGTCTGGGGTTAGACAACAATATAGAAGGACCAAGAGATTTTCCCCGAGGCTGGACAGTCATGAGTGACAAGGTGTATGGGACAGTATGTGGGAGCAGTCCCCAACTACAAGCTGCAGAAACTGCTGAAGGGGAGGATGAATTATTTTGAGCCTGGTGGGCCCATGACACTTCAGGCCATCAGGACAGAGATGCAACATACAGATGGACTCATGATCAAGGGCTGGACTTTGCAATGGACTCTATTGCCCCAGTTATTCACTAGTGTGAACACTGCACACAGCCTCTCCTGCTCTGAAAGACTGCTACAAGAGATGGAGCCCAACATCATGGACTGGATGGACTCAGCAGCTTTATAGGGATTGGTCCATGCACTAGAGAATGATCTGTCTCCCTCTGTGTGCGTGTGTGTGTGTATGTATGTGTGTATATATATATATATATATATATATATGAGTGATAGTATATTGAAAATGTGGGATCTAAGCAGATGTGAATGGTATGGAATAAGGGGTGGATATTGTCCTGGGTTCAGCAGTAGCAGTCATTTTTCTCTTTCTTGGTTGCTGGTGCAGTGCTGTGTTCTTGACTTTTGGCCTGGGAACAGCGCTGATAACACCAGTGTTTTCAGTTACTGCTTGGTAATGTCTTGGTCTGACCAAGGACTTTCTGAGTCTCATGCTCTGCCAGGGAGGAGGGGGAGCCGGGAGGAAGCAGAGACAGGACACCTGACCCAAACTGACCAAAGAGGTTATTCCATACCACAGCACGTCATGTCCAGGATGTAAAAACGTAGAGCAGAGACCCGGAAGGGTGGGGGTTCGCTGCTGGGTTGGGCTTGGTATTGGGTGGTGAGCAGTTGTATTCTCTTTCCTTGTACTTCTCTGTCATTATTATCATTATTGGTGGTAGCAGTAGCTGATTTGTGTTATACCTTAGTTACTAAACTGTTCTTATCTCAACCTGTGGAAGTTGCATTCTTTTGATTCTCCTCCCCATCCTCCCAGGACTGGGGGAAGAAAGAGGAGTGAGTGAGTGAGTGAGTGAGTGAGTGAGTGAGTGAGTGAGTGAGTGAGTGAGAAAACTGCATGGCTGAAAGGCTTAAACCATGACACTCTTCCTGTGGACCCTCTGCTAATCTGTGTCTGTCTTCTCATATCACAACCTCCTGTTCCCTTTCAGGAGCATGTGATGATCCAGAAACATGGACCAGATAGTGAAGGGGAGGAGCACACTGTGGCTTCCCAAGCCACAGCCAGGCAGGACATTGCTTTTACATTAAGAGACTGTAAACAAGCACCAGCACAGTCTGAACCCTATTCCTCTTCTGGAAACAACATGGCACAGTCTGGTTCTGTTGTGTCCATTGCAGTATCTGAGTATCTCTGTTGGACGAAGCAGGGTGTTGGATTTTGTGAATATTCTTTAGTTGTATCTTGTCAGTTTTGCCTGCAGGCATGTAAACCCTGCAGCCCTCTGAAATCAGTGACATGATTGTGTATGACAGTCATTAGTGGGTAAAACAGAAATCTGTCTGTGAGCATCTGTTTTGAGGGAGCCAAATATAATTAAAGTTTAACCATGCTGCATTTGTTCTTTTATTTACTGGGACCTGATCCTTCTTCTTAGGGACTGCAGCCACATTTCTTGTGGTCCTTTGACTTGCTGCTTTTTGTTGTTGTATGTGTATTTCATCTAAGTATGTTTTGTATCACAGGCTGGGTCAAAGGTTTGTTTAGAGATTCACTTCAGGATAATGATACTCTACTTTGTTAAATGTCTTCAAGATTTTCCCAAGGCTAATCCTTTCTGTTTTCATGTTGTTCTGAATGGGCAGACTACACCGCTGTGTTTCCCAGCATAAATCAGGTAAAAAATTACAGCTGCAGGCTTTTTTGCTTATAATACGCCCAAACTGATATTATTGCAGTAAATGTCAATATAAAACTAATACAAAG
This sequence comes from Myiopsitta monachus, assembly GCA_017639245.1. Lineage (NCBI taxonomy): Eukaryota > Metazoa > Chordata > Aves > Psittaciformes > Psittacidae > Myiopsitta > Myiopsitta monachus. Next base: position 42,929,735 of record CM029924.1, read on the forward strand.
GGAGGAACTGGGTTCAGTGCAAATCCACTGCTTTGATTTTCCCATGCATATAGAGGACACATCTATGCCATACATTGATGAAGGAAGGATGTCTGACAGCAGTTAGTTGCTTATACTATATTGGCTTTTGGTATAAAGAACCCCTGATAATTCTAATAATTAGGTAGGGTTGTAAATTAATGGCACTGTAGTCAGTGCCTAGGCAAGACTGGGACCTCAGTATGGCAGGCTTTGTGTAAACTAAAACTAAGTGGAGCTCAACCATTCTGCCAAAAAAACCTGAACTTTTCTGAAGTAAGGGGGAAAAAAAATAACAACAACAAAAAAAAAAAAAAAAAAAAAAAAGACATGAAAGCAGCACAGAAATGTAAGTTTCTGAAGGTACTGGCTCCAGCAATAGCAAGGATGCAAATAAGAGTTTCTTGATGAGCACCAGTCTGTCCATGGCACCCAGTATGGCTCAGACTATTCTTTTCCAGTTGGGTGACTGGCTAATGGTCACTAATGTTTCTGCTTTGAAGCCAGTAGAGCTTTTCCACTGACTTCTACAAGCTCTCTAGATTGTACTGCAAAGGCATGTGGTTTGGAATTAGCCTGAAAGCATATCATATTCATCTCTTAAATTTGGTTTGTTTGTTTCACTGACTTGACTTGTATTCATACAAGCAATGTGGAAATAAAAGGTTTAAGAGAGATATGCACATTTCCTACACAAGGATTTTCATATTATTTCATAATTTCCCACTTCCCTAGGTCACTTATTCCTGAACTGAGCTGGAGCTTATTTTTATGTGGGAATCCCTAAGATGGGAAGCTGTCTTGTACCTGTCTACTGTATTCTACCAGTTATATATCCGCGAAGCTGTTGAGCAACAGGATGAATTAAATGTGGTCTTATTCTGCAATTAATTCTGTGTCCTTGCCAATAAATAAATAATGTTTTTCCTCAACTTAGATGAAATTCATGTAATGGTAAACTATAGACGAAAGGAATTACATTCTCCCTTAAGGATGTAATGCGGAGATCGATTCTCTAGTCTCCCCAGTCAGAGAGTGATAATGGCTTGGTTTCCAATTTATTTCAAGGGAAAACTGTATCAGGTTTTGAATGTGCTAGGAGGAAAGCACTCAGACCAGCATCTGTGTTTTTATGAGTATGAAGATATTACTTAGGTCTTGGAGACTCTTTACATAAAGGGGTGTCTTGAGTTCAGGTCTACCAACAAATATGTAGGACATTGTTTTATTTGGAATGTTTTAAACTTTCTAACTTGATCTCAATTTTAACTTGGGTGATCATGGCCATCTGTTTGTTACGGTTATCTATTTGTTACCTGATGTTAGTTTCAGCATTTTGACTATGCTTTCTGTGTTCAATCATTCATACTACAAAAAGACTCATGATCTGCAGAACGCTTTCAAAGTGACAGAATTCAGAATTGCTTTAAAGAAATGTTAATTTCCTTTGAAAATTTCTTTCCTTTTCTCTGTTATGCCTTACTACTTTATTGATTTAGTTAAATTTAAGATGGGTATGTGTAGATAATTTTAAATATGTGTCTGTCACTTTTTACTGCAAGTCTGAAGCCTTAAATACAAGGTTTCTTGCATAAAATTGCGAATAAGCAGTATATGCACTCTCTCAAGGTGAAGTACTTGCATTCTCACATATTGCCAGTGGAGAGCAATAGGTGTCTTCCCAAGGCAGACCTTGATGTCCAGTTTAAATTTCTAAATTTGCCTCCTTTGACTGGTTAGTGAGTTTAAGAATGTTTTTAAGGAAACTGCTTCTAAGGGTGTAAACCAGTTGAAGTGAATCTCTCTGTGTTTTGTTTTGCTGATGGCTTTAATTGTTTCTTGGGACATCTGTTGCAATCATTTTTCTTTGTGACTTTTCTTCCTGAGAAAAATTTCTCAGTACCTCATTATGTTACAGATTTATTCATGCAAGACTAAGAATGGTGGTGTGGGGACACATAAGTCTCTTGGAGATTTTTTTTTAAATAAGGATTTTCAATCTAGCATTTCAAAATATAAGTGATTAAAGATGAGGGGGATGCTTGCATTTTTACAAGTACTAGATATTTGCACTGTTGTTACTCCCATACTGCTTATTAATATTCCCATGTTGGATTTTTGACGAGTGATGCTCAGCTTGAAAAAGGCTTGCTGCAATTCTGAAGAAGACTTCATCATGGCTAGGATTAGTCCTTCTGTGGGTAGATAGCTGTCAGGCTGCTGGGGTAAGGGAGAGCCCCCTTTCTCCTCAGGAAGCAACAACTTCCAGAATGTTTTAGGGCTAATTACAGTCAAATTTCCTTTGTCTGTTACCTTTTTTAAGAGGTCTCCCTTATTAGTCAGTCTATCTGAGTTTAAAGGCTTCACTAAATGGTAAAAGGATATCCCAAACCTGTTTTTAACTGATCTGTGCCTGTATCAGAACCAGTGGCTCCTTGATGAGAATCTTTGTGACCTCACCAGTTTTTATCTCGTTCGTCATTTAATCTTTTTACCTTATACTCATTGATGCCATGAAAAAATGAGATTATGATATTATGTTGGCTTCAGTGGGGTCATACATAAAACCTCACTGTGGGTCAAAGTATTATAACCTACATCAGTGAGTTTATTATCTGAGTATGTGAGCTTTGGACTGAAGAACCCAGCCAGCTCTTCAGCTCTGTTGGGAACTGCACTGCTATGCACATGATAAGATCTCCTGTAGCCAAGAGCATTACTCGTCTGCCAGGCATTTTTTGCAAGTAGTTTTGTGCTACTTGTACTAAGGGCTTAACAGAACAGAAATTCGGGTTTTGGTGGAGTTCACTTACATAATATTTTAGCTTACTTTTTGTATTCCAGTAGTTGAAGTTTATTCTCAATCTTAGACTGCTTTTGTCCAGATAGGTTATCTTAAACTCACATCTGTAGGTGTAAGATACTACCACAAAATTATGTGTGTAGTCATATATATACGTGTGCAATTGAGTATTGGTCATTGAGTATGTGGATATACTTGTCTGGCTTCAGTCTGAACCTTGTCTCTTAGAGCACCAAGGTATCCCTTATCTATTCTGTTGTTTTGTTGAGTTGACCATCTAAAGTTCAGAGGGCTCTGAACTTCAAGTTTGCAGAAGACTCTGGGTGTTTACCTTGGTTGGGAGGCTGTACAGAAAACCTGCTTGATCTTGAAGCCAGCCTATTGTCTGATTACTTTTCAACCCTGTTTATGTGAAGGACTTTTCCACTCGTGCACTGTTCAGATGGTAGTGGTGATTTCTTCTGTACCTGAATTGTGTCAGGCTCAGGGACAGCTGTCATGCTCAGGCACAATAGCAGTTCTCTCCTGTTTATGTACTTTCAAAATATTGCTCCAAACACTTCAATATCTTAAGACACCAGCAGAGTGCAAAGTTGCATTTTGTATAAGCCGTGGGAGGCCACCGGATATCTCCTTCTTTCTGAACTGTTCCAGCTCTTTAGGCCTGCAGTGATTCCATAATTCAGATTCCAGTGAACAAATGGGAGGAAAGTGCAAATACATTATATTTTTACTTTATTTTCTTTGTCCCCTGCTCAGCCTTGCATAACACAAGAATAACTGAAAAAGCTTTTACAGAAATCACTTTTGGGTAGGAAAAAATTCATTTCCGATGAAAGCTGTTACATATTTATGTCTTTAGTTATCCTTTGTAGCCCCACCAACTGCAAAAGTTCAAAGCACAAATATCGAATTACAAATGAAAGTATAATAAATTATACATTGATTTGTTCCCATCCTCTATATATAGCCATTAAGGGGTGCTGTTTTGCCTACACAGAGATAGACACATTATCTAGAGAGAAAGAATCAATGTAAAATTTATTATATTTTTCTGTAATGTGCTCTGAACTGTTTGAACAGTCTTATACATAAGCACACAAACAGATGGCTTGGCTGTTCTGTTTGTATTTGGCGTGATAGAAGATGCCATCAGCTGCTGTCTAGTTCAGCCACACTTAATCATCCCTTGATGGTCTCCGAACTAGAGCAAAACCTGGGTTGTGAGAATCTGGGTTTGTGAGAACATATGGAATATTTGGCTCTTACTGATGGCCATTCTCACGCATTGATGAAGGTTTCTGTTGTCCCCTATAAAAAGGCAGTGAAATGTCCTGTGTAGGGGCTCCTCATGTACTTCAAAGCAAAATGATTCAGGCTTATTTTAAGCCATTTGTGAAATGTGTTCACATTATGCCTGCTGAATTTGCACCAGAGTGGTTGACAAACACATGTTCTTTCTCTTCCTTGGGCTCTGCTGAGGGAACAGTAAATCCTAGAAGGCAGCTGAAATAGTTGTGAAATAGTTGTCTGGCGGCACTGAATTCTTAAGCACTCAAGATTTACACATGATTGAGCTTTTAGTCTCTTCATGATACTCAACGAATAGTTATTTTGGAAGAAACTTTTCTCAGCGTGATGAATACTACTTTTCAAATACCAGAAATTAGGAAATTGTAAACATTTTTTACCTTCTAATTTTTACTTTCTTGTGCGTTGTATGATTAGCTCATTCATGAGACAAAATGCAAGAGAATAAGATCAATTTTTAAGCAAACTGTGTGTTTTCTTCAGTTATAAACCGCTACTGAAACATTACAGAATAAGCTGAGGGGAATGTACAGTCTATAGGTTGTTAGAAGTGTATATTGAGCCTGATATGCCTGATGGTATGAAGACATATGGCAAGGTGCCAGATGTTGGTATTCTATCAGGTGAAGGATACGCAGGAAGGATCACATTTTGCAGTCCTCCTTTCTTCCTAGAAGCTTCTCTGTATGCTCTACCTGACCTTCATGCTGGTCTCCGGACATGAAGAGGACTACACTGTCAGCTTTCTCTCCTATTTTTGTCTATCTCAACTGGAATGTCCTGTTTTTGTTGACTCTTAGGCTTGTTGTTTGTCTTGAACTAGGTGCCAAGTAAGGAAGCAAAAAGATTTACAGAAACAGCCATAAGTAAGACATGAGAGATATAACTCAAATATTCTGACCAGCAGGTCGAAGGAGGTGATCCTGCCCCTTTACTCTGCTCTTATGAGAACTCACTTGGAGTATTGTGTGCAGTTCTGGTGTCCTCAACATAAAAAGGACATGGAACTGTTGGAACAAGTCCAGAGGAGGGCCACGAGGATATCAGGGGACTGAAGCACATAAGGATGCTGGGGAGGGACTCTTCATTAGGGACTGTAGTGTTAGGACAAGGGGTAATGGGTTCAAACTTAAACAGTGGAAGTTTAGATTGGATATGAGGAAGAAGTTCTTTACTGTAAGGGTGGTGAGGCACTGGAATGGGTTGCCCGAGGAAGTTGTGAATGCTCCATCGCTGGCAGTGTTCAAGGCCAGGTTGGAGAGAGCCTTGAGTGACATGGTTTAGTGTGAGGTATACCTGCCCGTGACAGGGGGGTTGGAACTAGATAATCTTAGGGTCCTTTCCAACCCTAACTATTCTATGTTTCTATGATTCTGTCAGCATACCTAAACCCTCCCCCTGTTTTTGCTTGTGAAATGTAATACAGCATGAGAATGAACGGGAAAGAAAATAAATAAGAAACAAATGGATTAAAATGACATATAGCCAAAATAAAATTCCATACATCATTACCAGTTTTCTCTCTCCTCTGTTTATTCAGGGAGTCTGATAGCATATGAAAACTTAAGGAAAATAATAATTATGGAATAGGTTGAGGCTATTAAATTGGTTTCATTTCCTTTTTGAGGCTTCCTATTGGATGTCTGCAAGTATTTTCCATGGGAGGATTAATCTCTGGAAGTCATTGTAGAATAATTTTTTCCCAGTGGGTTTGCATTATGATGGGGGAGCTGACCTGTCTCTTGTCTTACCATATTTGAAGATAGATTCCAGGTGGCTATCTAAAAAGTGCTGAAAATGAGGCATTTGTATCATATCATTAGGTACAGCACAGCTGCAGTGGTAGCAATTGCTTCCCTGAATAGGCAAATGTATCCCAACTTGTCTTTGTAGTGCAACCATCACTGTGTAAAATAAATCAGACGTATAGCTTGAAAGCTTTTGAGTCTGCATGGAATAGTAAATAATTTCTCTGATGAAATAGAGCTAATCTATATTATGCCTGTTAGTGTGATTTGGTAAACCTCATCCAATTAATTTTTCATGGGATGTCTAGCAGGGATTGGAGCTATCAGGCAAGATTTTTTTTATTGCTGCTGAGCTTTGGTTTTAAGTGTGGTCAGCTTATGCAACAGAGAGGAATTTGTATGTAAGTATTTTTCTCTAGAGTAATAAGATTATTCCAAAATGCCACATCCTTCTAGGTCTGGTCCCTAACACCTGCCCCTTGAACTCCTTACAGCATTTGTGAGAAGCATCCTGGTTGCTGAATACTAAAGGATACGGTGATTTACAAAATCACTGCTTTTGCCCATGCCTGAAGTCTGGTGATTTAAACAATTTTTCATCTGGAAATAGTTTTGAAATTGTGTCATTGCTTCCGTTACTGTGAACGGCTGGCAGTTCCCGTCCTTCATTCCCTGGGAATAGCCTAAAGATCTTGTCAGGCTAAGGGAGAAGGAGCAGAGGGAAAATCAAAAGAATATGAAGGTCAGCCCCCTTCTCTGCTACCAAGTTACCTTGGCCACCACAGTAAATTGATAATGAGGCACTGACATTTTGTCAGAGACGAAAATGGCTTCAAAAATCATGGTGGAGGAAGGGCTTGTGCGGCCCTTTTTCACTTCAAGAAAATTTTTTCCTACACACCCTCTCTTGAGCTCTGCTCTGGTTTTCCACTTACACCTCATCATTGACTTCTCTGTTTATGATGGGAATGCCTTTTCATCTTGCAGATATAAAGTGTCATTACAACCAGCATGTGTGACTCTTCTTTTCCTCTTTATCCTGTCTTGTAGTAGAGGAACTTGACACTCGAAAGGAATTGCCAGCCTGGATCACAACAGGAGACCATGTAACTGCAGATAAATCCAGTAGTCCAGCTTTGAAGTTACTAATGCCAAAAATATCAGAAGGTTGTGCCAGAAACCCTCCAATACATGGAATAATCAGCACCTCTTTCTTTTCACATATGATTAAAGAGTTTAAACTCAGAAGCTTGGTGTTTGAAGCCCTTCCAGCATCATGTTGAGTATTAAACTGATAGAGCTCTGCAGGTTGCTCCTATATCTAAAGGAATTCCTGTTCTCTCTGAGTTTCCCAGTATGACTATGCAGGCTGTGAAGAGGTTCTCTGTTTTGCCAGTTTTGGAAATTGTAAACAGATTTTAATAGCTTCTACTCATGATAACACTGATGGTTAGTTTTACAGCCTCCTACTGAGTTTTTCCATATTGATAAATACTCGCCTTCCTGGTTCCCTCTGTTTGTGTTTTTAATTCTATGTGCATGTGCTCCTGGAAGCACTAAAGTTGTAATTACATGTAAATGGGACCCAGGCATCTTCTGCTTCCCCAGAGTGGTATCCAGAATAGGAAGCTAGCCTCAGCTGTACTACTTATGTGGAAGGTCAGCTAGTGCTGCTGCTTGAATGATTGTTCCCAGCATATCCATGTCTGCTTGGCTGCCCTGCATGCTTTTGTGATATTCACCACCCCCTCCAATTTAGAGCATACAGATTCAGAATTTAAATTATATGTGACTTACTGTTGCTGCTTCTTTATACAGGTTGGTTGCATTTCTGTTCAACCCTCACAAAGCTTGCTATTTTCCTTGGTGCAGCATAGCTGGCATTGTCTGTAAAAAGAGGAGGAATTCCTCTGACCAGTGTTAGGATGAGAACTTCCTCCTCTGTTTCCATTTGAGACTTGTCAGCAATAAAAAGGCTTTTGTTTGTTCTCAGTCTTCCACACTTGGGAGATGAAATCCAACAGCAGTTTTAAAGCAGTAGGATTCTTTAAAATAATAAAAACTATTTCAGGGAGGTACTGGGCAGATGTATATTGTGGGAATGTAATCATAACGTGTTTATCATTAGAGTATCTGGATGCTACATATGCAGAAATATGAGAGGAAAAAAAAATCAGGGTGAAAACACCTTCATGGCAGTTATTTACACGGTTTCTTGCAGCTGATTCAGCAGAACTCCACAGAGAGGTGCTTCAGTCTGCACAAGCCATATGCTCATATAAGACACTTGAGAGATAGCTGCGCATAGGGCCAAAGATCTAGCTGAGCTTGGTTCCCCATGGGAACACCTCAGGTAAGGGAAACAGCCTCAGTTTCTACAGTTTCTACAACCAAGAGCAAACACAGAATTGAAGTGTCTGCTGCAGCATCTTGGAACATCTTGAAAACATCTTTAGATGTTACTTCCTGAATATTAGGCACGTGTTGGTCAAGGAAACTCTTAGTGTGGTTCAACAGCAAGGCTGAAACTTGAACTTCTGGTGTCTGAGATACTGCTAAGGAGCAATTCTGAACAGAGATCTCATTGAAAAGGACACAGACATCATATCTAGCTTAGCATGAATCAGGAAAGAAGCAGAGGATTAATACACAAGTCCTAGGAGTACCGTGAATTGGAAGAAAAGCAGAGATTGGTAGAATTGATAGAAGAGAGTGGATTTAACAAGATTAAAAATAACCAGTGAAATCTTGATGCTTCCAGGTTACAGTTAATATTTTCCATTGCCACTGCTGGGATGAGCATTTTGACAACTGTATTTTGAAAATAAGCAGCTCTTTTTCCAAAGCTTGTCAACCTGAGACTGCGATTTAAGGATGAAGCAGGGATCTGAATTAATTAAAATGAGAATTTGAAGTTAACTATATAAAGCACTTGAGTGGTTCCTCCCTCTTCAGAATTAGACCTATATAATTAAATTAAATAGGTGTCGTGGTTTAAGCTGTAAATTTCACTTCTCCCTCCCTTCCCCCCCCCCCCCAACTCTGATGGGGGGGAAATGGGGAGAAGAATCGAAAGAATGTAACTCCCACGGGTTGAGATAAGGACAGTCCAGTAACTGAGATATAATACAAATCACTACTGCTACCACCAATAATAATGACAAGGCAAATACAAGGGAAAAGGATACAACCACTCACTGCCCAACCGAGCCGAGAGAGCGAGAGAGCCACTTCCGGGTTCCTGCCCCCAGTATTTTACATCCTGGACATGATGTGCTGTGGCATGGAATAGCTCTTTGGTCAGTTTGTGTCAGGCGCCCTGTCTCTGCTTCCTTCCAGCTCCCCCCCCTCCCTGGCATAGCATGAGACTCAGAAAGTCCTTGGCCAGCCCAAAACATTGTCAAGCAGTAACTGAAAACACTGGTGTTATCAGCGCTGCTCCCTGGGCACGAAATTAAAAACACAGTGCTGAACCAGCTACCAAGAAGGAGAAAAATGACTGCTGCTGCTGAACCCATGACGATAGGGTTGCCTTAGGTGCCCTTTAATTTTGGTTGCATAGGGTCTTAATGTGTTTAAACTAATCCACTTGCAGTGTATGTGGGCTGACTGTCCTGATTGTCACTGTGTAACCGGTCTTTGTATTCTAAGTAGTAGGGTGATATTTTGGCAGATGGTGGACAGAAGAACTTGGTTCTCTAGATATTACCAGTAAATAAATAGTACCCAGGACATCTTCATTTACATAATAGTGCATGCTTTAGATGAGGAAAAAATACATAAAAATATATATATGTGCATGTTTCTGTGGGACAGAAGAGAGTTAGCATGGGGAGAATACTGTTCAATTGGGGTATCTCTTTAGCGCAAAACATATATTTAAAAAGAGCTTAAGAATTAAAATGTGTCTGCTTTTGTAAACCTGTATGTTGTTGCCATCTTTAGCAACTCCGTTAGATGGATTTGTGATTGCTACTAGGCTTTCAGACACAAATACGCACTGCAGTGATCACATGCTGCCAGGGCAGAAGGAAATAATAATTCTACTTCATGTATTCAGAACATATCAGCATGTAAAATTATGCTGTCTAAAATACAAGCCAAAAGAAACACTAAAATAATGAAATATTCTGAAGTAACAGCAGGGATTTTACAAAACATCTGAGCTGGGGTGACATTTCACCTCTCAGCATCCCATTCCCAATGTGGTGATTGTTGAGGGCAGGGCCAAGATGCAGCAGTTATTCAAGCTGCTGCTGAGTTTTCCTTATTTCTGAAAAATGGCTACTAGAAGATTCAGCTGTGCTTTCAAACCTCTGCGCCAGGCTTGGGTTTCCAGTAAGGGAGAGTAACTAAGTTTTATGCTTCTCTAGCTGACTGAAAAAATGATGGAAACCTGATTCTCAAAGAAACAGCACAATGTTATTGCTAAGAGATGGATTTTGTGTGCTCCAGCTTAAGACAGCTATCATTTTTAGAGTACCAGTGACTGGTGCCCAACATGTTGTTTTTCCTTCATGTGAATCATTCTGGTTATAAAATAGGATTTTTCTGCTAACTGGAAATTATGTCACTTAACTGTTCAAGAGCTTTGTTTTCTTCCTCGTGACCCTAAATGCGTCCTCTTGGTTGTCAGTAGGAGGTATTCAGCGCAGTGGGTGTTCTCATTACCACTTGACATTTTGCTGTTTGGTTTTCTTCCTGTTGCTATTTAATTATTTGAATTCTTTCATTGCCAGTCTCAGAAGCCATTTAGCAAGCAATGTACTATTAGTACTACTTAACAATATTGACATAGCCATTGGGAAAAGAGTTTAATTTCCAAACAGTGCTACAGCATCCCCCTTCACCATCTGTTCCTGCCATGTCCCTCACCATTGTGTTTCCCGGTTAACCCTTTGCCCTGGCATTTTCATCCAGTGCTCTTGGGGAGGGTGGCACAGGCTCTGCACAGCTTTGACAGAACTGGAAAAGTCCTCTGAGGCTAAAGCAGACTGCAAGTCACTGTAATGGCAGTGGCATTGGTGAAGTTTTTGGCTGATGTAAATTGGTGTATATTTGTTTTGTAGAGGCATGAACAAATAGACGAAGCGCAGAAAGCATAGTAGGCTTTCTGTCTTCAGCCAACTGTTTAGCACAGGCGCTTCACAACTCCCGCTAGTGTTGGGTCTGGATGTCTCACAGCTTTTAATGTAATATCTCAAATAAGGCTGCGGAGGGAAGATACTGTACCTTTTTGGAGAACAGATACATCAACACTGATTATTAGATTCATTTTACAGAAGTTAATTTACCTAAAAGATAGGTTGCCAGTTGATATTAATAATCTGTGCTTTGTTTTCTCTAGTGGAGAGATTATCTTCTCTCCCAAGGATGATTTATGTGACTTCATCACTGGGCAACCCTGACTGTTAAGTAGCAGTAAGAGGCCAGACTGAGAAGGATGTTCAGCTTTAGATGAGCTCAGGTAGAGGCTGGACAAGTTCAAGGTAGCAAAATACTTTGAGAGTTATTAAATCTGTAGCAATAGCATCTGGCTTATGAATTTCCAGCCTCAGAGGCTGTGAGTTGCTAAGGTGTGGTATCAGACATGCTTATCCTGGTGTGCTCTTTTTTCCTAAGCATCTGTTTCACAGCCACTGCTGGAGCCAACAGCCAACACACAGGGGAGATGGGCTTTCTATCTTACACTCTACAGCTATTCCTGTGCTCTTACGTGAGGCCATTTTAGCAGTGAGAAGTGGGGAATATGCATTTACTAAGAGATGATTTCTGCAAACGAGAAGTTGGCAGTAAGGTTTATTTCCAGATCTGAGGTGAAGTGCTACTGACCTACAAACAGAAAAGCTGGAAATCAGTTTTACATAAAGAACCCATGCCAGGTGCTGAGTGTCAGCACTTTATATCAGGTCACAGCAACCCTTTTGGAGATTCAGATGAGCTGTTTCACCATGTGTTCCCCTCAGATGGTGCAAACAGCTTGTTTGAGCCTTAGATGGTATGAGGAGATTCAGATGTGACATCATTTGCACTTTGGTGTGTGGCTGTGCTACTGCACAAATGCTCCTTGCCTCTGTGACAGCATCAGGTCTAACAGGGTGAAGCTTGTCACTTCAAATAACTCTCTGAGGGTGCAGAATATGCTGCCCAAAAACCCGATATCACTCACAACAGCACACACGACCTTCCACTGTCTTGGGCACATGCACTTACATGTGTACCTCTCTACTTTGGATATTTGCTCCAGTTGAAAGATTTTGCAGAATTGACAGTCCTAAATGCTGATACCCTTAATGTGTTTTGCTAAGTATCCAAGCAACCTCACTTTGAATATTTTTCTGCCAGTTTGGTAAATGTATGCCTCTCATTTGCTGCAAAGGTCTTTAGCTAGTGTCTACAGAGCTGTTAATGACAGCAACACTGTGTAAATACACTTTGTGTTTAAGTCAGAATTGCCCTTTATGGCAATCTCTACATAAAAAGAAATCCCGATTAAACTGTGCAGTGTACTCCTTATCAAATTGCGAGACATAAAAAAGGCTGGTGGAATTGATTTCTAAGCATCAAGCTGGGCTGCTTCTGAAATGGAAGCTTTTGCTCTCTTTAAAGCATATTCTGTGTTGAATCTGGCAGAAAAAATTTTGGATGCTGGGAGAATATATCAAACTTCTGAAATATCCTGTTTGGTTTTTGCAAACTGCTTTTGTCTAATCATATTTGATTTCACAGATAATTTTATTTAATGTGGATTAAGTAGTGTCACATACACGTTGTGGTCTTTCATCACTGTTTAGTTTTGAATGTGACATGATATTTTCTAGTACAGCTGAAACTTGTTCAGCAGTCAGCTTTGAAAGTGTCTTTCATAGCTCTGTAATATGTTATAGATAGCAAGCAAAAATAGTTATTCTCAAGCTTTTAAAATTCCTTACTCTAATTTGTAGATGCCAGCCACCACTGTGGAGAGAAGTTATTTATCCTTGAATCCTGCTCTGTTTAGCAGCTTCTGTAACACAGCTGCATACAGCTGGGAGGGGTATAGTTTGCTACCAAAGGGAAAGGTTACTGGAAGAGTAAAAATGTAATGCAATAGTTGAAGGACAGGGTGTTAAGAGAGATTGATTTTTCAGCCCAGTGAGTATTGGACACGGTAATTTAGGGCTGATGGTATAGCAGTCTTCTGTGATGTGGCTGAATGAAGTCAGAGCTGGTTCCCCTGTTACTCATAGGCCATGGTGATTTCAACACTACTATTGAGGTTATAATCGTATTACTACTAGTATAAGAGCAGGAAGGATTTTTATTTTGTTACAGAGCCAGAGGGTTTCAACTGTAGAAGAAATCCCTATTGAGAAAAATTAAAATTAATAATGCCAAAAAACCAAACCCACTTCTTTCCAAATGTATATCATTATTTAGGCTGACTTGGAGCCTTCATGCTCTTACGTACATTCCATGTATACATTGGTTTTCTGCAATAATATTGATTCTTACAGAAATGGAAAAAATACTGTGAAGTGCGTGTCTGTGGTATTTCTGACAGGCTAGCACCAAGTACCATGAAATCTCAGTAATTTTACAGGTTTGCTAGTAGCTAGCCTTTTGTAATGACTTTGAGACAATGCAAATAGAGGTATTAGCCTTCAATCTAATTTTGCTGTATCTTTCTTCACAGCTTCCTGTTATGGGAGGAGCCTTTATGGACTCACCCAACGAGGACTTTAGTACAGAGTACTCCTTGTTTAACTCATCAGCCAACGTCCATGCAGCTTCTTCCATGCAGAATCCACCAGAAGAGACATCCCGTTCTTCAAATGATGCCATATTGTTATGGATTGCAATAATAGCAACAATTGGAAATATTGTGGTTGTGGGAGTGGTGTATGCTTTCACCTTCTAAGATGACTGTCATTCCAAACACTGGAAGAGAGGATAACTGCAACAGTATTTGTCATGTGTATGTGTGTATATATACATGTATATCTATATAAATACATATAGGTAGGGACATTGTTGGTTAAGTGCAGCTGCAGTTGTGGAAATGAAATGCAAGTTGATCATCTTGAATCTTGATGGCAGAAAGTTTGGATGCAATTGCAAGTTGTATGGAGGTGAGAGCTTTAACTGATAACAGAGCCAATATCAGTTTTGTATAGAAATGTAATGAAAGAGAGGCCAACATACATACAAAGTGACATTTATAGAGACAAGTGCTTATTTTCTACTATTTAGATTTTTCCAGCAGTTCTGCTGCATTTTGTCAGCTATTTTGTGCAGGTTTTACTGTGGTATAATGCTGTATGAAATGGTTCTATGTCATGTTTGCTGGACATCTTGGTTTTCCAGGTGGACTAAATGGCTGGCATTGGCACAGTTCTGAGGAATCACCTGTTCATTCGTGTGTGAGCGTTTGGCATGCGCATACACTGCTAGGCTGTGTTCAAATTCGTGAGTCTGAAAGCTATGACAGGCAGATGCATGCTATCTGACACTTGCCTTCCACTGGCAGTTGCTGGATCTGATAATTTATGAATTGATGCTAAACCTGTCTGCTGTTTGCAGGAAGAGGCGCAGCTATTGCAAGGTGTGGCTGGTCTGCAGATCTGCTGCCCTCCAGGGGAGGAAGTGTTAAACAGAGCAGCAGTACAAGCTCCCGTTTCTGTTTGGAGGTACTGGATTGCAGTGGTTCACAGACGTGTCTCTCCCAGGAAACAGAGGCCAAATACCATGCTTTTCAGATCATTTCACTGTAATCCAGATTTCTTTCACCAGCCATGTATTTTCCTAAGCTTATTGGTGTATCAAAAGAATGTGGGGAAATTGCAAAGCCTGATTAATAGTGGAAGATATCTATGAGAAAAATAGAATTGAAAGAAAGATTTGACACTTCTGTGCTCACAAAGGAGTGAGCGCAAGAGTCAGGTATATCCTGGGATTGAAACAGCACAAAAAAGGTAGTAAGTGACAGATATGCAACTGCTTGTATTTCAGTATTAAGATGTCTCTGTGTACTGATGAGGCTTCTGCAAGTGATTTTTACATAGCCTGCTTTAGGCAACAACTCCAGTTATCACTTGGATTTGTTCTGTTGGGGGACAACATTTTCACTGCATTGTTCTCACAAGCAGCTCCTTTTCAAGAGCTTGTATCTTTTCAAACAAGTTGTAGCCTTCCTTGTGTCAGAGATTATAAAATCCTGAGGAAAGAAAAAAAGAATCACCTCTGTAGGAGATCTGCCTCTTCCCTCTTAAAAAGAAAATAAACACAAATACACAGAACATCTGCACTTTGAGAGTAGCAGAAAAGTTCTTCATCTATGTCTGCATGTACAGGTTTTCTGTCATATACAGCTGCTACCCAGAAATTCCAGAAAGCTATTTCTGCAGGCTCAGGAGACTATTTTTGACACTTGCCTGCCACAGAGCTTCAGGCTGGACTAAGAGCTGCTGAATGTGGAGAGAGGGTTGGATTTTCTTCTTTTCTTTTTAAACCCATTTTCCTGCAGGGCTGGTGGACAGTTACTTGAATCAAAGCAGCATGCCCCAAATCGGTATTTATAACCACTCATCACTATGTATATTGTTTTTCCACCCTATAAACTGGCCTTTAAAGCTGGAAAGATGAAAACAGAGCTAGAGGGGAGCAGAGATAAGAGAAACTAAGTTATTTTGAGGATGAGAAAAACAGTGACAGCTCACTTGAGGAACTGAGCTTGTGTGCGTGTAGTTATTTCCTTACTTGGAGGCAGGATTTCATGAAGATGGCTGAGGACAGGTAAGATCTAGTGCTGGGAAAAAGTTTGAGAAGCCCAGTTCTGGAAGAACAGTGGGGCAGAAAGCATGTTCTCTAACCGAATAGCTGCTGTCTTAAGAATGATACAAAAATGATAATTTTCACTGTCCTAAAATAGCTATTTGTTCCTTCATAGGCAGAGGATGATAAAAACCAGGGGAGCTTCATGAACTGTGTACTTTTCGCATTCTTACACTCCTGTTTGTTATTGCTGAGAGAAGTTTGCAATGCAGAATTGAGCAGGACAGTATCTGGGGTATGAACATGTAGGACTCATGGAAATACTGCTTAATGTAATGTACTGTCCTCAGCCATGTTCTAATATTCTATTACCTTCATAATTGTATCACTTAGGGATTTTTCTTCATTGCTTCTGTAATTAGGCCAGACCTTGCAAGCACTGTTTTTGCATGAAGAGGAAAACATTTCCATCTTGATTACAGCAGTTTAACACTTAGGTACTTGCCAAATGGGATTATTCTTCTGCCTAATGAATTTTCCAGAAGAGTGCTTTGTTTAAGTTTCCTATAATAATATTAGTGCAATTAACAGTGTTTGCATCTCTCTCCCGGACTGCTGGACTAAATTCTTCACCCATGAAGTGTGAGAGTGGAAACAGCAAAGAGACACCCCCCGCTCATGAAACCGAGTGATGCTTTTGTGTTGCTTTTCCAAAAGAGAGTGTCCTACTTTCATGTGGAAATGATATAGGAGAGTTGGAAAACAATGAATTCTGCCTCCCGCATCCAGATCATTGTCATATATATTTTCATAGCTAAGAAGCCAAATTGTCAAGAAGGGCCAGACAAAACTTTAATTAAAATAATATGTTTGAGAGGGTGGAATAACAAACTGGCTACAGGCAGCAAGTGCAAGCATTTCCTGCCTCATGGTTAAACTGCACATTAATTGTGCAGCTTTTCTCTTGGGAAAACAATTAGTTTTAGGATGCAGGGACAAGGATACTACCTTTAGATCTCTAGATCGAACTGGGTAGAGCTGGTTCAAATTCTGATCTACTTTGATATTTATAACAAGCACGTTATATTTTTGGATATAGTGTTCTGGCACCATCCACTACAACCACTTCCATCTTCTGGGAGGCTAGGGAAGGTTTGAATTAAACCACTAAAAAAGAGGACTCTTCCTTCATTAAATTCAGAGAAGCCACAGAGGGGAACAGAAAAGTAGATGAATGGTGGATGTGTCATAGGTATGGTCCTGTGAAATGTGTTACCACTTCTTTATGTGGGTATACGTTATACCCTGAACTGTCAGCACAGCTTGACTTAGAGCACTGTAGCTTCTCCTTTCCTTGGAGCCAGGCAGTTGGACAACTGCTGTCACTCACTGAGGGGTGACGAGAGTGCCCAACTGCTTTCTCCAGAGCTGTCCGCTGTAGCTCTTCAGTAAAGGCAAAAGAGGGCTTTGTGCTTTGGTGAGCCCTTCGTGTATCAGCATGAGAGCAGGATTGTTTGTGGAAGATCTGTGTTTTAAATGTGTCTAGCTCAGATAACAGCTACAAGATCTTAATTGGAGTTTGTTCAGTGGCAGACAAAAGAAAACACTTTCTATGTGCAGTGTTAGACCTCTAGTTCTGTTGTGATCCTCCTTGTAACAAACAGAATCAATAGTGTATGTGCTTTGCAAAGTTATTAATGAGCCATAGGAAACAGGGAGACAAACTGGATGGACCGACAAGTCTCTTCTAGCCATGGCAACTAATTATCAACCAGATAAAATTATCAGCCTTTCTCTAAAGTTGTTGTTTTTTTTTTGCTCTAAGCATCAGAAGCTCAACACAGCAGCTGTACAGCCACATTAGCTGAGTCTAAAGGCTGCACAACTATAATGATGGGTACAAAGGCACATTAGGTAGGAGAACTGAGTGGGGAAACCCACACAGCTACTGCTGGTACATTGTGTGTCGGGCTGGGAGGCTGTGCTTGTCCACAGCATTAACATCCTCCAAAATTAAAATGAGCAGCGGGATGTATTTCTGTGCCAATACATCTGCAGCACTGAAAAACAGATTTTGAAAGTGATGCACCAACAGTAGTAGAGAGACTTGTCTGCTACAAATGATTTATTTTGCCATTTGAGTGTGCAAGTGAGGTGATGGATGCCTCAGAAGTAATGAGATTCCCCCTCTCCAAAATCCTTATCCTATACATCCATTTGAAGATTAAGGGAAAATATGCCTTTGTGTATGTGACCAAACAAAACCCAGGAGCCCTGAGTCTGAAGGTTGTTATGTATTTTGTCTACTACTAGAGGCTTTCATTTTGCTATTGTCAAACAATTGTTAATATCCTCTTCCCATTTCTCTGCAGGCTGTTGAGAGTTATTAATTTCATGTAGCTCTGTCCTTTTATCTGATATAATTTTACTGGGTTTCCTGTGGCTAATCACAGGGCAGAATCTGGAAAATTACTCTTTTTAAGGATTATTTCTATTGTTGAGATAATTAGACCAAAAATCAGAATCCCAGATCAAAATTCTTCTGTTCTTTTGGAGCAGAACTCTGCTCTGGAGAATTAGATTTCATCTGTTTAATGCATAGAGAGGAAAAGGGTGATCAGGTCCCTGGGGGTAATGTCAGACATCAGAGTTCCGACAGGCAGAGATGAGCACTTCATTAACTCCTGCTCCATCCCTCTGACCCCTGTGGGCTCTCTGGACCCACAGCCTAAGCTAAGTTTAAGTGAACTGACCATCAGGTACAGCATGTACCTACTCATCTTACAGCTTGCTAATCTTCAGGGAAATAAATGCATTTATTCCATTCACACAAGAAGAACCAGAGATCAATATTCTGTTAGATATATTGTTGTTGGTACATTGATCAGCCACCATAAGGTAAAGATAGGGATGGTTTAACATGCAGTTAGCCCTTTGCCCCTCATCTGGGAGCATCCAAAAGAAGTCAAAGCATCCTTGAGGCCTTAAAGTCTCCAACTGCTGTTAATCTGATGCTAACTTTTCGTGCTTCCTCATGTGACCCTTTTGTCTTTTACCTTGTTTTCCAACTCAAAACAGGGAAAATGAAGTCACCCTATGCTCTTCTCTGAATGCATAGTTAATGTGGCCATGAAGCTGGGTAACTGTACTGTCAGGATCTATACAAACCAAAGCTACCTTTTAGAAATTCAGATTTTATAAATATACTGCAGCGTTCTGCCATCAGCATGTACTGAGGTTTTCTCAACCCAAAGTCCTTTGTTATTTTTAGCAAATCAGAATCAGTGGAATCAGTGGTAATGCACTTTGAGTAAGGCAAGGGGAGTGGAAGTGGGCAGTAGGAAGAATACAAAATCTCCACATGAATAATTGTAGGGTCAAGGCCATTAAACACTAGTCTATTCAGTAAAGAAAAACAATCACAATGTACTAAACAATTTCAAATCTAGACACACCTGTAATTCTCAAATGCACAGCCAAGCTGCTATAGCCAGATTGAGCATTTCTTAATCTCATTGTGACCAAGAGGAAGTGCATTTCTTGGCCAGAGCAGAGAGCGCTGAACAGCCTCCCTCACAGTCCCTGGTTGTTCTAGTATTGTTTTTGGAGCTTCCTGATCTGCAGTCTATTTAGGTATTGTCACATTTCCTGTGGAGTTCAGTTCCGCTAGTGAGCAAATAAGATTGAACTGTTTACAGATCTACACCTAAAACTCTTCTCAGTTACTCCATGCATAAGGATGATCAAAGTTCCTGAGCCTGCAACCTGCTCCATCCAGAGGGAGGGACCTTTGCCTCCCTCTGGAGTCAACTGGATTGATAACACATCTACACTTCTTCAGTGGATCAGCTTGCAAGACTAGCTCTGGGTTACTGGGGTTTTATCTTAAGTGTATCTAAAGATGTCCATAATTTCCTAATGAAAAGCAAACAAGCAAGCTGAAAGCTGTATTTTTTTAAATGAGAAGGTAATATAAACCAAGTCTGACTATTTTGATAGATATGCTGGAAGGGTATATAATGTAGCAAACAGTTGCACTATTTTTTCTATTGTCTGAGCACCTAACCGGAGAAATATTTATTCTTTCTCTAACAAAGACCTCTTTCAGTTCTGAAGTTACAATGTGAAAGGAGTGGAGTGCAAAGCCTCAGTGAAATTTTAAACTAATGTAAATCAATCTAGTAGCTGGCTTTGTGAGGTAGCCTATAACGTTTGGTTTTCAGTTATCTCAAATATTGCCTAATTGCTTGAGGGGGTTTTGTTAGGTTGGGTTTGGGGGTTTTGTTTTGTTTTGTTTTGTTTTTCAAAATAAGCTAAGTAGTGACACTTCTGAAAGCATCTGTACCTCGCACAAAATCACAGTCATGTGGTCATGTGGAAATTACATCTTTCAGCTCATGTAAACAGCTCCACAGAAGCCCTTTAGTATGCACTGGTATTTTTTTCTTAATAATCCTTGACAATTCTCTTACCAGTTTTTCTCTGCTACTGTTTTGTACACCAACAGGGCTTCTCTGTATTGTGTTTGTAATATATGAGTTGATTTAAAGAAAAACCTTTACTCTTGTAATCCTAGTTCTTGAAATGTGGGTCTTTATCTGTAAAGAGAAAAATTTTAAAGATGTCCTCTGTTTTCTCTAAATTTACTGTAATCGGCAAGTTTAGTTAATGGAAGTGTATTCCTTTAAGCTTCTGTTATATTCTTTTCCAGTAACTGACTGCTTTCACTATGTGTGTACTTAGTACTGGTTCATTCTTTTACTATGGTGAAAATGACAGTTTTTATTAATATCAGTTGGAAGTTGTGGTTTTGGATAAAGTTCTTAAAATTGATGGCAGAGTGTGATTTTTCATTTTATTCAGTTTACCTGAGAGTATTTAGAAGTCTGTAATTGTAGTTGATACAGTGACACTAATAATTAGTTGCAATATACAGATCTGTGTGATTTTTCAGCCTAGGAAAACATCTCTGTTGCATATATGGAACAAACAAAACACTGCAGCTGTTTCTGTAGAAATGGATTCACCTGCTGTCAGAGTCCAGGCAGTGCCTCAACACAGTTTGGAGCCAAAACAAGATGTCTCAATTTCTTCATACGTAAGCTCAGGAGCCCTTATGCCATGAGCCCTTATGTCATTGCCCTCTCCAAGTTCTCTCTTCAGTTTAGGCTGACTGTCCTGTCCCACAAGTGTAGCGTGGATGTTTTTGTGACTGTGGCCCCAAACTCCTGTCCTAGGGCAGCCATGCCAAGGGCTTTTGGGGAATAAAGGGAGGCATCAAGCTTCCCTGTAGGATGTTCAGCAAGCTTTATAAATACAAACAGTGGCAAAAGGAAGAAAAGAAAACATTTGGCTTTTCAAATGTCATAGATTATCACATGCCATATGACTCTCCAAAAGGGATCCAGTAAGGCATGTGCATTCAGGTCTACTGGAGGAACAACAAAAAGACATGCTAAGTGACCTTTTAAATACAGTTTTAAACGGAAATTTAACTTACCTTTGAATGAAGCAACTCAGATCATCACAAAGATGCATATGCCCATCCTGACAGCAAGTCTGACAAAAATTCATTAAAAACAAAACTCAAAGACATATTTTCTTTTAGTCCCAATCTTTACCAATAGAACACATAGCATATTCCAGAGTTTAACCATCAGCATGTAAGGCAGTGAAATTGCTACACTACAGCAAAACTACTTATAATTCGCTTCTCCATTGCAGTTATGGAATCTTACAGATCTCAGTTCCATTCATTTCTAAGTTCTGCACAGTAATTAGAAATGACAAATAGAAGGTATGTTCTGTTGAATAGTCATTTAAAGATTTAGCTGTGTTTTGTTATGAGGCTAATAAAACCAGCTGAAATTGTTGACACTGTCTTCTTGCACAGTATTATCTATATATGCAAACTGGATGCTAATATCTGCTAATGTAAGTTGTTTTGTAGTGACACCAACAGAAAACATCTTTTAGCCCAAGAGAGCATGTCCACTATAGCATTTCAGCTGACATATTTTGCTTTGCCTAATGCTACATTACAGTTTTGTTTAGGGTAAAGCATAATTAATTCAAATATTTTGGAATGACTGAGCATGCGCACATCTGATAAAGGGGTTGACAAAGTATACTGTAACCAGGCTGCTATCCCTTTCATTGCTTCCTGTGATACTAGAAATACTGGAATCAAAGAGGAGCTTGCCTTTTGCTTTGAATTCTTATGACATGCTGCAGTGTTTCTGAAGGCAACAAGCCAAGAACACCACACTGTCAAAGTGCCAGCTCACATGCAGTGCAGGTACTGGAACTGAGACTTGGCCCTACAACAGGGGTCACACCAATGCAGGTAAGCCATCTTGCCTGTTCTCCTGCACCTGCCAGCAGGAGTCAATGCTATTCATCGAATCATAGAATCATAGAATGGTTAGGGTTGGAAAGGACCTTAAGGTCATCTAGTTCCAATCCCCCTGTCATGGGCAGGGACACCTCCCACTAAACCATACCACACAAGGCTCTGCCCAACCCAGACGTGAACACCACCAGTGATGGAGCATTCACAGCTTCCCTGGCCAACCCATTCCAGTGCCTCACCACCCTTATAGGAAAGAATTTCTTCCTCATATCCAATCTAAACTTCCCCTGTTTAAGTTTGAACCCATTACCCCTTGTCCTATCACTACAGTCCCTCATGAAGAGTCCCTCCCCAGCATCCCTATAGCCTCCCTTTCAGATATTGGAAGGCTGCTATGAGGTCTCCACGCAGCCTTCTCTTCTCCAGGCTGAACAGCCCCAACTTTCTCAGCCTATCTTCATACGGGAGGTGCTCCAGTCCCCTGATCATCCTCATGGCCCTCCTCTGGACTTGTTCCAACAGTTCCATGTTCTTCTGATGTTGAGGAACTGCACACAATACTCCAAGTGAGGTCTCACAAGAGCAGAGTAGAGGGGCAGGATCACCTCCCTTGACCTGCTGGTCATGCTCCCCTTGATGCAGCCCAGGATACAGTTGGCTTTCTGGGCTGCGAGCGCACACTGCTGGCTCATGTTCATTTTCTCATCAACCAACACCCCCAAGTCCTTCTGCGCAGGGCTGCTCTGAATCTCTTCTCTGCCCAACCTGGAGCTGTGCCTGGGATTGCTCTGACCCAGGTGTAGGACCTTGCACTTGCCATGGTTGAACTTTATCAGGTTGGATTCAGCCCACCTCACAAGTGTGTCAAGATCCCCCTGTAAAAGTTTGAGCTGATTAATGCTGTTTCTTTTAAAGGCTTTATTTTGACCTTAGGAAATCACCCACAAAATTTGTATTACAGTTTATAAAGGTGCACCTTACAATTCTGAATACACAAGATCAACTGACTCTCATATTTGCTTTACATATTCAGGTAGTCATTGCTCGTTAAAGGCAAGAAAGATGATGCTTTTATGAAGGTATTTTTCTTGTCATTTTAAGTTACAAGCCTTTATGCCTGCAAATGTTTAGTTGGATACAGAAGCAAGGTTTACCAGTCTGTGAATTTCCCTTGTGACTCCTTAAAGGACAGGTAAAGCAATTTATTACTCCTTGGTCCTCCAGCATGGGAAACAATTTTAAACAGAGAATTTTTTTTCTCAGCAGCTCAGCTCTTCTTCCAAGCACCTGGGTGCCTTTATCTATCTATCTATCTATCTATCTATCTATCTATCTATCTATCTATCTATCGGTTTATTTAATCTAGTACTTATAAAGTACTTATTTCCTTCACCTTCTTGTAAATCAAAAGACCCATTAATTCCTTTGAAAGCCTTATGCTTTGGGGCTTTTTTTAATACTTTATATGACCACACCAGTTTTTCTTAGCCAAACAAGTTTCTATCCTCTGCAACATTCCCTAGTAATTTCTGTTTACTGACTTGATTTTGTTTCAGGTGGGTCACATCTTCTGAAATACATCTCCTAAAGTGAAATTCAAACTTTGACCTTGTAGAACTTTTTCCTACCTTTCCATTTCCTTTGTAGTTCAAAACCATGTAGGACCTAATTCTTAAAGTTGTTGTCTCAGTTTCCTCACTTGTGATTGTAAAATATTCTAGATGAAACCTTAATTTTTCTGTCTTCCAACTGTAATCTACAATATCCATTCTTCAGGCAATTTTTCGGGGGAAAATAAAGAAGAAAAACCAAACCCTAAAACACCCAAGCAAACATAAAACCTACTCTATTTTGTATATTGTATATTGTATATATTTCAGAACAGCTTCGTTTAGCTACAATTTTACTTATAAGATGTTGAGGCCTGTGATATGAAAAAAACTAGGTTTTAATGCAGTACAATGTGACAGCATACTTGTTTCGTATGGTAAAATTGCAGTATAATCTCGCCATTGAAGCAACTTTTAAATGCATTGATATGGGACCAGCATAATGAGCCAAATTACGTGTTTTTTAATACATAATCTAATATCATCTCCTGTGATAAAAACAGTTCATCACGTGTTTTAATGCATTCAAGTGCTGGGGTTAAAAAAGCTTTTCCCAGTGAAGCTGATTTAAGTTAGATGAGAACCGTCCCTTACTTTATAGCTTGACAACATTCATTCATGCTAGGTTGGGAAAAGCTGTTTCAGAAACCAGCTGTGTCAAGAGCAAAGGACTTAGGGGTCTAAAAAGCTCTGCTTCGAACCAACTGATTATTTGAACAGCATAAGAAATCATCACAAGTGCTAAAGAAAACCACAGCAGGACTACTCTGATGAGAAACTCTGGTGCTTTCCATGGGATTGCGTGCAGCACGGGTCATGGACTGAGGGTACTGTGAGGTACTGTGTTGGCTTTGGTGTGGGGCTGCTCAAGGGCTTGCCAGGAGAGAAGGGTGGGCTGCAACCCTTCAAAGTGGAGCGCACACTGCTGACCTGGAAAATTGATTTAAAGTAACTACTGGTTGTAGTTTAAACCATCTTCTCTGTGCAGACAAACAAATTACTCACTACAGGGAAATAGCAAGTGCCTTCAAACCTGCATGGTAAGAGGCTGACAATGTAACACAGCCATTGTAACAGGAAAGAACCATGGGAAAGGAGCAATTATTAAATCAAGTGGTGAAGCACTGTTTTATATTTAAAACAGAAACAATAGAGCAAATTTGGAACAGAAGTGACGATAATGTCTCTCAAACCACTTGACTTCTTCCACTTGACATAATACAAGACAAGGAAAATGCCACCACATCAGATTAGCAGAACCAGTGTGCAGGAGCGTTTCACAGATGCAAATAAAAAAAAAATTCAAAACATCTGACATCGAGACAGACTGTGGGTCTTGTAGCCTGCTGGAAGGGTAGCTCTGCCAAGCTGCTCTCATTTCTGTGACTGGCGTTTCAATGGCAAGAGTAACTTTGGCATGACCCATCGCTTATCCTGTGGACACAGTCAATGAACTTTACTTTGCATTCCTCATGCACCTTTCATTTAATGTTACTAGTTTTTCAAAATACCAAAGACTACAAAATAGGACCTTATTTTCATTACCAGCTTAGTATCTTTCATTTGTCTTCTGCCACTTTATTTAGTATACCTACAATAAGATTAATTTATTCCTAATGCATTAGGCTCGCACCAGTGTTAAAATTCCACTGAAAAGCTGCCAGATTTGGTATCTCAATTCTCCATTTTGCTGTGAAGAGTTTACAAATTAGAATCATAGAATAGTTAGGGTTGGAAAGGACCTTAAGATCATCTAGTTCCAACACCCCTGCCATGGGCAGGGACACCTCCCACTAAAGCATACCACACAAGGCTCTGGTCAACCCAGCCTTGAACACCACCAGCGATGGAGCATTCACAACTTCCCTGGGCAACCCATTCCAGTGCCTCACCACCCTTACAGTAAAGAATTTCTTCCTCATATCCAATCTAAACTTCCCCTGGTTAAGTTTGAACCCGTTACCCCTTGTCCTATCACTGCAGTCCCTAATGAAGAGTCCCTCCCCAGCATACCTATAGGCCCCCTTCAGCTATTGGAAGGCTGCTATGAGGTCTCCACGCAGCCTTGTATTCAAACCCCTTCTCCCTCTTGTGTGTTTCCTTTGTTTTCAGTTCAAGCACAGAAATCCATAAACTTCAGCCTAGCATTTCTCTGTATGTATGAGGATCCCTGTCCAAGTCTCTTCTGAAAGCCCTTCTGGCCAAGCCTTATTTACATTCACAGGCAGAGATGTGTAAAAAGTACTTCTGGGCTCAGAAACACATTACACCCAGAAGAGTCCTGATGCTCACCTGTCCTGACTGGGGACATCGCTATTGTTCTTCAAGTTAATTTTTAGCTTGTGTGCTAGGGCATTGCTTGTTTAGGAAGAGTTTGGCATGTGCCAGTAATATGGTCAGGTATTCATCCCATCCACCTTCGCCCAAAACAGCAGAACCATTCAAGGCTGACCAGTGAGCAACCTAAGGACTGATTATTACTCTATCACCTTGATGTTTTTACAGGTGAGTATTTTGACAGCATAGATCCTGCAATTCAGCAAATGATAGAACCTTTGTGGTTAACAGCTCAGCTTAAACAAAAAAAATGTAGTAATTTCTGCATCAGGTCTTGAAACTTGATGCTGAGGTGAGTCAGCTGGAGAGTTCCACTTACCATACCTGGTCTTACTATTACTAGTGTCATTTTGATGTTCCTCCTCTCCTGACCGACTTGAAAAGGCATAATCACTTGGCTCTAGATATTTGAAGTTAACTTTTTTGGTTTGGTTTTTTTTCATGCAAAAAGAAGTCTCACCCTCTCTGCCTGTTTCTGCCTTTGAATCTCTCTTCAGCTCAGGGAAGGCGTTTAAAAGTTAACATCAAGTCCACTTGTTACTATAGGTAAAAATGGCTAGGAGAAAACATGAAAACCTTTCAGTTACTTCTGATGCATATTCATCAGTTGGAAACCTACACAGCATTTACTGGGAAACTTAAAACCATCACAATAGCTATGTTAATAAACTATGGCTGCCAAGCTCCATATTGGTGCTCTTTGTCTTACCCTTCTTAAAATATGTGATTGGAGGATAAGTGTAAGACTTAACTTCTCTACTCTCAGCTGAGTGTCCGAACTGCAAAGACACTTGCATTCACTGTCTCTCATCCAATGAATCTTTATTTACTGCCTGAACACTAAAATGGGAGTGTGGCAAACATTATTCTAGAGCTCAGTGAGTGCAGCCTTCACCTCAGAAAAGTGAGTTCACCTCCCCACATGCAGAAGAGGAACCTGAACTGCTCTCCTCCACATTTGGGTAAGTGCTCTGAACAATGAGCATTAGACGTTGTTGAGAGGAGAAGGAAGAAGAAAGAATATGGTATCTTAGTCTTTCTGTCCGCTTAAACAAGACACTTCCATTGTTAGTTCTGGTGATGCACTGAACCTTACAGGTGAAGTCTGTGGTTCATAAAGCATGGGCAGCCTGTTTGCAACCATCAGGAAAGTTATCCTTCATGTAACATCCCAAAGCAGACCTTAAGAAGCCACAGATGCTTGAGTATTTCCCAAGTTAGGCAGCTTCTGAGAGAAATTTGAGAAGGTTTTGAGATTTCTTGTTGTTGGGAGTTTTTTGTTTGTTTGTCTGGGGGTTTTTAAGATGGAAACCCTGATGACAGAATTTGCAAGTTTAATCTTTTTATGGAACTATTCCTAAATCATTTGGGAGCCTAAGTCTCATCTATATGTTTATTGATTTATACACTTAAAATTTATTAAAAATCGGTACAGCTACAGAATTGGTTTGGTTTCTGTCACTATTAGGATATAGCTTTTTTTTTTCCCAGAAAACTATACTGTTTATAACTGTTGATGCATGTTAGATTTTCAGGATGGAAACCTTTTTAATAATCAAATTCAAGACAATATGTTTTGAAGTAACAGATTTTAGTGTCGATAGGGTTGTTTGATTTAATTGGTTTAGTTCAATTTGTGAGACCATCAGAGGATGACATCATGGTTTCTTTGAGTGGAATTTCAAGGAACTGAAGGAGCTTTCTGAAAGGAAGCTATAAAAAAAAATCTTGTTCTAACAACAACTAAAGTAATTCTTCTGACTTGTTAGATTGTCGTTTACAAAACACCATGTAAAACTTGCAGTGTTTGCATCAGTTCAGCTCCTTTAATTCTTAGAAACCACATTTTTCTTGGATTTGAGGCACTGATATATATTTAGAACTATTCTTCCCTATGAAATCAGAGGCAAAAACCTCATCTGCTTGCATGGAAAAAGAGCCTCTAAGCCTCTATTGCCTAATTTTCCAGATGTGAGGATCTTCATGTTCCTTTTTTCCCTTGACCTACCAAGTCACCTCAACACATTATAATATCTAAGAACTATTTTTATTCTATAGTGATTTACTTCCTTTTCTTTCCTATCTTCCTTAAATTATGTCAATGTACACAGTGCAAGTGCCTTCCATTCTTCAGATTATTTGACATTGAAAAAGTACACAGGTTTCCCAGGAGAGCTGCTATGTTGAAAAAGGAAATTGAAATATTATTCCTGATGAAAACTATCTAAGATTGCACAACCTAAAATCTAAAGTCATATTTCCCTATCTTGTTTGGCAAACCAGTACCTTTGAGAGAGTCATAACCAAAGTATTCCCTTTCTTTTCCATCAGTAATGAACACTGTTTAATGTAATACTATAGCCTTGAGACAGCATTAGAGCTCTCTGCTAGAATACATTATCTACTATGAACTAATCATTATATCACAGTTACAGTCAATGATGTGTCTTTGTCTTTATGGTTTACAAAACTGAAATTATTTATATCCCATCTGTTCATTGCTATATGAGGAATTCACAGAGGGCACTCCCTGCCTCCCTTTACTGCTTGCTTTATCCTAAGTCACATAGAATACAGTCTTTTTAGTTATGTAGAGATGAATCATGAACTTAAAATAGATATTTAAACAAAAATACAGCCCATTTCTTCTCCTAGATATGTTTTTCATCAAAGTGTATCTTTAAAAAACCACTCCTCAATAAATGGAACTCATTTACAGAAAGGATTCATGAAACTTAAGTGTTGTGAAAGCACTGTTTGGAAATCTGTGGTCTATTTATATAAAAGACAGTGTTAAATACAGCGTCCTTTGACTTTGGTATCCTTTTAAAAATTCCTCTTAAATATCACTGAAGGTCTATAACACAACCTTGAAACTTTCCTCTCTTGTGCAGTTTAGAAACACATTAGAAAACATTATTTCCTATGGCTTTCTATATATTTTGTTGAGAATCCTTGGAAGCAAAAACGTTCGAACTTCATTTCCACACTCAAAGTAACACTGTAATTTATGGATTAGAACAAGTTGAGCAATATTTTCAGCAGATTTCCAAGAGATAATCTTACTCATCTTTTCCACACATATTTTAAATTACTCTGCGTAGTGCAATACTGGCTTCAGTAGGGTCCGTCTTGATTTAGACCACTTACAGTAAGCTCAGAGTCAGACCCTTTATTTTTCATATGGCTCAGAAAATGTCCAGTGGATCATTGCTAAGTTCAAGACTGGGAGGAAAAGAAAGCAACAGTTTCTAGTTCTCCACGGTATTCTTTAGTGTCGTGGTTTAAGCCTCTAAAACTCGAAGTTTTCCCACTCACTCACTTCCCTCTCTTTCTTCCCCCAGTCACGGGGGGATGGGGAGG
Source organism: Myiopsitta monachus (assembly GCA_017639245.1). Lineage (NCBI taxonomy): Eukaryota > Metazoa > Chordata > Aves > Psittaciformes > Psittacidae > Myiopsitta > Myiopsitta monachus. The sequence goes on from CM029924.1 coordinate 42,959,030, forward strand.
AGAATCAAAAGAATGCAACTCCCACAGGTTGAGATAAGAACAGTTCACTAAGGTATAACACAAATCACTACTGCTACCACCAATAATAATACAAGAGAAATACAAGGAAAGAGAATACAACCGCTCACCAAGCCCGACCCAGCCAGTGCACCCCCAACAGCGAACCCCCCCAATCCACCACTACCCCCTTCCGGGTCTCTGCTCTACGTTTTCAAATCCTGGACATGACGTGCTGTGGTATGGAATACCTCTTTGGTCATTTTGGGTCAGGTGTCTGTCTCTGCTTTCTCCCGGCTTCCCCTCCTCCGTAGCATAGCATGAGACTCAGAAAGTCCTTGGCCAGACAAAACACTACCAAGCAGTAATTGAAAACACTGGTGTTATCAGCGCTGTTCCCAGGCTGAAAGTCAAGAACACAGCACTGCACCAACGACCAAGAAGGAGAAAAAAATGACTGCTACTGCTGAACCCATGACATTTAGCAAGTGCAAAAGCCAGGGGAAATTGAAAATTCTCCTTCATAGTGTTTCCATGACACCTGTCAATATTTCTATCTGCAGAATGACAATTCAGCTTCCCCTTTTTGAATCAGAATATTAAAAAGTGAATCTGTTCCTCAGGTCCTGCTAGTACTTTTCCTCCCTTCCTGTGGGAGCCTGCATTCCTGAAGGTGACAATGGGAAATTTTTTCTACATAAGGGTATGAAAACTGCTGCTTGGCTGTCATATTAACGCCCATTGTCCTTCAATGGCTCCAGACTTTTAAAAGCAGTTCACCCCAAAACCAGTGGAAATCTGCTGATGTTAAGCTTCCTGTCGCCATTCTGAAACGGCTTTTGCAGTTTTCCATGAGTGATATCCTCTCTTACTAAAGCATACTTTAACAATAAAACATTTCCTCTTTCTGGTGTTTCACCTCAAAAGAAATGGCACCTTAGTGGACATCCAGTCTCTGATCAATAATTTTTCCTTTCTTTTTAATTTTTTCTTTCTAAACTCTATGAAGTGCGCTTATCTTACATCTTCTCTCAGTGAATATACTGGAAGTTGTGGATATTGAAAACCATTTTAAAAAAACAAAAACAAGAAAACCCAAAACAAACAAAAAAACCCCAAGCAAACAAACAAACAAACAAACCAAACTAAAAACCACAAAACCAACCAAAATGAACAAAAAAAACAATGAAAACCAAACAACAACAACAAACTGAAAGAGGGTAGGTTTATATTAAACATTAGGAAGAAATTCTTTACTAAGAAGGCTTACTATGGAACAGGTTGCCCAGAGAAGCTGTGGCTGCCCCATCTCTGGCAGTGTTCAAGGCCAGGTTGGACGGGGCTTTGAGCAACCTGGTCCACTGTGGCGGAGTACCTGCCCATGGCAGAGGGGCTGGAACTAGGTGATCTTTGATGTCCTTTCCAACGCAAACCATTCTGTGATTTTATAAAAAATCTTTTAAAATCAGGACATACACGGGATTCAACCAAACCTGCACAAAGAGTAATCGCATTTCTGTAATCTCAAGGATATGTCTATGATTCTATGAAACCTGAAGTCAAGATGTTCCAGTATTGCGCATAATTTCAGACTCACGGAATACTAAAATTTCACCACTGGTGAGAAATCTGAGACTTTCTGTATATTCCCAAGAGTGACAAAAATCAAATGGGAGGCAAGATTCTTCATATAGATATTGACTATAAGAAACATGACTAAGTGGAAATATCTTGATTAATGATCATGAAACAGGCAAAACAGCATTAGGGCAACAAAGGCACATACCACAGCTCAAAATTAACTAAAAATAAATTGTGTCCACAGCACAACAAATTATCAGCAAGACAGATAGCCAAGAAGAGGAAAACCATAATTGTTTCCTCTTGGGCTGGATTTCTGAAAGTAAACACTCAATCTAGTCCCAACATTTTAATGGAAAATAGAATTTAATAGCACAAAGTAAACCCTGGGGAATTATACAATGGCAATGAAGTATTTAGAAGCCTAGCCATATAAGGAAAAGGACTGATGATGACAATTGTTCTCTAAATCAGTGCTGAAAGCAGACTGAGAGGAAGTCTGGTGTGCTGGGAGGCAGCAGTCTGGGTGCTGGGAGACCTTGGCCTCCACTGGGTCTCCTGTTTACTTCTGATCTCTGAACCAGACATTGAATCCCCTTATCTACACAATGCTTCTCAAGTGACACCTCTGTCTGGAAGGAGACATAACCACGATTTTCATCACACTCTAAACTAGAAAAGAAGTGGCAAACAGGTTTTCAAATAACATCACAAGAAGTTGACATAGTGATGTAATAAATAGCTCTAAGAGACCATTCTAGGGTGATGGTACAGATTACAGCTATGAAAGTATAAATAAGTCGTAAGCAGCCACATACCACAACGTAACCTGATCTTATTCTCTGTGCTAAACCTGGGCAAGGAGGAAGAGAGGGAACTGGATACCTCAACTGTGTATCGTCTAAAACCTCTGCTCTAGCAGGAAAGTTCTCAGCTGAGCAAAGTCAACTGTTCTCCAGCATCATCCTCCTCTTTGCAGATAACACAGGCATAAGAAAATACATAGCAATATGACCCTATGCCACAGCTGCATTCAGAATCACGTTATTTCAGCATCGGCAAAAAGGGTTTTATCACATCAGCATTGCCACTTATGCCATCACGGTACAAGCACAGCACATGCATCACAGCCAACTTAAGCCCCAGGATCTGTTGCTGACAAGATGGAACAACAGCCTGCATCAGAGGAGAAGTAAATGGGGTAGGGCTGCCCAGCCACATGATCACCATCATACCACAGAGAGGAGCAGATGTACTGAACCACACCAAGAAAAGGGGTGGTTCAGCCCTTCCGATGTGCAAGCTAAATCCTTATGAGGGTAGTCACTGACAATACCTATTGTGCCTGTTCTTTGCAAGTTTCAGACACCTCTGTCCCTCAATGGCATAGGTACGTAATGAAAATGAAAAATAAATTACTAATTGTTTAGTTCCTGCATTAGAAATTATACTTAAAGAATTCATGAAAAAGAATGTCACTTGCAAGTGCTATTCACAGCTAAATGTAACTTACTTCAAACACTATAGACAGGAAGTTATTAGGTTAGTGCTGCCTTTTTCTCACATGCAAAGGATGACCTTCAACTCCTCTCCTTGTGGAGGTGAGGAGGCAGCCATCCTCTTCCTGGTATTTTGCTGCCATGTCCAAACTGCTACAGCAGAGCATTGCTGATAGATGGTCACACTCCTGCACCTGCCCCATCACACTGACCAGCATATCACATCACCTGCTGTAGGTCTCATCCCTATGCCTGCCAGACCGAGTGACAAACACTCCTCCTGCTTTGATACCTTTTTTTCCAGAGGAGGTTCCCTGGGGCCATGTCAGGTTTTGGGGAGACAGGAGGGGAGATCAGTAATTTCCGCTGCTCCCTATGTGGTGCAACTTATAACCAGATACCAATATTTCCTGTCAGCATGGAGAGCTCTGGACTGCACTGTGCTAAAAGAGACCTTAAGTGTTCACTACAGTGATAAATAACATTCAGGATAGTTGAAAATATGAGCTGGTGAAGTATCAAATCTCATTAAAGAAGGCCACTTTGGGTGAAACAGATTTTGTACAGTTGCCATAAATACCTCAAGGCTACTCAGGTCCTGGACAAGGCAAGGGGAAGCACATACCTTTCTCACAAACATACATTCCTTGGTTCACTGTGCGATGCAACACCCTTCCTGCTGAGATGTTTGCAGGCAGTGCTTGGAATTTATCCAGTGCTTTTAATCTGACCATAAACAATGGCATTGCATCTCTCTCGTCTCTGAATGTTGTTTATACTCATCTGGATGTAGAGAATTTTGGCTAGTCCATCAGAATTTCTTCCCCTGCTGCTTTCCAAGCTAATTAATATACCCTGTCCTGTTTACTAGTACCATTACACACCCCCAGAAACAAGGAGTTGTGGTGATTCATGTCAGTTGGTTTGAATTTGGAGGGGGGAGGGGGAAGGGACGGGACGGGGGAGAATCAGTACTTTCTAGAAGGTTATAAAATGGCAGTGGCTACCAAGAGGAGTCAGCACCATATCTCTGTGAATTCAGCAAGGCAAATATATCAGGAAAATGCAACCATGGCATTTAACAATACACAGGAAACTGAAGAGAGCTCAGGTCATGTCTGTGCACTTCCGATCAGGTGTTCAAAGCTCTCAGCAATTCAATACAGATATTTTCATCTGAATATTTGAAAGGTCTTCACATCCAGCAAGCTGAGCTGTTGTAAAAACCTGGCCATTTGTCTTGGAGCACTTGGCAGAAGCATGCAAGGATTATGTACATTTTTGTGTACTTTGACATTTTGACTGACATTTTTGTGTATACAAAAATACATGTGCCAGGAATTGCTGCAAACACACAAATTAGAATACTTCTGATCTTTTGAGCTTTATAAATGAAACAGGAATCAGTGTGAATCACTACATTAGGCTAAAAGCCTGGTTCCACTGCTGGTGGTTGATGCAAGCCAAGCCTGCCTTGCCTCTACTTTTACAGTGAAGCTGTCCTGTGAAGTATTTTTTCTTGTCTGGAGGCTATGTGGAAACGACTATAGTTTTCTTAGCAAGAGTATGCAGAAGAGTGGTCTTGTTACTGTCCTAATTTCCTAGGAGAAATTCCTGGGGAAAGAGCTCACTCTCCAGTGTTAATGAGATGGCCAGTTTTCTGGATAATTACCCAGATTTACTTTGTTCTATATTTCCATGAAGGCAAAAGAAGTTTCAGGTGGTGATGCAGTGGAACACGATCTGATTAGCAGTCTGCTCTGGGTCAACAATACACAACTTCATCACAAGTCCCTTATTTTTTCGAGTGCTAATTATGTGTTAAGTGTTCTGCAAACAGCAGAGGAGGAAAAAAAGCTCTGGACCCAGATATACACAGACAGGGCTTCTTGTTCTCATTTGAAATGGAAAATTTAATCATGGATGTTTAGATATACTCTTCTCTAGCAGCTTCGTACCTCCTGGTCACTTTCACAAGAGCCTTTAAAATTTAAAACATGCTTGAGGCTTGACTCGGGAATGCTTTAAAGCTCTTCTCAAACTCTGCTGCTTCTGCATGTTCCCAGTAATCCTACACAGCCTGTATTTCTTTATCCTTTCTATTATCCTTCTCCATTACACGCTTTTCTTCCTACTCTGTCTACATGCATTGCAGAATAGTCTTTTGCTTTCCAAAATGCATCATGGTAAAGGATAAACAACCCCACCAGGATGCGCAAGCTAAGCCCTTGAAGTGTGATTTCAGGGTGCTTCCCAGTCCAGGCAGACACCTTTCAATGTCAAAATTCCAGCACAAAATATGCACATTTCACAACATAATAAAGGGCAAACTTGAAGTGAAACTGTTTTAGGTTTATCCACATAGAAAACAAAATATTTAGCAAAATAAAAAAATGTTGCTGCTGTAAACATTGATTGCAGGAATTGCAAATAAAGAGAAAGAACAATCCCAACTGCTCTAAACAATTCTTAGAAAGAAATTCAAATCAAAAGCATTTACATGGCTTGGGTATAATTATTCTCCCACAGTGTCTATACTAGATACATTCATGGGGACAGATTTATTTAGAGCTAGTTAGTAAGATTATATAGATACAGAATCCAGTTTAGGATCCTTAAACTGCTGAAGTTGGAAAGAATTATCCACACATTTACTTTTTTTTTTTCTCTTTAAGCTCACACCATTAGCTACTGCTGTGGATAGAATAAAGGTCTGGACTGACTTTCAGTTCAAAGCTGCACACCACTTCTCATGCCCGTGCATGCATTCCCTGCACTGGCTGCTCCTCAGTGCTCACAGGCTACGCCAGCTCTGTGGGCAGTTAACGCCAGCCCTTGCTTCTCAGGAGACATCAGCAATATGGTCAGGTACATATATCGCTCCCAGTGTTGGCAAAACTAATTTCACAGTGGTGTGAAAAACCTGGCACATGGAGACAGTCTAACAGCTCAGTCAGATGGTTTTATAAGAGACTGTCCTAATGAAGACAGGCTTATGTCTCAAGATAGAGCACTGTTTATTTTTTCTAACAGGGTCCTACAGTTAAACTCCATGTTATAGGTTGTTCTTACCCAGATTAATCTCAGCTTTCATCTAATTTATACTGTGCTGCTGACCAATTGCCTCACTGTAGCACTCTGATAGCCAGAGACTGTCAGCCTAGAGGCGTCCTACCTCAAATTTTCTTTACTGCAAATAATACTTCCTTGAGTCGAGCCTGAAAGGGCACACCATACTGTGCAGGTCCCACAGGTTTTCTAGGGATTTCTGCCACATCCTCCAGGCTTTTTGTTGTTACAGCAACTTGCATGGGAAATTATCAAAGTATTTGGAAACATTCAAGTGTGCAGGAGATGGCCAAAAACCATCTCCAGTTTTTAGCAGCATGAGGGAGGAGTGAGCACCTTTCAATTGCAGGATATCAAATCTGCCCTTATGATTAGCCATATCTGAAGTAAAACAAGATTAAGCGGCAACTAAATTTCAATTTCATTCCAACAGCCCTGGGAGAAGTATTCTGCTTGGATGGAAAGGCAAAGGTTGGGAGTAAGGATTAAATAGAGAATTAGGTGAATAAGGGAGCAGGGAGAAGACAACTCTTACAAAAGGGAATAGAAAGAAAACACAAACTTCAGCACTTTAGATACTTTATCTTCTCTCCCAGGAGAGACAAGCCCTACATTCGGGTGCTAAAATAAGGAGCACAGTTGCCTTAGGTTTCTCATTTTATCAGGGTGGGAGACAGACAAGGTTGATACAGAACATCTCTCAGCTAGTAGCAACACTGAGGCCATGCTCTGAACTTACAGGTCACATTAAGGGGCCTGCAGTTAGGGATCTTCATCCTTTCAATCAAGATCTCTAAATCTTCAAGGGAAGATAGAAAATATTTACATAACAGAGCCTTTTAGAGGCACATCTTGTGTACTTAGCATAGAATAAATGTGCACCTCAGATTACTGGGCAAACAAATACAAGGATACTAGAAAAGCAAAATAATGTTTTTAAAAAGCACGAAAGTAAAATCAGAAATGCTAATTTTTGGGGAGAAGGCTTAGAAGAAGGAAAGGCATTTATATTTTGAATATTCTTACTAAGACAGGAACAATACTGGGGAAAGGTGATTTCCATGATCGCCAAAAGCACAAGTGGAGATGCAGCCATAGTTCTAAAAAGTACTTTTTCTACAAGAATTTAATTTACAAAATAGTATCATGAAAAATAATCAGTCCAACATGCTCTTCTGAAGCAATTTCACAGTAGGAAGGATTGCTAGCACAGATATGCTAATTAGTCCTTTCTTAGCAGGTGTGCAGTCATAGATCTAAAAGATTTCCCTTTAGCTGCAAAGCACTTACTGTTTGCTTTCTATCAGATTTTCCTTCAAAGAAAGAAATGAGTAAGTTGCAGACAAAAGTTCACAAACTCAAACCAGTGGCACAAATCTAAACCCAAAATAACTCAAACTTTGCTGAACTTCCAGATCAGAAGTTTAATATGTGATTTATAGTGCTGCTGAGTGCAGCCATGACAACAGCACATTCCAGAGCCAGGTATGCCTTAAGCATTAGCACTTATGCTTACAAATGCATTCAGCCTATGGCTACACAGTAAGCACTATTTGGGGGAGCAGAAATAGTTCTCTAGCAACTGTGATAAATAAAGTTTCACATTTGAGAACTTTTTATCTCTATTCACAAGGACATTTTCCTATTCCAAGCATGTGAGCTTCACAAGCTGGCTCTTAAGAGAATTCAAAGTTTACACATCAAAGTCCCTCATTTTGGATTCCATAGTGACAGAAAGTCATACATGTGTCCAGCCTGAATGCACTGCATTTAAATTCAAATAGCAGGTAGAAAAATTACTCCTTTCAAACAGCTGTAAGCCTCAGGTAGTAATGCACCACATCTATCTGATACTGAAGTTTCTGAAAAATCACTGCTTTAAGCTAACGGACACATTGAAAACAGAAGGCCAGCAACTAATTATACTCTGCAGAGGATTTCCCTATCTATCATCAACTTGGAAGTTTTTTTCCATGCTTCTAATGGAAATAGCAAAAGATTAATGAATCATAGCTGTCATTCACTTGTATACATGAGAAATTCTTTCAGTAGGATTCTGTGTCACTCATTTACTTATTTACCTGTAAATTGGTGTTATTTGAAGGTAAATTATATCTTAGAAACCAATTTTTCCCATTGCTTATGAGGGTGGAAATGAAGGGAAAGTCTGTTCAAGTGATCTTTAGAACAAACATCTGTCCCTACCCTTCTTAGGACAAGCATTACAAGGGGGTGGTATAGCATATTATCTTAAGCATTGCTTCTGAAGCAAACTGATATACAATTCAAGTGTTAGATTATCTAATGTTTTACCATGTGGAAGATGCATGAAGAAAATACAGAGCACGGACGAAAGCTGTACACATAATTTACTACAACTTACAGCCGACGTACATTGTCAGGGTCAAATGTCAGAAAACTGAAAGACATTGCCAAGCGTTGCCTATTCCTTCTAGAATATGCCCCTTCAGACAATCTTATTTTTCCATATTTCTATACTAAATTGACTTGAAAATTGTCTTCCAAAGTATATAGGATTAATGCTTATAGAGGAAGTTACAAATAAGACTGAAATAAGCTCATCAAAATCTGAGCGTGAACTTAAACAAGATAGCATGACCAATGCTCCATGGCTGGTGCAAAGATTTGGCCTACATTAGCCTAGATTAAGCCAAGTATCAGAGATCCAAATCTTAGAATACGGAAATTATGTTACTACAGTGCTGAATTTGTGGAAAACACAATGAAGCAAGATATGCAAAGAATGAGTTTAGAAGCTAATGAAGCTGCAGGCACCTCAGAATACATGTAATGGGTAAAGAATATTTCTGTTTTAAGTTTTGCTGATATGAGTAACCATGCCCTGAAGAAGAACTCCCCAGTGCAAGGCACAAAATAACCTTTAGTACTAAATCTGACAATAAATCATTTCCTAAATGTTCTTTTGGTTCACATGGGAGACAAGGGCTGTACCAGTATGGATGGGACTGTTCTTATTTACACTTCATCTTGTCTTCATCACATGTTTTTGCTATACAAAACCTGACACTTAGCATTAAAGTCATACACATTAATATTTAGAGTTTTGATAATTTTTTTCTCACCAGCAGCACTGGAACAGTTTTCTTTGGCAACAGCAAAAGGACAAAGCAAGCGAAAACCCTAAACAAAGTCAGGTTAAAGGCAGGATCTGTTTTGATTTAAACAAGCAAAGCAGCAAAATGTTCCACACTCACAGGTTCAGTTTTACAAGCACTCTTTAGGGTCTCCCACAGAGATTCTTCACATGATGTCTTAGAACCAACTGTACATCTTCATCCCCCAGGCCATTTTTTATAGTAATGCTATGACTATAAAACAAAATTTCATTATTAAGTTCTTGTCCTTGCAATCCACTAACCCAATTAAGCAAGTTACAGCAAAGGTGATTCCAAACAAAAGTGTTCAGCTCTGTCCACTTACAATTCAAGTTTGAAATTGAAACCATGGCTCTGCCCTGCTCATAGCAAGCAGCATGTGGGTGTCACATGCTGCACACGCATCTGGTTTGGAGGATTTCTGTGTACAGCAACACTGAAGCATCTGAGATCTGACAACTTGTGAAGCAGAGGGTGGTTAATGTGGCTGCAAGCTTCCAATTAGTGGAATCGGCCACAGCCTCTGCTGTGCTTTGCTGCCTATGCTCTCCATCAGGAGTTCTGCTGCCACTGGAGTTTCCCAAGCAGATAATTACTAGAGTTTTAATTAAACAAAGGCCTGCCTGTTCCAGTTGAATACAGGAGAAACTGTTTGTCCAAAGCAGCTCATCTAGGATGTTTTCAAGGATTGGTATACCTGCTGAAAATGGCAGATAATCAACACACCTACACAGGCTTTACTTTTAGGTACTTATAATGTAATAACAGACACTGGTTTTGTCTTAGAAAAGTTATCTGGGAGGACAGAGAGGGGAATAGAGAGCCAAGGTGTCCTTTGTATCATCTCAATAAAACAGAGAAAGAAAAATTCATGTCATTAAAATCAGATGACCATTTGGTTTTTGAACACATATTTACAGATGGAGGACTGAGCAGAATTCTCATGTAATTCTCATTTGTAAGCTATTTACTTAACCCTTCACTTTTTGCAACAGAACCTACTGCATGAAGACTCTTTCACTTAACATAAAAGCACAATGAGTAACGGCACATGAAGTCATAAAGCAAATACAGTCTGACGTTTATGTAAAAAACAAAACCAAACCAAAAAACCCAAACAAAAACCAAAAGAAAAAGCTAAAACACAAATGAGTGCAGCAATCTTTAACTTCTTCACTAGCCATGTCTCTGACCTCATCTCACTTACAGCAGAAAAGCCACAAGAGTACCACACTGAACAGAGCAAGAAGCTCTGCTGCAACAAAACAGCTAGAAGCTGATTTTCTAGGGTTGAATTTGCACATGGAAGCACAGTTCTTAGCTCTTCTCAGCATCCCAAAAGTAGAATCCTGAAATCTGGTCACATACCATAATGAGATGCACATTTGTTATCCCAGATTTTTTAGAAATCAGAATTTTTACACATAACCAACTATTTTGTTCTCCAGGTTCTATGAGAAAATTGGGAAGGAAATATTTTTGGAATTTTAAACTTTTAGGAATAAAATTTTTCTCTTTAAATTTTTTTTCCCTCCTTAAATTGGAACTAAATGTCATGTTGGGGTTATTGGAGCTTAGAGGAGATAAACAAAATGAAAATGGATGAGCCAGGGAACTACAGATCAGTCAGTCTCACCTCTGTGCCTGGCAAAATCTTGGAGCAGATTCTCCTGGAAGGCATGCTGAGGCACATGAAAAACAACAAGGTGCTTGGTGACAGCCAGCATGGCTTCACTAAGGGGAAATCCTGCCTGACCAATCTGGTGGCCTTCTATGATGGGGCTACAGAACTGATGGACAGGGGTAGAGCAGTTGATGTCATCTACCTGGACTTGTGCAAAGTGTTCGACACTGTCCCACACGACATCCTTGTCTCTAAGTTGGAGAGACATCAATTTGATAGGTGGGCCACTCAGGGGATAAAGAACTGGCTGGATGGCTGCACACAAAGAGTAGTGCTCAATGGCTCAAGGTCCAACTGGAGACCAGTAATGAGTGGTGTCCCTCAGGGATCGGTGTTGGGACCGATCTTGTTCAACATCTTTGTCGGTGACATGGAGAGTGGGATTGAGTGCACCCTCAGAAAGGTTGCCGATGACACCAAGCTGTGTGGTTCAGTTGATACACTGGAGGGAAGGAATGCCATCCAGAGGGACCTTGACACGCCTGTGAGGTGGGCTGATGCCAACTGATGCCAACCTGATGAAGTTCAACCATGCCAAGTGCAAGGTCCTACACCTGGGTCGGAGCAATCCCAGGAACAGCTGCAGGTTGGGCAGGGAAGAGATTCAGAGCAGCCCAAGGAGAAGGACTTGGGGGTGTTGGTTGATGAGAAAATGAACATGAGCCGGCAGTGTGCGCTCGCAGCCCAGAAAGCCAACCGCATCCTGGGCTGCATCCAAAGGAGAGTGACCAGCAGGTCGAGGGAGGTGATCCTGCCCCTCTATTCTGCTCTTGTGAGACCTCACTTGGAGTATTGTGTGCAGTTCTGGTGTCCTCAACATCAGAAGAACATGGAACTGTTGGAACAAGTCCAGAGGAGGGCCACGAGGATGATGAGGGGACTGGAGCACCTCCCATATGAAGATAGGATAAGAAAGTTGGGTCTGTTGAGCCTGGAGAAGAGAAGGCTGTGTGGAGACCTCATAGCAGCCTTCCACTATCTGAAGGGGGCCTATAGGGATGCTGGGGAGGGACTCTTCATGATGGACTGTAGTGATAGGACAAGGAGTAGCGGGTTCAAAATTAACCAGGGGAAGTTTAGATTGAATATAAGGAAGAAATTCTTTACTGCGATGGTGGGTGAGGCACTGGAATGGGTTTCCCAGGGAAGTTGTGTGTGAGTGCTCCATTGCTGGTGGTGTTCAAGGCTGGGTTGGGCAGAGCCTTGTGTGGTATGGTTTAGTTGGAGGTGTCCCTGCCCATGGCAGGGGGGTTGGAACTAGATGATCTTAAGGTCCTTTCCAACCCTAAATATTCTATGATTCTATGATTCTATGAGAGGAGGCTGCCATTCAGTCTCACTGACATTTGGATCCTGACAAGGTAGAAATACCCCCACCTCCTTACAGTCATCATTTACCTGCTCCCTGTCACTGGGCAGGTATGGCATGAGACATGAACAGCTCTTCTTCCCTTGTCACCCTACCCAGTGCTTTACTTCACAAGTGTTTGTACTTCACATGAATTATGATGTTAAAACTATTTGAGATAAACAACAAAAATCCCCTATTTTTCTCCCCCACACCAACACACACACACACTCTCTTGCTTTTCCCCCTGCACATGCCTTTCATTACTATTAACCATAAATAATATTCACAGGGTGCTATAGAAAAATCTTTTCATGATGTTGTTACCCATCACTTATATGTCATTTAAGTTTTATTCTGAAAACCAAACTTGATTTAGAGCTGTGCATTTTCTTATTGACTCTCTTTAACAACCTTTCATCACCAAACAGATCTGCTTATCTAAAGTTAGTTATCTGCCGAAGTTACGCTTTCTGTGTAGTATTAAAAGGGATAGTTACAGGCTTTCCATTATTCACTGAAAAGGCAACAGTGACTTAAAAGCAAACACAAAAGACCCAAATGGAAAATACCCCCAAGTCCTAGTATGCCAGAGGCTTTGAAGGCTTCAACACTTTTCTTATTACAGTCACAAATACTTGCCTCAGCCTGCAGCAGAACAGGGAACTAGAAGTCTGAACCCTGATAATGGGTTTCTCTCCTCCTAAAATGCCTCAGGACAGCATACATACCAGCAAAGATGCCAGGAAGACACTCACAGGCAGGATACTCGAGTACTCAGACTGTCTGACCTGTTACAATCTCCCTTGCCAGCCTCTAGCACACCAATGCCCCTACGCAGAGGGTGAGAGCCCTATGAGTGCAGGGCTAGACTCTGCCGGCACACAGCGTCCACGAGCAGAACCAGGGATCTTACAAGAGGCTCCGGAAACCTCAAGGGTGTGGAAGGTATTTATACCTGTGCCTAGGTTCAGAAAGACAGAAGCATCCTTAATGTGCTTCATACGGCTTACAAACGCCTTTGTTACTACAGCTTTTATAGCTAGCTCCCATAATTGCATACTGGCAGATGGCAGCAGGGAACCAGGGAGGTCCTGTGAGGGGAATCATGCATGTTGTTTGAAACGTCAGATCTTAAACAGTTCTAATTTTCCTTCCCTGTGCCCTTGCTGGAAGACATCCTTTCCTTCTTCCCCCAGCTACAGATCCTTTGAGCTGTTAAAATTGTCAAAATAGAACATGTGCCTATAAAGGAAACACTGTACCAGAAGAGGGAGATGGAAAAAGACAAAAGGCATGAGAAGCTGGAGCTAGGAGGCATGGAGCTCCAGCAGCAGAGTAGTGTCACGGGAGATAGAATGAGGAAGGAAGTACAGAGCTAGAGGACATGGGAAGTGAACAGACTAGAAAAGGAGTGGAGCACAGGCCAGAAAATCAAGGCTGGCAGGAAAGGAAGGGAAGCAGCCTCTTTGTATTATGAAGTTTTGTGCATGAGTTTTTCCCCTTTATTTTTGCACGGAGCATCAAGCAGCACAACAGAAGACACAAATAAGCTGGTTAGTAGTTCGGGTTTGACTGAGTCTCTCTGCTATTATTCTCTTTTTCTTCCCTTTCCTCCCCCAGTGGGCTACGTGGTTAAATGCTGACAAGCAATTCTGCCAAGGGACCAACTTCATCTTCATGTCAGCCTTCTGCTTCACTGCCTTTTAGCCTTCTTACCCTTCCAGAAGTATCACCTCACCAGCTCTTGAAGACCGAAGTTTCCCAAGGTGTCATCTTTCCTTTGCTCAGCTGACATTCAGTCAAAACCCCTCAAGCTGTTACAGCCGATGCTTACTTCAGCAAGAGATTAGAATTAAAATCCTACTGCATTAATAGAGGCTTCTTTGCTGCAGTGACTGATGGTCATTGCAACTGTTTAACACTTGCAATGTTTATGGGATTCAGGTATCGTAAAGTACACAGAAAACATGCTGGGTTTGTTTCTCCTTTAGAAGTGAACCTGAGTAATGTTATTTTCTTGAGTTTTTGGATGGTGCTGAGAAGGGAGATAAAGACAAAGAAAGATTCTGGCAGATGAATAGAATAAAAATTCTAAGCTTGGGACTCTTTTTTGTAACCAGTGCTACTGTCTGAAGCATATGGATATTGAAATCAATGCACTGTTACATTAACACTACTTCATATAATAGTGCTACAAACAAGGATACTTGGTGAAAAGGGCTCCAGAGCTTTCAAAGACTAAGAGTTGTCTCTTCCTTCACCTTCATTAGCACCCTGTGCCTCCACACACCTGCTTATCAGGAGTATGGACATGAAAGGGAGAGTAATACTGAAAACATTCACTGAAAGGTCCGAGTATGACAGAATTTATTATCAAGATCCTCCTTCCCTCAGCAGTTTCTTCAGACCCAGGCCCTTAGCCTGAAGAAAACCACTCTTCCGTAGCTGTTCCTCACAGGCAGCTGAGACTACCAGAGATATTTTGTTCTGCTTTATCCGCACTGTTCTTGGGGGATATCACACTAGGCCAGGTGTCACACAAGAGTATGAAATTAGTGTGAGCAATAACATAGAGCTGTAGCATCCACCTGATTCTGTTCATTGTGGTTAGAGAAGCAGTCGTACAGGGACAGCAGTATAGTGTCTAACATTATTTGTGATGCTAGGTTTCAGACCAACCTGTTACTCTCCCATTGACAGTGCTTCTTTATCTCTGTCATGATGTCTTAAAAAAGTGGACTAATAATATTTATTTTTTTTTAAACATCAATCCTACATAGGTTCAGTGTTCAGAGCTCAGAACACTTCCATAACAGCACCACAAACATTAATGGGAGTTTTGCTGAGGTGTGGATTAACTAACCTTACCCTTCTTAGCTACAAAACCTCTTAATATATTTTGTGACTTTCATGATACACTTAAAAAAAATTCAGGTTGACATGTCTATGCAGCTGTGCTGGAGGCGCAGATCTATGCATGCAACCTTAGAACTTTAATCAAGGCCATTGTTCCCCTCCTAAAACAACAGCAAAAAGCCCCAGCAACAAAATTTTAACCTGTGACCAATGGGGATTTTGGGATGTGCATCATCAAAAGGAGTATTACTGATTTCAATCTCTTGAGGAAGAGCAGAGGACAGCTTCATAGCAAAATTCAGAGGTAAATTTAATTTCCTGAATTTATTTCTCCATTAAAACAGAGATAATTTTTACTTTTAAAATGTACTTGCAAATATGGAAAAGAGATAACATTAAGCTTTTTTCCAAAACATTCTAGATGCACTTTGAGTGATGATTTACTATGCTCATCTGCTATTAAATTAATTACTTGCACTTAACCTTTAAATTTCAGCAGCATGAAACAAGTCTGTTACTGGCATAAGCCATCACAGTCCTTCCTCACTTAATATTATCTCTCTTCCTTTCCTTATCTGGTGATTAGCTTCAACTGTCTTTAGTGCTAATGAATCATATTCCAAGCAAGATGGAATGCTGCAGACAAACCTCTTACAACAAATCACTAGCTGACTGAAATCATCAGTGAATCCTCCAGGTAGTTTCCCACACGGCCCCTTCTCTTTTGTTAGAAGCGGTTCACAAATTTCTATGCAAGAGTATCGGGACATTCTAAACAATTTTTGCCAAAATTATTGAGTGACAAAATAATTCGAAGCAAATAATAGCCAGCAACTGCTCCTTCCCACATACACTTGCCCCTATTTCCCACTTACAGTCTTTCCCAACTTTCTACAATCTTCTGTGTGTCAGAGCTGTGGGAATTTTTTCCAACTCTGTTCCAATCTTTTCCAAGAAGAAACAGCACTGGAAAATTAGATTAGTGTAAAGATGTGGCAAGCAACACATTTGGTTTCACTGGACTGTAGCTCTACAGGGTTTACGGGCTCCATAGGCCCCTGGAAAACAACAATGTTGTGAAGTACAGTGGCAAGTGAGCAGTCAGGTGTGAGCTTTGTAATGGCAGTATAGTTGCCAAAGACCTCTTCACGTGAAACCATGATTTGATACAAAGGGAAACGAATGAAAAAAAGGGAAAAGCAGGCAAGAGGATCCTCAGTCTTTGCCAACAGTATTACAACAGAAATCTGGAAAAGTTTCATCAATCCCACAAACAGGCAAAAGCAGAAAAAGAAGTGGGATATACTCTTTACGGTATATAGTGAGCTGAAGCCAAACTAATTATCTGGTCTAATTGTGGTCTGCTCCTTTACCTCCTAGAACTATGGTGAGCCTAGACACACAGTCTTTGGGAATAATAATTAAACACCACCACTTTAATGACTCATTGATTTGCTCCTTACCAGCTGTTCTTCAATACAAAGGAGAATCTCTACCTAGTATAGAAAAGACCCCAGAACTTGACATATTGCAGAAATTCAGTTCACCTGTTGCTTTACATTTTTCTCTGGTACTGATGATGTCTGTGATGTTTCTCCTAAGACTAGAATCCTACCGTCTTTATTGACACATAAGCCAGCTTTACCACTGTCAGTCCTCATTTTTTTTAGCACAATTTCTGCTATGAAAGAATCAAGCCTGATATATAGGAAGAAAGATACACATTTCAAAGCAAGCAGAATTTTGTACACCCCTCACAGGGACACACACAACCCTCGTCTGTACTCACAAATATACAACTGGACTCCAGTTGAAGTATGCAGCCTTATTTCTGTCACTTAGGAGAAAGACCCTCACAGCACATGCTGTTGAAGGAGAAATTGGTCTGCAACATCCCTTCTTATTCAACACTGATCAAGACCAACTCTAGGCACAAGCAAATTAGGCAGTTTTCTAGGGGATCATAGCAGCAATGCCTCTGATGTGCATTTGCCTCCACAATTGAATTGCAAAAAGGCTACTGTTGCTTTTAGCTACTGAATGTTCCAGGAGTTGCATGGAGTCAGGAGAAGGATTTTGCTAGCAAGCACCACCACTCCTGTAAAATTACCAGCTGCCACCCTCTCCTGTCCCACCATAGCCTTTGGCATAGTGAAATTCAGTTCTGCGTATACTGCTGAGACAGTTCGAGGATCTGGTGCTCTGAGGCAGATACTAACCTGGGGAGAAGAATACCCAAGCACCTAATGGCAGGACCTAATCAGCAATGTCTGCTATAAACACCAATGTTTTCTGTGGAGCTGAAGAATGGTGTTACTAGATAAGAAATGTAACAAAATCCCTGAAAATTCCTGCACTGGGACATGATTTTCAAGTCTTGCTGCGAAAACAACCAGGTAAGAGAAGAGGGAATTCAGCTTCAGTACTGAAAATGTCTGCTTTAAGAAAACAAAATGAACCAATAAAACTTAGGAGGTGGAAGAAAACCCAAAACCAAACAATCACAACCCCCAAAAAAGCCAGCGGTAAAGTTACTGTTGGATCCCTTTCAATTTGCCTCAGTTATCACCTTATTTCTGGTTTCTCTACAATTCAAACAAACAGCACTCCCTGTGCAGCCTTAGAGCAGCAGCCAGCTGGGCTGTTAACATCTGAGGGTGCCTGAGTTTGCAGAGAAACAGGACCCTGAAGGTTTGCAAAAGCTGCTTTCTTCAAATCTGCATCATAGTTTCTTCATGCATGAGATAGAGTCAATATTTAATCACGTCACATGGAAGTGAGGAGGTTAAATGTGTTTACATAGGTTCCTGTGCAGAAGGTTAAATCTCTCTGCTCTCTGTGCATATTACATGGTATTTATTATTATTTTTACACTATAAATTCCTTTTATGCATATTTCAATAACACTCCCACAGAGCACCCCAAGACAATAAAAGAAATGCCACGTCATCCTGTCTCACAGTTTCTAGATTCTGCTCTTTGTTGCTACAAAGCTTTTTTCCTTCCCTGTTACTGAGAATTTTTTTTGTTTGAATATTTGCATTAAGTAAAGATGAAGCATTTGAGCATGATTGCTGCTTATTCCTCACTGGCTGCAATCCTTGTTTTTCCCTGCGGTAGAGAAGCCAGTCACATTTTAGTACAGGGACAGTGGGAGCAGCAAGAAACAAGCAAAGGCAGACAAGCTCGCTATAGGAAAGAGACCACTCATAAGGAATGACAGATGCAGATGGGGAATAGCCAACAGGCTGAAAATTCATTGAATTAAATGCTGAGCAGCAGTCCTCAGCCCCTTTTTGCTCTCACACAGTCAGGCACTTGACTGTTTTCAGCGCCTGCATTTAGGATCTTAACCATGTAGCAGGGACAAACTCCCCAGTCTCAGATCCTCAGCATATTTACAAGCCATTTCTCCTTCTTTCACACAGACAGAAAAGAAGAAATTATAAAATGGATATCCCAGTCCACAAGGACTCTGATTTGCTTTGCACCAACCACATCAAGTTGCCTGGTACCCATTTCTTGGGAAGTTGAGCCCTTAGAGTCAATTGCCCCTTATTCAACAAGCGCCTGCAGAGCACGCCCAGTTTAAGAGCTACTCCAACACACCTTCAGTGGTAACTGAGTTGCCTTGTAACTCACAGTTCACCCTGTTCAAGACGTTCTGGTTTGACTGATATCCAGTTCCACACACATCAGAACCTGATGTGGAAATTTGACTGGATTCAAGCTCCAATATCACAGTAAGTTGGATGACTGCCAAAGACAGAAATTTGTTGTCATCAGTGGAAGATGGGTCTGGTTTAAATCAAGAAAACAATCATTCTTCTCTCAAAAGGAGACATCTTAAGTTAGATTAGCTAATGCTGTCCACTGCTGACCTGGTTATCAACTGGGAACCTGACATGGGGTGGAGGACTTGGTTAGAACCTTAAACGGTCACAAGCAGCAAAAGTAGCTCCTGCCCTGGGGCTGCACCCGACATCAACAAGATGAACACAGATACTGGAGCATTCCTGTTCCAGCACTCAGCCTTATGCACCTTAAGAGTTAAAAGTTCTCAGACTTTGCTGTTTCAGTCCAAAGGAGCATGTAGCTAAAGCTTATCTTGACTACAGCAAAAAGACTCCAGGTTAGGCAGCTGCCATTCCTATGTGCAAGCAACAAGACACATACGAATAAGAAAAGCTTTGACAAGTGAGGACAGTGCTTTCTGTGCACTGCCTTCACAGCTTCACTTTCCTAGTCCTTAAACTCTTTTAATCCTACAATCTCATCAATATTGTTCCACGTGGGAGTAGCACATCCATAAATTAAAATTGTTTTGAACAAAACTGCTTTGTCCCAACACTAAACACATCATCTCCCATAATTCAAAGTTACATATGGCTCAAGCGTTTTTCATCTTCCCATTTTTCACTCCTGTAGGGGCACCTCTCCAAAACCAGATGTAAGCATTTAATCAAATCCTATTAAGCAGCCTGAAGAAGTCCTACATCAAGATTTCCTTCTGAACCACAGATTTATATTATTTCCATAGCCATTCAGTGGAGCTTTATAGATACCAGCAGTCATGATGGACCATCTCCAGAGGTGGGCCAAGTACATGCAAGCTGTTCTCTGTGCTACCAATACCATAATGCTCATCTTGTAAATGCCGATTAAGCACATATATGTGTATGTGTGCTAGAACACTCCAAGGTTCTAGCAGTCTCTGTGTGTGTGCGCACATATTGGGACAGAGGCTACTGAGCTGGAGAATGGTGCAGGCTTCTGGGGTGAGTGCTTGTGATACAAGACAGAGCATTCACACTTCCACATCTGTGCCTGAACCCACCAGCCTGCTAAGTGGTGAGAGACAATGATGGCATGTCATGATGACTTCACAGAGTTTTGACTTAGAGCTGAGTCACTCCCTGGGTATGACGTGAAACTTAAGAAATTTAATTGTGGTTCTTTTGGTTTAGGGTCTGGTGTGGTTTTTGCTTTTATTTTAATGGGATTTGATGCCTTCCAGAGAAGACCATGCAGTTTTCACAATAAATGAGGTCTGATGAAAAAGAAACAAAAAACGCCCTCTGAACTTGCAGATACCTAATGGGTGAAACATGTACTGATGCTGCCTCAGGAGCAGCCATACTCATTAATTTTAGACCACATAATAAAACTGAGACACAAAGGGATTTCCAATGTTTGGAAATATCCCAATTCTTTTGCCAAAACAAGAACACAAATGATCGAACAAAATGCCTAGCATGTGTAATAAGCCTTAACTTTGCCAAAATCCATTATTTGGCAAGAAAATCTTGACAAGAAGATTAGCAAGTCATATATCAGACTCCCCTTAAGAAAATTAATGAATATCTTTGTTTACATCAAGAATGGGCGCCAGAATTCACATATGAACTGGAGCATTTTCAGAATGTGAGGGAACACACTGCTCTAGAGATTGCTTCACCTCACCAGACATGATTTGGCATGAATTAAAAATCAGAATCTAAACTTCAGGCTGCTTCCTATCAATAATTTAGTGAACCAGACTAAGAGGATAGTTAGCATTCCCAGATTTATGGTGAGAGCTATGCTAATTATCCTCACCTCTAGATATTATTTTCTACATTTAATTACCTTGCCAGTAAAAGAGTCTGATGATAGTTTAATATAGCCTTGTAGTTCATCACAAGAATGTCTTCATGATCTAGTGTACATAAATGCAAACCAAAACCAGGAACAAATTGAAAAACACACTTAAAAAAGGCACATTTGACACTCTTGAATTATTATGACTATGACCAGCAAAACCAGCGACATACATATTTATGTAGATATATATTTAACGCAGTTAACAAAGTCAGTAGCCAAATGATAGAATAATATGTTTATATTTGGGGATCAGAAGAAACAATATGATATCAAAAATTTCCATGTTTTCCATTAGTTTCTTTGACTAATTCCCAAAGGCTCCTGTTCTACAGAGCAGGACACTCACTCATCTCCACCTACTGAATCTCTCTGAAACACCCCAAAAGCATGCTGTAAGCACAGCTATTCTCTAAGAGCTTGTGTCTTCTGTCTTTACAAGATATCAAGCCGAAAGGTCTGCTTTTACCATTGGGGACTTTTACCTAGTCTCTCCCAGTTTCCTTAAAACCATTAAAACATTAAACCTATTTCTTCTACCTCCCTGTTTACTGGAAACATTTTGGACAAATATTAAATAGAGTCTGTTAGAAGTTATCTTTTTTATCTGATTTGCATAAATCATAGAATTGTATAATAAATCAGTTTCAAAGTCACCTCTAGAGATCATCTAGCTTCAGCACATTGCTCAGGGCTTTGTCCAGCTTAGTTTTTAGATTTCTCTCACTGCCATATGCTCTGGCCCCCTAACCAACTTACTGGTCACTCCACTGAGCACTTCCAAGTTTGCCAATGTCTTCCTCATACTGTGAGGTCCAAAATGGCACACAACAATACGGATGCACTCTGCAAGCACTGGGATAAGCAGAATACTCTGGTCCCTTCATCTGGTGCCTGTGTGGTACACACCCTTATCCTGCTTTGTCACATCCTCTCTTTCTGGTCTCTCACAGTTGTGTGGTAAAATCACTTAAGACTTGATGTTTTACAGGAAAGGCTTATTAAGTAAAGATTTTTTTTAAAAAAATCATACAATAAGAGGTTTATAAATAAGAACCCTGTCTGGTCTGGGGCCCAAAGACAGGAAGAGAAGGATGCTAAAAATAAAAATAACACAAATCAGAAAACATAAGCTGACTCACCCTGAAGTTAATGCAAGCAAATGAAGTTAATGCAAAAGTACAGGTAAATTTCCATTTAGACTGTGGACTAGAGACTACCCTCCTATTAACAGAATAGGGATTACTGTTATTTATTGACTTATTCTAAAAGAAAAAACCTAGCAACAAAAAAATAAAATTCAAAGAAGCAGAGGAGAATAAGGCTTTAATTCCATTCAGTGTATTTTCAGGCCTTTCAAGAGGTATTCTGTGCTAGAAGAAATTAAATTTTCCTTTAGAACAGCAAAGTACTTGCAGTACTCCATGTGCCGTACAGATTCAATTGTTCCATAAATAAACACATGGAGGGAAGAAGAAGAAAAACAAAGTGAATACAGGAACCTAAACACCTCCTGAGACCTTTTACTCAGTCACTAGTATATTGATCATATAATACTTTTCCTAAAACAATCATCAGAGACAATAGCTAAGCAAATATGGGGGTGAGGGTGTGCATGTGTCCCAGAGGAAACCCAACAAAAACAAACAAACAAACAAGAACCCCCCAAAGACAAACCCACAGAAAAACTAATAAGAAATCAGTATCGCCTGACTATCAGTAAAGTTTATCATGTTCCCGAAGCTACCTGTAACATTTATTATGTGAGCTAAAGCCCAGTTTTGTTGGGCCCTTTGTTTTCACAGGGTCCTGAGCCATTTTTCTCTCATTGACCTGTGCTTTGAAGGCTTCGCCCTTTACCGAACCCTCATCCTGCAGCAGTTGGTATTGGAGACAAATATTCCTCTATTCTTCACACAATCATAGAATAGATTAGGTTAGCAGGGACCTTTAAATGTCATCTAGTCCAACCCTCTTGCATTGAACAGGGACATCTTCAACTGCATCAGGTTGCTCAGAGACCTCTCCACCACTCTCGTGCATGTCACTTCTCTTTCTCTTATGGGCTTTTGGATCACCTACCTCAGCCTGAGGCAAGCAAGGGAGAGTGGTAAGGAAAAATAGAGACCAAGCTCACAGAGAAGGCTCATTTCCATCTAGCAACACATAGCCACTGTATAACCTCTAGAAGATTGGATCACCTACCCATATTTTAATATTTACATATAGTAATGTGAACAGAAATCCAAGATGGTGTCAAGCAACCTCAGACTTAGACAGCAGAGGAAAAAAAGATGTGCAGAGTGGTTTGGAAATGACTCTGTCATTGATTTAGGTGTAGAAGTAACCCTCTTGACTCTGATGTAACTACTTGTGTGAGAAGAGCAAGAAAGACGGGGCTCAGGAACAAACAGTAGGTAACTCTCCAGAGGCTTCCCGAGACAGTTTAGTTTTACTACTGTTATTAATTTCCTAAGTTGTATTAAGTGACACTTAGAAAAATATCACATTTTAAATGTTATTCAACTGCTATTTATTTATGATCTTCTTTAGACAGTAACAAAAATAGCTGAGAAATTAAGTTCACTAATGCATCATTTGTTCTAAAATCTCATTTCTTATAGTCAGGGCATTTATCTATCTTGATCACTAAGCAAGAAGTGTTTCTAGGTCTTGTGGTTGTCCAAATGGAAGCGTGAAGTTTGTAGGAACTTACAGAACTGGGAGGCAGAGCTGACTGTTAACCCACTCTTACAAAAATAAGATCAATCTTTTAAAAGCAGTGATTAAGAATCTGATAAAAATTAGCATGTTGCTAATTGTCAATGCACACTGCACATGTGGCAGAAAAGCAGCCTGGAAATCCTCCTGGAACTGGGTGGGAAAAGAAGTTGTATCCCAGAAATTGCATGCTCTCTAGAAGCGAGGTCAAGCTTCCCAGGAATACTACTGAGCTGTGGCTCACACATGGAGGAAGACATCACGAGAGACCAAAGCTCAACTAGAGATGAAAGTGGTCAGTGTTCCATCAGACAGCAACAAAAGGCTTTTTGAAATATGCTAATAACAAGTGGAAGCCTAAGGAAAGTCTCAGACCAATACTTTACGAAGATTGTCACTAAAAACTGGGGATGAAGAAAAGACAGAAGGCATTTAATACTTGTGCTCTGCCTCAGTCTTCAATGTGCATGGTAGACCTGGGGCTCCCCGGTCCTGTGAGTCAGAAGACCATGGCTGCAGGAGCCGTGACTTTCCATTGGTGGACAGTGCAGTGTATGGGAGCAGTCCTTGGGGCCAGGGCTGGACATGGGCATACTAGGGAGAGCCCCACAGTGCCCTGCCCCACCTGGGCCCCGGGTTCCAGAACTGAGGTCACCATGGTGTTCCATTCTAAACCGTTGCTGGCCCGGCAACGGCCTCAGTGCCTGCAGGGACAGTGCTGTGTGTAGCAGCACCAGCGGCACTAGGGGTGCTTTTCTTTTGTGGAGGAGCACTCCGGTCTTGAGCTTCACAAGCTCTCTATTTAGCGGTCCTCTTCCAGCTCTGTGAGGATGGGCCAGTGGCTCTGCTGCTGTGGGTCCAGGTGGGTTGCCCCACGGCTCGGGGACACGCTGGCACACCTGCACCCCAAAGCAGCCGCCTTGCTTATGCCCGATGGCATCTGCCCTGCAGGGATGACCCTGACTCAGAGCAGCAGTGCACGCCTGACCAGGCATTGCTCGAGCCACTGCTGCGGGAGCGCGTGCGGGTGACCCAGGGCCATGGCCAGGGGAAGAAGAGGGACCTCCTCCTCTTCAGGGACAGTGTGGTCATCGCCAAGGCCAAGTAAGACCGACAGAGCCCAGCCTGCCTTTCCTCCCAAGCCACGGCCCTGGCACCAGGGCACCAGAGCAGGGACAGCCAAGGTGCAGCCCCAGGCCTCCAGCACCCTGCTGCTGGATGCACCTGTGGCTGTGCCTGTGGCAGGCAAATGTTAGAGGGGAGCCAGCAGGCTCGGGCACCTCCGGGTCACTCCCTGCTGCTTCTCTCTGCAGACGTGGCAGCACCCCGAGCCCGCTGCTCTGCCTGGCCCTGGGCCTGCTCCAGGTGCTGAGCGGCGGGAAGGGCTCCACTGGGGATGACACTGAGGAGGAGGAGGAAGGGAAGTCTGTGAGCTCCCTGGTCTTCCTCTGGCCCTGCGGCTCCTGTGTTGTCACCTTCTGGTGAGTCCCGGTGCAACGTCCCACGAGAGGCGTGGGCAGTACCTCTGTCCTGCCCCACAGGGCATCCTCTGCTGGGGCACAGCGGGCACTCAGGCTGTTTCTGCTCTCTTTTGGCAGCTCCCAGGCAGTGAAGGAGCTCTGGCTCAGCGCCCTCCTTGGGTAAGCCCTGCCTGGCACTGAAGCACAGGGCACAGGGCAGCCTGTGCTCCTGTCATGGGGGGGTGCTTCACATGTGACATACAATCGATAACGAAACACCTCTGCTGGGCTTGGCAGAGGTGCCCCAGAGGTTGCAGGCAGAGGTGTTCCCGCAGCTGCAGGCAGAGGAGTCCCCACTGCTGAGCAGCCACAGATGCCACAGCTGCTTCATCCAGCTGTGTCAATCCAACTCCTGCCCAGCCCCATCCTCACCACTCCCGCTGCTCCCACTCCACTGCCGCAGGGGTACCAGCCCTTCCGGGCAGCATGGAAGTGCTCCCCAGGCTGGCAGCAGAGGGAGGAGCTGCCTTGGGTCTCACGCAGCTCTTTCTCTGCCCCTTCCCCGTGCGCAGACCACCGGAAGGAGTGCAGGGAGCCCGGGTGACCCGGCTGCCATCCATCCGGCTCGTGCTGAAGGAGCTGAGGGGCCGCAATGCTGTGAGTGTCCCTCCTTGCCTCTGCTCTGCCCCCAGGGGCTGCCCCAGCCCAGCATCAGCTGCATAGCTCCTCACCTTCTGCTCTTTTCCTCTTGCCCAGGCAATGACACTGGATGCCAACAGCCTGGAGAAGCTGCTCCAGCGCCAGGCTCAGGTCAGGGTCACTCGAGGCATAATCCCCACCTCTCATACACGGCTAGGGGCTGATGCAGCTCGCTGGGGACCCTTTCTGCTGAGGGGCTGCTTGGTGAGTGCAGGCCATTTCTTGCAGGCTTGTGCCAAGCAGCTGCCACCTGCTATCTCTTCCAGCAGTGACGGCAGACATGGCCAGGTGGATGGTGAGTTTGGAGAGGACAGGGGCAGGATGGCCCTTCTCTCCTGCTCTTGTAGGCGGGCATGCCTGCTGCGATGGGGCTGCTGCTGCCCTTCCCATTGGGGCCCGTTCATCCCCATTGCTTGGCAGCAGGAGAGACCTGAGCCCCGGGGCCCCTCGGTCCCAAACAACACCGCCTCTCCCGTGGCATCGACAGTGGGGGGACAGCATGGAGGGAGTCTGGGAGCTCTCTTGTGGTGCTTCCCCTCCATGGCTGTTTGCTCTGATTCCCTTGGCAGCAGGCAGGTCCCGGAGGAGCAGGATGAGGCTGCCCTGGCCATTTGCACGGCCAGGGACCTCAGCTGCACCAGAGGTGCCGGGGCCATCAGGCTCTGGTTGCATGGGAGCTCTCTTTGGCCGCCCCCTGGGAGACCTCTGCAGCCAGGATGGCATGCTGCCCAAGCCCATTCAGGTAAGGCAGCCTGGTCAGGGGGTCCACATCCCATCCCACCTTATCCCATCCCATCCCGTCCTCTCCCATCCCATCCTGCTGGCTCCTCCAGAGAAGGGCTGTCCCAAGCACCTACCTCAGGGCCTGTCTCCAGCCTGGCAACTCTCCTCCTCTGTGCCCTCAGGACCTGCTGGCTCTGCTCAATGAGCATGGGCCATCCACAGAGGGGATCTTCCGGCTGTCAGCCGGTGAGCGTGCCACCCGTGAGGTCAGGGAGGCCCTCGATAGCGGGGTGGAGGTCCACCTGGAAAGCCAGCCCGTGCTGTTGCTGGCTGTGCTCTTGAAGGTGAGCCCTGCTGACCTGGAGCCTGCAGCTCCCGGCTGTTTTGGTGCTGATGGGCACCTGCGAGAGCACAAGCAGAAACCCAGCCGCCTGCTCATGAGCCAGAGGGCTGGGAATGCTGCGAGTGCTCCTGGGGGTCAGTGGCTAAAACCTCACGCGGAGCCCTTGGCACCGCAGGACCTGCTCCGGAAGATCCCCTCCAAGCTCCTCGATGGCCAGCTCTATGAGGAGTGGATGGGCGCCATGCAGAAGACCAGCAGGCAGGAGAGGCTGGCAGCACTGAGAGCGTAAGTGTGGCAGCAGCTGCAGGGACCAGCACAGGCTGGGGTTCTCCTGCAAAGCAATGGTCTGCCTGAAATAGCCATGGTTTCTGCAAGCCACCTCTGGCTTCTGTGGTGTTTTGGGGGAGAAGGGCACAGGGAAGCATTTCTGTCCATGGAGCACTTCCTACGGGCATTGGGGGTTGCTCCAACAGGGGCCTCTGTGAGAAGGGCAGGGATGAAGGGAGGTGGCTGTATCTCAGTGAAGGCAGTCTCTCTGCCGTAGAGCAGGCGGTGGCCTTGGGTGAGATCAGCCTGGGAGACCTGTGTTGTCAACACTGACTTCATTAACACTGTGCTCCCGCTCCCTCAGGGTGGCCAGCAAGTTACCTGATGCCAACCTGCTGCTGCTGCGGCACTTGCTGTCTCTGCTCAGGGACATCTCCAGGAACGTGAGCATGAGCAAGATGACGGCTGCGAACCTGGCCATCTGCGTGGGGCCAAACCTCCTGAGCCCACTCCAGGAGCTGCCCCTGGATGCCCTGGCTCAGGAGACAGGCAAGGTACGCTGTGTTCACCACCAGGCTACAGCCTCCCCAGCCCACTCCAGCTTTCCTGTTCAGAGAGTCCTGGCTGCCTCCTCCCATCAGAAAAGAAGTGCGGCAGCAGCCGGGAAGGGCAGTGCCAGGGCTGCACCTTCCTGCACAGAAGCACGTGTCCAGCTGGGAAAGGCTGTTTGAGCCCTTATCAGGCCCTCGGTGAAAGCAGTGCTTTGCTGTGTGCAGGTGACCCAGCTCGTGCAGTTCCTCATCGAACACCAGGAGGAACTCCTTGGGCAGGAGGTCACCTGTCTGGCCAGCGAGGGGGACGAGGAGCCACCAGCACCACCAGCAGAGGCAGAAACAGCCGAGGTTTGTGAAGTGCACAAAGAGCATGACAACAAAAGCCTTCCCCTTCAGAAGGTGGGGCTGCTGCCGCAGGGACAAGCACGATCAGCCACCGGCCTGCAGCTCTGCCAAGCACAAAGCAAGGCGGATGCAGGTTGGCCATCCCGCTTTGTGTGGTGATCCCGCAGCTGGCTCAGCTGAGCTGAGCAAAGCCATCCAAGGGCTGTGCCTTTCAGAGCTAGGGTAGCAATTGGGCAGGGAGGTGCTTGCCCCCTGCTGACTTACACATTTCCATTGCAGGTGCCTCCTGCTGCTCCTGAAAGCGAGCCACAGAACAGCTTTTGTGGGGAGAAAAGGTAAAAGTACCTAGCTTTGCTTGGTTCAAGGTAATCATGGCTTCAGCTGTCTAACAATCCTGTTGAATGGAAAGGTTGCCAGGCACTGCCAAAGAGAACAGAAAGCGGCGAGCAGCCTCTGAAGAGGGGAGCGATGGGCCACCCTGTCGGAAGAAGAGCAGGTTGTCCACCGAGCCCTTATCAGGGATGGGCAACTGAAAGCAGGGGAAGAAGGAGGAGTGCGGGTAGGTAGCAGACCCTCTTTTCCATCTAAGTTCTGAGTATAGGAAATATTCCTGAGGTGCACAGGATGGTCCTAGAAAGGGGGCATGCAGATGTCCTCCGGGGAACATGTGTGTCAGCAGAAACATACCACCGCAGCATTGGCAGGTTTCATTTTGCCCCTGTAGAAGCCCAGTTTGTGTAAGTCTGATTTTAGTATGGCACACTGAGGGATGCTGCTGCTTGGGTTTTGGAAAGGACCATGCTAGAGCTTCCCAGGGCTCCCTGCTGAGCCCTGCTGCCTGGCGAGGGGGCACTGCACATCCCTGTCAACTTGCCATGCTCTGAGTGTATCAATCATCTGGGTTGAGAAGGGACTAAAGCAAACTGCAGTTGCCAATAAGGAGCCTCTCCCCTGTGCTAGGAATGACCCCTTTTACAGCACTTCCAAAATACCCAGGAGAGCCAAGTCCTGCCTGTTTCTGCCCTCATGGTTTCATCAGCTCTTTCTGACTCTGCCCTTGTAGGTGCCCATGTACTGCTTGAGCTCCCCAGATGAGCTCTGCCGTCTGGCCTTCAGGTTCCACCATGTGGCCCCAGCACCACCCCGGTGGCAGCGAGGACAGAGCCACGGTGTCCTTCTTCTCTGTATGGAAGGGGCCACCAACCCACCCTGGAGCCAGAGCAGCGCCGTCAGGCCCATCCCAGCCCTCACGGGGGCCTTTCTGGGTCTCTCATCAGCTCTGCCAGCAAATGCCCACCCGCTGGTGCATCTCCCGAAGTGGGGAGCTGGATTTTGAATTCCATCTGACTGCGTTTATTACTGCGTTTGTTACTATGACTGCTAATGCATTTATTACTCTGTTTTTAACCACATTTGTTAGGCTGTTACTGTTTCTTTTAAAAACTAATGTTAGGATATACTTTAGGATATATTTAGGCTATAGCTTAGGAAACATTCTAGGATAGTTATTTCACGTTGTTTGAGTACAAACTTCATAGTTTCTTAGATTATAGGATAGTTAGGGTTGGAAAGGACTTCTAGCAATTTCATGTTAGTTCACAAGACTTGTCTTGGAGTGGCTTTACAGCTCTGTTAGTAACAAAGCAGAAAGAATTACAAAAGTTGTATCTGTCTCTCTGCCTTGCCATCTGCATCCTGCAGAATGCAGAAAAAGAAAGTATTCTGCAAAACAGGAGAGAAAGTATGCTGAGAGAGTCTCTGGCTTGGGCAAGAAATGAGAGAAAGATATTTATGAATGCAGAGGAACTACTACTGCACCTTGGAAAAGATTCAAATATGCTCCAGATGAGTACTGGCCTGCACTTGGAATACAGCTGCATTATCTTAGACACCTGTTAAGGTCCAGAAGAGAAAATTGTCTCTAAGAGAAAATGCAGGCAGGCAGGCAGCACAAAGGAGCATGGAACTGAACCACTGTGTTTTCATTGACAGCTGCTCTTTCTGGGCAGGAAGATGCTGAAACAAAACCGAAAAAGCAACAATAAGAAAACAAAAAACAAAAAAAAAACCACAAAACCAAACAAAAAACCTCCAACAAGAGCAACAACAACAAAAAACTGTGAAAAAACAAACACCCCCAAAACCCAACCAAACGAAAAAACCCAACCCTAAATCCTATTTGGGAAAAAGAAAAAAAAGAAAAAAATCCCTCTGATCCCTCCGCATGGGAGAGGGAGTCAGATCAGCTCTCAAGATCTTAGTGTGATCTACCATAGATGTCCAGTGTCTACTGTGATACTTTACAAACAGAAGGCTATCTAAATGCCATTGGAAATGATAGCAGGCATCCCAGCCATCTGCAGACAAAACTGTCTCACATCTGAGTACCAACAGAGTGATTTGTTTGTAATAGGGCTGAGTGGCTGATACACATGCATTCTCTTTGCATTTGCTGGAATATGTTGTACAGAGTGCCTGCAGTTCTCAGCATTTCTTCATATGTGTTATGCCTTTCTGAATGTTCTTACCCTATCTACACAGAAATAAAGTGAGAAATGTATATCTGGCCAGTCTCTGTATTTGGATGAGCCCCTTCCCCTTTTATTCCCCTCTCCACCTCTGGGTTTCATTTCTCTCTCTCTCTGATACTTGCCTGTCCAAGAAGACAAAAAGGTCTCATTTGTATAAGCCTTTTCTTCCCCTCAGGAAATTTGTTGTTTCTCCTAAAAGACCTGAGGGGCACTTGCATCCAAGAAAAGGTCTTGACAAGGCAAGAACTTGAGTATGTTGCTACTTCTTCTAATCTGAGAAACAAAAGCGCTACTTTTGACAGAAGGCCACTGGTCAGTATTCTGTGACCTGGCTATGCTTTCATTCCATCCTTCTTCCCATTCGGTACCAAAGCTCCATATCTATTAGCCATGTTGCCACGCCACAGACTCTATTAGGAAGAGAATAATTTAAAGATTGTAGGGAACTTCTGTTTATGGAAAGGAGATTATTTTTTGTCAGCTGGAAAAGCTAGAGCTTGTAAGTTTCAAGGGGACAGCCACTTCAAATCTACCTCATCTAAAAAGTAGCTGATGAATTAAAAGCTGTTCTCTATTAGCTGGCAATGATAGGAAAGACTCCTCTTCCTCAGGGAAAAGTAAAACCCCAAATCACGCAGGATGTTCAGAACAAAAGGTTGAATGGAAACTAAAGTACCCATGCCCTTATTCCAGTAAGGGGCAGCAAGACACGGGGCAGCAAAGGTCTTGAAACAGTTCCCTCATCCCTAGGGAATGTTTTCTACCTATTGGAACAAACTGGAGCAAACTGGCACGATGATCTGGAGCGCCCAAGCTGACCAAGCTGCCCTCCAGGTGGTCATCCTCAGTTACAAAGTGCTGGGATGACTGAATTATGCTAAGGACTATGTGTCTTCTGTATGCACATACTTACGAAATGTGGGATTCTGATTTTAGTTCTAAAAATAAGTACCTACTTGGTAAACATGACTCACTGCTGTTTCTGCTGTCTTGAAATCTGTATTTGCTTCCCATGTGCTGGAAGAGGAGGGAAATCTGGGAAATGGATGCTCACAATATCATAGAGAAACTAATTTGTCACAGTGATGGAAGAACATAAACTTACTACGTTTGTAGTAGCATCTCACTGCTTTGCTTCTGAACTGATTGTTTTCTGGTCATCAGGTGTTCAGCACACGAGTTGTTTTTTAATCATTGTGATTGCAGTCATGGCTCAGAGAGGGATTTTTCTTTCAATTCCAGAACATCAGAAATCTCCTGATGTCTGCAAGTCCTTTGTAGGGTGGATTGCCACATTCCTATGTGCTGGCAGGGTTTCTTGCACCAGACTCACTGACAAGTGAAGGTGAGCCTGCAAGAAGCTGTTCTCTTGTTCCTGCAGTGCTGATGTTGCTGTCAATTTTTGTTTCTGCCAGCTCATTAGATTTGTTTTCCCTGGCAAATGTATCAGGTTAGAAATATACGACTATAGAAATATAGAATAAAAAATAGAATATAGAAATACACTCGGTTAGTACCTGGAGGGGAGACTGCCTGAGAATGCCAGGTGCTACAGGCTTACCCAGCTCGCTCAGTTGGGAGAGCATGAGACTCTTAACCTCAGAGTTGTGGCTTTGAGTGTCACGTTGATTGCCACTGACTGGAGGGCTTTCTGAGTCTCATGCTCTGCCAGTGAAGAGGTGAAGCCACGAGGAAGCAGAGACAGGATACCCGACCCAAACTAGCTAAAGGGGTATTCCATACCTTTTTGTTTATGCCTTGTTTATACTGGGCACGCCATGCCCAGTATAGAAACTGGGGACAGGTACCCAGAAGGGTTAAATCACTGCTCGGGTTGGTCTGGGTATCAGTCGGAGGGTGGTGAGCAATTGTTTTCTCTTCCCTTGTTAGTTCCCTTATCATTATTATTATTGGTGGTAGCAGTAGTGGTTTGTGTTATACCTTAGTTACTGGACTGTTCTTATCTCAACCCTTGTAATTACATTCTTTCTATTGCCCTCCCCATCCCTCCAGGAGCAAGGGGAGAAAGAAGGACGGGAGTGAGTGAGCAGCTGTATGGTTCTGGGTTGCTGACTGGCTTAAACCACGACAGATGTAGACACAGTGAACCTGTTTGATAGAAAGATCTATCTATCTATCTATCTAATCTATCATCTATACATCTATACATTCACACACACACATACACATATAAATATATGCTATGATGCAGAAAGACAAAGAAACTCTGAACCTTTTCCCTCTCACCCCACCCTTTGTAAATTGATTTATGTGTGAACTTAAACAACTAAACACCTCCTTCACTGTCAGAAAAGCTATACTTCATGTCTACTTAACACAAGTAACACAGTGTGTTTCCCAAATGCTATTAGGAAGAATAAATTAGCAGGCAGTGATTCCTGCTTTACTGTGTCTGTTCTCTTCTAAACCTGCCCATGTGGATTATTCCTTTAACAGTTACTTAGTCTGAGCTGAGCCATCCTGTGTCAATCTGTGAGCTTCTGCCAGGGCAAATCAGGTTGGAAGTGTTTCTGTCCTGCTCCAATATCAATAGCTTTATATGATATAAATGAATAAAGAATCTGGTCACAGAACTGTAGCACTGTAATAAATCAAAGGGCATTCAGAGAATCACAGAATCATAGAATAGATAAGGTTGGAAAGAACCTTCAAGGTGGATGAAAGATCATCCAGTTCCAACGCCCCTGCCATGGGCAGGGACACCTCTCACTAAATCATGCCACCCAAGGCTCTGTCCATCCCATCCTTGAATACTGCTGGGGATGGAGCATTCACAACTTCCTTGGGAAACCTGTTCCAGTGCTTCATCACTCTCACAGAAAAGAACTTCTTCCTTATATCTAATCTGAACTTCTCCTGTTTAAGTTTTCACCTGTTGCCCCTTGTCCTATCACTACAGTCCTGAACAAAAAGACTGTCTCCAGCATCCTTATAGGGTCCCTTCAGATACTGGAAGGCTGCTATGAGGTCTCCACGCAGCCAGTGTATCCATTGGAATTTGCCTGGGGCCGTGAAGGCAATGTTAGCTGCCTGTTCTAGCTGGAGAAGTAAAAACCTCAAGTTTGGTGCAGTAGACAACAGAGGCTGAACAGCCCCAACTTTCTCAGCCTGTCTTCATATGGGAGGTGCTCGAGCACACTTATCATCTTCATGGCCATTCTCTGGACTTGCTCCAACACCTCCAAGTCCTTCTTATGCTGAGGACATGTTCTGGTTTAAGGCCAGCCGGCAACCCAGAACCACACAGCTGCTTGCTCACTCCCCCCCCCCCCCCTTCCTCCGCCTGCTCCCAGAGGGATGGGGAGAAGAACTGAAAGAATGTAACTCCAACAGGTTGAGATAAGAACAGTCCAGTAACTAAGGTATAACACAAACCACTGCTGCTACCACCAATAACAATAATGATAAAGGAAATAACAAGGGAAGAGAATACAACCGCTCACCACCTGCTGACCTATACCCAGACTGTCTCATGCAGCTATCTGAGCCTCCTCGGTAACTGCCCCCAGTTTATATGCTGGGCATGATGAGTTGTGGTATGGAATACCTCTTTGGTCAGTTTGGATCAGGTGTCCTGTCTCTGCTTCCTCCAAGCTTCCCCTCCTCCCTGGCAGAGCATGAGACTCAGAAAGTCCTTGGTCAGAGTAAACATTACTGAGCAGCAGCTAAAAACATCGGTGTTATCAGCGTTGTTCCCAGGCTGAAAGTCAAAAACACAGCACTGCACCAGCTACTAAGAAGGAGGGAAATGACTACTATTGCTAAGCCCAGAACAGTATCCACCCCTTATTCCATACCGTTCATGTCACTGCTCAGGTCCCACATTTTTCAATATACCATCACTCTTGTCCTTTATATATATATATGTGTGTGTGTGTGTACACACACACACACACACACACACAGAGATCATTCCATGAGTCCATTCGGTCCATGATGTCAGGTTTCATCTCTTGTAACAGTCTTTCAGAGCAGGATAGTTGCCATTGCTGCAACCACCCCCACAGGGCATTTGCCACCATCCATGGGTCAATATAGAGATAAAGTACTGGCCATTTTTTCCTTCAGCAATGTCCAAGGCCAGCTGGATGGCTTTCACCTCAGCAAACTGACTCGATTCACCCTCTCCTTCAGCAGTTTCTGCAACTTGTTGTCGAGGACTCCATACAGCTGCCTTCCATCTACGATGCTTTCCCACAATATAGCAGTGCCCATCAGTAAACAAGGCATACTGCTTTTCACTTTCTGACAGTTCATTATATGGTGGGGCCTCTTCAGCACGCATCACCTCCTCCTCTGGTGACATTCCAAAATCTTTGCCCTCTGGTCAGACCATGATGACTTCTAGAATTCCTGGACAACTGGGATTTCCTATTAGAGCTCGTTGCGTAATTAGTGCAGCCCACTTACTCCATGTAGCATCAGTTGCATGATGTGTAGAGGAGACCCTGCCTTTGAACATCCAGCCCAGCACAGGCAACCAGGGTGCCAGGAGGAGCTGTGCTTCAGTGCCGATCACTTCCGAAGCAGCTCGGACCCCTTCATAGGCTGCCAGTATCTCTTTTTGAGTTGGGGTACAGCTGGCCTCGGATATTCTGTATCCCCAACTCCAAAAGCTGAGGGGTTGACCTCGAGTCTCCCCTGGAGCTTTCTGCCAGAGGCTCCAGGTAGGACCATTCTCCCCGGCTGCGGTGTAGAGTACATTTTTTACATCTGGCCTGGTCCAGGCTGGCCCAAGGGCTACTGCATGAACTATCTCTCGTTTAATTTGCTCAAAGGCTTGTTGTTGCTCAGGGCCCCATTTAAAATCATTCTTCTCCTGGGTCACATGATAGAGAAGGCTTTCAATCAAACTGTAATTTGGGATATGCATTCTCCAGGACCCCACAGCACCCAAGAAAGCTTGTGTTTCTTTCTTATTGGTTGGTGGAGACGTTGCTGTTATCTTGTTGATCACATCTGTGGGGATCTGGCGGCGTCCATCTTGCCATTTTATTCCCAAAAATCGAATCTCCTGTGCAGGTCCCTTGACCTTACTCCGTTTTATGGCAAAACCAGCTTTCAGCAGGATTTGGATTATTTTCCTCCCTTTCTCAAAGACTTCTTCCATTGTATCACCCCACATGATAATGTCATCAATGCATTGCAGGTGTTCTGGAGCTTGCCCTGGTTCCAGTGCAGTCTGGATCAGTCCATGGCAGATGGTAGGGCTGTGTTTCCACCCCTGGGGCAGTTGGTTCCAAGTGTACTGGACGCCCCTCCAAGTAAAAGCGAACAGTGGCCTGCCCTCCACTGCCAAAGGAATTGAGAAAAATGCATTGGCAATATCAGTCATGGCATACCACTTGGATGCCTTTGACTCCAGTTCATACTGAAGTTCTAGTGTATCCAATACAGCAGCACTCAAGGGTGATGTGACTTCATTCAAGCCTCGATAGTCTACTGCTAGTCTCCACTCTCCATTAGACTTTTGCACCGGCCATATGGGGCTGTTAAAGGGTGAGTGGGTCCTACTGATCACTCCTTGACTCTCCAGTCTACGGATCAGCTTATGAATGAGAGTCAGGGAGTCTTGGTTGATACAATATCGCCGCTGGTGCACTGTTGTGGTCACGATTGCCACTTGCTGTTCTTCGACCTTCAGCAACCCTACAACAGAAGGATCCTCTGAGAGACCAGGCAAGGCAGACAGCTGCTCAATCTCCTCTGTCTCCAAAGTAGCAATACCAAAAGCCCATCGGTACCCTTTTGGGTCTTCAAGTACCCTCCTCTCCTGAGATAGTCTATGCCAAGGATGCATGGAGCCTCTGGACCAGTCACAATGGGGTGCTTTTGCCACTTCCTCCCAGTCAGACTGATTTCAGCCTCCAGTACAGTCAACTCTTGGGATCCTCCTGTCGCTCCAGAAATAGAAATGGGTTCCACCCCTTGACAGCTTGATGGCATCAGAGTACACTGTGCACTGGTATCTACTAGAGCCTTGTACTTCTGTGGGACTGATGTGCCAGGCCATCTGATCCACACAGTCCAGTAAATCCGATTGTCCCCTACCTGGCTGGAGGCAGGGACCCTCTAATAGTCATCACAACGCTGGACACTTAAGCCTTATAGAAAGGGATTATTCTTCTTTATCACAGGAACTGGAGTATAATCAGCTCTTCCACTCTATCTGGGAACCTGCTCACCAGAGACTGAAGTTGCAGCCTTCATGGGATGATTGTCCTTGACCTTTGTTCTCCTCTTCAATTCACACACCCGTTCCTCCAGAGCTGAGGTAGGTTTTCCATCCCACTTCCTCATGTCTTCTCTGTGCTCCCGCAGAGAAAACCATAGGGAGGCCCATGACCTCCTATATCTTCTGTCTTGAGCAGTGGGACTCCTCTTGTTCAGTGGTGAAATTCCAAAGCACTGGAGGGGCCCACTGGCCTAGATACTTGCCCATACTATATCACACACCCTGCCACTCATGACTGCCTGGGCTCGGGGAAAACCTTTTGGTCCTCCTATATTGTCATCTAACCCTAGACAAGACCCAGACTCAACTCTGCTTAACTTTCAAGGTCAGACAAAATGGTCATGGATAAAACACACTCTGTGTACGTGCCAACATAGTGATCCCCATCACAATCAGCAGGCAGATCTCAAGGGTAGCCAAAGGCCATTCAGTATCTTCAGAACTCGCAAATGATGCTGTAAACAGTCTGGGGGGTGGGGCTGGGAACGTAAGGGAATGTCTCCGTCATGGGTTGACCACCCAAGGAGGGAAAAAAAGGACGTGTAATTGCTAAACACTTCTATCGTATACCTCCCAAAATATAGAGGTGGTGACCACACTGGGAATGCAAGCCAGATCAGTTTCATGATCAATGAGTCTATTGTATTACAAGTCATTACCACAAAATACAGTAAAACAAGAACCTTAGCCCAGGTCCCCAGCCGATTAAACACTAAACCAGCAAATACTGGCTGTAAGTAAGGTACAAAATGCTGAAACTGTGAGATCAAGAGCAATAACTTTGGGAGCCAATAAATCAGCACTGTGACGAGTGACTATTAATCCGAAAACAATGAATGGTTATCACAGATACAATTAGACACACTCTGGTCAGATCTGTTGTTATCTCAACCCTTCCTGCCCCACATTGGGTG
Source organism: Myiopsitta monachus (assembly GCA_017639245.1). Taxonomy (NCBI): domain Eukaryota; kingdom Metazoa; phylum Chordata; class Aves; order Psittaciformes; family Psittacidae; genus Myiopsitta; species Myiopsitta monachus. The sequence goes on from CM029924.1 coordinate 42,996,657, forward strand.
CCATAAAGAACTGTCATGGTTTAAACCCATCCGGCAACCCAGAACCACACAGCTGCTTGCTCACTCCCCCCCCCTTCCTCCACCTGCTCGCAGAAGGAGGGGAAGGAGAATCAAAAGAATTTGACTCCCACAGGTTGAGATAAGAACAGTCCAGTAACTAAGGTATAACACAAACCACTGCTGCTACCACCAATAATAATAATGAAAAGGGAAATAACAAGGGAAGAGAATACAACTGCTCATCATCCGCCGACCGATACCCAGCCCGACCCGAGCAGTGATCTAGACCTTCTGGGTGACTGCACCCAGTTTATATGCTGGGCATGATGTGCTGTGGTATGGAATACCTCTTTGGTCAGTTTGGATCAGGTGTCCTGTCTCTGCTTCCTCCTAGCTTCCTCTCCAACACATGAGTTGCTTTACCTCAAATAGGATGTACCCTCTTGCATTCAGAGACAGCACATGGATACAGAAACCCTTTCTTAACCTTCTCGTTGAGAGTGACTGTAGAAATGTGTTTACAAACATGGCTAGGGAAAGAAAACTTTTCTTTTGAGTTTTCACAGTGAATGGAGAAATTGACTCAGATTAACACCCCAAGTGCCAATCCAGGAGATAGGCTAAGAGTAATTTCATGGTTGCTCCAAAACATGGGGACTTGGCACAGTTGTTTTAATTTTATTATGGTCCTCAAGATGGAAGACAATTCCTCAGCCAAATGCTTTCCATGGGTGAGTTTTGCAGCATTCAACTATTTTCCCAAAAATGTTTTATTTGCAACATCCAGGCTTTTCTGAAGTTATGTTCATTGTGAACCTTTTCTAAACAGTACTTCCAACAGGGTCAATTTTTTTTCATAAGCATCGTGTTCCCTGTTCAGGATTCAAATGTGAAGGTTCCACCTTATTCACTTCCTCCCTGCACATTAAAGACTATATTCCACCACCATACCCTTGCCCTCCAAGGGTAGTTTCTTATTTGATGTTCTGTGTAAGAATTCAAGGTGATGTGCCTTCTACCAGCCCAGGAGCTATTGCATTACACCTTAGGGATTCATTTGCCATTACTCCTGTGGTACACCTAAAGTACAATGCTCTCTGCTAATGCAAGCTACTGTAATGGAAATGTTATGCATAAATAAGACAAGTCATTAACTGGAAAAAAACACATGGAGATCCATTAATACCAGTCTCTTGTTTTTTGTTCTTTACAGCATTTTCAAACCAGTTTGTCTTTTTGCTGTATTCCCCCTTGGCCAAAGCCCATGTTCAAAAGCACTGGGACAATGTGTTGTTTTTCTTATTGGCAAAGTGAAAAGCTTTCGATATTCTCTCATATTTACATGGCAAATGGATTTCCATTTTGCTTTCAGCAAACAAGTTGCTTCTCTAATAGTCACACTGTGTTTAGCTGTCAAAGGGAGAAACAGTCTATCATGAGAACACGTCGTGTGAACATTTTTGTCAGCTAATGAACCTTCCTTTAAAGAGCCTGTAGGCTGACGGAATGCAAGTGTTGCAGGAGGAAGGAGAGGAATAAAAGAATCAAGACTCTCAAATGCATTAGTTTATCACTATTTATGATGCCTGTGAAGCCAGACAAGTGCCTTTCAGGTAAAGTACAGTCTTCATTCATTTCTTCTCCTTCCTAATGAATTCAGCATCAGTAGATTAAACTAATTCCATCTTCACAGGAAGGAAATGTTCCAATGTGTTTTGTGTCTGAACAGATTATTAACACCAGACTCACGCTTTTTAACCAAGAGCTTTAGAATATGCTTTGTTCGAAGTCTGAAACCAGTTTCCCTGAAGTGCCTCTTTCACTCTTCACGAGAGAGAGCAGAGAAATAACCTTGTAATAAATCTTAACACAGACGCAAAGTCTAGCTCTGTATGTAAATAAGTATGTTTTTTCTAGTATATGACTATATGATTTCAACTGTTATTTACCAGAACTTTAAACACAAGTCCAGAAAAGAGACAGACACACAAGAGCAGTTTTTAAGTTACTGCAGGAAAAGCTTGAGTCAAGAAAACATGTCTTAGTCAGAAATCCCAGATGCAGACTTTTAAACTATAGTTACAAATAGTAAGCAACAAGTATGATTGAACAGTTCTGGGTAGAAGGATATTTTAGACTGACTTCTTAAGTCTGTTATTAAATGGTTCTACTTCATGTTTCAAACAAGTGATCTGGTATGGCAGATCCAAAAAAAAAAAAGAAAGAAAAAAATCCAGAACAAAACAAAAACAAAACCAACCAACCAAGCAGAAAACCCACCCATCCCCAGCACACGCAATTCCCAATCTTACAGTCTTTCTTCACATGACCTCTTGAAACTAGTTTCAAGAAAGACAGTCTCTTACCTTCACTCTCTACCTTGCACTCACAATCCCCCAAATTAGTGAAGTGGGGTATAGTATAGATCTACTCCTTATCTCAGGAGTACATAGAACAAAAGTGGAATTTACTGCTACTTGAGCCTACAGGTCCTATCACTGATTGTTCAGTACTTCACTCATTGCTACTCCTTGAGCTCTATAGGGATAGGAATTGTGTCAGTCCCCACTCAATCACCCAGGCGCCCTTCTTGTGACCCTGTCCTTTGGCAGTTCTGTGATTAATGAGGTTGCTTTCCCTCAAAGTAGTGTGCCACATATATTAGACTTGCAATCCTTTCAGATTTAAGGACAAAGGATCCCCAGAGCTGCCTGTAACATCAAATCTGCTCAGTGCTGAAGGGATGGTATCTGAAGAAATAAAGGTGGAGGTCAACATAATTTGAACAGCTGTCTAATCTGACACTAGACAACAAACATGTACTTCATTCAGTCCAAGTTAGTTTGGTTTTTCCTTCTGCAGTGCTATTCACAAATTGACCTTATCAGTTATTTGGAACCCACACCATCACTGCAATTCATCATTTCCCAAAGAAAACTTCTCGCCAGCTCTAACAGAGCACTTTTTTTCCTCCCCACATACTCCTTCATCATTTGTACTGAGCATCTATGACACTCACTGCAGTTTTCATTTCAAACTCTAACTGCTCTCAGAATTTTACCCACTTTAAGCTATCATGTCACCAACTACCTCTGATCAACATTATCATCATTTTTTTGGCAATCCACCAACTGGTTTTGTAACTTCAAGGCTCTCCAAGTTCAGCAAAGTAACACATCAACAGCTGAGTTTTTAAGAGCTAGAGCCCCAGAAGAATGCTGGCACAAGCATCGCTCAGCTCGTTTCTTTCTTTAATCAGAAATCTGCCTCAAAGCAATAGTCATTACTTCCAATACCCCATCTTTCTCTGGACGAATACTTTTTGCAACATTACGTCCCCTTAAAAGTAACACACTAAAAGCTGATGCCTACTACATACTGCAAGTGATAGCTGGTTTCCTGTGGATTAAAGATTGTGACCATTTCCCTTGACAGAAAAAATATGTTACGTAGCACTGGCAAAGGCTGCATGATCCACTCCTTTTATCCATTTGCCAGTTGACCCTGTCAGACTCTGGCATGACCTGCAAAAGCAGTTTCATGCCACTGGATATTTGAGTATAGCTTCGCTTCCTTCATTTATTTAAACTGCTTAAGTTTGTGAGCACTGAATAAAACATGTGTGTTTCTCAGCAAACCTCAATCAAAGCTGTAGTTTAGAAACAGTGGCAATTTGCATGAAGTTCAAACATGTAGAGAGAACGGGTGATATACTTATTCAGTGAGCACCAAACAGATCTGTGTTTGAGACTTTCCTTCTTTATCTCACTGTCAGTTCATTCTACAATTAGATAAATGTTTGCAACTTATTGTCCATCCTGATCCTCCATACCATTACACTGGCTATGGATGCAGCTCCACAGAATTAGGCAGTTTTAACACATCCTGTTTGAAAACGCTGGAGAGAGTTAAGCAGCTTTAAAATAAATGTGTTTTGGAGGGTTTTTTTGAGAGTCATCACTTCAAGTTGCAGCTCAGAAAATGAGCAGGAAGGAGTAGGAGCCAAAGGAGTGCCACAGATATGATCAAAGGCCTGGAGCACCTCTCCTATGAAGACAGACTGAGAGTTGGGGTTGTTCAGTCTGAAGAAGAGAAGGTTCTGGAGAGACCTTAGAGCAGCCTATAAGGGGGCCTATAAGAAATCTGGAGAGGGACTTTTTACAAGGGCATGTAGTGACAGGATAAGTGGAATGGCTTCAAGATGACAGAGGGGAGATTTCAATTAGATATTACAAAAAAATTCTTCATTCTGAGGGTGGTGAGGCACTGGCACAGGTTGCCCAGAGAAGTCATGCATGTCCCATCTCTGGAGATGTTGAAGGCCAGGCTGAACAGGGCTTTGGGCAACCTGGTCTAGTGGAAGGTGTCCCTGCCTGTAGCGGGGGGACTCAAAGTAGATGATCTTTAAGGTCCCTTCCAACCCAAACTATTCCATGATTCTAAGAACCTCAGCAATCCTAGCACAGCAGCACTCTCTCCAACATTCAGTACTGCTTCTTCTAGCAACACACAAGGGACTATCATTGTAAATCAAGGCTTGGGAGGCCTTTGAGTTGTTGTTGTGATTCCACCAAGACATTAGATGCTGGGTTCAGAAAGTCTGATCTTTCAACAGCCACACTGGGTTTGAAGCAGACACACATTCATAACTGTGAAACTATTCTTTTGTATCCCAATATATCCTTGAAGGAAAATCAACAAAATTATTCACTGTAAAAGTGGCTTTCAAATCACTGCAAGCCCAAGTGATAGCTATTGATTTTACTTCTATGATGCTACATTTTACACTTCTTACTCTATAATTTAAAATATCTCACTTCCACCCCTTGATCAGACATCTGAACATTATCCTCTTAATAATAACTGAGTTTAGTCCATAAGGATTTATTCACCTGCATTCCTCTGCTTATTTATATTTGGCAGTGTTCAAGGTCAGGGTTGGACAGAGCCTTGGGTGACATGGTTTAGTGGGAGGTGTCCCTATCCATGGCAGGGAGGTTAGAACTAGATGATCTTAAGGTCCTTTCCAACCCTAACTATTCTATGATTCTATGATTTTCAGTGGCTGTTCATCTTATGATTATGCCTTTATGCTCTCAGAGAGGCATTGAACTTTCCCTCTTCCCCTTAAAAAAGCAGCAGCAAAAGTCCAAGACACTATGTAAACTTTTAGTCTCTAAATTTCCAATGCTAGGTCTTATGTTCAAATGAATGCCAAGGAAAATTGAATAGTTAGCTAGTCTAATTAAACTCACTTTGGTCTCATTAACTTCAATTATATTCCACCGTTGCTCTGTGCTCTCTCTTAACCTCCATTTTCAGTCCTGTATCTCTGCTCGGTGTAATGAGAATTTCACTCCACTGATTCCATTAGAAGCAGCTCTCTCTTACCCCCTAGGCTTAATGCTATTCATTGCCCTTTCAAATTTGATGGCAATAATTTCAACTGCAATAATTTTTCTTCCTTTTCCCTAAGTAATACTAACCTCTTATCTTTTGCCCATTGCAGCATTTTCGACTGCAGCACTTGTAATGTGATCGGACATGTGAAGCTTCCCTTATTTACCAACTAGTTATCACATAAGGAGGAAAACAGGCTAAGAAAGAGAGGCAAGAATGTACCTTTACACTTCAGCTGGCTCTCCCTGGGCACAGAAGCTGCTCAGTGACTTCTCTCTTCAGAGGGAATTGAGCTAAGGAAACACAGCACAGATGACAGCCACATTTACAGCATTTCTGGTTAAAATAATCTTATGACATTACCATTCGTGACTGCTAAGGGTTCATCTAGGAGCCCTGTTAAAGACTTCATGATTTTCACAGCTGGTATTAACAATTAAGTAACTACTGTATCTTAATGCAGCAACGCAGTTATGTATTAATGAGTATTTAACAGATACAGTTACAAGATCTTGAAAGCTTAACACTGAGCTTTGGCTTGACCCCTATTTTTGATCTCGGTCACCCTAGTCTTGATGAAATTCCTAAACTCACTCACAAAGCCACTGTCCTCAGTTGACACAAAACCAGGTTCCCATTTTTGCCGTCATAGAGACACTGTCAACTTAAATGGAAATAACTAAGTTCCTTTATCCACTGGAAAATCAGCATACGTATCTGACAGTAATTCAATTACAGGCTGCAAGAGAGACTCTAGATTGGCTGTAGATGGTCAATGCAAGTCCCATGGGCTACAGCTGGCACAAAAGATAGCTCAGCTAGCCTTCAGGAGCAGAAAACAGGAGGCTTGCTGCTTAGTCTGGTATGTATAGATGGAAGAGGGGAACAGAGAAGCCATGCTAACTGCAGAAAATTAGCTTTATGAAGTCTCCTGATCATATTATGGAATCATGATAACTGTCTTCCCATCAGATGTTCAAAAGAAAAAGGATGCATTCAAACTATCTTCCTGGTGGCACCATAAGAGATCTGAGGTAAGAGGCATTTGAGGTGTGAAAGACATTTACACAGCTGTTGATTTCAACATACATACATACATGAGCCATTGTGCTTGATCTGAGCAGAAGTTCGAGAGCCAGAGTATTATACATAGGTTTTGTCAGTGACTGCTGCTGTGATCTGATGTTAATCTGGACCTTAGTTTCACAGATAACCTGTAAACACCAAAATGGTCACACTACACCCACTGCCAAGGGTACAGCTGGGGTTCCAGGCAGGCACAATGTATCTCTTACCCACCAGGAGCCAGAGCTAAGAGAAAGCACCTATGTTTCTGAGAAACAATCAAATTCACCTTTTCTTTTTACTGTTCTTGGGTGAAGATTTCTTGCTTGCAGCACTAGTACCTTTTCTGTTTTGCATTGAATTTATGAGTAATTTAAAAGCTTAAAAATAGTAATGATTCTGGAAACTTTTTCCCTTTATCAGAGTGCTGTAGACACCAACTACAATGCATGGTCATTGCTCTCCCTTCTTGGTTTCATAAATCTGGTATTTAGGAAACTGTCTTTCAGAGTAAGGACTACAAGTGCATGCAAATACTGATGTTTGGGAAAGGCTCACAGGAAGAGGAAGATACGGCTTTTAATTTCTAGGTGGGAGAACACCACTTCAGAAGCCAGCTGACTTCCTAGGGCAGTACTTTAGAAGCAAGTCCTTGTTTAAAACTCCCTTTTATCCTTCTGGTGGCATTATTTTAAAAATAAAAGTGACTCAGTTTTATTTTTTCAGGAGTCTGATGGGTGCTGGCTGATGGGTGTTTGGGTCAACTAATGACAACCTCTGCAAGCTCTCATATGTCTCCTGTGAAAGGCAATGTCTAACAACAAACGGGATACTTGGCTCCAATGTGCAAATTTTGCCCATGTCATGATCTCAGCCTCTATGCTGTCTCTTTCCCCAAGTACATTCCCATAATGTTCACTTCTGCTGCTTCAGAACAGTTCCAAATCAACTACTTGCTGATTAAAACTAAGTATGTGAATCTTCGTTCTCCTGTCATAGGAAGACTGCTTACCAACACAATAAATCTCAGGTTTGGTCCTTCTACAGTGTATATCTAAAATGCCCCTGTGATTCTTTTACTTTACAATTGGTTTAGATCTTCCTAAACTGCTGTTTCTTCTCACTGTTTATGTCTTTAAATAAATTGCCTAGAACTGTGTTATATTTGGCTGCTCTATAGCCAAATTATCCATAGTCAGTTTTTCTTCCAGGCTAGTGAGTCCTTCCAGACCCCATGTCTTTTTTTCCAGGACTCCCTGTAACTTTATTTGCAGTCTAGACTCATAATAACTTACGGTGCAGAGACTTATCGTTCATCTTTGACCTGATATACTAACAGATGGCAGGGGCAAGAAATCAAATGAAAACTGATATGAAGGAAATGCGTAGCAGATGTTCTAGTCATATGTGAAGCCAATTGGCTCTAACAACAGATCATCAGATTTTCTATTTAATTTCTGTTTCATTTCTAGTGGCTATGACCAGCAGGGACAACCTGAATTCTAACACTTGCATCTTTGCTCCACTCATCTCCTTTTGCAGCCCTCATTCCTGAGCAGCCTCAAAAGATTAAGTCAGTAGTACAAAACCAGAGTATGAAACAAATAAAGGCAATAATAATTGGAGTTCTACCTCCACATCTGCTAGTGAGTGAATCTGTACACTCATTTCATTCATTACCTTCCACATGTTTACGTGAGCTGAGATCCTACTTTTCCAATGCATAATCAGAGACGGCTTAGCTTGAATCCCAGCAAATTTCTTTGAAACAGTGTTTAAGAGAGGAAGAGAAACATCTAAATTATCTGACCATAATTGAAATGGAGGTGAAATAGCACACTTTCCAGTTCTAATCTCAGAAGGCAGAGTGCATTCAGCTCCCATGTCTCCTGTCTCCTGCCAGGCTGAGCATAAGCCAGCTCAGACAGTTTGGGTAAAATCTTGTACCCCTGGAAGAGAATGGGGTCTCTCCTCTTGGTCTCCAGGAGTTCAGAATTTCATCCACTTCTTTTGCTAAGGTAAAGTGGATTAGTTCTATGGGGAAAGTTCCTTCCTTGAAAAAATAAAAGACATTTCTTCAAAGCCTGAAACTATGGCACTAATAGTAGAAAAGAGAGAGATTTCCCCTCCCTGCTTTTGCTAGTAAACTATGTCTTTGAGATTCTTCTTAGAACTTAGGGTCTCCTCTTCCCAGCTTGCATCCAGCTTGACGCTTGTGCACCCATTGTAGTGAGAAATAATGGGCTGCACTACTGAACAACTTCAGGCTGATGGAAGTTATTTTGACCTCTGAAAGAAATTTGCTCATTCCCTAGGTTTACTTTTCCAAAATTCACCTCAACAATATTAAGATGGCGTTAAGGATCTAGTTTATATGCTGTCTTTAACCATCCCATCACTACAATTGCACTACCTATGAAGCAATACACATTCAAGAAATCCAAGCCTGGCTCTTGCTCATTTTAACTAGCTTTTTTTGTTATTGTCATTTTGCTTTACATTTTTTTCTTTTTGGGGAAGAGTGTTGGGTTCTTCTTATATTCGTACAGACTGTTGCATCAACTACAATCTTAGGCTTATGGCAGCTTTAAGAACAGACAGGAAACTAATGAAGAAGAGAAGCCTAAATAAGGATGGATGTGGTTCACCAATATGACTACAGACAAATCCAACATGAGGGGAAAAAAAAGTAAAAATTCAGCTGGGTTGTTTATGTGCCATAACTGAGAAGGGGATTATACTTTTTCCCTCCCTAAGGGTCCAAGTGAGTAATTTTGAGCAACTTACCATGAAGCAGGCTGACATTTTATATCATTCTAGGTTATTTTTTTATTCAGTTCAAGGTTTTCTGTTAGCTTGCATGAATATAAGGCTAACTTTGTGCTGCTTTGACATGCTGAGCAATTTCTGCCTTGATATCCCAATCCTCAGAGCAGCTGTGGTACTGACTCACTTTACCAAGACTTGCTTGAAAGAGCTACTGCACTAAATCCATAGCACTGATGAACTAATTCATTCAAGTTAGTAGGACATGATTATGGCAGCATGTCCTGACTGCTACTTAAGGCTCACCACTGGGACTGATGCCCAGCCTGACCGGAGCAGCAATCAGATTCTTCTGGTAACTCCCCCAGTTTGTATACTGGGCATGACCTGCTGCGGTATGGAATACCCCTTTGGCTAGTTTGGGTCAGGTGTCCCATCTCTGCTCCCTCCTGTGTTCTTGTGCCCCTCCTCACTGGCAGAGCATGAGAGACTGAAAAGTCCTTAACTAAGGTAAGCACTACTTTAGCAGCTACTAAAGCATCAGTGGGTTTTCATCATTGTTCTCAGACTAAAGCCAAAACGCAGCACTGCACCAGGTACCAGGAAGAAAATTAACTCTAACCCAGACAAAACCAAGACACATATCCTCATTTAAAAATGGTGATATCAAATCCAAGTGTCATGCACCTGTCTCAAAATAAATCGCTACTGTCTTGTCTGTTTGTCTCCAGGTTTGTCACTTTTGAAGCTAAAGTCATAAAATATGGCCTAGATATAATCTGTCTCAATGAGACCTAGACATTTTCTTCCCTATGAAATTTGAGGTTTGCATGTTTTCATCTTTTTTCTAGGACCTGAGGCTTTCAGGAAAACAATAGTAATCATGAAACTAGGGAAAGAGTTTTCAACACCACAACAGTTTTGTATTTCTCCATCTCTGTCAGGTTAATTCCATCCCTGTGCCACCTTGGACAACTACTCTGCATTCTTCCACTCTTTACATTTGCATAACAGAAAAAGTTAATTCAACTTTACACTAAACTGTTTTGTTATTTGTTGCACTTCATGTAGAAATCCACTTTTGTGCACATGTGTTTGTACTAACTACACAAGAAGTAGGTGTTAACTGAAAGAAGGAAAAAATGCCTTAGGTTCTTTGGGATGGACTCATCAAATGTTCCAGGTGCTGTGGCACCTAGATGTCCCTCAAGAACAAGACATTACCACAGATACATTATGAGGATAACCAAGAAGTGGCTGAAGTCTGTTGATCTCCATCCCAAGGGGGTCAGTGGAAAGAACTTGCCAGCAGGCAAACAGCACTTAACAGTTGCTAAAGAGGCCACAAATTCTGCTCTCAGTTGAAGAGAGACTTCAGAGTGCAGGTCTTATTTCTAAAGTGATGATGAAATCTTGTCAAAAAAATCTTGAGAACTGGGCAGGCAAGATGACCCAAGACAGAAAATAACAAAACCTAGCTTATACAACAGCATTACAAAAAATAAGGTAAATTTATAAATGGATTTTTTTTTTTCCTAATGGAGCATTTTTAGCTTGTATAAGATACTTGCCTCCAGGTGGAATTGGAAAATAGAAATAGTCTGGAAATGTCACTAAAAAATTTGCTTTAGTCCCTTTACATTTATAGGGAAGTTTAATGCAAGTTTGTTTTCCTTTCCTCTGGCAGAAACAGAACTTGTAGAAGGCAGCATATGTCTGCCACAAGAACAGATAATAAAGTACAAATACTTATTTATACTAAGTAATTCTTTCCCCCCATTTCACTATTGCTTTTTGATACAGATTCCCCCTAAGATGTTTTCCTGTCACATCCCTCAACAAGTAAACCAGAGGGACCTCAGAACCTGGCTTGCATTTGCCAGCTACGCAATTCCAACTCCTCTAGTGAGAGCGTAGAAGCATAGAATCATAGAACAGTTATGGTTGGAAAGGACCTTAAGATCATCTAGTTCCAACCCCCCTGCCGTGAGCAGGGACACCTCTCACTAGACTATGACACCCAAGGCTCTGTCCACCCTGGCCTTGAACACTGCCAGGGATGGGGCATTCACAGCTTCCCTGGGCAACTCATTCCAGTGCCTCACCACCCTTACAGTAAAGAATTTCTTCCTTATATCCAATCTAAACTTCCCCTGTTTAAGTTTGAACCCTTTACCCCTTGTCCTATCACTACAGTCCCTAATGAAGAGTCCCTCCCCAGCATCCTTATAGCCCCCCTTCAGATACTGGAAGGCTGCTATGAGGTCTCCAAGCAGCCTTCTCTTCTCCAGGCTGAACAGCCTCAACTTTCTCAGCCTGTCTTCATACAGGAGATGCTCCAGTCCCCTGCCTTCTCAGTGAAGACTGAGGCAAAGAAGTAATTGAGAACCTCAGCCTTCTCCAAATCCAGGGTAGCCAGTTCTCCCGATAGCTTCCGGAGGAGGCCACGTTGTCCTTTGTCTTTTATTTGCGATGTACCTACAGAATTCCTTTCTGTTATCTTTCACATCCCTAGCCAAGTTTAATTCTAAGCGGGCCTTAGCTTTCCGAACCTGGTCCCTAGCTTCCTGGACAACATCCCTGTATTTTTCCCAGGCCACCTGTCCTTGCTTCCCCCTTTTATAAGCCTCTTTTTTCCTTTGAAGTTTCCTCAGCAGCTCCTTATCCATCCAAGGAGGTCTCCTGGCCCTCCTGCAGCGCTTCCTTCTAGTTGGGGTGCAACACTCCTGAGCTTGTAGCAGGTGATCTTTGAATATCAACCAACAGTCTTGGCCCCCCCTGCCCCTAGGGCTATACCCCATGGAACTTTACTGAGCAGGTTCCTGAAGAGGCCAGCGTCTGTTCTCTTGAAGTCCAGGGCAGTGAGCTTGCTGCACGCTCTTCTCACTGTCCTGAGGATCTCCAATTTGACCATCTCATGATGGCTGCAATCGAGGCTGCCCTGGAGCGTCACATTTCCAACCAGCCCTTCCCTGTTGGTGAGGATGAGGTCAAGCATGGCACCTCTCCTTGTCAGCTCCTCTAATTACTTGCGGAAGGAAGTTGTTTTCCATACAACTGAGGAATCTCCTGGATTGCTTGTGCTGGGCTGTACCATCCCTCCAACAGATATCAGGGTCTTTGAAGTCCCCCTTGAGAACAAGGGCCTGCAAGTATGAGGCTGTTCCTATTTGTCTATAGGGAACTTCATCCACCAAGTCCTCTTGGTCAGGTGGTCTGTGACAGATCCCCACACTAATGTCTCCCATTGCTGTTCTCCCTTTCACCCTGACCCACAAACTCTCTGTTGACTGCTCACCTGTCCCCAGACAGAGTTCCATAATCTCCAGCCCATCCCTAACATAAATAGCAACTCCCCCTCCCCACCTGCCGAGCCTGTCTTTCCTAAAGAGCCTGTAACCTTCTATTCCAACACACCAGTCATAGGAGCCATCCCACTGTGTTTCTGTGATGCCTATTATATCATACCCCCATAGACGTGCACACATCTCTAATTCCTCTTGTTTGTTCCCCATGCTATGGGCGTTTGCATAGAGGCATCTCAGCCGAACTCCAAAGGAAGCCGGCTCATTGGCTGGGGCGGCTGGAATATCTCTACATTGCTCTGAGCATTTATTATAGGTGCTGGCAACTTACTGGGTGTGTTGGGATGGAATGATGCCTCCCTCCCCCAACACTACTACTACAGCATCTGCCGTTAAAATATACACATTGAAAATGAGAGCAGTACCCAAGACAAGAATGGCAAGAGAGTACACTATGGAGAAAGAAAAACAAGCAAATAAACCCCAGTTGTTGTATTCATTTAAAAGGAAGTGGCAGTGAGACTCCTGTTTTTTTCTGTAGAACCACACAGGAGAGAGTTAAAAACCGCCTACCATTTGAACTACTAAAATCTAACTGCAAACAGGGAGAAAACCAAAGCAGCAAAAACTGTGGAAACAGAGCGCTCATAAATTTAAATGCAGTTTCACCTCTCCCCTTCTCCTTGGCTTACTAAGCAGTTTCCTCAAGGACCTGCCTTGGGAGAGACATCTACCAGGTAGGGGACAAAGCCATAAGGGCAAGGCAGCCATTCACGGCCCTTGAGCTGTCATTGGCATTGCCTTTGCACTGCCTCAGCACAAACACAACTGTCCCAAGGCAGCAATCACATCTAACTACCTGCTGTATGTCTATTTATTGAATGAGAAGGTACTACTGCTGCATTGCTTTAGCTTTAAATCTTTTCAGTCCTTTTTATTTTTTAGATAATTGCTTCTTTTACCTGTATCCGTTAGCTAACTGACATGTCAGATAATCACATTCAACTCTAAACTGTGTTACAGATGGCTTTTTTAGACTTGGGCAGACTTCCTAATTGAAGTTTTTTCCCTCCTTACCTGTAAAATCCAAGCAGTAGGATTTTTCTACCTGTAAAACATGAACAGTGGGCATTTTCTACTCATTTTTTCCTTGCCCTGTTATGCGGATTATAAACCCTCTGAACATGTATCATAAAAAAAAATGAACATACTTAAGATAAAATTATTTTAAATTCTGCTGTCCCTAAATGCTACCAGAGCTAAACAGGAATATTACAAGTCATATTCCTGATGAACAAATGTTAGCAAAGTGACAGGGTGTCTTAAACTCATGTTTTTTTCTATAGCAACCACTATTCAATGCATTAGAAGTCCAAGGCAAGCTCTAGTGCCTACCTGTGGGCTCACACATTTCATTACTATACACTGCCAATATATTTCTAAAGACAGGAATATATACATTAGTGTTTTTAACTGTCTACAGGTGTATGACCCAATATGAACCTCTACTTGTGACACAGCTTTTAGCACACAAACTGTTTCAGTCATGAAAGAGCTAATTACATCCCCTTACAACCCGTCTACCTTGTATTTATCTTATAATACACAAACAATAATTTCTGAGATAAATGTTTTGATACAACTGAGTGCCTCAGAGTTTTAGTCTGAGAAGCAACAGCTGTGGGACAGAGTTTACTGCTTTGGCTTGTTACTGTTTGTAATTGCTAGCATGGAGGTCAGATGGAAAAACCCAGATGATGAAAGCCAAGTCCCTGACATGTTTGAAGAGCACAGAACACAAGCAATTAACATGGGTACTATCGCAGATTTCATTTGCAATTTTAATTAAGAACACATCACTGGATTACATTCCAGCCTGTATTACATATGCCTCTGTTGGCTATACCTCATTCTACAGGGATAGGACCACCCTTTGGTTTCTTGTGATCCCTTTCATTTTCTTCAGTGCAATGCGTTCACATCAGTCCAGTTTTTCCCAAATGCGAAACTAGCAGGTATACTAGCTCCTTAGCTGAAGAAGTATACAGTGCAAATTTTAAGTGAGACCATAAAAATGCATATCTGAAAAAATTATTCACCAAAACAAAAGGAGATGAAATAACTGAATGGACTTCCAATAATCACGTTTTACACTTTGAGACCCTAAACTGCCTTTCATAAAGAGAAAGATGCAAGTGGATTGATAAAAACCTCTTTTCCTACCAGATCTGGTTCAGGCCTTTGGTGAGCATAACAATTACTGTAGCAGAGCTCTCCCAGAAAGGCCATCATTGGTTTACTAATACCCAGTTCCTCAACTGGAACTGAGAGAAGCTGTGGCACTTCTGCCAAGAACGTACAAGGGAAACTGGGCTAAAATTGTCCAAAATGTATATCATATGGAGGCTGTTTATTCCATTCAAAACATGGATGATCCTATTAGTATTAATGTTGTTACAACTGGCACATCTGGTATTTGAGACTGCATTAACTGTAGGATTGTGTAAGAAGTCATCACCTGTTTTTTTTTGATGTGCTCATCAGTGGGTGGCAGAATGCTGTTGTCTGCCTCTATCTTCCTAAAAATTGGAAAAGCTAAAGTTAAATAAGCATCTGACCACAGCGAATTATCCAGTAATCAGTACATTATTAATACAATTTTTTTTGCTGACAGCTTTAAGAGTGTTACCAACAACTAACAACCTCTCTCTTTCTAGCTATTGAAGCAAAGGATTTAAAGAGAGAGGGAACTACAGAAAATTTTATCATCTGAGTATCAAAGGACAATGCATCTTTAAAATAATAGCTGCAGAGACAACATGCAGGACTAGCATATAAACCTATCTTGCAAAGTTTCTAGCAGAAAGTCAGACAGCAGCCATGATTAGCACCATCTGACTCATCCTCCATTTCTACGATATCCTCCAGCCCACAAATTTGTCTCTCTACATGTAAGACTGATGCATAACAAAGTAACTTCAATTAGCAAAAGAACTCTTAATGACATATTTAATTCCTTTCAATAATTGATTATACTTCATTGGTTTGGGTTTTTTTAAACTTAATTTTCATATCACTAAGCAGATTTCTGTCCTCCTTTCTTGGACACAGATCACAATAGCTCAGCCATAAGCTGCAATATCTTACAGCTTTGATATTATAATTCTCTCAGCTGTAAGAACCGTTATTTAGGACTAATTAGTTTTTTGTCCTGTAATACACATGTAATAATTTCAGAACTCTTTTCTATTGCAACTGCTTTTATTTTTTTAATACGCATATTAAAAAAAAAAAGGGTGGGGAGCATCATATAAATCCATTTCCATTTCTGTAAATCAGAACCAAAAAATCCCAAGTTGCACTGCTGCAATAAAGATGACAAGACATTCTGAAATATTGACATGACTATTACCTAGGCTCAAAATTGCCAGAATATCAAAAGATTATTATTAACTTAGCATTTTGTTACCCTAAATTCAAGGGATCCATGATCTCTTATCCTGAAGCAGAGCATGCCATTATTTTGCCACAGAGAAATGTATTTAAAACATTAAATTAAACTTTAACTTAATAATAATAGTTGAGATGAAATATTCTACTCAATGTTTTCCACAGTAATTCTGATTCAAATCAAAATAGAGTTGTCTCAAGAATATGCTTAAAAGACACATTCAAATCACTTTGAAGATGCCCACCCTGACACTTCTCTGATATTGGTGCTTTGTGAATTCATGCCCATTATTATCTTTTCCACCAAATACTTTGCAACAGCAATTCACACGACTAAACTGCTCCTTAGGTAGAATATGTGCACAAATTCTTTGTGTTGACAGGGAAGGCAACAATTTGGGAAAATTAACAAGGGTACTGCATTAGCTCTCTGCCTGTGCTGCACATGTATGAGCTGCTCAGCCGCCAGCCACTCAGACTTAACAGCCCCATGTTGCCAGACAAAGCCATCACTGGTATTATTTTGCTTACCTCTGTAGCTGTGTGCTGCAGCAGTTACAGCTTAGGCACCCGTATCCAACTAACACAACTGTTCTTATTTGTAAGAGGAACTGATGCCTATCACTTTCAAATTCACCATGGCCTTACCTAAGGCAAAACCTATCAATTGTTGTGAAGACCTAGAAGAACAAATAATTTTGTGCAAACTCTCTGGGGGAGAGAGTAAGCCAAGAAGATCAATTGGGTAAATTCATTCAATCCCACCTTTCTCTTGCTACAGGACGTAATCATCTCTCTCACATGCACACACAAAGTCATGAACTACAAGTGAAGTTCAGCTAAGCTGCTATTTCTCTAGACCTGTTTCCTTTCAAACAGCTTTTCAGAGCAAAATGAAATTATTTCACATAGTATATGCATCAGCTATTACAGTGTTTTGCTTTTGAATTATTATATCCATCCTAAAATAAATTTTTCTCTCAAGATTTCAAAACATCTGTGCAACAGTGAGAAAGGCACACTTTTCAGTCTCATGAGAAAGGCACAGGCAGAGCAGATGGTACAAGCACCTTGTGATAGGATGGATAAACGTAAGTCTGATCAGCCCTGTATGTGTTCAGCTAAAAGTAAGTTATATAACAGTGCTTTCTTTCATACATCAGATTGCTGGGGCAAGGGGGGAGGAAGGGAGGCATCCTTTCGACACACCCATATAATGACCTGTAATTTTATTTGTCACTAAGCAGAAGTTATTTTTCAGACATTATTTGTCTCCCATTAATTAACATTCAAAAGTAGAAGGGTAAGTTAACTACGCCAGAACTGATTGCTAGAGATATTTTCATTTGAACTGCAGCCACCCTTTGAACATCTCAGTCATAGCAGATGTTAATCTGAAATGCGCTTTGGACCAGTTGGCTGTAGCCTACAGCCAGTGTATACTTGTAAACCAGCTTTCTGTCCCTTATTAGTCATTCCCCCCAAAGATAACTGGGCAGGCAATTGACTATTTTTGCATATTCAGTAGATTTTTCTTTGCCATTGCCAATAGGCATTTATGTTGCCAGCAAAGCCAAGCCTACAACTTCTATCACTCTTCATGTGTTTAGGGGACATCTCTAAACTAATTCACAGCTTTTTACCCGTGTTAAAACCATAATCTTTTTAGAAACTCCAGCAACATTTGGAATTTTGCAGCCGGGAAGAAAAAAACAACCAAGAACAAATACCAAAATGTAAGAGATTTAACTGAATGTCTTGTAAAACCTATAGTAAATTCAGAGAAGGTCCCAGATTATCAGTGTGGTGCTTTAGCCACAAAAAGGTCTTGTTTCTGGGAGGTATTGTCCCTTTTTCTTGAATAATAGTGCTGGGGTTAGAAGAAATAAAGGAGGAGCAAGGCTGTTTCCCCCACATTTGTGAGGAGCCCCTGCATTTGGGAACATTCTGGGCAATCTCAGCGCGATGTCACTGAAAGATCAACAATGCAGCTCTTTCATGCCTGACAGGAGCACACACGGTCTCAGAGCAGATTTTTAAAGTTCGACATGGCTGCCAAAGCAACCTGGGGATCCTAAGGTTCAAGTGAATGCAGAGGGAGAATCATAATAGTGTTCAGACAAATATCTTCATCTAGAAAACAAACTACTCTGCACTCTGTTTTCAGAGCACTCTCTGCTGCTGTTCAGTTTCACCTGTCTTGCACAGCAGAAAACACAAAAGTTATCAGCAACATATCATGAAAACCGTGTATTAAAAAAATAAGCATATGACAATAATCATTGCGGGGGAAGAAAACAAGATCACAGGTACCAAAGTGGTGGGTACAACCTAAGAGAACCCTACTACCCCCTAAAGGAAAAAAACTTCCTTTAACAATGCAGGATCAGGCTTGCCACGGTGCTCTTCCAGCAGCAAGTCCACCTCCCAGCGCTGACTTTTACTTGATTTTGTGGTTTATTTCTCTGCAGGGATTCTTACATCCTCAAAGAAAATGAATGATTTCTGGAAAGAAGTCAGATCTCCAATTTTAGTAGAAAGGATTCCTTATTTCTTAAATAAGTGAAAAAAAATGCATCTAGACAAATGACATCAGTGTTCTAGGAAAGAATGGGAACACTTTAAAACATTACTTCTGAAGGCTTTTCTTACCTCTACTGAAATGCTGATAATCTGATTAACATCTACCACTCATATTCAGGTCTTTTTCATGGCTTCCACAAAAGGCTTCCAGATACTCCCCTATATACTTTTTTATCTAAATGCTTGCGTTTCCCTCAACACCTGGTACAACAAGTTATATTTTATTTTTGTCTTATAGAGAAGTCATTGTGCAAGATGACAAAATCTGCCTAGTTAGAGGAGATACTCATATTTTCATGATACCGAAAGATCCTTGAAAAAGAGAATATTGCAGCCTTAGCAATTGTCAGACCGCGTCTCTCAGTCATACCTCAAACCCTGCTAGAATAGACAGGAATTAAAATAGGAAATGCAGTATCTCAGAATAAACTCATTTTTTACTTGAAAAAGAATGCTGAACAATTCACTTACAATATCTTTTAGTCTGCATATTGTAACAGAAATATGGATTATTTTTTATTATTATTATTGTTTGTTTTTTGCTTTAAGCCAAGATTGCAATTCAGCTAGTGAATACTCCACACATTCCTCCTGGCATCTCAAACAATGAAACACATGCTTTATTACCACTGCCCTTAATTCCAGCATCGTAAGCTAATGGAGGCACAGAACTCTAGGATCATCTAAAAGTGTTTATAGGATGATTCCTGATTTTAGGTCAAATTGCCTACATCCTCTTTGTTGTTATGAAACTGAAAACATACCAAATGCCTTTGAAAGAGTCATGAATGCAGGACTAGAGGGGACATCCAAAGACCATCTAGGTCATCCTCTTTCCTTACAACTAACAACACATAGCTTTTCCTAAAAAGATGAGGACTTCCTATGAAAAATACATCAGTGTTTCACTCTCCTTAGTATTAGGATTTTTATAACATTCCATCTGGATTTTCCTTGTCGTACTCTCCATCCATTATTTATTTATAGCCTGAAACTGGGAGAATCTCCCATGTAATTTTGTAACACACTTTACATACTTCAGAGGCTTCTTTTCCTTCTCCTGTATAGGCCATTTCTTGTAGACCTCTCATTCTCCCTACACTTACCAGTTATTCATTTGATCAACATTTTTCTTGAAACAGAGCACCCAAAACTTGTCGCTACTCTGCTTTAAGCTTTACCATTCTCTGAATGATGAATAATTCTTTTGTGCATCTTGCTAGATTTTTTTTCCTTAAGGAAAATATCCCAGGATATTCACATTTTTCATACAATGTGGCTGTCTTATGTTTCTCTTGTAAACCACTATACTCTCTGCCTTCTATTTTTTCACATGGAGCTGGCTAGCTGGATGGGAATAGTTGGCTGACCAGCTGTAGCTCCCTGTTCTTGTAATTGCTGAAGTGAAAAGGTGGCTGCAATTCAGTTTTCATTAGGTGACTTTCTCCTTTCTTCCAACATACTGAGGGGCCCTTCCCTGTTCTGAAGTGGTTTTTTGTTTTGTTTGGAGATGCCATCTAGCATTGTACTCATTGCTTTAGTAGCAGTTACATGTAGTAGTCATGTATCCACTTCTTACCAATCCATCCATTCAAAGCAGAAGTCCCTTTTTACTGTCAGAGGAAATAGGAAAAAATAGGAAAAAGGAATAGACCCATACATTGCCCCCATACAGACATCAGGGAAAGCAGGGAAGGAGTATACATATTAGCATGCAGCAGAACCAACCCGAGAGAGATTCCAGTGACTTACTTATTCCTTCTAAGCGTACATTTCATGATACAGTTAAAAGGCCTTAAATTTTGAGCTCTATAAAGATCCTAGAACAAATCACATCAAAGAGCTTGGGCAGTTTTTGTTAGAATGAGATTTGTAAAGGAAAAGTACAAAAAGAGAAACTCATCTTCCCATTCATATCCTTCAAAATATCGGCAAAATAGTTCTGCAGTCATCTGGTCTTTATACAACTTCGTTGTAATTTTCTTGCACACATTTAAGTTTGCACATATTTGTCTCTTTGCAACTGTACCAAGGTAATATATCTTATTTCTTAAATCAGGGAGGAGTGATCAGAAAGAAGCTGGTAGAAGTGATGCAAAGTTGATAATCAATTTTTTAAAAGTGAAAAAAGTGAGCTTGATTTTTAAAAATACCAGGTTTTTCACTTAGCTATTCGTATGGATTAAATCTTGTGCAAAGGAGAGCTTTATTTTTAAAACACAAGTACCTGTTTTCCAAGGATGTGTTTGTATTGCTTCTCCCAGTGCATTTCCACTTAAAAATCTAATTTGGCAGAAAGTATGTAACCTTTCAGTTTACACTGAATGAATGCTGCTGAATACCAAATTTACTGCTGTATAATGCCTTCCTGTAAATACCAGAATTCTTGCTACAGCCCTCAAAAAAAAAATTGCTCTTTGGTTGTAAAGGGTGCCCTAGAGCTAAGCTGGGAAAGAGGAGAAGATGTTAGGATAGGACAGAAAAAGACGCTGTGGCTAATCTTTCCACTGAACTTCCGAAAGTTGTATCTGTTCTGGTTTGTGTCAACATCCTCAAAAAAGTGTAGAGTACTCTGTTCCTCTGAAGTCTGTCTTGGAAAGAAAATTACAGCTTTTACCAACAGGATTTCCAGCTCATCAGCATGGAAGAGCCTGCCTAAAAATAATGAAAGACCTAATTTTCACTGGTAATCTTTATCAGTACAGGTTTATAGAAAACTGAATTTTCTAAAAGAAGAGGCTTGGAAGGGAGGGTGCAAGTTTAATTTCTGGAAGGAACCCAAAAGCAGAGCTCTAGAAGCTATTTAACCTGAGCAAGAACAGAGCAAGGATTAAATGTGACATGAAACAATACACAGGACAAAATTAACAGTCATAAAGCCAGTAAACGCTGAGGAATGCATTGCTCATACCAATATCATGGCAGAGATGACTCACTACTTGAAGGTTTGTGCTCTGGTAGCAGGGGGGTGCCGTCAAGTTTATAGCCCAATGCCATTCCTCTTCCTGCTGTTCAAACAAGAATACACTCTGTAGCCAGAAGATGACCAAGACAAGAAAATAAAACAGGTGGACACTTCCGCTGAGATTTCTGAACGGTAAAGCAATAGAACTCCAAGGTAAAAGGTCATTAACCACAACTGTTGACTGTCACAGGTATAAAAACACACATTCAAAAAAAACCCAGTTTATCATGGTCAGTCAGAAGGAACCTGGATGATGCAGCAGAGGCTTAGTAGCCAGCATTAAACATCCCCCAAGTCATGAGCAAGTAATCCTAATCAGACTGCTCTAGGAGTTCATGAATATGAAAGTGTCGCCTTACCCAGAAATAAAAATAACCTTCCCCTTCTCTGGTCTCACACAGTTTTGTTACAACCCAGCAGTCTTGTGTCCCTTTTCCAACCCTCACCCAGAAGACAATAAATGCTTAGAATGAAGTCAGCCACGCTATTACAGGGACTATTACTGCACACTGAGAAATCACTGGCATTGAGAAAAAGCAGAAAATGACTCACATATATTGAGAGTTGTAGCAGAAATTAATCCCTGCCAGTAACTTGTCACTATAAAAAGCTTAGAAAAAATTACAGGATTCTCATATTCAAACTCTAGAGCTGGCTGGAGCTGCTATTGAATGTAGTCACTATGGTCATCAAATCTTTGCTTTTCATGCCTTTAGAATGAGATTATTTGGATTTTGACAAATTATGGTGGCCATATCTGTTTAATTTTCATTATATTACTAACTCATTGACCCAGATAAAGTCTAAAGCATTCGTTCCTTTGTTCCCTGCACACCATGTCCAGACCAGCTTGTGGCTCAAGCTCTTGAGCCACTTGTCACCACCTTGCTGCCAAAAGCAGACTCCCTTTTCACTTTACTGGCTCAAAATAGTGCCCAGTCAAAGCTTCCATTTTCTACATTTGATTTCTGCACAAACCAGCAATATACTTGCAGGAGAGCACTTCTGAATCCATTTTTAAGTCCTCTACTGGATAGAAAGTGTTATAAAAGTCAAACCCATCACTTACCCTATAATTCGTGGTTTTCTATTAACACTTAGTAGGTGTGTGGATAAACTCAACATAATCAGCATGCATCACCTTGTGGAAAGTTGCATGGGGGAAAACCCCAACAGCACATTTGGTTCTGTAAATTCTGCAAATTCTCTCCATAAGGAAAAGTTTCTCCTTTTACAAAAAGAAATTGATAGGGTCATGAGTTATCATTTTCCCAATAAGAGGCAACATGCTTTTCAAAGTAATATTAAAATTAAAAAAATAAGTAGCTCACACTCAAAATCCCAAACAAACTTACTCAGAGGCTAACCCTAATAGCTCCTGTGTGTAGACAGTTTGTCTGAACTGTAGCATTACTTAACATTTCAGCTTTTGACTGTGCCATTTAGATGCAGCTCTTAAGAAAGAGACAGCAAGAGGAGCTGTGTCCTTTCATTTCCTGATAGATCAGTGCATGGCACTGCAGAGAAGTTCAGTAGATTACACTGATCAGGAGTCAAATGGCATTACATTGTCCACTAGTCAGCTTTCAGCATGACTTCTAAGCCTCAGGAAAGAAGAAATACTTTACTGCTAGGTAGCATTTCCTCTTCCTCTAGAGGAAACATTGAATAGTCAAAAGCATTAACTATTGCATTTTGTAGCTGTTGCAGTGCTATTTAATTCCATGTAGTTGCAACAATGTCTGCTGATAGAAAATATGCTACCAGAAAAGTGGCGGAGAAATGCTAGGAGACAACAATACATACATACGGACAAGAGCAAAACAAAACCATCAAAATAAAGACGTGGAAAGTTTTACAAAAGCAAGTTGCCAGCTATTTCACAGCGTATGCTACAAACCTATGAACAGCCATCAAAGTGCAGATAAACTTTTGCTGTCATATCTGTACCTAAACCTTCATTTCCCTTAAGTAAAGCATATATGGTCCAGAATGCCTATAAAGACTGCCTTGGGTATCTGCATGATCTTACTAAGCTATAGTACACCATATCTAAGTCAGTAGTTTTCATATAAATGATACAGGACCAAGACTTACAGAGAATATATTGTTCCCTGATGTATATGGAACCACAGCAGTCTGTTTTGGCAGATTTTCACAGAAAACAGAAGGGAGTTTGAGTTTGGGCAGGACTTGATCCACCCTGACATTTAAACACATAAAAACCAGACTCATCCTGCTACCTGAAGGGAAGTTAGGCTACAAGGACTCATAGCGGATGCAACTAACTCTCTTCTCATCCTTCCTGTACAAAATCGCCAAATTCTATGATGCTCCCTCCTGTGCCATGTTGCTTCACTGTTACCTCAGTAATAACCCAGCAAAGAGCAGATCGCACAGCTACCCTTTCTACCCTTGTATAGCACCTAATAATCAGTGCAATTGTCACAGCCATTCTCACAGGCACAATCCTCATCAGCTACCTTAAATGGCTACTGTTGCACTTCATACTCATGCATAGAACAGACCATAGTTCCTGCATTTGCTTAATTATGTAATTAAGATGTAATGCACTTGCATTACATCTCTTTTACTAGAAATCACTGAATTAGCAAAAAAAAAAAAAAAAAAAGAGCTAAAAGAATGAACCGACTGGCAAAATTTCACCTGATAAACTCAGGAAGAGAACAGAATGCATTGGCAATTTTCAGCAAAGCTCAGTGCAACTGAGGCACATGAAGATTAAAAATCTTCTTAATCTCCAATTGAAAGTTATATAGTGTTGAACTACAACAGTGAATTTGGGGGTGTTCAATCCAAAGGATGCTATAAAAAGGAAATATGCTTAGCTGGTACAATATATGTCTTAAGTTGTACACTTGCAGAGTTGGATACAGACAGCAGCATGCATCCTTTGTGAAGTTCTCCCAGTATACAGAGGAACTCATAAATTTTAACACTTCCAATAAGAACAAAAAAAGAATCTGATTATTTCAATGAGGAGCAGAAGCAAGTTTCCTTCCTGAATGGAGGAGCTCAATTTGAGGCACATCTGTAACACTCTTTACAGGAAAATCTCAGTAACTGTGAAGATAGGTGCACTATCCAGTGTAGTTTGGGGTTTTTTTGTTGGTTGGTTTTGGGGTTTGCTTCATTTTGGTTTTTTAAATCTTTTCCCTGATGCCAGGTACTTACAGTCAATCCCATCCAATGTCTACCAAGGGAAAAGGGAAAAAGTTTGATGTAAAACAGCAGAAAAGCAATAACCTAAACCATAACAGCCTGCAGCACTGTATGTCAGAGCAGACAGTGGCAACCTCATGAGAGGCGTGGTCAGGTAGAGCTGTTTGAGAAGCAGGAAAGACATGTCTTCCTAATATTGTTTGGAAACTGCAGTGAAAAGCTGTAGAGTTGCCACTAATTAGCAGAGGTATGCCAAGCATTACCATGGAGATAAATCTAAATAGCATTACACTGCCAGCTCCTTGTGGAGGTTTATAATCCCCTTCTTGGAGGTGTGGCCAAATTGTGATTAAAGCTAGAGAAAGAAGAGCCAAGAGCTGCCATCACAGAGCTGCAGTCACAGTGACACTCCCTCCAATACTTCTGGAAGCACAGATAAAAGTCACTACTTCCCCATTATACAGATTAGCATTTTTTCATCCCAATAACATTGCCTGCTACAGCTTAAACTGACCTATCAAAGGTACAGAAAAGCAGAGTCCTTTGCCTGCTTTGTTCATTCCTTGGTCAGTAATCAGTGTCATGTCATCCAGTGTCATTTCCTTAGTCTCATCCAGTGCATATTCAACTTCTGGCTACTCAGCTGATGATAGTTTTACTGCTAAAAAGAAGCATCACAGTATCCATTGCTCACTGTGGTTTTCTGTATGTGCTTGCAAAGGGATAGCTTGAGATTCACTCTGCTGCTTCCAAAGATGAATCCTGCCCGTTTCACAAAACTGAAGAATTTTGATTCTGACTGTGTACCCGAACGATACCATGCATAGAGGATCTAGTTTTCAAACAAAACAGGTTTTCCTCTGCTAAGTAAGCTGCAAATATTTCCTCTAGCAGTCTTTGCCTCTCTGTTGTTGTGCTGTGCATCTGTAGTTGACATTTTACTCCTTAAAAGGCCTTTGAGGACTAAACCCATTATACAGTCCTTCTGTAGCTCATACACATTCTAAATTCTGATTAATTCAACCCCCCCTTACCATAAGAAAAAGAAAATACTAAAATTATTTAGTTAGTAGGAATGAAAACACAGTCTTTATGAATTAGAGAAATAAGATTTTAAAATAAATGCAATGCATTTTGTGAATGGCCAGAAACATGTGGAAGAAAAAAGACTTTCTCATTCCAGAAAAATCTGACCAAAACTGATAGTTGTTTAAACCAAAATACCTGCCTAAGCAGCTGAAGCTCAGTGGTGATACAAAAAAAGCTCACAGCTGATAGAAAACTGTCCACACACAATTTATTTAGGAGGATCAGACTCAGTCCAGAGCAAGGAAAAGGAAAATAATCAGCATCCTAGATAAAGTACCCCAATTTCTTCAGTCACAAAATGTAATCAGTGAGCCTTGGGAAAACACTGAGTTTCCACGGGAAGTAGAAACACAGACTTAGCTGCAAGAAAAGCTTCTTTTAGGAGCCTGACCAGCATGCACATACAAACAGACATACTCTAATAGTTGCTCTTCATTTGAGCATAGCTGCTTTCACTTGCATAGTCAATAGTCTAAGCCACCCATTCACACAGGGACTCCTGCTCAAACTCTAACGCTCAAAATTGTAGATCACTGTCAAAAAGCCAAGGACTACTGCCCTCTTCCCAACCTGGAGGTGCAAAGACAGCTGTAGCTTTGCCCCTAGGGTGGGAAAGGGTAAGACATTCTTGGAAAAGGTCAGAAATTTGTCAGTGAAATCATGGGGTAAGATTTTTTTCCCCTAGAAAGTGCTAGCAACAACCCTGAGCAACTACCAAGGCAATGAATTATCCCATTATATTTAATTTTTACTCACAGTCTGTTGTCTTGAATGAATAGAGCCTGATATTTAGCTACATTCTCTTTATTTCCTATAGCAGGAATGCTCTCATGTAACCCAGTTTAATGTGATTAAAGCTTTCACAATTACAGGTAATGACTCTCAGCTGCGGGATCTTGCAGCGTCCAGACATGGTGAGAGTATTGCCGTAAAACTATAAATGAAGAACCGACAGAGAGCAAGAGCCAAATATTTTCCCTGCTCATGAGCAATCCTGGAAGCTGTTGTGTAAACACATGACTGTTTTATACACATAGTGTGGCATACCAATATTTTAACTGGATTTGTGTTGTTTACCTCCCATATTCAAGTATCAGTAGTCTCAGTACTGCATACGGTAGACAAACGTTGCTTTTAAAATATAGCATGGGAGAAAATCCAGGAGCATGATGTCATCAATAGAGGGATGAGTCTGTTCTGTTCAGGGAGGGGCAGAAAACCAGAAGTTAGACTCATTCATAGCAACAGAAGGAGCTTGGCTGTTCCTGGAAACTTGTTGCGCTGCCCTTACTTGTATCTGCTCAGTGGTGAATTTGCAGTCAAGGTATGTTTCTGCTTCTCTTTACTGCGAAAATATCTCATTATTTAAATTCAGTATGGTTTGTTGCTTCTTGGAAAACGCTTCTTGAATTCTTAATGTTTCTGCTTCAGTGACAAAAGAGCTGATGTTGTTAGTGTTCCAGGGGCACAGAGGAGAAAAATAATTATTGTTAATGGGATTTTGTAACTTGCCAGGTTTTGCAGAGCAGTAGCATTTACAGAGAAGTGCTTTATTTCAAAGTTCCCAACATATCAAAGCCACAGGGCTTTTCACCTGCCACAGGTACTATGTCATGTATGGGCTACTGAAAGGTAATGATTCCTCCTGTCCAGAAGACATTTTGTTAGCACACATTCTTTCATCCTCTTAAGAAAAACAGAAAGTGTAAGCAGATAACATAATTTCTCAGCTGAAAACAATCTATAAAATAGTGGTAAGAAACCAGAGGCAACACTTTTCTGTACATACTCTTGATTTTTTCTCTGTTTATTATTTTGATTATAAACTTCGTGGGGCAAGAAGCATGTATATATGTGTACCTTACACTGCTTACCTGTTCGGTCTGAGCTGATTGAGTGACAAAGAATAAACATTTGAAGCTTTTTCTTACGTTACAAAGAACAAAAGTTTGGGTGACTTTTAAACAACATTATCAATTCATTTCTAACACTTGTATCCAAAGGAAAAAGTGCAGGAGGAGCACGATTTATAGAATATTGATAAAAACAAAGAAAACCTTAAAACTGAGATTGTAATTAGGATCATGCAACAAAAAGAACAAAGGTTGAAATGTATGCTATAGTTTTAGCTATTCCTATTCCATTACTCAAGATCCTAAGCAGTGATCTTTATGTGAAATAACAAAATAGCCATAAAGCTGAAAGAGTTCAGAAAGTTTTCCATTAGCATCCTAGTTTTAATACACTGTACATACTCTTACTGATATTTCTTAAGATAAGAGTATACTTTCATCTTGAACAGCTGTATATATTTTCTTAAGGAAGCTAGAAGCCAGCTAGGAAAAAAATCAATTTTTACAGCAAAGTCTCTAAGACTGAAGTATCCGGATATTGGGTAATATCAGTCATATGTTTTTTATCTTGTCTGCTGTTCTTAGAGAATGTGCAATCCTTAAGAAAATAATTAAGAGAAGCATCTTTGCACCTCAGAATCATTCAATGACTTCTTGTTTTCAGTGTAAATAGTGAAAACACAAAGAGAAGGGGTAAATGTAACCAAGTTAATAAAGATTTCAGAATGGTCAGAGCAGAGATAGCTCCAGAAAATCTTTCTCAGGTTTTCCACTGGACCCTGTACATGCTAGAACAAGATTGAGTTACTCAGAGTTACCTGAACATTTTGTACTGAAAATCCAACAAAAAAACTGCCTTTCCTGCTTATTAGAGCTTCCGGAAATAAGGGTCTCATTACTGCACTGGAACCCAGCTTGAAAAAATTCTCACAGCTATGTTATAATTTATATCTTTTCTCAGACAGAAAAGGAGGAATTTGGAGAATTTTAGCTCATTCATTATGAAGACCTTAAAAATTCATTGCTTAAGAATAGCCAGTGTTTGATAGTCTGTTTTTCAGGGAAAAAAAAAGGGGGTAAAAAGCTCTTAGAAACCCAAATCCCACTGTTTTGAAAGTCACAGTAGGAAAAAAAAATCATATTGCAAGTCCAGGGTAATTCATCAGAGAACAGAGCTTTGCTTTCAGAACAAATTCCTTCCCAGTAACTATGTTAACAGCAAAGGTTCACCTGCACTCATTAACAATGCTAATCAATATAAAGTTAAAAAAGAAAAAAATCCCAACCCTGAGAATAAATGCCATTCAGCTAAAACCTCTGTTTTTCTTTGAAAGTCACATAAGCCAGTCTTATTCTATTGTTACTCATGGGGGTTTTTAACTCTTTCAGAACTCCATGTACTTGAGTTTCCCCTACCTTATCTAAAAGTTTCTCTTCCTTCTTTCTTGCATTTAGCATACTTCATGCATCCAGCCATCTTTGTGCCTCTGCCTGGCTGACATGCAGCTGTAAAAAAACATAGTACTTTAAAGTGGAGGCAAAAGCTCTTGTTAGCCAGTCCTCTATAACTGGAGTAACTCCTGGGTGAATAGGTAGCTACTAAAGAATAACACCCTTTGGGAGCACCCTCTGGGTGCTGACTCACAAACCCAGCCACTGGCAGGCAGGTGGCTGAGCCAGCTTCTCTCCTCTGGGTGCCCATAACCAGGGATGGAGGCAGGAGAGGACATCCCTGTACCATGACAGCCCTGAGGTAGGTAGGCTCAACCACACTGAGAAAGAACAGAGTGAGAGCTCCACAGCAACATTGAATTCGGACCCTGCAGACTGCTGTCTTTATCTTCACACAAAGTTGCACCTCCTAGCGATCACTACAGTAGCAATACATTTGCTTAGAAGAGATGCTAGTGCACTGGGACTGAGGGACCCTGGTCAAGGTCCAATAGCCCACTAAGTTAAATATTGGATAACAGGCACAAATTGGACACAGACAACTAAAAAACACAAGAACCAAAGTTGCCTGCTGAAAGCATGCTCACTTCAGTCTGATGATAATCAAGTCCAAAGCATTCAGACATTGTGGCAAAGCTGCTACATCAAACTTCAATAAAGTGCCTCAGAACTCTTGATGCTCCCTGAAGGGGTAGATTTGGCTTACTTTTGCTGCTTTTTACTTTTACCTCCTCTATGTGTTAACTCCTTGACTCAATTCAGCAAGGTTGGGCTGGTTTTTGTGACCACTGCTAACAAATCTGACCATCTGGGTTTGCAGATCTACCAGTGCTGAGCTTTGCACACTGAGGTATGCCAGGGTGATGACAGTGTTGCAAAAAAAGGCACACTTCAGACTATGGCTAATTTGCATAGAATGGAGCTGTCAAAACGCAGAAATCTGTTTCTCCCACTCATGTTATCTGAGATTACAGGTAAATTCCACAGAGAAAGAAAGTGAGCTATGGTTAGAGGTCCGGGTCTTTTTAATATTAACAGGATTTATGCATGTGTGTCTAAAGGCAGAATTGGCCATAGATGATTTTTCTCCTGCAGTGGTCCGTCTTTGGCAGAAGGAGCATGCTGCAGGCATTCTCTTTGGGACCTGTACCCCTGTGTCTCCAGGGCTGCTTAGCCCCTTTGCCATGATTATATGATTTCCTATCAGCTGTCTGATTGAAAGGCACCTGCTATGGAGTACAAAACAAGGGCAGCAGGTTCCCCTCAAGAAGGGTGATGTGATCACACACACAGAGCAAAGCAATAACTCAGACCACTATTCTGATGTGAAGGGTAAATGACCTGCAGATAGTGGGCAGTCCAGTAAACATTAGGTCACTTGAGTGCTTTTACAAAAAGCATCTCTAAAGCCTTCCTAATTCAAAGGTGCGACCAGATCCTTGAACAAGTAAGTAGGAAGACAGAAATATATGTCACTAGGGATTATGTTCACTAGATTTTATGTCACTAGGCTTAGTGCATCTCTCTTCTCCTTCTCCAGCAGTCTTTCCATATAACAAGCTATATTCTACATTCCCTATATCATATTTGGCTTCTGCTTTGATTATAAGATCCTTAAGGCAAAGCCTGTTCCTGTGCTTGCACAGCTATTGCACATTGATTATCATCGAAGCCTCCAGTCATAAGTATTACACAGAGAGTATGGCAGTATCTGCAGAGCCATGCTCTGGGTCCTACCTGCTGGACCAGGACAAACAGTGCACCAAGTAAACAAACAGATAAAGGGACATAAATAGTGGTGCATTTAAGCACACAGACTAGATCCTCAGCTGGATTGAATGCTCACAGTGCCATCCCCATCAGCAGAGTAATGACAGTTTATGGCAGTTGAGGTCTTAGGTCTATAAGCAGAGAATAGCGATTTCCCCACTGGTAACCTGCTTACTAAACATGATAGCATAGCCATATACTTTTTCTGGCTTCTTTTTCCAGAAGGAAAGATCTGCGAAAGGCTTGTTTTCCTAGCTGTGTAATCAGGAGACGAGAAAAGAGAAGAAACTATGCAGTGGGTGTTCCCTTACCTACCACAATAGGCAAACTTTGCTATGGGACGCAAAATATGCTCCAAGTCAAATTTCAGCCTTTCTAACTGCGCAGCTTGAGCTCAATGCTGAACTTCAGCCAATGAATCTTACAACCAGTCTCATGTCATCAGGTTATTTATTACAATGGTTTCCTCTCAGTCTGTGGTATCTCAGCTTAAGGATGGATTTCTTATTTCTGTATTTCTTTATTTCTTTAGACTGAGTCATCTAAATCTAACCTTCCAGACACTGTTTGCAGTCTGCAGAGCCCACCCACATGCTCCTCGTGCAGGATCTCGCTTTACCTGCCCAAGACCAGCTCACAGATTGCTGTTCTCCTCAGCATCACCCAGAAAGGTTTGCTGTGCCTGGTCCTTCCAGCACCAGGTGCTGGAAACACACAAACCACTTTCTCCCAGGGAAAAGAGCAAAACAGCAGGCAAATGGTTTGTGGCACTAAAGGTGACCAGAAAATGTTTGCTTTGTGGAAATTCTGTCTCCTCTGTGCACAGTATGTAGACATATGTGTAGACACACACATATACACCTACTTATAGACAAACATAGATATTTTTTATCACCTTGTCAGAAAAGTAAAATATGTGTTCCTCTGCATAATCATGTTATCCATGTCCTACCCTTTCCTAGGGAGCAATCCTACAAGGAACCACTATCACCTTCTTGCTCATTCACAGATTTTTACTTCGTACAAAATGATCAACAAATACTTTAATCAGACATTTCTGAGGTGTCTATCTATTAGGATCAAGACCATTGCATTTGTTTATTTCATCTCCTTTGCTTGGGCAAGGGTCTTTCTGGTTTCTGTAGTTAATGCTAAATTTTCTAGGTCACAGTGATCTGGAACCATCTCTCATAGGCAGATTAAACAAGCAAATGCAGTTATCTTCTCACAAGCCTTCATTCTGTGTAGACATTTACAGTAGGTAGCAAAGTCAAATAATGAAGAAGATGGGCTACTTTTTTACAAGAACAAGGGAACTTTGTTTAAAACTTAAGAGCTTTCTCAAGAGCTCTGCTGTTTTTATTATTTACCTCTTGGAGTTGTAAGTTAATTTTCAAAGCGATACTATTCCGACCTGGTTAAAGCAGTCATAATGAATTAGACAATACAATTCATGAATGGCTGGGATATTGTTCACAGAAGTTTCAATTTGTATCATACTTCTTTAAGGACACCTGTATACAGGCACGTCGCATAAGACAGATGTGGGCTCTCACCTTCTTGCTTACACCATTCCTCTAAGAAACATCATTATCTTTTTTTATTAAGTCATCTTAGCCAAGAAATTCCGGCCAGCTGGCTCAGCAAAAGGGACATTTCCCAGAAGTAGAAGGAAGTAGAAGTGACAAAGAAGAGTGGGTTCTGTGTAGGTGTTTCCTGCAACCTTTTGGAAATGTTAGTCTTGTTTGGAAATATAAGAAGACAGCAGTTTGTTTCCTTCCGCAATAGACATAGTCTACAAATTGGCATTTGATTCATGATTACAGCTCGTAATCGTACAGCATGAGACATCTGGAATTTCATTCTGCTACTCTTTGTATCATGTATCACTATAGACAGGTTTATTGTGTAAGTAGTTTCCACTGCACATTTGTGTGGTTTTTTAAAAAGGGTTAAAAGGAGCATATTAATAAGGTTTGACTTAGGATAAATGGACTCTGGTCAAACAACTTTAAAAAATCAGAAAAAAAAATTTAAATGCAAGAGTCAAACAATTCCAAATTTCAGACTATTTTATAGTTAGGTAAAATAAGAATCCAGACTGCGTAAACTACCTAGGTTTTATAAGATTTTTAAATTAAAATCCCAGACAGAACTCTCTTAATTTTGGTATATACCTGACTCAGGCAGGAATTTTTATTCCTTGTTTGTTTTGGAAACCTTTTCCCTCTTGGGAAATTAAATCCCAAGATTTAAATAATCCCCAAGATTAAATCTTTTTTCCTTCCTTCCCTCCCTCCCTCCCTTTGGTCCTTCTGTCCTTCCATACCTCCTTCCTTCCCAGCAGCATCATTTCTCCTCTGCTTGTTTTCTATAACACCATTATGTTCTCTCCGACAACTCATATCTGCTAATTTCCTCTTCACTTGTTCCTGCCCTGACATCCTGCCACAAGACTTGCTGCCTGCTGTAGAAAACTGTTGTGTGTGATTCTCCACAGTACTTCCTGTTCTGCAGCGGTTGCAGAAGTGATGGTACACAAATTCAAATATGACATGATTAACTTAAACCAGAACATTTTTCAAAATTAACAAAGCTGGTCAGAATACAAAATTTACGTTTCACAGAAAAATTGGGAAGGACAGAAGGAAGAAGTGAAATTCCCATCTAGAAATAAAGAATCTTGGCATTTTTAGCAAAACCAAAGCACTGGGAATGGTTAGCATAGATTAGAGATTTTAAACAAGGCATGGACCCTCTTGGGCAAGTGCCTGGGGAATACACTGTAGTTAGTTCAGCTGTTTCCATCTCCTTTGCTAGAGCTGCTCCATTTTGTAAAGATAATAAAATCTAGTTGGCCCGACAGAGCAATGGTGAACCTGGGTCTCCTGCTAAACTGTTAGCAGTCAGTATGTTTCCTCCTTTGTTCAAGATCAGAAATGGCATCTTTAAAATATTTTATGTTGAATTCTCCAAACATGTTGTGAAAAATCTTTCTTTTAAAATCAGATTCTTTAAAACCTGTTTGGTTTGATAGTCACTTTAATAGGAAAAGATAATTCCCCTCCTCAAACATTTATTACATAGCTATAACAGAACACGAGTGTGACGTGCCAGAAAGTGTGATCCATTAACTGATGCCACTGCCCAGGCAGAAAAAGTTCTCCAAATTTGTGTCAGACTGCAGAGCCACCCAGTGATAACCCAACACCATGTGACTGCACAATCTCTGAAGGATATTTAGGGCTTGTTAGCTTTAGGTACAATAGTTCTTTGAAGGAGCTGTGGAATCCACTAAGATTCCACTAAGGGAATCTGTCTTTCTAACTAAATTCTCACCATGTCAGCTCCGACATTCTGGAGAGAGCAGATAGACATATCTTTTTTGTAACCATGAGTGCCCAAACCGCATGTGTACAGAGTGAAAAACCAATTGTTTTCACCAGATTCCAGCAAGGCTCTGACATCTCCTGTTGCCATCAAAGGGATGACAATGAGTTGATACACAGTTTAATTCCAGAACACTGGTAAAGCATGAAAAGACAAAAAAAAACCAAACAAACAACCAGAAAACTGTAATCCAA
The DNA here is from genome assembly GCA_017639245.1 of Myiopsitta monachus. NCBI lineage: Eukaryota > Metazoa > Chordata > Aves > Psittaciformes > Psittacidae > Myiopsitta > Myiopsitta monachus. The sequence continues at coordinate 43,031,122 of CM029924.1, forward strand.
ACACTGACTGTTGTAAATCAGTGCTGCAAATCACACAGCTTCTCAACTGGAGGAATGTCCTGAACCTTCCAGACCTCTTAGTGTTGAAATCCACAGGCACGTTTGTACAGTTTAATCAGCATGTTGCTATCAGCATGTATTTGAATACTCCTTTCTTGCAACAGAAATACAGTGTACTCCCACTGAAGAACTGCTGCTATTAGAGTTTCCCTGGGTTTTCAGCAGAAAAACAGACAACATTTAGATGTATATCAAATTTTTATCTGCTGTGACTATTGACAGTAATTGCAATACAGTCCATAATTCACTGTAGTTATTCACACACACACACACCCCATTACAGATATGTACATCTGGTTTTGAGCTTTTCTCTGTGATGTACAGGTTGTGATGATTTTTAATCATGATATCTGAGAACTGACCTCTTTCCAACTGCAAATGCTTTGTGTAATGGCCAAGTCGGGAGCTGATGCATGAAAATAATACGAAATGATTGTCCCAGCTGCTCAAGCAACAGCCTAGCAGGACATGTTTGACCTAGGAAGGACAAGGGAAAATGGCTTTCTGAAGTTTATCATTTAAGAAGTAAATTATGTTCCAGGCTAGGCTTCTCCTTGAGAAGGGAACTCAGCAGTGCTTGCACTGCTGCACTCTGCTTTTAGGAGTTAAAAGAGCATGGTGAAAACAAAACAAAGCAAAACAAACCAAACCAAACAAAACACAAACCCTACCTGCTCTTTTACTAAATACAACCTGCCATTTAGGCAATGAGTATTATGACATGCTTGTATTGCCCTCCATGACAAAAATCAGTGACGCTGGGGATCATTCCCTGGTATGGTCCATAAGAAAAGATTTTCAGGGTGTTGAAATCTGAGTTTATAGCTTAATGTAGATTTTGGGATATGTCTACAGCTGTTGTCAGAGGTTCTAAATTAAAGGGTGGCCTTAAGAAAGCCACACGATAGAGATGCTAACTTGAACAACCTGAAGAAATATCATATCCTCTGTGTTCTACCTGCTTGAAACTAAAGCTGTAATTTCACTTGAACATTATACAGTTAATCAAACGTTCTAGCCCATTATGTTGTCAGAGCCCAACATGCTGTTTACTTAGCAAAGCCACTTCTGGTGGCATTAGGGGAACACAAGGCACACTAATTTATATAAAGGACAGATTCTGCTTGCAATGTCCTCTGCACTAAGGACTCCTGTGCTTGCACAGTTATTGGTGCATGGCTCAGCAACAGGAAAAGTAGTAGTGACTGAAACATTTCCGGGTGTTTGTGAGAATGATTTTGTAGTTGCAGATGTGTTTTGAAGACATAATATGACATTTTAGAACATCTACATTTTTGCAAAATGCAACAGAGATTTAATTAACTCCAGAGTAAAATAATCAGTTACCTGCATGATAAGAAATGAAGCAAGCAGCAGCTGTCAAAGAAATAGTTATCAGACTTCGGGACAGCAACCTTCTGATCTTTGCTATCAGAGACAGCCAGGCTTTTCTCAAAGGCTGTACTTGAGAAAGACTGATGAAAATGTGCAAGGAATTATGCATTATTGCAAATATCCTTCACAACACTGTAAACATGATAGAGATTGGAGGCAGTGGAGGTGGCAAATCTCTGTCTTTTTTTTAAATGGCTGTTACAGTGTTCTTAGGGTGCTCAAAACAAAGTGCTTTCAGGGCACAGAGCCAGTTCATCTGAAAGGCAAAGCTCTCCATTAAGTATTTAGTGCATGAAGGGAGCAACATCTGCAAATATTTGGCCATTAGACCTTCATATTTTGCCTAGTCATCAGAACTCAGAGGAGCTACACAGGGAAAACAGCATTTCTTTTTCAAAAGAGCATTCTGGAAAAAAAAGCATTTTTTTTTCCAAAAGAGGGAAAATTGACCTATTTCTTTGCCAGCTTAGCTGTTTTTGGCATGGTAATTGCAGTAGTTTTGATATGTCTGGGTTTCAGGACAGTTAGTTTTCTAAAGCAGGAAATTCTTACTTTAACAAATAAATATAACCTTGTTGTTCAAACTGCTCTTGATGAATTCAGTAGCATTTTATTTCATCATCACGGGATACAGGTTACCTTTGCTATTCACTGGGCTCACGGTACATCTGCAACTTCATAGATGCATTTTACTGTTAGATACCATCAGACCTGCCATTTCACATGACATCAGACTACTGCAATGGTTATTCAATTGGTTTCACAACATTAGTGCATTAAGATCTTCAAATTTTGTAGTGGTGATGGGCCACAGCAATCTCTTACATAAAACCGAGAATTCCTGTGATGCCTGAAGTGCACAATGGAAGGAATACAATCCCTTTGACCCTATTACAACCTGATAAAATTACATGTCGTATCATAAAACTCAGGAAGTATATAGTCTGCTATTTGTCTTCATACTTCAGTGAAACTGCAGAAGTTGAGATTATTCAGCTTTGTAGACAAACACCATGCATGCAGGAGGGTTAAGGGCCATGCAAGGTTTCAGCCCTGGGACGAGGATTAGGCTTTCCCAAACAGCCACTGCCACCTGACAGGGAGCCCAGAGTGGTTCCTGGTGCCAAAGCGTGTTACTCACATTCCAAACAGCACTTTTGCTGTTTCTCTCCCTGCACAAACGTGCAGTTCAGCTTGCTCCCATGCATTACTATTTGCAAGTGCAACAGTGAAAATAATACCAAGTTTGACAGTGAGCCAGCTAGGAACAGGGACAAATTATGTTAGTAGATAGTCATCTTCTTGGCAACAGATCCATTGCTAAGTACAAACTCTGCGAACATGTAAAATAGTGAGCAAAACATGATCTGATCATTGCCCCTATTGGCAGGAGGCCCTCGGCTAATGATAGAAACTAGCGAGTTTTGTGAGCCTAAGCAAATCAGACCAAGCTTTGGGTTTATTTCACCCATACTACAAACCAAGCATATTGCCCTTCTTTACTTATTTCTACCTAGCAATAACCAGGGCTCCAGACAGCACTGTCTCCATCAGGCACATTTCCCTTCCCTTCCACCTGTGTGTCTTGCAGTTTTGCAAGGGCCTCTGGCCTACATCTGCCACCTTCATCTCTCCATTTTTCTCAGCACCTCCTCTGCCTGTGCCTTTGAGAAATGGAGCCACTCAGCCTGAAAGCTGAACTAAGTGAGAATCTTAAACCAGTGCATTTGGGGATGTGTCTTACCCTGGCATTATTCAAAATGCCTGACTAGTGTAGTAGCAGCATTCCTGCTGATGTTATTCCTGTAAGCTAGTGCTTGCCCTCAAAGGCACCAAAGAACTTGAGAGAAGGAAGGGAAAATTTGATGTTGCATGCAAAGCTTAACCCTCTACCCCTTACCTTACTAAGAATGAAATACAAAACATTATTTTGCACACAGAGGGAATCTAAACAGGGGAAGTTTAGACTGAATATAAGGAGGAAGTTCTTTACTGTAAGGATGGTGAGGCACTGGAATGGGTTGCTCAGGGAAGTTGTTAATGCTCCATCCCTGGCAGTGTTCAAGGCCAGGTTGGACAGAGCCTTGAGTGACATGGTTTAGTGGGAGGTGTCCCTGCCTTTGGCAGATGGGTTGGAACTAGATGATCTTAAGGTCCTTTCCAATCCTGGCTATTCTGTTATTGTGTGATTTTAGACCAATATGAAGATCAAGTAAACAAAACCCAAAAGAATGAAAATCAGACACGGCAGCATATGGACCCTAAGCTCAACAATACACTCAGAGCTTTCTGAAAGAAAATGCTGTCAACAAAGTTTAAGACACCTCTGTATAAAACTAGGCTGACCCAGTATCTCATACAATGTAAAACAAAGAGCACTGGTAAGACAGTGTCTATGTGTGAAGAAATATATGTATTGGCATGATAGGGCTTACCCTATCTGAAAAAACAGGCTTAGTCTTTGAGTGTCTCAGCACAAACCTGTAGCCTAGGCATGGGCTGTCTGGGACCATGGCTAACCAGACATAATTCCCATGAAAAATGTCTCAAGGAAGAATTCATTTGGGTGACTCTTCTTCACTTCTGCAGTACCTTTGCAGTCCCACTCCTACTGAGGCTCCTACATTTTTCTCTCCTGACCTGAACCTAAATGCTACTTGTTGACTGAGCTTTTCAAATGAGCACTCAGAGTTAACCTTACCTGTTCTTATATGGAGAATGCCCAAAAAAACCCCAGAACAAAATACCCTGACAGCCTTGCAGGGCGAGTTTGTGGTCACTCTTCTCCTGTTTGAATATTTTCTTCTCAGTTGTCAGAACATTTTGAGCAAACATGCTACAATACACACGGAAAAAGTGTCATTCAGCTGTGACTTGAGTGCATTTGTGTAATAGTAATGTGTCTTGTAAGAAAATTAGAAAATTATCATCTTGGTTCAAGGAGACATAAAGCTGCTCGGAACTCCTGACACCGGACTCTGGAGCAGAGTCGCATTAAGCATTAAGGAGTGGTGAGTGCAAGATGATTAAGCTCCTGGAGAATTAAAGAAGATTCAAGAGGACTTGAGAATGGCAGCAAGTAATTCAGTATTTACTAGGAGAGAGAAGAGTTGTGAAACTGACATTATAAATCTCACACTTTATGATATTTTCCTACGGTTAAAGGATAAGATTCATGTCCCTGCTTCAACAGTTATTTAAGTATTTATATTAATTTGAAATAGCTTCATAAAAAAAAAGAATGTTATTCAATAAGCTTGTGGCCTCTTAGTATACAGGCACGTGGATCACCTGAGTTCTAGGTTTTGTTCCAAGTTAAACAGAATGTAGACTTGAAAATAGGTTTCATTTGTTCATCGACTAGAGGCAAACGAATTATGCTTGGTCAACACTTAGATTTAAGAGCATCATATACTTCATTTCTTTGTAGAAATGTTCTAAAAGCTGGGGATGAAATAAAAAAATAACTCAGTAAATCAGAACAACTTAAAACTTCTCAGAAGTGTTTGAACAGCAGAAACTGAAGTGTGTACTGAGAGGTGGAGAAAAGCATTGATCGCCTCCATTTTCAGAGTAGTTTGATATTTTTGTAATTCATCTCCTTTCTCCTCTTGTGAACTATGATGGTAAAAGTTGGTCAAAAGACACAGAAGTTTCTACTGTGTTTACCAATTCATTATGTAGAAAAAGGAAGGGAAAAGCTGCAGAGCATTAACATAGTAGAAATCTCCAGGAAAACAAAAAGTTAAACCAGTTATTCAAGTTTGAATTTAACTTAGAGAACGACTGCTGTGAGCACATCACTATGTACAGGTCTTACATGTATAAAATTTTCAGTTCTTGATGGCCCCACAGTTACAGACGTCATTTACTCTTATTGCCAAACTTCTTCAAATATTAGCAGAAAGTTTAGCAGAAAAAAAAGAAAAACAGCTGAGGAATTTACCCTCACATTTCATTCCTTTATCTAAACTGTACATTGCTATGATATGTCACAAAACAACCCTAGAACAGTATTCAAGGGATTTGGCATTTTCTATTACTTGTTTATACCTTTCCCCTTTTAATTTATTGAAGCTGATGCAGTCTTCCTCTGCAAGAGGAATGTTGTCACCCAGTGTATCACCAATGTCAGTGCTTTTCTCGGGTACATTCTGAAATCCAGGATCTGTGAAAGGATTCCATACAAAATGAATTACACAGATTACATAGTTCAGTCTCTAGTCCAGCCTCTTGCTCAAAGCTGGATCAGCAACGAAATTGAATCACGCAACTCTGGGCTTTATCCAGCTAGGCCTTCAATATTCCTGAGGCTGACAAGGTTGAAATTGAGTGATTCACTGGGTGGAGAAACTTGAAGATCCTAATGTTTTGATCCTGAAAAAACCTCTAGTGTTAAAAAGAATTATTTCTTGTTTCAGATTAAATAGAATTATTGTACTAACCCTGCTCTTTCAGAATTGTTGCAACATCAAGATTTGGTGACATCTGCAACATTTTGGAAAGCGCTGCTAGTAGAAAAGTTTCTAAAATATTGACAGCATCAAGTCAGAGGTCAAACATGGACAGTGACTCAAATACCATTACCAAATCTGGGCTACATCAAAAATGTGTTCATAATGAGATTGAACCTTTTCCATATACATGTGTCCTGTGTTCAGTACTTGTCTCCAAACCACTTCAGGTTTTCCTCCCACTACCAGTTCTTACGGCATTTCAGCCATTCTGCTCTTCTCCAATGGAGTTATAATCATTATACGCACAGATAATACCTTTTATCAGAATCATCACAGTTACTAAATAGGGTATATAAACAGCGCTGAAAAAATGATTATTATTAACAGTTATTTGGGGATAAAAACTATGAGGTTTTTTAGGAAAAGTATACCAGTGGAGAGTCAAAAGTGAGTACATTCAAGATTTCCCCTTGGAAAAAAATGTCTTACACAAAGTGTTTCATTGCACTTGACTGGTCTTGTGCTCTTTCCACACCTTCCTTTAGTTGACTGTATTCCAATAGACAATATTGGAATTGAGTGGCTTCACCTCCCACCCGGGGGGGTGGGGGTGGGGAAATTAATGGCCCCTTCTCACCTTCAAATCATTGTTATTGAAATAATTATTTTAGCAGAACAAGTTGGGTTTTTTTTTTTTTCCATGTTTCTTAACATAATTGATGTAAATGCCTTTAACAACAACTGCAGAGCAATGGCTGTCCTGAGATGTGCTTCAAGTTCACATGCCAAAGGGTCTCTAAAAATTCACTTTTCTGAGGTAGCTCCTCTGTATCTTTCCTATATTGCCTTAATTTTCTGACAAAAATATGGAGTGCTTTTAATTTGTTTGTTTGTGTTTAAGCTTATTTTTGTCAAGTTCCTCTATCTGGCTTAACATGAAGCCTCATGAACTGCAAGGGCAGCCGTATCATGGAAAGGGACAGTGAAGGGTGAATAAAGAACAAGAAATGTTTAAGCTAACATTGCCACAAAAAGCTTCCACTGATCTACAGCTTAAAATGTTCTAAAGCCCATTACCATTTCATTATGCAGAGATCGAAAATTGAAAATGGAAAATTCAAGTCACAGGGTCAGTAAAAGCAGAATATTTTTGGAATGTTTCTGACATTTCCTCCATCTCTCCAAAACAATAAATGCCTCCTCAGTAAAACAGAATTAAAGTATATTCCGAGTAACTTCCTGATCACATTTCAGAGATGCCACAAGACCACATAATGCTACCTTTTAATATTCAGTCAGTCAAAGATGCAAATCAAACCTCTTCTAAGGTCAAAAAAGGGGATACAAGCAGTCACACTGGACTTGGATTAGATGGAAACAAGAGGCTCAGTGCAGGTGGGATAGATGACAAAGACTTTTTTTGCAGTAGTACAGGTTTAAAGAAGGGTGGGTTGAAACAGAAGACTTGAAAATAAGCCTTATAGATGAGGTACAGAATTTATAAGGAGGAGGTCTTGCCTGCATTTTTATAGGTAGGAGTTCATCACAGAAGGTGACCTCAATCTCCCAGCACACTTTGGGTTCTTGCTGAGCAACACATCTGCTTATGCTACCCCATCATATGTTCTTCAGGCCTGGTAAACCTATAGGTGTGGAGCTAAAGGAGTTTTGTTATAGCTTCTTAACAAATAAAACCCCTTCTTTTCCTCACAAACAAACATTGTCCTGGAGCCAAATCCTCCAAAGCCATTAAAATGAAACCCACCTCTCCTGTGACAATACCTTTCAGATGGTCACAAATGAGGCAGTTAGGAGAAATTTGAAAGCCTTTTAACACTGTTTGAATCAAGCAATCAGGCTTACACTCCATTCTGAGAAAGCAGTAGCAGTACTTATATAGAATTAACAGGACACAAGCTTCCTTGCATGCACCCCACGGTGGAGGACTGCCCTTACCTATGGCAGCTTTTAAACTCCTGATATTTCTCATTTCAGCCACAGCAGATCTGTCAGGCAGATACGTTTTTACTTCTCACAGCTCTGACAGCTCCTCTGATGCATTTGCTGTAGTTCTTGCACTAGCATGAAGCAGCAAGGCTGCCAGACCAGTAGGTACCACAGGGGAACATTTGGCTGTGCAGGCTGGGCTCAGGAATGATCAGGAGGACAAACCAATACAAAAAATACACAGCATCAAAGCAGGCTTGGCTCTGACGGGAACAGAGATTTGGAGGAGGGGATGTAGCAGACCTTGGGTGTTTTGCTATTTCTTGCTGCGGCTGACCTGCCTTCTAAAGAAGGACCCTTGTTAGAAGTGAGCCAGTGCCCTTCTCAGTTTGCAGCCACTCTCTCAGAGCTGTGTTTGTCCTCCCAGCTTTTCCACCCCTCTGTGCTATTGAGACCTGGCTGTATATGTACGGCATGTTGTATGCTTGTATGCATACATGTCTGTATGGTAAGCCAGCTATACGTATCTGACAAAGCTTTTGGCCACTAGTAACACTTAAAACCAGGTAATTATAGAATACTCTTAAGGATACTACAGACTGGGTGTCATACCCCTCCTTCACAAGGCATATCCTTTGTTAAGAAATGCCTGAAATAAATAGAAAACTAAGTTGCTCTCTAGGCAGCCTTCATCATGAATGATCATAGATCACAGAAACCCCCCATTTGGAGTAGAAAATTAGGGAAGTCTTGGATCTGCTGTCCATTAACCTTGCAGATTAGACTGTACAGGTTAACATCATGACTGTGTACCTGCACTCTTAAAAATTTCACTGTTTCCTCCACCAAACCACATTATAGGGGCTAACATTATAACAGCCTGAATGTTTATTTCTTATAGGCTCCACCTCTTTTCCCTGAGGACTAAATTAGCAAGGTTAACATTAAGAAAACCTCAGTATATATTAGTTATAGATTTCACACCTTGTTTCTGCATATAAACAAACATATAGCCAAAGTCACAACAGCTTAAGAAATGCATTAAAAAGTCCATCCCTTAACTCCATTGCTGGAGTTAACATTGCAAAAATCTGAATACTTACTACACATTTCAGGCCTTGTCCTTGCAAAACACCTAACTGAGACCATCATAACAGTTTAAGTTATCCACTACGTCTAAGCATACAAGCAAATATTTAGCATAGTATGAGCAAAGATTAACACCACTAGTGGTGATACTAATAGATTCATGAGCCCAATAGCTGTAGGGGTTCATCCAGATTCAAAATGGGTTGTGAAAAATGTTCACTTGATTCAGTGTGAGCATTTCCCCACTTGGAAAGTAAAGCAATGAATTTGTCAAATGGCTCAGTTAACATACATTAGCAGCATTAACTGAGCTCTAAGCTGTTTTTTAACTCTGTCCTTCTATTCCTTAGCTCACAACTCTTCATCCTTAAAGGGCTTTTTGCCCCACTTCATCATATATAAGGAAGAAGTTCTTTACTGTGAGGGTGGTGAGGCACTGCAACAGGTTGCCCAAAGAAGTGGTGAATACTTCGTCCCTGGCCATATCCAAGGCCAGGTTGGATGGACTCTTGGGTGACATGATGGGGCTACGGAACTGACGGACAGGGGTAGAGCAGTTGATGTCATCTACCTGGACTTGTGCAAAGCGTTTGACACTGTCCCACACGACATCCTTGTCTCTAAGTTGGAGAGACATCAATTTGATAGGTGGACCACTCGGGGGATAAAGAACTGGCTGGATGGCCGTGCACAAAGAGTTGTGCTCAATGGCTCAAGGTCCAGCTGGAGACCAGTAACGAGTGGTGTCCCTCAGGGATCAGTGTTGGGACCGGTCTTGTTCAACATCTTTGTCAGTGACATGGACAGTGGGATTGAGTGCGCCCTCAGTAAGTTTGCTGATGACACCAAGCTGTGTGGTTCGGTTGATACACTGGAGGGAAGGAATGCCATCCAGAGGGACCTTGACATGCTTGTGAGGCGGGCTGGTGCCAACCTGATGAAGTTTAACCATGCCAAGTGCAAGGTCCTACACCTGGGTCGGAGCAATCCCAGGCACAGCTATAGGTTGGGCAGGGAAGAGATTCAGAGCAGCCCAAGGAGAAGGACTTGGGGGTGTTGGTTAATGAGAAAATGAACATGAGCCGGCAGTGTGCGCTTGCAGCCCAGAAAGCCAACTGTATCCTGGGCTGCATCCAAAGGAGCATGACCAGCAGGTCGAGGGAGGTGATCCTGCCCCTCTATTCTGCTCTTGTGAGACCTCACTTGGAGTATTGTGTGCAGTTCTGGTGTCCTCAACATCAAAAGGACATGGAACTGTTGGAACAAGTGCAGAGGAGGGCCATGAGGATGATCAGGGGACTGGAGCACCTCCTGTATGAAGATAGGATGAGAAAGTTGGGGCTGTTGAGCCTGGAGAAGAGAAGGCTGTGTGGAGACCTCATAGCAGCTTTTCAGTATCTGAAGGGGGCCTATAGGGATGCTGGGGAGGGACTCTTCATGAGGGACTGTAGTGATAAGACAAGGGGTAACGGGTTGAAACTTAAACAGGGGAAGTTTAGATTGGATATGAAGAAGAAATTCTTTCCTGTAAGGGTGGTGAGGCACTGGAATGGGTTGGCCAGGGAAGTTATGAATGTTCTGTCGCTGGCAGTGTTCAAGGCCAGCTTGGACAGAGCCTTCCCTGCCTGTGACAGGGGGGCTGGAACTAGATGATCTTAAGGTCCTTTCCAACCCTAACTATTCTATGATTCTATGATTCTATGACATGGATTAGTGTGAGGCATCCCTGCCCATGGCAGGGGTGTTGGAACTAGATGATCTTAAAGTCCCTTCCAACCCATTCGAAGATTCTATGACATCCTGTTTCTTTTCTTCCAAGGCAGTTCGTAGGCCACAGCAATTATGGCTGTAGCATAGAGATTTTCCCTCCACATGACACTTATTCCAAGATTAACTACACCCCTGGACTCTAGGCGTTATCTTCAGCTTGCTGATAATCTCACACCTAGTTTAGGGCGCACTGTAGCCTCCCACTCTCTAAACCTTGCCATTTGTACCCAATGCTTTAGCAAAAAATGTTCTGGAACAACACAGGACAATGACTGACAACATTTTTAGTGACTGTCAAGGAGGAGGTTACTAACAGTAGGAGGTGAACTCCAGCAGGGACAAATTCAGCCCCTACAGGAGTCCCTCATAATCAGTAATGATAGATTGCTTCAGCTGGGCAGTGTTTCAATCAAAACTGTCAGATAAAAGTTTTTTGAGAGTCATAGCTGCGACATTAGGCCTGTCTTGCATTGCACAGAAAGTGTTTGTAGACAGTGTATGAAGATGTCACATTTATTTTCACTGAACTGTGATAAGCAAATGGTAAATCATGCCCTTTTCAAAACTATGGCTGTGTCAATCATAATTTATTAAATGAGCACATACTTTTAATGAGTTTCCTGTGCTATAGAAAATAGCACCAAGCATATAATTTTAATAGGGTTTGTAAATAGACCACTAGCACATTTCACTTTATTCACTCCCAATTTCTACTAATGCTTTACAGAAGGGCTTGGACCAAGAGCTAAGGACCAAGAAGGCAGGTCGGCAGAAGCCTCTTGTCATGGGCTTGGTCACATCATAACTAGCCTTTGTACACTGTTCCTGGACAACAGTAATGTGATATAACTTATTTATTTTAAAGTATTATAGGGTTTTCTATCAGAGAATAATTGTAGGAAAAATACTATAAATCAGCAGGAAAGTTTTGAGCTGCTATTTGCTGTAAAGTAATTCATGTTTATTGTTTTTCTATTAGTCATATAATGAGGTAAAGGCACAGAAATTGCCAACATAGCCTTTATGACCACTCTCTGAATTACTAATTAATATCTTTTTAAATATATGCATACATGAAGCCTCAAAGCATAAAATAAGGCACTTAGAATTCCTTTTGCTGGTTCACAGTCTGCTACCAGCAGAAGAAATAGCTTCTGCTAATTGCATCACCCAAAAGGGCTTCCCTGTTCTCAGATGATCTTTTGTTGACCATCCATTAGTATTTCAGTTCCCATGCGTTTTTATATTGTAAAGTGCCAGCATATGCAGAAAGGGAGACTTGAAACTGCTGTTTGAAATTTGTTAGTGGCATCTTTCACAGCCACAAAAGTTGGGCTTTGAGATATTTAAGTGTTTATGAACACTAGCACCTTGATGCCGGGCTTCACTACAGGGAGATTAATTAAATAACAGTATGGCTATCTAAGGTATCATTTAAGAACTCAGAACATCAAAAATACCAAAAAAAAAAACCAGGGCAAAAATTATTTGCAGTTAATAGGGGACATAAGCAACACAAAATGTATCTATAAATACACCAGAAGTAAAAGGATAATGGAGGAAAGTTTATGCCTGTTACCAAAAGGAAAATGGAACCAGAAACTCAGAGAATGATGAAAAGTTCAATGAAGACTCTATTTTAGTGCTCTCAGAAATAGAGCGCATGATCTGATATTTAAGATGATTGATGAGAACAATTGGATTTATGTGAATTAGGAAATAAAAAATTAAAGAATATACACAAAGTGGCGGTATTGCGTATAGCCCACCCTGTCATGGTTCAGGAATTTGGAGAAGAAATCTTTGCTATCATTTTTTATATCTGTGAAACCAAGAATGGGGACATTTCAGAAGCCCACAGAGGGAAAAATTCAATACCTATCTTTAAAAGGCACAGATAGGTAGCAGCGATTTATGAACCTGCCACTCTCTTTTAAATACCTAGAAAGCATGACAGTAAAGCAGTAAATAATCAATATAGCCACATATGGAGAACAAAAAATAATAATGAAGTGAAAAGGAACTGCCAATGTAAACTTGCCAAGAATAGAATTGTGTTGCATTAATCCAATCTAGCCTAATGGATAAAGCACAAGCAATAGATCAAGCACATCTGGATTTCAGTGAGGCTTTTAGTATTGTCCTATATTTCATTGTACTGTAATACAAAAAAAGTCACAGAACAATGCATTATAGATGCAGGTGCTCTGCTATGCCTTGAAGTGCTCAAACAAAAGTAAGATTTCTAACCAAAACATTTACAACATACAGTAGCTGCTTGCAGCTGGAAGATTAAAACTAGTCATAAATCAGAATATTGGTAATGTTGCATAGCAATCACTGCAGATAGTGTTTGCTTTCAGTACAGAACAAATAAATACATATCCACTACACATAAAAGCTCCAGGTAACCAGTATCACCAAAAGTATAGGTCACTGGATGGTTGTCTGCTACATGTAATGTTAAATAATAAAGAGGCTCCACCAACCCATTCTCCAAATGCTGGTTGAAAGCAATCAGAAATCATAAGGATACAGGTGACTTAAAATCAAGGTGGTTCTAACAATGATGAGGCTAATGAAGAGTCAGGATTGAGGATGGAGTTCCTGCAGTTAGATATGGGCTTGAAAAGTTGAGGTTTTGGAAGGATGAGCTTGAAGGATGGGAATTTTTATGTTGTTACCCAGTTTCTGTAAATACTGTCCTTGCTCAAGTTATGAAGGGCTGGAGGATTAGAAATATGTGTTGCTGACATTTTGGTTTGTGCTCATTAGTCCAGCTTAGGTTGCTTGTCTTCCAAGGTTCTCAGTGCCACTTGCCGCTTTTATTCAGTTAACCTGTCCTGCATGACACCCCTGTTACACATTTTACAGTGAGAGTCTCCTCTGTTACTGTCTTTGCAAAAACATTGTTTTCTCTTTGCTCTTGGTTAAGTACCACAGTGCTTAATTCCAAGTGAGTGCACAAAATATAACCACCATTTTTCAGTAATTCTGCATTCAACAGCCAAATGTCAATACGCATATCAAGCACTGACATTTAACAACAAACAAATCTGGTAACCAGAGCACAAATGAGAACCCCATCCTTTCAGGAATTACAAATGTGTCCCCTTTTTACTTCAAAGTTGAATCAGACAAATGTCTTCATGAAAAATACATCTGAAAATCTTTCAGTCAACCCAAAATATAAAGTGATATTTTAAAGATCTGGAAAAAGACAAACAGTATTTCTGTCACCCAGTCCAGAGAATTCTATATACAGCTTTGGGAAGCCAATCTTACATTTGAATACTTCAGCATCCATTATCTGAGTACACAACAATAAAACTGAAGTTAACATTTTAACAGTACTGAGTGGATGCTGCATGCTCAACTTCCATTTGGTTTCAGTAACATTTAAATACACATCTGATATTTATGTTCTTCCTTACCTTAAGCTTTTTGAACTGTAGAATACTTAAAGTACAGCACCTGTCTTTCAGACTGTTGTCTTGGACCCAAATAGGCTCAGTGGAGCCTGGTTGCAGGTAGGTCCTGGCCTACATGATAACCACCATCTTTGCCAAACTGCAGACCTACTAAAATCAAGGTCTCTCACAAAAGTGGTGCTATTTCTGTCTTCTGTGCCTTGCTTGCAGAAAGAGATTGTAGCACAGAGACATGAATACATGGGTGAATCAAGTGAGAAGCTGAGAAAGGCACAGTGCTTGCAAACACTGATCTTGCTCCTCAAGCTTTCAAAGTGCAAACTAAAGCTGCAAATTAAATGTGTGTTGTGACAGTCGTAACATTTGGGAAAATATATGGTGTTGTCTGGGGAAAAAGCACTATTGAATTCCACCCAATTCTTGCTTTACAGGAGGAGAGGGTGTAAAATGTTGAGGGACATGCCACGGAACTAGCAGCTTAACCATGAGCAACATGAGATCCACAAGGTACACCTGTCCTTCAGGAGACTATGATTATCAATACACAAAGATAAGAAGAGAAAGTAAAGCTGAACCTACACAAAGAATTAAAAAAGACTTGCTACAGCTTGGTTCTAGTGAATAAAGGCTGGCAAATGTTCTTTTCAGATAAAATGTTGGTTACAATATATGCTGTTGGTTTATCCCCTCTGTTTCACTCACTTAAAATTTGTCCACAGAGTCTATAGCAGTTTAATCTGTGAGATCCTCTGCAAGCATGTATGAGAAAGCAACCCAGGGAGTTGTAAGCCTGCTCAAAGCCATGCTCTTTAGGACAGTAATAAAAGCAGCGTCAGCTTTTCTTAGTGTGTGTTTTCCAGCAATGAGCTAGGTACAGCAATCTCATGTCACCTTTTTCTCTTTCTCTGCACAGAAATGGTTTCCATCACAACTGAAAACACTACAGAACTTTACAATATTGTGGCCACCCAGGAGTTCACAGTCAGTCCAACAGATTCCAACAATTCAGGAGTTCATCAGCTGAATGAATACAAATGTATTAATTCATATGTATGGCAATGGCTACAGGATTTTCAGCCTGGCTTCCTCTGGTTTATATTTATTCTTGGAGCATTAGAAAATTCCTTTGTCCTCATCATCCTGTGTTTCCACAAGAGTCGATGCACAGTGGCTGAAATTTACCTAGCAAATATGGCACTTGCTGACTTAATGTTGGTCTGTGCTTTACCTTTCTGGGCCATTAATATTTCTAATGGGTTTCAATGGCCTTTTGGCCTCTTCCTCTGTAAAGCTGTGAACATAATGAGTAACATGAACTTTTACTCTAGCATTTATTTCCTGACACTTGTCAGCATCGACCGTTACCTAGCCTTGGTGAAAACCATGTCTCTTGGACGGATGCGACGGACTGCCTGTGCCAAATGGAATAGCTTTGTAATCTGGACATGTGCATTGCTCTTATGTTCACCTACAATGGTGTTCCGAAATTTACACTATTACAAAGAATACAACATCACAGCCTGCACTCTTGTTTACCCAGCCAGCTACTGGGAACCTGCAAACAACTGCTTGTTGAACATTGTGGGCTTTGTGATCCCACTCTGTGTAATTACCTACTGCACAATGCAAATCATCAAAGCCTTACGAAATAATGAGCTACAAAAAATTAAGTTAGTCCAGACAGAGAGGAGAGCCACCATGCTGGTCCTTGCTGTGCTCTTGCTGTTCATCGTTTGCTGGCTTCCATTCCAAATCAGCACATTCATTGACACAATCCGTTACCTTGTACCCACTCTTAAATGCCTGGAAGAAATCAATGACATAGTGACACAGATTGGTACTTACTGTGCCTTTTGCAACAGCTGCCTGAACCCAATCTTGTACGTAATTGTCGGAAAACACTTCCAGAAGAAGGTTGTGGAATTCTACAAGGACTTGCTCCCAAAGAGGTGCAGAAAATCACAGCCTATGCAGATGGAGAACTCCATGGACACTTTGAGAACTTCCATTTCAAATGAATATCCAAGGAAAAAGTCTGTTTTCCCATCACCACGATGATAGCACAGTTTGTTCATTACAGAAAAAAACAAAGCCTTCTAACTTATCAGTCTCCACTAATATCCATCTACTACTGGTCAACAGAATAAGTGTGGTAGTACTCATCATTTGTGAGAAAGCAACGGTTTGGTCTTGAGGGAAACTCCATACAGAGACCCGCTTCTAATTCTATTGAATACTTTTCATTATCAAATCCTCCTTTGTAGCATACTCACATATTCATGGCTGAATAATATTTGATGCATGTAATGTTTGCATTTCTGAGGTGTACATACATGTACAGACAGTACATACATGTACAGACAGTATATACAGGTACAGACAGTTGCCTGAGTAGAGGCCCCAGTTCTGCCAGGATTGTGCAACTACTTATGGTACCCATACAGTTTGTTGGACTAGATTTTTGATAGAAGGGGCTTGTATTTGAGTAAGTTCTGGTAAATGAATCCTGTAGGATTATTATTCAAATGGATTTTTAGGTGCAGCCATTTTTTTTTTCTGTGTTCAGTCATCCAAAGCTATTTTGAGTGTTTGATCAACAAGCTGTGCCTTTTTGCGACTGCTCTGCCCTTGCTAGTTACAGGTTTACATCAGCTTGTATGTATGGAAAGTAGCTCTAAAGAAAGGCAAAGCAGTACTGGAAGGAAGGCTGTAGCCAGCTGCATGAAGCTAGCTGAGTTTTCTTTGTAGCAGGAGATTTTTTTACCCCTTCTGCACTGGGGTAAAGGCATTCACTTACTCCTTTTGAATGAGTGAATATTATTTATTCGTACCTACACTTCAGCCCAGAGACTTAGTTTTCAATATCCATAAAGGATAATTAAGATTGTTAATGTTATTTAATAGAAATGTAGAAGTTCAGCAGCATAAATAATGAAGTGGAAGAAACTGAGAGCATGAAGGAGAACATTGCCGGACATCCTTAAAATCTAACTGAAGCTAACAGGCGTTTTAAAAGTTCAGAATATTCAGGAATGGCCTTTTCAGAGTCTAACAGTACCCACATTTTATTTGTAGAGTTAATCTGAGAGATTTTAATACAAGGTATCTTTTCCCTAACTGGACTCAATTACTAAAAGAGGGAGAATTCAGGCTGGACGTGAGGAAAAAATTGCTTACATATGAGGGTGGTAAAATACATTAACAAGTTGCCCAGAGAGGTGGTGGATGCACCATTTCTGGAGGCATTATATTCTTTGGAGCTTGAATGGCGCTATAAAGTTTCATTTAAGATGAGAAATTTGTATTAAACCTTCAAATAATTAAACCCAAAAGTGTTCTAAAAGTGTGTGGATGTACTGTAAAACTACAGGATTTAGATCACTGCAGATGATTTATAGACAATTTCCATAGGTTTGCTTTAACAATCCAGTATAATCCTGTCACAAATATTTCTATTGTTCATTCCTTATACTGTCCAAGACTCCTATGAGGAAACACTTCAAGGCTTTCTCTTATTTCCACTGTTGTCAGTACAGTCTCATTCACAAGCATGCTGTTCAAGCAGTCATTAACTAAAAGGAAGTCCATACAGAGATTATTCAGGCAATAGAGGAGATTTTTGAGTATTTGGTACTGAAAAGTAAAATATAAAAATGTAATTTTATTAATATGACATTAATTTAAATCACATAAATGTATAGACATTATTTTGCTATGCAGTAAACATGTATGACAGAAAATAAACTGCTTTAAGAAAGGAGATTTGCTGGCATTTTCTTCTCTAGCCCCTTATCCTGTTAGTCAGGGATGACTTGTCAGAAGGGCAACTGTTGTAGGTACTTTCTTTCACTTCTCATTTTACAAAAGTAAGGTGAGCGAAAACCGCAAAATTCTAGCTGTTTTCAAAGCTTTGGGTCAGCTTTCTTTCCAGGGCCCATTTCTGAGTGGTGCTGACCACCCTCGGTCCCTTTGGAAGCTAAAATATAAATTAAGGCAACTAAGGATATTGAAATCTTTTCAATAGTTTTTCTCTGCCCATGAAACTGCAGATACTACTTTACTTTTTGAGGACCTAGGGTACACAAAAGTCTACAGGCGCTGTTTTCAGGATGGACCTTCTGCCTAAAGCTTTTTCTCTTCTCTCAAAGCACACAGATACCAGCAGCAATGGAAAGCCCCTGCACCAGCCTCTGCAGACTGCACAATGTCAGCTCACAGACATTTGCGTTCTTGCCCACTTTCCAGCAGAGTCACACATTATGCTGTACTTGCATGTACCACTTGTGTCGGTAACCAAACCCCTCAAAAGATAAAGTGCTATGTCCAAGTCTCACATACCAGCAGTTTACAGTCACACTCAGGTGCTTGGTTCTGTCCTCACAGAAACAAGACAAAGTATGAGAAGGGTTCTTAGTAAAATGAAGGGAGACTATCCTGAGCATCACAGAGCTGCAGATGTCAAGCTGTAATCACATCACCTTTTTATTCCTCTTTACCCCTCCCTTTTTCCCTTTTACCCAAGGCTGCCACTTCTTTCATAGAGGCTTTTGCTGTGCAAATCTTGGACTCTGCATTCAGTCAGATGGAGGTGGCTAGGGACCATTGCCAGAGGAATGGCAAGGGTATCAACAGCCAGTGGATATTTCTGGCCTGCAGTAGGTATGGGCAGGAATAATTCTCATCTTTTCACTGTCTGTTTTTTTCAGGTTGATTATTGGCTTCACTTGAAATGCAAAAATTAATGATCTTAATAGCTTTTAGCAAAACCAGCTGGCATTTCTTATGCATTGGACAAGGCCGCTCTTTTCTAGGCAGGGTTTGTGCGGAGAAGTCAGGATCTCAGTTCAGGTCTTCCAAATCCCCAGGCAGTACTTTGGCTATTGAATCATCCTTTGACTCCACTCTTCCATCAGTACATTGTGGGGTTTCAGCCTATATTGGCTCCTTCCATATTGTACTGTTTCAGCCACTACAAACTAGTTAGTAGGGCTCGATTATTAGTGCACTATGATGCTATCAGTATCATTTATTAAGAATTGTAAATCACTGCATGAGAGTTTAAGTTCTCCTTAGTAATCACTGTCTATAGTATACGTAATTGGGAAAAGAAATCCAGCCAAGCTGAATGAAGAATTTTACATCACAAGGTCACATCAAAAAACATTTCTCCCGTTCCAGAATAGATGAACAGTGACAGCAAATAACTGTGTTGATTTGCAAACCATTTCAATAAAGCAAATCAAACTCTAAAATCATACTATTCAAAAAAATTAATTAGTTCACATCATTAAAGGCTCCAGTTATATTAAATGGAAGATTTTTAATGGCTGAACCATTGGACCAAGAGCCAGAACTCTGGAGACCTTTTGGATTTCTGCCATTTCTCTACCACACAATTTGTGCAGTAATGGAGAGGTCTCACCCCTGCCTTTGTCAAGATATCTGTTTAATCTTTCTGATCAGAGTGGCCCAGTTAGCATTTGTAAATTCCTATGCAGCTCTAGAGAATGTGTACTTTTTGCAGGAAAGTCAACATTGTCTATGGCTGAATATCATAACATAAACTAATGTGCTGTGAGCATCCCAAGTGGAAGACACCAACAGGCAGCTATGTTTTAATTACGTATACACCACAAATACCTTTGAACTATTAACTCCTATATAAGTTGATTTTAACTAATCCTTCAAATTCCTTTGATTTATGGTCCATAACATCTGTGCAAACTGTAAAATGTTAACGAATTGTTACATGCTTTCTACAGGTTGAAATGAAGACCCTAGTTGCAAAGAAATAATAAATTAAATCGCCTTTTTGTGTAAAGTTACAGCTTCTTATGTGGAGTTATTCTAAGGTGTTTAGGGGCTGGAGCTACAGCAGTGCCCAAATATTTCACTGTTTGCACCAAATACGTAGACTCCCGACTCTGCATCTGCCTCCACTACTAAAAACAAGTTCTAAAGATGACAATGAAAAATAACTGAAAATAAGAAACTAGGTTTACAAAGAGAAGCTGGATTTGCAAACCAATATTTTGATCCCATTTTGAAGTGATGAGTTTTGGAAGACTATAAATTTGAGATGCAGCTGCAGTTTTCATTCAGAGATCTGAGTAAATGTGGATGTTGGCAGCTCCTGGAGACTGATGTCCAAGTGAGGATGATTTCCAGACTCTGTTATTGCTCAAATGTTCTTCTTTATGGAAAAAAGTAATTTAAACTCAGAAATGCACTGGCGTAAGCAAAGAGGAAGTTTTGGAAAGTGTTTGACGAAGATCTCCTGTTGCATTGCACTTACCTTAATGAGTCAGCATGGGATGTGTTGTTTCAAGACTGATCTCCTGTAGGTTATTAGGGCTCCTTAGGCAACATGTAATTCAAAAGATGTTGTCTTTCAGCTCTTCACCCAAAAAAAAAAGTTTGGATCAAGATATTAAAAAAGATCATTTGAACAAAAGTGAAGCAGATAGCTTTGAGATGTGTTTTTTTATACTATTACAGTTGTTTACTGAAATAAGTAAATGCTTAAGTCGGATGCTGTTTAAAAAAAATTATTTATACTTTTCAAGTTTTAAAATTAAATGCTGGGTTCTTTAGAGTTTTCTGCAGTGTGCTGGTGTTAACCAGAACAGCTTTTTGAATCTGACAGTTTTACCAGTGTTTGCATAACTCTTTGTATCTTTTTAACAAATAAAAAGTTAGAATAAAAGTATTTATCGTGATGATAGGGGAGTTCATATTAAGATATCACTGTGCAGCCCCACATGGGTTTTCATTTTAACTCACTTATCAAACAAGAAAAGACACAGCTGAATAAGAATTCAGAGAGATGGTGCATGTGTTCAGTAAGTAGCCAATAGAAAGACTGTTTTTATATAAGTAAATGACATTCCATTCCCTTCCTAATTTGTCACTGTTATTTTAAGAGTTGAAAACCCCACTGTTCACGCAGACATACTGGAGAGATTTGTATTTAAAATGAGATGCATCAGGTGCCATTTTTTAAAAAAAAACCTGCTCTAATCAGAAGACAATCAGAATGAAAAAGATAAAAATAAGTTATAAACAACCACTCTTAGGCTACAAAGTCCCAGCAGGGAATCAGATAAAAAGAAGGTTATTTATGGGTGCAAGCCTGAGAAAATACAGCAGTTATCAAGTACTACTGAAAAGTGAAGTTCACAGATATTCATGCCCTAGACACCTACAGTGGGGTGCAAAAGACACTGCTTTTCAGAAACAGTGGAAACAGGACGTAGTGGATCCATGTTTCAGCAGCCCTTCCCATATACCTGCTGTGCTCTAACCCCAGCTCCTTGGTATGGTGCTCCCCCAGGCTGGCAGAGAAAGGAGATCTCACCACAACAAAAACCTAGTTCAAAATTTGTCTTTGAGTGCATTGGCACTGAGAGAGCTGTTCATGAGATTGTTTTTATTACAGACATAGTTAATCATACAAAGGAACTTTTAATTAACAAGGACCTGTACTTGAGAACCTTATTTAGTGATCACAGGAGGACAAGCATTGCAGTATATGGCTTTTATGATTTCACAATGAGAATGATAGGTCACATGCCTTGAAAATTACTCCAGCCAACATTTGGAGAAGTGAAAAAAAATATATATCCTGGGGCTTTCTTCCAAAATGTAACATCACACACACTGTACATGGCCAACAAACCACACAGAGAGCACTCAGTCATGTCTCAGGATGGACCTTTGGATTCTCTCAGTAACCTCTGCACTGCTCTTTACCAACTGTTCCTGAATTTAAAACTTCACCTAAATTGCCAGGAAGGACAAGGATTAGGTATGTCTATCTGTTTTTTATCTTACCTTTATTACGATCATTTCATATACTTTTTATGTATAAAAAAATCTTTTGTGCTCTCAGTTCTGATCTGTGCAGTCTCCTAAGAGTTTCACTTTCTTTTTCACCATGAAACGAACTCTGAGAGTCAGGATTAGTTCTCTTTATACGTAAAAACATGATCCATTTTATGAAATTTCTTTCAGCCAAACAGGTTTAGCTGCTTACGGGATTTTCACTTTCAATGTAATCTACATCTAAGATTGTTCCCTAAGCTCACATTGTATTTATTTAGTGTTTCCAGAACGCATGATCCTAACTGGTTAATAGGTGTTAATAGTAATAATGGTCATAGACTCACTGTATATTGAAATTAATCACAAATATGTTCAAAGCAGTAAAAATACACCATTATTTGAATAAAAGGTGACTGAAATATGTTAAGCACATAAATTAGGAATTGTTCATGTGGTTAATTGCCCATTGGCACTACATACTTAAAAATACCTACAGAAGAAAATTCCCTTTGAAGAAGAAATGAAATTATACAGCTGAAAATGAATTGCGTTTTCTGCCAAGAGGACACCTGGAACTCCAAGTTTATAAAAGGCTTGTGGTAGCGCGTAGACACTAGCTAGCAGGCTCTGGAGAAATTTTTCCAATTACTAAGTCTACAGACACTTCACTTGCAATTGCTAGCTGACCAGGAGGTCATAGTTAGCTGCAGCTAAAATCTAAGTTGTACTGGAAAGTAAATGTTCCTGAGGTTTTTTAGTTTAGCTTATCTTAAATGAATCCGTGGATCCAGCCCAGAGATCATAAGCAAGGAAAATAAACCCTTCTTTTTCCTCTGCATTTAGTAAAAGTAATGATTCTGTTTACAGAAGGAAATATTTAACTGTTATATGTCTTCTCCGTTATTTTTTTCATAGAACAGTACGGATTTTCTTCCATTACTCTTACTTCTTAGCCAGACTACAAAAAGGGTTAGATTCCTGCTGTCTTTTTAGTTTTAGATCCTCTCAAGTTATCTTAGTTTGCATGAGACTGTTAGTGGAAGAGATAACATTCGACTTTTTTGAGGGAAGATGTTCAAAGCCAGAGAGCTGTGTTAACTTGAGTTGTAGCCCAGTTCCCTGACAAGACTGCCAGCTTGAGTGAGTTTATGAACTCAGATAAAA
Source organism: Myiopsitta monachus (assembly GCA_017639245.1). Lineage (NCBI taxonomy): Eukaryota > Metazoa > Chordata > Aves > Psittaciformes > Psittacidae > Myiopsitta > Myiopsitta monachus. The sequence continues at coordinate 43,054,259 of CM029924.1, forward strand.
CTTTGCTGCTCGCTTAATTCCACAATAATAGAAAATGTTCTGTGCGTTAAGTACCAAATTGTGTGATGTGAAATATTAGTACTTAACCAATTCTTAGAGGCATCACAGAGAAATATTGCAAGTGGCTGGTACAGACATCACCAAGATTGTACATATATATAAGAGATGAGTAATGCTTTCCTCAGAAACTCCATCCTTAGTTATCTTCCAGGTGTAAAAATACAGAAATTTAAAGAGCAGATTGAAATAGCTGTAGCAGAAAATTAACATTCAGGATAACTGATTGCAAAATACTGACTTTTTTTTTAATGCATTCTTCTTTACGACTGACATGCTCCACCTACACATGAAATACTGAAACGTTTGATGTTATCGTAGTCTCAGCAATGTCTTGTCTACCATAATGACTCTGAGACTGAATGCCTGCAAAAAACAAGATCCAGGCACTATTATCAAGCGCACCACCACCAGGAGAATAGTCACCAGAGGAGGCAGCTCTGGCAACCCAGTAGATTTTCAAGGGAAAAGATATTCTCATTCCTGCACTACCTCACACAGAGTTACCAGAGAGAAATAATGGCATTGCTAATGCTACAAAAGCCTAAATGCTTTGGGGACTGGGGCTGCCTCCCTCCACCTGCACTCAAACGAAATTTTGACTTGGAGAGGAGTGTTGTGAATTTGGATCTGTAGAGACCCTCTCTCCAGCCAAGATCTTCAGCATAAGATCTTGGAGGAGTCAATGCTTTATTACTACAATTGCTGACATTTGAGGGCAATAAATTATCTAATCTAACAGCCATGTTGTTAACCTGAAGTTCAGGGTAGTAGGAACTGAGAGGGAGCAAAAGAATGAAAAGTTAAACGAGTGATGCACACAGAGTAGGTAGCATTCCCGGTGCTGGGGAAATGGGCATCATCCTGCTAAACTTATACATAATATGGAAGAGTAAGAGAAAGGGCAGGGAAGGGTACACAGCTAGCTTTGCGTCACCAGCATGATTCCTGCTATTCTCAGGGAGATGGAATTTGGCTATATCTGTTTCTGCCATCAGTCTGGAGGAGACACAGAACTACTTACACTAAATTGGCACTTTCCTTCCTCTGTGCCACTTTAAACAATGGCAGCAAAGAGAGGAAATTTCATAGGATTTAGAGGAAGTTCCAAGCTTGCCAATATGTGAACATTTCTCACCATTGCACATACAAAGCATGGATTGATCTAGCCTGTAATAATCAGTGGGCTCTTCCAGAAGTTAAATGCTTGTTATACCACTGACAGAAGACCTTTAAATGTTATGCTTCTTTTTTGCAGTCCCTTCCTCTCACTTCAAAGGTACCTCCTGTTCACTTCAGAATTTTTTTAAAATGCCTAAAACTTCGCTACTGAATGTTCCTCCCTCAAACCAGAGTGAAACCAAGAGCAGCTCAACTATTTGCCCGGACTTGAATGACCTGTGGGAAATCGTGTACTATATAGTACCCAAATATATCGACACTGTCTGTATTATTGGGATCCTTGGAAATGCATTTGTTCTATTCACTTATTCACTTCACAAGGGTCCCCTGAAGATAGCTGAAATCTACCTTATGAACCTAGCTGCTGCTGATCTTATCTTCCTCGCATGTCTCCCTTTCTGGGCAGAGAACATCAGGAATGAATTTAACTGGCCATTTGGCAATTTCCTTTGCCGCAGCACCAGCACATCCATCAGCCTGAACATGTACACCAGCATCTACTTGCTGGTGGCAGTCAGCGTGGATCGCTATTTGACTTTTGTTCACACTTTGGACCATAGAGTGATACGGAGAAAAACTACAGCCAAAGGGATCTGCTTGCTCGCCTGGTTCTTTGGCAGCCTCCTCAGCATCCCAACCTTTATGTTTCGGACTGTGAAACACTTTCCTCTGTGGAATATTTCAGCATGCACTTTAGACTTCCCCACTCCATTGTGGGTAACAACTGAAAGGCTCGTATTTAACGTAGTGGGGTTTGCATTGCCATCTACAGCAGTTATCTTCCTTAATTTCTCTACTATTCACTCCCTAAAAAAAAAGGCAAGGGAACGTAGAGCACTCGGAACAAAGAGTTGCAAGGAGCACGGAGGTGCAAAGGCTACCAGGTTGATCTTCACAGTAATACTGATATTTCTTCTGTGCTGGACTCCTTACCATTTTTTTGTATTCCTTGATATATTATACCAGACAGAAGTGATCAAAGGGTGCTTCTGGGGGGAACTGCTCAACTTTGGTGAGCAGTTTGGTTACACTCTGGCTATCACCAACAGTTGCATTAACCCTGTGATTTATGTCTTTGCTGGGAAATACTTCAGGCAAAAGGCTTCAGAAGTTTTTTCACAGTTTATTCCTTGTGGATTTCCTTTGAGCTGGGGATAATTCAAAGTCTTCATATTTCAACATGCTTCCAATCAGGCGTAATTTAACCTAATGGTTCTCAGTTTCATTTTCATTTTGCTAGTACAACGTATTTCAAGTGGCATTAAAAATTATTATGAATTCACTGATCTGGCATATACAGAGTAAGATAATTATTTGCTAAAGTAAATCACTTGGCTGCTTATTTTTCCCGAATTTGCTTTTCTTTTTCTATGGTATCTATCCAAATGTATAACGTGATACAAGAATTTTATACCAAATGATTTGTCATCAGTTTTCAGTGACCTGAAAAAAAAAACCTCTGACAGATATCAGAACTCTTATTTCTTTACAGAAAGCCATAAGCTGGCTAAACATTTTACTGCCTTGATCTGTGATGACAGACAGCAATAATGCTATACATAAAATTATTAATGTGTATTAAATAGAAAATATGAGTTTAACCTTCAGCTGATAGCTGCATTTGAGCAATTACAGAATAGCTCCAATTATTTTTAACAATTTTTTAAGAGACTTACACTTTCAAAGTAGCATATGGAAAATTGTAACAACCTTGTGCACTTCCAATATACTCAGTACATAAATATTGTACAAGACAATGTACCACAAAGAAAGTGTACATAAGCTGTAAAAAAAAAGGAAAGCAACCCATCATCCTCTTTAAAATCTGACTTTTTCTTGATCCAGAAAATGTTACACAATTACTCATGAAATACCTAAAGATTCTTTTTATCTTTTATATGTGGAAATACCAGTGGTGGCCATTAATACTGTGTTATTTTGGAATATCTCTCATCTGAGGCAAATCCTTAGCTATATATTTATATTTTTATGAAACAAAATTAATAAATTGCATAACCTCCCATTTTACACCACCCTCTTGTTCTTTCCTATATTTATTTTGTCTTTTTCCATGTTCCTTTGGGGAAGAGAAAACTGTAATTAAAAATCAGAATATTAACTCTGGTGGTAACAGTAGTAATACTAATAATGACATAACAATAATACACCAGACAGGAGAAAAGAAAAAGGAAACTTCTTTTCCATCATGGCCACAACTGCAGAATAGACTCAAAACAACTGAGATATCTATTCCCATAACTCTAAAGGTATGTGTACATACAGACATGGAAGAAAACAGGAGATACACTTGTAGTGCAGCCTATTCAGCCAGAAATATTTTGAGTGCAGAAAGGGGCATACAAGCGCATCACTTACATAACATTTTATTTAATTTATTATAAAGCCTGTTTGACCTTGTACTCACTTGTAACAGTGCAGCATTTTCCACAGTTCTTTCTAGGGTCACCATTTGAATATGGAATTAATCTCTTATTAATCAGAGAAATCTGCCTGCTCATCTTCACTGCAATAGTTTTAGTGTTAATTTTTAATGATTCCCCCAAACCTTTTGAATCTGAATAGTGGAAGACTTCTGAAGAGTTAAGTCTATCTTCCTTCAATAATGGTTTAAGAATTAAGGGTGGATTAAGGGATGAGGGAGGAAGAATCATTCAGAGGTTTATCAGTTTCACTCCTTAAGGCTTTTTTTAAATAAATGACAGGGTTAGACATTAGCAGTAACAACAGAATGGGAAGTCCACTGACTCATCCAAGATCAAAAAACTTCATTCCAGTCTATTGTAAACTGTTGCACACTGCTTTTATTTAACACATCGCCTTTTGAATCCTTTAAAAAATTCCAAGCAGAGATATTTTCTGGGAAGAAAAGGAAAAAAAGCTGAAATAATGAAAACGTTTCCCACTATAGAGGGGGACCTTAAAAGGGAAAAAATATCTTGTCTTCTCTGACTAATGTTTGCCCATGTTATGCAATGTATACAAATAAAGGGAGAAACAGCACAGTCACATGAATAGGATATGAGCTAATAGATTGAAAATGAGTCTCTAATCTGAAATCAGTGGAAAGCCTCACATTTACTTCAATGGGCAAGTGATAAAGGCTTTCCTGAAAATGCTGCTTCTATTTTACATGTGCACAGCTGTCAAGAAAAGCATCTATAGCTTAAATACTACTTTAAACCACTTAACAGGGTCTTGCAAATCAATGAATCAATGGATTACTCTCCAATACATATGTATGTAAATAAAAGTATTTTTTATCCATTAAGTAAAAACTATGAGCTTCTCTCATTACTGATTGTGTGAGAAAAAGATGAAGAATAAAAGCAATCTACTCCATAGCAAATGCAAAATTCTATATGTAGTCAGATATAATCCACTGCACAGATATAGGGTGAAGAGTGAGAGACTAACAACAGTTCAGCAGAAAGGGAATTATAGACTAAAAGTTGAACATGACCTAGAAGTTCCATGCTGGTTTTGCCTTGAAGTTGTATATGACAGCAGGTAATGAACAAACTGTAGCAGGGGAGGCTCAGGATAATCATTAATAAAAACCTTTTACTGGAAAAGCTTGTGATGGGCTGCTTTGGAAAGAATTCAGCACCACAGCAATGGAAGCCTCCGAGACTACTTTGGACAGCCGCTTTTGGGAATGATATGTGTGTAGTCAGGTGTGCCCCTGAACAGGGGGGCATCTTTGATGATGTACATCCCTCCACTGACTCTTTCTGTTGAGGTTAATAAGTAAAGTTTCCTTGTTTGCACTTTTAGGGCTTTTCACATATCACCTTTCAATTGATACTGAACTCATAGAATACCAAGTTGGAAGGGACCTCACGGTTCATCTGGTCCAACCTTTATGTCAGCTCTGATTGACAGCCACTCAACAAATACTTCCAGACCCTACTGCCCATGGGTTATTCTTTTGAATAAGCGCCCCTTCTACCTTCTCTCACATTATTTCTCATAATCCCAACAAACAGTGCAAGGGTTACTCATTAAAAAAATTCTGTGCTTCAATACCAGTCTTTTATAGGCAAGATCCCAGCAACCTTGCTGGGATCCCAGCTTGCAAGCATAATTTAACTTGTTCTCCCTATCCATCTATACTGAATTAGTAAATTTTATATTTTAATCATAATATCTCTAGGACACGGACTATCTTTTATGTTATCTGCTCAGGCTATGCTTCATGCCCAGTTAATCATAGTTTAAAATACAGCCCTGCCAGCACCACTGCAACAAAGTGACATTTAGGATTCACTGAAACCCATCTCAAGGAATACAGCTGATTCATTTCTAAAACTGAAGCTAGAAGAAAAGACATTAGTCGCTAAAAATAAAGGCAGAAACATTTTCAGAGATCAGTGGCCACATGGGCCTCTAGCCTGTCAGGAGTAATCTTCCTAGGAAGAAAGCTGTTAACTATCCCTGTGGGAATCATACCAGATCAAGTTAAAATGTTGACTCTTCCACGGAAGAAAGCTATATGCACATAGTACAGATGTGCTGGAACTTTCAGCAGCCAGATTCCATTCACATAGAGATGCTTTAAACCCTACACAGTTGCCTGTGACAGGATTTCACAAAAGACCTGTTGACAGAGCAACAGGACCTGCTTCAGTGCCTGTGGGTGGCTGTGGGCCAAGGGTGGTGTACGTGAAGGAAACTGCTTTCTCATGGCCCTAGTGAGCTTGTTGGTGCACTCCCAGCAGAAGGAAAGGAACAAGAAACAAAAGCTCTGCCAGATCACAGAACCAGAATCCGACTGGGCAAACAGGGCTGTGGCTGGAGGTTAACAGCGAACAGAGGCGTATCTGACCAGAGACTGGGAGTGAAGAAACAGGACCTAGACTGAGGGCAAAGAAGAAAGCAACTACCAGTGTCTCTGTCAGCCACTTCCCCTATGCAGCAGTGTGTGGAACAGCAGAGCTCACATTGGCTAAAAGAAAGCATTGAGGGAGGAGATGAGACAGGAACTGGCTGTACTAGGAGGCATGGCAGGAATCAGTATGCCTGTGAAGGGGAAATGGCTTTGACAAGGAACTGGGAAAGAGCTGGGACCAGCTGGGCCAAGAGGCCAGAGCAAAATATAAAACAGGGAAGAGGCAGATGCCAAATAAAACAACAACAACAAAAAAATCAATCAAACAAACAAAACACCTAACCAAAAAAAACTGTCAAAATTTAAAACATTAGAACTTTGAGTTTACGAAATCAAGAATTCAGGGGCCAGGAAACATTTGACATAAGACTGCCCCTGAAATTTCAGCATGGCCTCTTTCAGTGTACAAGTTATAATACAGTCCTACATGAACTAAGCTTTCCATTTTCAACATTGCTACTTAACCACTTGTGATTTAGCTTTGTGTCACCCTGCCTTATGTGGGAGAGAAACACACATATAAACCAGTGTCCTCAAGAAACTAGATCATCCATCCTGTGGATTAAAGAAAACCAGCAGTATTAATAATACACATCCTGCTTTGAATTTTACAGAAAGAAATCTTTGAAACAACATATAATTAAACTAAAAAAATTTGCTGCAGTGAGATGATATAAACACAAATGAGTCTAATGATCATATATAATAATAACTTAAAAGATTAGGAGAAATTCTAAAAGAAGAGCAATTAGAATACTGTCATCAGCACAGATGTAGGAGGGAACATCCCCTGTTCCTTGCAGCACAGTAGGATTCCTGACAAACAATACACACCACCCTTGGTCACTGGAAAGAAGGAGTGAAAACAACTTTATTATAGAAGAATAAACAGGGCTTTGGGTCCAGCAAGAGGGCAGGAGGGCAGAACTGGGGATTTAAAAAGATCCTGTTAACTCAGGGAACACAGACATTAGCTGGAAACACAGATCCCCTGGGCTGGACCACGCAAGTGTAGCCTTACTTTAATTCTCCAGAGCACAATGCATTGCAAATACCCGTGATGCTGAGCAAGAGAAAGTATTAGCAAAGCTCTTCTCTAAAGGATAAGTGAACACCTTCTTCTTTCTTTCCTGTTTTGTTGCTGTTTTAAAAACCAGACAATCTTGCTGGATAAGCATACTCTGCAGGTGCTCACAAAGAACCAGGATTTGACCCATTCTCAAGTTTCACTTTAGTTATTAAGCATGGCTTGAACAGATCCAGTTGCCTCTCAGGATCAATCCATGGGCAGCGATGCATCATACTACCTTGTGTAATTAAGGAATAAGCCTGCTTTAGTGCTGTGCTCCTCAGTTTCTGGCTGGAGAGCCTTTGTCGTGGTTTAAATCCAGTCAGCCACGCAGTTTGCTCACTCACCCCCCCCCTTCCTTCCTCCCCACTCCCAGAGGGATGGGAAGGAGAATCGAAAGAATGCAACTCCCACAGGTTAAGAACAGTCCAGTAACTAAGGTATAACACAAGCCACTGCTGCTACCACCAATAATAATAATAAGGGAAATACAAGGAGAGAGAATACAACTGCTCACCACCCAATACCAAGCCCGACCTAGCAGCAAACCCCCTTCTTCCGGGTCCCTGCCCTCATTTTTACATCCTGGGCATGACATACTGTGGTATGGAATATTTCTTTGGTCAGTTTGGGTCAGGTGTCCTGTTTCTGCTTCCCCTCCTCCCTGGCAGAGCATGAGACTCAGAAAGCCCTTGGTCAAACCAAAACATTCTAAGCTGTAACCGAAAACATCAGCATTATCAGCACTGTTCCCTGGGCAAAAGTCAAAAACACAGTGATGCACCAGCTACCAAGAAGAAGCAAAATGACTGCTACTGCTGAACCCAGGGACAACCTTGTCCACACAACCTTCTTTCGCCATGCTGTTACCACAAGTACAATAACTCTCTTGTGCCATCAAGCAATGGTCATGGAGGGTTATTAAATTATATGACACAGTAAAAAGGGATCAATTAATTCCAAACTTCTTACTTTTAAAGCATACATGTGGCTAGTTACAGTGAATTCTACAGGAAAACATCTTAGGAAGAAAGATCTCTTCTGCCATCTTAATCTTGTATACTGCAATTTTGTTCCAGCAAAATCTTCACTGCTAGTGATATTTTCTTTCAGGAACCAAAACTTATTCTCCATCATAACGCTAATCTACAGCTATAGCTGGGAGAGAGGTTCTCCTCTGGGAAGTAATTCACAGACAGAAAATTTCACATTTGGTTTCCTGCATTGCTATTTATCTATTTCAATTGGACAACAAATCCTCAGCCACACATTAGGAATGAAAACAGGCACCATCATTTCCCACAAGAAGAGATGGAGTAAGTCTCACATCCATCACACAAAACTAACTTAACAGATAACCTGCAAGTTCCAAATCCTAGAAAAACTTTAAATTGTCCTAGTACCTTTATGATTGCTGTGGTTTAAGCCTCACCCAGGTTAATAACTCACGAAGTTTTACTCACTCACTCACTCCCCTCTTTTTCTTCCCCCAGTCCCAGGGGGATGGGGAGGAGAATCAGAAGAATTCAACTCGCACAGGTTGAGATAAGAACAGTTTAGTAACTAAGGTATAACACAAATCACTACTGCTACCACCAATAATAATAATGACAGGAGAATTACAAGGAAAGAGAATACAACTGCTCACCAAGCCGACCCAGCCAGTGCACCCCCCAGCAGCGAACCCCCCAGTACCAAAAACTTGACCATGCAGTGCACCCCCAGTCCACCACCACACCCTTCCGGGTCTCTGCCTCTCTGTCTTCACATCCTGGACATGACGTGCTGTGGTATGGAATAACCTCTTTGGTCAGTTTGGGTCAGGTGTCCTGTCTCTGCTTCCTCCCAGCTCCCCCTCCTCCCTGGCATAGCATGAGACTCAGAAAGTCCTTGGCCAGACAAAACACTACCAAGCAGTAACTGAAAACACTGGTGTTATCAGCGCTTTTCTCAGGCCCAAAAATCAAAAACACAGTGTTGCACCAGCTACCAAGAAGGAGCAAAATGACTGCTACTGCTGAACCCATGACAATGATGGATGTACTAATGTACATGGCTGGTAACTATGGAGTGAGAAATGCTCATCGTTCAGCACTGGGAGGGGAATAAGTAGAAATATTTTATTTGCAGCCTCAAGCACTCCATATCTAAGTGACAGAACTATTCAATGAATTACAAGTTAGAGCCCAAAACCTCATTTTATCTACACCACAGTATACTGAAATTAGTGGAGCTATACCTATTTGTACCAGCCAAAGGGCTAGTCCTGAACAGAAGTAATGACTTTGACTGCCTACCATTACACCATTTTAAAATTCCTATAATTTTTTCAAAGTCAAAAGAATTATACCACTGTAAAAAGCAAGAGTCTCCTCTATTTTTCTCTAAGCTACGCCTCTTACCTATAAAGCTTCTGATAAAAGAATCTTTCACGTGACAAAACTGCTGGTGTGTACTGTGGAACTTATTGGGGGATAGTGGGGATTTGCCCTTTTGCAGGACAAATCATGAAGAGACATAACCTTCGATTAACCTCTAATAACAAAGTGAAACTCTCATTAAGCTCAGTTTTGAAAAAGATATATTACAAAAATAATGCCAAGACTTGATACTAAGTTTAATAAATAAAAATGCAGCTAAAACATTTTTCACAAACAAAAAATAATCCAAGAAAATTTAAGGATCAGGCTGGCTATTCTGCAAAACTGTAGTCAGTCTCTCAAGAATCTCAAGAAGCACTGAGCCTCTGAGTGAGGCCTCTTGCCAACATTGCTTAACTCTTATCTGCTGTTTGCATGCCAGCTTCCTGATGTGAATGTCAGTAATTCATAAGGCAAATCACACACAGCCAGAACATAGAATCCCTCTGACGTGGCAAGTGGTAGTCAGGCAATGGGTGATTAGATGTCTGATGGGATTTAATGCCCTATAAATATCCTTATGGCTTAGGTATTATTGCAGATAAATAGTAATCTACCAGACTGGCCAAAATTATTTGTGAGAAGATGTTGTGACATTTAACACAGTTTTGTCTCCTGTCTTGCCTCAGACATTCGGATGTGAAGGGCTGCAAAGCTCCACTGGGTCAACTAAATAAAGGGTTCTGCAACTGTAAGAAAACTGCTTTGTGTAGCATCATCAAATACATATCCAGGCAAACTTACTTTTTCCCAGAGTATGGGCAAAAAGGAATACTCTGCTTTGTTTAGCAACTATTTCAGAGCTGTTAAATAATAACTCATCACCACCAGGCTATCATGGAAACGTTATCATTGCCCTGTTAACAGAAAAAGGAATTAATGATGGCAGAAGATTAATGCAACAAACTGAATTGCAGGTATACAGGTACATATGTAGACTGCCATTTGTCATTGGTATTAAAATCTCTATAGCAAGGCCTGGGGTATTCTTCATGACTTGATAATAAAGGAGAGAAGTAAATCCAAGCTAACGGAAAAATACCTACCAGAAGCAAGTCCCAGAAAAGAAAAAAACGTACCAAAAGGCTTTTAGGTGCTCATATTACTGCAGCTTCACACATCCTAAACTTCAAGGCAATTCCTTGATGAGTTGTCACTGCAGATCAAGAGTAACATTCAGGGTCTCAGTGATGCATCAAAGACATAAACTTTCCTTCCAAATGTGGCCTTGTTCACATCAAGATTTAGTACCTTTTTTTAGGCCAACCGAATACATGCATTTTAATAGCCCAAGGGGAAAGGATAACTGTCTAACTACCAATTGTACAACAAGTATCTCAATTTCCCAAAACCACACAGCACAAGCTCTGACACCAAGTATATCTACTCAGCCCTTTGGTGTGGAAGCGTTTCTTGCTGAGAACGGGCATGTGAGCAATGCAGACAGCTATTTGACATTTGTATAGTAGTGAACCAAAGGCTTTGAGGCCTTGCTTGAAGGTTACTATGGCACACGTACGTGCAGAAGATCTCGACAGAGTTGGCAGAGACTGTCGTTGAGAGGGATGCGTATGAAGGAACTGACAGCTATGTCCTTGAAACAATCTGCTGTTGTAATCACAATGTCTGAATCGTTTACTGTTGTAATAACCAATCGTTAAACTGTTGCCAACACTTGGCTAAAGAAGGTAACCAATTAGATGTTACTGAATGCTCCAGTGTTCTGAGGCTTTTTCTATAAAAGACGCTGCTTGCCTGTAATAAATTGTCAACGCTTGATCATATTGGTCAGAGTTCCTTGTCCTTCATCTCCCGCACTTTGGATTTCTGCAGCAGCTTTATTAGCGCCACTGAGCTGACCTTGAAGGCTTCCTTGCAGCAGCGTAAGGACAGATTGTGTCCAAAGATATTCCAGTGACTAAGGCACAAGTGTGTTTTCTGAGTGACAGTTTCAGTTCTCACCTCTGCTTTTTCAATTTTTTTTGTTTGTTTAATCTTGGAGAAATCCTTAATGTCCATAATTATTCCTGTAATAGCCTGCTAAACTGGACATCTGATTGCTCTGGTTTACAGAGGCCTGTTGGGAAGACTAAGGTGCCAATAATTCACCTTACCTGCTGACAGCATGCTGCATTCATGCTGCTTAGAAATCCCATTTGCCCTGAGGCTCAGTGGAGCCAGAAGGTCTTCAAGGAGCCTGCAAGAAACAGCATCAGGCAGACAATGAAGCCAAGCACTCACTGCGAGGACAGATGGGGTAGATTGATAGCTGGGGATCTAATTGCAGCTCTGTAAGCTGCTGGAAGCAATACGTGCAGCCAGGTTTGCTCCTAAAATGTCATCCCAGCAACAAACCCCCTAGACTAAACTATAACCAGAAAGGTACTTGTGTTTTGAGGCTGCTGTGGTAAGCTCTATACATAGCCAGGTCACTGCCACCAATATATTTCAGGCGGCATCAACGGAATGAGGCTTACAGGTTTCATAGATGTCTTGCAACACCTAAAAATGATATTAATATGATATTCAGATATTATAATAACACAGGTTATCAAGTACTTCATCTAAACTATAAAAGCCAAAACTCTACCTATTGTCTATGGACACATAGCATATACAGCTCTTGCCCAAAGCTTCCCTAAAATACGTCCTGCTGGTTGTTGCATCCTCAGAGGTGGCTGCACTGCTGTTTCCTTCCAATATGCAGGATGCAGAGTATTTATAGGTTGGCATTTACTAGCAAAATATTTGTCAAATAAAAGAAGAATTTTTATGTTTGAATGGGAAAAATAACTAATTACTTGGAATAGCTAGACAAAAAACCTAGATCTGTAAGGACTAATCATAACTCATTTTCCGTGCTATAGCAAAAACCAAATATCCTTCAAATACATGGCATGTTATCCAAATAATAAGTCTTCTAAACAGCACATGTCCCTGGGAAACTACACAAAAGTACCATTTATTGACCACTGTAAAAGTACTAGCCCATAGAGGAATCACATAAACCAAGGGCACAGTTTCAGTATTAAAAAATAGTTGTGGGATGTTAGACCTCCATTGTTCTTCCTGCCCTGCTCAGCTTCACTTCCAGGCATTCTACAAAATTCATCCTGTTTATTTGTATGAGCTGTGAAGGGTCTGGGAGAGTTATTTTGGGATACTGTTCCAGACTTTTGGGATACTGATGTGAAACACAACTCCCTTTAATGCACTGGATTCTTTGTCTCCTCTTTTCCCAAATTCCAGTTGCTCAGATTAATATTACTGAGTTATCTCCTGCCCTGACTTTAGTAAAACACTTCTTTATCCAGTTCATTATATGATTTTCTCATGCATTGCACAATACCAGTCCAGTCACATTACAGGAGACGTATGCAAAGTCCCTGATCACTAGGGTAGATAGTGTACAGAAGTAGACAATGGGAGATAATACACTTCAGAAGGGCTCTCAGTCCAGGCCTACAGCCTCTCTCCCACAGCATCAACAGGAGCATCATACACAGCCAGCCACGCTGTCTTAGTCACCCCAGAGTGACTAAGTTTAATGAGTCTTATACTCATTAAAAATTGTGGTGTGCCAATTTTAAAATACAGCCCATATTCTGGTTTCATAGAATCATAATTTCCTACTGTTTTCTGCTGTTATTACTGAGTTATATACTATACCTTAATAATGCATACTGTTAAATAATGTTAAGAGTTAGATAATTGCATTCCTTTTCCTGGACATTCTCCTATTTGTACAATTTTAAGTATTATTAAAGTTAGAATAAAACTTGGCTAGGGATGTGAAAGAGAACAGGAAGGGATTCAATAGGTACATTGCAAATAAAAGACAGGCTAGGGACAATGTGGACCCTCTCCAGAAGCTATCGGGAGAACTGGCTACCCTGGATTTGGAGAAGGCTGAGGTTCTCAATTACTTCTTTGCCTCACTCTTCACCGGAAAATGCACTGGCCACACCACCCAAGTCCTTGGAAGGCAGATACGCAGGGACTGTGAGAATGAAGACCCTAGGACCACTGTAGGAAAGGATCTGATTCAAGACCGTCTTAGGTACCTGAAAGTATACAAGTTCATGGGACCTGATGAAATTCATCCGCAGGCCCTGAAGGAGCTGGCAAATGAAGTTGCTAAGCCACTGTCCATCCTATTTGAAAAATCATGGCAGTCAGGTGAAGTTCCCGAATGACTGAAAAAAGGGAAACATAACCCCCGTTTTCAAGTAGGGGAAAATGGATGAGTCGGGGAACTACAGACCAGTCAGTCTCACCTCTGTGCCTGGCAAAATCTTGGAGCAGATTCTCCTGGAAGGCATGCCAGAACACATGAAAAACAACAAGGTGCTTGGTGACAGCCAGCAGTGGCTTCACTAAGGGGAAATCCTGCCTGACCGATTTGGTGGTCTTCTATAATGGGGCTACGGAACTGATAGACAGGGGTAGAGCAGTTGATGTCATCTACCTGGACTTGTGCAAAGCATTTGACACTGTCCCACACGACATCCTTGTCTCTAAGTTGGAGAGACATCAATTTGATAGGTGGACCACTTGGTGGATAAAGAACTGGCTGGATGGCTACACACAAAGAGTAGTGCTCAATGGCTCAATGTCCAGCTGGAGACCAGTAACGAGTGGTGTCCCTCAGGGATCAGTGTTGGGACCGGTCTTGTTCAACATCTTTGTCAGTGACATGGACAGTGGGATTGAGTGCTCCCTCAGCAAGTTTGCAGATGACACCAAGCTGTGTGGTTCGGTTGATACACTGGAGGGAAGGAATGCCATCCAGAGGGACCTTGACATGCTTGTGAGGCGGGCTGGTGCCAACCTGATGAAGTTTAACCATGCCAAGTGCAAGGTCCTACAGCTGGGTCAGAGCAATCCCAGGCACAGCTCCAGGTTGGGCAGGGAAGAGATTCAGAGCAGCCCAAGGAGAAGGACTTGGGGGTGTTGGTTGATGAAAAAATGAACATGAGCCGGCAGTGTGTGCTTGCAGCCCAGAAAGCCAACTGTATCCTGGGCTGCATCCAAAGGAGCGTGACCAGCAGGTCGAGGGAGGTGATCCTGCCCCTCTACTCTGCTCTTGTGAGACCTCACTTGGAGTATTGTGTGCAGTTCTGGTGTCCTCAACATCAAAAGGACATGGAACTGTTGGAACAAGTCCAGAGGAGGGCCACGAGGATGATGAGGGGACTGGAGCACCTCCTACATGAAGATCGGCTGAGAAAGTTGGGGCTGTTCAGCCTGGAGAAGAGAAGACTGCGTGGAGACCTCATAGCAGCCTTCCAGTATCTGAAGGGGGACTATAGGGATGCTGGGGAGGGACTCTTCATGAGGGACTGTAGTGATAGGACAAGGAGTAATAGATTCAAACTTAAACAGGGGAAGTTTAGATTGGATATGAGGAAGAAATTCTTTACTGCGATGGTGGGTGAGGCACTGGAATGGGTTGCCCATGGAAGTTGTGAATGCTCCATCGCTGGCAGTGTTCACGGCTGGGTTGGACAGAGCCTTGGGTGGCATGGTTTAGTGGGAGGTGTCCCTGCCCATGGCAGGGGTGTTGGAACTGAATGACCTTAAGGTCCTTTCCAACCCTAACTATTCTATGATTCTGTGAAGGTTATTTCTGAGAGATATGCTTTAGTATTCAGCTTATCCAAGTTCACTTCACTTCCTTAGGTGACAGAAAATGCTAAGTCATGAGAAAAACTGGAGCAATGAGGAAATTAGACAACCAGCTACATCCAAAAATAAAGCAGCAGTAAAGACACAGACATGTTAATTAAATTCTCTATCACATGCTGCTACCACACATAACACCAAAATCTGGGGATCTTATAAGCAAAGCTCTTAGAAAGGTCATTTTTGGTAGCAGAAACAGAGACGGAGGACAGTAAAACAATTCAATGTTTGGGAAATTGTGTGTGCTGCATGGAAAAGAGTGTTAAATGAGCCATGACTTGGCTGCGAGACCAGGGGCTGGTGGAGGTGGGCAAATCACTCCTGTCAATATGGGCTATTCCATCTGGCATTGGATCAGCAACTTTGCGTCCTTGGTGAAAGAAGCTAGGGAAGCAAATAGAAGAGTTGGAAAACTTAGAGGACTTTTCCCATCTCATCAGTCTAGGCATTGAGAGAGATAACGGAAAAAAGACTGTGTGGCTGCAGTTAAGTACAGTCATGTAATCAGAAATTATCCTAACACAACACAAACCAACTAAGGGGAGGGTAAATGAAGGTGGGGCTGACAATGGAGGTTGTTGCATTTGATTGCTTCCTGTCATCTGACTTCTCAGTGTTATTTGCTAAGACATCTCTGTATGTGTGCATGCATATGGAACTAAGACTACAATACCTTTTAGTTTTCAAGAACCCATTTTTTCTTCTGAAAGAAATATTGAGAAACTATAGTGCTCTGCAAGGCAAATATTTTCTAATTTATGAAGTCTAGAAAGCATCAGATTGCTGTCTGCAGTATTCTAGGGCATTAACTCTTCCTCCCTCCATATACATATTACAATAAGTACACTAAATTTCTCTTTCAGCAAATTTTGTTTTAGTAACTTCTAACGTAACTGGCTGCAATTACTGTCTGATGCTGTTATAGCAAGATTGATCAGTTTGATTAGAGATGGTGAACTGTTCCTAGACAGGCATTTATTTGAAAAATACAGCTACTTTTTTTCCTCACCAAATAGCTACAGAATGTATGTGCTTTATATGCTTTAAATGCTTATTCTTTAAAATTATGCAGCAGATGGTATATACTGCAGCCTACTGAAGAATAATTAACCCTTTAATCTTGCTGCCAGTGGTTTCAGCTGCTGATTTTCAGTTCAGACAGCCATCCAAGGCACCTACTTTAATTTATCCTGCATTACCTGGAATACTTTCCAACCTGCCAAGAGTTTCACGCACCCTATTGATCGGAGCACACTCCCACAGGAGTAATCGATTCACTCCATTCAAACAGGTTTGTGAACATAGTTTTGCTGCCAGAAATACTGGGGAGCTGGGGGAGGAATACAGGAAAGAAAAGGTGGCTCCTTTACTGCACTGAAGGCCAGGCTATGCGGGACGAGTAGTAGCCCCTGAAGCCGCTCTGCCTCTGTGGATCAGATGGACACTTCCGCTGGAACCTAGCCAGGTCTCTTCTGCTCAGACTTGTTGAAGGAACTTACCAATCTCCACTGGGTCTACAGACATGGAAACAAAGTTATAGTTTAAGTCCGGTTTTGCAGCGGCGCTTGCTAAAGCTGAAGGACTGCTTCCCAACAGACTAATAAGAAAAGCGTCAAGCTGCACGGTGCTGCGTTGTATCCCAAAGCAACTTCACCATAGTTTTACCAGGAGCTGCTAGCCTGAGCTATTAAAATATTGACATTGATTAAGGCTTTTGCTGAAAAGCTTCTCCCTTTGGTCTCAAGGAAAGGTCATATTTCATACTCTGCTTACTGCTATGCAGCTTACAGTGCTGTTTGCCAAGTGTCTCAAAAAGACTAATGACGTTTATAGGGCTTCATATGTATTTGGACACAATATTTTCATGGTAATCACATCTAGGATTCAGACCACCCTGTCAGATGGCCTTCTTTGAGCAGAAAAAGAAATACATGCTAGTGAAAATGATTGGTAAAGCAATATGGAGCTTCACAAATGGCTAATTTCTCTACACCTTTTAAAATTGCAGTTGCTAGTTATATAATTACAATTATACTATTTCAATTTATGACACCTATAATAGAATTTCAAAATATATCACAGCAGATCTCTTGTGTTGGAACACAGACCATTGCTGCAGACCTCTGTGAAAGGAGCATTGACTCATATCAAATTTTGACCTATATGAAATTACAAGCTAGAGACCTACTGTGTGCCCAGCCACAGTGTACATGCTCTTGCTACGAAGTCTGTGTGAGCTGTGTCATGCCTCTCCCTCTTGCCTAGTCCTCATAAACATTAGAACTGCCCAGCGCAGGATGTGTTCACTGAATTAGAGGGTTCTCACATAGCCTCCTTGTCTGATCCCAGTTCTTTTGCACATCCTTATATAAATCACAACACACGCTGTCGCCACAGCAACTCTGCCAGCTTAGATGCTACTAGTATAACACACAATAATGCCACAGGGCAAGCCAGGTCCCCAGCTACATATGCACTAAGGAAACCGTCACCAGAACTGCCTATCTCATCAGTGAAAACACCAAGAGATTACATATGGAATACACCATTAAAGTTAATGCACCTGAAAGAAAAATAAAAGAAAATTGAACTTAAACAGCAAATGGAGTGAACACAAATGGGATAAAGTAATGGCCAGATGAAGCTCAAACTCCCTGACCCATTGCAAACATTAAACTACTTCACTCTCCTTGATGACCTGTGTTAGGTAAAAACACTGAAGAGTCATACAGCTCCCAGCATGACCTGCTTGGTTAAAAGGTCCTTGTCTGAGAGGTCCACTGACCTGTTTTCTCCCCCGTCTCTCATTTTGATTGAAGGAGGACTAAGGGCAAGGCAAAGAAGCTTTTCTGGAAGGTAAGTACAGAGACAGTTGCTGGGGATGTGTATAAGTGTATTGTCAAAGTATGAATTTCCTTTTTTTTTTTTTTTAGAGTAGTTGAAAATCCTTACTCCTCCTTCTCTTGGCTGTTACAATTCCTTTCTGTTTATAATCTATTTTTGTTGCTTCAATTGTTCTGGAGCATTTGACCTAGTAGCCAGGCAGTAAACACCTGCACTCCATCTCTATCCTCTGAGAAACATCTGTATTGTCGCCTTTAACTCTCTTTCTACTTCCTGAGAAACTTTTGGCATTGTTACTTAGGCCCACAAATGCAGAGCTCTGTTAAAACACAGAAATTAAAATTCAAAGCAAAGGCTTGTGATTCAAAGCAAGGTGTGCTATCTCACAGGTACTCATCAACCCTAGCCCTTTCAAAGACACGATAATGCTTTTACCTATCATATACTGACCAGTAAACACTGACCTAAGGCTTGTGGAAGTCAGGAGATCCTCAATATGTCTCTTTCTACCAATGCAGTAGTCAATGTGATATTGTTTGTATCACATGGTACTGGAATTCAAATAGCCGGTGCAAGATGACTTGAATGAACCCCAAGTAACTGAGGATATTGTTACCTTCCCAAGGGGAAGCGACAATGCTGTCAGCTCCTCAGAAATGGAGGAATACCTATCATTCATGAGCAACATTTGAGCTACTTCAGGGACAACATCAGTGTACCAAAAAACAAACAGCAGAGGAAAGTCTGTCTTTCACATGAAATGTCTCATGTGAAAGGTCTGAGATCTCAAGAGATGGGACAGGGGAAGTAGAAAGACTGAGCACATGGATGTACACGTGAGAGGAGCAGGGGGCTTGAGAACTATTAAGGATATATGATAGTTCATGTGGTAACAGGAAAGGATTTATGTCCTTCCTGCACAAACACAGTCAGAAATGCTGTTACCAAGAGAGAGGTAGGAAGGTCTGTAAACAGCTGAAGAAGCTCCTAAGGACACTTATACAGAATTTTGTGGTAACCTAACTTGTCTGCACAACTTCTGCTAAGTACATATTTTGTATGAAGCAAATACTTCAAATTGTTTAGTTTAAATATTTCAAAGAATTTTCTCCCTGTTCACAGATAAAGATGGAGAAAGCACGCTGCCAAATGCAGTGCAATTGTCTGAGATCTCAGAATGCTGCTTTATAAATATTCTGTAACCAGAGGCAAGCTGCTTCCAAGCAGTGTGCACATAGGGCTGAAATTGCCATGACAGAATCATAAAATCATTTACCAGGAGGTCCATTCCAATGTCATCACCTACTCTGATCCCCCAGTTCAAACAAGTCAGCTACCACAATTTGCTCAGGGCCCTGTAATCAGTTTTTTTTATTTCCAGAGGAGACTCCACAATCTCTCTGGGCAATGTGTGCCAGTGCTTGACCACCTTCACAGCAATAAAATGTTTTCTTACCTTCAGATGGAATTTCATGCATCTTAATTTGTGCCCATTGCCTCTTGTCCTGTCAGTGGGCACCACTGAGAAGAATCTGGTGCTCTTTACTTCATTTCCTCCTGTGGGCACTTATACACGTCAATAAGATCCCCCTTGAGCCTGCTGTTCTTAGTTAAACAGTCCCAGCCATCTCAGCCTTTCCTTATAAAAGAGATTCTCCTGTCCCTTAATCATCTTAGCAAACCTGCATTATACTCACTCCAGTAAGCCCGTATTTTCTTCCACTAAGGAGTCCAGAATGGTCTGCAGCACTCCAGATGTGGCCTTGCCAGTGCTGAGAAGAAAGGGAGGATCACTTCCCTCAACCTAAGAATTTAAACAATCCTTATACATGCATGGAGTCTCAAACGCAGAAGAGGTAAAAAAGATAACTCGAAATAGACACATCTGGCCTTGTAACAGGGGAGCAGAGAGCCAAGAGTCCTTAGGTATTTTAGTTATCATGCAAAAACCCAACAATTTCAAGGCTGAGAAAGCCACACCGCCAAACTCAAGTACAGGTTTTTGTTAGGGCGCTCTCCTGGAACCTGAACTGTGTATGGGTCTCCACTCTATCTCAGGTGAAGGAGAAGAAGTGAACGTTTGCAACATCTAACCCAAGACCTAACTGATAAAAAGCCCTATCCTTAGGCTCTTCCACCCTGCTTTTTCCAGGTCTTTACTGTGAGATATATATGATCTGAACACATGCTGCACTTAACAGTTTAGGTGGGGAACTGCTGATCTACGGCTCTCAGAAGAATTTAAGATCAAGGTACCCATCCAAAAATTTGGATTGTCCAAGGTTTGTGTGATCCTGCCAGTTCACTGTCAGAGTTGAGGGTGTCAATGGGACATTTAACAACAGAAATTTAAGGACCTGTACAATTAGATAGCAAAGCAGTATCAAGGGCAGTGGTGTATATACATTGATGTCATGAGCCTAAGTACCTAATTACCCCTGTAAGTCTGTTCTCAAGCTAATACAGCCAATTTAATCTTGTTTGACCTTTTCTCCTCAGCAGTAAATAATGCACAGCCCATTTAATAAAACCAGATCACACCCCAGGTGATGGCAAACAGCTTTGCTGAAGTCGCTTAACCAGAATGTGGTTTGCACCCTTGCAGGAGTTTTTTCTCAGTTTTAAGACCCTGGGGCTGAATGCGATTCCATATTTTAAATTCTCTTGGCAGAAATACAGATTCCCCAAACAGCGGAGCAACATCACAAGAAGGCTTCTTACAAAACACTGTTGTCCATTAACTGCCTTCTTCAAAGGACAATCTCCTACCCACTCATCTCTAACTACAGGCACTGCAAGATGCACGGAGGACTACAAAGCTACAGAGGCAGCCTCCAACACCATGGGTCTTTTATCTGCAATGAGGCTACTCTAGATTTACACTTCTGTGAGGATGCAGATAATGAATCATCTTGGAAGAAATTCTTTCTGCCTTGTCTTTCTGCAGACTACATTTTTAATAGATATCATCTCTGTTGCTTGGTTACTCTCAAATCTTCTCTGAATGCAGTTTTTAAAAACACATCTATTGCCTTGCCCATGCAGTCTTCCTGAAAAAGAAGTAATCAAGGAAGTAGTGCTTGGCAACACAGAGCTG
The DNA here is from genome assembly GCA_017639245.1 of Myiopsitta monachus. Taxonomy (NCBI): domain Eukaryota; kingdom Metazoa; phylum Chordata; class Aves; order Psittaciformes; family Psittacidae; genus Myiopsitta; species Myiopsitta monachus. The sequence continues at coordinate 43,075,522 of CM029924.1, forward strand.
GATGCTGGCTGTTGGCTGTTTCAAACGCCATGCAGAACTCACCAACCTGCTCATCACTCCCCAAGCCCTTAGCTGCTGTATCTCCTATGTTCAAACAACTCTCATGGCAGAAATTACTCTGTCCTGCCTTAACCTGCCCCAGAATTATTCCAAAGTCTGTCTGATGAGGAAAGATCAGTTATGCCTTCAGAATTGCCAGTGTTTATATGAATAGATACATAGACCATAGAGTAGGAGCTCTGGAATTAAACACCATGAAGCAGTGACAGAACAACACTAAGAACTGACTTTTTGTTCCATTTCTACTGTGGTTGCTGACAAGTCCTGCAAACAGATATGGATATGATATGGATACAAGATGGACAAACCCCACAAATTTACTTGGTGTTAAACTGCTCTCAAAAAGCATTTTCACTCCCTGAGATGGAGGATGGTGGTAGCTATTTGTCTGACTTTCATGTGAATCAGGTGGGCTCAGGAGACACCAGCATCCCAGCTAATTTTCACATCCATACAACACTGTATGGACTGCAAGCCCTTGATCTGAATGCTGACCCAGTACTCTTGGACGGCCAGAAGCTGAGTTCTAGACTCGTATTTTAACAGAGTTGAAAGCTTTTACAGGTGACTTAGAGATCACGGCACTGTTTGGAAATGGGGAAGAAAGCTGTTCTGAGACACAGCCTTAACCTCATCCCTGCAGCTGAAGGGAAGTGAGAGGTATCTCAGGCTGGTGAAGAAGTGTGTCTTTAACTGACTTTACAAAGCATGAGTTTATAGACAAAGCATTGATTTTCTGCAGGAAACATTTGAGTAAAAGAACTTGAAGCATAAGCTTCCGTATTTTGTGCTTAGTCTTGGCTCAAGTGGGAGCAATCACAGAGAACAATAAACAGGAGTCTTGCAGACAAAGAGCGATTCAGCCTGGAAAGAAAGGTCCACAAGGTAAAAAGAAATAAAAAACCAAACAGAACAAAATAAAACATAACAGTGCTATCGCTAAATAAGAGAATATGAGAGGATGAAAGCTACATCCTTTTTCTATTAAGTTAGAGGTTGATGCACATTCTATCTTAGGAGTTTTGAAAGCAGCAGACCCAGATCCCCAGAAGCACAAACTTGCATTTTTTTTCCCCACTTTTGTGTTCTTCTTGTTTGCATTCATTAAAGACAGTGAATGAACAGAACAGTCTCACTTATAACTCATGGCATATGGACACCCAGGACTCTTCTACCTTATAAGCTTTGTCAGTGTAAATCAAGATCATCTCCTCTCAAAAGTGTGTTTGTAAGTTTAATACCTTGGGCAGTCAAACTTCTTCCTGCTGTGTGTGGATGAACAGCAACCACTAAACCTTCACATACTTGGAGCTTCGGCTTGTTACTACCATTTTTTTCTGATGTTTTAGCACCTCTGACTCCAGGAGCCAAGATCCAATTCCCTGCTCAGTCATAAATTTTTTCCATAGCCTTCACAAGACAGTCATCTTCAAACCAGCTGTCATCACCTCCTCTGGACCAGTCTGCTTCGCAGCAGGATGCCTCCTCTCCCGCGATCCAGAGCCTGGGCACAGTGAGCTCCCATCACTGCTACTTGATGAAGGGATTCCCTCAGGGGCAGCAGAAATCCACAAATCCAGACCTGAGCATCATTCAAGGACACAGCAGAGGTAAGTGTGACTGAGAAGCTTGTCGTGGTTTAAGCCTTACCCAGGCTAATAACTCACGAAGTCACTCACTCACTCACTCACTCCCCTGTCTTTTTTCCCCCAGTCCCAGGGGGATGGGGAGGAGAATTGAAAGAATGCAACTCCCACAGGTTGGGATAAGAACAGTTTAGTAACTAAGGTATAACACAAATCACTACTGCTGCCACCAGTAATAATCATGACAGAGAAGTACAAGAGAAATACAAGGAAAGAGAATACAACTGCTCACCAAGCCCGACCTAGCCAGTACACCCCCCAGCAGCAACCCCCCCCACACCACCACCACCACACCGTTCCGGGTCTCTCCTCTCTGTTTTCCCATCCTGGACATGACGTGCTGTGATATGCAATAACCTCTTTGGTCAGTTTGGGTCAGGTGTCCTGTCTCTGCTTCCTCCCGGCTTCCCCTCCTCCCTGGCAGAGCATGAGGCTCAGAAAGTCCTTGGCCAGACAAAACACTACCAAGCAGTAACTGAAAACACTGGTGTTATCAGCACTGTTCCCAGGCCCAAAATCAAAAACACAGTGCTGCACCAGCTATCAAGAAGGAGAAAAAAATCACTGCTGCTGCTGAACCCATGACAGAAGCAATATGTGTTGGGTACAGCTGCAGCAGAGTAGGACAAACTAGAAAGCTATGGGCCTGCTCTGAGCCACAAGTGAAGACAAAGGTCACCAAATGACAGGCTTTGTTCAGCAGGTGCCATAAATCACTACTGACATCCATCCCCTCCTCCTTCACTCTCCCACTAAAGCCAACCATCTCTCTCTTCCATTTGCCCAGTCCTTGAGTAAATCCAGACCCTCACATAGCCTTCGTAGGGACCAGCTTTCCCAGTCTCCATTAGCCCCCCAGAAGCTACATGTCCTACTCCAGCTGATCAGAAACACCAGAGGAAGCCACAGCTGGCTGCCTGGGACCATAAACCATAGAGTACCCGGAAGAAAACATCCAAGGCAATTGTGCAAGAATAGCAAAATTATTCTGCGTTGAAAAGCACAGCTAGTACCCCTTTATTTAATAAGTGGATAAAGATGATTTAACTCCACCCATGTGCTTCTTGGTGGCTGAGGAAATGTGCTTTCCTTGGCTGGAGCTGGCTGCAGTCATCTTCAACATCACTGAATGGCAAGTGCCCAGACAGTGAGTTCAGCTGATGTGGTCCAGGCTCTGGTGTGGCTGGCTGTTGAGGAGCCTTTGGTTGCTTTGGAGCTCGACTGAAAATGTCAGAGTGAAGGCTGTAAGCCAAGAAGTCTGCCTGACAACATTTCAAAGACTGTTATAGCTGTCCAAGGCAGCTTCGCCTTGACTGTTTCAAGATTGTGGCAAGCCCTGGTCCTTGGGTATATGATGGAATGAAAGTTGGCATGGGATTTTTCTGAAGGACTGCAACTGTGAATTGTCATATTCTCTTATCTGCCAAAACTGTAAGTCACCCATTAGTATAGTAAGAAGAGCCACAATGGTATGAAAAGTTTTTTATTACTTCCATATTGTTTTAATATTAATAATAATGAAAAGTATTACTTTATTACTGAGTTTTATTAAAGGAAGCTGAGGTAGAGACATGAAGAACTAAATCCTTCAAGACCCTCAGGCCCATTGATACTACTGATGGAAAGACTCTGCCCTATGACTGACAGGTCAGAACATCATAAAAGGCTTGACGAGAACTAACGCGCACACATACACACAAAAGGAGAATGAACCTTTCCAACAATTAGGGGGCACAGGCAGACATCTGATAGCAGCAGAGCCGCAGCCCAGCTAATGTCTTCCTTCTTGGCACGTCTGTATGGCCAAGAAACAGTTTTTGAGCAGCCTCTCCTGGTAGAAATTAATTATTGCTTTTCTAGAAAAATTTAGTTCCAGCTACAAGTCACTGAAACAGTTTTTCTCTGTCACTTTACAATGTTGCCAGTGCAAATCTGCATGAATTTACAAATACACTTCATCAAATAATCTGTTACGTTGAATGACAGCTAGGATCCCAGAGTTTCTTTTCACAAAGTCAGTCATGCCTTATGGATGCTTAAAAATTTGTTTTTTTTTAACCATGTAGAAATAATTATAGCATATAAAATGCACTGAGTTACATGTGGTGTAGCTAAAGGATGTTAAGGCCAGCTCTGTACAAATACTAATGTTATTTTAATGTTATTGAGTCTTTGCCAGAGTCCACAGAATCCTCTAAGCTACTAGCAGAATCTGACATTTAGACCAATTAAACTAGTATCACAATTGGCATAAAAACTGAACCAGTATTGTCTCGCCAACACAGTACAGTATTATTTATCCCAGCACAAATGGAGATGCAGGCAGAATAGAAAGCATTGTTTCAAGATGCTGGCTATCAAGGGGGTTTTCTACTAAACTAATGTTAAAAAACCAAACAAACAAACAAAAAAAAAACCAACAAAGAAAAAAGATGAAATCTTGCAACATTTTTTGTCAAAGCCAATTCACATACTGTAACACATGGTAAGTAAACACGTTATGCATATCAGTGTTGACTTAGTAAACCTCACAATTAGAGACCAGTGAGATAGTGAGAGCTCTTCCACTACTTAGAAAGAGAAGAAAAGGAAGAAAAGTGTTTTACTTAGCAGAGAACATACCTTTGAGAGTGAGTTTGATAAGCAGATATCAAACCGCATTTCCAAAAGCAAGTAAGAAGTCACATCTTACTATGACAGGTGACGACAGTTAGAAGTGCTCATAGGCAGTGTGCTTATGAGATAGTGAGTTCTCTGTAATTTTTCCCAGAGAGATAATGAAGAGAGAAAGGTAGCTCTGCTGAGGCCACGGTTTCCCATATATTTCTTTCAAGAACTCTGGTTTGCCCTGTGCCAGCCAGATTTCTGCTCCACTCATTTGCTTCTTCCTCCTTTAGCTGAGTCAGGACAGCTGGATCTGCAGGTGTGTGATGAACTGATTCAGTAAAGTGATCCAGATTAAATAACAGCAAACCATTAATTATCCAGTTCCTGTTCTAATTCACTATGTATCACAAAACCAAAACCAGGTATCCCAGTACAGCTTAGGAAGCAGAGCAGGACACAGATGGAGTAGCTGCTGAAAAGAGAGGCAAAGGACAGCTTAAGCTGCATATAAATGCGTGTAAAAAGACAGTACCATTTCGTAAGAAACACAAGGAAACAAGAAAATCCTTATCCGATGACTCCTGTCTGTTTGTTAGAAATCATATTTTTTTCTGGAGACAATCACTTTGACATCAATGCCAGGTATTTAAATACCTCATTATTAACAGGGTTTTACAGGTTATAGACATGGAGAAACACATTTGATTCTATCACAAAAGCAATCCCTACAAAAACATCACATAAGTAAAGAAAAAACCCAAACAAACAAACAAAAAAAACCCCACCACCACCATTTGTTCAATTGCTGGACAAAAATTACTGCAAAATTTTCAAAATCAAGAACTGAAAAAAAAAAAAAAAAAAAACCCAAAACCAAAAACCAAAACCCAAACCCATAGAGAACATAAACTTGCTGTAATGACTTTTTAGCGAAAGCATTTCAGTGCAGGACTCGATTCTGACATGATTCTTTAGCTAGACTGCAAGCTGGTAATTAGAAACATTTCCTCATCGCATGTCCACTGTCTTCCCTCCATGACTGGAACTGAACTTACTATGGGAAAGCATGTCATGAACTGTCTAAATAGCACACAGGCTTTTTAGCAGCATCACACTGTATAAGTGGGAGTCATGCAGCTAAAAAAGCATCACATTGATGTGTTCCATTAACAGCCAGAATAATGTCTTCTAATATTACCATTGCACTATACTGTCATGATTGAAGTTATTTAACTAATTTTTTCCATTTTCAAATATTCTTAATGCAGTTTATAGTCTTTCCATTCTAAACAATATATATATATTTAACATTGCAATACAAAGCAATTATCACTGTTCTTTGAGAGGCCATTTAGATGTATTTTCTAAATAAGCCTTTACTCATCTTCTCTGTTGAAAGAGGAGCTAATGTATTGTTAGTAATTAAAGTGGCCTTGGTTACATTAAGATGCATCACTTCAGCTGTGGATAGCTTGCAAAACAGCACCACTTAATTTGCTGTGACTTTTCCTGGTCTCTGTGAGTGCCTATAGCTACCATCAAGACGATTTTCTTCTGTAGCATTGAGTTTCTTGTTAGTACTTTCTGCCAGTATGGTTGTTTCTACTGAAGGCTTAACCCCAGCATTTCATTATGAACAACAAAAAACGTCCCCTCTGAAAATGAGAAAATTTGGGGAAACTATTGCTGCATCTTATAAAACATCTCTTTTAAGTGCAGGAAGTGCAATGTCTATTGCTCTTTCACATATATCTTGACTTCCTGGACTATCATAGTCACAATTACAATCTATATAAGGATGTAAATTTTTTCCAGGTAGAAGTTCCTATGATGACATACAAAACTGCCCTTAGCATCAACCTTAGATCTCAGTGGTGATCTGGCACCTTCTGTGTCCTGAGCCAGCAAAGCTTATATGCTGTCCTTTACACAGATCATTTCTAACCCACAAAAGATACATAGGATGAAGTTTGATTTATAGAAGACAATATTAGTTGCCAGTTTTTTTGTAAACAAGAGTTATTCTGAAAATACATTTCAATTTTTTTGCATTATAGTGACAGCTGGTATTTCTGGAAACACTTTGTAGAGAAATTCAGGATTTTGAAATGTCTGAGGAATGTAAATTCTTGCTGCATGGAACCTAACAGACTGAACTTGATCTTAAACAGGAAAGTGATCTGAAGAAGGAAACAGCTTTCAGCAAACCAGACGCAGTCATGTGGAAGATCCCCTGGAGACTAAGAAAACTGTCAAACGCTCCCAGTTCTGTGCCTTACTCTAAGCAGGTCCTTCAATTTTCAAACAGTAAAGAATTTGAAGGAGTCTTCTCTTCCAGTTCTCCTCAAAGTCTCACTTTACCCTTGCCATAAATAGACAGGGACACAGTTTCATTTTTTCAGTTCTGCTATATGGTTCTAGAGCTTTTTTCAGCAGCTGAGAGCACAGGAAAAGGTACAAGCAGCCTTCCACCTGCCACCATGGACAGCTGTGCAAAATCAGAGTCCCAGCATCACAGCACCTTGCTGCAGGCTGAGCCCAGGGTGTTTATATTCCTATGCAATGCAGAAATCTTGCAAAAGGCAGGAGAAAAATAGATTTTATATTTGTATATATATATTTTTTAAGCAAGAATAGAAAAAAAAAACAGAAAATATTTCTCAATTGGGATTTTACAGTGTACTGAGATGTTCTCTGCTTAGCTTTCTCTGACAGTTTAGACCTTCCCCAATTTACATCACAAATGGGCTGAAAAAAATATCTCCTTAGAAAAGGAGTGATACTGTTACAGAAAGAAAGGAAACTGTGTGCTTGTCAGTCCCTGCACCTGATGGCCCTGGTCTTAGACCTGTTGCGGGGAGCAGTCAGGGCTGGTATTCCCAAACACATGGGAAGATCAGAAAGGCCCTGTTTTCCCACCAACAGGGAAAGACACTGTATTTTAGAAACAAACATCTCCATCCTTCTTCAGGAGGGCTGGGTGTTTATACCCATAGCTTCCTCCTCAGCTCTGCAGTTTCTGTTTGGCCAGATGAACTCACTTTACTATCCTTTCCCTATATTAACTTCACTGCAGAGGTAAGTTTTGCAAAAGCAACAATTAGTATTTACTCAGCAACACAAAGAGGGCTCCAGTGGACCTGTTTGGATAGCTGCCCCTAAAATGAGTATTGAAAAAGAAAACCAAATGTTTTTCAAGTCTTCAATGTTATCTACTTTTTCTTTCTTCTGTTCGCATGGCAAGCTTAAATTCAAGTGATTGCCCCTGAGGTAGCAGTACTGATCAAGTAATTCAGACACAAGAGCACTTACCAGCAAAGCTCAGGAGTGGAAGAAATAAAAACACTGCTCATCTTCATTCATCATCCTTACTGTCTTTTTCTGAATCTTCAGAAATATCTGTTAAAAACTATTGGGGCTTCATGCTTAATAGGAAGCAGCATAGTAAAAATTCCGGCTGAGGACAGAAAGGAAAGATGGTTGTGATGAAAATTGCATTTGAAAACCTCTCAACATCAGTGTGGATCTTTGCATTAAATGACGTGAGAGGCTTTGGGCAATGACACAGAAGTATTAATGGTTAATGCAGTGGGTTTTTTTTCCTGCTGAATTGTGAAACTTGATTGAATTAACAAATTTATTCAGAGGCATCACCTCTGGTCAGGAAAAGGAAAAAGGGGTATTAAGTTATAACTCTTAGGAAAGAAAAACAGTAAAGTAGAAAACCACAATTTGAGACAATACTTTTGGGTGGTGTGAATTAAATTCAGTTATCAAGTAAGAGGGTTTGCATCCAATGGGATTAGTATAATTGGTCCCTCAAGCTGTGCCAGGGGATGTTTAGACTGGTTACTAGGAAAAATTTCTTCATCGAGAGGTTAGTCAGGCATTGGAACAGGTTGCCCAGGGAAGTAGTGGAATCACCATCCATGGAAGTGTTCAAAAACCGTGTAGATGAAGCCCAGTGACATGGTTTATTGGTGGACTTGGCAGTCCTGGGGTAACATTTGGACTTGATGATCTTGAAGATCTTTTCCAGCCTAGCTGATTCTAAGATTTCCATCTGCTGCGTTTGGCCTGTTGACTGTTCTGAGGAAAACAAGCAGTCAGAGGCAAAAGAGACATGGAAAAGAACAAGAGCAGACACCATTACAGCAAGGTACTAAATAGCTCTGAAAGGCCAAGAGAAAACAGAACTCAAGAGCATCACTGAAAGCCTCTTGCTCAAAATAAGTACCTTTAGTGTCTAAAAGACTGAGTACAGAGGTACAGGCCATACTGATGGTGAAGCATTTTATTTTATTGAATAATTCCAGGAAACATTGCAGATCTGTTAAACACTACTAAAGACATAAATGATACTAGGAACTCTATTTCCTAAAATGGTGCATCTGTAATAAAAGAACTGTTTATTCAGTTGAGCACTACTATTTCCATCCACTTATGTCATCCTTTGCTTTCCTATTACCTATTCCTACTAATAATTCCCACGCTAGGGTCTTATAAACACTCTCACAGCACACCCTCCAGTTTTTCTTCTTTTGCGGTTCAGCACACCATGCCTGAATCTGCCACTTTTACAAAGAACAGCACAGTTCTGTTAAACACCCTCAGACACACAACTTTCACCTACAAACAGCTGTAAGCCTCCCTGTGTTGTACCCAGAGTAGGAAGTGCTCTCAAACTGGACAGCAGAGGTGAAAGTAGTAAAATAATGAAGTCCTGTTAGATTCTCAGAGCTCTCAGAGCCACCAGCAAATCTTCAGTACCAAACAATTGCCAAATGTTAAAGTCTACAGGTAAATGTTAAAGCTTTCTAATCAAGATAGCCGTTACTTATTTTACATTTGTGCCCATAAGCTACAATGGACCAAGCCCCATTTTATTGAGTTTTGTGCTGAGGCACAGGTAGTCCATACCCCCAAAACTAAAGTAACTTTTTTCCTGTTTATACAGGTACACATCTCTTCTCTCCCCTGGAGGCTTCCCTTCACTCCTGGACTGCAAAAGCCAAGTTTAACACTCATGCTCCCAGTACAGTAAAGGTTGGACTTGATGACGTTAAAAAATCTTTTCCAACCTAGTTGATTTTATGATCACAGAATGAATCAAAGAGGAAACGGTAATCAGATACAAAAATGAGAGCCTGAGACAGAATTATACTACCCATAACTATCTCACAAACCCTCATGGCAAACATCTAGGGGAGCTTAAAGTGGGAGGCTATAAATACCTCATTGTTGCCTTTTAGTAAATTCTGCTTTCATCTAATCACCCTGCTTCAGAGCAAACCAGCTTTGAAACCTCAGTTTATCAAAAGGCAGCTTTATGAAGTCTTTTTAAATCTATGATAATACCAGATGGCTTAAAACACTATTTGCTAGGAATATGACTTGGCGGGGGGGGAACCCAAAAAAAAAAAAAAAACAAAAAACAAACAAACAACAACAACAAAAAAAAAAACCACACAAAAACAACAACAACAAAAAAAACAACAAACCAAAACAACCTTATCACCTAACACTACATTTAAAAGGTTGTTAGTCTGTCTCTTCTGCTCTTGGGAGAAACCTGGAAACATCAGGAGTACCCTTGTTACACCTTAGTATTGCACACAGAAATGCTCTGGCACTTCCCTTGGGTTGTGATTCCAGCTTGTGCCATCCTGTATCATCTCCCTGCAATAAAATGAAGCCTGGTATTCTGGCCATGCGGATACAAACCTGAATTACAGCAGACTTAAAATGAGAGAACCACAAACGCATACTAGTAATTTTTGTACAACTGATTTTTTACAAGTGACAGACAACTCAAAAATCCAGGGAAGCAGAGACTGCAAATCAGAGTTCACAATTTTATCTCTTTTGGTCTATGAAAGGAAGCATTTGGAACATGTGAAATAAATTCCTATTTCCTCATACTTTCCTGGGATGATCCCAGGAAATTCCAAGCTGTTCCTTATTTATCCTTTGTGGTCCACATTTCCCCTCAGCACAGCACAGTGTTTGTTTATAGATCCTTGATCTCTTTTTACAAGCAATGTTTAGAAAAGCTGAGCAGCAGCTTGTCCACCTTGCTTACAGACAAAAAAAACCCCTCATTCTTATTCTGCTTATACAGAACTTACTTCGGAAAAAAAAAAAAAAAAAAAGGAAAAAAAAAAGCCTTTAAATAAAAATACTGAAAGTTAATCTACACAAGGTCTTGCTTAAGAAAAGAGGGGGGGAAGAGAGAAGGAGCTGCACCCGGTGGGCTCAGTGAAGGGTTCCTGTTTGACAGAACAGTTATCCAGTCATTGTACAGTGACTTTTTGTAACTCTTTTCTTAAGCTATAGGAACATTACAAAACACAGCTGAAAATTATTTACACTTGTCACATGTCTTGTTATTTAGGGATCTGCATTGCCACCAGTATTTAATATTACAGAGTACTCAGCCTTCTAAGATGTCTTTTCAGATTCTTGTAACTAAATGCCTGTGAAGTGGACATCATACATACACCCCTGAGAGAGGAATTAATTATTTTGCAATCTTCACAGGGCTTGGAAGCTAATGAACCTGCAATATCACCACTGAATGTGTAGCTAAGTACATGCTCAGTAACTAAATGTGGCAAAGGACCTATGGGGAACACAGTATGTGACCATACAGCTAATGAGCACTTGGTTAATGCACAATAGAGGTGGGTTAAACCTGTAGCAGCCACATTAATTTATTCCTTAGCTTTTGACCTCTGTGCAATTCTTTTTTTCTCCCTTCAGTACAAAATGGATACAGCTGTATAGCCAGGTAGGTAACAGGTTTTAGCAGTGAACTCTGTTATTTTAGGAACCCATTTTCTATATTAGTTATATTCATTGGTAGAGAAAAACAACTCAAGGAACAAATTAAGGTATTTATTTATGCATTGTTACAAATGTGTGGTGTGTTGTTTTTTTTTCATTAAATGTATTTAACAGGACAACCTATTTGCACTCCGGCCTTTCAGCATTTTAAAAAGCTAAAATATACACTTTTAGTGCCATATATATTATGGTCAAAAATAATTCTCAAAGACAGACTGAGGGGTCAAGAACTTTAAGCAAAAAAAAAAAAACCTCAAGTTGAAATAGTCAATTCCCTTCAAAAGTTGTTTCTATTTTATGAAGTTACATTCTTTACACTAGCCAACTATATACAAACAATATCACAATACTATAAAAGCAAAAATGTAAAAAATATAAACACATATACAAATTGCTGTTTCTGTCCCAGCTACCTTACTATTAAGGAATCCAGTACAAATGCATTGTTAGTATTTATGTACTTAATTTGTAGTATTTAGTTTTTTAATTGTAAACAGGATTCAGCATATAGAGCAACTTAAAACAGTTGTCAGAAGCATAATTCATGATGCCTGGAGACTGAGAGTACTGTTCACATGAGGAAACCAAACTGACATAAATTCCCACACCTTTTCTGACAACACTTACACTGCTGTGAGATTTAGGGTATTTAAAATATTTTAAAGTATTTAATTACTCTAAACAAATTCTTGTATTCCACTGATTTACAAAATGCATACATTTCAATATTTAAAGTAGAATCAGTATCACATTTGCAGGTATATGCATCGCGTTCAGTAAAAGTGCCTTGTTCGTAACCATTAAACAATGCTTTGGTTTATTAAGAAACTTTTCTTGGCAACTCAATTAAACAACTGGCAATGACAGCAAACCATCTATGTTCACAGTCAACCGCTTAATAAGAATACTGACCCAGACACATCCCTTAACCACATATGAACTCTACAGTGACTGACCGAATGCTTATCATTAGGCAAGTATGCCCAGGGTACTCGCACTGCTAAAAAGCCACAGTATTTAGGACTGCCAACAGATATTGGAAAGAAAATGGAAACTGCCTGTGCATGGATGCGATGAGTGTTGCTGTCAGTCAATGCTAAGATTGTTATACGGCATAGGGTCTGTTCTGATTTTCCAAAAAGATGGCTGTCTTTCTTCAGGGACTTCCCTTAAGGCATTCATTGATGTATTATTTGTACTGCCAGGATACTTAACAAAACCGAGGATGACAGTTCTGTCTATCAGGACAGTATTGGAGTAAGTAGTAGTAATAGCAGTAGCAGTGTTAGTCGGTTCAACACTGGAGAATTTGAACATAAACATAGACTGTGCCAGTTTACACTCACTACAAACATGAAAAATGCTGGTATCTATAGCAACTGATTTCAGTGGAAAACTCAAGTACGACGACATTTTCGCAGATCTCCTCGAGCTCAGAGACAATACAGTAATGTATCCATAGGCTTCCATTTCCAGGAAATACGTCCAGAGTCAAATCTCATTTTGGGTATTCTTTAAGTTTTTGAAAACTCTTACAGTATTGAGCAGAGCATCTGATGAAACCCTTCTCACACAATACATACATTTTGATATAAAACACAAGCCACTCCATACAAGACACATTTTGAAAACAACTTCCTAAAATGTAAAGGCTAGTTTGGTGAGTTTTGGAGGCTTGGTTTTGTTTTTTTTTTTTTTTTTAGAACGTTTCATACACTGCAAGGTCATGTCACAACTCAAAAACAATGCAGAATATACATCAAAAAATTAAGAAACTGCTTATAAAAATGTTGGGAAAAATATAAATCAATTTCACTGAAAAGGCTCAAAGTACAAGCAGTAAATGCAAGGGTTTACATAGTGAAAAGTAAAGTTTAATTATTTTGTACAATATGTATTGTTGACAGTGAGAGACACTCTATTAAAAATGCTTTACCTTGACAGCATGCCCTCATATAAAAATATATTCTAATTGCACTGCAGTACAACCAGACCATGACAGAACTGAAAATGAAATGAGCATTGAAATGCAACTGCTCCTTTTCAGCAAGGTCAAAAAGGAAGAAAGTATGCAGATTTTTACTATTACAGTATACTTCAATTAACTGGACCAGCCAAAATTACACAGTACAGTAATTGCAAATGAAAATGATGCATTGCTACTTACTTGCATTGACTCACAGCCATTTCTTGTGTAGGCATTCAGGAGGTGCCAAACTGCAAACATGGAACTTATTCCTGAGCAAAATGCTCAATACTGTGACCTCTCACTAATGCAGAGCTCTCTAATTACTGGACAAAAGTATGAACTGCAGCACGTATTTTTACATCAGAAATATAATTTGTGCCATTAAATCAGCAGGCATTTGTCCTCTCAGAAGCATCTCCTTCTGCTTACAACAACTTATTTAAGATACGAAGTCCTCAAAGTGTACCACAACTTAGATGATTCCAATAAATGAAAAACAGAAAACCCAAAAAACCATTCTTAATATCACTTGTCACCCAATGCAAGAATTTGTTTGTAACTGGAGTTTTGTTTTATGAAAAATAATCAAGCCAACTGAAGAAGTTTTCCCAGCAGAGGGGACATTTTCAAATCATTTACCTTCCAGCCAGATTCTTCGGCATTCAGGAATAGCTAGCATAATACCAGGATGATCAAGCAGTAACTATTTTCTTTCATAGACTCCTATTTGTCCTGTAAGACCCAGCAGCAAAATTTTTCCTATTGGCAGGCATTAAAAGAGGGAACTTCTTCCTCATCACCCATAGAAACTGAAGTCTGATCAAGAGCATCTGATATCTCTTTCAGTGGGGATTTTGCAAGTAGCATTTATTTACAAAATCTCCATTTAAGACAAGCAGAGGATTATGACAAAATCATCCAAAGTGTTAAGTTGCTGAAATTCAAAATTAGCATTTGTCTATTCAGAACAGTCTTTACTTTTTATCATCCAGGTTTTGCTAATATCAGGGAAAAAAAAGAAAAACAACCTTATTCCTGCACAGCTAGTGCTGAGCCTTCTAATTGCTCGTAAATGGCATAATGTCAAGTTGCTCAATAAAGCTCTGTGGAGACTCTGGTCACCTATTAAACTGTAAATAATGTCAGTACCAACCTTGATTTTAAAAGTTTGTGTCTTTTGTCAAATTAAATGACCCCAAATACTCATTGTCAAATAACTCATGAAGCACAATTTAAATCAGCTTGTAAGAGCAGCAACTTTGCAACAATACAAACTTTAAAAGCAGATTATTAAAATAAAATCTGTGTAGAATTTTAACTATGAAATAATTTGGTTTTGCTTTACTTAGGATTTCTCATTCTTACAAAGAACAGTTGGCCACAATAATATTTAACTGCTGTTTTCCTGAAGATTAGTTATTTTTAGCATTGTAATTAGTGTAACAGAAGACAAGTGTTTTAACATGAGTTTAAACAAATTTAAGACACTTTTCTGTAGGATCATCATCACATGACGCTCTTTTCAATAATTTTTATAAGCTTCTAAACCACATAAAGGATAATGAGCATTACATTTTATTCACACTATAAAAAAAGCACAATATACAGGCCATATCATTTAAAGTGCAACACAACAGAACGTTTCTGCAACATTCAGGTTCTTCAAAGACCCACAAAAGTAGGCATTTGATATTTAGGAACAAATCCTGTTCATAGGTGTATCAACACTGAATCCAAATTCCGAACGGTTAACAAGCTTGCCCTTGCTGTAAGTGCCACGCTAAAAGCAATGCTTATTACCACTAAACAATATTATCTGCTTCCATATTACATAGCCTTCATGTTTCATGTCCAAAATGAAAGCTTTATGCTTTCATCAGTAAAGAGCATCGAAGACAGTTCTTTGACTATGCTCTGAAATTATCTTTAAAGTATATTTAGTTTCACCACACAGGCTGCTGCTTCAGATGTTAAATCTACCAAGAAAAATATGGTAAACGGAACAGAGCAAGCATGTGTCTGAGTTGGCAGCGCATGCTTCACTATGTTGGCACTATCTACCAAATGCATTGGTAACACACAGTATAAGCAAGTACCAATTCACTTTCCACTTCATAAATATTTTTGGTTGGATGTTTTGCTAACAGTAGTTGAAAACCTCATTTGTTCCTGAGATGAGCATGACAAAACAAAGTGAGCTCCATCTAATACTGCCAATGGGACAGTGTTCTGCATTTCCAGCTTTGCTACCTGCTGATCCAGATTTAAAATTTCAATCTTCCCCAAGGCGCCACTTCTGAGACTCTTCTTGACGCACATCTGGCCTGATCTGGTTTCTCATTCCACCTAGAACATTTGAGGTTGCCTCTGTTGCCACAATGAAAGGTTTTACCACGGTTGGTGGAATTTGGCGGAGGACTCCTCCTACTGCCCCAGTTACTCCTCTGTTTTCATGCTCACGAGCAGCAGTTTCATAGATGGTCTGGGCTGTGTCTGTAATACCCTTTAAGAAATTAACAGAAATTATTTACACTGAAAAAGAAACCACTCCTAATTTTAAAGGAAACTTAAAACTGCTCAGCATTTATCTTGTTATTTGTATTATAACTGTAGTGCAATTACACTAACACAAATATGATTTAGTTCTTCTAATGCAGCCTAAAATAACACTACTATGAATTATTATGAAAACATTTCATGTAACTTCTGGTGGCATTTCTTGTGCATTAAGTGAAGAAACTGTTGGGTACTGTGAACTATTAAAAAAAATGACAGAATTCACTGAACCCCCCCCAGTTGAGACCCAACTTTATAGACATGCTATTAGGTGCAACTAACAGAAATACAATACCAAAAGTACAATGAAACCAGGTTGGCATTCTAATTGTTATACACTGTCATAGTAAAAAGAGCCTTCACTTGTTTGAAATCCAGCATTATGCTTAAACTTTTTAACTCCAGAGTTAACAGGAAAGGGGAAGGGGAGAGAGGTAAGGGGGAAGGAAGGGGAGACAGATGACATGGGATTGGAAATCAGGTTTACACATCTCAGAATAACTAAATCTTCATAACTGTAGAACAATGAAGTACTATACACACTTACGTGCATAACATATTGGTTTATTTCTCCTTCTCTGAATTTTCCAGGCAAGATTTCTGTTGGTTTAAGATTACTGATGAAGAGTCTTATTCAAAATTTAAATCCCCTTCTTCATTAGCTGAACTTAAACCAATACCAGTATTTTATTTGCTGTCTTAGAAAATAACTCGTCAATTTGGTTAAAGAAAACTACTTTTGCACTCACCTCTTTTACCACACTATATGCTTTGGCTACACCTTCTCGTAGGTCTACTGGCTGATGAGCTAAACGATGGGGATGGAATCGTTTGATCTTTCTTGCTTCAATAAAAGTAGGCCCTGGTGATACCATGTCATATGCCGTTTCTGCAGCTGCCTGAAGATCAGGAGCAAATGCAAAATATATAAATCTTACTGAATCAAATCACAAATTTAAACTACTAATAGGGTAACACAATTGAAATAGAAAGAGTTCTAATTCTACAAATAACATCAATTTACATCAGATTAAAGTTTTTAAAAGAACTTCTGCAATGGCTACAGCTGTAACTATACAAGTTCCATAATGAAAGAATGAATGTTGTAGGCTTTGATCAGTTTTTTTCCACCCTAATTGCTATTCCTTCAAAGGCATCTTCTACTCTGTATAAAACGCTCAAGACAGAAACTGAAATACTTGACCAATGGTATGTTTTCAAATAAACATACAAGCATACACTTCACTCCACTCATGTGAATAACATCACTGGGCTTTTTTATTATAGATGTTCAAGGTTTGCCACATATAACATTTTTGCAAAACTGGTGATAAAAGCATAATTTCATTATGTATTTTACATTAAGGAACATAAATTTCTTAACACTTTAATCTATGATTACTTTAGGGTTAAATCCAGAAAGCCTTATATACTTCTATGTACATTAACACAATCAATATTGGCTTTGAGACACTTCTTTTGGTTGGCTGGTTTGGCTTTTTTTAAGTAAGTACAGATAAGCTGATATTTAAAAAAAAGTTAAGAACCTATTACTGGAAAATATATGTGTGTGAAGAGCTCATCTTTCTCTGTATCAGTGAATTTTTTAGTGCAGCTGAGTCTTTCAGTATTAAACTGTACATTGCAATAAAGACATTAAGAAACATGTAACAACTTGAGTGTTCAGCAATATTTTAACACCATTTCTAACCATTGATGCCATAGCTCTCACCTCACAGACTGCTGCAAGCTTTTCTATTTTCTTTTGTTTAAAAGATATGTTCCCAACCTCAAATATATAGCATTAAGATACTACCTCAGTATAGAGCCCTTACTAGCAACACTTCTCAGCTTAGGTGTTAACTCCAGAAGTAACACATTATACCTGTATAGTCTGAACCATTCTGTTCGTTAGCTCCAGCGCTGCCATTGCAGTGGAAGTGCCAAAAGAAGCTGCTCCTCTTTGAAAGCCTCTTACAATACGGCCATCCTTTCGGTACTGCTCTATTGGTAACCATACCAAGTCTTTCAGACCTTGGACTGAAAACAAAGACATAACACCATAGTTAGAAAGCTCTCTTAGACAATCAGATGGCCTTGACAGGAAGCGAGAGAAGTGAAAATAAGTATCAACACTGTATATGTTGCAGGATTTTTTGTTAGATTTTGCTTGGTTTTTAAAGAAAATGCCATATGTGTCTGAACAGAAATAAGAATTAACTTACCTAACTGCACTAGGGAATGCATGGGCCCCACTCCTCCCAAAATTCCTGGTAGCTGGTTTTTCTTTATATCATTAAGCCATTCACTGATGGCATAGGAGAACAATTTATCCACACCTAATAAACTGAAGTAAATAAAATTATTACATTTTTTAAACATACGATTCCTAGTGAGACAGATGCATTATTCATTGAAGTAAACAACAACAACGTTTTAACAAAACAAAAGCCGTTTTCAAGTGTCATCTTCTGTTGCTGTTGGCTAACCCAAGCATTTTGCATGTTATGTACTTCACAGAAGTTCAAGACTGCATAATCACATCCAGTTCAATAAAAAAAAAAAATATGGCTAAAATTAAGTTTAGCACCAAGATTAGCACATATGTTACTATCCTGAAAATGAATGATGTTCTTGAATGCTATATATTTTACGAAAACTAGACTCAAGAAACGTTCGTAAAGTCAGAGAGTGTCTTGGATTTTACAAGTCCATCTTATCACAGTTTGCCTTTTTCTTGCTGTGTTCAGTTCAATTTGCAGTCCCAATGTTAACCTACAATTCAATAAACTTACCCATGCCTGTAACAAAGTCTCTTCAGCTTTAATTCTGAGCAGTTTAACTGCGCAAGCCCAATAAGAATCCCAGCTAGTGTCCCCTGTAAGTGAAATACTTTGTTATTAGGTTACTCATTCTGTACAATCTGTAAGTGAGAAATAATTTCAACATCTCAACTCTTATTGCAGGCATTTCTGTCTAAACTGATTCTACCCTAGTGTCCCAAGTACTACTAACTACAGTGCTACGAAATTGTTACATGAACACTTGCAGAAGATGAAATCTAGCTTATCTGGCTACTCTAAGAAAAACATCTGGATACAGAGGGCTTCTTAAGAAATATTAAGATACAATAAATTATGTAAATGTAGCTCTGGCATTAGCATGTTTCAGGCATTCTAAAGCTGCCACTTCATGTTTTCATTTTATTCAGTGGAAATAAAAATGCAAGAAGTTGTTGCTTTTACTGGTCCATATTTTCTTGCTACTTGTCATGACCAAGTACAAATCTGGTCGTGCATACAGGATTTTTTGAGGTCTGCTCTGTAAACTTAGTATTATAACCAATACATATTTTAAAGAGAACTATCAGCATTTTTTGATTGGTATTAAATTCTGCCATTGACACCGGAGCCCATACACTACTTTCCTGCATGGAATGGAAACAGGGAGAAGAAAAAGACTTCACTTTGGCATTATATGAAGGAGAAAATAAAATGCACAATTCTGGAGAAAATAAAATGCACAATTCTAGCATCAGACAGTGGTATTACCCTTTGAGAGGCACACAGCTTTGCAGAAAGATATCCAGCCAGCCACTGAGTTGATAAATGTGACTGAAAGTCTCATTCTGAGTTAATCATACCTGGAATATCCACTACCTATTTTTCAAATTAAGAGTGAAACAAGATTAAGCTTTACTGAAATTAAGTGGAGAGGGTGCAGGGGAAAAGTTCTAGATTACTCAAGATCACATTAATAATGAGTAGGGACATAAAAATATACTTCAGTTCATGTAGGGGGGTTGGGTGGGGGAACCAAAGCAAACAACATCTATTTTTTTTCTACAGCGCCAGCACTATACACAAACCTGATCCATTGATACATGTTTGCCATGGTAATCAAGCCGTATTGGAACTTCCGATGTAAAACGAAATTCTCTGGGATACACAAAGGAAATTTTTAAGTGAGAAACATGAAAGGAAATAAAATTATACTTACAAAAAGAAACCGATGGCTTTCCCTTCTCTGGAAGCCAGAAACCCTCTAGTTACTGTGCTAGTACTTTAGAGTAAGTGTACAAAATACAGTGGCAAACTCAGCTTACCTTGGCTTATTAACTTCTAGTCAAGGTCAGCATTTATAATAAATTCAACAATCCTGCAAAACTGCTAATTAAGCCTGCAGGTGAACATCTTCCCTCAATTCTCAGAGAACGAATTTCAGTTACAAAACAAACAAACAAAAAGTATGGTTAATAATGGTTCTACAGGCAAAATTTAGCCCTGCAGCTGGAACCTATTAAAAAGTTCTGTTGGCGATTATGCGATGAAACAGCATAGCCATTCTCTCATAATTTGCACAGCTTACCAAAGCACACATCTGTGGTTAGAAGCACTTATGATTGGAAAACATGAGAAAAAACTTCCCCATAATAAGCTGCAATTTTCATTATCACCTCCCAGTCAGGACTACACTAGAGTTTCTCTTGTGATATTTTAATCATGTACCTCTCCTATGATATCCTTTTCTTTCATATGCACTCATCTCCAATGATACCAGAACTAATGTACATTGTTAGACATCAGAGTACAAAGAAAATTCGAAGGAAAAAAGAGGCTTATAAAAGGTGGAAGCAAGGTCAGGTGGCCTGGGAAGAATACAGGGATGTTGTCCAGGAAGCTAGGGACCAGGTTAGGAAACCTAAGGCCCACTTAGAATTAAACTTGGCTAGGGATGTGAAAGAGAACAGGAAGGGATTCAATAGGTACATTGCAAATAAAAGACAGGCTAGGGACAATGTGGGCCCTCTCCAGAAGCTATCGGGAGAACTCGCTACCCTGGATTTGGAGAAGGCTGAGGTTCTCAATTACTTCTTTGCCTCACTCTTCACCAGCAAAAGCTCTGACCACACCACCCAAGTCTTGGAAGGGATACGCAGGGACTGTGAGAATGAAGACCCTAGGACCACTGTAGGAAAGGATCTGATTCAAGACCATCTTAGGAACCTGAAAGTATACAAGTTCATGGGACCTGATGAAATTCATCCGCAGGCCCTGAAGGAGCTGGCAAATGAAGTTGCTAAGCCACTGTCCATCCTATTTGAAAAATCATGGCAGTCAGGTGAAGTTCCCAATGACTGAAAAAAGGGAAACATAACCCCCATTTTCAAGAAGGGGAAAATGGATGAGTCGGGGAACTACAGACCAGTCAGTCTCACCTCTGTGCCTGGCAAAATCTTGGATCAGATTCTCCTGGAAGGCATGCCAGAACACATGAAAAACAACAAGGTGCTTGGTGACAGCCAGCATGGCTTCACTAAGGGGAAATCCTGCCTGACCAACCTGGTGGTCTTCTATAATGGGGCTACGGAACTGATAGACAGGGGTAGAGCAGCTGACATCATCTACCTGGACTTGTGCAAAGCATTTGACACTGTCTCACATGACATCCTTGTCTCTAAATTGGAGAGACATCAATTTGATAGGTGGACCACTCGGGGGATAAAGAACTGGCTGGATGGCCGCGCACAAAGAGTTGTGCTCAATGGCTCAAGGTCCAGCTGGAGACCAGTAACAAGTGGTGTCCCTCGGGGACTGGTGTTGGGGCCAGTCTTGTTCAACATCTTTGTCAGTGACATGGACAGTGGGATTGAGTGCGCCCTCAGCAAGGTTGCCGATGACACCAAGCTGTGTGGTTCGGTTGATACACTGGAGGGAAGGAATGCCATCCAGAGGGACCTTGACATGCTTGTGAGGTGGGCTGATGCCAACCTCATGAAGTTTAACCATGACAAGTGCAAGGTCCTACAGCTGGGTCAGAGCAATCCCAGGCACAGCTCCAGGTTGGGCAGGGAAGAGATTCAGAGCAGCCCAAGGAGAAGGACTTGGGGGTGTTGGTTGATGAAAAAATGAACATGAGCCGGCTGCAGTGTGCGCTTGCAGCCCAGAAAGCCAACGGTATCCTGGGCTGCATCAAGAGGAGCGTGACCAGCAGGTCGAGGGAGGTGATCCGGCCCCTCTACTCTGCTCTTGTGAGACCTCACTTGGAGTACTGTGTGCAGTTCTGGTGTCCTCAACATCAAAAGGACATGGAACTGTTGGAACAAGTCCAGAGGAGGGCCACGAGGATGATGAGGGGACTGGAGCACCTCCCGTATGAAGACAAGCTGAGACAGTTGGGGCTGTTCAGCCTGCGGAAGAGAAGGCTGCGTGGAGACCTCATAGCAGCCTTCCAGTATCTGAAGGGGGCCTATAGGGATGCTGGGGAGGGACTCTTCATGAGGGACTGTAGTGATAGGACAAGGGGTAATGGGTTCAAACTTAAACAGGGGAAGTTTAGATTGGATATGAGGAAGAAATTTCCTTACCGTAAGGGTGGTGAGGCACTGGTATGGGTTGCCCATGGAAGTTGTGAATGCTCCATTGCTGGCAGTGTTCAAGGTCAGGCTGGACATAGCCTTGTGTGGCATGGTTTAGTGGGAGGTGCCCCTGCCTATGGCAGGGGGTTTGGAACTAGATGACCTTAAGGTCCCTTCCAACCCTAACTATTCTATGATTCTATGATTTCTTTGTAAAACATCTCATTACTGGTTCTATGCATGGCAGAGCTTTAGTTTTATTTTCTTGTACACAGCAGTGTGCAGAACTTAAAATCATTAGTTACTTTTCAGTGTCAAAGCAAATATATTTCCATAATCAGCCAATAAACCAAAAAAAAACGTACCTTGTCATGAGATCTGAATAGCTTATTGTTATACTTTCTTAAAACACTCAATAGAACAGCCCTGTGTCACTGGAAATTTTGTAACCAAAGATTACCTGAAAAACACTGGCTGATCACTGTATGACATCACTTCTTGTGGGAAATAATGATCTTCTCCATTAACAACATTCATAGAATCCATGCTAGCATTTTCATTTGCTTGTTTATGTGATGAGAAAGAAATGACTGGACTTGGTTCCTTAAGGCTGCTGACATTCCTGGGCAAACTACATGTAACTTCAGCACCAGGAGACTTCTTAACTAAGAGAAGAAGTTATACACAGTAAACTGACTCATATTTTTCACAGTGATTACAAAAAGATTGTGTTCATACAATTACTGTGTTCTTATTAAGCTCTAATGCTTATTAAAAGGAATTACTAGCAGCACAATATTTAGACTCTTTTACTAGGATAATATCTTGGTTCTCAACAGAAATTGTTACAAGAAGATGAGATTTATGCATCAGCATAAATAATCCACCTAGCTTTAACTGCAGTATACTCTGCAGTATTGCAGAGTACTTCATTACCTATGCATTTCAGTATGACATCTCAACAGGTAAATTAGAGCTGCTAACAGATTTACAAATATAGTTGAAAGAGGAAATACGCTTCTCAGTGTATACTGGGTTTTGCATCAGATGGTGTAGTTAATTAGAAGTACTGCTTTAACTGTATACATACACTGCACTGCTTATTTATAAACTTGAAATCTGTTTCTTTAGCAGTTACACAACTTCAAGCTATTAGACAAACTCTTTTATGCAAGAGGTATTAAATACTGTATATAATAATAACTGCTAACATTGCACTCATAGCCCTCAATTTTTTCAGAAGTTCTGATTAAACATACTCCAATTTTGGTGAAATCTTTTATACAATGGAGATTCCAGATGTTGAAGACCTTTGTTGCTATTTATAAAATACAAAGCTAAAACACACAAGGTTTCTGTGTTCTAACAATTAGTCACTAATGTTGGGGTTTGGTCCTTAATGTGAATCTTATCTGTGTAAAAGAACTTGCATGTGAATTTACAGACATGTGAAAAAGCACTTTCATGTTAGATTTTTGAAAAGCGTACCTTCAGGATCTGGAGTAACTAACAGCTCTACTTCTGCAGAGAGGCTAGTGAAAAAATCCTTCAGGAAAAACAAAGCATCCTAATGTCAAAAATAAAATACAATCAGGTTAAAAAAAATCAGGAAAAAAAAATGAGCCCACAGTTCTCTAAAAAAATGTTATCTACTATTCTAGCTCTTCTATATGAATCAAAACACATTTCTTCTTTTTGACTCTTAACATGTGCAGAAGCCACACAGAAATCTAAGACAGGAACCAGAAAGACCCTCTTAGTCAGTGCCCCTTGCTACACATAATATGATTTCATAATCTATCTAGCTGTGTCTTAAACTCCAGAATTATTTTTATCATCTCTACTCTCATTTTGGAGACTGATCCAGAACCCGAGTGCCTTAATGGCTATAAACTTTTATCCAATTTCCAATGAAAGAGTATTTAAGTGTATTTTATATTCATCTCTAATACTGCCAATGTCAGACAAATTACTCCAGATCAGATCTTACCACTGCTTCATTAAAAGACATTAATACCGGCTATTAATGTCTTATTAACATACTGAAGTTATTAGTTTTCTTTTTTTTTGACAGATGCATCACACTGGTGCCTTGCTCACCCTATCATTAGTGATACCTGGACTTCTTTTCCTTTTTTGTTTCTAAGTGATATGCAGACAAGTTAAGTAGTGATAAGAATTTCTCACATGACTGCATGCAGCCTGTTCTTCCAAGAAAGCTATAGTTATTTTGCAGAAGTTGTAAAGGTGAATTTTGTCTACAGTACAGAAGATAAAAGACCTAGAAATGTAATCAAGAAGAAGCATATTTCCTCACTAGATGGCAGTATTTGAACGCTATTTTTCCCTGAAATTATTACAAACCATACAGAGTTCAATTTTTCTAACAGTAAAATGAAAACCTGGTCTCTCGTGTGTTGAGGGAAACGTAAAACAAACAAAAAACCAAAAACCCAAAACAAACTCTTAGTTCTCTGCAGATGACAAATTAAGCAAGAAATACCTCAACAAAGAGCAACAACCACACTTTGAATGTCCAAACTTATGTAGCTTTCTTAGCAGTGTAGAGAAAAAGAAAACAAACAGCTGTTTCTTAAGTAAATGAAAAATATTTTGCTACAGAAAGTAAAACAATTTCTCCCATTTCTCTTCTGCCAATGCAGTCGATAGTGAGACCAAAGCCTTCAGAGCATGGAAGCAGCCCCCAGGTATCAACTGTCCTTGACTAGAACGTTGTGAACAGCTTCTAGATTAATGATTAACTTTTTTCAATTTAAAACACCAAAGCCACTTCATGAACAAACAAAGCAAGATCCTTCAAGAAAAGCCATGATTTCAAAATATTTGCTATCACTGGAAGTCTCAGGAGGTAAATGGGTATTATTGAGTAAACAGCCAGGTCTATAAACTTTTTTAGTTTTTAAATTAAAATGGAAAAAAAAAAAAAAAAAAAAAAGGTAGTCTCTAATAGCTGGAGCAGAAAACAGGTTCTAACAAGGATATAAACAAAGTGGTACAGGTCCAAAGACATGCACAACTGATCATAAAAAAAGGCATCAACCAAGAAAACAATCCCATATAATGTGTACGATGGTTACAAATATCTGTTAAAAACCCCCACTATTATTAAGTAAGTAAAAATTGGTTGTGTTTTGGTATTGTCTGATTGTTTGTGGGGTTTTTTTTTGTTTTGGGGTTCTTTTTTCTTTTTTTTTCTTGCCCTTTTTTTGGGGGGTGGGGGTTGCTGTTTGTTTGTGTTTGTTTCTTTTGGGGTTTTTTGCATTGGCACAACTGACCTGGTCGATATTGAGGCGAAGTGGCATTAGTGAAACACGTAAACAACATTCCTGTGGGGATCTGCCAGACTCTGGACGGACATGTAATGCTTTAACTGTTAACTGAAAAGAAGAAAAACAAAAAATAAAAGTAGAAACATTCACAATTATTAAATATCAGAACACGAGCAGAGAAAAACTTTTACTGCAAATCCTCTATACTTGTCCAATTCCACCTACCCATAATAAAACTAGTATTGCATAAGTAACATATTACGTACGTTATAAAAAAGAAAAATTGTAACCCCCAAACAATCAAATTCATAAATCCTTTACAGAACCAGTAAGTCTATAGTATACGATAAAACTACAACTCCACATCTGTAGTGAAAGGTCTAATCATGCTCATACAAGACGTTGGTTCAAAACCAGAACATGAAAGCTACAAAAGCAGTCCTGCAAATCTACTTTTTTAAACTGACAGAATCTTAAAAACATTAATACTTGACAAACTAATATTCAAACTAAATTTGTTTCAATATCCACAAGGAGTCAAGCAAATAACCATCAACAAGTTGTGTTACTTCAATGTTCCATGACCTCATGTTACTTCTTCTGCAAGATCAAGAAATTTATACAACGTCCTCAATGATAGGCCAACCACAAATAACATATATAATGTATAATGAATTAATATATTCCATAACTGTACCATGTTTGAATGTGCTTTTCTGGGCATCTCCTTACTGCAGTAGAGATAGAGAAATTTATTCATCTGTGACGTAGCTAACCGATCTCTGATTTCGAGGTCTTGAACAATAAAAACCTGCCGTGACACTGGCTGCTCCAACAGACAGGATTCACCTTCTGCACCACCTGGAGGGTACACCTCATGCTGGAATTTCACCTTTAAAAAAGGAAAGAAAGCCAGCATAATCAACTTCAATGAAAAACAACCATTAATGATAGAATACTGATTAAACAAACAAACAAAACAACACACCACAAAAACAAAACAAAAAAAACCTCACTCAAAAGGTCTTTAAAGCCGGTCTACTATTTTAAACTTACAGGAATAATATTAGGATTTCTGAAAACTATTCAGATTTTTGCATGGCTAGCAGTTGAAATTTTCCAATTCCCAGCTGTGTACCTGTTCATATTTTAAGACACAAATTCCATGCCAAAACAAAGAGTCAGTGTAAGGCAAGGAACACATTTTGCGTGTCATCTCTTGATACAGTTCTCATTTTCACAGATCTGTGGTTACCTACAAATCATTCTCTGTCTCAATAACCCCCCACAGCATCCAGGACTGCAATGTAATGAAGCAGAGCACACATACAAACAGAACGGTGGCCTCTACTGGCCAGATACTGATGTTAAAACCCACAGTATTTAAGAGCCTCGTACTCAAGACACCATGTAAACTGGAACATTTGAAGTGTTGAAGAGAAAAATAGATGTTTATCGTAATCACTGCTCAGAACCTTTATGTTTTCCACACTCTTTGCCTTAATTTCTTTTTAAACATCATCATGATCTTATTTAAGGCTTATACTAAGGTGGGGAGAGCGGGGGGGAGAGGGACAGACATAACCAAACCAAAACACAGACACACACACACAAAAAAAAAAAAAGTCCTTTATGCCTCAGTACTAACACCAACTCATTATACACCTGCAAATTAAGACAGATTGTTACACTTCTATACATTTTTCACATAGAATATGAAATGCTCACTTCTTTCCTTTTTTATTGCAATGCCACATGTTCTCTAGAAAAAGTTAATAGAAGCACCAAGCATCTAAGTTTGGAGTGCTAATGGGATGAATTTTAAGCTCTAGACATGCATGTAGACTGTAAAAGGCATTCAGTTTTATTTCATGTTTACAGAAAGGTTTGGAAAGCCTTATTTTGAAAATATTTTTTTATTGATCCGTTTAACATGAAATTTGAATACTTCCTTGACTATGTTCTTCACAGTGCCAGAATCAAGAATCTAGTTTCTATGTCTAGAGCTAGGCACAAGCTTAAAAACAACAGTAACACATAAATGCCTTAAGGGTGCCAAATATATTAAAGGAAATACAGGGAAGATACTGGCATATAACGATGCTACTTAATATCCAGTTACCAAATGATACACTGTCTCAACAGATCTACATTCCAGTTATTTTGCTAGAATATTCAATTTCATAGTAGATGTATGAATTCAGAGTAGAACTCAAGACAAACAGAACAGCCGTTGTAAAAAAATCTTTCAGAATATTAAATATCCTTCCTCTTTAGAAACATGCTTATTCAGCAAGTAAATAATACTATTCTAGAAGAACAAATATATTTTTTGTTAAAATCTAAATTCATCACCTTCATAGTGCTTAGATGCAGATACTAACGGAAGAAATCCTATAGAATTCTAATGGAAAGCTGTTATCGAACATAGAACATGTTAAGATATTCACACACAAGCATCTCTGAAGCTGTTTCTTCACCTTGCTTAACTGTATTTCCATCAGGAAGTCTGGGTTTCTTCCTCTTCCCCCACATGCTGTGCTTCGTCCATGCCTCGTTGGTGTGTGAGAGGGGGAACTATGGGGACTTCTGAGGAAATAAACAAGAAAAACACACTTTTGCAGATTAAACTTATGAGCTATAATCTAACACTAAACCCATATATCTTTCACTGGATATAATTCAATAGTATTTAAATGGTTATGAGAGAAAAATTCTAGAAACCACACACCCAAAAAAAAAAAAAAAAAAAAAAAAAAAAAAAACAACCACAAACAAAAAACCTGGAAAAACAGAACTTGTGTTTCTGTTAACCAAATACTTTCTTTTCATTGTTCAAGTAACACATACTTAAGGAGAATGCAAGGTGCATGCTTCCCACCAAATTAAAATTCATGAAACATTTCCTTAATTTTGGCTCTGATAATATTAATTACTCATTAGCTTTCATGACACCCTGAAGACTAGACTCCAGCTACCATAGCGAGTCTTTCATGCTCCTTAAGCCCTGAACTCTTCAGAAAAACTTAACTTGTAATACAATCCTTAAAAGAAAAACCCATCCTTCCGTCCCAAAAAACCCCACCAAACCCAATGTCAACTTGTCCAGGTTAAGACACAGGAAAAATACACTCTGGTGCGTGGAGCTAAACTCTGTAAGAAGATCCTAGATGATCATTGAGGTCCCTTCCAACCCAAACCATTCTATGATTGATTCCTTGTGAGAAGGGAGCAAAAAAGCAAGCAAGGAAGATTTGGGATTGAATAGTGAGATTAACCTCAAAGGAAAAGTAAGCATTTTTAAATGTTCTAATCCTCAGAATTTTATCAAACACTTACATGAAACTTTTAGCTGGAGATGGTGGTGGTGCAGTTCCAAAATCCCTTCCACCATAGAGATGCCAAATAAGAGAGATCTCTTTTACAACATAGCGTACCAGAGGAACAGGAAAATGAAGGGGAGCTTTGCTTGTATCTGTTTTTTTAATAGGCTGGCTGAAATGATTTTCCTTTATGATAATTGCATCATCAACCAGTATTTTTATGACTGGTTCTTCCTCTTTTTCCTAATTGAAAGAAAAAAAAAATAGTATATAGCATGAGGAAGTGAAATCTGCTTTCCCTGCCTATGAAAAGAAAAGAAACTATTCTGTACTGTCTTCCGAAGCTTATACAAAAGAGGCTTTTTTTAGGAATTATTCTTATAAAGTAACTTAAAGACAAAAAAATGCAAAAAATGAACTAGAAGCTGGGAAATGTTAACAACACAAAACAGAACAAAAAAAACAAACTACTTTATCCAAACTGTAAACAAAACAAAAGTTGAAAACAAAGAAAAAACCATGAAGAGCCCAGGTTACCATAATAGCACTTCTGGAAACAAACAAGCTCAAAGGTAACTGGGCAAAACCAGCCTCTAATTACAGATTCAGAGCTACTTCTGTCTATTATGAAGGATACTACCAGAGATACTACGAAAAATATTAACACAAGCTGTTCTCAAAGAGTTTTGAGTATAGCCTCCTAAATCTTTTAATGCAGTGGACAGAGAGTGGTGTAAAGTGACACACAAGCTTTCTCTGAGGTTTGGCAAGGATCTTCAGCCCATAAAAGCATGGCAAGCTTTGACTATAAGATAAATTTATTAAAAGTATAGGAGATGTGCAAAGCTGATATTTTGATAAATACTGCATTTTGCTTAAAATATTTATTTTTCTAACTACGCCATCACTGTAAGTCAAATTGGTATGATAAAACCTGACTAAAAACGTAGGAAAATTGCCAATATAGTCAAAAGCAATATTCAGATCAGACTATTACTTACTGCTGAGATAAGAAAAAAATCATATATATTTGAAAATACTTGCATTCATTCCTCGCAATAACAATGCATGAAGTCCTTGAAAACAAATATTTTTTTTCTGCTACTGTGCCCACTGATAAGATGATCACAAAGTAATCATAGAAAGTTATGAAGTCTAATTCGCCCAGGTCTTACAGAGGCTTTTCTATAATTTATCTTATACATATATAGTAATTCTCAACGCTTCTTACAGCAACAGCAACTTTTCGGTGCAAAAAGAATGCAGAAATCATCACTTTCTGTGGGAACGTCTCCTATGGCCTCATTTATCAGGTGATGAGTGAATGAATCGTAAGTGGGACTTGACTCTTGTGAGATATTTCCACTTTCATCTGGAAACAAGAAGAGATCTGAGCAAGATGGTTCCTGAGTTTGCGATCTGTCATCCAAAATTCCTGGGAATAGAATGAAGGTGGAGAAAAAACACATTTCAGTGGAAAAATCTCCATAAAGTATGAAAATAGAAACGAAATGACCTAACAGTTAACTAAAATATGTTGCTTCAACTACATCAAGTTACTTATTATACCTTGAATTAATTTCTACTATAAACAAAAAACAATTAAAAAAATAATCTACTTTACAATTCAAAGTGATTACATTATAATCCTGACCAGTTAACAGTAGATATGAACTGAGAAAATAGAAAAATGATTCCAAAAAGAACACACAAACAAACAAAAACAGTCCAACAAAAAAATTTTGAGTCCAAGTTTCTCATTCTGGTAGTAAGACCACAGCATCAATAACTTTCAGTACTGCTCACCTTCCACCACCAAAAAGAGGACCAGCTATCATGCAAATAGTGACATTCTCTATTTCACCCAATTTAAGCCTGGCTTTAACTCTAACCATGATCAAGTCTTTTTGCAGAAAAATGGTCAATGAGAAAGTGAACATGAGCCAGCAGTGTCCACTCACAGCCCAGAAAGTCAACCACATCCTGGGCTGCATCCAAAGGACAGTGACCAGCAGGTCGAAGGAGATGATCCTGCCCCTCTACTCTGCTCTTGTGAGACCTCACTTGGAGTACTGTGTGCAGTTCTGGTGTCCTCAACATAAGACACGGAGCTGTTGGAGCAAGTCCAGAGGAGGGCCACAAGGATGATCAGGGGACTGGAGCACCTCCCGTATGAAGACAAGCTGAGACAGTTGGGGCTGTTCAGCCTGCGGAAGAGAAGGCTGTGTGGAGACCTTATAGCAGCCTTCCAGTATCTGAAGGGGGCCTACAGGGATGCCAGAGAGGGACTCTTCATTAGGGACTGTAGCGACAGGACAAGGGGTAATGGGTTCAAACTTAAACAGGGGAAACTCAGGTTAGATGTAGAAAGAAGTTCTTTACTGTGAGGGTGGTGAGGCACTAGGAACAGGCTGACCAAAGAAGTGGTAAATGCTCCATTCCAGGCAGTGTTCAAGGCCAAGCTGGCAGAGCCTTGGGTGACATGGTCTAGTGTGAAGCTTCCCTGCCCATGGCAGGGGGATAGGAACTAGATGCTCTTAAGGTCCTCGCCAACCCAAACCATCCTATGATTCTATGATTCCATTCCATAAAAACTTTTAATACCGCTTTCCTTCCAAAAGGGCTGTATTTTGTGTGTACTTATGCCTCCATAGGATTCTTACCATTAGACTCTGGCTTCATAGCAGAGGCAGTCTGTTGAGTCTCAATTTCTTCCATTGCATCACTCATCAAATCCCGTAAAATCTGTTGCTCTGATTCAGCAAGGCCTGGTCCATGGGAAGATGGCTGGCTAAAGGTTTCTACCTGTAAGAGAGGCACTATAAATAGTTACATCTTAAAGACAACTGCAACAGCATTCTGAACAAGATTTTGCTAGAATAGCTTGATACACATCTAAAACTGTAAGAAGTAACACCTTAACTTTATAAATTATCTAGTTAGCTGAAACTCCAAGCTAGGGAATTCATAAAGTAGATTAGAACATTATGGTTCAGGGTATTTATACCATCAGAGCACCTGGACAGAATACATGTCCTGAAATTTCCTCCTTTAAATAAGAATAAAGTGGAATAGGTAAACAGCACAAAGTATTTTAAAGAATTAAGTAGTGACCAAAGTAGAGAAAAAGCCACCATTTTGCTCTCAAATACATTTTAAGCTAGATAAATCTCTTTAATTTCTTTACAAGAAATTTTATATTCTTTGGAAATAGACTAGGGACATAAAAATTAAAACATAATTAATGTTCTAATTACCAAGGAAATATCAAGATAAGTTGATATTATTTTGCCATTTTATACCTTCATTTTTGGTTTGCTAACTCCACGTTTAATCTCTGTCTTAGCAGGTGGATGTAAATCACCATAACTTGCAATATATTGTATTAGATTCATAAGTGCAGCACATGAATCAGAGCAGGTACGAATATGGATTACATCACTGGAACAGTGCAGCTCAAAACGTGGTTTAGTCTAGATAACAAAAAAAAAAAGTTCAGAATACACTTCAGATCAACATAAGGTTCCATAAAAACAGCATTAATACACAGCTGGTTTTAAATTTATTTACTTGACTAGGCCAAAAAACTTAACAGAAATCGTACAAGTAAACTGAAAACCTTCCTTGACTCTAAGTATAATAAAGCAATTTTCAAATCACAATCTGTCATGGAAATTTTACATTTAATTTTATTTGTGATTTAATACTTACTCTTTCCCCATCAGAATCAGATTTTACTGCTGTAATGGTTAGCTCCAGCAGTCCCATATCCATAACACGAACATAATCTGAAAGACAATGAGTTATTAAAACAAACAAAAAAAAAAGGCTGAACAACAAACATGATCCATATTATGTATTTTTTGTTATTAAACCATTAGAAATAGCATGAACTTGAAAAGGGATCTTTTTTACCAAAACCTTTTCCATCTCTGATTTCCTTCTGTTATGAGGATTACACTTAGAGTTCAAATTTCAGCTACTCAAAGCTTTTTAATCCAGTATATCATTCCCACTGCCACCATCTGTCTGTAGTGTAATCTTTTAATATATTTATCCTTATCCCATCTGTGTGAGTTAGAGAAAGAGGCACACAGAAGTTGGATGACTAAGCATCCTTGCATTTTTTTTTTAGTTTAGGTGAGAGAGCACATTTTCATATTTTACTAATCTTTCAGTATCAGTAATACGTTATTTCCCTTTTTCTTGTTATAAGAAAACAACCATATCTTTACTTTGTCCTTCGCTAGAGATCTCTTATTTAAGTTAAATACACACATCTGTGGGCACAGGCTATCATTATGTCTCCAATTAATTTGTTAAATATTGACTCAAGTTCCTCAGTCCTTAAAGGCTGTAACTATATGACAGCAAATCAGTATCATTCTTTTCAGAACATAGAACTCTGTGCCAATTTCAAGTCAATTTCAACGACTTAGAATAGATAGCTCTTAAAAAGAGATCTCTTTTCTATGAAGATTTCTTATGGTGCCAACTGCAGATTTTTAAAAATATGCTTTTTTTCCAAATGCCTATTATGGAACTGCAATCAGAAAATGAAAGACTTGCAAGTTGCTGTTCCCTGACATACTCCTGCATCCACTAGTTCAAACTAGAGTGGATTATCAACACTGCATTATTCATTCATATTCAACTTGCTTCTCCTTGTCTCCTCAGACCTCTTTTCAAACGACCTTCATGAATGTTGAATATGCCTATAACCTTGGTATTTTGTTTCTTTAGGCTCTGCAATTCATTAGTCACATCTAAAACATACTTACCTCTGTGGAGGTTCACCGTAACAGTGTTGCACTTGTCAGACAGATGCAAAGTAGCTTCATCTAAAATTATCCTAAAAAATAAAAAAAAAAGATTAAACATGCTAGAGAAATTCCATGCAATTCACCAGGCAAGATAAATTAGTATAGAAAAAATCTTAACACATCTAGCATATCTTAAACCCAACTCTTCAATTAAGCCTTTCATAATTTCCAAATCCCTTGGTAACTAACCACTTTAAGGTACTTTTGTCATCGCTAGTTATACTTGCATTTCAATTCATGTATTTGATCCTTCTTAGAATAAAAAGTAATGCTTTCAGCATACATAATTAACACTTCTTATTACCTTTTTTGCCTTTCTTTTTAAAAACAGACACATTTGTTTTCAAAGCTGATTTAAAAAGTTTTATCAATAGTAACAAGCAACTTAGCATTTCACATCAGAACAGATTTAACACACTAAATATTCAACTAAAGTTGTAAGAAAAATTATTAAAAAGTTACAGATATGTTCAGTAATCACTTTTTCCATAATTAATATACTGTCTCCAAGTAACAAATCTTTAAGAAATCTTAAGGTGCCACTATTTGACAAAATAGGCACAATTTCATTTCAGAGCATCTTTAAATCCTATGAAAAAAATGGAGAACTGCTAGCTCTTAAAGAAAGCAATCCAACTTAGAAAAAAAAATAAAATTAACCTAATAAATCAGAAGTATTACCTATGTAATTTATCTCAAAAGATGCAAACTAGTGTGATCATTTACACAACACAAATGTTTCCTAGTGTTAAAAAAGCATTACAGGCATTACAAGCTTTACAGGAGCTTCCATATTTCACAATCACTTAAATTATACCTGAGAGTAGAAGAGGATTTATCCACTGCAACACTGCTGGAAATGCTGAAAGTTTCAACAGTAAGAAGAGATCTGACCGGCAAAAACAAGGGCCTAATAACAAAGAGCAAAAGAGAAAAAGAATTAATACTCTCTACATAGAATTGCAATCAAAGCCTTATAGGCTACCTAACTAGATCTTCCCAAGCCTATGCAAATGCATTTCCTACTTAAAATTACTTACAGTTTAAGTACTTATAAGTTCTCTGACGGACTTTTTCCAAACAAGCCTAAATATATATTACTTAAAATATGCAAACTTGAATCATAGAAGAATTAGGGTTGGAAAGGACCTTAAGATCATCTAGTTCCAACCCACCTGACATGGACAGGGACACCTCACACTAAACCATGTCACCCAAGGCTCTGCCCAACCCAGCCTTGAACACCACCAGGGATGAAGCATTCACAGATTCCCTGGGCAACCCATTCCAGTGCCTCACTACCCTTACAGTAAAGAACTTCCTCCTTATATCCAATCTAAATTTTCCCCGTTTAAGTTTGAACCTATTACCCCTTGTCCTATCACTACAGCCCTAATGAACAGTCCACCCCCAGCATCCCTATAGCCACCCTTCAGATACTGGAAGGCTGCTATGAGATGTCCATGCAGCCTTCTCTTCTCCAGGCAGAACAGCCCTAACTTTCTCAGCTTAACTTCATATGGAAAGTGCTCCAGCCCCTGATCATCCTCATGGCCCTCCTCTCAAACACTTTGCACAAGTCCAGGTAGATGACATCAACTGCTCTACCCCCATCCATCAGTTCCGTAGCCCCATCATAGAAGGCCACCAAATTGGTCAGGCAGGATGTTGCATACGTATTTATTCCTAAGGAATTAATACATAGCTGCAGCGCCACTGAGTGACATACAGTTGCGTTTTATTTACCTGTAATCAAGAGCACAACTCCAAAGATGTACATGAAAAGTTGTAATTGTAGCTGGAGGATTATATCCCAGAACAGGCTCATCAGAAATATTCAAAAAATACAAAATCTAAAAAAATTACAAAACATAATATTATAATACTTCAGTACCTGTTAAATCACTAAATGATTACACACTAGGAAAAAAAATCTGCAATAGGCATGACAATAAAATGTTTGATGAGTAGAAAGAAAAGGGATTGAACAATCTCAGATATTTAAAGGTGCTTATCCAGTGTCTGAATACAGAAAAGCATGGAATGTAAACATGGCAAAATATACAAAATCCAAAGTACAGCCTCAAAGGTATGGAAAAGACCAATCCACAGATGCCGAAGTGGCTCCTTGTACAATACCTCACAATCCATTTTTAAAGCATTGCCCAAATACAGTCTCAATCAATTTTGTTTGAAGTTATTACAGCGTTAGTATTTAGTTCTGTTTATCTGAACAGCCAATTTTTCTTGTAATACTGTACATTGTTAAAGTAATCTTCTAGTTAACTTTTTCTTTGGGGGGATGGGAAATATGCTCAGAATCAGAAATATGTACACATGTATTGTATACATTTATTTTTCATGTATTACTACATAAAATAAACTCCTATCCTCCTCTTTAAGATCTGTCACAGTTCTCTCTCAAATCTGTTACACTAAATTATTTCAAGCCTGGGGCATACCAACACTGCTAGCCTTTTAATCATTTCCTCTATCTCTCTCGTTGGCCAATTTTTCCCCTTCCCTCTCCAAAACAGATTCCCAAGTGCATTTCAGGTAATGTTAATTGAATAATAATACACAGAGAAAATAAGCAACACCGTGTAAAGCAGGCTACATGAACACATATGAATACCATGCTGAGAAGGAAGTGATGATACACAACAGTCCAAAGCACTAAGTTCAGCTCCATGTAGTTATACAATAAAAACACATATAAAAATAAGCATACCATACATACAGGAGGATAAACAGGATAGGCTTGAATGATGGGGTTTACTATTTGTAATCCAGTATGATGCATGTACATGAAACTATACTGCTATTGTACTACTGACTCCCTACCTATATCTGCTATGTTATACTTCCACACCCACATATATCAGTACAACCATTCTAATTCAGTTACAATCATTTGTCTAAACCACTGCTCACTACTTCCCCAAAGTCTTCTCCATTACTACTACTCAAACAATGTAAAACAAGAGACAGACAAGGGAGAAACAGGACTTGAGGAATTAGGTGAGCAGAAGTGAAAAATACAGAAGTGCTTTCAGTGCTGCAAGTAGCACGTTTATTTGGTTTGAGAGCGTTTTTTTACATCAAGGATTATCTAAGTACTTGGGTAACACTGGACTACTGAGATTTTCCATCTGAATTTAAGAAAGAAAAAAAAAAACCACCAAACCGAAACAATCCCAAAACATAAAAAACCACAAACAAAACCCCAAACTAAAAGCAACAAACAACGACAAAAAAAGACCTCAAAAAACCCCAGAACTTTCCTGACATGTTGAGTGCAGAGATTTCAGATGATGGGAGGAACTGTAGCATATGAATACACAAGAATTCAAGAGCAAGTCTAGACTGCTAAATGGTCTCAAAGAGGCAAGAAAGAAAAGAATAACACTTTTAAGAGCCGAGTAAGATAAAAGACATAGCCTAACACAAAAATTTTCCATCAAGGTTTAGTTTGATACTTAAAGCATTTGTTAAAGCAGTGAAACTGAAACTGAAGACGTAGTCAAGAACTGTAGCAACCTGACCTGTTCATGCCAGCTTAAACCTGAAGGCAGTACTCTGTGCTGAAGGGTGGCTCCTCTTAGTCCAACAGCAACTAGAAATTCCTGCACAAGAAAGTTGCAGGAGTTATTTTACATTACGTCTAGATTATGACACACAGTCATCCTACTGCCCCCATAATCTCCAAGTGTTTAGAAAAGAAGAAAGCACTGGGACAGGATTAAATACTCAAAAAGCCTGCTTCATTATCCAGAAACCCTGACTAATACAGTGCATTACTTTTTGCAACAGGATCATTTAGAAATGACAATTTTGTGGTGGTGATTGGAAGGAAGGATCCCTGTTCATTCATTCTGGGATTCACCAAGAATTACAAGGAGTACCAACTCAATGTAGTTCTTTCTCACACTATTCAAACCCAAGTCAATTGAGCCCCCACGACACTATGCTGGTCTGCAGATTCCTTCTTCTCTAGATCACTCTGAAAACCTGTTTGTCACCACTACTCCAGGTAGAGGGTCATCATTTAGCCATGCTAATGAATGCTACTGTCAAAGCCAAACATACCACTCATTTACCAGTGCCACTCCAAAAACAGTATAAGCAAAGGCTGCCTATTAGATGATACTGCTAGTAAAATGAGCAGAAAGCTTTTAACTCTTCATATTTGTTCTTGCACCAGATTAAAACTCAGCCAAAAGAAAACCAAAAGAAAGCTCGACTGGCCAAGAAATGCATTTAGTAAAAAAATAAAGTGAGCAGCAAAGTGAAGCATTGCAAGAACTAATAAATTATGCTGACACTTAAATTTTACAATCCACCCAAAAGATTCTAACAAAAAATTACAGTTTGAGGATGAGCGGCTCAGAATTATACGGTTTCATCGTCTCTAACCCTTCTAAACCCACATCTAAATGTTTTCACATAAACTTAGATAACTCAGCTTACAAAAGCACAAATTTAAATACACAAACCTTTGTATTGCTCTCTATTTTATCTGATTGTATTTTGACTGCAACAGTCAGCATACTTGGACATTCCACTCCTACACCATCTGAAGTAGTCCTACTAAGGCCATCTTCTTCAGAAAAACAAATAGTAGGTTCTAACCAATGGGGACGTATTGTGCTGGGCAGTCGTACTTCAGAGGAGGGGACAACCCCATCTACCATACCTGCAAAGAAATTTTAGAATGTGTTACCCTGTGCTTCAAAGCTGTTGCTGATGAAAATGTAAGGAAAATCCTTACACTGAAAAATACTTTAATTCGAACTACCACTGACTCAGAGACATTTGAGGGGAAAATCTTAAGGTTTAACTACATGGGGGTTGCCAGCCATATAAACTACACAGCCAACTTAAAACTCTTCACCTGCTAACTACAAGTAGGTACTCAGGAAATATACAGTAGCCACTGGCAACCTGTACCTTTTTAAAAACTGAATAACCAGTAACATGTAGGAAGTGTTTAGTTTCATAATAAAGAACAGACTGTGCAGCTAACGTGCCAGAGGACCACAGTACCTTTAAAGATCAACAGCTGCCAAGGAAAACTTGCACTAAACTGTAACTAAGTAAACACAGTTATCATGAAGTTGTATTATTGCAATATTTAGGAGCAACAGTCATGAACCAAATCTATTGTTACAAATGATACACTATCAGAGGGAGCAAAAAAAAGAAAGAAAGCAAAGACAGCATTTCTCCTAAAAAATTTGAAGCTCATCTTATTTCAAATATAGTCCCAAAGCCACCTCAATCCCACCCCTACCTTGATGATACAAATTGAGGCTGCTAGAATGGAGGCAAACATAGTGTCTGTCCTCAAAGCCTTCATATTTAGTCACGCTGAAAAGTGAACCACTGTTGAACTCCAACCAGAATTCACCATATTTTCCTTCCAGTGTACTTCCATCATCCTGCTGAAGGAAGAATAGAAATGATAAAACAACTGCTTGCTGAGTTTGCTGCAGTCAGACAGTCTAAACTAACATAACACTTGCTTCCAATACATATTTTCCCGGTTGCATTTTAGTTTCTTATGTAAACCAGGCACAACTGCCAAAATATTGTATTGCATTATTGTCTATAGGACAGAAAAAAAATGAATACAGAATTACTGTTATAAGCACTTGTTACTTCCAAAAATATAACATGCGACATGAAGGGGATCCTAGGATCAGAGCAGACCAGCTTTTTCAGCCCCAGTGTCTCACCTTTACATCTGTGAATATTGACACTAATCCATGTGTCACATTTAGCAGAACAGACAGAAAACTTTGAGAGTTCTTATTCTGAGAGTCAAGCTTTTTCCTTCTGCGTGAACGATAGTTTGGATCAACAGTGGAATAATACTGTAGTGTTTCTTCCTCAGATCCACTCTCATCATCTAATAGATAAAATGAAAAACATCTAACTCTCTAGCTAGTACACATTATGCCAATAACTTATTGTTTTCCCCTCAGTAATATGATTCATTTTCACACTTATTTGATTATACAGTAATCTTATTGTTTTTTTCT
Organism: Myiopsitta monachus; assembly: GCA_017639245.1. Taxonomy (NCBI): domain Eukaryota; kingdom Metazoa; phylum Chordata; class Aves; order Psittaciformes; family Psittacidae; genus Myiopsitta; species Myiopsitta monachus. The sequence continues at coordinate 43,115,044 of CM029924.1, forward strand.
TCTTGGTTTAAGTAAAATACTTTCTTCTAAGTTTACAAATTTTTTCCACTATCAGCTTCATCACTTCAGACAATTATGCTTTTGAATCACTATAGTTCTACATGATTTATTAAGTGTATTACCATAATGAACTGCAGATTTAAATTGACTAAAGCTGTCTTTACTGAAAGTGTTGATGAGCTGGCTGGCCACAGATAGTCCAACACCATAAGAAAGGTTTTCAAATGTTTCTACAGGAGAAGGAGCTGTGGGTTCCCACAACAATAAATCATTGCTGATCCTACGAAGAAATACATTATCATTATACAAAATATATGACAACATTCACATTTAATATAAGGATAGTCAAGCGATATTCCCTTTGCAGACTTCTGATTTTATAAAGAAGGAAAAAAAGCTCAAGAGCATGAGAAAGAATAATGTATTAATGGGTAAAAGCTAAAAAGTAGCTTTTTTGCTGTACTTACAGTACACATATATCCAAGTCTACCATTTGACAGTGATACAAAAGCCTCTATAAGTAGGTGCGTATTAGCTCATTAGGCTGAAGGAAGGGTGACAAAACCCTATTTTATCGCATCAATTTTCAACCAAGTTGCAAGAAACAGTTGGTTTACTTCAAAGAGACTTTGTGTCTATCAGGGTTACAGACACATGTGACATTCGGTACATGAGTACACCAAGAGAATATTTAATGAAAAGTTCAGCTTTGATACTCTGGAAGTGAAAAAATGCTCTGGAAGTAAAGTAATGCCTATCCAGAAGCTAAAATTGATCAGCATCTCTGTGTAGCTAATGACCATCATAATACCTATTTTCAGTTGATTTAATCTAGCTGTATTTATTTTCAGACAGAAAACTAAAAGAAAGAAATGATGAATGCCAATCTCAAAGTTGTGTCCACTTTCTCTACATTTTCATAAGCCTTTATAAGGCTTATAAACTGGGTAGTTAGGAGTTTTTCCACTGCCTGCCTTGTGAACTCTTAATTTTTAGATGGAAAATCACTGAATAAAAAGAATAAAAACAAATGCAACTTTAAAAAAAAAAAGGAAAAAATGAAAGTGATCTATTTATAAATGAGACTTCAGAAAGATTAGAGCAAAATGAAACATTTAGAACAAAGATCTGAACAAAGCAGTCACTGAAAGCTAATGACTATTTAACTTTACACTCTGCTCATAAAATCTGCCAAACACTTTTTAGCAGATGGCTGCTATGGCGCTGATCAGGTATATGTCAGTGGTATCTCTGATGTTAACTTGGAAGAATATTTATATAGCCTTTAATGTCCTTAGAAAACTATACAAGGGAATTCCTGCTACAGCTGCTCATTCAGTTGCTTTTATCAACAATAAATACAGATCTAAAAGTAGAGGCCAAGATAACCAAGCAAAACAATTATACTTACCTATTGTACAGTTTTTCATAAAAGCTTTTGTTTGGTAATGTCAAATGAATGTTTGGTAACGTGAGTTCCAGTACATAATGAGAATTGTTAATTGTTTTATCCTGAAACTCGGTCATTTCAACTACATCTCCTGGCATCACCATCTGAAAGAAAAAAAAGAAAATGCTCAAGTTAGAAAAAAAAAAAAAAACCAAAAAAAAAACAACACAAGAACAAACCAACAAACCAAAACTGGAAGTCAGAAGATGTGCACAAAGTAGCAAGAATATTAATTTTGTCTACCATAAGCACAAAGCAGTAACAAAATGTTGTAGTACCTCTTCATTTTCAAACATGACCCTACGAGAAGAAAAAGGAGAAGGCTCTGGTCTTCTAATATCACACACATCCTTCAAAGAATGAGACCCTCCTTCTTCTTCCTCTTGAAAGTTATTATCACCTTCTTCCTCCTCAGCTGCTATCCTTTCCAGAATAGAGTGCACAGCCAGAGGGTTTATTTTCAATACAATCCTGACATTGGAGAAGTTATGCAGAATAAGCCATTAGAGATGCTTGGAATTTTTATATTGATGCACTATGTACTCCAGCTCTACTAGCTAGCCATTGCATACACATAGACTGAATACCTCAAAGACGAGGGATTCTTTTGTTAGACAATATGTAATTTATTAGACAAATTGATACCATTAAGAAAAACACCAAAATTACAGGCACAGAAAGATATGGAAAAAGAGCCATCAGGTTGAGAAGTTGAGTGTCTGCTTTTTTCAACTCCACCAACTGACGATTACATGACCTTTGAGAAGCCTAGCACTCTCCCATAACAATGCTTGTATCATAAGACAATCAACAGTTATTAATAAATGCTCTGCTAAACGACATAGTGTATTAATGTACATACTACTGTAAAAAAATGTATTTGTACCATTATAAAAGAAAAATATACTGAAAAAATGCCAAAATACACTGTCATAAAGCCACTAAATTTTGTGGCAAAAAATATATGTAGCAGATTGTGCTACAAACCTAAAATTGCCTCTCTAAACATCTTATTACATGCTACAGTTGTTAGGTCCTTCTGTTCAGTAACTCCTGAAGCATTATATTGCCTTACATGTGATCTAAGCTCCAATAATTCAGTCACAATATAATTATCCTTACTGCCATTATGTCTGTATATCAGCTTATATCAACATTTTGAAGTGAAATTCCACGGAGGTTTTGTTTGTTTAGCATTCAGTCTTGAATGTAAAAGCAGCAGAAAAGGTAAAGAGTCAGGAAAAACAAAAGATAGGAGAAAGTTTCCAGTTTCTTAACTTTCACTGAAATTTACTCAAGTCTATGCATAGATCACTATACATTAAAACAATCTTGCATTATCATAAATGTGGACTTTTAAAGATTTAACAATAAAAAAATCTTAGGTTCTTTTCAGTAGCTACATGTTCTTTCTTTGCAAATTATTTTAAAGCATTTACCACACAGCCAGTCTATATTACAATTAGAAAAGTAAGAGTGCTTCATAAAAATCCAAATAACCCACATCAGAAAATAACATTGTTTTACCGAGGCCAGTCAAAATTGTCTGATGATGATGTCATATCTCCATCTATGCCACCAGACACTTGAAAAAATTTTATTGGTGCTTCTGCATTATCTTCTTCGAAGGAACCTGAACAGAAAAGAATTTTTTTTAAAACTTAACACAGGAATGACAACTGCTAGCTTTAGATTGCCCAATGCTCAGGTTAGAGTCCAACAGGTTACTTTGTCAATGCTATTACAATAGTACTTACATAAATGCCATCTTTTCCTCCAAAAAAGAAATACCAATTTTTAGAAACAAAAATTATTTCACATTATCTTCTAACCAGCAGCAGTTAGAAAACCAGATGCTTCCAATGCACAGATATGGCATTTACATTTATAGCATCACTACATTATGTCACAGCCTTGAAAAGTACACAGAATGACAAATCGGCTGAGAAGGTTGCAAATATAAACAAGTCTCACAGATTGATTAATTCAAAAGATATTAAACGCATAAAAGTATTGAAGTTTTCTAAATAATAGTTATTTAGCACATCTTTCACTCCTCTTCTAGACTAGACATCAGATTCCTAATTTGCATAGCTAGTAACCCTCTACAGATCTTCTAACACCAAGAGGAATTAAGAGATGTGTGCACGTCTATGGGGATATGATATAATAGGCATCACAGAAACAAGGTGGGGATGGCTCCTATGAATGATGTGTTGGAATGGAAGGTTACAGGCTCTTTAGGAAAGACAGGCTCGGCAGGTGGGGAGGGGGAGTTGCTATTTATGTTAGGGATAGGCTGGAGAGTATGGAACTCTGTCTGGGGACAGGTGAGCAGTCGCCAGAGAGTTTGTGGGTCAGGATGAAAGGGAGAACAGCAATGGGAGACATTATTGTGGGGATCTGTTACAGACCGCCTGACCAAGAGGACTTGGTGGATTAAGTGCTCTATAGACAGATAGGAACAGCCTCATACTTGCAGGCCCTTGTTCCCATGGGGACTTCAAAGACCCTGATATCTGTTGGAGGGATGGTATGGCCCAGCACAAGCAATCCAGGAGGTTCCTCGATTGTGAAGAAGACAACTTCCTTCTGCAAGTATTAGAGGAGCCGACAAGGAGAGGTACCACGCTTGACCTCATTGTCACCAACAGGGAAGGGCTGGTTGGAAATGTGATGCTCCAGGGCAGCCTTGATTGCAGCCATCACAAGATGGTCGAATTCGAGCTCCTGAGGACAGTGAGATCATGCAGCAAGCTCACTGCCCTGGACTTCAAGAGAACAGACGCTGGCCTCTTCAGGAACTTGCTTAGTAAGGTTCCATGGGATATAGCCCTAGGGAGCAGGGGGGCCCAAGACTGTTGGTTGATATTCAAAGATCGCTTACTACAAGCTCAGAAGTGTTGCACCCCAACTAGAAGGAAGTGCTGCGGGAGGACCAGGAGACCTCCTTGGATGGATAAGGAGCTGCTGAGGAAACTTCAAAGGAAAAAAGAGGCTTATAAAAGGTGGAAGCAAGGACAGGTGGCCTGGGAAGAATACAGGGATGTTGTCCAGGAAGCTAGGGACCAGGTTAGGAAACCTAAGGCCCACTTAGAATTAAACTTGGCTAGGGATGTGAAAGAGAACAGGAAGGGATTCAATAGGTACATTGCAAATAAAAGACAGGCTAGGGACAATGTGGGCCCTCTCCAGAAGCTATCGGGAGAACTTGCTACCCTGGATTTGGAGAAGGCTGAGGTTCTCAATTACTTCTTTGCCTCACTCTTCACCAGCAAAAGCTCTGACCACACCACCCAAGCCTTGGAAAGGATACGCAGGGACTGTGAGAATGAAGACCCTAGGACCACTGTAGGAAAGGATCTGATTCAAGACCATCTTAGGAACCTGAAAGTATACAAGTTCATGGGACCTGATGAAATTCATCCGCAGGCCCTGAAGGAGCTGGCAAATGAAGTTGCTAAGCCACTGTCCATCCTATTTGAAAAATCATGGCAGTCAGGTGAAGTTCCTAATGACTGAAAAAAGGGAAACATAACCCCCATTTTCAAGAAGGGGAAAATGGATGAGTCGGGGAACTACAGACCAGTCAGTCTCACCTCTGTGCCTGGCAAAATCTTGGAGCAGATTCTCCTGGAAGGCATGCCAGAACACATGAAAAACAACAAGGTGCTTGGTGACAGCCAGCATGGCTTCACTAAGGGGAAATCCTGCCTGACCAACCTGGTGGTCTTCTATAATGGGGCTACGGAACTGATAGACAGGGGTAGAGCAGCTGACATCATCTACCTGGACTTGTGCAAAGCATTTGACACTGTCTCACATGACATCCTTGTCTCTAAATTGGAGAGACATCAATTTGATAGGTGGACCACTCGGGGGATAAAGAACTGGCTGGACTGCTGCACGCAAAGAGTAGTGCTCAATGGCTCAAGGTCCAGCTGGAGACCAGTAACAAGTGGTGTCCCTCAGGGATCAGTGTTGGGACCAGTCTTGTTCAACATCTTTGTCGGTGACGCGGACAGTGGGATGGAGTGCGCCCTCAGCAAGTTTGCCAACAACACCAAGCTGTGTGCTTCGGTTGACATGTTGGAGGGAAGGAATGCCATCCAGAGGGACCTTGACACGCCTGTGAGGTGGGCTGATGCCAATCTGATGAAGTTTAACCATGACAAGTGCAAGGTCCTACACCTGGGTCAGAGCAATCCCAGACACAGCTCCAGGTTGGGCAGGGAAGAGATTCAGAGCAGCCCAAGGAGGACTTGGGGGTGTTGGTCGATGAAAAAATGAACATGAGCCGGCAGTGTGCACTCACAGCCCAGAAAGCCAACGGTATCCTGGGCTGCATCCAAAGGAGAGTGACCAGCAGGTCGAAGGAGATGATCCGGCCCCTCTACTCTGCTCTTGTGAGACCTCACTTGGAGTATTGTGTGCAGTTCTGGTGTCCTCAACATCAGGACATGGAACTGTTGGAACAAGTGCAGAGGAGGGCCACGAGGATGATCAGGGGACTGGAGCACCTCCTGTATGAAGATAGGCTGAGAAAATTTGGGCTGTTCAGCCTGGAGAAGAGAAGGCTGCGTGGAGACCTCATAGCAGTCTTCCAGTATCTGAAGGGGGTATAGGGATGGTGGGGAGGGACTCTTCGTTAGGGACTGTAGTAATAGGACAAGGGGTAACGGGTTCAAACTTAAACAGGAGAAGTTTAGACTGGATATGAGGAAGAAATTCTTTACTGTGAGGGTGGTGAGGCACTGGAATGGGTTGCCCAGGGAAGTTGTGAATGCTCCATTGCTGGCGGTGTTCAAGGCTGGGTTGGACAGAGCCTTGGGTGACATGGTTTAGTGGGAGGTGTCCCTGCCTATGGCAGGGGGCTTGGAACTAGATGATCTTAAGGTCCTTTCCAACCCTAACTATTCTATGATTCTATGATAGACCCCAGAGATACACTAAATCAAAACAAAGTGGTACAACAATATAACAAAATATAGCAGAAACACTAGATAGATATTAAAAAGTTAGAATGCAAGCACTACACCTTACATTAGCCTTTCTAGTATTATTTTGCCTTGTGCTGGTATTTAGTACACAACACTAAACTGCAGCAAATATATCTGTTCCAAATTCAGGTGGAAAGACACTCCCATGTTAATCCATATGAGAGGACCTTTGTCTCACCTACGTAGCATCTCGAAAAACAAAAAAGAATATTTGACATAATATTAACATTCTTACCAGTTAGCTCTTTAAAGGTAAGTTCTAATTTAACTTGTTCTGGAGTTGACCCTCCAATAAACTCAGTTTTAAATTCCACATCTGTATATTCAAGGTGAAGAATCTCCTTCTGAAGTGACTTCTTAAACCACGGTCCTCTTTCCTGATCTGACCGTAGGTCAGGTATTGGGAAGCGAACAGACATATTTAATGCTGGGGCAGTCACTTGAACTGAAACTCTACAGTTAGCAGGAGTATGTGAATCATCCAGGAAAACTTCAGTAAATGCTTTATGCTAAAAAACAAAGTAAAGGGGGAAAAAAAATAATTAGGAATATTGCACTAAAAGTGACAATGGGAAAAGCTTTGATGATGCAGTATCTCAAAATGAAAAATATTTTTTCCACATATCCCACAAAGCACACATATCAGGAACAATTATTATTACTCTTAGGTTATTCTACTATTGGTGCTGCTAAGATTCTGCTTAGTTAGAAATCAAGCCCTTGCAGAGATCAGCAATCTCAAAAAATGGCGCTCTCTTAAATTAGAAAGTGAGAGAACCAAACAATACTTAACTGCAGTCAGGAATACCATGTCTCACGGATTATTTTTTTTGTTTTTCAAGATGTTATTGTTGAGAACCTGGGAACTACTATCATGCATATTTCCCCCTTTCACTAATTCATGGCTTTCAGCTCCCATCACTGACATGTCATTCAAAACCTTCCCGAGTGTAGCTTACTGCTGACCATCACTGAAAAGAATCAAACTTTCACAACATAACCATACTGATAGAAATTACTGAAGTTTTACAAATTTTTAAGTAAGGATTCTTTAAGATTTGAATACTAATTTTCTGTAATCAAAGCAACAATAAAATTACATGAAGATATTTGTGCCATGTAGAAAAACAGTGAATTGCACTAACCCTACCTCATGGTATTCCAAAAAAAGCCTTCAGTTTGATGTTATTGTGCTAAATATACTAACACTTAAATCCCACTGACAACCTGAACCAAGACAAACAAGCTCCAACTTCTGCTGGTACTCAGCCACTAGAACACAATGCATATGTTCCCCATCCTTTCTACTACCTACTACAAATGCAGGTAAGCCACAGCAGAGGCAACTGGGCTGACTGCAACATCTGAAGGTTTCAATATAGAAATGGAATCGTCAACAACAGTTGATATAAACTGTTGCGTGACGGGATGGATTAGGGATTAGCAATCAGTCAAGACTCTTCTTTTTTTCCCACTTCTGCCTGCTGCAAGAAGCGGAGAACTTACGCAGTTTGTGAAGCTGCTACCATTGCTTTTGGGTCTGTTATCAAGCATACAATCACAGAATCCAAAATGAGTATCAACATCAGATGGCTACTCTTCTGTATCAGAAGGGAACCCCTCCATACCCAGCCCCCCCCCAAAACCAACCAACAAAAAAATACTCCACACCACCAAAAAACTGAAAACCAAGGAAAACCACAAAAAATCGCAACCAGACAACCAACACCACACACAAACCATAAAAACCTAAAACTAAACAAAAAAAACACACCACCCATCAACCAGAATTAGCCACCTCAGGCAGAGTGCCATTCTGCCTTCCTCCTGCAAACAATCAGCAAGTTTATTAATCAATTTGATTTTCAACTTACCAGGCTTATGTGCTTGTTGTAAGAAGCATACATGTGAGATGCCATCATCTCCACTGTAGTTAGTTTCTGTGGCTGAAGCAAGGAATTTAATCTGTCTACAATACTAATATCTAGCTCACAAAACACTGGACTTAACTTTATTTGTAACTCTGCTTTCTGTGGAACAGAACTGAGTCTTCCTTGACTACCCTGAAGAAAAAACAGAAAAAGCACTAAAATCCTTAAAACAATACAGTGAAACAAATTATGATAACTGGGAGTTAAGGACTCTGTTTCACAAGAAAGATACCTTTCTGTTAAAAGGAACAAAAATAGACAAAGGTTGTTATACAGAAACTTGGTCTCATCTTACCTGAGGTCCTCTATTATCTGAATGCTTATAATGAAGCTGAAGGCAAGGCATAGCATGAGAATCATTTCCTTTTTCAGAATGAAATGTCAGTAACTATAGAATAAAAGAGAGTTAAAAACACTTAAGGAGAAAAGAGTTGCCACGGGAAAAGATACCTATGATGTTTTACCTAGAACAGACAGTAAGCAACCCCACATTCAAGTCAGTGAACAGAGCCCCAGCCCAACCACTTTTTCAGCCACTGCACTGGATGTCTCTGACCATTAAAATAGCTGGAATAACCATCACCAAAAGAAACCTTCACATTGCTCAACTCCATCAGTGGATTGTTGGAAAACATATACTCTAACTCCCAAACTGTGTTGAGCATATTTAAAAGAGAAGTAAATTGGTGGACTTTGGCTACTTAACACTACTGTCAGGTATGACAGAAGCCTGGTTCTCTGTTTTTTACATTTGTTCTCCATTAAGTTACATTTTAAACCCATAACATACTTAAAAAGAAAATTAAAAATTTCAATAATTTTAAAAACTAGCATTATCAGTTACACAATTAACATTTCTTTTCTATGGAACTCCCCGTATTTTTTACATACCTCTGTATAGTGAGGCTGAATGGAATGAGAGTCAGTAGAAAAAAGGCATTCCAGGAATTCCATATTCCCAATGGATAAATCAGTACTAAAACTTCGAGAGGCAGTCCTCTGTCTCTGTTCATGGGACACTTTAATGCCAGTACCTATAAATCTGAATTATTAAAATTATGATCTATGAAAAGTAGCATAAAACAATACAATTATGAAAAGTCAAGATTGAAATATGTAAATGATCACTACAATCCTTTTTAGAATAAAACTGACATAATTTCTTCAAAAAATAAGTAAAATTCTAACAGATTTATAATTATAGCAGCTAATTATAACACTATATAATTTTCATAATTAGAAAAGCTTTAGCAACTATGACAACGGAACTCACTTATGCTACACATCCAATAAAGATCAGCGTAGAGATATTTGTAAAGAACACTTCAGACATCTAACCTAAGGTGCAAGTCACATAAAGCTGGGAATCTAACATCCTTATACAGACACTGAAGAAGTCAAATGCCTCAAACAGTCAAAACTACACGCGTAAGGGAAGAAACTGTATAAATACCCTAAAAATTTTACTTCATACACTGTACTGGGATGGTAAAAACTGGAAAAAAAAGACTGCTGAATAACTTTACGGTACTGCTCACACACACTTTTTATTGCTACTGATATACTATTTTGATTCAAGTAAAACACTAAGCTCTTTCAAGCAGAAAACCCTGTATTTGAATATACATGATCCTGTAAAACACAGCTATTTCTAAAGGAATAATTTACTTAATGTTCTTAACTCTGTATTTCTGTGGTAGAAACTGTACCTAGTTTAATTAATCTACTGTTGAAAAGGGGTAGGTTGATTTTAAAATAAAAAACCAAGTGCATTAAAAAGTCTTGGACAACAGATGTCAAAATTCAAGGCTATTTTGAAATTAACAAAGTATTCTAATGCAATTCAAATATTAAGTGACACAATTCCTATGTAAATAAACTTACTTTATTCAAATTTACTTAAAATATGTTTTTGTTAATTATATTTATTAAAAAGCAAAGTTATACCTAAGGTGATCATGAGAACAAGCTTCTGCAAATACTTCTCGGAAGGACAGAAAATCTTCTGTTGAAAACTTAACTGGCTCAATCTTTTCTATTCGGGTAAAGAAATCCCGAGCCATTGGTGTCAATGGGTTAAGGTTCAGTGAACTTTCAGGTGGGGGTAAAGGGTCAATATGAAGTACAGACACTGAGAAAGTTCCAACTGCCAGTCTAAAAAGAAGCTCAGGTCTGGATTCATCCACAGAAACAGATCTGGATGGAATAGCTGAAATACAAAATTAAGTTCACATAATTTTTCAGCAGTAACACATTTATAAAATCTTCTTACTTTTGATTTTCACTTCCTTTTTGCCAAGTTGCTGCATAACAATTCATTTCCAAAATTATCTAGGGAGCAGAATGCAAACCAACATTTTTACTTACATGTCCTTCTTAAGGAAGCCTGATGAACCATGTTGGCTGTCAGCGAAGAACCTCTTGGAGGTTGTAGTTCTTGTTTATTACGATCAAGAAAATCACCCCAAGTTGGTTGAAGCTAAAAGAAAAACATATATGACCTTAAATCTAACAAACAGATGTTAAACCTTAGATCAAACATAAATAATAAGTTAAAAGAACACAAAAGAAAATACATGAATAAACATTTCATGACATACTAGTGCTCAACTAAATAACACAGATACTCACTTCGGGCTACGCTTTCTAATTCTATAATTGTCTACACCCACATAGTTTTAAAGTGGAAGTTGCTCTCTCAATGACTATATATTCTCCTTTTTCTCTGTAAAAAGCAGAACTGTTCCCCAGGGCTTTCATTAACCAAAACATTAGAGATGTAACAGACCTGGGAAAGATGGCAATATCAACAGCATAATTTTTATGTTGTTTCAGAAATAATGTTATACAACAATTTTGTACTTTTTATTGTCGTTGCCTGTGTAGTCCATATTAAAAGAAAGTCCAGATGGCAAACATGCAGTTATTAAAAAGAAAATAAATCATAAAGCAACCTATATAAGCTTGAAGGCGTTTGAAAACGAATACGTTCCATTTCCTGGAAACCAAACAGATAAGAAACTTCCCAATACAATGTTCATAAAGGAAAAGAATTACTAAACATTTTTAATTGACCTAGAACTTTGCAATAGTTCTTGATATAGTAAAGAATATTTATGCAAGTTTCAGACAAAAGTGTTAATTTCAAAAATATTTTAAAGGTAGTTAATGCTATACCACTGTAGCGCTCAGTGGAGAACCTGCTGGCGTAGTTGTGTATGTACTGGTTAAAGACAGGTCTAGATCCATGGTTGGAGGGTCTCCAAGAGGTGGAAGGGAGGAAAGGCTGTGAGACATGTCCATTTCAGCCATTGAGAAGAAAACTTCTTCTTCTAGTAAGAACCACAGATAGTAAACTGTTATTTTCTGATACAAAAAAAAAACCCTTTACTTTTAACATAAGTGTATTCAGAAGTTCAGAAATCTAATTGCCAGACAGAATAAGCAGCAAATATATTATTTACAGAAGCCCCAAGTTCTCTTGACACTTCAACTAGTAGTATCTATGGACAGAGATTAATTAAAAAAAAAATTAAAAATTATAAATACTAAAACAGTTAAGTATTCCATTTTAATATTCAAGTTGGTATGATTTCTATAAATTCATACATTTGCCTTTTGACAAATCAGTTTGTATTTTCACATTAAAGGTAATCAGCAAAAAAAATATTCAAATAAAAGTACAACTATGAGGGCAATGCAACCATTATTCTATATTTAATTTCCTCAACCTTGCATCTGAAATTATGTTACATGGTACGTGTATTTACTGTGTTACACAGTAACATACACATTACTGAACAGTTTTAATGAAATACTGAATCAAGTCCATCCTGATACCAAAGCTAAGTATTAACTTTTTATTCAACAGTACAATTAAAGCATACAATTATTCTACATCAAAGATCTTTTGATACTTAAATTCTTAAGATTAAAAGATGAACAGTTGATTTATTTAATCTTAACAACAGGTCATTTGCTATGCTGCATCATCTTTTATACTTGCCACGACTGGAAGGCGTTCTGGCACTTTCTGTCTCATAGAAGCTTTGTTCAGATGATGCCCCTGCTGACAGAGACTCTTTTCTCAAATAACGTTTCAACTCCATCTGAATCCGATACTCATCTTCCTGTTGCATTGGCCTGTTCTTCCTATCTTTATTTGATAATTCTATCCTGCTTAGGCTCTCTGAATTAAAAAAAAAAAAAAAAAAAAAAAAAGAAGACAGAAGCCCACTGTAATTTCCTTACCAGCACCCCAAAGAAAAATCAAAGAAAAATTTGAAATTAACCAACTCTTGTTGCTGTATGGATACGCGTATGTGTATCTATATCTATACTTATCTCTTGTATGCCAACATTCAAGATATATGTGGATATACATGCATTTTGTTGTTTTGAAGATTTGACTTGTCCAAAAGAGATTACTTTCTCCCTAGCATTCATTAATTTCAAATCTGAAGAGAATGTTTACATGCAAATGTATTCACATATAATATCAACAGTATTTCCCTTCTCAGTCAGCACAATCTCTGAAAGATATGGCTATTAAGGAATTAATAAAATTTCAGGTTTGAAAATGACACATATGTGACCCTTTTCTAGTTATCCAAAAAGAATTAAGAAGTCCAGTACAAAATACATATCAGTATCTTTTTAAGAGTATTAAGCATCTACCCAGGAAATGACAAATCTTTTCAAAAATACACTAATCTACTTTCATCAAAGTGTTGTTACTTTGGGAAGAGTCAGGGGACAGGGATCTGATACAAACCAAAACACACTTGTCCTGCTTCTGCAGTATTTGAAACACTGCTATTACTTTGCAAATGTGGACAAATGAACACAATTACTATCTGTTCTACATACTTTTTGCCTTTCACTAAAGCATAGGACAGAGAAGGAACCAAACTTGTGAGACAGAACTGTTTTGAGCTCCTGATTTTCTCCACTTACCATTTACCCATTCCCTGTCCTATTATATAGCCACTTGTCAAGCCCTATTTGTTACCTGGATTTTTGTTACCTGCATGTACAATTTGCAATTTAAGTCAATAAATTGATCATAGCCCTACTCAAGAGGAGCTACAAAACACTTTGCTAGTTTCAAATAGAAATTAATAATCATCTACCAACACAAATTATTTTTGACCTGAGGAAACTTGTTTATCTTGCAAAGTTTATTTTTTGCCCACTGTAATACATGTAATACATGTAATACATCTACAGAATGTTCACTTACCTGGTCCAGCAATTGCTGCCACCATGTCCAACAAAAGATGCACTTGCCTTGGTGACAGAAACAGATGTACAGAGTCTATCTGTCCATCTACATCCAACTAAAAAAGAAAAAAAAAACAGAACCAAACGCTTTCAAGAACACTTGAAGAATTTTTCTTTAAAACTTTTTAATCAACTATTTTGATAGCAGATTTAGATGCTGTAAAGGATACAGCCATTCCAGCAGAATATTCCATCTTCTACACAACAATTAGAAACTTAATTGTGTATTGCCTCCAATCTGTAGCTTGGTAGGATAAATGCAGGTGTGTCACTGACAGTTTATTGGCTTAAAATAAATACACAATCACCTAATAGGAAAATTCAAGAAAACTATATAATCTGCTAGTTGGTTTTCTTTAGTAATTCTAGAGGTAATCAACAATATAAAGTTAGTATTATGCATTAATTATAAAATACTGAAGTCAGCACCTCTGAAGTAGACCTTTATACTGTAAACATTCTCTTCTGGGCTCCTATTTAGTATACGATATGAATAAATTAACATACTTTCTTCATAAAGAGTAGGATGTTTATAGAAGTTAATTGGTTTGAGATGGCAGCCACTTATCTTTTGAGAGCAGCCCAAGTTCAAAATTATCTTAAGGACTCAAATCTAGAATCCTGTACTTTCAGACAGTGGTCCATTTGTGTTCATTATTCATTGTATTGGGTGTAAGTGCAAAGGTGTTGGCAGCAGGCCATGGTGCAAATGCAGCATCTGCACTAAGGCATCAAGGTCTGCCCCATGCTAGGCAGAGCTGGCTCCAACCAGCCCTGTAATGGACCCACCACAGGACACAGCTGAGCCCATCAGCAAAGCTGGTGATGCCTCTGTGAAAGGGCAAAATGCTGCGTGGGCAGTGAGCTAAAAACAGCAAGAGAAACAATCCTGCAAACACCAAGGTCAGGGAAGAAGTAGGGGAAGAAGGACTGCAGGTACCAAAGCAGAAGTGCTCTGGGGGAACTTTTAGCCTGCGGAGAGCCCCCGCAGGAGCAGGCTCCTAGCAGGTGCTGCAGTCCATGGACAGAAAGCCTCACAGAAGCAGGTTCTCCCATCAGGAACTGTGATTTATGGATGCCCCATGCAGGAGCAGGTTTATCCTGCTGGACTTTAACCCATGGAAAGGACCCACAGTTTGTGAAGGACCACAATGCGAGGGACCCACACCAGAGTACAGGAAAAGCACAAAGAGGAAGGAGCAGCAGAGGAACTGGTATGAATGGGATTCAACCCCTTAATTCTCCATCCTCCTTGCACTGCTCAAGCTAGTGAGGAAGTATAGAAGTTGGGACCATTGAAATGAAGTTGTAACTGAGAAGAAAAATCGGTGAGGGGTAGGTGATCTAGTTTGTTTCTCATCATCCAACTTCATTCCAATTGACAATAAATTCAATTTATTTTCCCTGAGTTGAGCCTGCTGTACCCATGACAGTAACTGTGAAATTATTATCTTTATCTCAATCTGAGCTTTTCATCACATTCTCTCCCCCTGTCCTGTTGAGAAGTGTGAGTGAAAGCAGCTGGATGGGTACAAGGCAGCCAGTCAAGGTCAACCCACTACAGTCATGGAGGGGAGGAGGGAAGGCATTCAGTGGACTGAATTTATACGAAAGTATACTTTTGCTCATAAAGACTGCAAGGGAATATTTACCTAAGTGGGGAAAATAAATGATCAAGTTCTGTATACCGTTTCCTACTATTTTTTCCATACTTTGGAAAGAGTTGGAAGAAAATTAAAATTACTGAAGCATGTCACACTTGCCATGAACTTATATTTTGTAGTTTACATGCTTGTAATGCCTACTCTAATAAATCTGTTCAACATAGTACAGTTGTCAGACTAAAGTTTAACCTAGACTAAGCAATGTAGTTTAACTCTGCTCTTTCCAGTCTGCATGAATTCTACCCGCTAAATCAAAAAAAGAGGTCCTTCTTTAATTTTGTCACGTAACATCACATCCATTCACTAGTTCAGATGTTGCTGTTACTTAGTATAACAAGTGTTTTGCCTGTACTCAAGCCCAACTTGCAGAGACCACTACTCCGCATTCTATTATACAGAACATCTCCTACAGAACGAAAATTAGTCTCGGTTCTGCCCTTGATAGTTTTTCTTTCGGCTACTTAAAAATACATATAATGATATTAAAGTTGAAAAAAAAAATCTGATCTTTAGAAACATTTGGACATCAGTTAATTTAAACGTGTTAACTGCATTAACCATTCATACTTTTGAAATAGCCAGCATTTTTCTATTTCACACCACACAAAATATGTTATTTCACTCTACAGAGGATGAGGACTCAACTGAATAAACAAGAAAAGTTAAAGATTGACTAGAAGTTGCTGGACATAAAAAACTTTTCTACTGTAATGAATGGTAGCAGAGCTTCATGAAAACAAAACAACCTTCTAAAGATTTATTCCAACACATAAATTCACTCTAACATACAGGAATTCTACTTGACTAGATTTCAGTGTGCCCATGACTTGTCTGGCCACTAGAAAGATGTCTTATTAAACACATTTGCTGGTTTCGAACGCAGAGAATCTACAACAAAAATAAGGGAATTCTTTCCCCTTGAGAATCTCACCATTGTTTGTATGCAGCAGGAAAAAAAAAAAAATCCTATGTAACTATCAATTTAGTTAAAGACCAGGAAAGCACTAGAAAGCACAGGAAAGACTAACCTTAGCTCCAGGAAGTACTTCATTTTGCTTTAATGTTAGACTCAACTCCATTCTACCAATCAGCTTACTGATCTGGACAGGATCAGAAGGAGTAACTTCTGGCAAGTTTCTTGTTAATTGTGGATGTGGCTCATAAATGATTTTTGGATTCCAGCTAGGTGAAAGCTTTGGTTCAGTTGCCTTAAAACATTGCAGAGAAAGGAACAAGAATGTATCCCATTTCTTACAAAAGAACAAACAAAAAAACAACACGCATTTCAAATAATCTTAACACAAATGATCATTTTATACAAATATAAATTTGATAATGACATTAAAAACGTGTATACATCACTGTGAAAGCAACAAGTAATGTCAATGGTGAAACAGGCCTTTGCAAAAAAGTGGAGCAAGTTCCCACAGAACAGTGAACTGTAGGACTTCTACACATTCAAGTTGCAACCAGATTCCAGGACAACACATGGTAAGATTTACACAGTTCTAAAGTCTCCATTTCCTTTTCCCTCAAAATCAAACAGGAAGCAATTATGAAACTTATCAAACACAGAGTCAAGAAGTTGAATTTCTATACCCTTCAGAATAAATATAATACATAAATATATGCTATACCTTTTATATATATATATATATAAAATACATGAAGTCTATCCTTTATTAATTTACATTCTTAATATAATGTATTTAATTTTACCAGCTGTGTGGCTGAACACACTGGGGAGGACTTTGCTGATGCAGGAAACTCATCCCAGAAGAAAGAGATGCCTGAGAGCTGCAGTAACTTATGAGCAAAAGCTGTGGGCTGATGTACATTAATTCCAGAGCACTCATCTGCAGTTTCATCACAGTACATAGTTCTAGGGAATAAAAGAAAAGAAATAAAGATGGTAGGTGCATGCAAATTGTTACATGTATCATGCCATTCAGCCTCCAAGTTTGTACATGCTCTCTCTCTCTTCGGACTATCTACAATGCCAATAACTGTCCTGAAAGGAGAAACCACCACTCTGCTGGAATGGGTGGAAATCTTACATTTTCTACAGGGCACCACAGGATGACTGTGACATGCTTCCAGTGTGAACATATCCTAGCACTTATGTCTAATCTGACCACAAAGTGAAGGAGTCTGCCCAACACATCTATACACACATTTCCATTCGGACACATGCAATTCTCATTTCAAAATCTGATTTTTTTTAAAAACCTGCCATCTAAAACTTTTCTGTGGCATAAAAGGACTTGAAAGTAACATTCTGTCAAAATAAAAAAATGGAATTTGAGAGAGTAGGCGCCAGTCCTGTAAAATTTCAGTGAAATTAAATTTATTACACTATACTACTGAAATACAGCATAAACAATAAACTCCTAAAAAGACGCAAGTCTCCACATAATAAAATTTACGGTGGGAAAATACACTTGCCTTTCTATAAAAAATAGTATCAAATATCAAACAACATGCTATTTAACAGTTTCCTTCAATCTAGTTTTTAAAGAACAGAAAAGGAACTTTCTTCTGGCACTGGACTTCCATAAGAAAAATAATTACAATTTTACTAACATTTGAACATATAATCTTAAGTTTATAAATGTTTAAACACAAATACATTTAACTAGTATTTCTCAGTAAGAATCAATTTAATTTAGTAATGATTTCAACACTTTGCAAGAAAGTATGATTACACTATCACATACCTCAAAAAACACCAACTTTAAGAATGCGTACAGTATTCAACTTCAAAGTAAGCACAGAACACATGTGGGCTCTTCTTAAAGCTTACAGAGGACCTAAAATCTTCCAGGTTTTTTATTTTTTCAGGACTATCTTTGTCTCTGAAAATATTTAGTGTCTTGCTCAAAAGGGTCAATGCCTTTTGTGTATCAAACAGATCTGCCTGATCTGCCAACAACATCCATTGGCAGTTGAACATCTGAGAAATGGTACTAATTTTGGAAGTAGTTATGAAGTTATCTTTGGAAAATCCAGAACTCTGGTAATTTGATGGTTAAATACCTTTAGCTTGCGCAAGTTAAGTAGAAGCTGAATGGAGAAAATGCTCACTGGCATTATAAAAGAGGTAAGAGCTAGTGTCTAAGGACTAAGAATGTGTGTGCATGGTGGTGTGGTTTCGTCACCACCTGCCGACCGCTACCCAGCCCAACCGAGCAGTGAACTAACTCCTCTGGGTGACTGCCCCCAGTTTATATACTGGGCATGATGTGCTGTGGCATGGAATACCTCTTTGGTCAGTTTGGGTCAGGTGTCCTGTCTCTGCTTCCTCCCAGCTTCCCCTCCTCCCTGGCACAGTATGAGACTCAGAAAGTCCTTGGTCAAACTAAAGGTTCTAAGCAGCCGCTAAAAACATCGGTGTTATCAGCACTGTTCTCAGGCTGAAAGTCAGAGCCACAGCACTGCGCCAGCTACTAAGAAGGAGAAAAATGACTGCTACTGCTGAACCCAGGACACATGGGTAAAATATACCGCACAAGAAATGGCAAAAAGCACCTTAGGAAAAAAAAAAGATACACATTAGAAAAAATGTTTACCTTTCGATTCTGATTTCAAGCGCAGCTCCACTTTTAGAGTTTTCTGGCACATGTTCTATTCGCAGAACAGTATCTAAAAAGGTAACTTTCACTCTTCTTAGAACTTTAATGACAAAACAAAAAGAGATCACGTAAGCATTTAAGTTACTCAATAACAACTTTTATGACCAAATTTAAAACTGTCTTCCATTTTGTTTAATTTTTCAGTATTTATTTCAGTGTGAAGAGAATTTAATAATGGAACAAGACATCAAATAACAATGTAAAAGCCTACTAAATGTCCGATATGTACACCCATACCTTGCAATGGACCTTTAATGCACGGATATTTGAGCAAGTCAGAACACAGACCAAGTTTTTCTATGGCTCAGTGTGGGTGATCCTCAAAAAAAGTTCCTGCTTCATTGCGCATTATGTCTGAACTCCTAAACATTGCTTACAGCACCATGCTACTCTGGCTAAATACTTCTATTTCTAGGTATGGTTTTAAACACTTCCCTTAGTTCAGACATTTCAGCACCAGGTTCTCTACCGCAAAATGCAGTCATAACACCAGGAGGCCTCCTTGGATGGAGCTGCCGAGAAAACTCAGAATAAAAAAAGAAGCTTAGAAAAAGTGGAAGCAAGGACAGGTGGCCTGGGAAGAATACAGGGATGCTATCCGAGAAGCTAGGGACCAGGTCAGGAAAGGTAAAGGTGCAGTCAGAAACAAGTCTGGCCAGGGATGTCAAAAACAGGAAGGGCTTCTATAGGTATGTTGCAAATGAAAGAGACTAGGGATAATGTGGGTCCTCTCCAAAAGGAAATGGGAGAACTCGCTACCCTGGATTTGGAGAAGGCTGAGGTTCTCGATTACTTCTTTGCATCACTCTTCACCAGCAAAAGCTCTGACCACACCACCCAAGCCTTGGAAGGGATACGCAGGGACTGTGAGAATGAAGACCCTAGGACCACTGTAGGAAAGGATCTGATTCAAGACCATCTTAGGAACCTGAAAGTATACAAGTTCATGGGACCTGATGAAATTCATCCGCAGGCCCTGAAGGAGCTGGCAAATGAAGTTGCTAAGCCACTGCCCATCCTATTTGAAAAATCATGGCAGTCAGGTGAAGTTCCTAATGACTGAAAAAAGGGAAACATAACCCCCATTTTCAAGAAGGGGAAAATGGATGAGTCGGGGAACTACAGACCAGTCAGTCTCACCTCTGTGCCTGGCAAAATCTTGGAGCAGATTCTCCTGGAAGGCATGCCAGAACACATGAAAAACAACAAGGTGCTTGGTGACAGCCAGCATGGCTTCACTAAGGGGAAATCCTGCCTGACCGATTTGGTGGCCTTCTATGATGGGGCTACAGAACTGACAGGTAAGGGCAAAGCAGTTGACACCATCTACCTGGACTTGTGCAAAGTGTTTTACACAGTCCCACATAACATCCTTGTCTCTAAACTGTACTAACATAAATTTGATGGATAGACTACCCCATGGATAAGGAATTGGCTGGACGGCTGCACAGAAAGGGCTGCAATCAATGGCTCAAGGTCCAGCTGGAGACCAGTAACAAGTGGCGTCCCTCAGGGACTGGTGTTGGGACCAGTCTTGTTCAACATCTTTGTTGGTGACATGGAAAGTGGGATTGAGTGCACCCTCAGCAAGTTTGCCAACGACACCAAGCTGTGTGCTTCAGTTGATATGCTGGGGGGAAGGAATGCCATCCAGAGGGACCTTGACATGCTTGTGAGGTGGGCTGATGCCAATCTGATGAAGTTTAACCATGACAAGTGCAAGGTCCTACACCTGGGTGGGAGCAATCCCAGGAACAGCTACAGGTTGGGCAAAGAAGAGATTCAGAGCAGCCCAAGGAGAAGGACTTGGGGGTGTTGGTCAATGAGGAAATGAATATGAGCCGGCAGTGTGCACTCACAGCCCAGAAAGCCAACTGTATCCTGGGCTGCATCAAAAGGAGCGTGACCAGCACGTCGAGGGAGGTGATCCTGCCCCTCTACTCTGCTCTTGTGAGACCTCACTTGGAGTACTGTGTGCAGTTCTGGTGCATAAGAAGGATATGGAAGTGTTGGGGAAAGTCCAAAGGAGGGCCACAAGGATAATAAGGGGACTCGAGCACCTTCCAAATAAAGACAGGCTGAGAAAGCTGGGGCTATTCATCCTGGAGAAGGCTGTGTGGAGACCTCACTGCAGCCTTTTGGTATCTGGAGGGGGTTACAAGGGTGCCAGAGGACACCAGGGACTGAAGCAATAGGACAAGGGGTAATGTTTTAAAGTTAAAGAGGGGAAGTTTAGATTAAATATAAGAAATTCTTTACTGTTAGGATGGTGAGGCACTAGAATAGGCTACCCAAAGAAGTTATGAATACTCCATCCCTGGAACTGTTCAAGGCCAGGTTGGACAGTCTTGTGTGACATGGTCTAGGGTGAGGCATCCCTCTGCCCATGGCAGGTGGGTTGGAACTCAGCATGGTGTGATTATTCGGATACGTATGTCGTAACAGGTCAGCCTTATGTAAAAATAAGTGAAAACCCATCCTTTGTTTCCCCCTCAACAGCATCACTACTAACAATCAAAGTTTGTGTAAGGAAGTAATTGGCACCTCCAAAACAAATGGGACCTCAGCACTCAAACGCAGATTTAGCTAGGTTTGTTCTAGCTAGATTTTTTCTAGCTTGTTCTAGGTGTAAACAACTTCTGCATCTGAAGTAGGATTCGTTCTGCCCACTGATAGAATTATACACATATTTTAGTAAGCAAGTGGACTTCCCCCCCCCTTCAAAAGCACAATCAATTGTCCTGCTTTCCCGTTTAAATTTACAAGTAATGCTAACAACTGAAAATTCGTGAGACAACTTATGGCAAATGAGATGCCATTTTGTAAAACACAGACACAACAAATTCATTTAATCTCAAACGTTCATGCAGATCTCAATTATTTCATACCTGTTTCAATAGTTTCTGCAAATTTCTCAAGTCCTTCAAAAGGCTGGGACCCCTCTCCTTGTTCATCTGTCAATTTTTGGCTAAGACACTCTTTTGCAAGCTGCATACTACTGGTCATAAAACTTGACCAATACATAGGCTCAGACCCAGATGCTGCAGAGTAAAAGAAATCTTAAAAAATCTGACTGCAAACACTTTGAAACACTAAGGAAAAACAAAAAGAAGAGAAAAAACAAACAAACAGCAAAACAACCAAAAACATTTGGCATACTCAGAAAAGAATTTCAACAGTTTAGTAAGAAATCAAACTTTAAATTTCTCTTTATACACTGTACTACTATAAAATTATTTTAATATATTTATATTTCATTTGTTAGGTTCTTGTATTTGAAAACTCAATATAAACAAGATAAACCAAGGACTTAGTGCAACCAATCTTTAGCACTGGTTTAAGTGAATAGTTTCTGAAGTAGTTTTATTATATTGGCATGATTTTACAGGCATAATTGGCAAAAAGAAATCAAAGAATTTACACTACCCCCACCCTATCCCCAAGAATTCTTCTAAAGTTTCTTATTCCAGTTGAAATATACCCCAGATGGGAAAAGACTAAACAAGGTTTAAGCTATTACCTTAGCATACTAAAACACTTTTAAAATGTCTAACACAGACCTGACATGATAAGTAGATCATAACAAAATGCGAGAGAGCATCACATAATAAGCTGAACAAGTGTTTTAGCAGTCAGATTAACTAAATTGACAGTGCATTCCTATCAGCTAACGCCAAGCCCATTGTGAGTAAATACTGGATAATACTGGATAAGAAGAGTTAATTGAATTCAACTGTAATACTCTAGCACAGACAAATAAATGCAAAACTAGAACATATACTAACATATTAAACAGGCAGAACATTCCAGTTTAGCATCCAGGTCTGGAAATATCCGCATGGCTACAGAAGTGTGACAAACCCATCACTGTAGGTTTTGCTCACTGTATTATAAAGACTAGCACATCAAAGAGGACTAAATGGGTGTGAGTAAGTAAAGCTTTCTCCTAATACTAACATTCTTTCAGAGCAATAATCTTACATCAAAGAGTAAGATAGCTCAAAATGCAATTCCAGTTAAAATAAGTTCGCAAATAAGAAAGAAATGCAGAGTAAATATAAGCAAGTTACTTAAGGTAACTTGCAAAAGATGGAAAATAGAGTTTATGCATTTTTTTCTCTTCTTTATGATGCATTTAAGAAGTGTTTTCTTCCATCTTCTCTATACTAAAGGAAAACAAATTAAAATCCTTCAGACATTCAATAAAAATTTTCTACACACTAAAATTGTGCTAAATGTCCCACATGCCTTGTAACAACGCATCTTAACAGAATTTATGGAGGTTTGATAGTCAATGAAAATTTATCACCAGGACAGTCTAAACTAGATCAGCTAGACTCATACTGATACAGACAAGCTAGAAGAGCTCAGCCAATCCTCTAAGCATTATAATCAAAGACAGTATTTAGAGTACTTAAAAGTCATTATTTCAGACCGTGATAGACAAATAGTATTAGCTGTTCTCCAAATATAGGAGATGATGCATCTTTTACCCTAAAGTTGCCAAAGAAAGACAGAATCTCACTGTTACCCCCCTACATCCTCTTTCACTATTGTGTTATGTTACTGCCATCAAACAGCCAGCTATTGATGTTGACTAACAGAAACTGGCATACAATCCCCAAAAATCCTAGCTAACAAAAACTGCCACACACTATTATTTTCATTTCGGTATGTCTGAACAGTTTGGGAGAAGAGATACAACAGTAAGAACATTATAAACATTTTATTTAATAGAACAGCAACCATTTGAGAAACACTTGACAAGCACCTGACTGACAACACTTGAAAGTTTCTTTTTTTAATATATTCTCTATCATTAATTTGTGTAAATTAAATGGCATTTTAAATAAGGCTAAGAACTGACTAAAGCAAGTGTAGCATTTTGCCTCTGAAAAAAATGTAAAGAATCTCCTTTTTGAAAATTAAAAAATAAGCCTACCAAGCCTTGGTCTTGGCCTGAAGACCATCTCTAATCCTTTTACTTCTAATGCACAGTTATCCTGTAGCAATGACCCCCATGGAACAGATAAAGAAATTGATTGGATAAATCCATCTGTGACTTCCAGAGGTGCATCTGCAGACTCCAGGATCTCATTAAGACACTAGAATAAGATGATAATAATAATAATAATAATAAAAAACACATCCAAAGCTTTGCATGCAACAAGTAAAATATATTGAGGCTACGAAAACAAATGGTAGTCAGAAAGACAACATATTAGCCATTTTCAAGCATTTTGATTCCATCGTCATTTATTTTGCATTAATGACTTGGCTTTCAGCATAATACAAATTTCTATGTGGTAGCTCTCTGTATAAGATGTATTTTTGTACCATACAAAAAACTAAAAAAATCAAAACACATTAAAAAAATCCCAACCCTGCTATCTTACTGTTACAAATACTATGGTACTGGCATAGTTAATCTATTGTTCCTCTAGCAGTACTTGAGGAAAGCTGAACAGACTGACACCAAAAACATAAAAAGCATCTGGTTTCCATGGCAAGAGTACCTCACTAGCATGTAATTTCAATGTAATATTCATGGTACATTCCTCTCCGACACTGGAACACAACCATTTAATCACATCTTGCTGTATAACATACTTTCCATTTCTTAATCATAGTTTAATGTGTTCAACGTTGAGCGCTAATTTAAAAATCAAAGCTCAGTGAACAGACCAATATTCTATGCAGACTGCTCAGTTCATCCAGTCCTTAATAGTGACATTAGAAATAAAACTACAAGCAAGTAGCCCACAGTGTCATACAGACCAAGTGAAATTTATTAGAAAAGTTTTCCACTATACTCAGAAAAGACTCACATTGCATAGATTTCATAACATCCATACAGAGGAAACATATTCTGTGCATTAATGTTGGGGAAAAAAAAAGCAAATCCTTGAAACCTGTTTGTGCCCCAATTAAAAAATGTAGTTAAAACTGAAATTATTGAACAAGAACTACCTAGGCTGCTTTAATATAAGAAAAACCAGCCTAAATTGCATACTAAACTTCTTGAATGGAACTTTCTAATATACCTTCCTGTGTTGAACAGGGCCATATATTTTGCCTAAAAAAATGCAAGTATTTGACATCGTAAGTTTTTTTTTTGGGGGGGGGGGGGAAAGAAGTTATCCATTTTAATTATATTTAAAATGTTGTTCTAATTATACAGACTAGTTCACAAATAAAAATTATCAAAAATGTTTTCAGAAAACATTTTTCATCCCTATGACTCTGGGTGCAACTTTCTCATCACGTTAACTTGTTGCTCTTAATAACTTTGCTGTTAGAATTCTGTTTGCTTCTGTGTTCAGTTTTTCTTGTTTCTGTTCCAAAGACCACTCAAGCACCAGAAAAAGATACCAATTTTAAAGAAACAGAACTAGAAGCTGTTCTGCCTGGAAATGCAAGAATCAATAATTGAGATTCACTTTCATTAAAACCTGGTTTTGAGCTAAATATAAGAATTAAAGGTGCAGTAATAGCATAAGGCAAATATATATATATTTGGCATGAAATCTGTATCTGAAAATATCAAGAGATTCATTTAAATTACTTGAACCTTTACAAAATAATTTTTTTAAGGTTCCTACGGCAGGAAGTAAGCCAGTTACCACATTTTGAATAAATCTGATTCATATGTCTTTTTGCTACTAACATACATGGCAATAAAAATGAATGGTTTTTAATCCACTAATTTT
Source organism: Myiopsitta monachus (assembly GCA_017639245.1). NCBI lineage: Eukaryota > Metazoa > Chordata > Aves > Psittaciformes > Psittacidae > Myiopsitta > Myiopsitta monachus. The sequence goes on from CM029924.1 coordinate 43,140,714, forward strand.
TAAACAGAAATTTACTATCTAAAAGCAAAAATCAAGTACTCTTACAGCTAAATTACTTTATAAACAAGCTAGCTGTTCCCTGAAAGCAGCAATTAGAGGATTCCAAATGAAATTTTAAAACTGAACACAACACTCATGCCAGGACTTGTTCCCACGCTACTGACTGAAAGTCTCCAGGTGGAAATCAGGACAATACTAGTAGCAAAAGCACTATTCAGTGTGTATTAAAATTCAGCCACAAACATCATGGGTTACATTTTGATTTTTCTAGACAGCCCAGGTCCCAAGAAGCAAAGAGGTTACAGTAATAATCCTAGGTATTCCTACATATCTTTAGAAACCTTAAACACATACAACGTTGGCTAAAATACCTACAATGTTAAGACGAACATTAGTATTGACAAAAATATATAAGAAAATGTGTCAAAATACAGTCATCCTGCTGATTCATAGAGAACAAGCTTACAGTGACGGGGGGGGGGGGGTGTTGAAGGAGCTGTAGTACTTCCATGACAATCTGTCATACATGAGAAAGTCACGTGCAGAGAACCTCAAACATGTAATTGTTTACAAGCAAAAAAGAAAAATTATGATCTACGAATGGGGAAGATAACCTGAACATTATTGTATTCACATTTAATCACTATCACAATTTAACCACGTAATTAACTGTTCATTTAGTACTGGTCGATAACTGGCACTGTTTTAAAGTATTCACAATTTAAACAAGGTCACTTTGACTATGAAGAGTGGGGCGATACCCACTAGAGGGCATAATAATTCAATTAAAGCAAGACAGCCTTACTGCCTGCCTCGGAAAACAAGTTGCACACACAGCAAGCAAAGAAGAGGAAAACAAACAAGCAAACAACGAAGAAAACACCACGCTAAACCACTAGTAATATTGAACATTTCTGCAGACCTATGTCTCCTGCCACTTTCACACATATTTTTGCATCATCAACTGGAAAAGCATTATTTGAAAACATCACATTCTCCCAAGTATGGCAAAAATGTACCAGCATGGCCTAATACCAGAACATAGTATAGTAAAAATGTGTTTTGAAAGTACTCTGTAAAGCAATAAGCCTGTGTACCCGGTTCATCATCTGCGCTACCCTCGAAATCTATGACTGACTCACAGCACCGCTTAGGGCTCCTCATGACAGTCACTTGACTGGCAGGTAGAATTCAGTAACATCGGTAATTAACCCAAGAAACTTTATGAAACATTACTAACATGGACACTGACCTTTGGATTACTACAGTAGGCTTAAAGTATGCAGAGGTGTGCGTGTACTGATGCACACACATACATAGATATAAAAACCATACACATCAGGACTGAATAAGAGCTTCAGCTGGTTCAAAGCACGACAGCCCATCTGCTAAGTAAACTTCAGCTAAAAACAGCTTTCCATTTGTCAACAAGCATTTTCACCATTGCAAGACTAGGTACAATTTTTAAGATGCCTACATGGACTAAGCTCAGTTTAACACTGTCAATAAGAACCAAGATCCCTCCAACATGAAGACAAGGCACAGACAGAATAAGATTATTTTATGTTACCATCATCACATGTAGTCAGTAAACATATTCCTCTATAACTACAGCAGCAATTTCTGGTAGTTTGAGCTGCAGCAGCTCTTTCTCCACAAAATATCAGCAACTACTGCCTTTTTTCTAATTTTTGTTTCCTTGCTTATATTAAAAATAACAAAAAGTGTGACCTGAAAAACATGTATGCAGTAAATGCCTAGATTTCCCCACACCCTTTTTTTTTTAAAGCTAGGATAACAGAGAAGAATTATGGATGAAATGCTAATTATGGCTGTAACTTTTTACATAAAGGAGGCTGGGTACTGAAAATAAAGTGGGTGGCAGCCGGGGGCAGGGAATCAGCTGGTCCCTCAGACGCAGCAGGAACCGAGGATAGGAGGCGACGGCATCTCTTACCCACTTATCCAGAGGGACCTGCGTCAAGGAGCCGGTGCCCTGGTAGAGATCCAGACTGAGCTGCTCTAGGCTTAGCTTCTCCTGCAAGAAGTGACCCAGGTACCTCTGCAGCAGGTACCTGCAGGCCCTCTTCTTGATGGACTCCGAGAAAGGCCACGGCATGGCGGCTGAGCGCCGGAGGCCGTGGGGCCAGGCAGCGGGCCGGGGCTGGGACGGGAGCCGGGCGGCGGGCTGAGGCTGGCCCCTCCGGCGGGCGGACAGGGAGAGGTGAGGGGGAGCCGCCAGGCCCAGCCTCGCCCCTCAGCGCGAGCCACCCCAGGAGCTTCCTGCTGCCGGGCGGCGTCCCCGCCACCCCTCACACCACCGGCGGGGCGGCAGTGCCTCCCCTCAGGGCGAAGAGGCGCTGACAGGTAGCTCCATCCTCACTCGGACACCGTCGCCGCCATCTTCTCGGCAGCCCGCGAATGCGGAGGGGGCCGCCGCGGCCACGCTCTGCGCAGCGAGACGCTGCACTAAGCGGGGAAAGGGATAGTGGACGGGCAGACCCACCCCCCGACCGCGTCAGCTCCGCACCGCCGGCGAGGACGGCCGACCTGAGCCGCGCTAGCCTGTCTGCCTCCTTCCTTCGCGCGTACCACCCCCCCCTTCCCGCAGAACGCCGTCACCGGCACCGTGACGTCCGCGCGGAAATGGCGTAGCCGAGAGGGGAGGCGGAGGCGGAAGCGATTGCAGGCGGTGGGGAGGGGGCGGTGTTTCGCCTGGGGGGGTCTGTTGCTGCCGGGTGTCGCCGGGAGCACTCGGTTGGCTGGTGGCGGACGGGGCCGCCGCTCTGGTGAGCGGCCGTGAGGAAAGCGGCGGGGCGGGCTGCTCTCCGCTGGCAGTGCAGGGCGGAACGGAGCCGAGCCGTTTGGCGTCGGGCGGCAGTGCCTCGACTGCCTGCTGCCTAGGCTGGTAGGTGGGCTCCCGGGACGCGGCGCTCCTGCCCGCGCTCTTCGGGGCAGAGGTGCAGGCGTGATCTGTGGTTGTTCTGCTGCCAGTGAATCGGAGTGATTCGCTGCTAATGAGAGGCTGCTGAGGTCGGTGGCCAGCTCCCCTGTTGCCTTCAGTCTTCGGAATATGTGTGTAGATCCAAGGTGGTATTTGTTAGGGAATGATAAATCTCACGGAGCGTTCGTCTTTCGTGTTGCTGATCGGTTATAGGCAGCTTCCTTTCTATCCTGGAAGCAGCTACCAGAGCACTCGGGGCCGCGTCCTAAGGGGCTTCCCCTGTGCTGGGGCAGCCTTCCCCGCGGGATAGGTTGGCTGAGGCCTTCTGGCCACGCTGGTGCCTGAGAAGTGTGATGCTGGATTCATTGTGGTCACCGCCAAAGAGTTTGTCCCTTCTTAGTAACAACAGTCCTTTACAAAGGTGAAATGTATTGACAGTTGTGCATAAAAGCTGAATAAGAGAATTGTGACGGTAAGCAGAAAGCTGGTGTTTACGTGCCTGTACTCTCTGAAAACCCATTTAGTTCACAGACTTAGTTCTAAGTTTTTCTAAAATTCACGGATAGGTTTTTATTTTCTACAGCTTTTGATTTTAGTTTTTCCAGGCTAATGTCATCCTACTGCATTCTGGATCAGCAAATTTACTGCTGAATCACAACAGTCTTATACAACAGAATGTGAGTTAGTTGTATAAGAAGCAACTTCAATACTGATACTGCTTCTACATGCTAATGTAACTTTCTTTAGCACTTGTTCTCAGCTTGTTCATCTTGGGTTTGAGTTCTCTGGACTGTCATTATATGAGTTCTAGAAGTCACTGAGTCTCATATTTTCTTTTTTTGGACAGTGTTAAATATGTCTGTTTAAGATCTGTCTTTTTCTTTTACAGTGTTAATATATATTGAGTATAGTGGTATAATAAATCTAAAATAAATGTTTCCATATGCAGAATGGAGACCAATTGCAGTCCTATGGAGTTGCCCAATAATACAGAGTTTGAAGAGGATTCTGATTATAGAGACTTTGAAGGAACAGATGTGAAAGATATGAGACTAGAAGCTGAAGCTGTTGTGAATGATGTTCTGTTCGCTGTCAGCAGCATGTTTGTCTCGAAAACCCTTCCCTGTGCTGAGGATGTGGCATATATCAATGTGGAAACCAGGGAAAGGAACAGATACTGCCTGGAGCTCACCGAAGCTGGACTCAGGGTAAACTAATTTGTTTAAAATTTGTTAAGCCTCTCTGTTCTGAACAGTGATTGTGTTCAAAAGGTGCCTAGAAAAATACCTCGGCATATATATTCCTCTTGTATTTTTGTTACAGCCTATTCTACATGTTTTATCTAGCAAGTAGAACTTTAATTAGTTACTTCCAAGAAAGCAAGAGGGAAACTCATGAAAACCCAGGCATTTATTTGAGACACAAAAATGGAAGCAGCAATTTGTGCAGGCACATGTCAGTCTTTGGGTTTCCCAGGTACCCAGTTAAGTCAGTAATATAGCATGTATATAACCCTTTTTGCATCATTTGTACTTTTTTGTGCCATCATGTAGATGAACAACTTCTCTTCAAAGGTCATAATGATGAATTTTACTTGTCTTTGGTCCAAAACTCAGAATATATCTGAAACTGTCTAAATATACTGTATTGCTTAGTAGCCCTATAGTAGAAAGCTCAGATTATGATTTAAATCCAGTATCATTTGTTCTTATGTTCCTGTACTACCCTGACTGGCAAAATTAAATGTTGTGATACCTATTTCCCGTGGCAAAGGGATCCTAACAACAGAAATTTAACCAATTATTTCCTTGTTGCAGGTAGTAGCTTATGATTTTGATCAGGCTGATGACAGATTGCAAACTCCTTACCATGAAACTGTCTACTCCTTACTGGACTCTCTCAGCCCTGCATATCGAGAGGTGTTTGGAAATGCATTACTACAAAGACTAGAAGCTTTGAAGAAAGACAGTCAGTCATGATTTACCCACATGAGAGGAAGTTTTCATCTAGAAGGAATTGTTAATATGAGGCTCCGAGGTCTTTCTTTCAAACATAATCACAAGCATCTTAAGCTTCATTTTTTATGCTAATATCCAATTCATGCTAGTACTACTCTATAACATTTTGCTACAGTGGATTTGCATATATAGCAATGCTATTAAAAGCCACTTTGATAAATAACAAGCATTTCTTAATTTAACTTTTTTATCTGCCCTTTAAAATAGAAGCTAACTACTTGCTCTACCCAAGTAATGAAAAATAATTGGGAAAACTACTGTTCTGCAAAGAACAGAATTTCAGCTTAATTTGCTACACATTTGTTAACAAGAAAGATGGTTCTTCAACAGTCAAACATTGCTTATATAGTGACAGTATCTGAGTTAAAAGCAAGCTTCAGTTTTATTTGGTCAGTCGTCGTCTATAGCAACCAGCAATCTCCAAATAATAAATGAGATGTACTGCTAATAAATGAATGTATTGTCTGAATCGCAAGAGTTAAGCACAGAGTTTTGATGTAATGGGCTACATTTCCTAAATATGATGTTATATATGCTATATATATGTATGCCATATTGTAACTGTATGTGAGGCTTGAAAGACATTTTAGCCTGTTTACTACTCTGAATGTGTGTTTACATGATGTACAGGATATACTGAAGAATATTTTTGCTTCAGCCTTTACTTTCTATAATACAGTACTTTGGTACTCCTGTTTTTCACATTTTATCCTTCAATTGTACAGCGTCCTCTCCTAATGAATACTAAGTAAGCACTGTAATTTTAATTGCATTGTATTGGTTTGAAACCAAAGGCTGTATGAAATTTGCTAAGACTAATACAAACTGGAAGAGATAACTTGTATTTTCTACTTGAAAACTGGTACAAATCTCTTTATGAATCTATTGTTCTGCTGTAACTTTTCAAGTATGTACTGAATGGTAGACTTTTTAAAATTACAGTTGGTTAGAAATACCAGTACTGTTGAACTAACATTCTGTGATTATCATACTTTTTGTATTATTTAGTATTTGTGCATATTTATTTAAATAATCCTGCCATGCTTTTGTGACAAGTACATGCAGTAGCTGTTTGGGGGCCACACTTAGCGATACATCAGTTTTCATGAAGTCACAGATTCCAGTGACTTCAGTGGAGCTATATTGACTTCTACCTGCTAAAGGTTAGTCATGTTAATTGGAGAAGCCTTGAGGAGCTTTTGTAGTAGCTTTAGGGTAGTGGTGTACAGCTGTGACTGACAAGGCAACTGTAGTTAGTGCTGTTTTCCAGAGTGTTCGTTATCGTTTTAGGTTGAAACTTCTAATATTAATCCTCTGCCCTAGGGTTTGCTTCCATGCTCTAAAAATTGTTCATAGGCTCTCTTTTGCACACAGGTCTGTGATATGTGGTTAGTCCTCTGTGAGGAGAATGTACTTTACCAAATTTATATTTGAATATTTTTCTGTGCAACAAATTTACTTGCTCAATTTCAGTAACTAAAGCATTAAATAAATAAACTGGTGTGTTGTAGTTTTCTTGGGGGGAGCCACTGAAAAGGGGGATAGAGAGCAACAAAGTCACCATGCCCATAAAAAAAAATAAAATAAAATACCACATATTTAACAAGTATTTGAAAACCTTTGAGACAAGGAGTCACAGAAGCACAAAATGTAATCAGTTCTAAGTAAGGTTAGGTTTGATGGCTTTGTAATGAAAAATAACTGAGGTGCTTGAAGGTAGTTGGCATAGTTTTAGGTCCTTACAAAAAAGTACAAAAAGTGTAAGAAAAACAATAGAAAAGCAGGACCTGGGGACAGGGGAGTATCTGGTACTAGTGTAGTCCAGGATGGGAGCAGTTAAACTAACTGATAAGTAGAAGGACAGGGTGATTGCTATGTCTGTACTGTTAATTAAGCTGGTGCTTCAAAGACTGCCAGCAGTTATGAAGATTGTTGGAAGAAGTAAACGACCCTCAAAGACCACCACCACATTTCTGTATGCATGCGGGAAACTTTCTAGAAAATCATGTAACTCATGCGTAGCCTTGTGAATATGCATGTATGTCCAGTGACTACATAAGGACAGCCTGCATGGGGAGATACACGTTAGGAGGAGCTATCCTCCGTGTCTCCTGGTGCCGCAATACAGAATACCTGCTTGTCAACTTGAAAACTTTTGTTGGCGAGTTTGTTCCTGGAGTCTTCTCCAAATCACCTTTGACTGTAAACTTGTGTCTGCTGAAACTTAGTCATGGAAAAACAAGGCAGGTAATTGTAAGCCTGTTAGAAATACAAGTGGAAAAATGCCAAATTAAATGTTACATTGCTAGGATACTTTGTCGCCTTGACATCTTTAAAATGCTTTGTTATTTTGTGTGCTTATTATAAAAATAAGCTAAGAAATGCTTTAGAAACAGGTGTTTAACACTGCAGTGTTAAGAATGGGAAAGTTGTCACTCTGCTGCATACTGGGTTACTGAAGAAAACGCTCCCCAGTCCCGACTACTGCCTGTATGGAGGGCGCTTCTCTGCAGCCCAGGCAATGGACAATTTAAATAGGCCTCTTCGACTCTCGGTTGTTTTCATTATCCAAACCCCTGAATGAGTCCTGATTGGCCTAATGTAGCCGTTAATCTATGAATTACCAACAAAGCCTCAAAGCCTGCCTGCTACCTGAAAGGTAAATCGGGAAAAAAGTCTAATTTATTGACTACCTCTGTCGCTGTTTGTCTGACAAAATTAGGAACAGCACACGTATGCCCCGAGCCCCAGCCCGCCCTGGCGCTGACCCCTGCCCGCAGGCAGGCGGCAGCGGCCCGCGCTGGCCGCAGAGAAGGCCGCAGTGCCCGGCCCCTCCACCGCTCGCACTGCGCAGTCGCCACTGGTCGCGCAGCAACGGTCCGCGTCCCCGGCAGAGGTTGTAACGATGTCGGAGGAGCCAGCGGAGGAGCCGGCACAGGGCCGGCGGGTCTTCCTCAACCATCTCGACTCTTATTGCGGCCGCAGCATCGGCGAGGTGACCGCGGGGGACAGCTTCTCCCTCAGCGGTCGCTGCTTGAGGCGTCACCGCCCTCCTGCCTGCCCCAGCCCGTCGCGGGGAGCGTCCGCCTGTCCTTCGGCTGGTAGCCAGCAGGAAGCCGTGGTTGGCCTCCAGGGTGGCTGGGATCACCTAAAATAGCTGCTAAGGAGTTGAAGTGGGGGCAAGAAAGGATTAAAAGGAGGAGCAAAATGAGAGTTAGGGGCAGGAGATGTGGATAAAGCAGGTAGGGAGACCTCAGGCAACACTGATCGCTGTGGAGAGAGAGCAGATCTCTGAGGTAACAACCAGCCTGAGAGGAGTCAGGCTGTGAAGAAGAAACATCCAGAGACTCCTTTGACTTTGAGGTGTAGGACACAAGTCATTACATATGGGGTTGAGGAGTCCCTAACATTTTCCTGTTCAGTGGAAAGTTGTGTTCTGAGCTACATTACCTGCAACAGGATCAGGGCTAGTTGGTACCTTCCCAAGATCATGAGAAGCTGTGTAGGGTTCAGTATATATTTGCATACAAGTGTGTGTCTTGTATAATTGCAGTATTTATCCACATGTGTTGTTGGGGCATCACTTGAAAGCATAGAAGATGAGGAGGAGGAAGAGGAAGATAATTCGGCCGCTGAAGTTTCTAGTAGGCCGAAGGAGGGAGTCTACCAAATAGTGGGTACCCTTTCTAAACCAGAGAGTACTAAACCAAGTTTTGCAGAGGAAATATATGCAGTAAGTGTTTTACTTTGGATTGCTATTAGATAATATTAGAAATATTGACATGAAATAGGTCATGTAAAGTGGCCTGCATTAATAAACCAGTATTTTGTTGCTTCTGGCAGCTGTACACATGTATTTTGTTTCTTATTCTTCCTCCATGCTGTTGTCTTCTCTCTAATAGGTCTGATACAGCAAATTGTAAAAAGGGGGCACTCAGACTCAAAGTAGACTTCTTAGAAAAGATAGTTACAGACAGGACATCATATATCCTCATGATCCACAGATCTGCTTTCTTTTTTCCCTCAGACACACACCTCAAGTATCCCTTGTCTCTTCTGTGTTTTTTATAACCATTTTAAAGGTAGTGGTGCTGGAATAAAAGTTAGTGTCCTCTGTCTTAATTCTTCACTGAAATCAGCTTTCACTAGCAGCTAATTGTTCTGAATACTTAGGTATTTTTCTAAAGATGTGTCCAGAGTTTAGTTAACTGAAAGAGACTTGCTTTTAAGAGCATAATTGCTTATTGCTTGATTTAGTTTTCTGAAACTAAACTTGCCTCTGTCTCAAATTGAACATCCAGAATCTCTTCAAAGATTTGAAAAATATTGACTTGAACCTCTATACAGCTGAGCTGTTCAATCATTAATTTATGTCTGGTGGAATTTAATCTCAATCATTGCTCTTGCCCAAAGTGTTTGTTGGCTTTGCTCAAGTGATGTAAGGAATACAACAAAAATGACAGGATGCGATTTTGCAAGGAAATTGACTTTTTTTTTTATGTCTTCTCCATTCTGCCACCTTGTTTAGAATGACTATAGAAGTTGTAGTTATTTTTTTGATACAATTGCACTGAAAATATGAATCCTAAAATAGCAGTAAAAATTGTGCATCTTCTTGAGCTATATTAATGTGTACTGTAAATTAGAAGTTTCAGCATTTAATTTACATTTCATCACTTAATTTTAAAATTTGATAAGTGTCTTATGAATTATTGTAACATCCTAGTGTTAGAAAATACATTCTACCAGTAAATTAAACTTGAACAGAAAAAGAAATTTTGGATTTTTTTCCCTTTTTTTTTACTTAATGACAGATAATAACTATCTTTTTCTCCAGGTGTCTCCTCAAGAAGAGCTCTTAAGTCACTTACTTGAGTGTGAGATTGTTTTGTATAATATCACTGAGGACGCAAACCAAATAGAGGAAGCAATATGGGCTGCTTCTGGTTAGTATAGCTATCAACTATAACAGAAAGCTTGTTGCTATACAGCCACCAAATTTACCATAAATGTACAATGAAGTTCTTTGGGATTTAGAGTTTACTGTAATATGAAACTCGGTTCCTTGATGAAGAAATGCCAGAGGAATTGTTCAGTTTGATAGCAAGGAACCATGCAATTCACACTGGCATTCATAAGGTAGAAAAGCTGTAATGGAATGCTCCAACAAATGACATATCTGTGTAGGCAGTTATTTCCCTAAATAACTATCAACCATCATCTATTTACACTGGGAGGTGGGTAGAATATTTGCTCCTGTGATATTCAAATAATGTTTCAATATTTTATGTAATTATTTAAAAAATATTTTTACTTAGATGTCCAATAAAAAATACTTCTAATGGTCTTTCTGAGTCTTTCTTCTGACTGTTATATCCGAATTCTAATGGTCATCTGGAATCTTTTTATGGTGACAGCACAATATTGTTCTTTATATCATAGTTAAACTAAATTATGCTTTCCTGTTTGTAGCATAAATACTTGGATAACATCATAAGTTACATAACCCACATTTAATTATTTTGCTTTAAATTAAAATAAAGAAATTTAATTCTGTAGCTTCTGTATTTCAGTCATGAAAAACCCCACACTTTCATTTTCTTTCAGTACCTTAATAGTCAGTAAACATTAATAGTTTGTTTCTTCCCCTAACCCCTCACCCATTATGTAGCTTTTTGTAGATTATTTTTATTTACTGTAATTTGATTCTTTATTACCATTATTTTTCAATTTTTTTCTTTCCTGATTATTTTATACCAACCCAAATAAAGAGTATTTGCTTAAAAATACATATCCCATTGAACATTACTATATAAATATCTATACGGGACCTTTATGTAAAAGCAAAAATACAGTTTGAATAATACAGTTCACATTCAATTAAAACCTTTTTTTTTCATTTAACAGCCCTACATATGGAAATAGAGCATTTCACAACACAAAAGTTATTCATCCTCGTTTCAACAATAATGAGCTGGGCGAAAAGCAAATCCCCTGACCCCGTAAGTAATATGAAAGGGTGAATTATTTTTTTTAAACTGAATATTTCCATTGAATATAAAATATTCATTAAATTACATTAAACAAGATATTTCAGTATGTACTTCAACAATAGCAAATGATGTTAGTGTCAGCAAATGTGTTTTTTCTCATGATCCTTTTGCTCTGAACTTACTGCCAAAATCATTAAATTTATTCTGTTGGACAGTTTAAATTGTTAAATTTATTTTGTTGCTGGTAAGACACTGGAATGGGTCGCCCAGGGAAGTTGTGAATGCTCCATCCCTGGAGGTGTTCAAGGTCAGGTTGGACAGAGCCTTGGGTGGCATGGTTTAGTGGGAGATGGCCCTGCCCATGGCAGGGGGGTTGGAACTAGATGATCCTAAGGTCCTTTCCAACCCTAACTGTTCTATGATTCTATGATTCTAAGAAATTTAGGCACTAGGCTACAATGATATAGGCAGGCATTAGGAGCTGCTTGGACAAGACATTAACGCTATGTTAACCACAATATGCTGTGTCCTTCAGTCATTAAAAAATCCCATATTTTCTACATATTTGATAAAATACATATTTAAACCAGTGTATGGAGAGATAAATCAATGTATCTTTATATATGGTAAGTATCATCAGGAGCCATGGAGGATGCTTTGTAGTATGCCGTTGCAGTTCTCAAATTCACTGTTACAGAAATAGTTTTTCCAGCTTCTGTAATGCTATATATATAATTAAAATTCACATTGCTTAAAATATAAAAAGTAGCTTAAAATCTTACTGTGAAAATTGAACTATTGAAGCTTTCAATATGTTGAACCTCAAGTATCAGAATCAGAAATTTTAATTTAAATTAAACCAAAGTTAAAACAGATTTTAAAACTATTTTGAATAACTTATTTTAACCATTTAGGCATTTAAAAATTGTTGTACGACATGTATAGCAGCTACATTTTTTCCTTTGTAGGAAGATCCTGAGATTGCTTTTACAGATGAAGATTATCGCAGGAGAAAAGCTCATCCAAACTTTACAGATCATATAAATGCTGAAAAACACATTCTCAAACTTGGGAAGACTGTATGTAAAAATTGTTTTTATAAAAATAGGTTGATTTGTCTTCTTACAGAGAGCATTAGCTTAGTAAATGAAATTATCAACAATTTGAATATTTAAGGGTATTTTATTATCTTATATGGATATCATCAATATGGGTAACCTCAATTATTAATAAAATATCAAGTACAGAGAATACTATAATGTCATTTGAAACATAAGCGTCTGCATAATACGAATCCTAAATTCTGTATTTATTCTTTAGGTAATGTATAAATCATGCTTATTTCATTTAAAAAATATATTGTTTCATTGGTTATATCAGAGAGAAAGCTGAGGCCTATGTGGGGAAATACCCGAGGATGAAAGAATGTAGAGGGAAGGGATATTAGTGTAGTTTTAAAGGAAAGCAGCATCTTTAAATATGAGCAAGCTATGTTAATATTATGTCTCATCTGAATACTTGGAAGATGTTCTGGCCACACCTAGCATGTTCCTGGATAGTTTGTGCTCTTGGATCAGAAGGCTTGTTGGCTTTTATTCCACCCTATAATTCACTTTAAATTCACGGCTACAGAGCTGACTTGGGAGTATCTAGAATATGTGTTGTTACTTCATATGTGTTTTAAAATCACTTCCTTTAGCTTCATTTGTTTCAACCAGATTAGACTCTTAATCTTACCAGAGAACAGACCATGCCTTTCTTTGCATTTAAGAGCTATTATTAAATACATACCTCAGGCTGTGCTTCACAACTCAGGAAAAGCGATGCTGTTGCTATTAGCAATGGAGTATCATGGAGATTAGGAAAGAAAACTGGAAGATAATGAAATACATTGTATGATGAGGGTGTCATTTGGTCATTCTCTCTGTCGGGTAGCAGTCTCCCAAAATAAATACAATTTAGTGTCCATTGTAGAAATGTAGCAGGCTAATTATAGAAGGGCGAAAACCCCTTTAGTTGGATTTGATTACACACTTGTCGTCTTATGCCCTGCTGAGAAAATAGCACTAGAAATTGTATTTTTTTCTAACATGGATTTAATAGTACAGAGTGCCGTACGGAATGTCCGTAAAATTTGGTTTTCAGCTTGAAAAATCTGTGGTAAATTGTTTTAGTTTTACTGTGCTAACTTGAAGTTTTAAGCCTACATAATAACTTTCGTACTTGTAATATTAAAAACATGAAGATTATAAACAGCCTCCGCCAAACCTCTCAATAACTTCTGCCACCAGTAACACCCAGATGAACCACTGACTCAGTTTTTATAACAAGTCCAAAGCACTGAGTCACTAGTAACAAAGTTATTAAAGTAATTAGCTTCTAAATGTTTGCCAGGCTGGAATGTCTGTTGAGAAGACACTGGAGTAATATACAACAACTTGAATATTTTCAGTACCTACCTCTTGTCAGCTTTTCAAAAGGAGCCCTTTTCCTCCAGAACTCCGGGGGCAGCATCAATGGGTATCATTGCCTCTGTTTAGCGTTTTGGAACAGGGGGACCCCAAAGTATGTTCCTCCTAATAGATCAACATTAGCTTCCTGTAATGGCTGGTGACTTTTGGATGATGATTCTTACGCATTTTTAAGTTCAGTGGCATCTAGGGAAAGTGCCATGTGTTAAACAAATGACAGTGTCCCTCCAAAGAGCTCAACAGGGTTCAGCAGCCTTCTTAGCCATGGAGAGAACTTGCTCTTCTTCCTAGAAGAGTTTCTTAGCCCTGGTGTCTGTTCCGAGTGCAATTCAAAGGCTGTTGTTGCTTAAAGCAAGATTTCACCCCTCTTAGTGTATCTCCCACAGATTTTGCTCAAAATTCAGCAAGAGTTATGAGCTAGAAGTCTTTGCTTTTTACCACTAGCAGTTCTTTACCTTTGTGGCAGAGCATTCAGGCTATGTAGCTTTTCTCAGAACTCACTGACTGGGATCATGCCAAATTCAGAATCCTTGGAGAAACATCTGCCTGCCACAGACAGAAGAGCTCTTCCTCTCCCAGCTCTGTTCTCAGTGCAACAACAGTTCCTGAATCCATTAATTTACACCTGTTTCCCTCTTCAAACATTTTATGTGAATAAAACAAACAAACGTGAAGCAACCAAAGCCTAGAACTTATTATAATAGCCAGAATGTGACATCTGGTGGCTTTAATGAATATTACACAGGAACTTGAAGTCATGACTAAACATGCTCCGTGTAACTGGAGCTTGCCTAGTAATTGGCTTATTTTTTAAATTCCGTATATCCAAGTCATCTCAAGTAGTACCTTCTCATGTGTAACTTGTGACATTAAATAAATACTTTTAGAGGAACTGAACTCGTTTCAGAGCTTTGTATTTCAGTGAAGTATAGCACTCAGTGCCAAACTGTGGTTTGTCTCCACAATTGGCTGCTCCAAAAACTCCTGCAAGATAAGTAGAATAAAATCCTTTGTGTTTCATTCTTCTTAAGGGAGATGAAGAATAGTACTTCCTGTGCTTTCCCAAGAGGCAGACTTCTTGCTGGGAGACGGAAATTCTCCTGGGGCATGTTTTCAGTCTGCCCAGAGCAGTTGTGGGAGCTACTGCTCTTTGGGCCCAAACTATGTCCTGGTACTACCCAAGCAAACTAAGTGTGGGAGCTCTTATGCAATCTGTAATGTTTTCTAATTTTAATGTTTCTTATGATTGGTAACAACCTGTTGAGAGGTTAACAACTGAGTTAAGATAGTTTTTATTACAGTTTTATTTTTGAGTAGGGAGATAAAAACACACAGGCAGATACAATATACTGATGTTTTAACTCTTTTTCCCTTTGTATGATGTTTCACTTACATAAAGATTGTCTGACACTGTTCTTGGTTTTATGTTTCTGAAACAGTATAAAAATGATAACAAAAGATGGTTTTCTTTTTTTTTTTTTTCACCAAATAAAAAATAGGTCTCAAATCTGGGCATTTATTCATTCTGCTGGTAAATACAGATTGTTTTACACAATTATGTAGATACACAATGTCTAGGACCTTCACAACATGAGAATTATTTAATAATTTTGTTTCACCTTTAAAAGTTCAAAGTGACTGGTCCTAATTTAAAATTTTTTCTTGAAAGTTTTTCTCCATAAGATGATTTATTAAAAAACTTTATTTCCCCCCCCCTTGTATAACCATCTTTAACATTGATCCAAGCAGTAACATACGTAAACAGGCAGGATCCGCAAATTTATTACATTATGCAACAATAGTCAGCAAAAATTATGTGGGTTGATCACAGTGTGTGGCTAGGAAAACACTTAGTTCATGGATTATATATATTTTTTTTAATTGTATATCAAAATAAAATTAAAACAATTGTAAAATCATCATTCCAGCATTTCCCACTTCTTTAGGCAGTCAAAGGCCAATATAATGCAATTAGAAAAATAGCTTCAATTAATTTCAGAATTATTTTTCTTGGAAACAGGAATTAGAAGCATGAGTTATCCTGTTCACTTTATTGATTTACCTAACTTCCAATTTTTTTAGCACAATTTTTTTTTTTTACATTTCAGTTCAAACATAGATTAATTCTGATTGGGCAATGCTTATTTTTTGAAGGAAACCTTAGCAATATGACTTACAAAACTACAGGCTATGCAACAGTTGAGTGAGCTACAAATTTTAAGTGATACAATTTACACACTGTATTCTCATTACACAAGTACTCTTGTTCCAGGGTAAGCCAGTACCCCATTTGCAGCACCATATTTTTATCAAAACTTTCTCATTGATTTTACTTCACAGAACAAACGTAAATTTTCAACTTACATTGTTGCCTCAGGACATCAATATGGAGCTGGGGAAGGAGTCTTGCACTACTTTTTTAAGGTAGACATCCAGCTATTTTTGAAGGTTCATTTAATTTCTAGGGGAAAACCATACTGGATTAATGCTTTTTTAGTAGCTTTGGTATCATAAGCTTAATACTTTTGTAAACAAAACTGATGATTCGATACACTTGAAGTGTTTTATCTACATTGGAAGTGTTTTCCACTTTTTTTGGTCTATATTATAGTTCTTTTTTTTCCATAGTTTTTTAATAGTATCTCCATATGTACTTTACAGTAAGAATGTATCTGTCATATTAATGGAATCAGGAAAAAATTCTTTCTTCTCAACATTTTATTATCTTTTTTCCAAGTATTTCTTTTATTTGAAAGACAAAATAAAATGTGTCAAGATCAAAGAATATTTGAATAAAACCAAATATTTTATATTCTGTTAAAAAAAATTTATTGTTTTTAGTATGCTGCCAGTCTGTATTTCTCAAGAATTCTTTCCCTACCGCAGTTCCATTAATAATTCAAGAAACTGAATTTTAAATCCTGACTATACAGATTTGCCTAATAAACAAATGCTCCTTTTTCTACCTGTAGTTAAAAGTAACCTCTTTCTCCACACTTCATTCTCTATTTGTATTTTCAGAGAGGCTGGCTTAGTGAGACACCTGCAATACCCATTTTTGGGGATGGAAACAATTTTATTCCAACCATTCATATTCTTGATCTAGCAGCGTAAGTAAAAAAAAAATAAAAATAATCCCCTGGACAATAACTAGTACACAGATAGATGGCAACTCCAAGTCTACTAGAGAGTACTGATGCTTTTAAATTGGGAAGAGTGGGTTTAAGAGCATTCTTTGGCCTTTCTGACTGAGTCAGAAACTTAAGTTTCTTTAGTACTAGGCCTGGTACTAGACATAGACTTACGGAAAACTTATCTGACTGTTGTACTAGTACTAAGGTTTTAAGAAATGACTAGCAATGGTCCATTCAGAGTGTGATACCAGTTAACTAGCACATAACTGGAAATGGATCGTGGGCTCTACAACAGGCTAAGTTAGTATCTTCTACAGATGTTGCTTTTTATCCTTTAAAATTCTTTCCAAATTCCAAATAAAATATCTAGCTGTGCTTCTTTGTTAAGGAAAATACGTGCTCTGAAAAGTTCTGCCAGATTTTACAAATTCTTTGTGCTGTTTTTGGAAAGCATTCAACAACAAAAGTCCAGTACACTTCTCCAAATACTTGCCATGACTGTGCTTGCTGTGTTTCAGAGTGCTACAAAATGTAGCAGACCACAGGCCCAAGTCTCATTATATCCTTGCAGTAGATGCATCTATGCACACTCTGCAAGAATTAGTAAAGGTAAGAGATTTGATTCTTGTTTGTTTTTTTTTTATTCCAGATATCTTCAAGGTTTTAAAAAATATACATTTTACTAAAGTAGAGGCTCCTAGGTCTTCCTGAATTATCATGTGTAATGACATAAAAAATATTTTTAAATCCTCTGAGACTTCTGTCCTTTGAACAAAATACATTATTTGGACTTGAATTTGCAGAATTAACTCTTGCAGTATTATTGTTAACCCAAGGAGAAATTTTACATAACAAAGCTATGGGATTCACAGTACTGTAATTAGATACTGAAAGTCTTCAAGCTGTTTTTATTATAATAAATGAAAGAACACCCAAATACATATGATCTATTTGGGAGCAGTCTTGGGTGAATTTTGTAAAATACTTTCCAAGAAATACTTTCCAAAAAGTACTTTGAAATACTTTTTGAAAACCTCCAGAATTTCTTTAATGTGGATAGCAAATGTGGATTAGGGTGAACAAGCTGATGTAGTCTTCCCAAAGACTTTCAAAGCAGTCTTTCATCAAAAGCTGTTGAGAAGCAGCTAGGCACCCTAAGAAAAGCAGTTTGATGCTTTCATGGATATGTGATTGTTTACAAATGGGAAATAGTGGGCAGGAGTCAATGGATAGTTCTTGTTGGGACAGGAAGTTTCCAGTGGAGAGAGTGCTGCAGAGAGCTACCTCAGCAGGAAGCTGTACCGGCCAAGGTACATGGTAGGGAAATGCATTCAGAAGTTACTTAAATACACAGTAGCTATTTATAGTTTAGGAAGTCTTTGAGCTGAAAATTGTTGAAGATTAGAAGAGTATCTGGAAGGAGAATCCTATCTGCTTTTCCCAGAAAGTGGTAAATGCTCCATCCCTGGCAGTGTTCAAAGGCCAAGTTGGGCAGAGGCTTGCGTGACATGGTCTACAGTGAGGCGTCCCTGCCCATGGCAGGGGGGTTAGAACTAGATGATCTTAAGGTCCATTACAACCTTAACCATCTTATGAATCAATGATTCTTACTTTTGTTCACTAATGTCCGCTAATTGACATCATTTGAGACAGAATGCTAGAATATATGTAGATTTGGTCTGTTGCTCTATATCAATTTTTACAATTTTATGGAATCTTTCAGGCTGTGGTTTTGGGTTGTGGGACTTTTTTTGTTGTTTATTTAGTTTAGTTTTGTTTTGTTTAATTGCAAGTACTAAAAAGGAAGTGGTATATAGCAAAACAAAGCTGTTTAAACGTACATTGAAGTTAATATACTGTTCTTTGATCTGCCTATTTCAAATCAGTATACTGATTTTTCAGATATTAGTGTAACATAAAATTTAAAGCACATTTTATACACAGAAATACTGTCCAATTTTTTTCTAAGAATTTGTTTTGATAACTGTATTTTTCTTCTCCTGATAGTGTATCAGTAAAAATGTTGGACCAGGAAGAACTGAGAAGATTCCAACAGAAGATGCATTCCTGAGCAAAGACCTAACAGTCAGTACTTTCCTTCTTTTTATTACTTAAGGAAAAGATAAGTATAATAACATGAAATACAGATTTTTCTTTTATTTCACCAGAAAAATTAGACTCTAAAACATGCCTAAAAATATATAAAGTGCGTTTAACTCATATTTTAACCATCATAGAAGAGATTATTTTGAGGAGTTACAGCCTGATTTAGAAAAGCACTGAGCATACTGGTGCATTCTAACAAAACCTGCACAAAATGTTAAAAATAACAAAAAAAAAAAAAAAAATAGGGTTAATATTGAGGTGCCACTAAGGTTGATGAACACAGCATACATAAATTATCTTGTATTCATCTAGTTATCTGGAATAAACTGTTCATAGGAGAAATAAACAAATTACGACCTGGGTAGTTTGAAGATGGTACTTAGTAAATTTCTGAAGGAGGTTATTCCCTGCAATTACATGAAATCTTTGCATTGTACAGAATGATTGTTTAATGTTTCATGTTCTAATAGTTCATGAGAATATTTAAATACAAATATATATGGAAAATGTTAATATTTTTAAAAAGCTTAAAATGTCTGTTTTGCTTTGTGCACAAAATTTTTTTCCTTATGCTTTAATTCTTTCCATTCTCACCCCTCCATGCTGGTCTTTAGTTTAAGCTAACTGTGTTCTTTCTAACAGGCATAGCTTAAGTCTGTAAATAAATGTAGCTTTGCTCCCTCAGCAAATGCATTTGGATATGTTGCTTGTCAACCTGAGAATGGAATCTGGGATTGTGAAAGAGTCTTTCAACATTAAGTGGGTTGCTCAGCAGGGACTGGTGGAGAACATTGAGCAAATTGTCAAGGAATACAAGCAAAGTCGAGGATTACTGGTAATGGTTTGGTGTATGCTATTTCAAAGTGCACCTTTCTTTTTTTTTCTTCAATAGTCTATATAAAATGGCTATATAAACACAAGCTTTAATTTCTTTAAGTAAAAATACATGAAAGACTGATACAGCTTAGTGAACATAAAACCTGGAAATATAATGAGGTAGTTTAAAAAGAGGTAATATTCATTAAAACAATAATCCTTAAGTTTTCTTTCTTTTATGCCTAAAACTGAAAACCTGTAAATGCAAATAAGCTTCCTGATGGAGGAGATGCTGTTGTGAAACCAATTTATGCATGCAATATATGGCATCCCTTGTATATTTTTCTCCAAGAGCACAATAAGTGTATCTTTTATTTAAACTTTTTTATAATAGTCAGTAGTTAGGTGAGTATTTTGTGTCCTTCATTATATTTAGTGAGCCAGGATATTCAACTGCAATGCATTTTACCCTGCTCTGTTGTGTAATGTTCTGAGCAACTTTGCTGTTTCCTGTATTAGCTTAACATTATAATTTCTGTATTGAAATGTATAGGAAAGGTTATTGAAAGGTCCAGAAAAAGGCTGGCATACCTGCACATATTTAATGATATAATCAAGCTGTTCAGCATGTATAAGTCGCATTCAAACTTTGAACAGAAGTTCAGGAAGTGTAAAACAAACTACTACTACAGTTGCTCAATGTTATTCATTAAATGTGCTTGTGTACCTCTGGAAGGAATATCAGGCCAGTGGTTGGGTTAAACTACTCCATCTGACTACATATGCATCTAATTAAAAAAAGAATCAGTACAAAATATAGACATACAAGTGGATCTGAAATTTCTGAGGTCAAAATAACCATTGTAATGACAGCAACTCCATCCCAGCTGGGAAACAGAGCTATTGCACGTGTATAGTAGAGTGTCTGCCACCTCATTCCAAAATTCACTGCATCCTATTTATAGGGTTGTGTTTCATCTCTTTTGATCATACAAACACTAATAGTGCCACCACAGAACAGGCTGTGAGTCTACTAAATAGAAGCATGCTTTTTCTCCAATGGTAACACCATATATTTAAATTAATTGTGTTCCTCAAAGCCTGTGGATGATACAGGAGATATTCACTGAGAAATATGCAAATTAATAAAACTAAAATATATTTTCTGTTTTAATTATAATTGTTATTTCCCATTATTTATAGCAAAAAGATTGTTCTTTTACATAAAAACATGCATATTGTTTGAATTATGTTTTATCTTTATCCTTTTTTTCCAGTCTCTCAAAATTTTCGTTCATGGTCCTCCTGGGGTTGGCAAATCTACCATTGCTGAACAACTCTGCAAACACTACAAGCTGCATCACATTAAATGGAAAGATGTGATTTCTGAAGCAATAGCAAATCTGGTGTGTTGCTGTTTTCTAATATTACTAGTATTTTAATTTCTGTGATTTAAAATTTTATGGCATAATTTTAAAATTAGTTTTAATTCTATTATTTTAGAATGGAAATATATTCTGACATTCTAATCACCTCTGGAGAGAGCATTACGCTCTTTCTAGAGACTGAAGGTTGTTCAGTGTTTCACTGTCCAGGAGCTTACATAAAATGAATTGTTTAATTTTTTTTTATTACATTTTTATATAAAAGAAATTTGGGTGTGGAATTTCTGAGCCTATTCATATTTCTGTTCTTGTTGTCAGGAAGAAATTGTGGCTCCTAAAGAACTAGACACTGACAATGTGGGAGAGGAGGGAGAGGGAGATGATGGTGAGGAAGAGGAGCAGGGTGAAAATGTAAAAGAGGCACAGGAGTTATTAGATGCAATAAAAGAAAACATGGAGCAGAACACAGGTAAGAAGCACAAAGTACTAAGATGGGATTTAGGTAACTAATGCAGCCCTATCCAATGGAAAATCAGGAAATAAATTTGAGCTTTAGAACTTTTACTTCCTATTAGCCCTGTCCATTTTTATGTACCTGTACCCTATTTAAAAATCAAATACATTATAATTACACTATGTAAATTGTGTATTAAAAGTGGTATATTTTTAAAATACTGTGGTGCTTTTTAATTGTAAAACTTCCATCTTTCTACTTTTTTATACATTTTATATAAGTATTTTTAGCCTATAACTTGATATATAAGTAACAATGATATACTCAGAAGCATAAAATGCTTGGCTGGATTTTAATAACATGTTTTCTTCTTGGAACAAGGAACATTATTTATATAAAAGTTGGTGAATAATATATTTATCAAATTTGCAAACAAGTATTCTAGTAAGAAAAATAATTAGTGCGCTGTCATATGAGCTTGTGGTAGGTTTTGAGTACCTTATACCTCATTTTGGCCATCTCTACAGTGTAATTAGTATTTAGTGAATCCTATAAACAATTTTAAAGCCTGCAGATTGAAAAAGTTCTAAAAAAAATTGCCATTACTGGAAAGTACTAATTCTCATCTATATATGAACAAAGTCATGTGGGTTTGGACTTAGTGCTTAACACTTTCCATGTGTTATAAAGTGACCCCCCTTAAAAATGCAGCCTATCACTGAAGGTTTACCTCATTTGGATCTTCTGTAGCTCTAAAGCAACGAATTTGTAACACAGCCAGAAGCTTCCGTAATGAGATCTACGGCAGCATGAGTTCTGCATGTCTTGATTTGATGTTAAAAGTAATAATGCCTTTTAAAATAGTAACATACTGTTATGATCACAAAGGTTTATAAATATTTAAGACTTTTAAAAGCCAAAGCAAAACGAAGTAGAAAACTGGAGTCAATTGTTGCAAAAGGAGAAAAAATCAGAGAGAAAAAACCCAAACTTTTTACTCCCACATATTTGTGCAGCAATGTAAGCCAGGTTAATTGACCACTTCATATCTCAATCTATTCATCTGAAAATGAAACCTGTAAAACCTATTTCATGCTTGTTTTGCAGGACTATCTTGAAGTCTTACTGTTAATTGAAACAGAAAATTATTTTTTTTGTCTCATGTTTTTTTTCTTCCTATAAATATTTCTTTGCTGCTTCCATTAAAATCTGATGGTATTATTTTAAAAACAAATAGACAAAGAAGAAAAAAACCCAAAAAGTTTAGTATCTTAAAAGTTCTAATATTTATAACCATGTAAACACAAATATAATTTTATTTCATATCTGTGCTTTTACATTTCATAGGTTTAAAATAATTTCAGATATCTCTTTGCTATAAACTAAATACCTATTAACCTAATTTGTGTCTTAGGTCAACTTGATGATGAGTATGTTACTAAATTTATGAAGAACAAGCTCAAATCAATGCCTTGTAGAAATCAGGGATATGTTTTAGATGGGTTTCCAGAAACCTATGAACAGGCAAATGACCTTTTCAATTGTAAGTACTGCTGCTTTTTTTAATTATTGCTACTTTGTTTTCTATTGGTGCTAATATTGTCATCATTATTGTTCTCGGTGCCATATTAGTTGAAGTGCATCAGCATTTCAATGACTGCAACACAGGACACAAAACCCCCTGTTTTCATATGGTGCTTAAAAGGTAAGAAGGATTATAAAGCACCTTATTTAAATTAAGCACAACATAGTTTTTATACTTTCCTGGTAAAGTGCTAAGTAAATGCACAGATGTGATGATACTTTCTTGTTCTGCAAAAATATTCAGTCTACTCAAGGAAGCTCTGAGGCAGAATTTCTTCATAATATTTAACGGGCTGCTTAATGAGGGGATAAAGCCAGTGCAGCAATGTTTTATGAGTGAGAAGAGTGTGCAGCAAGCTCACTGCCCTGGACTTCAAGAGAGCAGACTTTGGCCTCTTCAGGAACCTGCTTAGTAAGGTTCCATGGGATATAGCCCCAGAGGGCAGGGGGGCCCAAGACTGTTGCTTGATATTCAAAGATTGCCTGTTGCAAGCTCAGGAGTGATGCATCCCAACTAGAAGGAAGTGCTGCGGGAGGACCAGGAGACCTCCTTGGATGGATAAGGAGCTGCTGAGGAAAATTCAAAGGAAAAAAGAAGCTTATGAAAGGTGGAAGTAAGATCAGGTGGCCTGGGAAGATTACAGGGATGTTGTCCAGGAAGCTAGGGACCAGGTAAGGAAAGCTAAGGCCCACTTAGAATTAAACTTGGCTAGGGATGTTAAGGAAAACAGGAAGGGATTCTATAGGTACATAGCGAATAAAAGACAGACTAAGGACAACTTGGCCTCCGGAAGCTATCGGGAGAACTCGCTACCCTGGATTTGGAGAAGGATGAGGTTCTTAATGACTTCTTTGCCTCAGCCTTCACTGGCAAACGCTCTGACCACTCCACCCAAGCCTTGGAAGGGATACGCAGGGACTGTGAGAATGAAGACCCTAGGACCACTGTAGGAAAGGATCTGATTCAAGACCATCTTAGGAACCTGAAAGTATACAAGCTCATGGGACCTGATGAAATTCATCCGCAGGCCCTGAAGGAGCTGGCAAATGAAGTTGCTAAGCTACTGTCCATCCTATTTGAAAAATCATGGCAGTCAGGTGAAGTTCCCAATGACTGAAAAAAGGGAAACATAACCCCCATTTTCAAGAAGGGGAAAATGGATGAGTCGGGGAACTACAGACCAGTCAGTCTCACCTCTGTGCCTGGCAAAATCTTGGATCAGATTCTCCTAGAAGGCATGCCAGGGCACATGAAAAACAACAAGGTGGTTGGTGACAGCCAGCATGGCTTCACTAAGGGGAAATCCTGCCTGACCAATCTGGTGGCCTTCTATGATGAGGCTACGGAACTGATAGACAGGTGTAGAGCAGCTGATGTCATCTACCTGGACTTGTGCAAAGCATTAGACACTGTCCCACACGACATCCTTGTCTCTAAGTTGGAGAGACATCAATTTGATAGGTGGACCACTGGGGTGGATAAAGGACTGGCTGGATGGCCGCACACAAAGAGTTGTGGTCAATGGCTCAAGGTCCAGCTGGAGACTAGTAACGAGTGTTGCCCCTCAGGGATCAGTGTTGGGACCAGTCTTGTTCAACATCTGTGTCGGTGACATGGACAGTGGGATTGAGTGCACCCTCAGCAAGTTTGCTGATGACACCAAGCTATATGGTTCGGTTGATACGTTGGAGGGAAGGAATGCCATCCAGAGGGACCTTGACATGCTTGTGAGGTGGGCTGATGCCAATCTGATGAAGTTTATCCATGCCAAGTGCAAGGTCCTACACCTGGGTCAGAGCAATCCCAGGAACAGCTGCAGGTTGGGCAGGGAAGAGATTCAGAGCAGCCCTGCAGAGAAGGACTTGGGGGTGTTGGTGGATGAGAAAATGAACATGAGCCGGCAGTGTGCGCTTGCAGCCCAGAAAGCCAACTGTATCCTGGGCTGCATCAAAAGGAGCGTGACCAGCAGGTCGAGGGAGGTGATCCGGCCCCTCTACTCTGCTCTTGTGAGACCTCACTTGGAGTGTTGTGTGCAGTTCTGGTGTCCTCAACATCAAAAGGACATGGAACTGTTGGAACAAATACAGAGGAGGGCCATGAGGATGATCAGGGGACTGGAATACCTCCCGTATGAAGGTCGGCTGAGAAAGCTGGGGCTGTTGAGCCTGTACAAGAGAAGGCTGCATGAAGACCTCAAAGCAGCCTTCCAATATCTGAAGAGAGGCTAAAGGGATGGTGGGGAGGGACTCTTCATTAGGGACTGTAGTGATAGGACAAGGGGTAATGTGTTCAAACTTAAACAGGGGAAGTTTAGACTGGATATGAGGAAGAAATTCTTTACTGTAAGGGTGGTGAGGCACTGGAATGGATTGCCCAGGTGTCATGGGTTCAGCAGTAGCAGTCATTTTTTCTCCTTCTTGGTAACTGGTGCAGCACTGTGTTTTTGATTTTTGGGCCTGGGAACAGTGCTGATAACACCATTGTTTTCAGTTACTGCTTGGTAGTGTTTTGTCTGGCCAAGGACTTTCTGAGTCTCATGCTATGCCAGGGAGGAGGGGGAGCTGGGAGGAAGCAGAGACAGGACACTTGACCCAAACTGACCAAAGAGGCTATTCCATACCACAGCACATCATGTCCAGGATGTGAAATCGGAGAGAGCAGAGACCTGGAAGGGTGTGGTGGTGCACTGGGGGGTTCGCTGCTGGGGGGTGCACTGACTGGGTTGGGCTTGGTGAGCAGTTGTAATCTCTTTCCTTGTATTTCTCCTGTCATTATTGTTATTGGTGGTGGCAGTAGTGATTTGTGTTATACCTTAGTTCCTAAACTGTTCTTATCTCAGCCTGTGCGAGTTGAATTTTTTGATTCTCCCCCCCATCCCCCTGGGGCTGGGGGAAGAAAAAGAGGGGAGTGAGTGAGTGAGTAAAACTTCTTGAGTTATTAGCCTAGGTGAGGCTTAAACCAGGACACCAGGGAACTGGTGGTGCTCAAGACCAGGTTGGACAGAGCCTTGGGTGGCACGGTTTATAGTGGGAGTTGTCCCTGGCCATGGCAGGAGGGTTGGAGCTAGATGACCTTAAGGTCCTTTCCAACCCTAACTATTCTTTGATTCTATGATTGTATTATTCTATGAGCCACGTTAGAGTGCCTGTGTTATATCAGCTACAGTAGATACGACTTCAGAGGAGCTTTGCGACCTACATTTCTAAGTGTGAGCAACCGCTGTCCATGGTTTGGGACCAAGAATTATCTCCATGTGTGAATTACATTGTGAGATTTGAAGGAAAACAGAAAACAGTCTTATTCATTTTAATCTGTTGGGCTGTAAACTATCCTGCTCAACTGATTCTCTTCAGTCAGTTTACTGAGTATTCAGAACAGCAGACACTCAGTGGCAGAAACCATTTTAATCATAATACTGTAAAATACTTCTACTCACTGTTGGGTGCCTTGTCTCCATTTTTATCAGAATGATGTACTCTGCCAGGAGGAGAGCCAGGTCAGGACAGCAGTTTTAAAATTGGGCAAATTTTAAAATTATGCATACATGTGCATATATAGGCAAACAACTATCAGTGTCCCAGGGTAGAATTCTGTGGTGGCTGGAAGCATGAATTACATACTGAATCATAGACTCATAGAATAGTTAGGGTTGGAAAGGACCTTAAGATCATCTAGTTCCATCCTCTCTATGGTTTCCAGGAGAGAATGATTTCCAACAATTAGTATTATTTGAATATAGACAAACCTGTGTTTGTACTGGGCACATTCTTAGGAAATATAATGATAGTGTTGCTTCAAATTAAAATGTCAATCATTTCTTACTTTTGTTTTAGTAGAAAGTGAAGATGAGCAAGGAGCAAAAAGCAAAATACCTAAATATGATACATTAATCACACCCGGTAAGTTTGATAGATTTCTTTTTAAATGAACTGAGGAGTTTTCAAATACTGCTGCCACCAACGAGCAGTCAAAAATACACTCCATCTGTTCATATTTAACACAGAATAAATATCTAATTCATGTAATGCTGCTGCCCTTTATTTGAAAGTGAACAATTAACCGGAAGGAAGGTTTGGGTTCAGTTTGTGGATCTTTTATTCTTTTCGGTTGGTTGGTTGGTTGGTGTTTGGTTTTCTGGTTTTTCTTTTGCGAAAATGCCATCAACTGTTAGCTGATAACAGGTATTATTTGTGAGGTTAAAAACAAAAAATATATTAATTGAGAGATTAAAAATCAAAACACAGAGTGACATCTTTTGGTGACTTGACAGACAAGTGAGTTGTTAAATTTTCCCCTGTTACTTGCTGCATTCATAATATTAACTTTTTTCCCCCCTCCTGTTCTTATTACGTGTATTCGTTGTATGATAGCTGTCTCAGAAAATGAAGACAACACTGCATTGCTGTTCTTCAGGTTTTTGTGCTGCTTACTGGAAGATTAGTGTTGTTGATAGTAAGAAACTATTTGGTGAAACTGGAGTATGCAGCTTCTTTATAGACATGTCTCTTAGTATTGTTAGATTGCTCTAACTGGTGAAATAGAATATAAGCATTTGATAACTAAATTCTCTATAAAGATATACACAAGTCACATTAATTTATGTTGGATTATGTTTTAACATTTATTGTTAAAATACATAAGAAAGATGAAAGACAATAAAAATCTATGGGCACTGATAATGTGTTCTTCTTCACAGAATTTGTTATTTCATTGACTGCATCTGATGAATTTCTTATAAACAGAATAATAAATCTGCCAGAGAGCATTGTTGCTGGAACTCATTATACCCAGGACCAGTTCCTGCAAGTTTTGAATGCTTTCAGAGAGTTAAACACAGATGATAAGACTGTTCTCAACTATTTTGATGAAATTGAAATACATCCTCAGTTTATAGGTATGAAATAATAAAACTAGTAGATTAAGTATGTAACTGTACATATATAAACAATATTTTAATTGTCATTTCAGTGTACATATATATTTAATTATATACCTAAAAAAATATCTGTAATACTCATAAGGATTCTGAATTGTTTTCCTACGGTTAACTTGTTTGCTTTTTTTTTTTAAAAAAAAAGGGGTCTAATTCTTATGTTTTGCAGGCTAAATTATTTTCAAAATAATTTCCTGATTTAGGATCTGGCATCCTTTCATATTGGAGTAATAGACTTAGGACTTTCAGTATTATTGTTGCTTATATTTTTTCTTTAGACTTATCCTCAGATGCCATGACAATATATGGTTCATCTGTAAATAACGAAGCATGAAAGAAAATGATTGGAAATTAGAGGTAGAAGGCTAGGACTGAATCTGTGTGCGAGGAAATTTGTCTTCTCTACACGCTATCTAGAAAATTGTGATCTCTGGGAAATCTTGAGGAGACTACTAACATCTGATTATTCAAAACCAGCAAGATCAGGATGACAGCATTCTTAAGGAAAATTGTGGTGGTGGGTTTTCTTTTTGGGTGGGAGAGGGAAAGGGAAGCAAGGAAAGAACAAAGGGAAGACCCCATATCTAAACTCAAATTGCTGATATTTGGAATGTCCATCTGAGATGACTTATGACAAGTTAATTGTTGAATAACCTCAGCCATAACTGATTTCCTAAGTTTTTTTATTTAATGTCAGTAATAGAAATTATCTTGAGAATAATACCATACATGTTAGGAAGCGCAGAGGTGCAAAAAAGTAATGTGTTAGTATAATAATTTTAGAATTGAGGTAATTCTGCTGAAGAAAGTAAATGTAAGAAATAGTAAATATTGAGGCCTGATGCAATCAATTGGTCATATCTCACACACTTGTGGATATGCAAGTAGTAGCACTGTCGAAGACTGTCTTTTATTTTGTTGGGGACAATAGAGTGTACACTCTGTGATAGAATGTTGCAGTGTTTTCTGCTAAGAATTACACCCAAAGATTGCTCTTAAACTCTAGTCTATTCCAAATAAGGAAACACACTGGCCTACTAATTTTAATCACTAAGATATCACAACTGTGCTGTTCAGTGACTTCCAGATGATTTTTACATTGTTTATAGTGTTAATTCTCATCTTCAAAGAAGCGTTGTCTTTAGGTCCTGCTTATCGCAGTAACTCCCTCTTTGCCTATATTCATATCACCAATTTCTACCCTCTGAAGTATGCAAGCATATAGCTTTCTGTTGTAAAATGGTAACAACAGATGACAAAGGTAACTTGAGGGAGGAACCTTCAGCTCTACCAATACCCGTCCATTCTAGCTGATGTTCCAGTTGGTTTATCAGATCAATAGAATTAAGTACAAACAGATCTAAGCAGAAAGCCACCTGCTTTCTCAGTCATATTTTGAAGGAATTTAGTGGGAAATGGTTAAAGAAATTGTGCCTATTTTGTTAAGTATTGACTAAAAATAATAAAAATTTGCTTCTACCTTACTTTTAGAAAATCATAACATATGGCTTTATGGATTGCTTTTATGATTATTGTTTTTTCTGAGTCTGAAATATGATTAGTACAAAGGAGTGGGCTTCAAGATTCTGGAAGCCCTACTTTTCTGCGATGACTCATTGCATAAAGTCTCCAAGTCAGTTATCTTGTGTCTTGTTTTTCTCATCTGGGGATGGTGACAGAGGCATATTAGATCATCTAAAAAAACATGTTAAACTTTTAACAGCAATTTCCTTTGAAGACCTTAATTTCTCAACTTTTCTAGCAACCTTTCCTCTCAATTAGCATCAGTGCTAAAATAATTTTTTGTATATGTGCATATATATATTTCTGAGGATACATGTAGTTAATTATGATTGCTGTAATATTTGCATTGTAACCTTGCTTGGCCATCTAAGAAAAAAATGCAGTCCTTGAGACCTCAAATCCAATGCTGATAGCATTCTTAGCAATACCTTAAAAGACTAGAAAAGTGGTTTGCTCTCTGATTTGTATATCCAGATGAAGGTAAAATTGCAGAAACAATGGACTGCTTGACATAGAAAATGTATTATTCATTCAATTTGGAATACTTCAGGAAGGAGGTGATCCTGCCCTTCTGCTCTCATGAGACAGTACTTGGAGTACTATGTGCAGTTCTGGTGTCCTCAATGTAAGAAGGACATGGAGCTGTTGGGGAAAGTCCAGAGGAGGGCCACAAGGATAATAAGGGTGCTCAAGCACCTCCTGTATGAAGATAGGCTGAGAAAGCTGGGGCTGTTCAGCCTGGAGAAGAGAAGGCTGCTTGGAGACCTCATTGCAGCCTTCCAGAATGTGAAGGGGGCCCACAAGGATGCTGAGGGGGACTCTTTCAGCAGAGACTAGTGACAGGACAAGGGGCAATGAGTTCAAACTAAAACAGAGGAATTTCAGGTTACCTATAAAGAAGTTCTTTACTGTGAAGGTGGTGAGGCACTGGAGCAGGCTGCCCAAGGAAGTTGTGAATGCTCCACCCCTGGCAGTGTTCAAGGCCAGGTTGGACAGAGCCTTGAGTGACATGGTCTAGTGTGAGGTGTCCCTGCCCATGGCAGGGGGGGTGGAACTAGGTGATCTTAAAGTCATTTCCAACCCTAACCATTCCATGATTCCATAATTCAATTTTATTAGCGAATTTTTAAAAGAAGAAGCTGTAAAAGAAATTTTACCATGTAGAATTATGTTAGCTTTCTCTTCAATCTGTTAGCAGAGTTTGGACTTCAGGTCCAAATCACAAACACTTAAACTCTTGGAATAATGGTGTTAGTATTGGACAGCTATCTTCTCTCTGAGTTGATGATAGAAAGAAAGTGGAAGCATGCTTCGCCAACAGCTTTCAAAATAACTTCATAAAGCAGAGGACTGTGGAGTAGGGACTATTAGATTCTCATCTAAATTCTGGTTTCTAGCTGTTCTGGTTTTGCCCCTTTCTCTGCTTGTTCTCCTTACCCATTTCTGTCCCTTTGGATCTCCAGTCCCTTTGTGCTGAATCAGACCTTTATTTCTGTTTTCTCTGGACACCTGAAATGCCCTCTTTTCCATGTACATTTCTATGCCATTTCTGCCAGATGCCTCTCCACACTGAATGCATACAGAGCCCAGAAAGCCCTGGAACCACCTGCATTTTTCTGTTGGTTTGGGTTTTTTTTTTTATTTCTCATTTCCTTTTTTTTTTTCAAGTTTAATATGCAAGTAGCCTCCAGCAATTAAAAGGCAGGAGGAATAAAATGAAAAAGCAGGTCTATGCTTGTACATGAAGTTACAGATTTGTTTTGTAGATATAACACAGTAAAAGCTCAGCTAGAGATAGGTCTCTGTATTTGTAAATTCATATGAGTGAAAACTTTGGAGTTTGTTGCCAAATCTTAACAACCTATTTTGTAAACTGAGGGGGAGATGAGGTCAAGAGCTGGTGGTTTTATGCACCTGGATAAGTTGATCTAAGATCGGTGACAGAAACACCTCTGATAATTGAATGCCTTCATTTTCAAGTTTCAAAATTTAGCCAAACTGATAAATACAGTAGTTGTAAAAATGACTTTAAATTATTTCTCCCTTACTTCATGTTGAAAAGACAAACTATTTTAGTTCAAACTAGTAATCAGATGTAGAAAACTTAAATTAAAAACTTAATTATGTATAGCAAAAAAATCACATTTATAAGAAACCGAAAACATACCTGAAAATTTAAACAACACGAACACTATATATTTTCAGGTCTTGCAGTTACTTACTAATGACGATTGATAACTTATGAAATCATTGACAAATTCTCTTGTATTATTTAAAAGATGTAGCCAAACTTGAAGATCCTGAGAACAGGCTTATTGTAAAAGGGATCATCAAAGAAATCGGGGAACCTCACAATTATGGTTTGACAGATGAAGAAAAGGAGGAATTAGAACGCCAAGCAGCAGAGGAATGCCTCGTCAAAGAAGCTCAAGAAAAAGCTGAACAAGAGCGTAAAGAAGCTGAGGAAAGGGCTGAAAGGATGGCAAACTGGGAAGAGTGGGTAGGTTAATACATATTTTGGGGAAAACCATTATTTTTTATGTGTATTAGATTGCTTCCAGTGATGTGAGAACTTAAAGGTTAACATTAAGTTAGCTAAACTGTTTGGTGGACTTATTCTAATTCTAACAATTGGTAGCAATCTATCTCTGCCTTAGATGGTGACCATAGAAGGGAACAATGGTTTAGTTGGGCAACAGTCTGTGAAGTACTGTTTAGAGTTGCCAAAACCAAATGAAACTGGGGGAAAGGTAATTCTGGCAGGGAGAGATCACAACCACCAACTCATAGACCACCTACACCAAAAGATTATCCTGCTCAAAAGATTAAGGAAGTGGAAATCTTAAAAGTTGCATTGAGCGTGTGTATTAACCTACTTGTTAGGCAAGTTTTAGCCAAT
The DNA here is from genome assembly GCA_017639245.1 of Myiopsitta monachus. Classification (NCBI taxonomy): domain Eukaryota; kingdom Metazoa; phylum Chordata; class Aves; order Psittaciformes; family Psittacidae; genus Myiopsitta; species Myiopsitta monachus. The sequence goes on from CM029924.1 coordinate 43,172,976, forward strand.
CATAGAATAATAATACATATGTATTAGAAGGCTATGTCAATATTTGGTGTATACTTGATTGTGATTTGAGGAGCATTGGTGTGCTACCTTTGTGGAATTACCACCTAGCACCCATCTCTGCAGATACAAAATAAATACCTTGACCCTGTGTCTTTATTGGCTTCTTGCACACCTGGTGAAAGAACCCAGATTTGGGACATACCAACAATTTGTTATGTAAATACACTTGGAAAGTGTGACATAAATTCTCTAGTTCCTCATTTCATACTTTAGATCTGGGTTAAGACTCTCTTCACAGTGCATTTGGAGGCTCAGCCTAAAGAATAGTCTCTTTTTGATTACAAGCATAGCATTTTTTTGGCAGGTTGGTATCAGCATGTCTTTAGAATACTTTTATGAAAATGTTGCAGATTATCTTAAGTTTTTACTGAATCTTTCTGTATTTTGTGCTTGTTTGTGAAATAGCTATCAGAACATCTTGATTTAAGAAGTTAGGCTTTATGCTAACATTATGTTACCATTTATTAACCAATGATGTATGAGTTGCTGTGCTGCTTGATATCCGATGCTGTGTTGCTTGAAGTCCCTATTCTCAGGATCATGTTAGCCTTAGTCCTTATTCTGTAGACCATAACCAGAGCACCTAGGGTCTATTGTACATAGGGTGAGTTATTTGACAGCCTGGCAAGGTAGAAATCTAGCCAGCCAACTTGGCAACAAAACTTAATTTTAAGGTGCTGATTCAGAGAAATCTCCAGGATCTCGCCAATGAAGTTTTAAGTTGACAAGCAGGTATTCTCTATTGTGGCACTGGGAGACATGGGGGATCACTCTTCCAAGTGTGTCTCTACCAAGCATCAACCAGGCTGTGATTATATTGTCGTTAAACATACGTATTCATTAGATTACATACGTTACATCATACTTTTAGAGAATTCCTCCTGTATGCACACAAAAATGTGGTAGTGGGCTTTCGGACCCCTGGCGGTTATTTCTTCATCACTCTGTTTTAGGATCGTTGTCATATCAGTAACCACCAGGTGGTTCTGGCAAACCTGATCTTAGTAATTTCCTTTTCTCTATAGTTGCTAACAAAGCCTAATGTTCTTGAAGTTACTTATTTACAACCCTATTCTTCAATCAGCCCCATTCTTCAAATCACCCTATTCTTCAGTCAACACCATTCTTCAGTGCTCTGAAGTGAACTGTCTTCATTATAATACTGAAAAACACAACCACAGGTTGAGAAGACCCTTGCCCAGGGGAAGACCCTTCCTCTGTGCAAGCATAGTAACAGAAGAGAACAGCACAGCAAATATTATAATTATATACAAATCGCTAACCAATCATCATAACTGGGAGTGTAGTACCTTGTAATTTTTGTGTATAAATGTAACGACGAAATCAGCATGGGGTGTGCTTGATTTGTGGAAATTCCACCTAGCACCCAGTTTTGCAATAAAGAAGTGCCTGCTTATCTGCTTTGTGTAGTCGAGTTCTTCATTCCCTGGCTGACAATACCTTATTGCTGTGCTGTAGCTCTTTTATTTTACCATTCAAAAATATCTACTGTAATCATTAGTTATTTTCCATAACCAGCCTTCTAGGACTGCATCTGCTCAGCTTACTTCTAAGCAGCTGCCCAAGTCTTAATTATCATGCCTTCCAAACTAGATTTTTAACTCAACACTGATCAGTATTCCAGTCTGCAATGCAGAAATGTTTCTCATCCTGGGACAGAAACACCTTTGAGAGCTGAGTCCTCAGTTCAGTGAGGACTACCTGATACAGCCTGAAGAATGCTTTTTGTTTGCTAATACTTTACTAAGTACTTGGTATTTGGACTACTTGACCTCACAGGATTTTCACATGATGCAGTGTCTTTATTTACTTTGCCACACCTAAGGACATTTAGGTAAATAATGTAAAATGCATGCTCCAAGAACGTTCTTGCTCACACCCAAAATCAGATTGTTTCACCAGAAAGGCAGTTCTTCTGTTGTCATCTTTTAGAGCTATTTAGAAACAAACTGATCATTCCACAGGGAAGTCCTTTTCTTACATTTGAATGCCCCTGCACACCTATAGGGAAATAATGACCTGAAATTTCTCACTTTTAAAGAAGCATTTAACTTTGCTCTGATGTTGGCTTGTAAATAAGTTTTCTTTGTTACCTCTATACTTATTTAGGGTTCATTCAACACTAAAAGCATTTTGTACTCTCTGTGAACTTGTCTAAAATAGTAGTAAAGGCAGTTAATACATTTTTACATATGTTCAATCCAAAGCCATCTAATTTTCAAAAGATGTTAGATGTTTAGTCAAAGCTAAAGTAGGTATTTAAATGTGTGCTTAGGTTTATCCTTTTAATTAGGCAGATGCTCAGGAAATCTAAGCAACTATTCATTTGCCCTGTGATAGACTGTAGATTAGCTGCTGTCTCAGAGTAGTGGCCAAAGACCACTTGCATGATTTATTCAGTAGCACTCCTCGATTAAGTGAATAAGGTAAATATCTTTTCCAGACATTGGTATATCAGTTTTAACTGAACATTGCTTTTGTGTTATGCCTTGAAAATAGAAGAACAAACTTCAAAGTATCACCTGCTTGCTCTATGTATAGATGACTCAAGCTAATGATGAATAAAATGAGTGAAGAGTGGACAATAAAAATGGTTTTGAGTAATCTTCTGGACACAACTACTGCGAGTATGCATGCTATCAAGTGCTATTATATGGAAGAAAGAAAAACTCGCAGCATTTTCATTGCCCCACCCCTCCTGCTTTTTGAGTGTAGTCATTGTATTTGACTTAACGTGAACTTAGGAATAAATATAGCTGATGTGAACAGATGTAATTCACTGTGATTTTGGTCTATTTAACTCTCTCACACCCCCACCCCCACCCACCCCCTTACAAACTGACATAAATGAAATAAAACCAAAACAAAGCAAAGAAACCAAACCCAAGACAAGCAAACAAACAAACAAACAAAAAACCAGCAAAATTTATAGTTATTTAGTCAGGGCTCTCTTCTGAGAAAAATATTCTTCTCCCCCTTCAGTTCAAAGAACCCTAAATAAATGCTCTGCATTCGTAGTAGTATAGTGTATTCCAACCATTTTGCCAAATACCTTACAGAAACAGGACCACAGGGAGACTTCAGAATAAAGCTCCTTTTAAGTGTTATAGAGAGAAAAGTAAAATAATTTTACTAAGGAGATTATTTCAGTTTTGCTTTTGTTTAATTCTTTGTCTTCATTGTGCCATGTGCTCTAAATTTAATAAACAGCTCATTGTTTCTCCTGCCAAGTAGTACATTTTAAAGTTCTATCATAGCCTCTAACACTATTTTTATCTCTATCCCACCATTATTATTTAGTCAAGTGCTGGTTTTAAGATGTTATAAACCTTATTCTTTATTATTTTGTTCACTATTTGAAGAATAAACATGCGGAGGAAGTGAAAAGACAAGAACAAGAGTTATTGGAGGCCCAGTCTGTTCCACTACGAAACTATTTAATGAGGAATGTCATGCCAATGCTGATGCAAGGGATAAATGAATGCTGTAGGATCAGGCCAGATGATCCAGTTGATTTTCTGGTAAGGAGATTACATCATATTTCTTAAATATATTTGAATATTCATAGAGACCCAAAGAATCTCTGTTAACATAAGGGCTGAAAATCTTTTTCCCCACAGTCATGATAAAAATTAATTAAGGTTTGGATCTGCAGTTCTGGTGAACAGCAATTATTGTGAAATTTGAAAAAACAGCAACTACTCTTTATGGGATCAGTTGATACTGTATATCAAGTAAAGACACAATCCAGCTTTGCTAAAGAGTGATAGGACAAGAATCACTACCAGAATCTCTTTGATATGTGTACTCTGAACCTCTTAGGGACTCTGCCAGTTCTGCTGTGACATGGAGACCAGAAAGCAGGATATCACTCCCTATCCGCCCTCTAGAAAGGACACATCCCTCCAGGCACAACACAACAGATTATTGTAATAATAAATTAAATCCCTTTGGTAGTTCCCTTTACAATACACAGATAACTTAATGAGTAAATCCTGTAAGACATCTACTGAATAATTCCAGTTGCAAAGGATCTCAAGAAGTTACCTAGTTCAGGTCTCGCGAGAAAGCAGGGTGGGTCAGAATTGCATTCAGACAAGAATTCATGATGTTGCAAAGTTACTGCTATACTGCTGTTCTTCCTGCACATCCTAAGAAAGTTATTAACAAGCTCTCACTGCTTTGGTGAAAAGAAATGTTTTATTAACCAAGCAAAAGCTTAAAATGAAATGCTGTGTGCCATTTTACACAATAAGGAATGTTCAGTTGTCCTAACGTTTTTGCTTACTGATGAGTGCTAACTACCTGTAGCTCTAGGAGCATGAGATCCAAATATGTAACTTTTCAAGATCAAGTATCTACTTCCCTGTGTCCAGAAATCAGGCCCTTGGGTACTCGCTTGGATTTTCCATGGAGTGACAGATACTGTCATAAAGGGCTCACTTCCTTCTCTTGCTCACAATAGAGATGGAGCAACTGCTACCAAGAGGGACAAGGAGGTGGATGGTATTTGTGAGGTGTGAGGTTTCTTTCGCGTGTCTGCCAGAATTATATTTTAGAGCCATTTAATACCTTCTGCAGTGTTGTGTAAAGTGATGTTATCCACTATATTTTTGTTATGTTGCATGAATTTTAAAATTGGAGTCTTGTAAATAACTTTGAAACCCTTCTGTTTCTAGGCAGAATATCTCTTCAAGAACAGTCCTGATATTTAATGAGATGAACGTTCACTCCTGTCAGATGTAGAAATTGTGAAATAGAAAAGAGGACATTTATAATGCATTTTATGTAAAAATACTTCTGAAAATCAGTTTCTGAAATTACTTTTGTTTAGGTTTATTATGCAATCTCCATTTTTATTTCTCATGCTTTATTATTATGTTTTATTGGGCTTTTAATATTCGTTCTATAAAAGTACCATTTACTGCACATATTAATAGATTTACACTTCTGCATTTCATGCCTATTTTAAACTGAGAACCGCAATAATCTGTTCTCTCCTAAATTTTCTTCCCTGATTTTTTCAGTTATGTATTCTATTTAAGCAATATATTACCCTGATCCACAGTGAATGCAGGCAGCTAGACTGAGAAAACCTTTTCTTAGAAAAAAGGGAAAAAATGCATTTTCACTGGAAACGGTAATGAATAGAAACAACAAGCTTTCCTATTTCCCCTCCCAACTACCAAAAATCAAAAAGTCATGCACTGCAGTAAACAGTTTCCAAGCATAGGTAGGTTATAAACCCTGGGGTTTTCTTTGGTATCAAAAATGGATGTAGTTCTCATTTAAATCTTCTTGTCATTCAATATTTGATACATGTTTTTTATAGATTCTTGGAGAATCGACACTTTCCAGCATGTGGCTGGCATTGCATTTTTTGCTGACTTCACATACCTCTCACAGAAACTGTCAATATCTCTGCAGACACAACTGAAACCGGCGGCATATTTGGTGCAAAACAAATACAGGATTTTGTCAAAACAGAAAGCAAGGACTGTTTGGGGGGGGAGAGAGAGGAAAAACTGAAAGAATGACAATACAGAAACATTTTCAACTCATATATTACTTCAAGCATTAGAATTTTAGAAGTATTAATGCCCAACATTCTTATTCAAAATATTAATATTTTTACAGAGAAACAGTATTTTTTCATTTGTTTTCAGAGTCACACAAACAGGTCAGTGACAATAGCCAGGAACAGAGCTCAGAACCATCATCTCCAGCTCTAAAGACAGATTTTTTTGGAATCTGAATTTCTTTTATGCTGCCAGTTCAATTACTGTTTATCACAGGAGGCAGTCAAACATTAACTAATCGGTAACTTTGAAGAAATTTAGTTTGGGTATCCTATTTTTCAGAGTAAAGATGAAAATAGAACACTAAAAAAAAACCACCAAAGATTTGGGTTTGCTTGTGCAGAGTCACAGTAATACATTTACTTTTCCAAGAATAAAGTTTTGAGATAATCCATAAAGTGGCGTTTGTTTACTTTTTAAAATACTTTCCGACATTTACGCAACCCTAACAGAGCTCAAAAAGGCGAAAACCAAAACAAACAACAACAACAAAAAACCAAACTAGAGAAGAATCTCGTTGTTTTCTGTGGGACACGAAGCCCAATGCAGGCAACGAGACGCGCACAGCTCCCGCGTTGAACCGAAACTCTTCGTTTTTCAGGGACACTGAGCGCGGACTCCAGCGGGTTACGCTCGGCCGAAGCGAGCCGATTACGGGCTCCGCCGTGCCTTCCCCGGGGCTATTCCCCAGTGGAGAGCGGCGCCGGCCGCCCCGCTCCCCAACGCCTCCCCGCAAGCACCAAGCGGGATGATCCCGATCCCAAGCCGTAAGTGCAACGCGCGGACGGTCACGCCGCCTCAGTTCCCGAGGCGATGACAGTCCACTCGTCCCGTTGCTCAGCCCCTCGGTGCCCAAACACACCACCACTTGCACCGAACTCGGCCCCGCGGCGCGGCAGCTCTGAGCCACATCCCCCCCCCCGGCCGGGCTACCCCAGGTCGCCTCCGGTCTCGCCCGGCGTGAACCCGGCAGCGCGGGACCCAAATACCACCTCACCGCGCACGCGCCGCCCTGCGGCCGTTGGCGCTTTGTTTTCAAACTGAGGCTCACCCCTCACCGGAACTACAACTCCCAGGATGCCCTTCGGTCTCGCGGCCGCCTGAGCATGCGTGGGCAAGCTAGTGTGCGCGATATGCGGGGGTGGCCGCGCCGCTGCGTCAGGCTCCCCCTAGTATAGGATGCTGCTGTGGTAGCGTCTGGGCGCCATGTTAGAAGGCCGGAGGGGAAGAGGAAAGTGAAGTGGCGGCGGCTGGGCCTACCGAACGGCTTTCTCTCCCCAAGGCCTGACCCCGGCACGTATCATGGTCACGGTTCCCGTTTCCCAGCGGGACGAGTGACGGGCCCGGAGGCGGCAGTGGTAGGGGAGAACGAAGAAGAAGAGGAGGAGGGAGAAGGGGACGACGCGGTGGTGGTGGTGGTGGTGGCGGCGGCGGCGGCGACGGAGGAGGAGGAGGAGGAGGGGCTGGAGAGACGATGCCGTTGTAAGTTAGCTTTCGTAGTGTCTTAGAGGCCTGTGGTTTGACGGCCTTTACTCAATGCTTTCTTCGAAGCGTCCCGTGCTTCCTGCCCGCTCGGGCCCTTTCTGCTGGTTCTTGCCCTTCCCCCTCTCGCCTGTCCGTCTCCAGTCCTGGGCTCTTCCGGTGCCGCAGTCTGCGAGGCTGTGGATCCGCTACTTTCCACCCAGCCCGCCAGGACCTGCGGACTTTATTGTCGTGTTCCGCGCTATCGTTATGAGTCACGAAGGAGATGCTGATGTGGCTTTTACGTTGTTGTCGTCGTCCGCTCCTTCGCGGTCTTATAGCGACAGGCATGAGGGGCCGAGTAGTCACGGGGCAGATGGCTGATGTGGGGCCCTTCGAACCGCTGTTGAGTCAGGTCATAAGAAGTGCCGCATATTTATCCTTTTCTCACCCCGGTTGCAAAGATGAGGCTTTATTCTCTCCGGAGTCCTGAGAAAGCCTCTCCCGCAGTGGCCACGCGAGCAGTTTTGTTTCTTTCCGGGGGCAGGGGTGACACGCACATCGGTTCGAACAGGCGACCCGGGCTGAGCTCGCTGTCCTTGCAATCGCTCCGGTCCCTCGGTGGCTCCAGTGCCAGGCCGACGGGGGGACCTCGGTGCCGGTAGTGGGGCAGCGCCCCCGGCCGGCGGTAGCCATAGTGGACGGCGGCACCTCGCCACCGCCCCACCATTCCGCAACCCGGGAGCCGGGGGGGTTTCTCGCTGAAAAAGTAGGCTTGAGCTTCGAACCATAACCCTGCTGGTAGTCATTAGTAACGAAGTGAGGCAGAATTTCGCTTCATCCCAGTTTCTTCTCCAGTTCCCTTCACCCTCCCTCCTGCCTCTTTCCACCCACACACCCCCACCCCCCGCGATGTGTTTGGGCTTTTTTTTTTTCCTCTTACTTTTTTTCTCACCGACGTTTTAACGGTCCCGGGTTGAGCGGCAGAGCTTCCTGCTCCTCGGTTCCGTAGTCCATAATGTTAGTATTTTATCATACTGTATAATTCGAGGGGACCAGCGGTGCGTATGTAGTCAAGTGGGTTTTAAGAATAAGGCATGTTTATATGCTAGGTTCGGTTTTGTTTTTTTTTTTTTTTGTTATGGGTTTTTGTTTGCGTGTTGCGTTATATATTTTTTTTTTCCTCCATTGAAGAAGAAATGTAAAGTTTTTTGGATTGTTTATTTTTGCTTTGATACAGTTATTTGGGGTTATTCATTATTATTTCATTGTTATTACTGGGGTTTATTTACTATTGGTTTAAATGTGAATCCCATGCTTGCCTGTTGTGCTTGTTTTGTTCTGTCTAAAATACTGGTAAGTTAGTCGTGGGTTAGATAACATGAGGGGAACTTAAATGAGGGAGTTTATGGCAGGAAAAACACGGTAGGGGCATGCAGAAAAGAAAATGGTTTTGCCAAGTAGCTTTTGATGCTTGTATAATGAAGCTACAATGTCTTTACAGATAAGTTTTGCACACGTTCATTATGGCAGTGAAAAATTTCCAGAAACCAGCTTTGAAGTTGGCTGGGTTTTTTGGCCTCAGGAAAATGGGAGGATATTTACTCTGCCTGCGTTCATTCTTAGTTTATTTGGCTGTGACTGCATAAATTCTGAGTGCTTAATAACATCATCTTAAAGTTTGGGCTCCTTCTATGAGTTGTAATAGTAGTGATTTTAAACTTTGACAAATTTGGAATGACTTGGTCATTTTTCTTAACGTAGGTGTGTATGATGCTTCAGCTAGAAACTTTTAAATAACATTGCATAGTTAAATTTACACTAATATATTGCTGTTATCAGTATAAACATTACTTTGCAACCTGCCTAGAACAGGACGTTTATTTGAGTGAAGAAGAGCAAAGCTTTCTCAGATTCTGCATTAGTTATGTCATTTATATATTTGGAATGATTGACTTTGTATTATTCAGTCAAGGCTTCAAAATGAGCATTGTAATGCTGATAAGTTTCAATGCTGGTAATGTTAATTCTGGGGTTTATGCAGTGATACCTCTGACTTAAGTTTAAAGGAAAAAAAAAGGGTGGTGGAAGCTTAGAATGTCTCTTTTTTGCTTAATTCTTTCCAGCTGATATTTTCATGCGTTTGGATGATAATGTGTTTGAGTAGAACATCTGTGTCACTCCAAAACTTTCAAGATGACAAACAAAATACATGTTTTTGTCCTGACCTTTCAGGAAATCCTTTAAACTTTGTTTTTTTTTTTTTTTTTTTTTCTTTTTTAGGGAGGTGTTTACAGTTGACAGGCCTAGTCAGAGGTGATCTCCCATGCAGAGATTGTCATCGCTCTGCTTTAAAAATGCTAGTTAAAAGTTCTCAAGAGGTGTACAGTGTTGATATTGCACTGTGTGTACATGTGCATATTTCTCTTAGCAGTATGGTGCAGAACTATAGAACCAAGCAGATTTTATGTACAAGGCACTTCAGTAGTTGGGAAGCAAACTTGGGTTCTGCTGATGCCGATAGCCAGCATTTGCAAAAGCCTTTTAGTATTTAAAAAAAGCCCAGTGTAAATTTATACTAGGAACATATGCGACTTTTTGTTATCATTCTCATTAATCTCTTGTGTGAAGGGATAGCAGCTGCATAAGGGAAGACTCTCAAACTTTCAGTTGTTACAAAAACTAGTTAGCAACAAAAGTGAATATTTCCCCTATTATAAAGATAGGTACATTTTAGTGAACTCTTTGGTACAGAATGGTCCTATGCATTATCTGAAACGTGAAATGGTAGGGAGAAATGAAGCTCACAAAGTTTCAGTTAGGGCTGGGCTTTTTACAGAAAGGCTACTAACTCAGTGAAGCAGCAGCCATGTTTTTGTGGATTGCTGTAGCCTTGGCCTTTCTGAGCCTCTTAATAGAGAAGTGGCACCATGAACCTGTTCCTGGTTAAGCTACCAATACTGTTGCACTTAGGGCTTCTTTGCTGAGCTTACAAGTCTGCTGAAATCATTGCAAAAGTTTTCACTTGATTTTTATTATTATTAACCAGAAATTCAAAAGTGCATTGAGGCATATATCCAAACACTCAAAAGTGTCATAAACTTAACTATTGTTGGTATTGGTAACTTTCATATTAGAGTGCTGGAATGTAATTAGTTTTTTCAGTCTTTATTGTAGACAGTCAAGCCTATTCTCACTTCTGAAATATGTCTCTCTGTATTTTCTTTCATTGAACATTGCTTTAGACATATGCGATGTCATTGTTTTCTTGACTTTTAATTAGTGACTGTTAACTTGTATGTCAGAAGTACAAGGCTATATTTGAAATGGCTTGCACTGATTGGGAGTGGATAAATCATGTTTCTGAACAGAGAGCCCTCAGGTTTTTGTAGACTGTTATGGAGGGAATTATTTCCTACTTTGCAAAGCACAGGGCCACCTTCAGAAGAATTTCCTTGAAGAGATAGCTTTTTTAATCAAGAGGAAATTCAAAAATTGATACGAGAAGTCATTTGTTAGACATGGTACAGAGGAACTGGATAGCAAGTATATGTGGGTTTGCAATAGTTCCCAGTCTTCTAATGTCACTCCAGAAAGACTGCATTTATACCTTTTAACATGGAGGAAGCCCTGTAGAACTTGGAAACCCGGTTATTTTGGGCTGAGCAGATTTCACTGCTGAGACAAGTTAATCTCTTGCAGTGAAATACGGTATGGGATTCGTAGCTCTCATTTGATACTTCTGTCTTTTTATTCAACCTTACTGAATTTCTTAAGTTGCTACCTCTGAAGGTTTGTTTTTTTAATTCTCCATAATAATAATAAACCTCATTTTTGGCCCAATTGCTGCTTGTAGAATTCAGTAGAAATTAATTTTCTTTAAACTTGAGAAACTTCTGAAACTGCTTAATAAGAATCTTGTGGATGGGTATGTGTTTGGACATGCTGCCTTCAGTGTTCTGTATAAATGGAAGAGCCAGAGAACTCAGTCTGTGAGAATTCAAGCCTGAGTCAAAGGCTAGCAAATGTGTTTGAATATTTGTTCTTCCACCAGGTGAGTCTCTCCTTCCATAGGTACATTGCCTGTTCTTTCTCCAGTACCCGTGTTCAAATCTCATACTGAGAGTTGAAAACTTATTTCATGGTGTAAATGTAATAATTAGCAGTTTTTTTTGCATGAGACTAAAACTTTCAGGAAGGACAGATAGATTATCTTAGATGTGTAAAATAGTTCCCCAGTAAGAGATTTGCACAGACTTCATTAAGATTTCTGGCCTAGATATCTGAAGTTTTGTGTGGAGTGATATTGTTGTCAGTTTCAGATTAAAGTTTCTGGCTTGAAGTAGTCCTGCTGGAGGAGTCTTTAGAACAACAAACAAAACCTCTCAAAATACTTCCTCTGAAATCTGACTCAGTAGAGCTTGGGCTTTGTGAATTTACCTTCAACTGACCAGATGGTGTGATGACCAATATTTAGGAATCTGACTTAGGTGTGTCTTACATCAGTAAGTGAGAAAATCTGAATTTTACTGAGGCAAATAGAGAGGAGAGGGTAGTCACTGAGATTCCTGAAGCTGTGTACTTTGTTTTGGTATCTGGAGGCAAGACCGAATGAGCTGAAGGTCCTGACTGAAGTTTAAAGTTAAGGTTATGGGGGTTGTTGACACTGTTCTAAGACATTTAACAGTTCATGGTTTTTCTTGCTTCACCAGTGCTGATCTTACTGTGCATGTCTGCCTGGGCAAACTTAATCCTCAGCTGAGGATAGCGACATATGAAAGGGGTTGTATGACTTGGAGCAAAGGCTTGATGGCTGAAAGCTGGAAGGGGTTTTTGCTTGCACAAATTTAGATGAGTTAGATCTTGGGTGATTAAGATTTATTTCAGGGTGGGTTAGAGATGAGTTTAAAAGTTATGTGGGATTCAAACTGTTACAATTTGTTAAATATTATGGCATCTGTTTTTAAGATTTCTATTTATCTTGGTTTTTATTTGTGAAGCATACTGAATTTCAGGAGTATGATGTTTAGATGATGCAGTGCTGATTTCAACTGTGTTTTGTTTGTGATAAGAAGCATAAATGCTTAAATAACACAATATAAATATTACCAGTAGAACTGAGGTAGAATATTGGGAGAAAAGAGGAAAAAGGGCTTAGAAAGATAGGGGTTTAAGTGGGGGGAGAGGATAAAATACAAAGTATACCTGGAAAAGAAGTTTGTGATGGGATTTTTGTTTCTTCTGAGCCAGACAAAGGTTTCAGTGTTGTAAAAGAAAACAACAGTACAGTACTTAATTTTTATGTAACTCTTAGTTATGTACCTGTTTTGTTCTTTTTCAGTTTATGTGGGCATGTGTTCAGTGTGTAACCTGATCTTAAAACGTGGATTGGAAAGTGTTTTAACTCAGTCTTCTCCCCCTCTACCTTTGAGTGATGTGTAGTCATTTCCATTTGAGGGAGTTTGAAGCTGTACACTTTGGAAACTGTAAAGCCTCTTAGAAGCTTTAGGTGTTGTGTTTGTGTTTTGTTTGGGTTTGTTTTTTTTTCTGTTTTCCTTTCCTTCCACTTCCACACTCTGCTGTGAAATGGTTTTAGCAGTGGCTGTATTACCTTGGTCTGCTCTTTTTAATTCTAAGTTATTGATAACTATAAGAATATACTGCCTACCAAAACTTTAGGTTCTGGAGAAAAAACTGTTGTTTGGCTGTACTGCTTAGTGCAGACTAAAACTTTGTGTATGTTTGTGTTTTTATACGGGGGAAAAAATGCATGTAGGTTTATCTGACATAAGATTAATTCATACTTGAATATGAAATATTGGATTGTAACAGTAGAATTAAATGACTGTAGCTGTTGCCCAATTTGCAGATGGTTTAAACTCAGCACATGCTCTCAAAAACTCGGGTCAAACCAGAGCTACAACATTAGCACGTTAAATTTAACTCTACATCATTTTCTGCCACTTACATTTGATGTTTGTGCTATTACCAGGTAGCACATACAGCGGAGAGGGAGCAAGATTTTCATGTGTGTATGTAGTTGACTGGAAACAAACAAAAGAAGCCCCAAACTGCATCTTAAATTTCTTTGTGATGTTAAAAAGGTTTATCTCTTTTAAAGCAGTCCCTAAACATGCTTTGAGTTGTGTCAGACATTGATAAGGTTTGTCCAGTCTGCCTCTGCTATTGTCAAGATTGAGTAGCTGGGTGGGATTTTCTGTTCTGTTTAATACTCTTTGATTTTTGGCAATGCTTAACTTCAGTGACTAGCAGATTTGACATACCAGCAAGGTATTGACTTCTGGCTACTTTCCCCTTCCACCCCCTCCCCTAAGGACTTAACGTCCCTAATCCTCTCAGGTAGGAGGTTAGCATTTATATTTACCTGTCCTTTCTCTTTGAATAAGTTTATTAGTTTAAGGGATTCCAAAAGTGATTTATCATGACATGTCACAGGTAGAAACTAGGATGTTCAAGATGAAAGATACTGAAGTAAAGTGTCATCTTTGTGACTTTAGGAAAAAGTGAAAGATAAGTCTGAGCGTTGATGGTTAGCATTTTCTGGCTAAAATGTAACATGTAAATACAACATTAAAGTTGGAAAAATGAGCAGTTAAAGTTTCTTTCTAAGTGATAATTTATTCTTAATTAAAAAAAGTAGCTACCAAATGCTTTATTTAAAGTTTCTTGGTTTTGTGGAAATTAGGTGGTGGGGAGAGGATCTACCTTTACTTGTGGTTTTTTTTTTTTTTTTTTTTTTATAGTAACTTTCATGGCTTGCTGTCACTTAAATGAATGAATATGAGTTACCTATCTCTGGTTAGTTTGTGAACTAATTTAAGGAAGCAAACTTTTTTGCCAAATACTTTTTTCTGTCATTTTATGAAAGCAGTGTTCTGATCTCTTTTTGATGTGCTACCTTAGAATAGCCTTAACTTCAGCAGGTGTAAACAGCTGAGCTTCAATTTAATACTAATAATACTTCAGTATTAATGTATTAAAATCATAGAAACAACTAGGTTGGAAAGGACCTTTAAGATAAAGTCCAACCATTACCCAAGGACTGCCAAATCCACCACTAGATCATGTCATTAGGAGCCTCATCTACGCAGTTTTTGAGTACTTCCAGGGACAGTGAGTGTAGGGGGGATGATAACTATATTCATTGCTTCATTGTATCTTCAGTGTAAGCTTTGTTGTATCTTCTGGCATGGTAAATCTATTAGGAGCAGCTCTGCTGAGAATTGTTAGGTACAGTCACAGTGAAAGTGTTAACTTCTCAACCTTCAAACACAGGTGAAACATCTGTGTGGGAAGGTCCTGTGCTGTTGGACACCTTGTTATTTTATTATTATAAAATATATAAATATAAGAGCAATAAGTGTAAAAACTGTAACTTTTTGTGAAACAATTCCCAAAAATATATTATTAGGATGATTGATTTAATTGGTTGTTTAAAGCTGATGTTTTAGTCAAGAGTTTCAAAGCTTATTTTGTGCCCTGTGAACATGCTCTGGTGGCCGTGGAGCGGTTGGAGATAAAACACGGTTGAAATCATGTCAGTGTGGTGGTCTGCGAAGACAGACCTGCTCATTGCACCACCAGGATTATGTTGTAAACCAGATTAGGGAGGCGATCTACTGTTTGGTTGGGTTTTACGTGTTGTAATTTTGGGGCAAGGCAAAGGATTATTTTCAAGTTGGTCGTTCTCCGATTGGGGAAGAGTGGCATTCACAAGCAGGTGGGGAGGAGGGCTCTGTCAGCCTATTGAATTCAGGAGTCTGCTTCGCAGAATCTGGGTCTGAGTTACATTGAATCTTTTCTTTTTTGATACTTAGCAGCAGCGTCTGCCAACGTGTGTTTTGCCAGCCTTTCCGATGATGTCTAATAGCTGTTGAATTGGATACTGTTTCTAGTTACAGATGGGTGAAAATCACTTCAGGCCATCCTGAACTATTGATTGCTTTGTATTACTGCATTGAAGACCTGTAAAAATAAATTGCAGAATCTTAAAGAGCAAATCTATTTTTTTTTTCCAGGTTAACTTCTGATAAAAAGGAGAGAAATTGTAGTTAAAATTTAATTACGTTGTGGTGCAAGTAAAAATATTCATACTACCCAAAGAATGTTTATGTATGAGACTTTTTTTTTTTCCTCTGGACTTCTTATTTAGTAGCAAATAAGTGGCTGTAGCTACTATTTGTGTTGACATTCTATTACCTTTTTTTTTTTTTTTTTTTTTTTTTTTTGAAAACCAGAAAAAAAATGTTTTAGTGGCTTTCCTTTGGAACTGATTTGAATTACTGTTCTGTATAATTCACCTGGATGGTTTTTAAAAATGTTTTCATTCACACAAGTCCTAAGGTCTATATGATTTGTTCAGCTGTTACCAAATTCTTTACTAGGTGATTAAAACCCTTTAGCAGAGGAAGCAATACCAAATAATGTTCCCAGACATGATTACTTGGGGGTTTAATTTTATTATTTTTTTAAAGGTACAGCTTTTTAGTTTTTTGTGTGTGTGTGTTTTTTTTTTTTTGCTAGCAAGCAAAGGGACAAATGTGTGGAACCTGCTTTGTGAGAAACTTCATTGGGACTAAATTCTTGATTTCAAACAAATTATAGTGCTTAGAATAATTTTAAAATGGGTTTAACTTGTGGAGAATTAAGTTCTGTTGGTTCCTGCCAATTTTAAGATGCTGCTCTTTTTCAATACTTAGTTCTCATGGAAATAAAGAGTGAAATCATGAGGAGATAATGACAACAGATTGTGGAAGTGAAAGTGAAATTGTACTGGAGTTTTTTCACATGCAATATCTGATTAGCCTGAAAATTCTTCTGTTTCATAAGATAGAAATAGCATATAACGTGCATAAATATGAAGGACTGATAATACAGCAGTGTACAGGGGAATGTTAAGCTTGCAAAGAAAAGGACTTTCACATAAGCTGTTAACCTGAGTTTTTGATGTGGGGAATTCTCTTTTCTTTAGATTTTATGAAAGTTGAGGGAGATCATATTGATGTTAAAGCTTTTGCTCTAGCGGAATGAATAAAATGATCAGGAAAAACGTTAGTGTGCACTGAATTAAAAATATTAGTTATACATTTGGTATTAAACAAAACACGATGTCTTTGAGGGGGAGTAATCTTATAAAGTAAGAAATAATGCAGATGTGACAGCTCTATACAAGCATTGCCTTAACTTTCAGGTAGTACTTGCTTTAATTGTTGGTAAGACTTTTAAATAGCTGTTAATGTAATACCCATGTTTCCTGAAATGTGTGTTTCGATGTGAGATCATAATGTTTTTGTTTGGTCTCTGGGAGGCTGATTAATTTAAGTAACAAGTTGGTTTTAGAAAATCAGCTTTTTAGTATGCTTAACTACCATGATTTGTCATTTGCAAAATCAAAGGAGGGATAATATTTATTATTTAGAGGAAAAGTTACGTATATATCAATGTAAAACATTTAATACTGAAAGTAACCTTTAGAGCTTTTAAAATACAGGTTTAAGTAGTGTATTCTTTTTAAACCTGTGAAGTATATAATCAGCAAGACTAGATGTTCTTAAAATGTGGCTATCTTAAATGTTAAAATATATAATTTATTCTACAATACTGAATGTTTGAGATTTTTTTTTTAAATGGCTACCTGTTGTTGCTGCTGTCAGTTAAAAAATTTTAACTATATGGGTGTAGCCTGCCGTAATCACCGAATCCAGACACTTGTATGTTTACACAAGCCCAAGTTTAGTTTTGAAACCCTTAGAATTACTATCCGTAGAGCTCAAATTTTCCTCAAAAAATGCTGTTTTAAAATGTGCACATTGCAAATGTGTGCCCATTATGAAAAGCTGCATGACTATTTTGCATCCAGAAAGCTCACCTAGTTCTCACAATATGATGGTAACTTTGCTTTTGTGTTTCTTCTGAAGTTCTTTTGTATGGTGGGCTCTCTTGTGATGTTGAAATGTGGGGGATTGACTTGAGTATCATCCTTTTGCTTGAGGTTTACCTCCATATCTGCCTGGATTGCTTGAAAACTGCAAGGCAAGGATGCTATGAGGGCTCTTGATTTCACTGTTTACTAGTAAATGAGGTCCGTGCAGTTTTAACCCATTCTGGGTTAGTTTTACTTGAGGCTTACATACTTATTTAGTGAAATACTTATATGAAGTTAAGTGTCATGTTAATGAGACATGAGTGATGTGGAGAGAATCTTGTTTGCATCCTTCATACTCAAGCTTGGCAAAGTCTAGCACAAACCTAATAATCTCCCCACACCTACCTCATGAAGCAAGGCCAATGTTGTATATAGTATTGCCAACATAAATTGATCTGACACCATTCATCTACCCACATGGTTATAGTAGCCAGCAGAGAAGTCAGCTTAAAGCTAACTGAATGTTGCTAATGGGCCCAAAATATGTTAGAACCTCTTATATGTGTGAGTGTTCCGAGTGTGTGAAGGCAGCTGATGTAAAAAATCATGCTTTGTAGTAACTTGTACCCCTGCAGTCAATATTTGGAGTTGGAGAAAGGTAATTCTATCCTTGTCCATAATACCACAGATTTAATACAAATTGATATGTGATGTAAAAACTAACAGTAGCCTTAACTTTCTAGTTTCCTAGTATGTGTCTGTTGTCTGTTTCTCTGAGAAAAAGTAATTTTAAAATGTTTTTGTTTGGTTTGGTTTCTGTCAGTAACTTTATCTAATTGCCTTTATTAGTCCCGTTACAACCCAGGGATCACAAACACAGCAACTGCAGAAGCATTATGGCATTACCTCACCTATCAGTTTAGCTGCCCCCAAGGAGTTTGACTGCATGCTTACCCAGAAATTAATTGAAACCTTAAAACCTTACGGTGTATTTGAAGAGGAAGAAGAATTGCAGCGCAGGTGAGTAAATGCTTACTTTAGCAGTGATTTTCTCCTCTCTTGAGGTTCATGTAGTCGAACCTGAAATACTCCAACATGCTTACCTTCTTTCAAATACTTTCTTAAAAGCCTAATAGAATATTAAGCTTAATTTTTTCTTATCTTAAAAAGAATACCTCAGAACAGATAAGTGAATTAAAATTACCTTTAAATTTTGGAGGCTGATTTGCCTTTTTTTTTCCTGCCTTTTTTTTTCTCCCTTCATAATAGTTTTGTTGTAGTGACTTTTCTACTTTAATTCCTTATTAAGCTTTCTAGAATTTTTTTTCTCTCAGTACTGCTTCTTACTGTTTTTAGGTGCGTGTGTTCTATGAATGAAGGCTTTATTTTGGAAGTGAGCAAAACATATGTAAAATGTGTGTAGGCCTTGCATGCTTGTAATTTTTCTGAGTTTAAATCACTTTAAAGTCTTTAACGGGGAAAAGATAGTGGGAATGTTGTAAGGCTGACTTTGAGAGGGTGTGTGTATATAAAGCAATACCTGTAATCAGTTCTGTGGCATTCCTGTAGTTGAATGACTGTGTAATGATTATCACGGTCTCAAAAAATTTCTTTTGAGACTTAGTTTTGTCAAAGTTCATGACCTGTGATTCTGCTGTTTTATCAACAGGATTCTAATTTTGGGAAAATTAAATAACCTGGTAAAGGAATGGATACGGGAAATCAGTGAGAGCAAGGTATGGATGTATTTACATGGAACTGCTCATACTGAGACTGCTGTAGGAAGATAATTCCAAAATACGTTCCTACTCTAAATGAGATGAATTTTAGATTTGGGCATCTAGTTTAATAAAAATGGAAAAATAAATAAGATCTGTGTGTAGCAGCTTTTGTTTCCAGGCAGTGTTCACCTTCAAAGTAGAATGTTGTCAAAGAAAGAAACTGATAAACACTGGAAAAAATTGTTGTAGTTGTAATAATAATTTTCAGTTGTTCCCTTGTCTCCCTGGGTAGAAATGCAGCTTAACTTTTTTCTGTCAAAACATATGTGTATAAATTATGTTAATTACACGCTTAGATTGTTTGGTTTTGTGAAGCAGTGCTATATCATAAAATGGACTTCTTGCAGCTTTATGATCTGCAGTCCTTAGTGTTACTCCTGTAATGTTACTTTTTGAGACTCTAATAATGATAGTAGCGGTTTTGCCAGGTTGTAGTCCTCCACATCTCCATACACATGCCTTTTTTTGAATGATTATAGACTTGTAAAAAGTTGTAAAGATGGAGGTGACGCTTTTAGGGGTAAACCCCTAATTTTTTAAGCTACTATGCTTAAAATATATTTGGGATTTTATTTCTTCTGTACACTTATGAAATGGAAATTTATATATGAAAAAGATTATGGGTGGGGGCAATCCTTGAAAACAAAATAATGAGAGTATCTTAACTGGTGTAAGACAGGAAACTACTTAAATGTACATTGCAAAATAATTATTTTTTTTAATTATCTTTTGTTGTGTAACCATTAGCGTAGGGCTTCAGATTGTAACATTGCATCCTGTTATGAAGGGGTAACTATCTTTGCCCACAGTACTGTGGGTTCAAGAGCATTTTTGAAGATGCTAATTTAGGAACTTTAGTAGATGTACCTGAAGAATTTTAACATAAGTACCTCTCCCAGTCCCAAAATTTTATACAGAGATTGTAGCATGGGTGTCTCTGCAAGTAATTTAATAAACACTGATATTGAAAATGGTAATATTTTTTCACTCTAAGTTGCAATTAATCATAAATTTCTAAGTCAGTCTTAAAAAGTCTGTGTGTTAAGCAAAATGTGTTCCAAGTTCTTAATATTTTAAAGCTGTTGACCTTGAAGTGTAGGACTGCTGAACAGTTACCAATTTTGAGGCAGTAATGTGTAATGTAGTTGAAATGTTGCAGGTAGTTCCCAAGTGGTAAACTTAACTTCCATCTTTTCTGTAAATATGAAGATTATTAATTCAGTAGTAACTATACCTTAAAACACATAATTTTGTGGAATATTTTTACTTTTGTTTGAAAATAAATTGTTGCTTGTTTGTTAAAACTTGTTAAGGTAAAATAACCAATTTTGTTTGCTCTGTTTAGAATCTTCCGCAATCTGTAATAGAAAATGTTGGAGGAAAAATTTTTACGTTTGGATCCTATAGATTGGGGGTTCATACGAAAGGTAACATTTATTATTAAAAACTCACGTTTTTGAGCTAATGACGTAGCTGTCAATGCCACCACCCCTAAGTAACAGAAACTTTCTGTATTTTGAGGTGGTGTTAGATTTTTAAATTTGTCACCTGTTTTTACTTTTTCTCATAAATAGAATAAATATATTTCTGTATTATGCTTTTGTGATGGGCTAGGAAAGAGATAAAAAAGTTGGAAAGTATTTAAAAATCAAGTAGTATACTAGGAGTTTCATGGTTTGCTCTTTAAAAATTACTACAAATCTTCCACAACTGCAAGAAGAATGTATGTATGCATTCAGTATGCTCTATGGCCGTGAACTTTTGTATGTGATTTGACCTAGTGTTCCTGAAGAAAAGCTGTTCTACAGGAAGAGAAATTATTTTTTCCTGTTTTTTTAAATAAAAGAAGTCTGGCTGATGCTGGAGCTACACACATGCGAAGTGTGAATAACTTGTGCTAATAAACAATTTCAGGTGCTGATATTGATGCCCTCTGTGTTGCACCAAGACATGTTGAAAGAAGTGACTTTTTCACATCGTTTTATGAAAAACTGAAACAACAAGAAGAAGTAAAAGATCTGAGGGTATGTGAAGTGTCCGATACAGCTAGTTGAACTGATGATGCTGCTGCAAAGTTAGGGAAAGATAATGCGTTAAATAACTAAATAGAGCTTTACTGTTAAAGGCTTGCAGTGGATTTTTATTTAACCTGCAGCAAAGCCTATCACCATAATTGAAATAGAGATTCTTCTGGTTTTCCTGTTTCCACTTAATAGAGATAGTAATTTTAAAAAATCTGCATGGCAGAATGATGTCCTAGGATGTGTGCTAGAATTGCAAAATTTCTGCTTGTTCTCTAGCTGCAGGCAAATGCAGATGTGTTAGCTTGGGAAGGATCAGGACCAAAAGTGTCTGATTGAAGTTCTGAAGTATCCCATTATGCTGATGGTTTTGTAATTTCATGCTTCATATAGACAATGACAGTGGTTCATATTAACTAAACATTCTATATTGTCTGTCAGCTGTGCATTTGAAATTGCAAGCTACATTTTTAGTGTGTCCAATTATTAGATGTTTTGTAAGACTTTCAGGATGGTAAGATAATTTCTCTTGTAGGAATGCAAGGCACACTGGTGTACAGTATTTTGTTTCTATTATACATAAATGACAAGCCTCCTTAGGTCAACTGGTAGGAACTTTAATCTTAATGTTGGTTTGAGAAAATTTAATTTTCTCTACTGCAGTTACTTTTTGTTTGTGTGGTTTTTTTTTTTTTTGGTTTTTTTATTTTTTTTTTTTTTGAATGAAGGGAGTTTTTGGCAAGTTTAAAACTTTGTTTAGTTGTGCTCCCATAGAAAAAATGAAACTCTCTCTGCAATATTCTCCCACCCTTTGCATCCTGTAGTTGGTAACTACCAGGGCAGTACAAACATCTGGTGGTAATACGATTATTGAAACAATTGTTTTGAATGGTTTATTATCTGAACACTTCTAATAATCTTAAATCCACATCCTATAATTAAGAGGATTCTGATTTGCAGATTTCCGATTACTTTGCTGTAAACTGTGACTTAAGCTGAAGTTGATTTAGCAGCAAGGTGGATCAGTGTACACTCTTCAGTGTAGCCCTGCAGTGATACAAATAACTTTTTAGGTTAGGGTGTCATAACACTTTAAATCATTCCAGCTAGATAGAAGAAAGTTTGTACATCTTTACCTAACTTAGGCTTTCTTAATGGTTACTCTAGTGAATGACTCTGAAAGACTTGTGAATATTATATTTTGCTTAGGATCCATCCTGACATCCAGTAACATTAAGGTAACCTTAACTAAGGTTAGGTGCATAGGATAGTGTTGTCTCCTCTTGTTAACTCTTAAAACCACGTTAAGTCCCTGCAGTTCCTGAATTACTTATTAGGAGGTATGCAGTGTTTTTTTTCCTTTTATGAAAGCAGTGCTCTGCAAATCTGCATTTAGTTTGGATGCTCAGTTCAGGAAGGTTGTGGCAGAGTAGGCATCAAGTTCCATTGTTTCATCATGGATACAGTTTGTCAAAGTACCTTATTAATGACCACATTTATAAAAGATGCTCGAGCTCTGGTGACAAAGTGACTTGCAACTGGTTTAGGTGATGTTAAGACTATGTAGTTACACAGTTGTCTCCTTGTCACTTCTCATAAGATACTGACTGGAGAAGCCATAGAAGGGAGATGCCTCTTGGAGTAAGAATTCTCTCTAGGCTGACCTTAGAGAGTATGTGAGGAGTAAAACATTTGATCATGTCCTACATGTAGAGAGAAGAGAGTTAGACCTTCAGGTAACATCATCAGAGCTGGTTGGTATGAGTTTGGAATATAATTAACATCTAGACAGCTGTAGGATGTAGTAGATCAGGGCTTGCTAAGTAAGTCCGTAATGGTGGAGGAGACATTACTGACAAAAATCAACCTGAAGCTAAAAAAGAAACATCTATATAATTAGCGTGTCAGTGTGGTTGTTTAGACCTGCTTGTGTTATCTGTGCTGAAAATAAAATGCAACTTTTTCTCCTCCAGGCTGTTGAAGAAGCTTTTGTCCCAGTTATTAAACTTTGTTTTGATGGAATAGAGGTAAATATCTTTTATTTTGTTTTGGTAGAGCATTGTTAAAATGAAGTTTTTAAGATACCTGTAACTTATGTAGTATTCATTAATGAGTGCTGTTAAAATGATTCTCCTAAGTTCATGACAATAGTGCTCAGTTGTGTCACTTAAGGTAGGGCTTTAAGACTAAACCAGGTCTTTCTTGATGCACTTAGATCTTCATATAGGATATCTCCCTGTTCTTTTAGGCACTGCTACGTGCTAATACTGATTAGTTTACTGATCTGCAGAATACTAGTATTGGCATTATTAAGACTTAATAGAAGCTATATTAATAATGTGGCTTCAATAATTTTTTGGCCGCTAATTATTGTCAGAACCTTAAATTTGGATTTGTTTCAGTGTCTTTACTATAGCAAGTGTGATTTTTCATCTTTTTCAAGAACGTACTGCTGCAGGCAGACAGGGTATCCCCTTAGTCCTGATCTCTTCAGATGTCTGTAAACATGTGACCCAAACAGTTGTTTTGGTGTCTGTAGCCTAATGGATTAGCTATCTTGGAGTGATCAACTGTTTAACTTGATTTTTACTATTTTGGGTGAAGTTGCTGAGCATACAAGAATATTGCTTTCAAAAGATACTCTGTTCATCTTCCTCAGCTTGGTTTATAGCTAACTTTATGACAAGACAAAAACATATAAACTGTCCATACACACAGTTCTTCAGACTTGTAGCTAGATTATGTCATGCAGCAACTGGGGGTGGTATAAGAATGGTATTTTACAGCGGGGAGAGAATTCCCATGTGTCCTGCGTTCAGCAGTAGCAGTCATTTTTCTCTTTCTTAGTAGCTGCTGTGGTGCAGTGCTGTGTTTTTCACTTTCGGCCTGGGAGCAGCACTGATAACGCTGATGTTTTTAGCTGCTGCTTAGAATGTTTAGTCTGACCAAGGACTTTCTGAGTCTCATGCTCTGCCAAGGAGGAAGGGAAGCCAGGAGGAAGTAGAGACAGAACACCTGACCCAAACTGACCAAAGAGGTATTTCATACCACAGCACATCATGCCCAGTATATAAACTGGGGGCAGTCACCCAGAAGAGTTAGATCACTGCTGTGTCAGGCTGGGTATTGGTCAGCAGGTGGTGAGCGGTTGTATTCTCTTCCCTTGTTGTTTCCCTTGTCATTATTATTACTGGTGGCAGCAGTGGTTTGTGTTATATCTTAGTTACTGGTCTGTTCTTATCTCAGCCCGTGGGAGTTATATTCTTTCGATTCTCCTCCCCATCCATCTGGGAGCGAGGGGGGGAAGGGAGGCGAAATGAGTGAGTGACCTGTGTGGTTGACTGTGCTCAAAGCACGGCAGTTCTTTTTGGTGCCCAGTATGGGGCTCGAAGGGTTGAGATAACGACAGATCCAACTGGAGTGTGTCTGATCATATTTGTGATAAGCATTTATTGTTTTGGATTAATAGTCACTCGTCACAATGCTGTTTTATTGGCTCTCAAAAGTTGTTGCTCTTGATCTCACAGGTTCAGCATGTTGTACCTTACTTACAGCTGGCAGTCTTAGTGTTTATCGGATGGGGGGCTTGGGCTAAGCTTCTTGTTTCATTGTACTTTATGGTAATGAGTTGTAACATGGGCAGGCTCCGGCATCAGGGTGAGATGGATGTGGCCATGGACTTGTACCTGGCCCTCCTCCTCGCCTCCGTCTTTGTGAGGCTGTGGGGAGCCGAGGGGGAGAGGCCTCGGGAGCCACCGGCAGCTAAACCGGCCCAGGGGAGTGGCCCTAGGGACCAGGAGGCCAAGAGGGAGCGGCTGCTGGTGGAGGAGGTCAGGGCGGTCAAGGAGGGGAAGGAGGTGACTGCTGAGCAGCGGGAGGAGGCAGCGGCGAAGCTGAGCCCCACGGTCAAGCCCAGCCCTGTGGTGGCCGAGATCATCCCCCTGCAGCAGCCCGCAGAGCCCCACGAGCCCGAGGCCCAGGAGGATGCAGGAGACCATGCAGCACTTCCCAGCAAGGCAGAGGAGGAAGATCTGGACTCAGAAAAAGAGAAGCTGGTGGTGAGAGAGCCGGCAAGCACAGCAGCTACACCAGCCCCAGGGACAAGTACAGCAGCCTCATTTGAGAGTGCTGAAGGTTTTGAATGGCCTTTGGGGTGAGACTTGTCTGCTGATTGTGATGGGAATCACCATGTTGGCACACATACAGAGTGTGTCTTACCCACAACCATTTCATCTGATCTCGAAAGTTAAGTGAAGTCGTGTTTGGGTCTTGTCTGGGATTAGATGACGATATAGGAGGACCAAGAGATTTTCCCCAAGGCTGGACAGTCATGAGTGGCAGGGTGTGTGGGACTGTATGGGTAAGTATCTAGTCCATTGGGCCCTTCCAGTGCTTTGGAAGCATCAGAGATGGAAGGCAGCTGTATGGAGTCCCCAGCAACAAAGTGCAGAAACTGCTGAAGGGGAGGGTGAATTAGTTTGAGCCTGGTGGGCCCATGACACTTCAGGCCGTCAGGGCAGAGATGCAATGTACAGGTGGACTCATGATCGAGGGTGTCATGGGTTCAGCAGCAGCAGTCATTTTTCTTCTTGGTAGCTGGTGCAGCACTGTGTTTTTAATTTCGTGCCCAGGAGCAGCGCTGATAACACCAGTGTTTTCAGTTACTGCTTGACAATGTTTTGGGCTGGCCAAGGACTTTGAGTCTCATGCTATGCCAGGGAGGAGGGGGAGCCGGGAGGAAGCAGAGACAGGGCGCCTGACACAAACTGACCAAAGAGCTATTCCATGCCACAGCACGTCATGCCCAGGATGTAAAATACTGGGGGCAGGAACCCGGAAGGGGCTCTCTCTCTCTCTCGGCTCGGTCGGGCGGCGAGCGGTTGTATCCTTTTCCCTTGTATTTGCCTTGTCATTATTATTATTATTGGTGGTAGCAGTAGTGATTTGTATTATATCTCAGTTACTGGACTGTTCTTATCTCAGCCCGTGGGAGTTACATTCTTTTGGTTCTTCTCCCCATTTCCCCCCCATCGGAGTGGGGGGGGGGGGAAGGGAGGGAGAAGTGAAATTTACAGCTTAAACCACGACAGGGGGATGGACTTAACAGTGGACACTCTTGCCCAAGGTTATTCACGAGTGTGAACACTGCACACAGCCTCTCCTCCTCTGAAGGACTATTACAAGAGATGGAGCCTGACATCATGGACCTGATTGAGTCAGCTTTATAGATATTGGTCCATGCACTAAAGAATGATCTCTGTGTGTGTGTGTGTGTGTGTGTGTGTATGTGTATGTATATATATGTGTATATATATGAGATAAGAGTGATGGTATATTGAAAATGTGGGATCTCAGCATGATGTGAATGGTATGGAATAAGGGGTGGATACTGTCCTGGATTCAGCAGTAGCAGTCATTTTTCTCCTTAGTAGCTGGTGCAGTGCTGTGATTTTGACTTTCAGCCTGGGAACAGTGCTGATAACACTGATGTTTTTAGCTGCTGCTCAGTGATGTTTACTCTGACCAAGGACTTTCTGAGTCTCATGCTCTGCCAGGGAGGAGGGGGAGCTGGGAGGAAGCAGAGACAGGACACCTGACCCAAACTGACCAAAGAGGTATTCCATACCACTGCATGTCATACCCAGTATATAAACTGGGAGCAGTCACCTGGAAGAGTTAGATCACTGCTGGGTCAGTCTGGATATTGGTCTGACACATGACGTGACTTGAAGAGCTGTAGTATTGTGTACAGGACTGGGCACTTCTCTGTCAACTTTAGTTAAATC
The DNA here is from genome assembly GCA_017639245.1 of Myiopsitta monachus. Classification (NCBI taxonomy): domain Eukaryota; kingdom Metazoa; phylum Chordata; class Aves; order Psittaciformes; family Psittacidae; genus Myiopsitta; species Myiopsitta monachus. The sequence continues at coordinate 43,199,571 of CM029924.1, forward strand.
TCTGCCTTGCATTTATAATGGTCATTAGTTAGGGTAATGGCAGTTTTTGAGTCTCAGGAAGATGAACCACCTCCTTTGCCCTCATCTATCCAGCTTTACTTATTTGCATTTTCGCTGATGTGTCAGTTGATGCTTAGGCAAAGACATGCATTTTCTCCAACTGAGAGGGATGTGCAGAGAAATGTGGTATTGTGCAATAAGGTAGCCAGTGACTCATCTGTGTTAGCCATTTTATTACTTTCCATATACAATTGGGTATTGGGAACATTTTTCTGGAGAATCTGTTTTTTGTTTGCATAGCTTAGATATTAATTATAAATACTGAAATTTTCCATAGGGATCTTTGGTTGGTTGGTTTGTGGATTTGATAATTTTTTTTTTTTTTTTGGGAGGGGGTTGGGTTTGTGTTTTTTTTTTTTTTTGTTGTGTGTTTTTTTTTTTCTTTCAGTCCCATTTAAGTCAGTGCTGTCTCTCCTTGTTTTAAAAATGAAATTCAAAATACAGGCACAAATAGTGTAATAAAAAGGGTTATCTGCTATTTGTGTGCTATAAGGGTAGTAGTATCTTGCTTCAAAATAGTAATTTATAATGGATTCTGATCAGAGTTATGACTGGGACTTATCCCGTGTTGCTGTGACAGCAAATGAAAGTTCTGTAGCCTTGAATGCTAACTCACAAGCACTCTTTTTATATATACAAATGTTGTTGGATCGCAGTTTCTGATGGTTGTGTTTATGCCCAGAATGTCGATATCGGAATATTTTCATTTAATTTTCCTTTTCCTGATCCAGACAAAAGGTGTCTGAAGTTATTCTGTCTGTGAAGAAAACCTTAGAACTGAGGGAAAGAAGATTAGTTGTGTGGTGATCCTGTCAGTTAAACTTAAGAAGTTTCTGCCAGTACTAGTTTTTACGCATGCTTTCTATGTTCTTGCTGAAAATAAACAAGAAATTTGTTGCTTTTTTTTTTTATTTGCTCTTCCTGTCGAAAAATTACTTACACACACAAGAAGTCATAGGTCAGGCTATTAATTTATTTATTTGAAAAATGCTTTTACTTTCAAGGAGCTTTGACTCTTCAGAGATCCTAGACCTTCTAGATATAATAGAGCTTTAATCTGAAGTTAATTTTGAACTTGTTTTACATCGGGAAGTAGTACTACTTGATAAAAGTAGGTTAAAGAATTAATTGTACAGAAGAACAGTTTTCTAATGTCTTATCTCTTTTTTTTTTTTTTTCTTTCCAAGATTGATATTTTGTTTGCAAGATTAGCACTGCAAACTATTCCTGAGGACTTAGACCTACGAGATGATAGCCTACTTAAAAATTTAGACATTAGATGCATACGGAGTCTTAATGGTATGTATATATACGGTTTTGTGTATAAATTTCTCATCTGATCTTTTAATAAGTGTCCTAGGTTTTTTGATACAGTAATTCAGTTACGGACTTGTCTGAAAGTGTAGCAACTCTGTATCTGGAAATGAAGTCATAGCCAGTTTTATTTAACTTTGGAAAGGACGGTTGTTTCTTATTGACATAAGATCTTTATAAATTTTTTTTCTTTAATTTGGGTAGTAAGTGGTGCTGTGTAGACGTTAATGGGATTTTCAAGGCTCTGGTTTGGATCAATATTTCTGTAAATAAAGATATGCAAGGGTTGGGGTTTTTTTGTGTGGTTTCTTTTTGTGTGTGTGTGTGGTTTGTGGTTTTTTGTTTTGTTTTGCTTGGGTTTTATTATTTTCTCTGTGTTTTAATATGCATAAACAACATCAAATTGCTTCAGTGATAAATTTGGGCTATCAAAATACTATGAGTTTGAGGGCAGGTCTTTTGTAGCTTACCAGCTTTGTAATGCTTAGCTTTTCTATAATACTGCAGCTTAAAAAATGTTTTATATCTAGGATGGCAGGAGCTTCGGCCTGGGTGCGGTTTGGTGGGAAAGAGGAGCATGTTAGATAGCACTGATTTCTTTTATGAGCTGAAAATTATTTGAGATTACCGCAGCAACTTGGACTGTTCTGTGAGATTCACATTTGTGCTGTCTCTAGAATTCATGCTGCTTCCTTCCTTTGAAAGGAATTCCTAGTATTAGATAACACTATTTTCTTGTAGCCAGTTCTCTCTAACTATTTAGTAACAATTAACAACTACTTATTCCTGATTAAAAAAAAAATAAGAAATCAAGCTGTTAATATTGTCATATGTAATGTTACTCTTAAGCCTGAAAATATCCCATCAAAATAATGATACTTGTATGTTTAAAACCTTTTCTTTTTAGCCTGTTTTCATAAATTCAAACAAAGCGTTGACGTATGACTTCAGGTTTTCTGTAGATCCATGAAGGACTCATGTTTTCTTAATTTTTCTGTGTGTTCTATGTTATGCTGCATGTAATCCTGTATTTAAAACTCGTTAAACAGCTTATGCAGTTCGTTAGTAACAGAAAATCAAGTTGTAGTTCAAAACCGTAACTATACGTGCATGAATTGTCTAGGGTGCTGCTAATGAGCAGTAAGGGGAAAAAAAAGCCTTCTAATTCAAAATGAAAGGAATGATCAAAATACAAAATGTGTTTCTGGCATGCTGGTCTAAGGCTTGATAGCTTTGAAGGTGAGGGAAAGTAAGCAAGCAAAAAAACTTTGGAGGCAGCAAGTGTAATGGATTCTTTCTTTTGGTAGGTTGCCGGGTAACCGATGAAATTCTGCATCTAGTACCAAACATTGACAACTTCAGGTTAACACTGAGAGCTATCAAACTGTGGGCAAAACGTAAGCAGTTTTATTCCAAAAATTGTAAAGCTTTTTTAACTCTTGCAGTTACTAATGCCTTTCTTCTTTTGTCTCTTTCCTTTTCAATCCACAGGCCACAACATCTATTCCAATATACTAGGTTTCCTTGGCGGTGTTTCCTGGGCTATGCTAGTTGCAAGAACTTGCCAGCTTTATCCAAATGCAATAGCATCAACTCTTGTACATAAATTTTTCTTGGTATTTTCTAAATGGTATGTTTTTTGTTTTGGTTTGGTTTGTTTGGTTTTTTTTTTGTTCTTTTGTTTTAAATCTAGATTACACTAAAATAAAATTGTTTGTAGACACTAAATTTTAGTCCTGTTTTCATGGTATCATTTTCAGGTGTTACCAGATTAAGATGTAGTTATAAGCATTGTTCTTACTGACAATTGCTAGCTTTTTTCAATCAGTCATCCAACATACTGTGTTCTTAAAGTATCCACCCAGTTTTTGATCAAAATTTTCCAGGTATTTGTTGTAACTCAGCATTACTTTTTAGATGGAGTATTTACACAGTGCAGAATAAGAGCAGATGCCCCAAAATTTCAAGTCTTTTAATATTCAGGTACTTGGACAGTGGAAAAGAGGTGTGTCAATATCTGGTTTAGGCATGTAGAACCAGTGGCAAAAGTGTGGGTTATATTTTTTTATTTTGCCAGTGCAGAGAAGTAGGTGTTTTGCAGTTACGTATGGCTTTATACTCCTGAGCTAGTTTCCTCAGAAAGATCATTAGAATAACTCTGATGGGAACGATGGAACATTCCAAGTAAATTTAGAATGAATAGGATGAGAGTGCACTTTGCAGATTACAAGTGAATACTGGGTTTTTTTTTTGAAAGGACATGTCTCTACCTACTGTCGTCATGAGACTGACACATTTTAAGGATCATTGCACGAAGTTGTTGCTTTACTTCAAGTATAGTGTGTTTCCTTCTTAACATGAAGGTAATTTCCAGTTTCTTGAATCCATAGGCTTTATAGCCTTTTTGGGGTACCTAGTGTTTAGTAGTATCTTGCCGCACAAACCTAGTAGAGGAAAACTGGTTGCAAGCTTTGTTCACTGTATTCCTTATTCTGCTATTCTGTTTTATATATGCATAGCATAGGAGCATTAGCGTACAAATACCAAGAGATTAACTGACTTCTGCTTCTTTATAAGAAAACTTATGGGAGTAGAGTTGACTTGAAGAACTGAAGTGTTGCCTCTCTTTCTAGTGTTTCATTCAGCATGGATTCTTTTTTACTTGATTGGATTTTTTATTTTTATTTTTTTAAATACATATGCCTTGTAATGATGCTTGTAATGCTGTAACCATGCTGGTTGTTTCTTCTGTAGTTTGTCCGTGAAATGGCTAGGTTGAAAATGGACCCAGTGTCCATCTTCACAGTGGAATTTCTCTTTGCTAGGTGTATTTCAAGAAGAAATGAGGGGAGTTTTAGTTCCATAAGCCAGTAGTTATGAAATTCCTAAGACTACAAAAAAAATTAAAAATTGTTCTAATGGGCTGGAGAAGCTAATTACAGATGTATCGTAGTTCAGTAATACAGCTTATGTAGAGAACTTCAGTTAAACCAGCTTAGTCTTACACAAATGGTGCTTTACCTTGAGAGCAGAGTTAAGAAGGATCGTGTTCAAAAGTATTGTTTGTTGAACATACATGGTTGTATCCAATAGTCTTATTCAGTGCTACGATCTTTTTGAACAGGGAATGGCCAAATCCAGTGCTATTGAAACAGCCAGAAGAATGCAATCTTAATTTGCCTGTATGGGACCCAAGGGTTAGTGTATTATTTCTTCCCCTATAAGTCACACTGTGCAATAAATTCAGTTGCTTAAAAAATCCTAGGTGAACTTCATTTTGGGTTTATTAAATGTAATATTTTGGTATTATGTCTTCTTTATAATTAACCTCTAGTTCTCCTGAATATGGAACAAAGCTTATCTTTCTAAACCGACCACTGGAAGCATACTTGCTGAACAATGTACTTTTTACTCCCAACTTTTGCAATAAGTGATCTTAATAAATACTTGACCTAATTAGATATGCGCCTTAAAGCAATTTTTTTAAAAACTGCTTATCTTAAAATGGTTTGCTTCTAACTGAAAACCTGTTACTTTTACAAGCCTATTGAGTTCACTTTGGTTCAGTCAGAGCTAGATATGTTCAGTTCCATACGGCTGTAGTAACGTCTTTTTATCTTGAGCCAAAGAAGATCATAACTTGAAGACTTCAAGTTGCTTTGTGTATTATTTATAAAATTTGATCTCCATATTTGTGGCACTTGCATTAAGGGCAGTGGACATTAATGTCCTTCAGGCAGTCAGAGGAACAGCTTGCAGCACAGCTCATGTTCTGTGGTTTCAGTAGGGCTCAGTGTGAATATGTTTGATGCTGTTTAGTGAATTTTAGAACAGTTGCTGTTCAGCTCATCTTTTTTTGGTGAATAAAGTAAGCACCAAAGTTTGAAGTTTATGCCCTGTTGTACTTCAGATCTGTTTTTCTGGTTGACAAAAGTCCATGTTTAAATAATGTGAGACAGCTGAAGTGTTCTCGAGTTTTGCTGTTATTCTTGCAATGGGGGTTTGAGATCAGTGTGATGGGAACTGCTTCTGTTGTAGTAGCTAATAAGCAAAGTGGGGTAAGTTAATGTGAGCATTTTATCTTTAATTTACTATCTACAAGAATGCTACCCTAGTGCTATTTAAAATGTATTTTGCATGTGTGTATCTTTCACTCTTCCCCACCCCCCCCGTGCTGTTTAATAAAAGATATGCTAATGCAAGTGATGCTTCTGTCAGGTTTCCTACAGCTTCTTAAGTTAGCTCTTTGTTTTCAGTAGCATTACAGAAATAAAGTATAAGATATTTTTTTGCAAGATCTGAAGATAGTTGTTCTTTTGAAGGTGCTCATGTGGTGATAAGGTATCCTTGTTTTGATGTGCTCCCAAGCTAATTTCTGTTAAGGAGAGGAATTGTTCTGTTCAGTTGGCATTTCTGGACTGAGAAATGCCTGCAAGTTCATCTTGATGTGCCAACAGGTTACAGCCCTCCCCACATCACTGAGGTTCAGTATGATGTCCTTTGAAAGCATTATTCTTGTTTTCTAAACTTTCTCTGAACTGTTGGTAAATTTAACCTTGTCTGCAAGCTAAAGTCTCTTAGAATTTAAGACTTGGTTGTAGTAAAGGGAGAAATCCAAATTTGTTAACTCATGTGTATGCTTGAAGAAAACTGATTGGCTGTTGTTATGTATAGGTAAACCCCAGTGATAGGTACCATCTTATGCCTATAATTACACCAGCATACCCACAGCAGAACTCTACCTACAATGTGTCCGTTTCCACACGGATGGTCATGGTTGAGGAATTTAAACAAGGTAAGTATTATCTTATGTCTCTAAAGAAATGTGTTCAAATGGCTTTAAAACAGTTCCATTGTGGGTATGGGTTGTGAGGAGGGAGGTGGGAGGATGTTCAATAGCATCTTGGTGTGAGATTGTCTTTGAGGGAGGTAGAACTTGGCCTGTTAGAAGCTTCTGTGGCTTAAAATTCCATATTCAGTAAAGACTTTTACAGACCTGTCCTTCACTCTTAGAAACTGAGGGTAATTAGTTAGAATGCCTTGTTTGTTGATTTTAGTGGCTTTAGATTGTGTCATGTCCCGATGAAGATAAGTGTGGTAATCCAATCATGGCCATTTTGGGGTCTAATTTAAGGCATATACTTGCTTAGAGATAAGTCCTGTAGTTTTTTCCTAGTAATATACTTGGATAATTACAGTAAATAAAGGACGACATTATCAAAGGAGGAAGTAGACTTGATGAAGACAGCAACTACCAGTAGCTCTCTCAGGAAGAGCAGTAGCTTATTGTCTTACTGTTTCTTTGCCTTTTAGAAGAGATGATTCAAGTACTGTAAGGAAAAAGGTCTCTTATCTTCTTTGGATTGAGTACTTACTGTGGCATACACAGAAGATTGAATTGAGCAGTGTTACAGTGCAGAGCAAAAATATGTGAAGTTTTCAGTCTGATCAACTAACATTTCTAATCACATTTTATTGAGGTTCTTAGTAATATGACTTATATAACTAATGACCACTCAAGGTATGACTGCACTATAAAGCTTGATAAATCCCTTTGAATTATAAGGGGGGAAATAATTTTAGTAACTTTTTGCTAAGTTAATAAGCTATTTTTACTCTGGGTGCTAAACTGTAATTTAAAAAAAAGTTGTTTTTTTTTTTTTTTTTTTTTTTTTTTATAATTTAGGTCTTGCTATCACAGATGAAATTTTGCTGAGTAAGGCAGAGTGGTCCAAACTTTTTGAAGCTCCAAACTTCTTTCAAAAGTACAAGTATGTATTTTATGGCATGGCAGAATATTTTAAGTATTATCAGTTAAAATATCTAATGATGTTCTGTAGCGCTGGATCTTAAATTATGCATACATTAGAGTTCCAAAAAGTGTTAGGATTTTTCTATACAGAGGGGGAGTGAATGTACTGTTATCCTTTCTCTTAGAAAATTAATAATTTCCTCAGATATTTTTTTCTTTTTGTCTTTAGCATGTATTTCAGAAACTGTTAGTCCTTGACCAGATACTTAAAATGTTACCCGTTAAGCATACAGTCAGTATGCTACCAGTAAAATTGAAGACATATCAGCTGGTTTGACTAGCAGAAATGTTCATTAGTGGTGTCAGTAAGCATTCTAAAATTCAGTCTTGCCTCTCAGGAAACAAGGTATTTAAAGAACTAATTCTGAAAGTTAGTATTTAAGATGAATACATGCGTGAAACTGTTTGCTTTCTTCTGTCAACATAGTCAACAATTCATTCTGATAATAAAAGAAATTTTTGCAATTGTGTTGACTAACTGCCAGATGTACTAGGTTTCACTGAACTTTTTTCATTAAAGCATGAGGCTTTTGGCTCTTTATTAATACTCTTACACACCTAGTTTCTCTAATTTTGTAATGTCTCTCGAGGAAATATTGGAGTTTACACTTCAATTTTTAGGGTTTCTAGTAATATGCTTGTGGGGCAGAAGGTTGTTAAATGTATATGGACTTGCTGAAAGTTGTATTTTTATAATAAATGCGGATTATTAAAATATGGACTACATCTTCTTTGCCCTCAGTTGAAATTGGAGACCCATTTTTCTTGAATCAAGATCAGATATCTTTTAAACTTGTTTCTGTGTTGGGTGGTTGGTTGGTTATGTACTAATCTAAACAAGACTGAAATATACAGTCCCCCATTAAAAGAGACTGATGACCTTCATAATGTGTCTGTGTTTTGTTTCTATACCTTTTGCATGATAAAAGCTTTAAAACATTTGGATGGCTTTTATGTTGTACCTTGGAGATGTAAGTTTCAAAACACTTATAAAAGCACTGTAAAGTTATATAATTTTTTTCAAGTTAAAATGGACTGCAGACAAATCAGCTTCTGCTCAAGAGTCGATAAGTTCCCTAATAAGTTTTGTTTCTTTCAAAACTAGGAAAAATGGGAAACATTAAGTGTAATTTGAAATAATCTCAAATATATTTTTTGTGTACCAGCTTTAGCCATTTTATCATTTTTAGCAGTAAAAATTTCTGTTGCTAGCATTAAGTATTCAGGGTTTGTATGCTTTGCACAAAATGTCTTAGCTTATTTTTATTTTTTAAGTTGTGGAATGATCATATAGAGCCGTTTAGATTACCCAAGATTTTCTGGTTAACTAAAAATTTTGGTTAGTAAGCTGTTCCATATTCTTTTTATACAGTCATCCGTATGCAATAAATGTGGCTCTGTTGCTCAAATCTCCATCTGAAAGCTAGATGTTTTTTTTTCCCTCACTCCCTCTTCACACTTTCCTCCTGTCTAAGTTGTAGTTGCCTTGAGTTGTCTCTGCTGAAATTCAAAGTAGCATGTAGTGCTCTGTCAGGTAAGACAAGATCTGGTTCTTGCTCTGAGACACAGTTTTAAAAACACTTCTCTGGTTGCTTTAGTAATCTGTAGCACTCTCAATGACGGTTGCTAAACATCTATGTTGATCATAAACATTTTTGACTTGTTAGCAGTGTTTAAAATAAACTTTGTGACTAAGGAGGCTACTGCATACCTGCATGGCAGGAGCAGATTAGAAATTGGGGAAAATGGGGAAATCTGGTTTTATGTGTGTATTTTTCCTGTTTTATACAAAATGTCAACAATTATTTGGAGTTTAGGTAGTTACATGTGTTATCTGCCCTTCATGTATTTTTTTAAAATTTTCGGGCGGGGGGGGGGTGGAACAACAACAAAGAACGGACACTTGGTTGGATATGGTGTTTTGCAGTGAAATTTCAAAAATAATTTCAAATGGGTATAACATCAATATGAAGTGTTGCATAAGAATTAAATTATTAGAGCTTAAAACCAAGAGGAAAGTACAGTAGTGAGAGGAATAACACTCATTAAATGAGCTCTAGCATGTTGTTTTTCTGTTATGAGGATACCCTGCTAAATAAATAGAATGTAAACATACCTTTTAGAAAGGTGCTTTGAACACTTCCCTTGATAGGTCTTTATCTAAAGGACTGGATAATTTAATTTAAAGTGTAAATCCTGGACAGCTTAATAAAAATTGAACATGTTCAGGTGGTCCCACTTCTTTTCAGAAAGTAGTACGACTTAAAAATCCTTCAGTTTTTTGTAGGTATGGGTGTTAATGCTGTAAAGACAGTTCAGTAATATCTGCATAAGGTTGTTTTTATGAAAACAATACTGACAGGGAGACAATAGGAGAGAAGTAGCAGTTGTTTAAACAATCAATCAACCCCACTAAACCCAAACCACGTAACACAAAAAACCAAACCCAGGTACTTCAAAACGATATCTTCCATCTGAAAATCACCATTGAGAGATAGAAGCTTAACTTCAGGGTTCTGGGTTTTTTTTTTCTTTTTTTTTTTTCTTTATCATGAACTAATGGATACTTTTGGATTAGTAATATTCTTTGTTGTTAAAATTATGAATGAAGAATTGATAATAAATCTTTAAAATGTAGCCGTGAGATTTTGGACTCTTAAGTGCATCTTAGTTTTTAACAGCTTGTGCTATTAAACTTTTTCTGAAACTGCCAGTAGCAGATTTCCCTCTTAGCACTGTTTTAACAGTTGGGTATGGGGGAAGAAATTGCATCTTCTGTTCTTTCTTTTTCAGCTAGCACTACCTGAGCAGAAGTAGCTAATCATTATATTTTAATAAAGAAAGCCTTAAGGTTTTTTTTCCTAGGTGCTCACCACTTAGCTGAAGTTTTAGGACATAGCCAAGTTGGTTTTGTGGGTTTTTTAAATTCTTCAGAAATTTGTTTCAAAGAGCTGCTTTTAATAAGTAACTGGAAATCAGTTTTTTCAAATACTTGATCTTTTTCAGTTCATACATGGTTAAGAACAACAAAAAGCTTAAGTTGTCTTTCCTACTAAATGAAACATTCTGCAAGCTTGTGTGGTATGTGTGATGTAGGAATCTTATGAATGATAGTTGCTTATCTAGTGCTCCTTTGGGAAAATTGATACCAGAAGTTAGGAGCTTCCCATATAGAATTTGAAGAAAGGACCCTTACTATTCAATAATGCCAAAATGGAAAAAAATTATTAGATAAAAGTGACTCAGAATAGGGTAAAATTCAGATTTTTGTCAGAAAGATTAAAGTACTCATAATCTATTCAGAAAAGGGAAAAAGTTTCTCCAAATCTCTTTTCAGTACTCTAGTTTCATTGACATCCTCGGACTGATTTCAGAGGACTGTAGCATTTAGAAGTTTTTTTTTCTCTTGCCACTTAAACACGTAATTCTGCACTTACGAATTTGATCTGTTGATTCTTTTATTTACCAGTACGATTTGAAGGCCTATAGCTTCATAGGACTTTTTGCACCATTGTTTTTCACCATCTTGACCTTGTGTTCCTTTCCATGAAGTATATATACTAGGGTCAAATCCCTTATGTTACTTACGTTAAGTACTGCTCTGAAGATACCTAAATATACCATATCATTATGGAGTAATGCCAAGTTGCATGACTTTGGACGTTAAAATAGTTTTTTCAGCTAAACTTCTGAAAAACCTGGCTGTAAACATGTAAGGTTCACTCACATCCCTCATTATGAACTCAAAAGTAATCCTCTTCCATTCCACTCTCCTTGTGCTGCTTTGCTTACACCACCATTCTTGTTTTGTATTCTGTTTATTTGAAATTTACTTAGTGTGTAAACACGGATTGTCGTGAAATATAATTGAGAGCTTAAGAATTATCATCAGAGGAAACATTCCATATGAAGTTTCAGATAAGTGTCTTCAGACAGTTCTAAACTGCAGATGCAGACTTTTTTTTAAACCACACTTGTCATTTTTTTACTTTGAATAAATTCCATTTTTTGTTGACTGTTCTTTTAAACAGAAATGTGACTGAGCTAGCATGTGTATAGATGGCTGTGAACAGTTGTTTTCATTTGCAAGGAATCTCTAGTAATTTAAATCCCTGATCTCATGTCATATTGAAATATCTGTACTGTTTTCCAACTAGCGCTACATTCCTAGGCTTTTATTAAGGTTACTGGTATTAATTAGAGTGTAAATGCAGTTCCCTAAAATCTGAAATGTTTTTGGAAATCCATTAGTCACATGCTTGGGGGACATAAAAATGCATAGTTATATTAATGGGTATATATACTTAAGCTAATAATCTGTACCTTGCAATGTAGAATTTGCTGCAAAGTTTTAATGTTAAGGTTTGATGTCTTATTTTAGAAGTACAAATAGAATAGCATATTGTCTTTATCTCCAAAGGCATTATATTGTACTTCTAGCAAGTGCACCGACAGAAAAACAGCGACTAGAATGGTGAGTATAATGCTTGCTATTGCAAAGAGAAAAACCAACCCAACACCAAAAAAAGTCCAAACAAAACCAAAACCCTGTCAACCTTGGATGTAAGGGAGATCTAGTCATTCTAATATCTTTTTAGTGAAACAAAGTGGTGTTTGAGTGTTTCAAAATTAAATGGATGAAGACAGCAGGCTTCTGAAAAAAAGTAAAAGTGAGGAACCAAGGAGTGAAGGCTGTTGCTTGCATTTTGCTTCTTTGCAGCACAGTCAGGTGCACTGGACAAATCTTGTTTTCTTAAGCCTTATGCACATTCTTAATAAGCAGTGTAAGAAGTATGTTTTCTAGCTTGAAATACTATTTCTTAAAAAAAAAAAAAAGCCTCTTTCCCTTGTTTCTGCCCTCTTTTATTAGAGAAGTTTTAAGATTGTCATGTGTTGAGAATTTCTTCAACCAAAAAATTCATCATCCAAAGCCAAAAGAATGTTGGAGAAATATGTTGGAGTTTCTTGCTGCCTGCCTTTTACATGATGTGGAATGTCTTGCTATTTAATTCAGTTTGTACAGTCTGGCCATAATGAGAGCTTCAGGCACTCTTAAGCTTCTCTTGCGTTAGTTTTCAGAACATGTTCACTTGGTTTGTCGATCTGAATTAGTCTGTCATCTGTAGTGCACTAGTTCATTTGCAGACTCAATTGTTAGTATAGGGAGGATGTTGAGGATTTTGTCCTGATATATGATATTAGATACTTCTATTTCATATTAATGAGAACTTGCTAATAAATGGCATTTATGCAGGGTGGGCTTGGTGGAATCAAAAATTCGTATTCTAGTTGGAAATCTGGAGAAGAATGAATTCATTACGCTGGCTCATGTGAATCCGCAGTCATTCCCAGCACCCAAGGAGAATCCTGACAAGTAAGCACAACTTTTTTAATGTAATGGTGAGGAGCTAACTTAGTCAAAAACCAATTCATTAATAAATGCACTCGCATTTTTATAGAATCTTAAGTGGATTAATTTTCAGTTACATCATTTAAAGGCATATAGTTTTGAGCTCTTACATACTATTTGTAAAATCAGATACTCTATTCTGTGTATGAACATTTCTAAGCCGAAAATTGTATTAATTGCATTTTTTCTTGCCAATAATCTGCTGTTACTTAGCTGCTGTTTGAGCAGCTAGCATCAGATAAGAAGGCAGTTTTAGTTAGGAGGCAGCACTGAGAATCAGGAGAACATCAGGCACTGAACCGAAATCTTAAGTAACTAAGTACATTTAATGTTGTTAACAGTTGAGATGCATATCACTGAAACTTGGTAATGGCTGATGTTAGAATTCCTTGGGATGTGTGAACAGCTGAGAGGATACCAAGTACTTCAAATTGTTTGGCATTATATATTTTCAACTACTTCGGAACTTTGTCACTCCACCCAAAACAACTATTGTAGGTTAAAAACTCTTTTTAATACTTAATTTTATTTCTAAATAGCATTATAATTGTAAGGAATCGTTTTTGTGAGAATGCGGAGAAAATTTTTGTCTTCACTGGGAGTGTGTGAAAAGCCTTGTTTGCTTACCTTCCACATGGCCTTCCTCAGACATCGGCTGCTTCAAGTGACAGTATGGTGCTACTGTGTTGTTTTTTTTTTTTTTTTAAGTTAGAACGTGCATGTAAATTTATGTATATAAGTGAAATTGCACAAAAGCAGGCAGTACTTCAGTGCCATACCAGTGGGTAAATACAGCTACAGCTGTCTGCATAACTACAGGCTCATTGCTTATCAGTTGATTGGAAGGCAATGTTCTTCTGAAATAGTCCTATGGGAAAAGACATTTGAATTAAAACATCAAGTGTCTTTTGGTGTTAGAGAACTGTTATGCTATATTTTGTAATAAACTATAATCACCTTCCGTGTATGTTATGTGAAGGTGAGCTGTCAAAGGGAGACTCTTCTTGCCCCAAAACTGCTCTTTGTCTAGTCACAGTTAAGAAACTTGCGAGTTAAAGAAAAGTTTAGGTGCCAAAATAGATGTTGGTTAGTCAGGGAAGAGATTTTAACTACTTTCAGGGTCAGGTGCTGAAAATCTGTTTTCTCCTTTCACATCTCTCCTTTACAGCTGTGATGGCTAGTTGTAACTCCTAATGAGAGAGTTTATACAGAAGCACAGTTGAATGAAGTAATTACTGATGATATTAGTTCATTTAGTTTGCTGGAGATAAATGTCAGTTTTTCATGACTTTTCCCAAATGAAAGGGGAATGTCATTGTCAGCTTTGTTTTTTGCCTTTCTATGGCTAGCTCCCATTGCTGGTGGAGCTAAAATGTGCAACTGTTGTTTTAGTAGTTTAGATTATTAAAATCTGTCAGTATTATATGATTGTTTTGTATAATATTTTCCAGAGAAGAATACCGTACAATGTGGGTGATTGGGTTGGTGTTTAAGAAAACAGAAAATTCTGAAAATTTGAGTGTTGACCTTACCTACGACATTCAGTCTTTTACAGACACAGGTAGGTTTTGCTTTCTAAATGTTCTGGTATTAATAAACTCATTGAAGCTATTGTCTTTGTTCATAATGTAGTCTGTTTCAGTAGCAGAGCTTTGTCTAGACAGAAGAAAGATTCAGCTAAGGAGTTGAGGTTATTTAATGAAATACAGTTTTAATGAGTTTTAATGCTGCTAGACACTCAGTAATAATTTTCAGGGTTTTTTTTATTAAAACTGGTGAAAATGATGCACACATTTTTTGGATCTCACTAAAGATTTTGCATTATATTGTGATCTGTGTTAAGCAGGCAGATTGGTTATATGCTAGCTACCTAGAATAACCTCATGTTTAAAATGTGTATAATTTAAATATTTTTGTTGCATGATGAGACTGAATTTATTGGTGGATTGTAACCAAGTAACTAGTAACTTCAGAACCTTTTATTCCAGAGCATTTCATACTAGCTAGTTGGTTCAGTAACTTTTACTTTCATGTCCAACACCCGATGCAAGAAATCTTTTTGAGTTTCTTCTGATGTTTACTTTTTGATTCATGAAAATAGTTTAGACCATGCATAAGAAATTTGTAAGCAAAGAATGGGTAACAGCTGAAAAGTGTGCATCTCCAGAGTCTTAAGACTAAGATTTTTTTCCTTTAGGAAACTACAGTTAAGGCTCAAGTATTACAATTTTACAGAGTTAAAGGAATAGGTTCAGGTATTACCTAATGCAGCTCTGGTCTCTGGGTTTCTATGGTTCAGACTGCAAGTGAGGAAACTGTACACAGACATGCAGTGTGGGTGTATGAGTGAATATTAATAAATATACATATTTATAAATAAATTATGCCAAGGTACCGAAGTTATTTTTTGTCATATAAAGCTACAGTGGTGGCAGGGGAGTTTTTATTGAGAGGTGGAATATTCCTTTTGATTTTAAGTGGTGAAGGTGAAACTATTGACACATAAGTTTTAATTTTTCAGAATTTGGAAAAGGCATTAAAGCTTGGGTGCTGCTTTGAAAGAGTGAAAGGGATCTGTGAATTGGAGTTTGTCTTTTTAGGTTTTATAAACAATACTTCAGTAGTGTACTTGCCAGATTTTTGGTATGAAAATACTAAATGTCGCACTTAATGTGTCTGATTTATTTGCATTACATGCAGATCTGAAATTTGGCTACATGCTATTTTAAGTAGTATTTCATCAAAAACATTATAGACTGCAATGTATAGTTTTCCATTCAATTTGTAAATATTGTAAAAAATATCAAACTAACAGTTTGTGTGTTATGGGTTTCTTTGTCATCTTAAATTAATGTGGGTCTGTTTTCATTGTTCTTAATCCATCCTGAAAATGTGCTTGCCATGTCTTTTAGAATAGATCCTAAGATTTTTATCAGAACTACCAGAGCATTTTCAAGAATGAAATTATGGAATAGCTCCTTTTTAGAGCAGGGAGAGGAAGAAAGCCATGAAGAATGGGCTAGGTTTTCCTTGTATTGAAACTTTGGTAAGACCTAATGTTAGGAATATGGAATGCTTTAACCATGTCTGGCTTTCCTGTATGTGCCCCTGCACATATACTGTAACCTGTATAATCTTCACACAGAGGCTTTATGAGCTTCAATACCAAAAATTAGTATAGCGGGCTCTTTAATATGTGGAATTCATTGAGCTATTTGTGTGTCTGACTCTTAATCAAATTTTAATTACATACAGCCTAATCAATTCCTTAATGAGATTCCTTAATGTTGGTAGAATAGACAGTGGATGAAGGGAGATAACACAACTTAAAAGGTGAAGATCTACAGAAAAATTTTTTGTATTCATACACTTGCTATGGCTTTGTTTAATGTCACGTAGAAAATTGGTGTGAAAACATATTTTTCATATTTACCACTTTCACCTGGCTTTACTGGACCCCAGGATGTTGGGTTGCAGTGTTAGTTCTTTTGCTAGCTCTGTGTAAACTCACGAGAAGTACATGTTCTGCAGCAAAGAACATTTTAGAACTTTATAGTAGACATAATTAAAAAAAATAAGTTGGGCAAGCAAGAAACACAGACAGACACCCCCCTCCCTAAACTAGAACAACAAAAACGTAGTGGTATCTGAGTTGCCAGAATGATTTGTAATATATTAATTGACGGGTCAGTATTCTACTCCTGAATTAGAAACAATTTGTTACAGGAGTTACATAAATGAAATTTGAATCAACTCTGGAGAAAGTATTTTTATATAAATACTGTAATTCTCATGGGGGGTATCTTATTTCTATCTTTTGTCCCTTTGAGATGAAATGAGGAAGTTACTTCAGATCTGTTAACTGTTAAAATTTGTTAACAATATAGTTTAGAGAAGTGTCTGCTTGCAAGATATTTTTCTAGAAACGCAGGTCACCTGTTTCCAAAGTAGCACTTTAGTGTTTGCACTCTCAGTGGTGGTGTAGCAGGCAGTTCACTTCCGGCCTCCATAGTGGAATCGTAGAATCATAGAATAGTTAGGGTTGGAAAGGACCTTAAGATCATCTAGTTCCAACCCCCTTGCCATGGGCAGGGACACCTCCCACTAAACCATGTCACCCGAGGTTCTGTCCAACCCGGCCTTGAACACCGCCACAGATGGAGCATTCACAACTTCCCTGGGCAGCCCATTCCAGTGCCTCACCACCCTTACAGTAAAGAATTTCTTCCTCATATCCAATCCAAACTTCCCCTGTTTGAGTTTGAACCCGTTACCCCTTGTCCTATCACTACAGTCCCTAATGAAGAGTCCCTTTCCAGCATCCTTGTAGGCCCCCTTCAGATACTGGAAGACTGCTATGAGGTCTCCACACAGCCTTCTCTTCTCCAGGCTGAACAGCCCTGACTTTCTCATCCTCTCTTCATACGGGAGGTGTTCCAGTCCCCTGATCATCCTCATGGCCCTCCTCTGTATTTGTTCCAACAGTTCCATGTCCTTTTGATGTTGAGGACACCAGAGCTGCGCACAATTCTCCAAGTGAGGTCTCACAAGAGCAGAGTAGAGGGGCAGGATCACCTCCCTTGACCTGCTGGTCACTCTCCTTTGGATGCAGCCCAGGATACAGCTGGCTTTCTGGGCTGTGAGCACACACTGCCGGCTCATGTTCGTTTTTATATCAACCAACACCCCCAAGTTCTTCTCTGCAGGGTTGCTCTGAATCTCTTCCCTGCCCAACCTGGAGCTGTGCCTGGGATTGC
The DNA here is from genome assembly GCA_017639245.1 of Myiopsitta monachus. Lineage (NCBI taxonomy): Eukaryota > Metazoa > Chordata > Aves > Psittaciformes > Psittacidae > Myiopsitta > Myiopsitta monachus. The sequence goes on from CM029924.1 coordinate 43,216,924, forward strand.
TCCCACCCAGGTGTAGGACCTTGCACTTGTCATGGTTAAACTTCATCAGGTTGGCATCAGCCCACCTCACTGGCGTGTCAAGGTCCCTCTGGATGGCATTCCTTCCCTCCAGTGTATCAACCGAACCACACAGCTTGGTGTCATTGGCAAACTTACTGAGAGCGCACTCAATCCCACTGTCCATGTCACCGACAAAGATGTTGAACAAGACCAGTCCCGACACTGATATAAGGAAACACTGTGCTTGTTCTTGAAGGTAGTAAGTGTTACAAAATGCAAATTTTTTCTGCCTGGGCAAGTAAGTGGACGTTACAAAATGCTTCATTATGTCTTACTGTTATTCTAATTGTGTAGTTTATAGGCAAGCAATAAACAGCAAGATGTTTGAGATGGATATGAAGATTGCTGCAAGGCATGTGAAACGTAAGCAACTTCACCAACTGCTACCTAATCACGTGCTTCAGAAAAAGAAAAAGGTAAACTTGACTAATATTTGAGCAACAAAAACACCACTGGGAAATGATTTCTCAGCTTTTTAGACTTACTAATCAAAGAACTAAAAACACATTTTGAAAGCTTAGTTTTATCTGTATAAGCAGTGTGATCTTATTTGACTGTAGCAGTTTTGCTAGTTGCACCAAATATAATACCAGATTTCCCAGAACATGAACAGTGTCTTCAGATCTGGCTGAAATACTGTATTTTTTGGCATTCCTAAACTAAATGGTGCAATAATAAAGTTTTAAAGCACTCTTGCTATTTTGACCTACAGGTCACCTAAAGGAAGCGTCTGTAACAATAGTAATGGAACAATCAGTCAAGCAATTCTTGCTATCTCCATCCCTTTTCTCTTAAGTTGTTATTGGATTATCCTGTAAGTTTCCTGAATGTAAAATTGCAAGTTGTCAAATAGCAGTGTAGAACGTTGAACTTGTTGCTGCCTTCTTCCATATAACATGGTAGTCTGTTGCTGTAACTGATGTTGAATACTTTGAGGATAACTTGGAGGAAAGCGTTCTTCAACCTGCAACTTGGCAGCTTTTGGTGTTGTATGCTCTTTTGAGAGTAAAAGATTTAAATGACAGTTTTGACACCAGAAAGTTGCCAATTGGCTATCCAGGGTTGTTTTCTCCCTCAGTATATAGTTTACCTGTGTGAATATATATGAGAATGGTAATAAAATTTTTAGTTAAGCTGTTGTGTTGGCTGTGATTTACTTCCAGGGGAGGCAGGAGAAAGGGGGTGGAACACTGAATTTAATAATGTAGTCTGTATTTCTAAATCCCCACTTCTTTGTGTTTAGCTTAATCCAAGAACACTACAGGTTTGCTTGTTGTTGTGAATAGCTAGCCACTGTTAGTATATATTCTGTTTTAGGTATATCTGAATAACATGCTTTATTACTATAGCTGTTTTAACTGCTTTTTTAAGGAATGGGAAATGTAATATTGAAACCAAGTGTAAAATCATATTTACGTTGTCCTCTGAAATGTATTAAGTAATAGATCTCAAGTAGTGCTGTGTCAGAAGAGGGTTTTTCTTCTCTGCTGACTATAAGTTCAAATCAGTCTCTCAATTCTTTGTATTAATTGTGGTTTTGGAGTACATCAATATTTGAAGTTAATGAAAGCAGTACCTGTAAGCCAAAGAAACTTGAAATAAAGCTGAAAATACAATCACTAAATAGATTAGTTTATCTTGTGCTTTTGAACATCGTTGGTTCAGACAAATCTGCACCTGAATTTTGAATGTGAAAATGTAAGTGCTTGTAGTGACAGAATGGTGTATTTACACATAAAAGGATTTTAATTTTGTCAACTTTTTTGTGTGTTTTTAAATGCTCCTATTTTGACACCAGGTTTTGACACTAGGGTTTTGTTTTTTTTTTTTTCCTTAAAATGTACTTAAATTTAACTGCATTTAAGGCACACATACAAACTTAGTTTATGGTGGAAGCTCATCGCTGTTAAATCATCTTGTTTCTTTTTTCTTCACAAATGTAACAGCTGATATTTTGCATTATGGAAATATTGCTTCATTTGAATTTTTGCTGATATTTAAGCCCTTAATAGGAATAATAATTTTCTGTTGTCTTGTGGATTGCAGCATTCAACAGAAGGGATCAGGTTGACAGCTCTGAATGACAGCAGCCTAGACTTGTCTATGGACAGTGATAACAGCACGTCTGTGCCTTCGCCTACTAGTGCTATGAAGACGAGTCCATTGAACAGTTCTGGAAGTTCTCAGGGGTAATGAAGACTTTCAGTCTTCTTGCTGCTCTCTGTTTCTGAAGTACTTGTGTTAGAAACGTAGCAGATATTGCATATGTGAGATAATGTGATTATCAAGGTGTGAATGGTCCAAATTGGAGCTTGTAGACACTCCGATGTCCAGTTTAAGCACTAAAGCAGGACTGAATTTGGAGTTAGGAAATATGGTATTGGACTTCAGATGAGGAATTATGTTGGATAAAAATGCTTAGCACAACAAGATAATAGAAAAACTTGGGGCACTGCAGTAGGAGGCTGTAAGTGGTAGTTAGCAGGAAATGCCTTATTTTTTGCCCTTTTTTTTTTTTTTTTTTAAATTCAGCTTCTTACTGGTCTAAGAAGCTGTCTCTGAAGTGATACAGATTAAATAGTTGAAATAGCTTTCTTTACTCGATTTTGATGGTAGATTGCCAATGCTTATTTCTGTCTTCCTGCTGTGACACTGTGTTGCAAATTCTGGTCTGTAATGTAGGTAAAATCCTATCAGCTGTGGTTACTGGCCATTCATATGATGTGATGAAAGGCAGATCATATGGCACCGTAGCTTTTCGTAATGCTTAGCATCTTGTCATTTTTCTCTTTTTAGCAGAACCAGTCCTGCGCCAGCTGTAACAGCAGCATCTGTGACCAACATACAGGCTTCTGAAGTCACTGTGCCACAAATAAATTCCAGTGAAAGCTCAGGGGGTAAGGAAAATGGCTTGATATGCTGGTCTGATTTTTTTTTTATTTTATTTTTTTTATTTGTTAACACTTACAAAGGGTTTTTTCTTCCAGTTTGGGTTCTTTAGTTAACACATGCTGTAACATGTTCTCTTTGTATACAAATTTAACAAATTTCTTTAGGACTCTGGAAATCATGGCAGAATATTTTGTTATGATGTTTGTTATGATGCTTGTTTGTTCTTTTGCTCTTAAGGGTTTTTATTTGCCATTCACAATAGCTATAGTTTTCTGATGTCCTGGTGCAGGTCTATAGTTCAGTTGGTCAAATGAAAAATTATTTAAAGTTGGAAGAGCAATTTTTGTTTTTATTTTTAATCCATCTTATAGTTAAACCCAAGATGGGGTTCTGTACTGTTTATCATCTGTGCTCCCATGTTCCTGCTCCTTGTGCTTCATGGAAATTTAGTCTAGGAATGAAAAAGACTCAGATGTAAGCAGAACACGTGCTTCTTATTGATGTCTTTTCAGCTATGTCTCACTCTGTGTCTGGGCTTTATCTGTATTTTCTACAAGAAAAGTTATACTTCACTCAGTAATTATTTTTCTTCTTAAAGTATTTTTTAGTGAAAGAGCAAAGGCATCTGATGAAATGGTTCACATAGAGTCAGCTACTCCTCTTTCTTGGTAAATGTTAGCTGTATACAAGGAGCAAGTCAGAAATAGATGGGAAAGGTGACCAACTGGTTTGCCTTTCAAGATGAGATTTCTCTTATATCACTCTGACATGTGAGACAGCGGCACCTTACTGTTCACTGATTTTTATTGTAAGTCACAGGTGCATCAAAGTGAGTAAGTTTATCCATGAGCACTAAATGGAGCTTAAATGGTGTGACTTTTTTGGATCTGGAAGCATGTCAGAAGTTGTTAATTCTTGTACTTTAGTTAAAGCAGTCACCTGATAATTACTAGTGAAAAATGTCTTAAGTGTAATTTTTGTCTTACTCGAGCATCTCCCTGTGTGTGCTTATTTGTTTGAGGTAGGCAATTGGTGAGCTATAGCTTTGTGATATGTAGCCTTTTTCAGAAGGATGTGTGGAATATCATATTTCTATCTGCTGTTCTGTGGCTTAGTCTGTCATTGCATATTCCAGGCATGAGAAATAAAAAACTTCATGTTTAAGTGACAAAAGGAGTATCAGATTGCTCTTGAATTTGATTTAAGGCACTCCTTGGCAATGCATATATGTGGCAAAGTACAGAAACAGTAAAACTTCTTTTGGGTACCAAGAATAATATAGCTCTATTAGCACAGAGTTCTGCCTGGGTTAATATACCCTGCTGCTAAGCAGGGTTAATTAGACCAAGCAGAGCATCACTGATGTGGCTACCCTGTATCTGATACACACATTATCTCAGAATTAACTTGAGACTAAACTCTGTGTATGCACACCTGCTGTTCCAAATATGATGCTTATATGACTAACTGTAACACTTCTTTGGTGTCTACTTGATACCAGTGATTTTGAGTAGAGACCAAAAATACCAGTGATTGACCTAAAATGGTCATATCAACTCATCTTGCTGAAGCTTTTAAAATTATTTATCCATAGGTACTTCAAATGAAAGCATTCCTCAAACTGCCACACAACCAGCCATTTCTCCACCACCAAAGCCTACCATCTCTAGAATTGTTTCCTCAGCGTGTCTATTAAATCCATCACCAAGGACTTCAGGAAATGTTGCAACAAAAATGCCTAGCCCTGTCACAGCAGTGAAAAGGACATCGTCTCCCCATAAGGAAGAGTCTCCCAAGAAAATAAAAATTGAAGAGGTATTTGAGATCATACCATAGCAATGTTCAAACCTTTACATTCATATATTCATATCACCTGAAGAGTGTTAATTATAATATTCCCAAGTTATAATCATTTTGTTAAATGGGATGTATATTTCCTATTCTGACTGCATTGCTGCTTTATGTATGCAGCTTGTTTAGGTGTTAGTGGGTTTTCACCATGCTGATATTCATCACATGATGCACTGCATTAGCACAAATGCTTTGATTTCTAAGTTCTTGTCTTAAAAGCTACTTTTTGTTAGAATATGAGCATGTTAAGTCTTAAAGCTAATTTTGTCTTGAAAAACACTTTGTGACCTTATCTTGTTGATTATTTTAAAATATGCTTTTATGATTTTAAATATTTTCTGGGTTTGTTTGCATTTCAGCAGGATGAAATAAGCGAAGATACTAGCTGTATAGATTTGAATGAGCATGAAAAAATGGACGTTAAGGTATCTATGCCTAGCCCATACAATTTTTGTATATTAATTGTGACTCTTCCATGTGAAACTTACTGTGCTTTCCTGTAGGAATGATTAAGAGTGTTTGCAGATACATTATAGACTCTCCAATGAAGATCCCAGAATGATATGTTGTTTTTTCAATACATGTGTCAACATTAATGAATTGCAGTATGTTACTTGTCTGCCAGGTTAAGCTGAACCTGAGTCTGTGTTGGCATAGGAGGGTCATTTCTTTGCTGGTCATTCACACAGTATTACGCATAGCAAAAAAAATTAATGATATTCATATTTCAAATTCTTAAATCAGATAAGGGATGTGTCTGTATACCTTGCTTTGCCTGCATCCCAAACACAATCTGTTTACTTAGTTTAAGAGCAGTTGTCTATTGGGAGTTTTACATGTTGGGCTGAGAATCCCAATGCCAGGTGCAAACTTGTTCACTTCTTAGATTAAAAAAAACACAACAAACCAACAACAAATGGTGATAAGTAGATTTCTTCTGATAGTGAAATTGTTGTATGAAGTTACAGCATAACTTCTCAGGACTTGCAGAGATTCACTCCGGCATCTTGTAATTTAGCAGACAATTTCTGCTTATTGGTGAATAGAAAAGGTGAAAGTCTGTCTTTAGCTTTATGATAGCAGCTCTCCACTTGGGCATACATGGTTTTTATAGGGCATGTTTTGTTGTCTTTGGAATGCTCTGGAAATTATCTCAAGAAATTAAAATATCAAAATGTTTAAGTACTTTGGTTTATAGTCTCCACACCTTCAGATGAGGAATTGTATCTTACTATGTCGTCACCTTGAAATGTCTTTCAAACTCAAGATGGGTGAAGGCTGAACTGCATATAAGCTTGTAATTCTAACATTGAAAATAGATCCTCTCGATAACAGATCATTACAAGAGACATATGTAATACTGTTAGGTTTTTACTGTTGGGCTCCTCTAAATCTTATGTGCTTAATATTCAGGGAAGAAATGGAGGAATCAACTTCTTTAATATAATATGTTGATACTTTTGGGTTTTTTAGGAGCAACTTGAGACAGAAGTGAATGTTAATTCTCAAACAGAAACTCTTCAGACAACTTCTCTGCAAGCTCCTCAGGTACTGTTGTTTAAAAGTAACACCTCTCTGTGTATGTGTGTGTGCTGATCTGTGGTGAAAATTTTGAAATTAAAATTAGTTCAGATGTTAAAAATAAATGTATAATTTTTAATCTAAATCCACTGTATGGAAAGCTGGTTATTGTTACTGTCACAATTTTTGTGTTTTAGATGGTCATTGATCTTAATGAATGTGCATTGTAGCTAAACATGTATGGCTTGCCATACAAACTGACCGAAGCTGGATTCGCTCTTCTGAATTGTGCCTTCAAAGTAAGGGCCTCAGTTTATTCCTTTGTGCTTCGCACATCACAGAATAATCCTTTCTAACAAGGAAACAAATGCTTTAAATAGCTGCTGCTCAAATATATCCTTGTAGAGATTGAGAATGTTTGAAATGTAACTTTAGGCTCTAAAATTCAGTATGAGAGAGAGAATTTGTTGTAATTTTATAATTCCTTAGGCAGCTGTGTTCCTTCACTGTGCAGGTATTGTAAGTGTAAGTAGCATTGGAAAAATAGACTTTAAGTTACGAATTCTGTGGCATTCACATAAATTTTTGTTCCTAATATTGTAACAACTTTTAGAGAACACATCTTTGTCTCTACCAGCATTTTTAAGCTGCTTAGTGCTCTACGGATTAAAGTTTCACTATTGCAAAGCATTTTATGCACAATTATTAAATGATGTCTAGTAAATGTTTTGATTGAAAATAGGGGTACATTGCAATAGTATTCATGGTATTTGTTAGTGGACTTTTTGAACTATATGGGCAATACTGGGTAAAAGTACCAAACTGGCAAAAATTCTAGATGTTACATGGTCACACTAAGCTGTTTCAGGGAAATTTTAGATCAGTTAGTGTACTAACTTTGTCTTACCTAATGTTGATGGATGATTATATGTAGCTTTGTAGCTTTTACTAATTGTGTAGTTATTACTTTAGCAAAAGTAATCTGCAAAAGAACTGCAAAAGAACAGTAGGCCTCTTCTCATTTTTGAGTAGTATTGTTGGCTTTGGTTGAAACACTGGTCATGAGGCAGAAAATAGAGACCTGGTAAAACACAGATCAGCACCAACCAGAGTGGGCTACCTGGGGCAAGAGGGAAGCAGGTGGTCAGAGCTGTTCTGCCCCAAGTCCCGGTTGTATTGCTACCGTATCAGTTAGTGTTAACTCGATAAAACAACAATTAAGAGCAGTCATTTTAATGCATTTTTTCCCCATTTATCAAACATACCTCATTAATTTTCAATACTTATAAGACAACCTTTTATGATAAATCATTATGGGAAGTAATGCATAACTGGGTTATTGGAATGGCAACTGATCTGCCGCAGTGGAAGAGAAATACTTCAGAGTTTACCCCACCTTTTACCCACCCCACCTCCATGCCCCCACCCCACCCCCCAAAGAAAAAAAAACACCACAGCAAACCAAACTCAAACCCATCAGCCAGCAATAAAGAAGCATGTGAGAAATTAATGAATTGCACTGAATATTGGGTGTGTTCCTTTTCTGTTTTCCTTCATTTGGCTGTAGATGTAATTTTGCTGAATGGGATTTAAGTCTTTTAAGTGAGTGAAAGAAAGTGTTCAGAGTATTTTCAAGATGAAATTCTTAACCCAGCCATATAGCACTATTCATCGTACCTTTTCTATGTAAATCTAAACAGACAAGAAAAGTTGAAAATTTGGCTGTAAGAGTTTCTGTACAGTCTGAAATGGAATGCATGAAGACACACACTTTGCACTGGAGACAGTTTTTCGTCATTCACCTGCAAAGGGCTGAAGCTTAACACTGAACTGTTCAAAGGAATTTTTAAATACTAAACATGTAGATCATATACTAGGTGTCACCTAGCAAGCACCCTAATTCTGTGGATATTATGTTTTATTATAATGCAGGTTATTAGTAGGCTCAGACATATCTGCACTTCCTAATTTCTTGCAGTTGTTGAAAAAGGAAACTCACGTTATGGAAAAGACTCTGGTACAAATTTTCCTTAATGGCTATGTAGGCAAAGGAAATAACCTGCTTCTGTGTTATAATTGGTAATGATTCTTATCCTGGTATATTTTTTGAAAACTCTTCTAAAGATCTTGTTTTTCAAAGTTAATGCCAGTTACTACAATATTTTTCTTTTGATAGTGACAAAGTTAAAACACAAACTAAACTTCATTTCTTTTCTTTTCAGAAAACACCCAGTACAGACCTTTCAGATATCCCTGCTCTCCCTGCAAATCCTATTCCTGTTATCAAGAATTCAATAAAATTGAGATTGAATCGGTAAAAACAACCTCAGGGGTCCATAAACAGTATCTGCCAACTCAACCTGTTGTCTTCTAATGCTAGAAAAAAAGGAGAACGGAGAGTGCAAGACTAGAACATAATCGCAAATGGATTTAGGTATATTTTGTGCACTTCCCTTTCTGGGCTAAAATCACCACTTGATTGCAAGTCCAGGTTAGTATGTGAAGCCAGGAGTACAATTAATGTGTTAGCAACAGTTGCATTAAGTATTTCGAAGGATTACTGCCTTTAAAAACATGAACACTATTTGTAGCCATATTTGACATTCTGATTGAATTTGTTTGATGCATTGTTTCAAATTTGAGATAAAACTGGCATAAGAATCCCTTAAATGCACTTTTATGTACTTTTTTATTGGAGTATGACTAATTTTAGATCTTAGCTCTGATACACTTTCATTTTATTGAAGAATATCTTCAATAGTTCAAATTGGATGATGTTCTACAATATACTATGCATTGAAAACAAGTGTGTAGTATATTTAGTTCAACTGCCATCAAGCAGCAGTAAGCCTTTAAAATTAAATGTCAAGTCTTGAGGTTATAAGACATAAGTTGAGGGAGTAATTGGGAAGTTTTGGTATTGGTGGGACTGGGACATGATTAAGACGTGGTCTACTTTTTATTTATAGGATTGTTTTAAGGTGCATACAGATCAGCAGTGAAACAGCAAATAAACTTTCCTTTGAGCTAATCAAACTCTTTATTACCTTTTTTGATCCCTTTATTTCTTGGGAAAAGCTTTTGCGTTTAATGGTGGGTGGGGTTTTTTTGTTGGTGGCTTTTTTTTTTTCTCCAGCTTGTATGCACCATTTATGTCAATGGTTATTTATACAAAATAAAAACAAGCCATGTGTTCATTTGGGTTCCTTCCTGCCCCTTACCTTGTCATAATACCTTGTGGCCTGTAGGCACAAATTCAAAGTTTTGTCCCATGGCTAAAGTGTTTTAAGTAAATATTGTGTGCCTGTGAAATATAACACCCGTCTTGATGGCCTTTGAATCACTAAATATAAGATGATTTTTGTACACTCCATGGAAGTCCTGTATGTATTAAAAGCTTCAAATTTTAAATAAAGGCGAAAAGTTTTTTCCCGAAGAATTTTAACCTTTTTATTTTTAGATGGCTCATCAAAAATAGTTTTACATACTGAACAACACTGAATTTTTAAAAATCATATTTCTAATAAGCACTTGACATCTAGTAAGTTCTAGACTCCTGTTTTTTTGTTATTGTAGTCCTATCAATAAAGTAACAACTTTTTCTTTTGAAAAAACTGAATCTCTCATGGCAAAGGGCAGCAGTATTTGAGGAACATGAGGGATACCAACAGTAATACCAGATGTAGATAACAAACTTCGTTTTACTATTACTTAAGTCTGGAATGTGGGATGTCAAATCATACTTCCCATACTTTGATTAGCATGTTTTATGAACTTCCTTCTCCCCTTGTGCTCCATCCTATTACCCGTGCATCTTTCATGTTAAAATTGAATTACTTACACTCTTCCCCTTATCCTTCTAAATTAATTCTCCAAAGTCAGAGTGTAGCTTATCTTTTACTTAGGCTGTGCAGTAACTGAAGGGTTTTTTTTGCCATTGGTCTAAGATGTCTAGTATACAATATTTCTCTTTTCCTTGCCCTGTGCAGCCTGCTGTTGTCCACCCCCCAAAGAAGGTTATATTAACAGTTGAAGTGTACAAGGTGTCTGTGTATTTTGTGTAGCTATGGAGTTTAGATCGAAATTGCCAGGCACAAATTTAGTCTTGTCATTTTGTTTACACATCAGAAATCTTTTTCATTTTATTAAACGTTTCATGTAACTGCACCCAAGTTTTGCCAAGCTGGAAACTTGGAACCTTTCTGTATAGTGACTTTTTAATTCTAGTTTTCATAACCTGGAGATCAGACTGTTGCTTTCGCATGATGTACGTAGTGTCTCATGACTGGAGTTTGCTTTGTTTTATAGTATCTGTACTCCTTGTATTTTTCAAGAGCTATTTTGTAAACAGATGATGTATTTCTCCATTGAAAACACAATAAAAAACAGCACAATCCCATAGTTGTCTGATTTTTCTGAATGTACTCTCAATTCATATTTAGCTCTTAAATTTTCTGCTAAGACAAAAACAGTGTGGCATAAAAGAGTACATAAATAAATGTTCTCTAAAGAAGTGTGATGTTATAGGAAGTGGAAGTAATGCTTAGCAGATTGTTGAGTTCCAGTCTGTAAAAGGGAGAAGGTCATGGATTGTGTTAGTGGCTTGTCTTGGGCAAAAAAAAGGCAAAAAAAATACCCCATTTTAAGAGCATCCATTCCTTGTCTGCTGATTAGGAGTCCATCTTAAAAATCTTATATGCTTAAAAGAGGAAAAAAGATAGATTGGTATCAAAAGTGTGAAGTCCTATATATTTAAAAAGTTTGAAGCTCATCTCTCAAAATCATGGCTATAACAGTTTTGGCATCTTACACTTGCTTTTCTTGTGACTATTTCTTATGTCAGCAGATGGCAGTATTTCTCTTCTTGTCAAATAGTTTAAGCTTGCCCTGAAATAAAAGTAAAAATTAAAAGTAGCTGTGCATCACTTGATTGATCTTTGTATCAGCATGAGCCCAATCCTCCAAATGCTTCATGTGAGTAACTTTAAGTAGCTTCCTTTTGACTAAAATTCCTTTAACTGCTAAAACCACTGATAGTTTTGGTCTTCATATTATAATTACCCTGCCTAAGACAATAAACCTTTGTGACGTATATATTTTTCACAGCATGCAATTGCTTGTCTTGTTTAGAACAGATTCATCATCTTTATATCTTGCCCACCCAATCTCCCTTTCATCACAGCTGATGTTATTTATGGCTTTAATTCCTCTTTTATTTTCTCCAACCAATAAAAATCTGCTAGTAGATATGCAAATTTCTGTTCAGTGTTTCTTGATCTACTGGCAGTAGGCTTCAGTAGGCTTGTTTTTCTGAGTTACCCGTCATGAACCTCCAGAAGTAAGTTCACGGACTCATAAGGATCTGCAAACAAGAAGCTGAAAATTACTGCTGTAGCCAAAATAATTAACATTAATAAGCCATGGTTCTAACAGATGGCTTTAGACATACTGATTGGAATCAGACATTTGAGTTGATGAGTTCTAGCTAAACTTGTCCTTCCTTCTTGCTGTAGGTAGTATGTGTGCATGCCATTTTATTTTTTTTACTTCAGAATCTTTTAAATATATAGTAACTGAGTAGTAATGAATACCAGTTGATAGCAAATGAGAATAAGAGAACTGATTTTAATCAACAATAGCAATTAAAATTGAGTTCTTCAGCTTCTAGAACAACCAGAAATAATTCAGTATAGACATTACTGAGCCAGAATCTGTACTTAAATGCAAGACAAAACACATATTTTCCTCATAATATGTAGTCTTTGGAAGTTGTGTGCATTCGTACAAAAAGCATTTTGCATGTTGAAGTAATCCTGGCATCATTTATGTGACTTCCTAAACACACCAGTCAACTAGTTTTGCTATGCTTTATTTCTCTTTGGCATCGTTGTGGCTGAACAATACTTAACAGAAATTTTGTGACTTAAAACGTACAGGTCTTAGGATAGTACATCTGAACTATCTGTACTATCTGTCTTAGGATAGTACATACATGTCTGTATAAACATATGTTAGCTGAGTACTTGGTAGGTTCACTTTTTTAAAGATCTAATGTTTGTATTGGAAAAACATTAGTAATAAACCATTTTTGGGTTACTTCAATAATCTTAGTAGAAAGATCTGTTCAAAAGGAGCAAACCATCTTGGGATTTGTTGATAGAGGCAGATGCAGTTCGATGTGTCTGCAGAGTTCAAGCTAATAATTTGAAATATCTACAAACATCAAACATCTGCTGCTATGATCAAAAGAATGCGAACTTTGGTATCAGACTTCAGAGGCCATTTTTTGTTATGAAAAAGATGATACAATGAACCAATGCTGGATGTCACGTCTGCCTTTTGGATATTTAAACTTTGGGTATTTAATTTTTTTTTTTTGTGAAGCTTAAGCATGTTTGTATTGTTCTGATTAAATTTTGGAATGCTTTATTTAGGTAACTTTTTTTTTTCCCTTTCCTCTCACGCTTACTGAATTAACCAGATCCCAGTTCATAATGCATGTCTTCCACCCCACCCCCCCCAATTACCTAAGTATTTTTATGACCTCTATTCCAGTGGAATGTTTAAAATAAACTAATAATGATGATGTCCTATACACTTTCTTAAATTTTTACCTCATCACCTCCAAAGATACTGAATTTAGGAGAAAGTCAAATTTAACAGCATACTAATGGTTGAAAGAAAACCATTTAATGATATATGCAGATATTATCAAGCTTGTGTTTTGCTGTAAATTACTGTCTTACAATAAGAGCCAGAATCCAGGCATGTAATAGGAAAGGATAAAAAGGAAAATTACTGTTGATGTAAAATGATAAAAACTCCAACTTGTTGGATAAGGAAAGCTGCATTTATTTACTTAAGAAAATAGCTAATGCATTTAAACTGCCCCATAATAACTGTGGCCCACGCAGGTACTGGACAGCTTACAAGTGCAAAAGTCTTTGTCTCTCTTATTTGTGAGCTAGCACATTTACCTTATGCATGCATTTTATGTTTGTATTTTTAGAAGTAAATATTCTCAATACTGCTACTTAAGGAGATGTTTTACATGCTTAAAATCTACACATCAATTCGAACTGTTCATCTAAGATTATTTCTGTGCTGTTTCCTTCCGTTACAGTAATAGGCTAATCTAAAGCAGATAACAGTTATTAAAGTTGAAAAGAACAGAAGCTTGATTCTAAGCAAACATAATAAACATGATAGTTCCTAAGATGGCAGGTAAGAGTTTTGCGCTACAGCTTCTGCTCCAGCTTTCCTGCAACCTTGCCCTGTCTGGTATCTGATGCTGTGTGCCTTCCAGAAATCTGGCATGCGCACTGTCCTTGTTTGCGTTCTCAGTCTGCAGTGGAGCTGTTAATAAAGAGATTGATGATAAAGTTGTCGAAAAGAGACAGTTGGACAGGACTGCTCGCCATGAGTGACAGAGGGCATGCTCTGCCTTCACAGCCAAGAACGTTGCCCCCAGCAGAGAGCTGGCCATGCCTGGACGCTGTGCCAAGCCTGCTCAGGGTAGGGGGAGAGGAGTCTGTGGCTTACATGAAGGATTTCTATCAGATTTTTTAGCTTCCTTTCTTAAAGTGAAATTTCCTTTATTTAGGATCAGCATACAGTTTTTCAATAACTTTACAGCCTCTTGAGAACAAATGCAGTTTCAGTGGCAATCTAAAGGCTAATGTAGATCTGATTTTTTTTGTGAATGATCTGCTAAGCCTTCTAAAATATTTCGGTGTGGTCTAGTTCAGTGAAGTGAAATAGAGATCCCTTGTTCTTAAAATTAACATTTTTTTTTTGCTGTTATGGGGAATAAATGCATTATTCATGTACTTAATCTAGATACTAGCTTCTGTACGAATCTTCCCTGTGAAGATGTCATAAACTTGATTCAACTCGATCACATGGTTGGAATAAGAGAAGCCCAAAATGATGAATGGAAGCATTCATTGTCTCAGCCACAGTTCATAATGTATAATTTTTATCCATCACAATGTAAAAAACAGTAAGACTGATAAAACATTTGATAGTTCAGGCCATCTGCTTGTGCAGTATATTAGAATTATTAGTGATTATTCCTACTGTTTCTTGTCTTCATCCAGAACAGTGTGTGGATTTTCTATACATTAATGATCGCTCTGACTGCTAAATGCTGTAACTCATCTAGGGCTACTTGTTATTTCTTTCTCTCGTAGCATCTAGTCCTTGTAGGTTGTGAGATAAAAAGTTCCTCTCAACGCTAATAAAGAACAATGACTTAAAAAGCAGTTTTAATAGCCCATGTGTCATGGTTTAAGCCCAGTTGGCAACTCAGCCAGGCAGCCGTTCGCTCACTCTGCTCACCCTGCCCTTCCTGCCCCCCTGTTCCCAGGGGGATGGGGAAGAGAATTGAAAGAATATAACTCCCATGGGTTGAGATAAGAACAGTCCAGTAACTAAGGTACAACAGAAACCACTGCTGCTACCACCAATAATAATAATAATAATAATAATGATGATAAGGGAAACAAGGAAAGAGAATACAACTGCTCACCACCCGCCGACCGATACCCAGCCCAACCCGGGCAGTGATCTAACCCTTCTGGGTAACTGCCCCGCTTTATATACTGGGCATGATGTGCTGTGGTATGGAATACCTCTTTGGTTAGTTTGGGTCAGGTGTCCTGTCTCTGCTTCCTCCCAGCTTCCCCTCCTCCCTGGCAGGCCATGAGACTCAGAAAGGCCTTGGTCAGAGTAAACATTACTGAGCGGTAGTAACTAAAAACATCGGTGTTATCAGCGCTGCTCCCAGGCTGAAAGTGGAAAACACAGGACTGCACCAGCTCTAAGAAGGAGAAAGCTGACTGCTGCTGCTGAACCCAGGATACCATGCTTCGATGTGTTGCTTTTGAATGTGTTTATGGGAGGAGGAGCAATCCTTTTTGTCTGATTGCATTTTAAGTGATGGTGGACTGTTTTTTTGTGGACAAATTGTACAAATGCTAGCATAGACTTTTTCCAGGGTTATTTCCTGCAGGACCTTGTGGTGGTTGTTTTTGGTGGTTTTTTTTTTTTTTTGGGTGAGGGAGGTGGGTTAGGTTTCTTTTTTATTGTGGTTGGTTTTGTTTTGCTTTATGGATTGAAATATGCAGTAGTTTACTGGTGAATTAATTTATTCTTTACATATGTATTCTTTCTAACTCTTAAAAGAACCACCACCACACTAAGAAAAATGCTGCTGTTCTATGAGCCTTCTGACCTAGATAGGGATGAAGTCTTGTTTTGTAGTAGCTGTTGTGAATAAAAAAATACTGAACTGATTTAGTAATGTTTTTCTGGTAGTTGATACAGACGCAAGCAATTTCTTCCCAGCTTTTAGATTTTGCATCTTGAGTGAGGCTACTTATAAAATTTTAAGTTTCTCTTATGAAGATGTAAGTTTAATTCCAAAGACCCTCAAGTCTGTGACTTGATTGGCTGTGATTATAGTAACCTAAGCAGCTTGTTGGTTTTGGTTGTTTGTTTGTTTGTTTTTTTTTTTTAATGTAGGATTATAAACTAACTTATTCTTGCATTTATGTTTGTTTTGAAGGTGTAGGAATTGGTCCATAGTCTCAGTAGTGTTGCTCTGAACAGGACCTGTCTAGCCAGAAGCACACCAAATGTTCTGTCTCCGCAGATAAAGTCAGAATGGCAGGTTTGATCTAGTACCATTAGGATTTTTTTTTTTGTCTATTTTTTTTTTAGCTTAAAGAATATGTTTGCTTCACTGTAGGCTGTGTTTTAAAAAAAGCATGAGAGTTGCACTTTGAGTTGTCATGATGATTGCAGTTTGTTGATTTTTCCTGTCTGCCCCATTAGTTCTTGAAGGATAATCTGAACTTTTGTTCTAGAAGTAGGCTTCTAGTTTTGTTTAGAATAGGGGCTATCTTTACCTTCTATTATTACTTAATGTTCCAGGATGTTAAATTTTTAGATTACCTCAAATTACTCATTTTCAGCACTCACTGTTATGCATCAAACTGGAGGCAGCCTTACCTAACAACAGACGAAATTTTTCTAAGTGCTGTGGGAATGAAGTCATCCATTCCTGTGCATTCCACCAGCATCACATGTCAGCAGTGCTGCCTTCAGCTGTAGCAGCTCATTTTGGTGCTATAGGATGTTTCCTGTTATAAAATAATTCTAGTGTTTTAGTTCCCTCAAAATGAGAAGGGTCATAGTCATGTTATTTCAAAGATGCTTTTATGTGGCTATATGAGGAGAAATAATATATAATGCATAAGCAAAGAAACAAACTCCAACTATAATATGAAGCAGTTTGTTAGGAAAACTGACTAACAGCAATGCTAAACCTGAATTCTAATCCTGACTTGTGTATATGTGACCTTGACAGGGCTGTTGGCTCTTTGCTTCAACCTTCTTGTATATGAAATGAGATTAGTGATCATCAGACATTTCATAAATAAATACTGTTGAGAATGTCTTGGAATTTTCATATGGAAGATGCTTTAAAATTACTCCATTGGATACTACTGTAAGCATGAATCACACACCACTTGAAACTCATACACTAGTTTTCCAATTTCTGTTTTGTATCAGACACATCATCTTTATATCCTGCTGTAAATTAGTTCTAAGGCCACTGCGTGAAAGAGGAAAGGTTCCTGTACATGCTTTTAGAACAGTCTTGCTGTAGAGGAAAGCAGCAAAATTGGGCAACTTGATTTTGGTTTTGTTTAGAGTCATATTGCATTCTATTTTGCCTTCAGGGAAAAAAAAAATTTAAAATATTATATAAGCGCAGATCTGCATATCACGGTTTTTCCACAGGAAAAATACAGAGAGGTTTTAGGGATCTAAACCCATATACCTGTTTGCTATTCCAGTTGTCAGTTATTTAATCCTGTCATCTTTCCATTTGCTTATGTATGGTCTGCAAGCTTTGTAGCTCACTGTTATGTTGGTGCAATGCATATTAAGCATAACATATCTGAAATTAAATTCTGGCTGTACAACTTTCCAGCTTCTGACAGTGCAAGCTACTGATGTATGTCTGTGGTCTATCTCACCCTGTAAACAAAACCAGTGAAGGTGGCAAGGGCTTTATTGAAAGACTGGCATCTCTTTTTTGTTTGCAACTTAGGAATTTTTCTAGTTGTCCAGGCTCCAGTTGCTTTCATATGGAAGCTTCTCTGAAAATTGGGGGAGACATTATTGTATGAGTCTGTTCATGGTTTGCATTTAGGTAGTTCATAATAGTCAAGGGTTCTATTTTTCTTAAGGAAAACTTAATTTTGAAGTGCATTTTCCATAGAAGTGGTAGAGTATTTTTTGCATTTATTATTTTTCTGTTCTTTTCCATTGTAGTATGTCTGACAGCTCTAGACGAAAGAAAGGCACATTGGTTTTACGAAGCAGCAGAATGCTGTGCATTGCTACTCCAGCACACATAGTATTGCACAGATACACTACCTTGGTTTATAGACAAGTTAGTCTAAGCAAATAATGGAAGTTAAAGTTTAGCATATTTTGAGGGTCAGCCTGCGCAACACTGGAATAAAAGCTGGAACTAATATGGATCCCCTAACTGTCATTTTGACAGCTACTTCTAGGCTGGCTGGCTTGATTCAAAAACAAGTGTCTGCAGTCCTATAGTGGTGAATAGGATGTCCTCCATGGTGATCCCATTTTCCCTCAGATCTCAACATCTTTTTTTTTGTTGTTTACTTCCAGCACTCTTCTAAGTACTCCTAGTATTTTGAAATAACACCACCTACTTTATTCTACCTGGAGGCAGCAAAAACTAAACCTGACTGTGTGTTACATTAATGTCTGCTACGCTGAACACTTGCTAATCATGCTTTCATTGCTATCCACATCTCTTACCTCTTGTTATCTGAGCCTGTCTCCTTCAAAGGCCCCTCAAAGTATCTAAGGCTTGGCCTCATGTTTGCTGCTTTACATGTATTTTTGCTGGACAGCTCCATACAGCACTTTCCCTTCCTACATGAGGCCACTTAAAATCCTTGTTTCTGGGACATAGGTTTCAATTAAAAACCATGAATACAAAAGGCATGCTAGGCTTTGGGGTAGGTGAGAAAGTAATATGCTATGATATCAAGCAGACTCACCTCCAGCTGGCCTGGTCCTGCCTGAAGCAGGATGTTGTGTTGCGGTATCTTAGATCACTTTTGTAAGCAAGGCTACTTATCACCAGGTTGGAAGGAAAATTATGAAAACAGTGTCTTCTGGTGGGGTTCCAGTCAGCCAAGGAATAGAGTTTAGTTGGGATCTTGGAGTTATTTCTAATTCTTTAAGGAAGAAGTTAATAGCAGTGACCTAAATGCTGTAGCT
Source organism: Myiopsitta monachus (assembly GCA_017639245.1). Taxonomy (NCBI): domain Eukaryota; kingdom Metazoa; phylum Chordata; class Aves; order Psittaciformes; family Psittacidae; genus Myiopsitta; species Myiopsitta monachus. The sequence goes on from CM029924.1 coordinate 43,235,581, forward strand.
TTGGGATCCTTGAGGAGAGGGGATTTTCTTATTAACACTGGTTATGTGCTTGCAGATATTAAGTTCAAGCTCTCCCTTGTAAAACAATCAAGGAAAGATGCTTCCCAGTGTCCACTGATCAAAAACCTACAGTGTCTAAAAATGCTAAATCAAGCTCCATGTATGTGATGCTAACTGCCATTGGGAATTCTTCTATAGAGTGTAGAACCTCCCTGGAAAAAGGACTTCTTTGCTTTGGAATCAAAGCATAATATGCATCTTCCCAAGAGTTCATCTACAGCTTTCTAACTGTTTTCAGATCTACAATCTGTGGCGACTGGTTCTGTACACAGTGGAAGCATGCATGAGACTTTATTTAAACCGCCGCGTATATTTCCTCTGATAAACTAGAAACTGAAATATGGACACTACTGATAGGGGAAGCCATTTGTCCAATTGACTCTCTTGGCACCTATCCATTTTTTTCTCATTGACTTTATAATATTTTGAACTTGTACAAGCACCCTTCATCTGATGATCCCAAAGCTTTTTGCAAACATTAATTAAGCCTCTTGGTGCACTGTGAGCTACAATAGGTGCAGTTTAAATAGGTAAATCAAGATACAGAGTAGTTGTCTTGCCCAAGGTCACCTAGTAGTTCAGCAGTGGAGCTAAGCGATAGAAAACTAGCTGCCTAACTCCCCTCTGATCACTAGGTTTAAGTCAGATTCTCCCAGATAAATGCAAGTGGTAGCCAAACACACTGGGAAAGATGGATACAGCAGATTATTGCAGTTTGTTTCTGACAATGACCAGAGCTTTTCTACAGCTCTGAATTTTTACTAGTTTTTGTAAAAATAATGATCTGCTTCATGTAACCAGCCCAGTGAAAGAATTAATTTAAAAAAGAAGTTGCAAATCAAAACTGTAGTTCTGTTTGTTTAATATTTAATGTTTCCTGATTTTACCTAATGTCTCAAGGCACATAAACCACATCTCTTCATGATTTACTTATCAGCATCTAAGAAGAGGCTATCCAATACGTTACAAATATTCTGTATCAGGAATGGGATTAGCCAGCAATATGAAATAGGAGTGAGGAAATAAAGAAAAATGGAGGTAGATCTCAGAGGGTCTTAGGCTTAGTATGTTGATAGGATTTTATTTCTCATCAGAACTGTATTGGATTTACTTTGTCATCTGAATACAGAAGATGCATGCCTCCTTTGCTGCTAGGTTAAAAAATGGGGAAATCTTTCTTGCTGTTTAAGTATATAAAGTGTGTATTCAAAATGCATCCTGTGAGAGCATCGCCTTCATGCAGGACATTGGTTGGACATTTTTTCTCATAATTCTTTTAGTGCATGAAACGTTTTGGAGTCATAGAATCATATAATAGCTTGGGTTGGAGTCCTTTTAGGATGTGACAGTGTCAAACTCATTGCCTCTGGTGTTGATTCTTCTTGCTACTATTAAAATAGTTAATGCTGCTAATTAATTCAATGATAACTTCATTATAGACAAGTTTTTGCATTCTGCATCAAGTACCTTTGTTAAGCTAACAACTAGTTAACAATCTCTCCTATCCTGCTGTGTTTCTGAGCAGACTACTGCAGATGCTGTGTTGCTAAGCTCATCTTGCAGTGCAAACTGCATTTTTCAGAGTGAGATCTTCAAGAAGCTTTGAGTTAACTTCTGTAGGAAGACATATTTATATGCAGTATACTGGTCCAGGAATAAACACCCCTAATCATTCTGATACTTAAAGTGGCAAGCGTTTTGTAGGCTGCTGCAGAGCTGGGAGACAAAAGTAAAAGTCTGAGCGTAGCTCAGTTTAACTACTGTGTTTTCCAGTTAATTCTCCTGCGTTTCGGTTCTTCCTATGCCTGATGCAGGAATAAGGACATAGCTTAAGTCTGGGGCTGGGAAATGGAATAAAGATTATTACTTTTTGAAGAACTGAACACAAATACAGTTCTATCTTCATATATTTCTGGAAGGTTTGGTTAGGGGATTTGATGTAATATTATACACATGCTTGTTCTGTCTGTATCATGTTCATTGCTTTTCAGTTTCTTTCCCCATTTGATAAAATATGTAGGTTGATACCCAGTGAAATACAGCCATTTCTCATCTGGCAATCAAATGGTACATGAAATGCAGCACAGTAATGATGGAAAGCTATCAGCTCAATAACATCCTGATCAAACTCAGGCTGATTTGACCTTACAATACCTTGCTTACCTCAGAAGTGCACAGCAAGATGATTGTGGTGCCCTTGTTTAGTCAGAAGAAGGAATGAATCCAAATCGGAACCAGAAAGCACATTGCATGAACAATCTTGCAGAGTGTAGAAAAGGTGAATAAATTAAATGTAGGAAGATTGCAATTTGTTATTTTTTATTTTTTTTAACATGGCCCCATAATGAATATAACATCAGTCGAACTTCAAAAATTCACATTTGAAGTTCTAAATATCTGCAATGTCTATGAAATTCATCTAATGATTCTTGCCCATATCTCATTTTTTTTCTTAAGTATGTTTAATCAACTCTGAATTAAAGTAGTTTTCTATCAAGCTGTTTCATATATGTTATTCTGGGGTTTTTTTCGGATAATCCTGAGAGAGAGATGAGTTTTGCATCATGATCTCAAGTTCGACACACACAAATCCTGTCAGATTTGTATGGTAGACAAAGCAACTTCTTAAGATGAGGAGTCCTTTCATCAGCCTACCTTTTAAACCACTGAGATACAAAGCTATCTTCATAATCATAATTATTATTTTGATTAATTAATTTATTAAGAAATCTCACTACATACAACTGGCTAGGTTACCTTTAATTAGATTTTAGTGCCCTGGCAGCCGCTGAGCCTGAGAACCACCAGGTATAGGAAGGACATTTGGCTAGCATGACTACAGCAATGCTACAAGGACTGGATGATGTATACAATTTATATAGTGGATAGGACTAGGATGTGTGCGATGTGCTAGGAGCATATACACTGCTGTAAAAGCTCCGTACACAGTTAGTGTTGATGTGCACTCCTTCCTTCAGTATGTTGCATCTCATTAGCAGTCTCTTTCCGTGGAGTGTAAGAAACTCCTTTTGACCAGAGCATGTTGTTTACTTCCAAACCTGTGTTACAGCTGGCATAAATCCCTCCGGGCTGTGGTCAGAGCTGGAAGTTGGCCATTAATACAGGCTGCTTCTTTGTCATGGTATAGACTTAAAGAAAAGAAAGCAGGTGCCCTCCTGGCATTTTATAAAGAGTCATTCATGAATATAAGATACCGCATTTTGCATATTAGTGTGAGTGCCAATATAAACCCAGCTGTGTGCAAAATAAAGTGAAATATGTATTTCAAAAACTAGGCCACAGCTTTTCTATGGTGCAATCTGAAAGCATTTGAATCAACTTTGCATATGCATAGCCTTTTCTTCTAAAATTATATTTTCCTTGGGTTTTTTTTATCTTCCCTTTTCCTTTTCCTCTTTTCTTTTCCTTTCCTTTTCCTTTTCCTTTTTCTCTTTTCCTTTCCTTTTCCTCTTTTCTTTTTTCTTTTCTTTTCTTTTCTTTTCTTTTCTTTTCTTTTCTTTTCTTTTCTTTTCTTTTCTTTTCTTTTCTTTTCTTTTCTTTTCTTTTCTTTTCTCTTCTCTTCTCTTCTCTTCTCTTCTCTTCTCTTCTCTTTTCTTTTTTCTTTTCCTTTTTTTTCTTTTCTTTTTTTTTCTTTTCTTTTTTTCTTTTTTCTTCTTTTCCTTTTCCCTTTCCCTTTCCCTTTTTCCTTTTTGCTTCCCTGCTCTGCCCTTCCCTCTCCCTCTCCCTCTCCCTCTCCCTCTCCCTCTCCCTCTCCCTCTCCCTCTCCCTCTCCCTCTCCCTCTCCCTCTCCCTCTCCCTCTCCCTCTCCCTCTCCCTCTCCCTCTCCCTCTCCCTCTCCCTCTCCCTCTCCCTCTCTCCCGTTTCATCACACTTCTCCCAAGGTAATAAGACAATAACAGGAGTACAATGTGAGGAATGCGTAGGGAGATGGCACAAAATGCATTTTGAAAATGCACCTCTGTGGCAACTTTTCAGCCTCCTCTGGTCCCATACTGGAGCCCTCCTCTTTGAACTGGGATTAATTTCTTTCACATGCAACTGTTTCTGAGGTGGTGGTCAACTATTTTGCTTGGGATTTTGTTATATATTAAAACAACCTCTACAAACATAAATGTTCTTTAATGCTATTTTTTTTTTCAACCTGGAGGTTGAAAAAGTGGATTTTAAGGGTTCCTGGTATACAGTTGGCACTGGGTGATCTTCATGCTGAAGGGACGAGAAATAAGAGATAAGGAAGTGCAGGGTGAGTAGAAGAGAGCCCTCTGGACTATGCTGGAGTTATCCACCATAGCAGGTAACATGGACTATGCTGGAGTTATCCACCATAGCAGGTAACATTCACTAGGCAGGTAACGTCAGGACTCACCTTTTTTGTGGGCCTGAGTGTAAGCTGTCCCTTCTTGATCCCTGTATACTTTCTTGCTTTTATCGCCTTTGCAGATAGTCAACTATTTTAAGAAATGCTTGTGTGGAAATTAGAGATGTGTCCAGGGTTTGGGTTTTATTTGTCAGGTAATTATTAACTGCAAAATGCATTTGGTGGCTGCAGTGCAGACAATGTTTGTTTCCCAGTAGTTACAGGTACTGTGTGGTTGTGAGATGCTGCAAGCTTCTTGCACCAGGTTTCAGCACTTTTTTTCCAAAGAAAAATGAAACTGGCTTCTCCTTGCTGTGGTCCTGTGTTACCCTGCTCCAATGCAAATAAAAAGAGGTGAAAGGAGGAATATAGGGAAGGCAAGTTTTGTCCCTTGGCCTGTTAGGTAGAGAGTGTTTGCCTATAAATTAAATTGGAAGAGGTTATTTGTATAGTAAATTTGGGTCTCCACTGCCCAGCCCATGTTGTAGGAACCACAGTGTCAGAACTGCTTTAACATGCACTTGGCTCTGAGGATTCACCTGAAAGGCTGCCTCAGCCCTGGGAGGTGAATGGGAAGGCAGTGACCTCCTGCTGAGCCTCTTGCAGGGACCTGTGCCAGGGACAGCTGAGGGGTATGTTCCCGTTTGCCCAAAACATCCCCTGTCTTCTCCGTCTGCATCCTCCAGGAATGGGAGGGATCATTGCTGAGGAGCTGATGGGCCAGGCTTGAGAGTCTGGCTGTGAATGAAGGTGAAAATGCTCTCATTGCACATATGAAGATACTTGGGTGCTGTATCCAACTGCATCCCAGGGTCACAGAGAGAATTAGTGATGCAGCAGGAACCTCCTCTGCTCCATGAGCTAAGTTTCCAGGTTCGGTAATCCAGCTAGCAGATGACACCACCTCCTTTTTTTTTTCTTTGCTCACTTCTCTTAAATCCCATACTGGATCCAGCTGCATTCATATGCAATCAAAGTCTGATCTGATGACAACTCATTTCTCTGCAGTGAATTGTGACTGACAGAGTGTGGCACTAACAAAACCAAGGGAGTTCAAGGAGTTTAAGGCTGCTTGTGTGCACTTGTGGAATGACAATGTGGGGTTCAAGATGTGCTGATAATAGAAGTGAATCTGTGTAAAACTATATCTGATTCATTTTGATCTATGGTTTGCCATGTTTTGTTTCAGTAGGATTCTTTGGGTTTTGCTAACAGGTTCTTGACTTTCTCATCCTTTCACTGTTTGGTTCTGTTAGATTTAATAGCATAGTTGCGAAATTGAGTTTAGATGGCTTATCCTGTATATATTTAGAGATAAGAAGTTCATTTAGGGATTAGGGAATGTTTCTTGTATATGCACCATTAAGTAGAGCATATCCGCTACTGAACTAGCAATCAGTAGAATATTGACAAAAGTTTTAAAGCAATCTTTTTGTTTTGGGAGCACATTTATATGTGAAGTTCTGCATGTTCACAATGACAAAAAGAAGTAGCTCCAAGAGCTGTAAATTAAATCCAGATTCATAGTGTGCTTAGGTGAAATACAAGTACTGATCTTGGTTAGAAACTGTTGTAGTTGAAGTGAAGAAGAGAATTGGTGATAAAAAAATCATCTTACAGCAAGTAAGATTTACGGTTTTGTTGCAGTTTCTGCTTCTAAAAGAGAACGAGGAGCTTGTTTCCTAGTATATGGGAGGAAGCAGAATAAACAGTAAGTCAGGATAATAGTGAAAAAGAAAAATGGTATATAGACTTTCACATCTTATTTGACTGAACTGGAGAATCAGGCCTCTAAAAGTTACCTTCAGAGCAATAATCAAAGCACAACATTGGTTTTGTTAAAAAAAGCTCCAAACCCAAAACTCAAAGTGCTTTATATAATGGGAAAACAGTGAAAACTCTGGGACTGTCTGAGGGAGAAGGAGAACAGAGTGACCACATTACTGATACTCACCAGCTGGTAACCATGAACAAGGAAAGAGCAGTGAAAATGGAGGGGATTCATCAAATCCTCAAGTTATCTCGTCTTTATTCATACCAAATATAATACTTTATATTGCAATTAACAGAAAAGTGATTAAATCTTTGAAACGTGGAGATGAGCCTTTCAGACATGCAGGTGGTTCTTCTGAAATGCCTGCTTGTGGAGGAGAGATCTGTGTGTATGTATATGCATGGGCAGCTCTACTCCCACCAAGCAGCTCAAGGAAGCTTTTCTGGGCTATTTATATACTTTATGGCAGGCTGTTTGCTTTGTAAGAGGAAAAGCTGATTCATGCTGGTGTAGAAGCTGATTCTGCTGCCAATGCGAGAGGCAAATTTGAGGTACCCGAGGATAATTAAGCAGGAGATATGTATGATTCAAAAATATGGACGCACTTTTCTAAACGAGCCGTTTGCGTGTTAGTGCGCGGTGCTCACTGCAGGTGTCACTGTTACATCTAAAATAACGGTGTGCTCTTCGACTGCTGCTGTCACAATAGACTTTTTTCCTGCCAAAGTCACACTTGTGATAGTAATGTAAAATCTAGAAAACGTGCAGCAAACTGTAATCAATTCGAGCTCCGTGTGAGTGTGCCTGTGTGCACACGTGTGCTTGTACAGGTCCTGACGGTGTATCTATACTCTAGGTGTGTATCAGTGCGTGTTTACACCCCGCCAAGAGCTACCGCAGCATCTTTACAATAAACTCAAACAACTCTATGAATGAGACTTACAACTTTCAGTCTGAAGATTCTGCAGTCCTCTCATGCTTTAGGATGGGTGTTTAAGTTCCACTGAGCCTCAGCAAAGTGATGATGAAATCTTTAATATAGCTGTAGAATGTATAAACAGTAATACGGGGATTTGATAGCAGGCATCTGAAACTGTTTACAGCACCTTGCAGTAGCTCAGTAATTCCATTCTCTCCAAATGAATTTGCTTGGGTTTATTTGTAGGTTATTTTATTTTTTTGTTGTTTGCTTGTTTTAAATGGTCTCTGTTGTCTTTTTTTTTTTTTTTTAACCCAGTAAACAGGACTGATTCTCCCAGGATTGTTATTCAGATAACAAATAAAGTGCTGCAAGTTTGCTTACTCTCTTTTTCAACTTTTTGTCGTCGCCCCCCCCCCTTTGCTCTATTGAAAGAAAAAAGAGGGAATGAGCAAGAACTGAAAAAAAGGTATTAAAAAAAAATCTTAACACAATATTCCCCTGCGCCTGATTTGAAACTACAGCATTCTGTTTAGTAAGTGAACAAAAAACACGATTCTGAGGGTATTTTGGAGTAGCTCCCCAACAGCTTTTCAAACAAGAAATTTAAAGAGAAATGCAATGTTCTCATTAAGTATCAATCTCCACAGCCTGTTCCTCCCCACCTGGATACACTGCCTTCAAAGCTGGTAGTCTGGTACGTGACACTGATTAGCTCCCTGTATTAACGTTTATGATGTTTTGTTGTTTTGTTCTTGGTGGTAGCAATTCCTAAGTGTTTATTCAATCTTATAAGTATACCCCTAATCTCAATCACTTTATTTCTATCACTTCGTTCCTGATTTTCACTTTTTAAAATGCTGCTGTATGCACCTCTGTAGGATTTTTTTGTTTCTTCTCAAATCCTGCCAAATGCTTTTGGTAAAGCAAATGTGTTTGTGAGACTGCAAAATACTCTTTCCTCAAATCAGACAATGGAATTTTTCACTTGCACAAATAAATGTGTGTATCCCTGAATAATCACACTGTAATTGAATCCTGAGGGTTCTGGAGGGATTTAACCCTCCCTTTTTAATTTTTTCTCAAAACAAAACCTAAAAATGAGAAAATATTTTGAGGTGGGAAGGAAAGGGAGGGGGAATAGAAAAATAAAGCAAATAAATTTTTGAATAAGAATGACCCATGTACTGTGACCAGAGGGCAAATGCAAATGTCTGTTTTCAAACACAGACTCGTGAATTCTTATTAGGGGTTCGTGACTGTGCCTCCAAGCACATCATTACATATTCATAAGTGTGAAGAAAATAGACTCCTTCCACATTCAGGTGTGTTCAACTAAATACTGCCCCTTTAATCTTAAAGAACAGCTCATTTGGTCTATTTTCTTCAGTTCACAAAGTGTTAAGGGAATATGAGATAAAAGATGCACACACACAAAAAGAAAAAAGAAGCAGCAATATTCCACAAAGATCTTTTTAGTGTCAACTTAAATGCACACAAATAGCAGATGATGATCTCTTTTATTGGACTAACATTTATCCACTAATATCCACACACTTTTAAAGCCATTGAGACCTCCTCTTCAGGTGTTCATTTGAATAGAAATAGCTGAATGAGTGTTTTTATAATTGATCCCCTGAGTACTGAATGTCTAGTGCTGCATAACCAACATTTTCCCATTGCTGATTTTTTTTCCAAATTGCTACTCTGCAAAATTAGGATTTTGTATAGTTTTGATAAGAAAATTAACCTTCCAAATGCCAGATCCCCTTAACGTTACTTTTGAAACGGTGTGAAGATACAACTGGAATTCCTGATCTCAAATCCGTTATTTCCGGTATGTGAGGGAAAAAAATAATCTTTTCTTCTATAAAATTACACAGAAAATAGAGCTCGGTCCCCACCCCCCTAAAAAAAAGATTGAAAGGTGTTTGGTTTGTTTGTGTTTCTTATCACTGTCCCTTAGATAAGAAACTGCTACCTGAATGAAATTGTTTTGCTTTCAGCAGCACCACAGAAACTTCCCAGTACTTGTTTGCTATTGTTTGACTTTTACACTGGATGAAAAATTTTATATATTTACAACTTTTCTTTTTATCTTTAAAGTCACCCTTAGAAGGTTGTTCTTGCAATGTATATTGTGTGCCACAAGAACTAAATTCTCCAGAGACACAGCCAGGTAGAGTGTATTTTTCTTTGCTTTGCTTTTCTCTTTTCTTTTCTTTTCCTTTCCCTTTCCTTTCCTTTCCTTTCCTTTCCTTTCCTTTCCTTTCCTTTCCTTTCCTTTCCTTTCCTTTCCTTTCCTTTCCTTTCCTTTCCTTTCCTTTCCTTTCCTTTCCTTTCCTTTCCTTTCCTTTCCTTTTTTCTTTCTTTTCTCCTTTTTTTTTGTTGCTGTTTTGTTTTGTTTTATTTTGTGTTTCTTTTTGTTTGTTTGTTTGTTTTTAGTATGAAAAATCTGTCGGTAATGCTTGCAATTTTGGACGTGGTTTTTGTAAAAACTGGTCTTGTGAAGACACAGAGCAGCTGAAGTTTAACAGTCTGCATTACAGGTGGCTGCTCCTTCAGTAGCCCCTTGAAGGAAATGGAATTCCTAATTGATATGAAATCATTCTGTAGCAGCAACACCTGAATAACAGAGAGAAAGGGAAGAAGATATGATAATGACTGTGTGATAAAACCAGTTAGCATTTGTGTGCCATAGTAAACACTCATGAGTATAAAGAAAATAGTAGCTAGCCACTAGAGATATCCACTTATGTTCATGATACAACCACTACAAACTCTAGTTCTATCAAACTAGCATAAAGCACAAGATTCATCTTTAATTAATTTAATCCTGTAGAGCTGAGACTCATTTTATTTGTGACTGTGCAGAGAGAAATTACACTTCCATACTTGCCTTGAACTTCAACCTTATCCTTCCCTATCAGTCATATTGAATAACACAATAGCACATGCTCTGAAATTCATGTCTTCTTTTTTTCTTTTTTTTTTCTTTTTTTTTTCATCCCAAAGATTATTCAGATCTTCCCACATGTGGCTCTCTCGATAAAAAGCACAGAAAATGCCTCCCTCCACTCCTCCTTCTTTAGGAGAACGATTTCTTTGCAGAGGGGAAACAGCTTATTAAATCAAAAGTCATTCTCATAATGAGTGAAAAGAATGGTAATTCTAGAATAAGGCAGAAAGATTTTTTTCCTGTCCTTGGTATAGGAAGGAACAAACCATACCCCACTGAAAGCAATACTTAATTCACATATGATAGCGTATTTTGCCTCTTTTTCCCCCTTTAAAAATGTGGTTTGTGGAAATTACATATTCTTCATGGCTACTTTCTGTATCAGTAACCCATTCCAGATGCTATGTAGGTGTCATAGTACAACGTGTAAGCAAAGAGGCAACTGTGCACAGTCCTGTGACTGGCCCAGCAGTGATGGTGTCGGAGTACTCACGATGGATTAATTTCCTGAGTTCAACTCTTACAAGGGACAACACAAAAGTTCTTTTAAAGGTTTTTCTTTTTTTTCAGAGAAACAAGGGCAGACCTCTGCTGCAGCCAGTGCAAGTGCTTCATGAACCTTTAAAACAGCACAATTTCTAGGGCAGAAGTGCTGCTTCTCACCCTGGACAACCAGACTCAGTGTGAAGTTGTGGTATTGCTGCATAATGCATGTGTCAATGTTTGTAGCATCTCTGATAGAGCCATGAGAATATGTGGATTGGAAAAAACGCTGTGTTCATCTTGGTGGCACATATTTAAGGTGACAAAAACTCCAGCTTTCACGCAAGCCTCTAGTTGTAGGCCCTAGCTGTGGTTCTTCTCATGTACAGGGATGCAGGAAGGAGAGTTCATCATATGCCATTTCAAAACAGAACAGTGTCTCTCACTTTTCTTTACAAAAGATAGGAAAAGCTACAGGAGTGCGAGAGCTAAATTCTAAGATCTAAAGGAAAAAATCACTGGGCTTGCCTTTGCCAGCAGGTTGCTGGAAGGCTATATGTGCCTTTTGTCCGAACCAGGCCTTTTGCTTTCAGATCTACCCCAGGGAAAAGTTTGCTTTCTTCCAAATTCTCAGGTCAGCCGTGTGTGCAGGAAGAAGAGTGGTGAGAAATAATTTTTATATGTCAATCAAATACACAGAAAATATTCTCTATGAAAGAAAAAAAAAAAAGGCATTTTATTTTGGTTTTCTTTTTTAACCACATTCTCAAAAAAACAAATATAAAGCTTTAGTTAGGTTTAAAATTGGAAACATATATAAAAAGAATGAGGAAAAGTCAAGTCCTGGTGTCTATGTGAAGGAGAACCTGCAGCTTCCCAGGTCTCACCTCCCCTAATCATCTCTGTAGTTTATTGTGCCACTGGCCTTCCTCACCATGGCCAGCCATCGTATTGATTTGGTAGAAAAGTTTCAGGAATAACATAGCTTATGTTGACTTACAGACTGAACACTGCCGAGCTTTGTAGCAGTTATTACCTCTTTAGATTTCCTCTTATTCTCATGGATATTTGTCAATCTTTAATCCCTCTGGTTTGTTATTCATAATAGAGATCCTGGCCTGAGCAAATACTCACTTGTAAGTTGGAGAATCTCTGCATTTTGAAAAAATATGACTGTTAATTTGCAGGCATCCAGTAATGTCGCAATTACACATAAAGTTAAAAGTCATGTTAAACTTGGAACTCTCATTTACTGGCAGAGAAGTACAGACCATAATATGGGCAACCTCTTCAAATTCACCAAACAATTTTTTTTTTTTTTTAAACTGCCAAAATTAGACTGATCTCAGGCGAAATTTGTGTGCATTACACAGTTTTTTTATTTCCAACTGAATCTGTGCATGCTCTGACTTCTAAAATGCAAGGCCTTCAGTGCAAGACACAAAAATCAGGATAACTCTCAAATAGTTTGATCCATGGCTCTTCCTCCCAGTCTTGCCCACATGAGCTCCTACCTTCTTTGGAAGATTACTGTTGTGCCCGCTTCCTATTTTTTCCCTTCAATATTTTTGTTTTCTCTCGCACATAAAAGGAGAGAATAAGAGAATTAAATGTCAAGAATTATCTCATTTTAATATGTGGGATTTCTGTGATTTGAGCCTGCTGCCAGTCTACCATTCCGCATAGCCAAATTCCTGTGTTTTATCGCTAGCTTTATCAACAAGACCTTTTCTAATTCTTCACCGTCTACAAACACAGTCATATTATTATTTTTCCCACTCTAATACAGTCCAATCGTTCAGTTCTAGCATGAAAAAACACTGCTTTGGCGTTAAGTTTCAGCGTCTTATTGCCCTTTGCGATTCTTAGCTTGCATCAACTTATTCTGCTGCCTTTTGACTCACCTTGTTTTCCTTTTATGAATTTTGCTCCAGTGACTGAGTTCCTGTCTCACCTTTTGTGACTTTTACTCTGGTGTGGGAAAAGGATGGATCTCCTGTATGAATGTTTTCTGTGCCAGGCCATCTTCCTCTGGTAATGGAATTGCTGTGACTGAACAAGGGAGTTATTTTCCACCCTCCTCCCTATTACAAAGTCAGTTCTGATGCTTAATTCCACCTTCCTCTACTTCTATCATGGATTTATATTTTTTATGGGCTAATAATAATAATCCTTACCTGTCTCTCAGGGGTGTTGTGAAGATTAATTAGTTAAGGAGCTCTAAAGATGAAAAGTGCTGCGTCATTGCTAAATATTATTGTTGTCCTTATCCTGTACAGATTGAACTCATCAATATCAGTATTTCATTTATAAATCTCATGCTACCATTTTTCAATTACACCCACTAGATCACATTATACATCACTCACTCTACCTTCTTGTTACTCTGGCTTATTTCTACCTTTCTGCTTTTGAGAATAGACACATAATGACCATATGTTCCTGTAAATAAAGGATTCACCTTTTGCTTTAGAATGCCCCCATCTTCTTTTAATACTAAAAATCAGAGTCCACAGTGGGCTCTGAGCAAGATGATGATAGTTCCTACTCCTTTATCTGAAACAAATTCTCTTTTAAAGTCTGTTGCATTACCCACTGAAAATGGCACCCTGAGCAGAAGGTCTGTACTCCGTCACATAATCAACTGATCTCCATTACCTCTCTCCTGTTGGATTATCATCATGAGCTATGTTTTTTGCCTTCTTTTAGCAGTTATCTTTGAGTCCACAAAACCTTCCCTTGTCTCTATGGATTGCAGTGGATATGCTGAGTGAAACAAGACCTCTCAGCTCATCCACAAAGTCTTCTTTCAACACTGCTACTATGGAAGTTAAGAAGTACCATGCCTCATTATTTCTTCAGCTGAACTGGAGACGTGCCTGACTGTACTCTTTGAGCTGTCAACACCACTGGCTTTTTTTTGTGCGTGTTTATCTTTTCCCCTTTTCACTCATGGTTCATATTATGTCTTTAGATACTGCTCAGTCACTTATTCTCTAAAACGTGCAGAAAAGATATCTGGGGAATGCAGATTTGCCTGGGACTCTGTGTCACCTAGCCTATCTTTTCATCTGTTCCTGTCTCTGATCTACGCTACCTTGTTTCAGAAAACATGATGACATAAAAAATGATCCTCAACCTTAACTCCTACAAGTTCCCTCGATACAGACAGCAGAACACCTAAACCAAGGGCTGCAGTGCTGTAAACATGGCAGGAAAGCCAAGATGCTCTGGTTTGGGCACAGGGGCACCTTTACTGCAGTGAGTGGTTTCCAGTGCAGCAGGCAAGGATTGCTCAGGCGTAACTCCAAGATTTTCATTTCTGCATTAAGGCAAATTTGAACCACTCTTGAAATCTGTAAAAGCAAAATCATTCCTGGCACCCTGCATGCACATGTGGGAGGGGACACAAATTCAGAATGATCTGAGGCAAACTGCCTATTTACATCCTAGGCAAGTGCCCTCAGCCCAGGACTACAGCCATTCTCGGCCACTCTCTCTTACTGTCCTTTTAGCTGTTCCACTTTGTACAAACAATTAAATAGTCATTGGGCCTGAGAGGGAGGTATCTACAACACTGCTTGCAGTAAGGGAAGAACATGATCAGCCCAAACTGCTTGCAAATAGCTTCCAAACTCAACAAACCCTGTCAGATATCTTAACTCTTCTGCCTCATGTCTAGACCTTGGGAAGCATAATCTTTCTTTGGAGAGGCACTGTCAGATCAAGCAGAAATAATGCTGGCGGAGCTTAAACAACAACCATATTTGATGTTTTCTGCTGATTGAGCTGTCCAGTTGACTGGAAAGGGCTGACAGCAGAGAGAGCCCTGGTCTGAGCAGAGCAGCTCCCAGGCCAGCTGGCGAGGGAATGGGTCTGCGCCAGGTAATTATTGCCTAGTGCAGAGGTCGAAAGCCTCAGAGAGACTGATGTACTAATGAAACACAAATGGGACATCTGTGCTCAGGAGTTCAGCAAAGCACAGAAAACAGAGCTTTGCCAGGAATATATGTACTACAGAAAGAAAACTCACTTTCTTGAGCTAGTGGAAACCCACTGAAGAGTAAAGGCACAAGAAAGCTTTTGCATAGGATTTCTTTTTGGTTTTGTTGCAACTTAAATGTTTCTAGCTGTTGTGGTTTAAGCCTCTAAAACTCACGCAGTTTTACTCACTCACTCCCTTCTTTTTCTTCCCCCAGTCCCAGGGGGATGGGGAGGAGAATTGAAAAAAAATGCAACTCCCACAGGTTGAGATAAGAGCAGTGTAGTAACTAAGGTATAACACAAATCACTGCTGCTACCATCAATAATAATACAAGAGAAATACAAGGAAAGAGAATATAACTGCTCACCAAGCCCGACCCAGCCAGTGCACCCCCAACAGCGAACCCCTTAACACACCACCACACCCTTCCGGGTCTCTGCTCTCCGTTTTCACATCCTGGACATGACGTGCTGTGGTATGGAATAACCTCTTTGGTCAGTTTGGGTCAGAGGTTCTGTCTCTGCTTCCTCCTGGCTCCCCCTCCTCCCTGGCAGAGCATGAGACTCAGAAAGTCCTTGGCCAGACAAAACATTCTCAAGCAGTAACTGAAAACACTGGTGTTATCAGCGCTGTTCCCAGGCCCAAAATCAAAAACACAGTGTTGCACCAGCTACCAAGGAGAAAAAATGACTGCTGCTGCTGAACCCATGACACTAGTGAAACATTTTGCTGTAGGCACTGCAATATTACAGAAGGAAATGGGTGCATCTGAATGGCACCTATGATGCAAGGTCACATGTGGATTCTAAGGAGGGTTGAGAGACGTAGTAAAAGAGAAGTTGAGGTAAATGAGTTTACTGGGAGTCTTTACTGAGATGAAAATCCAGTATGGTACTGGGTGGGCAGGTTGCTGCTTTTAAATGTCTGTAGTTACAGATACAAATGTTAGCACATGAATTCAGGGTCTGATTTTTGTGCCTCGTACAGCCATGTCATTAGAGCTGTGTTTCAGAAGTTTCTCTGTTTAACACTAGGACAAAGTGAACGTATTAGATATATACACAAGTATATACACACATATTAGTAGAAATCTAAGAGAATACTTCCTGCAAAATAACTGCCAGAAGGTTCAGGACACTGACATTCCTGAAATAACAGTGCTATAGTCATGTCTGAGTGGAGACTTAGAGTAAGTACCAGGTAAAAGGATTGAGAGTTGAGGCCTGCATGTCAAGAACAGCATCTCGGACTGGCCTGGACTGACTTGAGCAGTTCCCTAGGGTCTCCCTGACAACGCGACTTCACTTGCATTAGGGGATGTTAGCTACCCATTCTGGGGGTGCAGGATAGTTGGGTGAAGGAGGACAGGTTGTGAAGCAGTGAGCTGAACTTCACCTTTCTGACAGGGAAAAAAGTTTAATTGCAATATCCTTCAAGTAGTCTGCAAGCTTCACCAATGTGGGGAGAGAAGGAGGTGTGCTGAGGTCTGTGCAGGCACATATGTATGCAGCCAAAGGCATGTGACTACCTGTCCTGCTACTCCCAGCAGAGTACAGGCTGGGTGGGATGCACTAGGGCCTAGGACAAGTCTGCACTGGCTTCCATAAAGCTTGAGAGATGAATGGCTTCAGGTGCTGCTCACCCACACTGGTAGGTGGGCTTCAAGGGAAGAGAACCAGCTGGGCTTCAAGCACTGGTCGCTGGGTGAGCACCTGGTCAACAAGGAGGGAAAATCAGGTTTATCTCTGCCTTTCCCAGCTTCTTTTTTTTCCACTAAGCAATGAGGAAAATAAAAAATCAACTTAGCTGGAGATGCTGTACCTTGTGCTCTCAGAACACCAGGACTTGGAGTTAAGTGTCCCTTTCTGCAGACAAAAAGTCAGTATTTCTGATGCTTGGAGGAACTTCAGTATGTCCTCAGATTGTCCCTGTGAAGGTTAGTACAGCACTTCTCTAGTATTTCCTTGCAGTGTCAGTGGTGGGTGTGAGCCGGTAGCCGGTGCAAGATGAATCTAGGACCTTCTGGTTTGGAGGCGAGAGTGTGAATGCTGGCATAGAGGTCCTGACTATGAAATGTCATGAATGAACTTTGCTCAAAAGCAGGTCTCTAAAAATAAGAATAGCATAGGGTTGGGGTACTTTTTTTTACACCTTCTACTTAGCTGACTCTGAACATATTCGTTTTGCCCATAAGCTATTTGATGACTCATTTTAGAATTAATACTTCCAAATATGAAGACTGTATGCATATTTCCTCCATGAGATAAAGAGTATAATCAAGAATGACAGGCCAAAGCATTTGCAGTACAGGAAATCTGAGCTGGAATTGGCTGGTGCTGTGTCACTGCCTCAGGTTGTGACCTGGACACCTCCCTGTAGCCAGGCAGGAGGCCCCCAGGGAAAATACATGCTGGTTTTGGTGTTTAACCAGGGCATTCCTCTCACCCATAAGCTGCTAACTCTCCCCCACCACAGAAGGGACTCTGTGGCTGGCTTCTGTGTGAGGCATAGCCAGTGTCTTCAACACTGATACCTTATGGTATTCTCCTAAGAATGGAAACATTTGCTGTGTCCTCCTACTAGCCATCAACTTCTCCTGCTTCCCTAACTGCATGTAGCATTCCTTGTGTTCTGTGAAATGAATATATATCATATTCATTTGCCTTGTTTGAAGGTTGCAGATTTTCAATGGCATTAACAACCTCATTTCAGTGATGGAAGAATAATATTTATTTAAAATTAAACATCAATTTACTGCACATGGTTTGGGATCCTCGGCTGAAGGTGCAATTTTTATGTCATCTGTTATTGTAAAAAACCCTACCAATCTACATTTGGACAATGTAATGGGGCAGGTAATGCAATGCTGCACTCTGCCACTGCCTTTAGACCCTTCTATTTCTTTTCCATGATTCTTATCTTACTAGTTGTTTTTATTCAAGACTTCAGGATTCAAGACTTACGCTTAGTGATGTATTTGGATCAGCTGCCCTAGCCTGCTTCTTACACACTTTGAATGCTGACCACTAGAGCAGGCTTTTGGTTACTACATTTATGTCTATTTGCAGGTAGTTATGACTAGTCTAGACAGGCAGCCTGCTAGTGATGAGCCAGTGGCTACAGGATCAGCTGGGACCATATGCAAGTGAATACAGGATAAATTGCTAAACCTGAGGAAAAGCATTTTGGTGAGGTGAAAGTGAACTCTTTTATTGATGAGAAGCAACTTCCTTATTGCTTCTGGCTCTAGAGTAAACTTGCAGGAGTTAAATACATTAAATATACTTGTCTATTGCTGTCATTAAATCTCAACCCACTTGTTTGAATTACCTGTGTGGAAAAGAAGTGGCCTCTTTTTAGATTTCTTCTAGTCTTGGTGAAGGGTGCCTGCCCTTCGTGGTAGTAAGAATGAGGAATCTAGGCTTGGGAGCCCTGAGAAATAAAGCCCCAGGTAAGTGAGAGAGCCAGGAGTGCAGCATTATGTAGCAGTGCTCTGGAACCAGCCACCGCTGGAAATAAAATCCAATTGAATTACTTTAAAACAAATTCCTCTAGAAAAGCATGAAATATTCAATGTAGATGAGAAAAAAAGGCCACATGGTCTTTTGTTTCACTACTTTATTAACAGAATGAAAGGTTGGAAGCTGAAAATGAGCTGAGTTCAACTTCCTTAGCATTGTTTGCAAGACTTATCCTGTAGCTCAAGGAATGAGACTAGATAATTTTGTTTGTTCAGATACTGTTCCTCATGTTCTGCCTTCTCCCTTCTCACTGATGAAGTTGGCTTCTGGTTACCTGACTTTAAACCAAATTCCAGACATAGCCAGAACAGTCCGTGCCAAAACACACATACAAACAGCTACTGTCTAGATACTAGCTTCTCCCTGTTAACATATGTGGGGTTTTGCAGAAACAAGCAAAAGGAAAACAAAGTGTACTGTAGTGAAGGACTGTGCTGGTCATTTTGGCAAGGCAGAGACTGGTTGAACACAGCCACGTGAATTAGTGACACTGGAAGTATGGGGTCAGCCCCCCAAAAAAGCTACAGCTAACAAACCAGGGATGTAGCAGCCCTGGAAAAGGTGGTTGCAGCAAGTACACTAGTGTAACAAGAGACCTGCACCTCTTGAGATTGATTGTGCTTTTCTTAGCACTGCCCCTGGCCATTAGAAATGTGGGAATTTGAAGTCTGCTACTTACTGAGCATGGTAGAGTGTACTGCCCTCTGAGCCGAGGTTAATGCTGTTAACTGTTCTCTTAGTTAAGTCCAACGTTGGTGTAGAGAGGAGCAGGTAGAAGCTATCCTTTATCTGTTGCCCTTCCCTCTGTGTAATATATCTAAAGTCAGTTTTCTTACAGTTTCTAGCACTCTCCTTTCCTATACTTGAAGAGAAAAGGAAACATCCCAGCCAGCTCTTGGGAGGCAGAATTATCTTAATTCAGTTAATCCAGATCTCAGTCCAAATCCTTTTGAATTATTTTTCAGAAATGGTTAGCCTGAGAAATCTGGAGTATTGCACAGTATCTCCAGCTGGGTGGCTTTGTTTAATCTACTCAGTGACTCTACAACACGGAAAATAGCTCATTTAATATGAGGGAACGTAGATGAAGCTGGAATCATTTGTCCTAACAGCTATGGGGAAGATTATCAAAAGGAGCTAGAATTGGAGCCTAGGGAGAAGAGAGGGAAAATCTGTCCAAGTTCTCCAGGCTGTAACTGTCAGTGGAGATTACTGATAGTGGTAACCAGATTACCTTTAGAAAAACCTGTGGGAAAAAAGGGTTGAGAAGTGGTGTCCTTTCTTTGGACCATTGCTCCAAGTACAGTTCCTGCTGTGCCAGAAAAATGAAGATGTGTTATGGAAGAAAATCTACTGCCTGGCAGGAAAAAATGCCTGTAATGCCACTAGAAAAAGGCAGCTTGGAGGTATGAGAGGTCAGCTTGGAGAAGAGGGTGACTTTCCACAGGCTCCCCTGTGGGTGAGGAGGATTCAGTCCAGTCTTGTTCTGTCCTCATCACTCAACTGTTTAGTGTCCTGTTGTGCATTACCTAAGAAAATCCCAATCTGCATTCCTGAGAAAGGGACAACAGCTGATTTTGGAAGCCACCAAAATCCACTGTGGCTTGTGTCTTTGGACCATTCTCACAATGGCTTCTCGCTTGGGCTCACAGGCATTTTGTCAAAGGCTTTTCTTTGTTTTCGCTGTGCTATGTGGAGGCTCGATCCACACCCTAGAGGACAAAATGCAGGGAACAACCGTGTTTTGAGGTCAGCTGTAAATGGCCTTCCAAGTGGGCCTCTCCCTCCATTATCTCTTCATGTCTATCAGGGATGAAATTGCGCAGCTGTCTCCACAAAGAGGCAAATCCTCACTGCCAGGAGGTGTTTGCCCTCCCCTGGTGACCATTTAGCTCCCCAGTGTTTACTTCTCAAAGCCCAGTCCCTCCACCACACGCTGGCTCTGTAATTCGCCTGGGCTCTGTGGAGAGTGATCCGAGCAGCTCCAAATCGAACAGCTTCATTTTCATCCTCACTGAGGGCTATGTGGACACTCCTACCCCCACCCTTGCCTGTGGGCTTGCATTCCCTGCTCATGGCCACGGACTGGGATGTCCTCCTTGGGGGTGTGGAGCATTGCAGGTGCTACACCCCTGGCCATGCCACTGGGCAGTGGGGCCAGTCAAGGTCAACATGGAGCTTTGCTGGTTGAGACGCATCTTGATGTCCCTCTGGACAGCCACACATGGCTGGGCATAACTGCTGTTGAAAGCAATGAGTGACGAAGGACTGTCAGTTGTGCTTCCCTTTCAGGTCAGCTGCCCCAGGTCCAGCAGAGGCCCAGCAGAGCCCTTAGGGGGCATGTTCAGTCTGATTTTTCTGGTTTAGTTTGCTTGTTTGAGGCTTTCTTGAGGTGCTGTGTGGAGCACACCTCAGGTAAGGACAGCCCAGAAATAACCCTTTGAGGAGGAGGAAGTGGGTTTCAGCGGTTTGGGCACGAGGCTAGTGCTCCAATACACAAGCTTCTGACTTTGCTGCTGGGCTGATGAAGGACTTGTCCCAGCAAGTCACAACACGTTTCTATTCTGCCTGGAAAACAGGGATAACAACAATGTCAATTATAAATCCTACAGTCTATGGATGAGAAATACTATAGTTAGGTATTAATGGAGGAGTCCTTGTTTCTCTCCTGATTTGTTTCTGTTCAGAGGCTTGCTGCAGGTTAGTTGTGTAATAGCGGTCTTCGGCTTTGCTTCTGGCTTACATTGAGTATTGATAGAGCAGAGAGGATACTGTTGCCCTTTGTCCAGGTTCCTAAATAATGCTCTCAGCCTGTTCAGGCGCCATGAGATCTTGGGTACCTGTGTCAACAAGTGACAGACTGAAGAAAGGCCATTTTAGTAACAGAAGCATATTTCCTCCATAGGTGCCACCTTCCCACCCTTTGCTTTTTCTCCACAGGGCTTCTCAGGCCACCAAGCATGCAGGATGACAGAAAAGGGAACAACCCCTAACCTGGGGGGCAAGGAGGGGAAGCTCCATCCTGTAGCTAGTACAACCCAGGCCATATCCCTGGGGCTACCCAGGCCATATCCCTGGGGCTACCTGAGCTCTTCAGGGATCAGGCTGCTTTCGCACTGGGCTGTCCTCAGTGCTGGCTACAGACAGACGCAGCACTACCCTGGAAATTTTCAAGGCCCAGCCTGGGTCTGAACAGCCTGGGCTGGGCTCAAGGCTGACCTTGCTTTGAGCATAGGATTGGGCTAGAGCCCTCCTGAGGTCCCTGCCAGCCTGAATTACCCTCTTATCCAAAGGTGTCAGACAAAATGGTGAGTCACTGCTTTCCTTGGCTGGATATGATGGTGGTGGCAGGTGGCAGAGCCCCAGTGTACTTCCTTGATGGCATTGTGGAAGCTCTCCAGACTGTGCTCTTGCCTTTCAGAGATTCAGGATGTGACTGAATTTGGGGTTTCTGAAGGAAAAGAGCCAGTGGAAGTACCAGAGCTATTAACAGCCACAGACCTGTTTCATAAATGCCTGTAGATTTAGGCATGATTGGATTATTCGAAGTGCTCCACTTGCCCTGAGTCATCAAGGGAAAGGTCTCATTTTGGTACTAAGATGGGAGGTGCTGAGCTCCTTTAAAACTCTGGCTGCAAACATGGCTTTGGGAAGAGCAGGACAACTCCCACTGCTCTCAGAAACCTAAGCCTGAAGTGTGTAAGTGGGACCTGAATCCTGCTGAAAGAAAGTCTGATGTGGCATTGGATGCCAAGACCTTGAAAATGTGACTCAGAGCTGTACTTCAGCCTTGGCTCAGGGCTGTGAAAATGGGTATGAAAGGACACTGTCCTATCTGAGCTGTCTCTCACACTCTCATCACGCTGGTATGAGTGATCGTTTAACATGGAGCACAAGGGAGAGGTGAGTGATACCATGTGAGCCCAGCCAGGGGTCAGGGTGAGTGCTGACAGAGATTTTGAGAACACTAAGGATAAAGGAAACACTGCCTGAGCCCAGTTTCATGCTCTGAGTAAATAGCACTATACAGAAAAGGCAAAACCCCAATGCTCTAGACTTCAAATAAATTCTATGCTTTCACTTAAAAGAGAAGCAGAAAAAACAAACAAACAAACAAAAAATCCCCAAATAGGCTTTTAATCTTCCTAAGTGCAGATGATCTGTACATTCCACAAAAAAGAGATGTAGAAAACACACACACACCTTTTAACTAGTGAGCAATTTAAAGACTAATAGGATTCATCCATAATTACATAGTTAAGTAAAATTTATGTATGAAGGAATTAGCTGATTTCCCTGAGGGCAATATAAACCATAGAGACAGTGTTCTCATTTAAAAGTACCATCTCAATGTTAAAATACTTTGTCATTCTTCTGTAGAGATGGTTAGGTGCTGTGAGAGCCACATGGAAGTTTATTTACTGATCCACAGACAACTGATAACAGATCTCTGCTTTGTTTGGAATAGAAAACTTGAACAGCTTGTCTGCACCTCTCCACTCGGACATTAAATCAACATGGCTCTATTAGTGGCCCTAGGATGCCAGCTGAGCCATCTCTAAGCCTGTCACTGTGATGTCTTCATCTGTAACCAGAGCAGACGTGAGCTCCTGGCAGCTTCGGGAGGTGACAACAAATCCAATTAGCTCCTCTCCATGGCGCCACAATACTACTGTGAAACGGCCTGACAGGGAGGGTGGCTGCAATACCCCGCACAGTGGGCCATATCCTTCGGATTAAAAAAAATGATAAAAAAACCCCAACTACCAACACTTAATTGCTGGAGTGACTTTGCAGGCGGCTGCTGGAACCTTGTGCACAATCTGGTCAGAAATGTGAGCTGTCCTGGAGGGCTGGATCATGCACAGCTTGGGGAAGGCTTTGCGAAAGGGTAAAATGCTCCAAGAGGATATCTCTGTGCCAGCACTGTCATCCCCCTCCCTCACAAGGAAAATTCGGTCTGGAAATCATGCAAAAGCCAGACCCATCCTGCTCCAGTCCCATGCTGCAGAGTGATGGGGACTTTTGGTGCCTGGAGGTTGTATGTACTCTGTTTCCTTTGAGTATGGTATAAGCCAAAAGATGGAAGCAAAGTCCCCGCTCCAGACTTTGTCTGCAGGAAGGAAAACAGGGGGCTGTTCAGTGTAGGCAAAGTAGGATTTGGAAGTAGACAATCTAGCGATATTCTTTGAGCACTGAATGGGAAAGGGTTGGTAACACTGCTCAGAAGTTGAAGCTGGGCTGGCTGAACTTGAACAGTTGTTTTAAATCCAGCTTCCTTCTTCCCAAACTAGTCAGCTAGTGCCAAGACATATTTTACATGCTGATTAAAAGTTGCTGATATCTCATGAGGCGTAACACATTAAGTCATTTAATTCTTTTAGGCTCTCACTAATGTGATATTTTCTCATTTTCTGACCAATACTTGTATCTAACAGTGGAAAGTGAAGTAGGCTGGGGAAAAATAGAGACTGAATATAGGGTCCCCCTGAGTGAGGAACTAAATCTAGTTTCTTCTATTTTATTCTCAAGGTCATAGGGGCCATCAGTGAAACCTGAGCATCCCCGCTGCTGAAACATAGCGTACTTGGGATGCAGAAATGCTTCCCAGTATTTGTGTTCATGTGCTCTGCAGCCCCATTTGTGTAGGTAAATTCTGTTTCTTCCAATGTTGGAGGCTATTAGGGATCATTGTAAACATAAGCTGCTCAGTAGAGAAAGAATTAAGTTAGTAACTAGCCTGATTTCTCTGCTTTTAATGAAGTGAGCTTGGAGTTACATCAGGCTGTCTTACACACAGTCTAGTGACTGTGGTCACTGGACTAAATCAGACAGCTCTAACAGTATAAATTCTGCTTTTCAAGTTAGAGATTATGTGTCTTGTTGAGCATCATGAGTTCATGCTAATTTGTAATGTTAACAGAATTGGTTTATAGGTTTTAAGGACTGAACTTATGGGAAGGAAGCGACCAGCAAAGCAACAGTAAAATGGTTGCATTTCTGAATGTCTGCAAACTTGTTTGAATGAAGAATCTTTACTTCTCCAAAGAGAGTATGTCTTAAACCCAGACAGATGACAACATTCTTCTGAAGCCTGGATCTGCCTTGTCTGTGTGATTACTGGTGATGAGGGTTCAATGCAGAGAAAAACAACTCAAAAAAATGGCAGAAATAGTGTTGGGAAGAAGCACATCATTATTATTTTCCACAATTGTAATACATATTTTTACCTGGTTCTGCTGATATTCAACTTCCGTGCTTCAGAAGTGCAGTTTCTGCTGATATTCAACTTCCATGCTTCAGAAGTGCAGTGAGATCTGGGAACATTTCCCCAGTAGTCATGATTCCTGAGGACGGATTTGTCCAGGAAGAGCATATTGCGGCAGTGCTTGCCTCCCAGAGCCAAGAACACACTCCAGTCAATGGGTAGCAGTTGGCAGGCCGCCTCTCCCTTGTCAAGAAGCCAGTTGTTCTGTTGTCTCCTGCCACATCCCTAAGGAATACCTGTGGGCACTGGCAGCCATAGAGCTGATGAAAGAAAGGGGGGGAAAAAGGGAAAAAAGTATAACTAGGATAAAAAAAGGATTTTTTTTTTTTTAACAGAAGCAGCTTGTTGCAAATATACCTTGTTAAATCAAACTCATTCCAGATTAATTGGGCACAATAGCTAGGCATGTGGCTGGTTTACAGAGCAACCAACCACTCAGTGAGCCTTGGAACTAATGGACTGGTTTTGGAAATCAATTGAGTACTGCCAGGCCCAATTATTTTCAGCAATATCTTTCTGTTACCAAAACGTGGCACTGTGGACTTTGGCGTGATGGGTATGAGCTGCTCTGCTAGATCACTGATGAGCACAATCCAGACTGCAGAAATGGGCCTGCACAGCATGGAGAAAAGGATGTCTTGATCAACAGAGAAACGCTTTGTCTTAACCAGCAATTAGCAGTGATAATGGTTAAGTCCGAGTTGTATTTTAAGATACTTACACATCTGTTGTGTGCAACAGTGGAGGAGGCAGATGAAGGAAAGCCTTGCATTCTTCAGGATGAGGATGCAAACAGGTGATAGGAGTTAAGGTCTTAGTTACCCCAACTGTGGATGCACATGGACTTCCATCTATATAGCAAAGAGAAAATTTCAAGGTTAAATATTTCTAGAGATCTAGAGCAGGGTGTGATACCATAGAGATGATTTGTTGGGATGAATATTCCCAGCACAGATGACATCACAGGCTCCTCAGCTGATCTTATCTGATCACAAACTTCACAGTCAGGCCAGCTCCACCAAGACAGTAGTGGCTGATGCAGACGCTTGCAGTGAGTGTGATTGATGCAGTTCATGAATCAGCTGAGAATTTGCATTATTTTGTGCTTTAAGGCAAGAATTTTTGTGGCTTTGAGGGTGGCGACTGAGTTTTGCTTGCCATTATAGGGAGACTGAAGGGATGGCTATGAAATGAAGCTTGATGATTGTTACTTCTGTATTGGGCATCAGAGAACATTTTAATGACCCTCCATCCCCTACCCCTCTCAAAGTTGCACAGTCCTAATGTACTTACAGGTAATAGTACCCTGAGAATGTTGACTTGGTGCCCCATTACACAAGGAGAGCTTGATGTGATACATCGGCATTGAGGAATAGAACATGATTTTCTGTTGAGCTGTTAGTCTGTTGTCTCCTAAAATTCAGCTTTATAATGACTGCAAAAAAAGTCTGGGCATAAACCACTGAGTCTTACAGGAGGTGACTGGATACTGCAAATGGAACTGAGATTGCAGGGACTTGAAATACAGGAAAAAGAGGAAGTACATATATTCCATCTTGAAGTTTGAGGGAAGAACAGAAGACATTGGCGGTGACAGTAGAAAGGTTTACAGAACAGGAAAGAAGTGGAGAAGTTATTTGAGTGGGCTAGGTATGAAGGCCATGTCTTAATTGAGACCCAAAGGTGATAAAGGCACAAGAGGAAGAGGGGAAAGAAGCAGCATGAGAACATGTGCTTCTAAGGCACTGCGCATCAGGGAAGCACAGAGGTGTTTTATTTCCTGGACATTTTGTGCCAGGAATAATAACATGAGCTATATGGAGCCCACCAATACCTACTTCTGTATCAGATCATCCCAAACTGAATACACATACTAAAACCTCTAACTTTTCGCTGTTCTCTAGTTAACAGTAAATACTGGCTACAATTATGTTTCCTGCCAAATCTTTCATTTTGATAGAATCTGTATCAAAGCAAAACATATGGCTTCAGTTATTGTGAAGCTTGGGGTAAATTAGCTGCCTGGATTATCACAGGACATTGACAAACAACTTGTGAAACACACTCTCTAAAAGGAAATTTGTATAAGAAATCATAGTCTTTATTTGAGAACTGAAGGTCTTCTCTGCTCTGGAGGTCTCTGTGATACTGTTCTACGAAGACTTGACAGCAAACCTGCAGGTTTTTCTTGGAAAACCTTCATCAGCTGTCATCTATTCAAGACAAGATGTGCCATGTCTTGAAGGAGGAGTTCCTAAGAAGTCATTCCCTTCCTCTTTGTGGCATGTGGCCAGCTGTGACTGAGACCTTCAATTGAAATCAGAGACACATGCTGTGGATGATGGCATTTATATCAAGCTTCAATTGTGATTTCAAAGGCACTAATCAGAATTGTATGTCTGCTGAGCATTCCTGACACATTTAAAGGTTGGAGAGCATCTCACAAGAGCTGGCATTAGTCAAACAGCTCCCTCAGCAGACAGAGGGTCTGTTCTGATATCCCGAGGGAGTCTATAGCTTAAATCAAATATATTTTGTTGACTTATTTCCTTTGCACAAAGTCTTTAAATATGTCAGAGTTATTTGCCTCTGTTGGAAGCTGAGGGTGGTTTAGAGAGTTGTGTCACCAGCCCTACATCATACTATATGGTTTCTTCTCTTTAACTCAAAGAGAAATCAACAGAAGCTATAGTTTTACAGTCTCTTGGGCTCTCTTGCAGATTTGGCTCCTGGTAACACTGGAATTCAAGCTTTTTAAGACACCTATTCTGAAATGGGACTCTTGGAAAAGTATAATGTTGTTATGAAGAATATAACTAATGCCATCCAGAGGGACTTTGACACGCTTGTGAAGTGGGCTGATGCCGACCTTATGAAGTTTAACCATGCCAAGTGCAAGGTCCTACACCTGGGTCAGAGCAATCCCAGGCACAGCTCCAGGTTGGGCAGGGGAGAGATTCAGAGCAGCCCTGCGCAGAAGGACTTGGGGGTGTTGGTCGATGAAAAAATGAACATGAGTGAGCAGTGTGCGCTCACAGCCCAGAAAGCCAACTGTATCCTGAGTCTGCATCAAAAGGAGCGTGACCAGCAGGTCGAGGGAGGTGATCCTGCCCCTCTACTCTGCTCTTGTGAGACCTCACTTGGAGTATTGTGTGCAGTTCTGGTGTCCTCAACATCAGAAGGACATGGAACTGTTGGAACAAGTGCAGAGGAGGGCCATGAGTATGATCAGGGGACTGGAGCACCTCCCGTATGAAGATCGGCTGAGAAAGTTGGGGCTGTTCAGCCTGGAGAAGAGAAGGCTGTGTGGAGACCTCATAGCAGCCTTCCAATATCTCAAGGGGGCCTATAGGGATGCTGGGGAGGGACTTTTCATGAGGGACTGTTGTGAGAGGACAAGGGGTTCAAACTTAAACAGGGGAAGTTTAGATTGGATATAAGGAAGAAATTCTTTACTGTAAGGGTGGTGAGGCACTGGTAATGGGTTGCCCAGGGACGTTGTGAATGCTCCATCGCTGGTGGTGTTCAAGGCTAGGTTGGACAGAAGCCTCGGGTGACATGGTTTAGTGTGAGGTGTCCCTGCCCATGACAGGGGGATTGGAACTAGATGACCTTAAGGACCTTTCCAACCCTTACTATTCTATGATTCTAACAAAGATGGTGACACAGCCAAGATAATTTCCCCTTTGTTATTGTTCAAGACCTCTGGTGCTTATGTAGATAGCATCTGCCTCTTCCCTCTATGGTATTGCAACTCCTCGTAGGCTTTAGGGTTCCTTTAGGCAAAGAAAAACAACTGCACCAAAAATCATTCTTCAAACCACAATGCTAAGTTTCACTTGGGACAGCAACTTCAAGAAATGCTACTTTTTCCTTCTGTCTTCTACTCACGCTTGTTTTTATCTACCTAAATGCTACCTTTCCCAGGCTTGTAATACTGCTGTGCTTAGTACTTGCATTACTCTAGTGTCCAGGCGTCCCAGTCATAGACTTAACCATTTCAGGGGCTAATCACAACATTAAGGCTAGTTTTGTTTAGCCAGCTAGTGAACAGAGCCTGGTGCCGTGAGGCAGTGCAGCTTAATGCCATATGGTGATACCAGCTCCTGTTGCCCATGGAAAAAGCATCATGGTCATATAGTGGCATTGCATGTGAAGTAAAAAGCCCTGTACATTTTCTAGGGTAATGGGACCTTCTCCATCTTCTAGAATTAGGGACTATTCACAGTGATTGATGGGGAAGGGGTGTTTGTCTTGCTTTTACTCATTTCCAGGAAGAAGCTGAGTATCAAAACCTTGTTAGTTGGGTTTAGAGAGACCTTCTTCCCATCCTGGAGGCTTTGCAGCTTCTGGCAACTTTGGAAGCAATTTCAATTGGGATTCAGACTCAAGCTTCTCACCTGGGGCTACACAACATTGCTTCCTGACCAATGAGCCATTTTGTAGATGACTTCAAAACATGCAAAGAAAATGAAACAATTCCTTCGAATATCCTTAGCCAGAAGAATGTCTCAGAGGGTTATTGAAGGCTTTTTGAGAGCGCAGTTCTTGTTTACTTGAGTTCTCCACCAAAGCTCAAAGCCCATTGTGACTTTGATTGGACTGCAATTTGCAGCACCAGCATTGGCCAAAGGCGGTCCATCCTCTTGCAGGCTCTTGCACATGATGCAATGGGGAATGGGGGAGGGGGAAAATCTGACAGACAAGCAGATAGATCAAACACAACACATCAAAGAAAAGAAAAAATGCAAGAATGAAGCAATCCAGCTCTACAGTCCCTCAATGCTATGAAACAAAGCAGACAACCCTCTACACATGGCCATTCCTGCCATCAAGAGACTGAGGCTGTATAAATGAGATCTTACCAAAAGCACTAGGGAGTGTTCTCTAGTGACTACATGACCAGTTATTGCACTATCCGTGCTCAGACACTCTGAGGGGCTAATTAGTGCTTTTAATATGTAAATCAGAGCCTGAACTGATTAAATCTAGGGAAAAAAAATAACCCAGCTGGTGAATATGTTGTTTTAATTATTGCTCTAAAGAAAATATGGACATGACTGAAGATGATGACAGAGAAGAACCTTTAATACTGCCTTATAGAAGTTGTCCTTGTTCACAGAAAACTAGTAGGAGAAGTCTGGTGCTGAGCTGGAGCAGAGGAGGAGCAGCAAGAGCACATGCAGGGCCAGCAGAGCCCTGTGGGCTGCATGCTCCATCCAACTGGAGGATCTGAGATCCTGCAGTCCAGCCAATGGAGTTTTCAAAATCATGTTAGTATGAGTGCTGAGTATGCATATGACCGAAGAATCTCTCATGATTTCATCTTGCTGGTTGTTGAAACATGGAGAAAGAACTATTCCTTGCCCCACAGAGAGATTTGGGGGAGAGGGGTAGGGGGATTAATATCACATATTACGCTGTAGAGATGAAAGTCTGTAATCCATTCACCTCCAGATGTGTCTGAATCCTTTGTGTTACAAGGGGATAGGGCTTGGAAAAGAATAAATATTGCATTTTCCCAGGCTGAGTTTGTCTGAAGGCAGAGGAGAAGAGAATTTAGTTAGAATGGACAGGAAAGAGACTAAGATGAACTGAAAGAGGGAAGGGACAGATTGGATGATTACTTATGTTTGATATAAAAAGCTGTAAGAAGGAAAGAGGCTATTAACTTTTGTTGAGCTGTCTCCACTGATACTGGAATGAAATCATTTGCACAGCAAGCCTGGACTGCAATCCTTTCTGCCAAGCATGAGCGGAGAGGAGGAGGTTTGCTTTCCAAGAAAAACTTTTCAGAAAGGAGGGCATCTGTATGCCTCAAAGGCCTCTTGCGTTATTCAAGTCAGACCCTCTTTCCAACCTGCCTGAAGGAATTCAGAACAACTTTCCTCTGCGTCTGTTGCTGAGGCTCTTTTGCAGCCTCTTGTGAAGTGAACATTTTTCTAGAGATCAATTTTTAGCTTCTGTCAGTATTGAAAATCTGAACTTTTTTCCATAGAGCAAGGGAATAGCAGGTAATTATGTTTCCTTTGAACATACATGCTCTTTTATCTGTGCCCTTCTGCCTACCTGTCTGCCTGCCTCCTTATTTATCTGTGTATTGTAATTGAGGCTTGGGAGTTGCAGCAGAGACAAGTTCGCTTTCCTATTATTTTTCTCTCTCTCCCTTAATTTTGCTAGCACCTGGTATAGATTAATTGCTTGAAACAGATGATTAAAAATATCTTTTCTTGTTCTTCCAATATAAGTATAAAGATACATGCACACATTTATCTCTATGTATTTAGCCATAAGAGTCTACATAACTGCATCTGTTAAGTCACGTAACAGACTCCTTCAGTACAAAATTTCATCAAGTTCTCCTCATCAACTATAAGAACTAGGCTGACTGACCTGGGTTGCCTGGGATGTCAATACCCCTTCATGATATTTTTGGTAATGCTGTTTTAATAGTGCACAATTTACTCTTCTTTAACTTCAGTCTTTTCTCCTGCTCTTTCCATCCTCTCCTCCCTGCTGCTGCACTGTGCGTGACCTAGAAGGCAAACGTGCTTCTCTAAAAAGCCATTTTCCTTTGACTTATATAACACTGTGACTGTGGGATACAATCTTCTCAGTGTTACCTCCTTCTTTTTAAGTCAAGGATCTCTTCAATGGAGCAAATCTGCATGTGTGTAACCCCTCATTAACCTGTCTGGTTAAATTCTTGAACTCCTTGGAGGGACAGAGGAATAGGTAGGATAGACATAGGATGAGAATTGAGGAAATCTGTGTCTCCCACTCTTGCTTTGTCACTTATTTTCCCCATGACCTTGAATTAGTCCTTTCAGTCAAGTCAATGCTGTGCAATGGCACATGATGCTGGTATCTCCAGGCATACTCCTGTATCCACGTTTTTAAATGCACAACCTTTCAGAAGTTCTACCTCTGTTAGAACTGTGACACTGAGAACTAATTAGTTCAGGTACTGGTGCCATTGATGGGAAGCTTCTGGGCAAGCATGAGTCACAAGCATGGTGCAGGCATGTCTACAGTGTTGATACTTCAACTGTAAATGTACCATTGGTTTCTGTGTGCTAAAAAATCCAGTGACTTCTGTTGATTTTAAGACATGATGCCTCAGTACACAGACTCTTCCACTTAGTGTGGACTTCGGACTTTCAGTACATACATATATAAATAATTTTCCTCTTCTAGGAAAAAAAGTGAGTGCTAGAAATTGGAATACTTTGTTTGCTTGATAGTGTTGTTACTGTCCTTTTAGCCCTGATACAGACCTCTTCATGTGTGTCCAGCACTTCCTAGAGACCAAAGACAACCTGGCTATCCTAAGAAGCTTTTGCTCTATGTGTCCTACAGCTGAGAACACTCAGTGACAAAACACCAAACAAGCCAGGGACTTAAAGGAGGCTTCTTGTTCCCTCAATGAGATTGTCACATTTATAGTATTACTAATATTTACTCTGTCATAAATACAGGTGCTTTGCTGGGAGAAGAGGAAACCAGACAGCCTATATCAGCCTTGAAAGAAAATTTTCTTTCTGATGCAGAGAGTGTGAATGTCAAGGAATGGGCATGAATGGGAGAAGTGGAAGAAATGGGCTGTATAAACGGGGCAGCGGTGCTTCTGTGTAGCTGTTGCTAACAGTCACTGCAGTCATGTCCAGGCAGTGAGAGCTTGCAATACGGAGGGTTTGCTGGTTCCATGCAATTAAAAATAAAGACTGAAATGGATCCTAGAAAAGTAGTTAGTTTGACATGTATTTAAACAACTCTTTGGCTAGATTCTGCATGCAGGAAGCAGGTTGCCTCACATTGCCATTACTTGTCAAAGAGACTGTGGAATCCTGGATGCATGAATGCTTGATACCATGATTTACCATCCTGCAGCAGAAAATTTCCTTCATATGCAGTCTATGCACTTTGCACTCCCACCAACTTTCACCTTTCACCTTTTCTATAGAGGGATGAATACAGTGCAATTAATCATATTAGGAATTTTAAAGAAGATTTTAGCAACACAGGTGGTTGTCCAAATGTCTTTGTCACTGTGCTCTGTAGCCTTGCAGCAGAGCGTCCTATTGCGGGGACTACTTTCACATTTCTAATGAAAGCAAAACCATTCATGTGGAGACCTCATAGCAGCCTTCCAGTATCTCAAGGGGGACTATACGGATGCTGGGGATGGACTATTCATGAGGAACTGTAGTGATAGGACAAGGGGTAATGGGTTCAAACTTAAACAGGGGAAGTTAGATTGAATATAAGGAAGAAATTCTTTACTGTAAGGGTGGTGAGGCACTGGAATGGGTTGCCCGGGGAAGCTGTGAATGCTCCATCTGTGGCGGTGTTCAAGGCGAGGTAGGACAGAGCCTTGGGTGACATGGTTTAGTGTGAGGTGTCTCTGCTGATGGCAGGGGGGTTGGAACTAGATGATCTTAAGGTCCTTTCTAACCCTAACTATTCTATGATTCTATGTTTTCTTTCAGTGACTTTTCCAGCAAAGAAAATTCTTTTGTCTGAGCTCTAGGAATCACCTGTTACAGGCTCTTACTTCAGCTCCTGCAGAAGTCTGGAGGTCTGCCTGTTCCTACAAATGCAAGGCTTCTATTTTGGGTGTTCAGTAATGGTTAAACCAACAAAAAAAAAACCAAACAAAAAATGTCTCACTTCCATGGACATGCTAGTAAGGTACATGCTCAAGTCACCACAAGGGCTGTGTATGTCTTTCTCTGAATTTAAAACTTGGATAATAGCATGAGATTTTATTGTTACCTTGCCTGGGAAGCTACCAAGATGGGTGACCCTTTAGTTAGCATTTACTCTCCCACACATCAATATTCTGATACTCCCAGTTCACTGTAAGTCCCTTCATATGCTGTGTAGACTCTTATTTGTCTTGAGCTGAATGTTACCAAGGGATCTCAGTGCCCATGCATGTGGTCCAGGGGTACAGTGCTATCACCAAATCCTGTCCTTTCTTCAAGAAGGCCTAGTTATACTGATGAAAATGGCTCCTTGTCTTAGAATCATAGAATCATAGAATAGTTAGGGTTGGAAAGGACCCTAATGTCATCTAGTTCCAACCCTTGGAACTAGTCTTGGGCTGAACTTGTTCGGGCTTCAGAGTGAGTGCTGCCATGTTATGAGTCCAAGGTGTAACTTTGGAAATCACTGGAAGTAACTTCTCTGGCTGAAGCTACAGCCTTAGAAATCCCATCTCTTCAGAGTTGCTGATAGTATAGTGATTGATTATCTCCACATGAGCCTACTTTGAACTTTTGATAGTGTGCTTCTTCCAGCAAAACCAACATCTCTATTTGATCATGCTGTTTTTCTTGCTAGGTCTTGCAGACTAGGACAGTTCCTAATTTTTCTAACTATTAAACAAAACAGAGATTTCCCGTCAACTCGTTATTTTGCGTCTTCCTGCAACAACAGGCCAGACCAGAATGCTGCGGGTGCATGCATTGCAGCTGATTTTTGTCAGGTTTCTTGAGTCCAAGTGGAGAATCGGTCAGTACAGGAAGGAGAATTTCCTGGGATTCATAATGTCATGAAAGAAGTATCAATTTTTTTTTTTTGTCAGATTTTTGCATTCTTGTAATTAATAGATAGATACAAGCTGCTGAAGCCAGTCCTCTATCATTTGTCTATAGCTAAAAATAATTGCTAGAAATGATATTTTGCTGATATTTCAAATCCACATATGCAACTGAATTAATTTGCCCTAGACATTTTTCATTTTAGTGTCTATGTACACATATATAAAATATAACCACATCCATATTTATAAGTATGAAAATGAATATATTTTGTACCTAGAAATATTCCCATGTACCTCTTGACTTGTCATTTGGAAATACACACAGGACTCAACAGTAAGTAATAAAAGCAGCAGAGGTGATATCCTAGAGTTTGATATACCACAGATTCATTATGTGGTGGAGGAGTGCCCTGGCAGGGTGAATGTCCTTCAGTACTGCAGCTCGGGGTTTTTTTTGGCTGTGCTAAGGGGTTGTTATGCTCCATCTCCTGAACAAATTCTTAAGCACATGAGGATGCTGGTCCCCATCCTCCATGACAAGGGTGATCCATACCCATAACCAGAGTTAGACTTCAGTCTGATAAACTGTTTAACTGTCAGCATTGGATCACATAAAAATAATTAAGCACATGCTTAACTTTAAGCACATAAGTCTTATTGCCTCAAATGCCACATTGCCAGCATCTGACCATGTGGTCTGGACATGCTTGCCCTCTCAGCAATTGATGGTGCCCCTCCTTTTGTGCTTCTGGGGAAAGGTACACCTCTCTGTTTGCCAGATAGAATTATACCCAAATAATTGAAAGTTTTCCTCTGTTGAAAGCTAGGGACATTTTGGCAAATAATACTATTATAGAGAAATTGTGTCTAAGCACTTGCTTTCTTTCTTAAAATATTTTCACTACAAAGCTAGTAATTTTGTTATATATAAACATAGTTTTAATGAATGAGCAAATGCATTCAACTGTCTGGGGCAACGCAATCTGTATCTATATATTCAGATAAATCTATGCACACACACACTCACTGATAAAATGTGTCTTTTTCTCTTACACTGAGGGATACTTCCTTGGAATTGCATTTTTTTTCCCCATGTATTACAAAAATGGAGAAAGCGTTACTATATCTCTGAGAACTATTTCATGCTCTAGCATAGCCAAGTGTCTGCAGGCAGAGATAAGCTATGGTTTCCCATTTTCCTCTGCAAAATTAGTGATCTAAAAGCACAATAAAACCATCACCTTGTGTCACCAGTGGGGATAGTGGAAAGCAATAAGTTAAATAATGATATCACAAGTATTAATGGGGAAAAATTGAATAATGGGGAATGTGTGTTTGTGTGTCTCCACAGTTTGTTTTTGTTTTGTTGGTTTTTTTTTTGCTTGAAAATAGTTTTGAGAAGAAAGCTAGATTTCTGAAATTACACGGAATTTAGGGAAAAAAGAGATGGCCAGTAGCCAGCACAATTTGAAGTTGATATTTGTAACAGAACTGAATAAAAGGAAGTGTAGTTTAAGGGAATCTTTCTGGTCCTTTTCATTCCAGAAAATATGCCCTCAGTAGCACAACTCTTTCACAAGTGATAATTTCCAGGGGTTCTCTTGGTGCTATTTTTCTGTTAAACTGTTTTTAAGGCAAAAGCACACCCAGTTAAGCTGTTATCTTTTTTTGCAAATTTTAATGCCGTTTTTTTTAAAGCTTGGAACAAAACTGATTTTCTCCCCTCTTGGTGAGTTTTGCAGAATAATTAGGGGGAAAAAAACCTTTCCACCAACACAGAACATTGGCTTTGAGGAGGTAAATATGGGGCTCCCCCCGCTTCTTCTGTGCTTTTGAGAGTCTCAATATGCTCCTAACTTTGCACAAAGCCTGGTTTGAGGAACAAAGCCTGCAGATCACCACCGGGAAGTGGTATTAGCCCTTTCCGCAGCCTTCCCACTGTGGATGCATGCTCAATTCCTGGATAAATGCACCTTTTAAACTATATTAATGTAAAAGTTTTATTTGAAAGATGCCAGCTGTGGTCTTAGCCCAGGTTTATTCATGTGGGACATTTACTGGGTCAACTTAATACTTGACTACTGCTTATTATCCCATCAGTCTTCGGGGACAACCCATGATCTAATTGCCCAGCATTTATGTTGCCCTGGCAACTATAAATACAGAGTAATAATCCTTAAAGGGGCAGTGTAGAATTTCATGCCCCTGCAGTGAACTACACTTCATTTCCCAGAGCACACTGTGTATTTTAATTCAGTGAATAAAAATGTGTAATGAATAATTAATTATGTGCTTGGAGGCACAATAGCTGCCTACTTTTGAATATTCATCAGTGACATTATTAATTCACTAGAAATCCCAAGGAGCAGTGGGATAGGTTTTTAGCCTAGCTGGAGGACTTATAGATAATACTCTGCAACATGAACAAACTTTTTCAAGCAGACTTTTCTTTTGCAGAGTTTTTTAAATTTCATTTACATCTTAATAAAATAATAATAAAAAAGTTCTGTACTGGATATAACCAAGCAGCAGTGAGCAACAGCTGACTGCAGTAAGAAACTTGTAGTCTGGAGCCTATTCCTCCCTGACCCACTGCCATGCCTGACCTCTGCGTTAGGACCTGCTATCACCACTGCAGAGAACATAAACCCTAGGAGCTCTGAGTAAGACTGTAGGGGAAAAGCAGCTGGCTAGTCATAATTTCTGGTAATGTGTCAGGGCCTCTGATGAAAAAACATCTTATTTGCCTGTCAAAAAAGTAAACATCAAAAACCCGCCTACGGTAAATAACCTCTTGTCAGGCTACAAAGAGGATTATTCTACCCTTGAATAAACCTGTAAGTCTTTTTTCTGGAGATAGGAGGGTGACTTTCTATGCCATCAAGTTAGTTTAATGGTGCCATTCCATTTAAAGCAGGAGATTTAT
Source organism: Myiopsitta monachus (assembly GCA_017639245.1). NCBI lineage: Eukaryota > Metazoa > Chordata > Aves > Psittaciformes > Psittacidae > Myiopsitta > Myiopsitta monachus. The sequence continues at coordinate 43,272,401 of CM029924.1, forward strand.
TCCAGGTGAAGGCTGATGCTGAAGTGTAGAGACAAACCCTATCAGTTTCTTGGCAGAGAAGAAATGTTATGATTCAAAAGAACTCTTTTTGTGAAGTTTTCCTTCTTTCCCCTTCTGATTTGCAATGCCAATGCAGTTGCACTGCAGTCTCTTTTCACCACTGATACCTAAGGCCAGATTCTCTGCTGACACTATTTTTTGACTTGAGAGAAAACTTGATCTTCAGCGCTTTGGGCCAAACCTTGCAAGAGCCCTCTTCTCACAGATAGCCCACCTTAGGGTCTTGTTGGGATTTCTTTCTTCTGAGGAATCTTTAAATGAAAATGTTGTTTCTGCAGAGATCAAGATTCGTGGTTACAGTCACCTAAACTCCTGTGAGGCAGAGCACTTTCAAAAGAAAATGTACTTTAATCCTTGAGCCAGTCCAACAAACCTAGAATATCTGTTAAAACTTTGTTTTCCTCTAGGGTTTGTTACTCAACTGCAATTCTTATTGGAATATTTGCAAGCCTAGCTCTTTATTCATAAAGGAATAAAAATTTTAAATCCTTCAAAAGGCAATTGGACTGCTAAATCAGAGGCACATTTTTAAAAATGAGACCTGTAATCCACTGAGGTTCTTAATAGGAAGAAATCATTATGCCTAATTAAATTGAAAATAGCTCCATTTGTATGAAGCTGGCAAAAAATGGATCTTTCTTGGAGCATATGCTTGTAATAAGTTATATTTAAACTACCTATGGTGTGATAAGGTTTTCCTTATATAGGGCTGAAACCTAATATTTAATTATTTTCTTGCATTTGTCTTTGACTTTCTCCTGGCATGTGATGAGCTATGTCTGTTCTGCTGCCCTGATGCTCAGTGGCTCCCTCATCTGTCTGTCTTTTATTCCAACTGAGACCACCAGAAATAGCAACCAAAACAGTGCACCAAGGTTTGATCAATCTTGATTCTCTGCTGCAGAACTTGTCAAAAAGCATAGTGATGGAAAACAGCAGTTGCATACATTGGCTAGTGCAATGTAAAACTGATCAGCAATTTTAGCTGCTTGCTTTCCTGTAGGAAAAAAAATATCTTTTTCTTTTCCCCTTTTTTTTTTTCCCTTAAAAAAAAAAAAACCCAAAACAACAAAAAACCCAAACAAAACCAGAAACAGTATTTAACAACAGTTTTAGGTATCTAAAATATTTGGGTTTATTTCCTCTAGAGTCATAGTGTGTACTCCTTTAACAACAGTACTGATACCATCCAGCTTGGTCACAGGTTAAACAACAGTCATTTTGCTCAGCAATTCAAACTTTTATTACAATTTGTAATGCAGTAGAGCACTTGGGCTATGTAGTCATTTATTGCAGTGATTTGCATTAAAGAGAGTGTCATTGTATTGCCTCTTAGCTTTGGCTGAGATTAGAAGTAATACCTACATTTATCTTTCACTCCTAGGAGTATAAAATTGTGCTAATAATAACAATAATAAAGCTAGTTCCTAAAAGCAAGTGAACTCTACACAGCTTTTTTCCTTCTTTTTTTTTTTCATCATCTGCTCAAGTAGGGGAGTAGGAGAATCATGAATAATAAATATGGAGATAAGAGAACTAAAACTGGGAAATCAATTTACTGCAAAATATTTGCATATTTTATTAAAAGAAACTGTGCATAAACCCCACAACAGGGTGGAATGATTTATATTTTGATTTTATTTGTATACATTACACCTCTGGGAGAACTGATACAACTTAGTCATCCCTGCAGGACTTTTTTGGGATAGCGTTTTGTTGTTGTTGATGTTGTTTTCTTACAAATGTCTTAGACAAGGGCGCAGTGGAAATTTTAAGTCAGTTTGATGCTACGTATTACTTTTGGAATCTCACACGTTCAAGTGTCCAGGGCTGTTCCTAGCAAAGACCTAAGTCCCTTTGAGGTCTGTCTGTACCCAGATGAACCCCAGGGTTCTCCAAAACTGTGGCCTAGGTCAGAAGACTTTCAGCTCTAGCTTTGTAAGAAAGTTAGCTCAATCAACCCAGACAGTATTTATGATCTGATTTTAGAAATCATTAACGTAAGGGAGAGTGTTTATACCCTCTTCTGCATAGTAGCAGTTATATTTCCTATATGTATATTAGCAAAATACTGTCTAATATCACAACATCTCACTGCTGAACACATGTTCAAGATGTCCTGTTAGGAGTGTGTTGGTTGTGAAAGCAAGTTATGGGCATCGGAACAGCTATGCAGTTTGGGGTGTTGTGATTTCTGCTGCGCAGGAGGCCTTAAAACTGGCAAGTTCACCAATCACAAACAATTACACCCATTTTTACAACAATATAATTTTTTTTCTTTAATTTTGTGGGAGTTCACAGAAAGAGTTGTGAAAATTAGGCTTGCTATTTGTGCTGGTTTTGGCTGGGTTGGGGTTAATTTTCTTCATATTAGCTAGCATGGGGCTATGTTTTGGATTTGTTCTGGAAACTGTTGATCATACAGTTACTTACTGTATGAACTGTGTTTACACAGAGTCAAGGTCTTTTCTGTCTGTCACACAAACCCACCAGTGAGCAGGCTGAGAGTGCACAAGAAATTAGGAGGGGCCACAGCCAATACTGACCCAAACTGAACAAAGGGATATTCCATATCAGATGGTACCATGCTCAACAGCAAAAGTAGGGGGAAGGTTGGCCAAGAGGCCACTGACTGAGGACTGACGGGGCAACAGTCAGTTGGTAGTGAGCAATTGTTTTCATTTGCATCACTTGTCTTAGTTGGGATTTATTTCACTCTCTTATTTTCCTTCTCATTAATTTATTGTAAAAATATACAAATTATTATATTTCAATTATTAAACTGCTTTTATCTCAACCCAAGAGTTCTCTCATTTTTATCCTTCCAGTTCTCTTCCACCTTCCCACTGGAGGGGGAGTGAGTGAGCGGCTGTGTGGTGCTTAGTTGACAGCTGGGGTTAAACCACAACACTATTCTAGCAACAAAATATCGCCCAAATTCATTTACATGTCAGGTACATGCTTCATACATAATAGTGCCCACCTGGTTATTGGGATCTCCAAAAGTTGAACTTTTGTGATTAGACAACACAAAAGGTTTTCACCAAGCATGGAAAGCCAGTGTTACAACTGCCTTTCCCACAATAATGCTGTCACTACAACATACTTTCAAGGGTTGAAATTTGACCTGAGGGGCATGGAAGAATAGGGAAAGCTGCTGTTCCATCCCATTCATGCCCAGGGAAAGCATCTGCACAATTTATTAGAAATGCTGCATACTGGCATAAACTGATATATTTTATGTGGGCATTTCAGCATTTGACGAAGAAGACAGAAAAGTCACCATGTTGAACTTTAAAATAAAAACCCAAATTTTTCCACTACTAATTGAGATATACACTTATACATACATATACATTTATATGCACTCTCTTTCAATGTCTTTCTCAAATTTAGAAATTTCAAAAAGCAGTTTAAACACACATGGAGAAATTCCATTCATGCCCATGAAGTCAGGAAGTTCACATCAGGAAATCAGAGGTAATACTTCAGGAGCAGCTTGAGGTTTTCTCATGTTTTAATACTTGTAATGACAATATTTCTTGCAGCTTCCAGGGGCTCAGAATTGAGACCAGTGAGAACATGAAAATAATTCCAGGCTAATTTTTACTTTTTATTGCTCAGGCTTTGCTCTTTATGGGGCTGCCTAAGGTTTGTATACGTGCTCTTTGAAGTTCCTTAACTGCATATTGGATGTTTCACTCTTGGAGATCAGAAGAGCTTCTGTGTGCTTATGGTGCAAGTAAAAAGTGATGTATTCTTTGTCAAATATGAAAAAATGCTTTGTCAGACATCTCATGGGTGCATGAGCAGTGAAATGCAGAAAAGCTCCATAACTGATCCTTTCTATATATCCAGGTTTTCAGCTTACTTCAGTTGGCTCCTGAATGTAATTTATATTGTCTGAAAGCTGTGTCCATTTGTGAATCACCTCTGCAAATAGGCATTGATGATTCGCTGAGGGGCATTTCATAAGTACAGAATATAATCATCACCATCATTGTATATTTGAAAAATAAATTATAAGTATGTACATTTGGTAAAGTGTGTAATTCATCATTTTGCTCAACCATGATGCATTCTATAACACCCCTTGTTTCTGTGGAACCTTTAGAGGTTAATATAGTCTTCTCCCCTGCACTGCAATAGGATTAATTTAATGATTTACTAATCCACTCATCCAAATGACTTCCAGTCTATAGTCATCTCTATATTTTCAGATTTTGCTATCTTTACCTGCTTCATCATCGTTCCATGTATAAATTACAGAGAAGTATATAAGGCCCTTGGCAGTAGAAGGGGGCTGCTTTAATGAGATCAGCTCACCTAACATGAGTATTGAGCATGTTAGACACATGGCACCATGGTGTAACCCAAACAGCAAGATGAACCCATACATAACACGGAAGTAGAAAGTATATTTTCTTTGGTGAGTAAAGTACCCTATTATGTCATATTGGCATACATATGGTGCTGGAGTGTGACCATTGGGCAAGTGAGCAAGGGACTAGGCCAGAGATGATTAATGATAACCAAGCCTGGGACAAAGATTTCATCTGTTTTTTTGTTGGTTTTAATGTTTTCAGAATTGCCAGTGAATCATGACACAAAGGGATTTATGCAGGGTATGATTATGCTGCGTTCAAAGCAAGGTATCATTTGCCTGTACTTTTTTGTTTTGTTGTGACTTCATGGATTAATGGTCTCGTCACTATCTCTCCCAATGTCTAGAAACTGTTCTTCCATTTCCCTTCCACTCTCTAAGCAAGGTCAAATTCCTTAACTTTTCATCGCAAAAGTTGGTTGCCAAATCCTGTGCTATTTTTTCATTTTTGTTTTCTCTATGCTTTCAGTTTGCTTCAGTTTTTTAAAGGTAGTAGATAGCCCTGTTTGCATGCTAAGTCAAGATACGATTTTTACTTTGGTTTCCTTCTGTTGTCTATGGTATATGCATCATTAACTTATATCTGGAAACCAAAAAGGAAACCCAGAACATTCACACAATTCCTTTGTATGACTGTGTAACTTTACAGGCAGAGTGTGGCCAAATTCCTGCACTATGCAGTAGTAAGTGTCCTGTGTAAGTGTTGAACCTCACCAGTTGCCAATCATCTCTGGCAACTATTTATACTTTTGAAAATTTCCCTATAAATTCAAGAAGCCTAGAAATGTCTGGTTGAAAAATGCCAAGCAATTCAGAGAGTAGCCGAAGTTGAATGCTGCTGTCCTGGCCCCATGTTTTCAACTTGGATTGTCCCGTACTAATGAGATATGAGCTTTGACTTCAACTTCTCCACCAATTACATTTGAAATATCTCTAACTGATTTGGATTTGCTTCTGTCTAATGATGCTGATGAGATCAGTTTGTAGTGTTTTCCATAGTAAAACACTAATTTGAGTTTCAATACTCCATCTCATCAACTCTTTCCACGAAACTCACTGGAAGTTAGTATATTTGATAGGGTCTATTAGGTAATTTTGTTTGAAACTGGCCACTGAGTTTCGACGTTACAAAGAGAGATGAGCACACACAGAAATTTGGAGAACACCATAACTAATCTCTTTGGCAAACCTGCAATACCATGATCCCAGAGCTGGAGCTAAGCTGAGGTTTAATAACAGAACATAGTGCATCAACCAAATCAGGAAATATATGCAGCCTTATCAGGGCCTGCCTGAGATTTCCAGTACTTCCTACGCAAAGTCATCGAAGGCAGACATATGATTTCTTTGAATTACTTTAGCATTTCTAAATCTGTTCTGAAAGCAAAGAACAATGAAAGTCAATAGGAATTAAAAATTAAGTACTGAATATTTTCTCTTTTGGGTTAATTAATTTAAAGCATCTGAGGGTCAGAAGGCACAATTCCTTAATCCTGTTACCTCTGCTTTCAATATAATACAGGACAGGAAGCAGCACAGAAGACAGTTCATAACCTTAACTGTAGTAGGATCCACGTCTACACATTTGAGCTTTGTTTCACATTCCCAGCTGTATGGATGAAAATCCCTGTGGTTCAGAAAATACATAACTCTCATTCTAAGTCAGCATGCTCAAGTGAAAGCTACACTGTTCCTCTCAGCTAATGTTCATGTGAATTTACTAGTCTAGATTGCGTGTCATCCACACTGTGTGGTCAGTGTGGACTTTGGCTTATATTTTACAGCTTGGACTGAGTGGGATGAAGTCTAGTCTGTCTACAAGTCTCTAGCTGCATCATAGAATCTTAAGTCCTTTTTTTGTACAAACTCAGTCTGTGAACCAAAATTTAATGAAAAGCCAGCTTTTTCTGCCGACAGAAGACAAAGCAAGTTTTCACTTTCACTTTGCAAACAGCCCACATCAATAGGGACTGTATATGAGCCGGAGAAAGACAGTTCTTCACCCCTAAGACTGTTTTGAACAACCAGGTTCAAACTTGTGACAACATTCACTTCAAATGGCTTTTGACATCTAGTGAAATTCATGAGGTACATTAATATGAATGCTGTGGTGGGCAGGGATGGACCCTCGCTATGTTTCTTAGCAGTGAGATTCAGACACTAATGGGTCATTTGGGTTTAAATTTTTTTCCTATTAGGACAAAAATTTTATGGAACCTTGGATATTTGGGGCATTCTTACAGACTTAACATGGGAATGGTGGTTTCAAACCTCACTACCCACAGACATTTACTGCAAAATTGCTTTTCATTTGTGCCTACTCAGCTACTCTTTCCTGCAGAGAATGTCAGGCCCTACTCTGCTGGTTAAAGAACATTTTGCTGCCTCTGTTATTTGGTCCTTTCAGCAGCTATTATGCACTGAAGCCTCATGCTCCTTTCACAGAGAAGTTGTGATGCCAGAGTACATGGCTCTCAGGGCGGCATGGATGACAGCAGCAGGTTTCTTTGTTGTGGCCTGAGTTTGGCTAACGTGCCCTTATTTCAGTAACAATTATTTCTGATGCATCCAGTGCAATGCAGGAAGTGAGTAACTTGGGAAATGATGGTGAAATTGAGAGAAATGAGAGTCAGGAAAATGATCCTGAAAAATCAGGATAACTCTGTTGCCAAAATGAATTTGAACTTAATAGCTGTACCCTTTAGCTGCTTAGTCTGCCTCTAAGACCAACAGTTTTGCATATAAGGAGTCTGAGTTTCAATTTTAAGTTAAGGGCATTGGTGACAGCATCTTGGAAATATTCTAACATTTAGAATTTGTTCTTGAAGTCGCAGTAACAAGTTCCATATTTTTACTTCTGATTCAGTGCCTTGAAGCAGCACATCCATTTTCTGCTATTAATGAGTTGATGGCTTGAAAACTTACTCTCAGTTGCAGTGCAGCCTTTGATTTCACAAAACTTCTTCAAATGCCTCCAGCTAATTGTGTTTTCAATAATAAATTGTGGAAGAAATCTTGGCTTAGCTGAATTTACTTCAATTTGATTTAATTGATGTGTTTAAAACCCACTATCCTGAGCAGCTTGGACTACTGGATTGCTTGTGTTATTTGCAGGACACTGCAGATAGGACTGACCCAGAATTTACAGCCTTCCTTCACACCATCTATTACATTGCAATGCCATCATTTAAAATAATGGCATCTTCCCACCTTCATACAAGATGATTTTTGCAGCTGTGAAGACTGACTAATAGGGACTTTTTTATCATATAAAAAGCGGAACTCAACATCAGTGGCATGTTTGCAAGCTTGACTGATTTACAGAGGCCAGCCTCTATTACAGTTGGATTACAAAGCTCCAGAGCTGGCTCTCCCTTTTTCAGTCATGGTAATCTTGAAGGTGATTTGTACCAATACTAGCTACTCACTGTATTCTTATGTTCTGCATTGTCTCATGCTTAGACTCCTGGAATTTAATCATTCTTGCTTTTGACACTGGGAAACTTGATGCCATCACAGCTAGTCTTTTTTGCCTTCCCCAACCTATTTACTCAGCCATTCCACACCAAGCAATTTTGGTAAGACCTAAAATAGCAGTTCAGGTTTTATGATCAATTATGCATGGCCTGTTACTCTTCACTAGAGCTGCAAGGAACAGAGATGTCATAACATAGAATTCACAGATTAGCATTAAATAATAAAGTATGTGATCTGCTGGACAGCGTGGCATCACACTTTAGAGACATGGAATTTGCTGCTAGGAGTGAAAAAACCTTTGTTCTGGGGCATGGAGCTATTCTTTATATCTTAATTTTAAAGCACTGTTGTCAGTTTTCTGAATTACTGAGAGTTGCAGACATCTTAGCAAAACAGTCTTTCTAAGACTACACAGATGTTTGATATTAAATAAACATATGTTTTGAATAGAAGATATTTCACTCCCCTCTGCAACTCCTCTTTAACATACCAGAGAACTGGCTGGAAAGAACTGTCACAGCTATAGTTTCATTTAGTTATCTGAACACTGCTGTCCATAGCATCAAAAATGCACCAAAAAATAACCCTTGGAAAGGTTAATAGTGGCCTTTCCAGTGTCATATTCTACACTTTATGTGTTGTGGTAATTATTATCATTATAGCTGTAAGGATGTCTAGTTATCTTTCTTAATCACACACTATAAAAAGTGCTTCTGAACACATATCTATTATTTAATCAAAATTTCACAGTTATTGGCATTTATGCTCTGGAAGGGCTGTGTTTATTTTCTATTTGCAAAGGGGAACAGTGCCTCCCAGAAGAAAGGGAGACCTCTATCCATGCCCACTTTAATCACTGTCATATCATGTGACAATCTGTACTATTAATATCAGAGCCTGTTAATACATGTTATTATGTCCTGTTGCCTTATACTTTTTGCACCCTAGGAAAGCACTTTCATTAACAGACTAAAAAAAAGGTTGTGTGAGAGCTGAACTGTCTTCCCCAGTCTGAGCTAAGTACAAGAGCTCTCCTGCCTGGAACTGCCTGAGAGGGCTTCAGGAATGTCTGTATCTAAGAGGGTCAGCCATACTGTGTCAAATGGTATCTATTGCACCACTGCATTTTCTCTCTGGCCCTTTGCAATAGTGTGCTGAATCAGTTCTCCAGATCCCATGTCAGGGCACAACACTGAGTCTCTTCAGAGGACTCAGTTGCTACTGCTATCTCTACACTTCTCTGTTAGACCACTCCCAATGATTGCCTCTTGCCTCCACACTGCCAGTTTGGCTTTGGCAAAGAAGATCTGGAAGGCCATCCTTCTCCTACAGCATTCACATTACCCCAAATGCCATCTCAAACTTCAGTATAACATCATACCCATGGCCTGCTCTGCCACAGCACTGATGGAGCACTGCTTCACATGATATCCCCGTACAAGAGGTTTCTGGCTTTCAGCCTAACTGCATGGGTCACCATTCACTCCTTACTCTCCCTTGTCGCTGTCCATGATCTGGCACTCGTGTCAGCCATGTTAGATGTGTGTACATGAGCTTCTATCATCTGCAGCATCTCTATTCCTTGAGAAATGTGCCCTTAGGTGTCTTAGAGCTCCTATGAGTAGCCCTTAAATTCCACATTGTAATAAATCCTCCACCTCCCCTCACCAAAAAAACCCCACCCTACAACCTACTAATTTGTTGCTGTTTTTCTGTTGTCAGATGCAACCAGCAAGATAGATAGGCTGTTGTCAAGGAGCAAACCTGGAAGTCTAGTCCACGTTTCCTCAAAAAACTTACCACAAAGCTGAAAAAAGAGAAAGCAGTGATGTACAGAGCATCAGCTGCCACTTGCATCTCATATTAGACACAGGTCTGACACACATGAAGAAAGACCTGGCTTGCTAAGCCCATTGGGAGCCCTCCTGCCTGTTCATGTGAAAATGTATCTAGGAGTCCTTCTAAGGACTCTTCCTTGGGCTAGTTGCCTAAAAAGGCCAGACAGGAGGTGTTCTTGCCTGGCCTTCAAGGCAATTTAGACACAAAAGCCAGGCTGTTAAATGGGTGGATCCATGGAATCCAGGTCCAGAGACCTGCTTTGTAATGGGGTGCTTGAAGTGATACAAACTATGTGCCTGTGCAGTGGGCTCAGTGTGTCCAGCTGAAGGACCACTTTCAACCTGGTGTTTGGATTTGGGTGTTGTGAGCCATGTCTTAGGACATGTCAGTGCCTGGCATGTGAGTTGTGTTATCCAATTCCTGGACATCAAAGACTTGGAAATCTCAGAGAGAGATGCTGTGCATAGCCTAAGGGGTTGCTGGGCTGGTACAAGAGACATGCTGATGTGGCCATTCTTCATAGCCACTTTACTGCCAGAGACTGGTAGAGTTTTGAAGCAGAATCTGGGAAACACATACTCATTCTGTATATTACATTTCCATGTCAAACTTTAACCGTTATTAACAAGCAGCAATTGATAGTATTGTTTTATTCTTTATCCTTTAATCTGAACAATTTAATCTAAGTCTTTAATCATTAAAGCAAACTTGCACGTTTGAACCCTTGGTAGAATATGTCGACTGAGTCACAACACGTGTTTGTCTGGTAAAAATAGCATGAAATCCCTGATTTTCTGATTCAGTTGTTATAGTTTACTTACAGACACCCCAGAGTCAAGAATTACTTCTGACTGGGGAGATTTTTTCTTCTATTAGGCCTCACAGAAATACATATGCCTTGTGAGTCTATTTAGTGTATTTAGAGAAAACACAACAGCAAAGAAACATACTTTCTAATGCAAAACCCAATAGCAGTGTATGTGACACATCAGTGCTGCTATCAATTCCATTTTGCTTAATATATCTCACCGTGTGATTATTCTTAATTTGAAAATATCCATCCAGTATATATTTCTGCAATGAAAATGCACTTGCACCTTGTAGATATGCTAATAAATTTAACACAGAGGTGCAGCCATTGATTATTCAACAACAGGATGAGCATATCTGCTGTAAAATATATTTTTAAAGTTAATCTCTAATAGCCATTTCATAGCAGCTAGGCTTTGAGCTAATATGCTTGTCTAATGTCCCATTTAGATTCTTATATCCCAAATTAGTGATAAATCATGGGTGGAAATTTGTATTTTATATTCCTAAAGCATCAAAATAAAGTGTGACTTCAGCTGTGTAGGACAAGAAATTAGTAATGCTGGTTACAGGAAACACTTGTGCAGGTATCTCAGGAGAGGGTCTGTCTTTCACCATAAACCTTTAGCAGAAGTATCCATCTTTCATGGGGGTTGGTAAAAGGATGTGAGCACTGTTTAACTCAAACCAAGACAAAAGCATGCTTGCCACTAGTTCAAAATTAGTGGGCTAGAGTTAGCTTTGAGCAAGGCTAGAATAGCACTGAAACCTTCCTGAAGACACACAGACACTGATGCACTTAGAGAGACTTGCTTCTGCTGTGAGCTGGGAAAGGGGCATGTGAGTCTGACATCTGCACGTAAACCAGCTGTTCTCAACATAGGGCCCTTCATCCTCTGATACAGAAGATAAGGATGCACCAGGAAACATTCTATTGATATATTTTGAGTGCTAGATATATCATTATAGACAGTGCAGTTGTGGAGCCTAGGATTTTTAACCTGTTATTGTTGCTGTCTCTTCCTTGTTGTGTAGATTCTAGAGGTAGGTTAAGTGAGAAGTTCCTACTCACCAGGATGCACTATAGCCAGATATTTGGAACATACATAGAAAGAAAGATGAAGAAACACAAAAAAAGAAGAAAGGAAGCATGAAAGTAGGTTCTGCATGACATGCCCTGGGAACCCATGAGAGTTATTCATGCTTCATCCAGAAGCTGTGTTTGAAACTCAAATTTTCATTTACATATTTATAGAATTAAACTGTAATTGCATTCATGTTCGTAAAATAACTAAAGAATGAAATCACGGAACTTTCCTGACACACTTGACATCCTTCAGGGTTTTCAAGAATAGTTTCCTGGATAGACACTCAAGTTCCAGCACTGTTTTCCAAAGCCAGCCTGTTAGCAACAGCTACTGAGTTTTAAGGCAAAAAAAAGCCAGGAGGGGCTGGCTGGCATAAGGGTTTGAATGCTACTACATGGGCACCTCATTCAGCCTCCTCTGGCTCTCATCTCAACATTCCACTATTTTCACACAAACCCACTGGGAAAAGGAGGGTTACAGAATAAGGGATCAAAGAGGAATATATTTGAATAGAAAGCACTCATTCATTCTGTCATATGATAAATGCAAGTTGGATATTCTCAACACTTACAAGGCCACCTCATGCTGTGGCAAAAGGCAGTGGTGTAAATATCCTGGTTAACAGAGAGTAGAGTGCAGAAGTAATCCGAATCAGCAGAGCAACACCAGTGCAAACAAACTGAGACTCAGAATAACCAAGTTCCTAGAAACACCACAATTTCCAGACAAGCCAGACATGGCTCCCCAGGTAGCCACATGCACTTCTAGCTTGTCTAAAATGTGAAAAGAGATTTTCAGTAATCAGTATCAAATGGGTATGGTGCCCTTCTTTCTGACTACACAAAGGGAGGAATAAGAAAGCTGGAGAGCAGTTTTTTCCCCCTTTGTTTCAATGATCAGGGAGGAAAACAGAAAAGCCACTTCATATATCCATGCCATCATTGTTCCCCCAGCCAGTCTTGGCACAACAGAAAGCACTCAGCCCTGTGATTGCTTTATACACTTCACTCAAGTCTGTCTCTTTCCTGCTCTTCTCCCAGTGTTTCAAGCTATGCTTCCCAACTGTCAACATTTAAAATTGTTAATGATGCAACCTGAGGTTACTATGGCAACTAATGTCATTGCCTAGGTGGTGGTGATCATATAATGTGCATTGCCATTGAAATTGAAAATTATTTTCCATAAACCTATGAAGGCCATGCAGAGGGTTGCACTCAACCCCGTTCCATCCCCTGAAAAAAACACAACCCTAGCAGGCATTACAGAGGAAGTTATTACAGCCTTTTGGAACAAGGATTTGTACCTCATTAACATATGGAATTAAACTTTCATCTCTGAATAGGGTAATATTTTAGATATTTATTTAGTGTGATTGATATACTTCTGAGCAGCACAGATTTTTTTCTATTTGATGTAACCATAAACTCTGACTACTTTCAGTGCAGCTTAAGCATATTTACTTTCAGAAGCAAATGATCCTCTATTCACATAAAAATATGGTTTTGTTCTCTACATTAATCACTAGAAGAGCCACCAAATTCTAATGATGTCACTCAGGTTTTCTTCAGGCAAACATCCTAGTAAACTGCTGGTGCCTTTGGAGTGCCTGTTGAAAGTCACACTTTTGATGGTTTCTAGCTTGCAACTCAGTTACCAAAGTGTGCAGATACCCTTGTGATGGGCATAGCATTTAAAGCTGGATACAAAGGGATTAAATTGTTAATTAAATTTCAATCCAATACATAATCTAATAAATCAATGCATTTCAATAGCAGGGATTCTAAGAATAGCTTTTACTCACAGAGACAGTAAATAAAACAGAAGTGAAAGCACAGTGGTCTTTTTTTTTTCTTCCTAAGGTATTTTCTGGCTCACATCTCAGCAATAACAAAGATTTTGCAACCACTGTTTGATAAAGAAAAGCAGATCTGAACCAGCCAACTTTTTGAGCCTTGGGTTGGCTCTGCTATCTAAGCAGAAAGAAATCTAGTCACAAACTAAGATACAGCACTAGAAGGGACCCTGCAGGTCATCAGCAGGCCCCCAGTTACAAGCAGTGAAGTTGTATGCTCTTTGTGTATGTATCAAGCTTCATTAGAAAACTAATTGCCTGGAGGTTTTGCCCTGTAGTTATACTGTAGTTATACAGTTTATACTGTAGTTATTCTAGAGCTGGTAGCTAGAAGTCACTGTAAGCAATCTCTTTCATATGCTCTATATATACATGTGGGTTTTTTTTAATCATTGACAGTTGCAAATCCAGCCTTTTCTGGATGCATCAAGGAAGATGGCTTTATATATAAAGCCAGAATGGATATTTCTCTTATATCTAATGTTGATACCTTCAGTCTATTCTCTGTCAATGCCAGGTTTATATGGAAGTTACAAACGTGGGGATGGTTATAGAAAATCAGCCATTACTAGGAAGACATACAGAGGTTGGTGAAAAAAACAGATGCAAGGATTTTGTGTCACCATGTAGATATGTCTTGTAAAAATATTTCTTGTTGCTGGAAATAACACAAACTCTCTTTCTAGGGATTTTATATTGTCATTTTTCTCCCTATATCTGAGTGGTTTGCAAACAACATGCAATACAATAAGGGCTCTTGGAGGCTCTGACAAGTCTCTGGCTGCAAGTTCGTGAACAGATGAAAATTTCAGTGCCAGGAAGAGGGTCTTTGGCCAAGTAAAATTTTCAAGCCTTTCTGAATAGATTTGTCCATTCTTTGTTTTGTTCCCTAGCCAGATACTCATGCTTATGAGCATTCTCTCTTCTGTTGTCAAACACTTTATCTTGATGTTGAGTTAGACACACAATTCACAGGTTAAAATTTGGTCTTCAATGTATCTTGGCAGTTCAATCCACTATTGGGTCATTTATGTGGCATGATTTTTGTTTGTTTATTTGTTTTTAATTTGTTAATATCACAATTACTGTGATATTTCAAATTCCTTTTGCAGGCTTCCATGGCCAGCTCAAGACAGCAGCTATCAGGAATCATACGAGTGTTTAGTACAAGATTACTGATCAGGTTTTATGTGATCTGATAATTAAGCATCCACTCTGTATGCAAGCAGCTGTTGAAGTTCAGCCACTGCTACCTTCATAATGCTTTACCTTTCCTTCATTTATTGAAGGGTGGTGAAGAAAAATAAGCACTGAGTCAATGTACAGGTGTTTTTTTTCCTTTTCCCTTTCAGCCTTTTCAGTCCCAAAGCCCAAGATGATGTATCAAGCATTCCCTGAGGTAAAGAATCAGCTTAAATTGAAAGAGAATGTATATCCATTCATTTTGAGTGTGAGCTCTCCAGTTCTTTCATATTAGGCATCCATAATGCCTGCAGACAATAAACACAATTGCAGGAGTCTATGTAGTATCAAAGCGAGAGGCAAAGTTATTTACAGCATGTCAAGGCCTTCCTGTGACAGCGTAAGAACACTTTGATAATAATAATATAGCACTTTGAAGTAATGATGCACTTATAAGTATAGATGAAGCACTTTTAATATATTTGATAAAGAGAAAACTGAAGAGGGCAGCTTCATAGAAGCGTACACCTCTGGTCCTCACTTGCACTGAGTATTTACTCTAAGAGTATGTGAACCCCTGCTGAAGTTTTTTCATTAACAAAAGAACTTTATAAATGCAGAAAATACTGAGATATAAAAGATTTTTTTTTCCAAATAGGGAAAACCTGTTCTTGGGCAAATTCAATATGAATGTCATCTGTGGGCGAAGTTTCTAGCATCCAGAGGTCAGCTCTCACATTCCGGCACAAAGGATGGGTCTTGTCTTAGAAAAGTGTCTCATCAGTTTCTTTCCCTTAAGAGACAATCAGGATATCATAGAATCATAGAATAGAATAGAATCATAGAATCGTTTAGGTTGGAATAGACCTTTAAGGTCAGTCAAGTCCAACCGTTAACCAAACTAGTGCCAAGTCCACCACTAAAATATGTCCCTTAGCACCACATCTACATGTCTTTTAAATACCTCCAGGGATGGTTACACAACCACTTCACTGGGCAGCCTGTTCCAATTCTTGACATCCTTTCAATGAAGGAACTTTTCCTAATCTCCAATCTAAACCTCTCTTGGCACGACTCAAGGCCACTTCCTCTTGTCCTATAGCTTGTTACTTGAGAGACCGACCTCCTCCCTCACTACAACCTCCTTTCGTGTAGCTGCCAAGAGGGATAAGAACTCCCCTGAGTCTCCTTTTCTCCAGACTAAGCAATCCCAGTTCCCTCAGCTGCTCCTCATAAGACTTGTGCTCCAGACACGTCACTAGTTTTGCTGACCTTCTTTGGACACTTTCCAGAACCCCAGTGTCTCTCTTGTAGCGAGGGGTTTCTGTGAATAGAATCAGACCACATGTATATTCAGAGCCAATGAAGACATCTCTAAGAACGACAGTATTAAAAGTGGGATGAGAGAGAATGGAACTCACTGATAACTTGAAAGCCCCGTTGAAATCTGTAGGGGATATAATTGACAAGGTTTGAGCTCTCAGCCATATGCTGAGATGGTTCATTTAGTCCTGGAGGCCCCTTTTCATAGTGCCTGGGGTGTCTGTCCAGGAATCAGCCATTGAAACAGAAAAATTGGGAAATGAAAGCAATTGTTTGGCCACCCAACATAGAGGGGAAGAATCTAGGTGAGAATGGGAGGTGAGCCATGGAAAAGGCTGCAAGGATCCCAGGATGTATAAAAGACTGAAGTTACATGTATGTAGTAGGAATCAATTTTATATGGTGAAGCAGAAGGGGAAAGGGTATGAATGTTGCAGAATACTAGGTCAGCTTTAAATGTGTTGTTTTACGTTTAGAGAACAAAACCAATAGCTTTAGGCCCTGATGGCCCAATTTAGAGATGTAGATATGAAATAGTTCTTCATAGCATTTATCTCAGTGAAGCAAAAGCAAGACTGAAATACACTTGCAAAAAGGGAAGCTCGACAGTAATTCGTATTAAAAAAAAAGGCCTTCTTTGGGTCATTCATCAATAGAACTAAAGGATACATTTAATCAAGACATACTCAGAATGAACAGTTAGTTCAGTTCCAACTTGTATATTGCACAGTGTTCCTTGAAAGGGAGACAATTTAAAGATGTAATATTCTGTCTGGGGTGATTTTTCCAGACTGATCTAATCTGCTGTGCACAAGTAAACCTTATAAAGCAAGCAAACTGTGGAGAAATCTGTAAATCACAATGTTTGCTTTTTGGCTTTTTGTTTTTCATGCACCTAACTTATTCAAAGCAAATCAAAGCATGTAATATGCTGATAATTGTATCTGCACTTTCTTAGAAGTCTAGTAATTTCCATAATGTTTCTATTCCTTAAAAAAAACAACCCCAAACAAAAAGAAGCATTTAATTGTGGTAGCTGCAATAAAAACCTTGCAAATATAACTCAGTACAAACTTACCTCTATGTTTTCAAGTATCTAAGCCAAAGCTTGGAGCTGAATCACAGTTCTGCTGACAGGCAGGGTGTGCTACAAAATGACCACACATAATATTCACAGTTTACTAAACAAGCACACTAAAGCTAACAAGCACACTAATGCAAATTGTGTATATATCTCTATATATACTGTAAATAAGTAAATGAAGCAAATCTGAGATATATATATAGTACAGCAGAAAATTAGCAATGCATCAAATTTTTACAGCATAGAGAGAACAGAGATCAAGAACAAATACATCACCAAATACCACCAAATTGTTATCCAGGCCCACACTCCAAGCTGGGAAGCCCCTTAGCAGCCAATGCCAGGAGTTTCAGGTAACTGGGAAAATTCCTATGCGGTGCGTCCGCCCCTGGGTGAGGCTTCAGATTTGGCCACAGAAGGATCCTGCTTTTATACCCTTAGAAAAACAATGGGTTTTAAGCCAGCTCTGTGATTGTTTACTCGTGGGGCCATGCAGTTTCTCATGATCTCACTGTCATCCTCTCCAAGAGCGTTGGCCAGATGTCTCGGTGTGGCCAAGTGTGAAGGTCATAGAACAGCTGCACACCTATGCTTTCCTGCTTCTTTCTGACAAACAGCCACAATGAATATAAACATATATACTCTACTGAATACACTGACAAAAACATACTCTGTTATGTCTCTTGGCCAGGAGAGGGAATCAACTCTCAGCTAGGCTCCTATCCATTGCAATTCCTCATGCATTTAACCCAAATTTGTTCCCTTTAAACTCACGCTGATAAAGTCATACTGATGTTTTTCTTTCCCTCCCCCTTTCCCACACAGCCCACATCTTCCCTTACATGTCCTTTCTGAACAAGGAGACAGTCAGGTATGTACTGTGCATGCTTCTACAGACAATTTTCTCAAGGTAAGCTAGGAGGTTTTAGCAAGAGAACATTGCCCCATGCAATGCTTCAGTGATTTCAGTCCTCACCCACTGGTGTGCAGCAGGACTTGGCTGGGCTATCACTCATGGGGGTGAGGGAGGGATGCAGGCTGCTAACAAAAGCATGTGAAGGTCTCAATGACAGGTCTGAATGTGGCAACACCTCACAGAGCTGAAATACCTCGTTATCTGCATGCCTCCAGCTATGGCCCAGCCTTCCTATCTACCATGGGTATGGCTACATAGGAGGAAAAGTTGATGGAAGTCTTGTGGCTACAGCTTTGAACCCTCTTGCCTTCTTCCCTCTTTCCACAACTTCAAACAAAAGCCTGGAAAAGTGTGTGAGCACCATCCCTCCAGCACTTTGAGGCATGGCCATGCTAACCCACACTTATTTTGGGGCAGCATTATTTTCATCTTTTTTCTAACCCACATTAGGTTTCTTGCAGTGCATTGCACTGTGGGTTTCCCTAGACTACAGTGGACAGATGGATCAGATGGATGTCTGGTTTCAGAGAACAGGACAAACTCTCTTCCTCTCCTCTCTCTGTGCCTCCTGCTAAGGTCAGACCACATAGCAATTTGATGGAGGAAGAACAAAAAGAGAAGTAGAGGAGTGAGATAGGATCTGTAAGGGACAAAGTCAGGATGCTAAGGGAGGCAGGAAATGAAGACTATCTCCAAAAGCCCTAGCCTCCTCCTGCTTTCCTTCAACATGTTTTCAAACTATCAGAGGATTTGTCTATCCTATGTGCTCATCTCATTGTCTTTTGTTAATACCCTGTCCCCTCTTGACTGACCCAGCATCCCAGATGCCCATGACTTTTTTCTGCTGCTAATTAGTCTGGAGAAGAGGTATCAATTTCCACATATTTTCTGCTAAAGTTTAAGGCAACTGAAGAACTTACTCCTTGGTGAAAAAATTCATACATTAAGCCATGCTAAAATTGTGAGTTCTAACCAGTTCTGTCTAGGACAAACATGTCTGTTTATTAAATTAGAAAAACTAGCCAGCATTCCTGATTATTTCACAAATCTCTCTCAAATCCTTCTTTCACTCCTGCTTCTACATTTACTTATTTTCTTTTCCAGCCCAATGTGCTGATATTTGTAGAGACTTTTAATACCCCTTGAAGTTCCAAAGTTGGTAGTAACATTTTATTTCAAATCCTTTGATTGAGTCAACTAGGTCAGTACAAGTCATATGGACCATCGCCCACATGTACCCGAACATGCTGAGTCAGTGGCAGAAGGCTGCACCTTACAACACGACTCTATTGTTATTCTAATTTTCTCATTCCACAAGTGCTCTCCCACCATTTCCCTCCCACTGCAAGGAGCTTTGCTACAGAATGAGCACAACTAACAGCGCACAGGGCTGCTATACAAAGGAAAAGAAAAGCTGGTGGAAATTGCTGCAACCTCTCATGTCTGTGGCAACTTTATTATACCACTTGACACAGCTTGAAGGAAAACTAGAGATTTCACAAAAGGCAATATTTAAAAAGAAGTTCTTTTTTTTTTTTTTTTGTCAACTAAATCTAAGTGTTTTAAAAAAACTCAGCTCTGACAAGATTTGTTTTTCTCTTCCCCATCCCTCTTTTAAAGGGAACTTTGAACAACACATTTTCTTCTAAGTTATACACATTTCATGCACTCTAGTACAGAAACATAAAACATAGAAAATGACTTGGTCCAACCATGTCCAAAATTGCCCGATTACTCTGAAAAGTAGACAGCTGCAGCAGTACAAAACACTTATGAGTGGTCAATCTGAGAGACTAGAATAGGACTGGATATAATTCCAGAAGTTCTTTTTATCCAAGTAACTCTCATGCAGATGACACCCTATACAAAATACTCTCCTTGGTTTGACTTTCAGTGCCTTGGTCCCTGCCCCTTCCAAGGCGACTAAGCAGTGCTCAGACAAATGTCTCATAACCTGAGCTTATTAATCATTCAAGCCTCTTCAAAACCAATGCACTGAACAAGAAAACAGTAATAAAATTTCAAATATAAAGACTCTGAAGTCCTGGAATTGCCTAATCCCGAATCTGCAAGATTTTTTTTCTACTTACTCCAAATCATTATCCAGATCACAGAACCAGATCCTCTTCTGCTTCACATCATTTGAGGGCCACAAAAGTGTATTCATATGATAGTTGTTCTCTTGGCAGCAGCTGCTACTAATACTTCACCTTTTACCCTTCAGGATGTCAGTGAACAAAGCCACAGTGTGCACAGATAGTTGAGCAGGCAATTTAGAAACTTAACAGAAGCCTTTGAATGCATAGTCCAAAACTGTCTAGAAACATCTACATGTAGATATAGAAGAAGTGAAGAGAGTAAGAGGCTCCAGGTCATTTCAGGATCCTGAAGGGTCCCTTTCTAGAAGAGACTCAGCACCTATGGGTCCTAAATGATTTTGATTCACAAATGGCATTTTCACTTCTTTGCTAAAGATAGTTGGAAAGTCTTTCTCCAAATGTGTTGGGAGAGGATATGATAACGAAATGGTTTTCCATGCCCCCAGTACTTCAAGACATGCTCTTGGTGGGACTCTAGGAGTATCAGAAAACACAAAACAAGCAGGCAGTTACTAGGAATCAAGTTAATGCATGATTGCGATACCCTAGGTTTGTAAAGCCATGTTATGGTTTTTGTCTACTGTGAGCTAAATGGCTGGTGGAGATTGATGACAGGTTGGATGGGATTGTCATTGATTGCAGAACTTAAAGAATGAACTTCCTGACCTTCATATTTTAAAAATTTGAATTCAGCATTAGCAGAGAGTTTCCATGCATGCCAACGTTTTCTTTTTAGAACCGGAGTGGGTTTTTTAGTTTAATTGTGATATATGCATGAGCTTAACTGCTTTAGCAAAGATTTTTTTTACTGAGGATGTAAGATCATTATCACTTCCATTACACCCTCTGTGAATTATCTGATATGTCTATGGGTGCATGTCATTCGGCAGATTCAAAAAATAAAAATTTTAGGGCATGCTGCAGGCTGGAATAAAAATAGATTTGTCATTTTTGCAATAGAACACTTTTGGCCTTTTTTTTTTTTTTCACACAATATATTATTCCCTTTAAGTAAGAGACCAAGGCAGAATTGTTAGTTTATACAAAGCTTTTCTGTAGAGATGACCTTTTCTGACCCTCTGTGAAAGTTAAGCATTCACTAACAACCAATAGATATGATATCTAAAATTAAAGATCTGCATAGAAAGAATTTCAACCCTGGGTATACATTTGGGTTAAAAAAAGATATTTTTAAGGAACACTTCACGACAGAATAAGAAGAATCCACTACAGATTAAAATGATAGATTTGTGTTCTTGTAATGCTCCATTCATTGTTTACAATAAATGGGTTATTCATCGCAAATGACGATGTCATTTGTTTTATTTGAGAAGGTGAGAAATTTAGAACCAGTAAGACTTGAGCTGTTATTCCAGCTCTGTGGCTGGCCTTGAGGGTGAACTGGGGCAAGTTATCTTGCCCTGTGGTGTCTCTGTTTCACCATCCATAAAGCTTTATGTGAGATAGATACTGTTCCTTTGTAAAGTACCCAGAGTTCTGATGAAATGTACTATCTTGGAGCCAGGTGCTACTGCTGCTAATTTTGAAAGGATTAAAACTTGTGTCTAAAAGTGGTGTCTGCATTTAGTTGTAGGATTACTGTGGTCCTGCGTGCTAATTGGGTCACTGAGCAAGAGGCTTGGTCTGTCATTTGTACTACCTGGTTACCTGGAAAAACATGATGACTCTTTCTAGAATCATGCATGTGCTAAGGCCTCCATCTTTACATCAAAGATTTCTTGGGAACAATAAAGTGCTTATGTCACATCATGAAGTTCAACGTTTGTGAGAGGTGATTTACTTCTTTAGTGAATAACTGACAAGTATACCTCTGGCCTGCCCATGGAATTTTCTCATAAATATTGGAAAAAAATTCTTCAAACATAGTGTGTTCAAGCTATGGACGTACTATGAACAAAAAATAAACTCTCCCAAATCTCTGCAAATCCAAATATTCACAAAGATGAAGAATTTGGGGTGCTCTGGAGTTCATTCTTTCCCTGCTTTGCATAGGAACGGAGTGACTGCATCAGCAGTCGAGGGAAGAGCTACTTCTAGGTCCCTTCCAACCCAGACTATTCTATGACTCTATACAACAATTCCTCCTGGAAACAGAACCCACATGCCTGTCGTAATGTGTCTGTGGCTCGGCAAAACCCCTCCTGCACTAGAAGGACCGATTTATGTGTGTTTGACTCCAGCTGCTCGTTCCCACTCCAGTGAACCATCTCCTCAGCTATATGTGAGTGAAAAAGCAGTGTTTTCAGCTCAAATCAGTTCATTGAGTAGCTGAAGGTGAAAGATGGGGCAAACTCTAATGCTGTCACCCAGGAAAAAAAGAGCTTTGGATCTGTACCACTAGATGTCTGAACCAAAATATAAGAATAGCAGTAAAGAGTAAAATGCCTCCTTTCGTCTCTGTGTGAGCTATCCAGATCTGGGTATAGGGAAAACTTTTTGGAGGTTCCTAGAAATCTTTAATTGGAAGAAAAAGTGTTTCAGAAAACTTAGAGGGTTTTTTAGTACTTGATGTCACTTTTAACAAAACTTTGCACCTAAACTAATGTTTTCAATCATTTTTTTCTTCTCATAGGACTTAGTGTTGTGGAAAAAAAAATAACCAAAATGTATTGCCACTTTGTTAAGATGGAGTGATTCGTTGTTAATTCTGATATGTTAACTTAACGATAGCTGAAACATTCTGTTCCTTTATTTTATACTATGTTTTGCTCTATTTTATTTTTTAAATCATTTAAGGCAGCTGGTATATAATACATATTTAAATATTTGTTTTCTATATCAAAATGCCACCACTTTGTGTTGAAGAAAAAGTTTTACATTAACTTAGTCCCTTGCTCAAAGTGCCAAACCATTTAATTTCAATGCAAACAGGAGACACATTCAAAACAAAACATAAGCAGATTGTCAGGCAATGTTACTGCCATCCAACAAAGGCACATATTCATCTGGAAAAGACAGTATTTCAAACTGTACTCTGTAGTGGTTAGACTTGATTATTTTTACAGTAAGCTAAAACTAATAAAACATAAAATAAATTATGTTAATATTTTAACAATTGTATCATGTCATGACAGAATACAGCGTAACACAGCTTTGAACTGTATAAATCATATTGTCTATTTCTAGTTCTGGCATAAAATAAAATATTACAATAGTCTAAGCAGGTGCATGTCAGATTTTTTTAAAACATAAATATGCTCTAAATACTTCCTTACAAAATAAAAACAAAACCACAGGAAATGGAAAATGAAGGCTTCAAATTGATCTGCAACAGATCCCACTTTTCTCCTACACATGGTGGGGGTGGGAAAAATAAAGCTTGAGGTCTGCTCCCCAGTATGCAGGACAGCAAAAATAGGGTTGCCAAAAAGCCATCACAGTTAGCATATGTCAGAAGCAAACAGCTATATCCTTCCTTGTCCTGAGGATCCACAACAAGAGAGGTAGCACATGAGCATCCAACAGACACATGTGCAATGTGTCTGGTTGGTGTCTGGACCTTAAAGACATGAACAGGGAAAATGGATGAGAAAGAATAATTTGGCTCTTAACTGGAATTTATCTTATCAAGATTTATGTTTACTGGAAGATGTCTCAGGTAACTGATTCAATCTAATGACAGTGAATACTAATGACTGCCGCTTATTAGTGCAAATTTGGCTTAATGGAGAGGCATTCAGCAGGTGCCAAGTAACTGCATGGTCAGTTGACTCTGTCAGGTCAAATTAGACTCAAATTATAGGTTCCATAAAAAAGAAGTGTTTTCTTATGCTAAGAGCAGCAGAAATGTTTTATTTTATTTTATATGATTTTTTTTTTAGCCAAAAGCACACAAATACATAAAAAATCTGATCAAAACAGTCTTTGCAATCACAACATGTGCTTTGCTAAGACTAAGGTGACTTTGGTTTTGACCACTTGAGAAAGTCAGCAGGATGGTGTGAATGCTCTTTCCATACAGCACAATGGCACAAGCTCATTTCCATGCCTGCAGTTAATGTGATATCACTGCTTTCACTGCTGTTCTAGCTACCGTGGATGGCTCCAAAAGGGGCTGGGAGTTGGGCATCAGGCAAACAAACTACACTGTCTCTTGTTTTATTCAGTTGCAAACTATGAAGATAAAACAGCCCAGAAATGCTGTACAGTCTGGGATTTTTTAATGGCCTTTATTAGCAGGTAGCCAAGTGTGGCATATGTGGGCATTGACCCATCTCAGTCCTTTGGCTTCCTTTCTGGTCGTGTTTTACCCCAGCATATGTGCAAAAGCAGAGTGGTGAACAGTTCTGGTTACACGAACAAGTTTGACTCAGTCCCAGAAGGTCCACCTGAGTATTGCTTGGATATGTGAAAGTCAGTAACTATCCTCAAGTGGCCATGTTTATTGTCAGGCACTTTCAAATCAATGAGGAGGCTATTTAGGAGCTCAGATAAGTAGGTAGCTCAAGTTCCTTATATGAATTCCTGTTTTGTTCCAGGTTTTTTTGGTAGCTGAAGAGCACTCAATATTTTGCAAGCACGGTCTCTTCCTGGTGGACATGCTGTTTGGAAGACATTTTTCCCTTAACCAGTTGAAACACACAAAGGGAGTCTCTTCATGCTCATCTGAAATTGATGATACTTCCCAAGCAATTCCAAGGCAGGCACAGTGCAAGCTCAAAGCTAGCAGCAGCTCCACCATCACTGCTGATATTTCAGCAAGTACTGACAGAGCATAAGAGGCTCTCTGGCTTTCATAATTCAGCAATTAGAATTGAAGTAGATTATGCTGTGAGAGTGTTTTCTCAAGAGTATGAATGTTACCCTTGACCAGTATCATAAAGATTTAAGCTATTTCTGCTCATAGTTAATAATCATTAAAAATGTGAAGCTAATAGTGTGTGTTCATACTAGGGCAGGGGAGAATTTAAGAGGAAGGAAATGTAAGATGAAGGGATGGAAGAAGAAAGAGGAACACAAAAAGGACAAACATTTTTTAATTTATTACAGTTTTGTGTACAGAAATATGCCTTTCCAGCCACAGAATAGTTTGAAACCTCATTTACCGAAGTATTCATCAAGAAGTAGAGGATCTTCAATTTAATCTCTTTCAGTATAAATCGAAACACTTATTAGTAAAGGTACCAACATAAATGGCTATTTTACAGTAGCTCTAAAATCTGTGGATCAAATTTTACGCTTACCTACCCCACATAGATTGAGTCCACCTGCTGGGATAAATTCTTTGTGAAAAGATACTTGAAGGATAATAAATCCTCTTTCTTCTTCAGTGATGCATTAGGTGTATGGCTATAATTTCTCTTTTTAAGGATTCTTGCTCAAAGAAGAATTCCTGCTTCCAGAAAGGTGTAAACAAAAGCGTCAGAAAAATCAGACCAAAGCATGAAAAAAGATGTAATCATAACAACATTGTATATTTTTCTATTATTCTGATTGTTCTTGAGAGAAAGAGTGAGAGAGCAAAAGAAAAGCAAACACAACTGCTAGCCTGCAAAACTTACAGGAAATTAATAATAGCATCTGTGGGGTTTTTTTATACTAGTGAAATTTTCCCTGCTGTTGTGAAAATAAGATAAGACAAGCATAAAGTGACAGAACATCAGCTGGTGTAAATCATCATAGCTCCATTTAAAGGATGAATTTATCCCAGTGAGTTTAGTAGGAAAAAATATATTTATGTTGATCTAGTGCTGGACAATAATTGGAATGTATATGCAATACATATTTTGATGTTTTGTTTTTACTGCCATTTCTGCAGCATCAATCACTGTAATCTTTGAGTGAGGAGCTCAGAAATCTTTCTTGTCTGACCAGATGCCATGAATGACTGGGGCAATGTTTTGCAGTCTTTGGTGCCTGAACACCCACTGAGGGTAATCAAGGGGGACCTGAGCACCTTACAGGGTTTTGAAAGCAGTATTTGTTAATGCTTACCTTGTTTGCAGTCCCAGTGACATAACAGAACAATGCCAACAGTACTGTTTTGGGGGCTGGAAGCCAAAATAGGTTTTCAGAGGCCTTGCTATGCTCTAGGATTTCTCTAGTTTCTCATGCAGCCACAGTGGCTGGAGCCTGGCCAGGTAAGAATGACAGAGCAGTAGTGCTGAGCACACCTGGCCAGCATCTCTACCTCCCAGGAGCAGCATCTGAAGAAGTGCAGAACTTCCACTGATGCAGGGTCCTTTGCAATAAGGACATCTTGAAGCTTCTCCTTTCTGCCCTTCCCTCCCTTTCTTACACAAATATGAGAGAAACAGGAGCAAAATTGGTGATGGTCAAAAGGAAGAGCAAAGACTTAAGGGCATCAAGGATGGAGAAGGTAGAGCGGAAAGGGCTGAAAAAGCAGAAAATTTAACAGGCACTGAGTTTTGGGCAGATATTTAGAAGACAGGGATGAAACTGAAGGTACCACATGGTGGGTGGATACTGTTCCACTTTACACAGTGAAACAGGCAAAAGAAGAAGAAAAGGTAATCTAACTTTCTGGTGGGGTCTCCAAGCCCCCAGCTTGCAGCAGGATGGCGTGCAGTGACGCAGAGCTATGCCTGATGCAGACATCAGCCTGCAACTCCCCAGGAGATGCAGAGGGAGAGGACACGCCTGTGCACCTGGCAGAGTGGCCACATGTCAACCTCAGCAGCCCTTGGTGTTGGGCAATCAGCTCTTGCTGCCCCTTTAAACCAAAGGTATTCTTCTTGCTAATGACTGCCAGGGCTCCTGCCTGAACAAATCTGTATAGATAAGCAGATTAAACATAAAATATAGCTGCAAAAATTATTTTTTCTATCTGCCTAAATAAAGGACAAGACAAGAAAACAGATCAGTAGCACTTTGTTTGTAGCTCTGCCACAGTTTTTGCTATTAGGAGAATTGTCACTCATGGCAGCAGGCACATCCCCATCTCTGACATCCTGAGCTGCTTTATCCAGCTCTACTCTCACACAGCAAATGTTTCCACCCACTGCCTTTACACCTTGCTTTCCAAACTGTAGGCTTCCAAAAGGCTATCTAGCAGTGTCCCAGTTTTTAATTTTCCCCAGCCTTTTTCAGCCATTGAGACAAATTCAGACTGAAAGATGCAAAGAAAGAATGAGTAACCATTATCATGCTCGAGACTTGATAGAAAAATCATAGCTACAAAGGCCATAAATTCCATATTTACAATGCCAGCCACTCACAGCATGGCTCTATTTAATCACTGCACGTGTGCTTTTAAAGCCCCAGACTTCTAGAAGAACATTATTTGCATGAATCACAGGTTTCAGTATGAGCTGGTTGCTACCTCTTGTTCACTTGCAATTGTGTTTTCACAGTGGGTGGGAAAATGCTGGAAAAATCATCAACAAACCTCCAATTGTCCACCTGACCTAAAGAAAGCAGACCGTGTGTTTTTGAAAGGTTTTCTTTTTGAATGCTGAGATATGGGTGAATATGGCCAGTTATAGCAGCTAGATGGGACCTTCATGCAAGGGATCAAGCCAGGATGGTGCTGGACTGAAGTTGCTTGGGATACAGATTTCCTAGGAAGTGAGACGGAAAATAAAGGGCCTTTTATGGGAATGAAAGGACCTCTAGAGAGAGATGAGCCAAAGCTGAATGATCCTTCTACCTTTCTGATTCCATATCAGTGGTTTGGATGTGCCTGGATTATTTTCATGGGTTAACTTTAGTGCAATGCTCCTGAATTGAAAGGTTTCTTAAGAAAAGAAGGTGAAAAAGGCAGATGTGGTCCTTGAAATAGCTGTTCCTGACAATATGTTGGATAAAAAATATTGAATGCAAATTTTTGCATTCTCAGGGACATCTGAATTTAACTATCTCATGCCTCATTCTTGACTCTCCTTAAATCCCTGCACTGTTTTATTGTTTTATTGATCTTTGCTTTCCTAATACTGTTATTTTACCAAGTATCTAAAATATTTTTGAGAATACACAATTGAATTTGATTTTTAAAAAAATCTGAATTTTCTCTATGTGAATTCATTGTGTAGGGGGATTTCAACATGTAAGAGCTATACTTGAGAAGCTGTTACCTTTGCGATAACATAAATCCAGGACATTTTGAAGCACAGAGAGGGAGTAAGAGCTGCTGGGCTTCACAATGGCCCCAGTCTTACAAATGGCATTGCACAGGAAAATTCTTCAACTGAAATTAAGTCCTCAATAAGCCTTCATGGAGATTAAGGAGCTTGCCTAAGTGGTTGCAGGATCATAGTTGCTGCTTGGAAAGAGGGTGATCTGGGATAAGTCTGTAAAGACATTGAACCAAGTGGTTCCCTCAGCCACTCCTCTGTACTCCACTTAAATTCAGTAGGATCTAAATGTGCGGCCTTCATTTTATAGTCAAGGAAATCAGTATTTCAAGCATGGTTGAGAAAGATGATTGTCAGCACAACACAAAATGATTTTCTTCTCAAGCTCCAGCTTCAAAAATTAAAGTAAAATAACCTGTATTTACTTACAGCAATATATGAAGAGATTAAAGTGATTGTATTAGGTTTTTAAAAGACTACATCTTTCATTATTTATTTATCAAGAATAGTTCAAGTTATTTCAAATTTACTTAGGGTTGGAAATAAATAGAGAAGTTTTGGTAAGAAAGAAAAAGCAATAGAAAGTGTACAAGACCAGGATATGTACTGAACAGAGTGAGCTGTTACTGAGGGTGATGAATCAAGAGTGACAATGCTCCATGAGGGGAGGAAATGCTGAGTAGAAAGATTAAACCTGGAAATGGTGTCACAGGGTCAGGGTTATTCAACAAAATCAGGAAGCTTCTGTATGTCATAATAGCACAAACATAGAAATATTTCTCTGTATTCAAGCAGTGTTAAACTTCCTGGAATTCTAACTCAAAGTGCCCAGTAAAACCTTGATTTACTTAAATCTAAAATTGCCCAAATGAATATTCTACCAATACAGTGCAGATGCCAAAACAGTTCAAATAGACCTCATCTGCATACATTAAACTCCCTCCCTAAGGCACAAAGCCTTGAGCTGGTCCCTAAATTTACATGTCTCTGAGGTACATACCTAGTTGTCAAGGGCATTCTAAGTACCAAGTGGAGACACACACCCTCCTAGAGGGTGGTTGAGACTGTAAGGGATGAATTGTATTCTGGGATTGGTCTCTCCCCCTCCATTGACTACTTGGAATGAGGCAGTAGTAACAGCCTTAGCTCAGGCGCCTTTGTTAAAGTTATGATTTCAATGTGGCTCATTGTGCTTCCTCTTCCCTGGAATCTCATCTGAGATGAATCTTGTTCAGTGGACAGAAAGATCTACATATTTAATTTAAATTGCATTTTGTGTTTCTGCTTATCTTGGATTAATGCCTATCAGGAAAAACTAACAATTTAATACAGGTTTTAGTCAGAAAGTAGCCAGAATTGTAAAATTCCCATTGAGGTAGGAATTACTTACAGTTTATAACTTTTTCTGTGCCTGTATCCTCACCTTATCACTAACCACAGTGTTATTAGCCTAAATGGGAAGGGGAGTACAATGAGTTCCAATCAACATCAGACACTCCATTGTCTCATGGTATGACTTTATGGCTTTCTTCCAATAATAACTGACACTATATCTGGTCCTGATTGTTGCTGTGAAGTTTACATACTGTAGGACAGGTTGTAAGGTTTGGGGGGAGGGCTATAGTAGAGACAGGAGACAAGTCTAATCCCAAAATATTCATAATTGTCTCTGATCCTAGGCTAAATTCTGTAAATGGTAAACAGTCTTCTGGAGATGTATTCACAAAATCAAATGAAACCTTGGCTTGCAGAAAATTAAGAAGCAACCCTCTTGCAATGAGAAGTCACCGTCTGGGCTAGTAGTGGGGAAAGAAAGTGGTTAAAATGTGTGGAGAAACTGAATACGCTGGGTGAATAGTGCCATCAATCTCATAGTTCCAGATGGACAGTAGATGCAGAGTTTGTACCAAAGAAGCTGGTTTAGAAGTGAGTGTAAGGAGGCAAATATCTGACTTCTCCTACAGCGTCTAAGGGGTGGCACGGACAAAAGCTAAATTAATTTCAGAGAGGTAGTGCCATTGCTTTTTAGGGGAATACTGATGAGGCAAAGGCTTAGTTTCATTTCTTGACCTCATTGCATTACTCTGTTCAGCAGTATCTAATCCCTTAATGATTTATCTCCTTATCCCAGACCTACAGAATTTTGTTTTTAAATTTGCAATTATTAAATGTTTGTTCTTTTCTAACTCAGTAAAAAATGTGCTGCAACTTAATCCTTTTGCCTAGAAGACAGTCCCATGGTGTCTGGGGTTTATACTATCAAGTCCATCCATGCAACTGGCAGGTGGAACTTTGTTGCATTGCACGTGCCACAGACGCAGATATGCTCCCATGACTTGTGAATGAGTTCCAGGGATACTTTTTTAGGTAAAATAACTTGTCATTCCCATCAAGAACACATTTTCAGAAGGCTGTAAAGCCTCATTAGAAAGTTTCATTAAATTTAATTGTCCTAAGACAAGGATTATTGTTACATGGGTTTCTGTCCTTGGGGGGAAATATTTAGTGGACCAGCATAAGTGTCTTTCACCAAGTCGCACATGCCAGCAGAAGACTAACCTGCTAAAATCCCTCTTTCACTACCAGTAGACTTAGTATAGCTGCTAAACTCCACTCTGTTCCTAGCAAAATAAATTGTACTTCGCAGAATGCAGGAGAGATGAGTAGTCATCCAGGCTCTGAGAGGCACTTCTAGTGGTTACTAGAAAACTGTCGGAAGTGAGACACATCCTACTTTAACTAGAAAGCTGATTCCAGGAATTAGTTGTGGGCTTTGCCTGTTGTACTCATTTCTTCAGTGGATCCAACATCCATGTGAATAGACACTGCACTGCCTGCTTAGGAAGAACATCCCGTGGTCAGGAGAGGACATCCTTGTTTTTTCTCAAACCTGGGTAAACATGCTCTTTGGAATGGCTCTCAGTTTAATGTGGACCCTGAATTAAGTAGGCTTGCAAGGCAAGTCCTCACAACTGTAGTCGCATGTGTTGTAACCTCAGTATTCCTCGGTTTCCATTTTACAGAATTTATCAGAGATATGTATCTGTAATGTTTAGTATGAATATTCATTGCCTTTTAAAATTTGTTTTTCTTCTCCTCAACTGCTAATGTGCTCTACAGCAAAGGCTTATAATAGGGCATGATAACCAGAGACTTCATATTGAAAACAAATAAATTAGCCATACAGAAAAGCATTCTACCTAGCCATATATAGACATTACGTTTGCTATTTCGTGGTTTTGTTGTTAAATCTTATTTGAGGACTTGAAGTCATTATATGTCCTTAAGTCTGCTATTTAAGCTCTGAGTGATTCCCCCTAACAGACTCCCTCCCTTCCCCCTCCTTTTTCCTTTATGCAAGAAAAACAAGGTCTTTGCATTAAGAATAAGATTGATCACAGGCTACTTTAACATGCCTCACCAGCCACTGTCTCTCCCCTTTACTTCCTGCCACGTATCCATTTCTACTCGTGTGAAACAATCATACCTCTCATTTACAAAATGTGTCAGCAATATATAAGAAATTAATATAATTAAAGGAAATATTGCAAAATCTAAAGAAACATAATTCTCACATTTAAAATGTTCAGTCCAGTTAAAAAATTGCCATCAAGCACTGTGCATGTTCCTCAGAAAGAGTCTTCGGTACTATGTATCTCATGGGTGTCATTGGATGTAATTGTTGCCATGCTAAATATTCATGTATGAATAGTCTGGAATAAATTCTCTTGTAAATTGACAGAGGGCAAGTTAGAACTGTCCTTGAATCTCTCATCTGCATCCTCATTTCTGAAAAACTGTCTAGTTCGTGTGTGTGTGTGTACTTGGTTAAATTAAAGAGAGAAAGCTTCTCTGAAATAGTTTGCTCCTCTCCATCACCTGTTACTAGCACTTGTTATTAATATCAGCTCAGTTGTGTGAGGTAGAAGCTGGTTTAATACAGTTTATGACTGGCAGTAGTTCTTTAAGTTGCTGTGTCTGCTGGCCCCCCTGATAGTAGAGTGGGTTCTCCCAGGCAGACTGTAAGCACACGCAGCAAGGCAATCTCTGCTCTGTGGCACTTGACATTTACGTGAGTGGGATGGTAAGGCAGGGAGAGAAAACTTGGCAAGGGTCACACAGGAATTTTCCAGGAGACACAGAAACGGAACCCCTATCTCCCACCCAGTAATTTCATCATAAAGTTATCCAGCCCTCTTTCCAGCACACAAATACTCTGACATAAGTATTTTTGACAAAAATACTAATAGTTAAGGTAGAGCATTATCCTTCCTGGTATCTAACCCTCTCTACCAGGTGTTGTTAGCCCTTATTGGTGGGTTTGGAGGTCTGGATTAATTTGTCTTTCTGGTTATGGTGCCACATAACCTGAAGATCTCCTCACCCTACCTTCTTTCTCCCAGTGATCTGCACAGATGTGTTTGGGGTTTTTTTTCGTTCAGTATCAGTTGTGTTAACTTTGCTAACTTTGCTCAATGGAGAGAAAAAAGTGGGTGTTTCTACACTCCCCTGTGTGCTGAACACTGTCAGAGATAATGCTTCTTCATTTCAGTCTCTCCCAGGTCTCATAATTTGCTCACAGTTCTTCTTCTGGCTTGCACTGTGCTCTGTGCACCCTGGTTCCCTCCTCCAGTCCCTGCTCCCTGTGTCTGCCTGCACAGGATCTGTGCTAGATGCCCTCATTGAGGGGAGGTGACCTTCAGTGACTTGCCTGTGTCCAAGGATCTGTGTCAGACTGCCTGGTTCCAGCACTGCCACCAAGTCTGCACCCTAACACTTTCTGTGCCAGTGTGATGTTTTGAGCATTGCATCATATTGTTTCATACTATGTGAGGTGAAATGAACAGAGCAAACTCTGGTCTGTGTTTGCTGACTTTCCCCTCTCTGGTGCTGGCATAAACCAAGCAAAAGCTGTCTCTGCTTTCTTCCTCAGTATCTTCCTCCCCTTCCTCTGACCCTGACCTGTGCACTCCTGGCTCTGCCTCCAGCCATGGAGCTTGGAAGATGAAAGCTGCTTCTGGCAGCAGATCCCTTCATATTGCTCCTAGTTCCCTGCAGTTAAGACGCTGTCTTCTGTAGATATTGAATTTCTGGTACCTTTTCAGTCAAAACCAACAAGTGTTTGTGCTGTTGCAGGGAACCACAATCAACCAACCTCAACGTTATCTTCCTGACCAGCAGATAAGCTGGTTTAAGGGCAGGACCTCCTTCAGTGAAAGAACTGGTAGAGACCTTTTGCGGTGGCACAGCGGCATTTTGCAGACCCAGTACTGAAATCAAAGTTCTTCTGTGTGGGTGCTATGTGGTTTGGCTGGCATCCATGAAGAAGATGAGAGAAAGTAATGGTGCATTATACTTTCTTACAGTTATGTATTTGGACAGGTCATAGTTTTAGCACAAATGCTTGAATCAGGCAAAAAGTACTAAATCAAATCCATAAACTCAGTTGTGTGGCCAGTCTGTGATACCTGAAAGGAAATGCCTGTGAACTTTTGCATGTGAGCTTCCAGGCCATATGGAGGAGTGACAAGCTCATTGTCACAAGCCAGCAGGAGGATCAGCACTGCTGCAAGGCACCCCAGTTAGGACTAGATGGCTGGCTGGAGATGGATGTAGAACATGCTGATAGCTCTTCCAGAAGAGAGAAACTGCATCTTGCCTTTGATCCCTGCTGTTGCCCAATGTGCTTCATGACAGGTCGTACTGGCAGAAACATTCTGTGTTGGTGGAAGGAAAATGCTTCTGCTAGTGCTCAGATGAAATCCTGCATGGGGCTGAGCACTGGGCAGACAAGCAGCTCTGCTCATGGGGCTCCATCCTTGGAAATAAAGGGGACATGACAGCCAGCCATGTGTTAGGCCTAAAAATCTGAAAACTCTAAAATTCTAGGAACCTTGCCTCTTCTCCCAGCGGGGAAGAACAAAACAGTTCTGCATTCCTCAGTGTGCTGGTGAAGGCTGTGCCTGGACAGTGGGATCAGTGAAGACTTTGGGACTGGGAGTGGAGGGGCCAGCAGGTGGCCAGGTTGTGCAGTTAGCAGCATAAACAATCTTGGCTCTAGAGGTGAGGTGGTAAGATATATTTTTTTAATTATTGAGCTGTGTACACATTATGGAACCATTACAGAACCAAAGTATATAAAATTCCAAATTACAAATACCAGCTTATACAAAGGGGTAATAAAATAAATAATACATTAACTAGCTCCAGTACTCTGTATTCATAGACAGTAATGGAACCATATACATCAGAGGCTATAAAAATGCATACATTAAACAGGGTGTACAGTGGTAACTGAGGCTTCATCTTGATGCTTCCTGACTATACGAGGGTCTATTAGTGCTGGGGGATGGGAACTCTATTTGCTACTTAAGCTATTATTGATCAAGAGAAGGAAACACAAACCTCATAGACCAGACTGGCAGGAAAAAGGGTGAGAACTTAGCTTAACATAACACATTAACACTGCAAACAAACTGGGCTTTGAAGGTTATTATGCATGACCACTATGTCCTGCAGTGCAGGGTCTGCTTTGGTGTGGGACACCAACAGGGAGGACTGAACTTTCTACAGGTGAAACAGCAGCACATCATTTTTGGAGGAGGTGTCTTCATTAATGGTCACTCTGCAGATTTGGACAGGGGAAGAAATTTGCTCTAGGAATAAACATACCCTGATCCAGTAAAAATATGTAGCAAGACTCCTCCTCCAACTACTGTAGCATGCAGCAGCATTGGTATAGCTCAGGTAGCCCTGTGATAACCTTTGAATTTGCCAGAGTTGGGTCTGTCTGGCTTTTAGAGGCATACTCTCCTGCCATGGCTGTGGATGTCCTTGTCCACCTCATGGGTCCTGCATGACACCACAAAAACATGGGAGCATCTAAATTTGGGCATCTACAAAGGAGAACAGAACATTTGGCCAAAGACCCAAAATCCAATCCCACCTTACTCCAGTCAAGAACCCTTTTTGCTCGTGTTCTGCCAGGTGAAGCACCTTCATTTTTATTTCTGTGCATATACTGCTGTGACCCTAAGAAATAGCAGTGTGTATGCGCTGTGCTGCAGAGCCCTAGCTCTTTAAACAGTCTCTCAGTGGGAGAGTTTGGTATGTTAGGGTCTGTGCCTCAAATGGCTTACAGGATTGGCCTAGTTGGAAAATCTGGAGGGATTCTACGAAGGAAAAGAAACTAAAAAAACTATCAGTCTGTCAAGGTGAGTGAAAAAGTGTGTATATATATTGAATATTATCATGATAGCCATGTAATAACATCAGATTAATTCAGATAAAAATGAACCTTTGACAGGGTTCTGTTGCTGCTTTATTTCCAATGTGGCAGGCAGATTCATGCCCAGAAACGTTTCTCTGGGTCAAGGGACCATTCTGAAGCAGAATCTCTTTGTCCATTTGGCTTGACTGGTATAAATGTCACTATCCAATTGCTGGCACATTCATTGTGGGGCTCTATTAAGTCTCCAAATCTTTCATTTTTAAATTTCTATTGTACTGGTGAAGAAAAAGGGAAGTGGAAGAAGAAGAGGAGAAGGAAAAGCGAAAAGAGTTTTGGATACTTCCCTATATACCCTCTGCTTTCTCTTTGGCCTGATTTTCATCTGATATGAATAAACATTATTCCATTGATTTTACTGACTTCTTATAAGATACAGATAGAGCACTGTAACCAATTAATGTGATATGAGGAATAGCTTACATCCTAACTTTTGCTCTGTATACAGACAGTGTGTTTGATTCCTGAATACCATGAAATGAAACCATACTTCTCTGCCTTGCTCTGTTTCTGGGTCAGGTTCTCATCTCTGTTACCCTGATACACAGCTAACAGATTAAAGTTGGTGTGGGAATTGTGCTCCACTTACACTGGGATTTCTGGCTTCCTCTTCTTCTTCACTTATACGAACTCCAACATAATCCATAAAGGAATTCACAGAGTTTTAATAATTTAAAGGAAAAAAATTGTGAACAATTTGTTTTGACATGTATGTACTAAGCAGACGCAATACCATCTCAGGTACACTGAGTTATCATGCATCCTGTTTTTAAATTCTGTATGATTTCAACCATCAGAAGGGTTTAGAAAGTGTCTTACCCTTGACAATGACCTGTATGACAATTAAAGCTCATGATGCAGATTTCTTATTTGCCCTAGAAGACAACAAGATTTGCTATTCAATTTGAGAACCGTTTATAATACTGCTACCCATGTTGTAAGCTGATTATAAATAAAGTTCAGCAGAATTGCTTCCATCAGAAAATCAGAATTCACAGTCAAATAAAGTGTACAACCCTGATGTGTAGTTGCTTCTAACTGCTACTGTACATAAATCAGATTCTGCTTAGCAACTGCTGCATATCATGTTTATTAAACACCTTCTGCTTATTACAGCAGAGGGTACTAAAAATTCTCTATGAAAATTTCTCAAATATCTTTTCACATCTTGGATATTTTTAAAGGTCTCATTGCAGTGAACAGAATCCTTCTGCGGAAATGGTACTTGGGGGCTCTCAACATGTGCTTCCTGTTCCATTCAGTCACATGGAAAATGTTCTCAGTTTACAAACCAGGCAAATTGTTTTGTGTTGTTGCTTTAGTCCTGAGGCTCAACCCAGCATAAGGAGAATCAGGCTTCCTACTTTCAATAGCACTGAGCACAAGTAATACTGTGTATGGGAAGTATTTGAAAAAAGGCTATTTCATAAGGAAGTAAACTTGCCTACATGCTAGAGATGCATGCTGGAGCAAGAAATATTTCACGAGAGAAAACAGTCCTTTACTGATCAGTGGTTCTTTGGCACAAGCCACTGTTGTCAATTTCTCAGGGCTAGTCTACTGTTTCATAAGTGACACACAGACTTCACAGCATCTCACATTTGCACACTATAATGGGCCTTTTAAACTAGTCTCAGATGCTGCGGAGGACTGATAGATTTCAAGTAGTCAGCTGCATACCCTTACAGCCATTACTGGCACAGTATGAGGAGCATATTCTAAAATGTCAGGCTCTGTTTCATTGAATATCTCACAAAAAAAAATAGCAACGGAGATATTCAGCTCCGAAATAACTTTTAGTTCGTCTCTTGCAGCTCCTTCTCTGCTCTTGTCCCAAGCTTTTCTTGACTGTTGTGTGTTTGTCACTCCCTATCTCTGTCTTCCAGTAGATCAACTTTGCTCCAGCTTTGCAACTTCTGGCAAGCTGGCCACAAAGTGTTCTGACCTGATTATGCAGGTGGGAGAGTGCTATGAGGGTTGGACAACCCCTTGTCATGGTTTAAACCTAGCCAGTAACTCATCACCATGCAGATGTTTGCTTATCTCCCCCTTCCCCACCCCAGGCAGAATGGGGAGGAGAATCAAAGGAATGTAAAACCCATGGGCTGAGATAAGAACAGTGCAATAACTAAAGTACAATATACTATACCTATAATAATGATGAAGGGAAATAACAAGGAGAGAGAATATAAAACTAAATGGGGAAAGGAAAAACAAACAACAAACACAAGTGATGCACAATGCAATTGCTCACTACCCACTGACCAATACCCAGTCTGACTCGAGCAGTGATCTGGGCTTTCTGGGTAACTCATCCCAGTTTATATACTGGGCATGATGTGCTGTGGTATGGAATACTCTGGCTATTTTGGGTCAGGTGTCTGGCCTCTGCTTCCTCCCAGCTTCTTGTGTCTCTTCTCACTGGCAGAGTACGAGAGACTGTAAAGTCCTTGATCAGGGTAAGCACTACTTAGCAACAAGTTTTTAAAACATTGGTGTGTTATCAGCATTGTTCTCAGACTAAAGCTGAAACACAGCACTGCACCAGCTACTGGGAAGAAAATTAACTCTATCCCAGCTGAAACCAGGACACTCCTCCAAGCAGGGCCTCAGGGCTGAGAAGGCCAGATGCTGTGTGAACTCTGGAGATTACAGCTTTGAGCTATTCCTGGACTACTGTGCTGCATTCTCTGCTGACTTTGTCAGCTCTAGTGTAGGACTGTACGGCTGCTGGTGCCCACAGTCAATTTATTCATAGTATATATCCATACAGACATACCCAAAACATTGTTTTCCATTCAGGGCTTGCCAAAAGGCTACACCTCTTCCACCATGGATGAAGATACAGACACTGAAATTAATGTCTGTCATATCTCAAGCAGATTACTGTGAATCACTGTATGTAAAGCTAAAGGAAGTAGCAACGTAGAGATTATGGCTCTGCAGAAGACAGTGGCCCAGCTCTTCACCAGTACAACTGTAGAGCATGTCACAGGAGTCTCCCTCTACCATCTCTTCTCTAAGGCCACTGTTGGCACCAGATTAGGCTCTGGCTTTGATCTGTAAATCCCTCAACTGATTAATGCACCTTTACATGAAGAAGTACCATTTCAGGAGTGACAGCTACACACCCCTTCCTTCATACAGCTGACTGCACTCTGGATGGATTTCATGGGAAATGCACATAACCATTCTTGGTTAAGATGAAGAACCTCTATCCCATGACAAAATAGTCTCCCTCAGTAGAAAGTCTGAGTGGTTGTATTGCAACTTGCCTTGTGGCATTGTTACAAAACAATCAGTGCTTGATTAACCATATAGGGAGCTGGAAACTGGGAGAAACACTGGGAGAATTTGTGACACAGTAAATCTTAGAAGCTCTTCATCATCATTTATAAACTTTTTTTTTTACTAACCATGCATGTTTCTTGGCTGCAGAGCTCCTGTCTGCAATATAAGAAATGAAATATGTTACCTGGATAAGAATATAGTTAAATAACCATGATGTAATTGATGTTTCTCAGAAGGAAAATCAAGAAATTATTGTCACTCACAACTTGTTTAGCTGTACATGAGTACTGTTGAAGTGCTACCTTGTTCTACCCCAGAACTGGTTGCTTTTCCAAATAGTGTGCAAACAATCACACAGCTAACAGCTAGATGCATTTTCAGTTTCAAGATGTGCTGTTCCTTCTCTCTTCTATGTTTTCTTTTTAGTGGCATTACTTCTGATGTAGTCTAGCATTCCTGTGGGTGGAATCTGGCACAAAAATCTGTAAAGCACATTATACCCATCTGCATTAAAGGTGCTGTATAGACATCAATTAGTAATAATGACTTTCAGCCACTTCAGGTGTATTTGAAAACAGTTGGCAGTACTTAATGGTAGAAACACGAAAGGACTATATCCTCACTTAGGTAAATTGGGATAGCCCCATTCATTCCAGCTGAGCTTTATCAGTTTACCTCAACTGAGGATCTGAGCCCCAAATTCAAGGCTCTCCAAAGCAGTAAGTCAGGACCCAGCCAAGTGCACATTGTAGCTCCTTATTTTAGTTAAAGAAGTAGAAATTCTTTTCTATTTTGGAAAGTTGTGGTGAATGATGTGTGGATAACAGCTTGGGAATTGAAATTATACTACAGATCAGCATGACCTGCAAGAAGCAAAAATGTTTTGACTACTACTCTAAGCAAAAGTAGGATGGATGTCATAGATTATCCTTGCGTGCACAAATCTACAGCTGCATGATTTATGCTGGTTTTAAGTAGCTTTATTAACTAAGGATGACTGCTAAATTTCAGCGCTTGTTTAGGAAAACGGCAAAAGTAGCCAACAGTAAAGAGCACTGTGCTATTTTTCTGCAGTTATATTTTTGCACACTTTTGCGTATTTCAGAATATCTTTTTTGCACCTATGATCAAATACAAAGTACAAATCTAACAGAATTACAGTTAATCCTTGATTTTTGGAAGCATTGTGTTACATATGCATGCAGTGAAGCATCAATCATGCTGATATGATGAGAACAAGACATATAAAAGGATGTCTTCTGAGATTTTCTTAAATCACAGTGCCCCAACTTCAGTACGTGCTTCATGTTCAACATTATGAAAAGTCAGTATCGGCTGTATTTGAGTGACTTATACGTGTTGACCCAGCTCTCTCATATACTTCTTTTCACTTTCTTTTCTTCCTTTGTTCCCCTCCTCATCAAAAGCAATTTTCTTTCCAGCCATCTCCAATTTGTTATTAGAGTCTTACCTTCTTTAGTAGATTATGACTGCTAGAAGCTGATCGTTTTTTATGGTCTTGGTTGTTGTCATGTAATGTCGTTTGAAATGAAAAATATTGAGACTGCTTTATAGTTATCCTGATTGCTTTAAATGGACAAATTGGCAGTTCTTTTCTTATGCTAGCATAGATGTAAGGAAGCAGAGATCCAGAAATTCAAGAATTGTACTAATACAGTTGAAGATCTGATTATGCAGCTGACACATCTAGGGGGAATAATACTTCACTGCTGTTATCTCTCCCAGTGTTTCGTGTGTGGTAGAACTAAAGAGATTTTTTTTTTTTTTTTATCCTTGTCAAGCAACCAAACCCACAAGTTTAAAATTCTCCAATGCAGTTGATATGCTACTGGAAATCTAATCAAATCTACTTTACTGAATATGGTTGGAAGACTTTTTAATCTAGAAAGGAAAAGGGATTCAGGTTAGAAGGCTGGGGGAAGCAGGTATTTTCCATTATGTTGCAAATTTTGTTACTAAAACTTCTTATGTTTCTTCTGCTGTGTAAGACACAAATCTCTCTCATGTATATATTGGTCACAGTTATCAGACTTTTTAAATAATTGTGCAGGAGAGAGGACAACACACAACTTCTTTTCAGGTCTAGTCCTCATGCTGAAGGCCTTCCAGTGTTTGGGCTATATGCCTCAGTTTTTTTCCTAACTAGAAAAAAATATTTCTCATGCTAAGTATATATATTATTTCTGTGACATTATACATGTAATAGGATTCTTTTGTACTTGTACAACAATTATGGCAACAAAAGCCTTACTAAGCACAACCTTCTTCAGAGTGAATTCACTGCAGCAAACAAAAGGAAATCAAAATAAAAGAAGACATTTATGCAATAATATGTAACATGTGATCAGATCTGTGCTTCTGTGTTTTAGGCTTCTATTTGACACTTTTTTACAGAACAGTAGAATCACTTGTAATAACATATTTGCCTGGCCATATTTGTATTGATATGTATAGAACAGCATGTCGAAATTCCCCTCTAAGAAGATCCTTGAGGTCACATAAAACAAACAAACAAACAGACTTTCCTTTCTTAAGCTTATCTTGTTATGATCATGGAAGGTGGGGCATCTTTTTCCTGTTTGACTATTAAAATCAGAAGCTTGATATGTAAGTACACATGGACACTTAAAAACGTGGGGTTTTTCCTTGTAATCAAGATGCTTTTGGCAAATTGTTGTTTCATATATGGTTTTAATTTCCTTGGAAAATACATTGGGGTGAGGGATGGGGAGGGGGGAGGTGAGAGAGAACCTTTTTTATTAATCCTCTGCAGGAAACAACAACAATCAATCCCCCTTCGGCAGCTGTTTTGTTCTTCAAATATACTATCACTTTTTAAACTGATGGTGAAGGGAAGAATGCATTAATTTTCAACCAGATTGGGCTTCAGGAATAAAGCAAGTTCTAATGCTGAAGAACAACATGGCATAATGTTGTTTTTCAAAACACCCCCAGATTTGTCTTTCTTTTTAATGTTCTTCACTTTTCTTCTTAGAAAAGGGGTTAAAATTAGTAGGCACATTTCATATTAGCGTATTTCATGCAATAAAGCATAAATTATTTAAAATAACACGACCTTTTATCTTGCACCTTTTGAAGGAAGCAAATTAAAAATGTAAATTGGGAGCTAATTAATATGCAAATGTATTCATTCGCAGTTAACAATTAGCAATTAAACCTGCAGTGTCTACAAAGAGCACGGACAAAATTAGTAACTTAATTTATCATTAAAAAATGAAAACGTACACAAAATTTTAATTGACTTTCAAAATATTTCCCCTGCTTTTTCCCTTTATTTTTAATACAAAAATCATATTAAGCCTTAGATATACAGATGAAACTTGCTACCTACAGCTTTCTGGTGAAGTTCATTACAAAAGACTGAGAAGGAAGCATGTTAGGAAAAGTTTGGCTTTTACATGAGACAAATTAAAAAGACTACTGATTTGTGATAGTCACACTGCAAAATGTAGGTATTTCAGGACACATAAACACACACCCTTAGTATCTAGCTAGCCATGTAAGCATATAGAAAGTGTGTGTGTATGTATTTATTAAATATGCAGAGCCAGTCTGAAGGTTTGTGCTTTGGTGTTTGATGCTTCAATAGAAAAACAGGAACAGAGGAAATTAACAGACAATAAATAGCTGAAAAATCTAAATAAGATACTCCAGATAGATAGTCACGCATGTTTATATTTAATGCTTGGTTTATTCCCCTTTTACCAGTTTTTCATTCCTTTTACTTTTAGAGGAGTTAAAAAAACCCTCTGCATATATTACTGCATTTTATGTCCATTTTCTGTGTTTTCACATAATTAGCGCTGCTCTTTCTGCAGATGTGAGCCTGTATTTTTAAATATTCTCTTTCTAATGTCATGCAGGGAATTACAAACAAGATGTGGTTAGTTTTACAGAAATACTCACAAACATTTGTTTGCATAAGAGACACAGTGCTACCACCACTCACATTTTTGCCCTTTTCTCTGCTTTTTTCATGAACACTTTTTTGACAAAATTTTGTTTGAAAATGTTCCTTGAAAATGTATATATCACAACATCTCTAGAGGTACATACATGGGAGTCTTCAGCTCCTGAAAGTCAAAGTGCATAGGTCTTTGTGTGGCCATTTTGGAATTTCTTTGTGGTTGATGACTTTTTCCAAGGGGCAGAAGTAACAGCATATGGCCTAGGTGGCAAAGCACAGTGTGGTGGCGTGGCTTCAGTCAGGCATCGTTTGCCAGCACCTTGGTTCAGTCTTTGTGAAGTACAACTAGCACATAATCAAATCAGCAATTGTAATAACTAGTTTGCAAGCAAGTCAAGAGCTAAAATATGTATGTACAAATTAATAGTCATATCATATTAAATGTCAATCAAAACACAACTTTGAGTTTGTCAATCTGTATATGACAAAGGAGGTAAAGCAATAAATTAACTGGGAATATGTAATTTCTGATTGCTTCTTCATCCCTACAAGGTCTGTATTTGTTCTTTGTTTGCAACCTTTTTAAAAAGTTATTTACATGGCATCTGTTAATGTCCGTTTGCAATTTCTTTCCTATTTTGATCAATTTAGAGTTAACTTTTTGCTAAACTCTCTTTTATCAAGTAAGTTCTTTGGTCATTCCCTTCTTGTTCTGTTATTTCTAAAATATTCAGATTATAGTATTTGCACTTGTGTTTGGAATATCCTCCTGTTTGATGAAGGCAGGTTTTTCTGCTAACAGGACACATTTGTGTGCCAGCGCAAAGCTGAGAAAGAATTGCTATTGGGATTTTTTTCTGATGCTCCTTGGTAACTTCTGCCTCCAGAGCTGGGAAGTGGAGAAGGCAGCAAGTGGGCAAAAGCTTTTGCAGGAACTGCCTGGTAATGAGCATGATGAGAAATGCCCCCTTTTCATCCCGTCCCCTATCCTCTAAACTGCTGCTTATGCAGGGTAATAACAAACTGTTTAATTTGGTTCGATGGGCAAAGGGATGTCTAATTCCATGTAGATTTCAGCAGTTCAACGTGCTGAATATTGTCACAGCTGACTTGAATTCTGAGATTGTTATTTTAACCCTTTACTCATTTCTGCTCTGGGATTTTACATATTAGAAGTTAATCTAAGAGAAACAGTTGTGCCTTGTCCAGTAATCTAAACAAACACCTATATATATATATGTATTATCCATATATGTATTTGTGAAATAAAGGACTATAGGGTGTGTAGGACAACTTTTTGCAGGAGATCTGTTTAACAAATTCCAGTCCTTTCTCATGAAAATGGACAAAACAATAGGATTTGGATATTCAGAAAAATTATTTGTAATGACAAAATATTTCAAAACCAACTCTTTCTGGCTTGTCTGCACAATTACTGTTTTTTAAAAAAAGATTGTAAACCAAACCTATGTGTATGTCTAAGTTGGAACATTATTAAAATGAGAAACAGACATTTAGGAATTAAATGAGATGCATTATACACACATGCAGCAATAGTGCTGGCATACAGCGAGATTCAATGGTTATAGGCACTTTAGAGACACATATGTGCACACACCTACCTGCTCATCAGAAATACTACTTTGAATTTCATGTGGTTTCTATTGTCTTCTGAAATTTTTGTATTTCAGTGCTAGAAAAATATGAACAGGATGGTGTACCACTCTCTTTTAAAAATATTTAAATATGCCAATGGACCTCTCCTGGGTCTCTATTTTGCAGCTTCTCTAACTGTTAAATTAGCAGGGATTTTTTCAGGATACACTTGTAGGATTTGAACACATTTCTCCACTAGAAAAGTTATTTCATGGAAATAAAATCTGAAGATAGCTGCACCTT
Organism: Myiopsitta monachus; assembly: GCA_017639245.1. NCBI lineage: Eukaryota > Metazoa > Chordata > Aves > Psittaciformes > Psittacidae > Myiopsitta > Myiopsitta monachus. The sequence continues at coordinate 43,316,996 of CM029924.1, forward strand.
TTTATCCAGTGCTCTGTTTTAAAGAACTTAATAGCCTCTCGGTATTTTTAATGCCTGTGATATTACACAGCTAACAAACAATTTCAGAATTCAGTTACCACAATTAGGAATTTGAAGCAGGTGGCACAATAATGGGGCTTTTTCATTTCATTTATTAGAAGGGGGAGGAAAAAGCCCAGTAACGCAGAGCTTCATTTATTTTCATCAGCTCCACAGTAAGAGCATGGCAATTTGCAACACCAGAATCATTTCAAGTACAGCTTTGCATACATCATTCATTTCTTCAGTTTTAAAAGCTTCTTATCGTTCAACCAAAATTTGAAAAGATAATTTCCTGTCTAAAGTCCAATCTGGTCTGAGCATCCTGGCTGTTTTTTAACACTATGTTGGCTTTCTTGGTAAGCAGATGGAGGGCTGATGTTCCTGCTGCGTGACCCCCAGGTAAGTGTGACTTTGCCGACGTGTGCCTGTGATTAAAGCATCCACAAGCAAAGGCTGGGCTTGACAGCCAGTTTCCAGTTCAAAGTTTGCGTTGCATTCCCATTTGCTGGGAAGAGTTAAATTTAATTTCGCCTGAGTCCGAAGCCTCACAGCAGAAGCAGCACGGTCCTGGCAGGAGGATAGAGGTTTGCAGCAACACAGCCGTGGATGTCAGCCTGTCCGGCTCCCGCGGGCATTGTGCCGCCGTGGTGCCAGTGCTCCGGCTGTCCCCGCAGCCCCGCCGAGACGGGGGCTGCGGCTCGGCAAGGCTGCAGGCAGAGCCGAGGTGTGCACCGCTCCTCTTCATGCTGCTTTTTATGTGAGTTTTCTGTTATGTGTGGGGATGCAAGTGGCTTATGCCTCGCAGTTGGCCACTATGCCTTCTCCTGGGAGCAGGCTCCTGCTGATGATGCCAGCAGCTCTGGATGTGCTGTCGACCCAGAAGTCACTTTGTTGGCATCTCCACTAACGTGATGCACTTATGCTACTTTATGAACAACAAAGCTTTGTTGCTTTCTGTACCAAAATAAAGGTGTTTTGCACTGTGTGAACTTGCCTCAACTTATACATATCTAGTGAGGGGTCTGGGCAATGAAGCAGCAAAAAAACCAAGGAAATGCAGTATCAGTCTGGGGAGACTAGTTTTACTGTGCATTAACAGGGTGTGCAGGTCTAAGTAAAACAGAGGCCTTTAAGCTGGTTCCTGGTGCTGCTAAGGAGTAGGCTTTGCATCCACAGGATGTCTCATGATTTAGAAATCTATTCAACCGTTCAGTAGCAATTGCTGTCAGAGTATGAGGGAGCTATTGCTGCCCACTGGCCATTTGGAAATGTACAGCCCCTTCTATCCACTGCACATTCCTGTCAGAAACTTTCCTCTGGTTCACAATACAGCCAGAAACTTCATTTGGAAGTCTTGAGACTTTGAAGCCCCCCTGTGCTGTATCATGGGCTCTGTGACGCTGAACCAGCTTTGTATTTGCTACTGGGCTAAGTGCCCAAGCAAAGATAGCCCCTTACCATAGCAGAGATAATCTGTCAAATATAATACTGTTTTAAGTAATTAACAGGGTTGTGGGTCTGAGCCAGTTGCCTATCTTCTACATTTTAACTGTTTCTTTGCTTGCAAGGTTCCTAGCAAATAAGACAGCCACATTCCTCACCTTAGCAAGTCAACTGTGTCTATTGGAAAGACAGAAAAACAGCAAGCACTGTCGATCCACTGGAGAAGAGGGTCTTAGTGGGCTTTATTTACCTGAGGAGGTGAAGCTTTTCAGCTGACAGCTACTGCTCTGATTGCAGAGTCAGCTCTCTGCTGACAGGATGCCTTCCCAGTAAGACCTTGTCCAAACATGTTCAGCTCCATGTACAGATTTTGAAACAATCTGTATGCATATGTACTTGCCATTAAGCATTACTGAAAAGATTCTCCTTTAGCTTAGGCCTTACTGCTTTTGAACCAGGCAAGGAATATTGATAATAAGAATTTAAAAAAGTATACAATTCTTATCTCAGCCCTTAGAAGCGCTCTCCTGCAGAAGCAGAGGAGGGCAACTCCTCTGAACTCTTGTAATCTTCGGGGCTGTTTGTACCAGTAGCACCTACACAGCTCCATCACCTACTGCAGTAGGAGGGTGCCTCAGCCCCAGTCTTGGATTCTGCAGCCCCAGCGAGCCGTTGTCTGCCCTTGAATCTCCTTCGTGCAGTCACTGCTCCCACTACTGGCACTGGCATCTGCTCTTCGACATGAGTTCAACAACCTTTTGCAGAATTGTCCTTTCCTATGATGGAGGGAACATGAACCCCCTGATGTTTCACTTTATATTGACACAGTCTACAGTTAACATTAACCCAGCACACTGTAAACTACTTCAGCGCTGTTCATTACAACACTATGGGTAACGGTTGGATTACACTAAAAGATAAAGTGCTGCTATCAAACTCAGAGACTGGATCAGTCCATTTACATTATGGTATTTGTGAATATTGTACATGTAGAGTAGCCTGAATAAACTGAATTACACAAAGAGAGCAAACCACACCATTCTCTTTGTAAGCCATAACACCCAGTGTACACCCCACACAACGGGGTAGGAAGGGAGCATGTGGTAGGGAGAGATGCTGTAGAGGATGAAAGAAAATTGTCCAGTGAGTGTGGCATTATCCTAAAAGGAAGAATACTACAGACCTGAGCCCAAACCTGAAGGAGGACCCCAGGCCTCATGCATAAAATAGAGATGATTTTATCAGTTGTCTAATGATATGATTTCTGAGTATTATTGAAATAGGGAGAGATATTTCAAAGATAGATGAATGGACAGATGGTTTACAGTCTTATCCTGCCCACCTGCAGTAGAGTACAACTAAGCCTACAACAGTGTTGAATTATTTGCGAAGTCCAGAAGCTGCTGGTCTGATAAACCCCCAGTGAAAAATGCACTGATAGCAGTAATGAAAGCAGCTCACATGTTTGCACAAAAGTTCATATTTCCAAGTAAGTAACACTTACTTGAAAAAGCTGTGGCTACGTTTATTTTTTTGAAAATAAAAACTTGGAACCCTGACATGCCCTATGTCACTGGTCTCCTCCAAACCCTGATTGCCTTGGTAAGAAAAATACAGACATCAGAACTGTGCATTGTGGCATGGAGGACACCTGCTCCATGGTCTGGACATTGAATTGACTTGCTGCTGTTGCTTTAGAACGGGAAACATTGATTAGGGCTTAGTTTGTCTCCAGAGGAGAACCATTAACTTTTCTTTTGCACTTTTCACAATTTATGACACCATAAATTAGCTATTTATAACTGGATTCTGCAATGATCTCTCTGACAGCACTGCATCAGTAGAGAGTCCTGTCAGTCTATAATGGTTCTTACTGACTTACATGTCTGAGATTTATAGTGCTATATACAGTACTTATAGAGGATTCCCAGATTAGCTACAAAATTTGGTCAGATGAAGTTGACCCTAATAATACTTAAAATTAGCTTTTTAAGGTAAAAGTTTTCCCTAAAATTACTATTCACTATGTTTTACCAAAGAATGGCTCCTTTTCAATATTCTAAAATTAATTTTGCCTTTAATTTTTTTTTGGGAAAAAAAACCCAACCAAAACAAAACAAAAAAGGCTTGGGAAGAAGTGGGAAGACCTTATTTGAATAATGTCTCTTCAGAACAAAAAATCCCACATGTTTTCAGTAAAGCCAAAGCTGTGACACTCCCTTACACAAATGGGTAGACAGGCTTGTTAAAGGTGGACAATCTGTTCTGTAACCACAGCTTTATATTCTTTTAGAGAACTTTTACTACAGAGATGGAAAACTTTCATTGCTTTTGCGATCAGTGAAGCGTTTCCTTATTAACCAGGGATATCAGAGACTTTCAGCCCTGTCCTTTGCAAAGTTAGTGCAAAACACTGTTGCTTCATATACTTTTCATAAAGCCTTGCTATCTCTTCCAGTGTATCAGTGATGAGTTAAATACAGGTATTAGCACTGTTCACTTCTGTTAGATTTTTTTTTTTTAGTTGCTGGAACCAGGAATGTAAATTTCTGGCTATTCTTTTGTTGTTATTCATTCCCCTCAAAATTTAGGATGAGGAATATTGTTGCAGCCGCAGATTTACCAGTGAAAGCTGATGCATGTTGACAGCACACAAAGAGGCTGATTTTGTTTGGGCATTCAGAAACTGGTATCTAATTGAAGTTTGAAATGAAATGTTAAAACCAGTGGGTGACAGACTGTCTGTAGGCGTGTCCCCTGAGGTGCTCCCTATTTTATTTAATGGTTTTTCTTCTTTGCCCACACTAAACAAAGCTCTACGCACTACTGCTACAGCACCACTATGCAGCATTTAATTTGCTCACAATCTTTTAAAACAAAAAAACCCCACTCACTATACTTAATTATTGGCTCATTTAAGCCCTCAGTGGTTGGATCTCTGCTTCTGTATATAGATACTTATGTCTTCCCATTTCAGCTACTAGGTACTGATTTGCATTCACAGGAATCTAGTGCTGACAAAATTAAATTAACCTAATAAATTAACCTAATTCAAACTGTGATGCCAAGAATTTTCAGGTGGTCAAAGACTGACCAAATGTGATGCTAATCACTATATATATAAGAACATAGATCCATAAAGGTATGAGTTAAGGGCAGATGTGCAGCCTCAACACCGAATGTGAAACTTTGACTTCACGTGTTTTTTCACTGTTTTCTTTCCTTTTTCCCCATCCATCCCTCTTATCTCTTAAAACAATGTCAGAGGTTTTTTTATTTGTTTGGTTTTTTTTTTTCTTTTTTTTTTTTTTTTGTATCTCTCATATAAAGAAAGGAACTGGAAGAAATGCAATAACAAGTACATGCAGTAGGTTTTTCAGCTTGTGCCACTGGATGGCTCAATGCGTCACAAAAGAAATCTCTGTTAGCAGTGCAAGTTAAATTCAGCTTGTGAGGAAACTATTCCTCAAGGAGGATCTGAACATGTTTTGCTAAAGGTATGAAGATCAGGGTGGCCATGGTGGTCATGTTATTGAGAACTGTGAAGTTTTCTCTGGATACAATTCCATTACATTGCTTTCAAAGCCTTTTGTAAAAGGTAGAAATAAATTCTCTGTGCAGAACTGAAATGGCTTTGGGCAGCCAAGTTTGCTTCTTGAGGCTAAGGAATCAAGAGCAGTAGGGAAACACTAATCTTGTCACTGACAACTCAAAATTTCCTGCTCATGGACTTGTTAAGAAACAGTCACATGTTGTGGCTATTCCCTACCACTGGCTTAAACAGATCAGAACCAAGGTAGGTATATGCTGGAGCAAATGTTTCTGCATGATATTAAACCAAAAAGTATGCATATGCTTTGGAATAGTTCCCTGTTTAGATAAGCTCTAAGCCTTTGCCGCTATTCAGCCCGCAATGATGATTGCAAAACTGATAGGGCTGTCCGTCTGTACCCTGTTTTTCTGTAGGAATTATATTGAGACAACCAAACTATTTGCAGTTGCTTACGTAAGTTGTCAACCATTGTTTTCTTAACAGCCTTGGTACATAGGTCAAGAGTTCAAATCCAGCCTGATTAGAAAGGAAAACTACCCATGCTTCAGGTCCCTGAGCTGTCCAGTCCTATGTGTTTTGGGTAGTAACCATGACAGTAAAAAAAAGCCAAGCTTCCCTTTTCCTGTCCTCCCCCACACACCTTGAAAAACATGATGCAGCTTGTTGATAATGCAACCATTTATTTAAGATGTAGTTACATGTACCAGCTGAAATGTCTACTGCTTGTTGAATTATGATATATCAAATTGTGTGCCTGATAAATACGCTTTTGGAGTTGCTGTGTTTTGCATTGATTACTGTGTTGGATTCTGAGTCATAAAACAGATACAATAGACTACATTCTGCCACAGAGGTGGCATAGTTCAGCATGACTGAGTCATGACTCTAAAGAGAGGTGGCAGGGTATTTATGCAGGGTATTGCAAGTCAAGCCTGGAGTGCATTGGCAAAGTTGCACGGTAGCAGGCAAAGTGCACCTAATTTTATCTGTGCAATTCACTTTTTTCAGATACACATCTTCATCATACAACCTTCTAACCTACGTTTTGGGTGCAAGTGCCCCAGGATCATTTTGTGTGGTGAAAAGGGAACAAGTAAAATTCTGAACCATTACAAATGGTCATCTTGGCATGTGCCAAGTGTAGCATGTGGGGCCATGCTAATCAGACTTGGTTGGGAACTTGAAGTTGGCAAGTATCTTCTACCTGCTGTCTTGTCTGCTTCAGTTTCCCTCTCTCCTCAGCTGGAAAAGGCTTTCTAGAGTAGAGGAGAGCAGTGCAACAGATAGATCTTTTTTTTTTTTTTTATCTCCTCCTCCTCCTGCACCTGCTTGTCTCTTTATTTTCTAATCAGTGTGCTGATTTGAAAAGGTTTTCCAGCTGGCCAGTCTTCTCTCCACCAACTCCAGCCCGGCTCTCCTTGCCCTGTCCTGTCTGGACTCTCTGCCCTCTTTCTGCTTTACCTGTTTCCCAACAACTTTTGTGCCCAGAAACACCAGGTGCAGTTCTTTTCTCTCTGCCACCAGACCAAACCCCTCAGCTGCCCACTCCTACCCATTGTCATCTCTGCCACTCATCTGTTAAATCTCCAGGCTTCCTTGATTACTAGGCAAATGTCCCTTCTGGTTCTTTCTTGGAACATCTTCTATGCATTTTGTGAATGCATCTGTCTGTATATTTTTCTGTGAAGGTTTTGATTTTTTTGGTGTTATTTCCTCTGTTGGTATACAGTAGGAAGCAAGGTAATTTTAGTGTTCACTTATTGTGTTTATTACTATCCTGGAAGTTTTTGCAGCTTAATATTGATATGAGATAGAAATTCACAATGAATCAAAGGTGAATAAAACACTATTAGACTATGCCTCCAACGACTGATATTCACTCCAGGCTCACATTGCCTTTGTAAAAATGACTGCGTAAGAGCAGACACATTGATTTTTATTATGCTATGTTACTAATTTGAAAAAAATTCATCTCAAATTGGTGTTTGGCAAGGAACTTTTCAGATGCTTTATAATAACCTACATCCCTTATCTTATGCTTGGCTTTCCACTGGGAGAAAAACAAACCAACAACCTTGAGGCTGTGAGTTAAATATGTCATTCTACTAAGAAAATTATCCATGCATCCTTGCTTTCTTTTATGCTTTCCATCTTTTGAGGTTTTGGTAACTAAAGATTATTTTACCTAATAAATTAGTATCTTGGTAACTAATAAAGCTGCAAATATTTCTACCCAAGTATAGCCCACTTGTTAGGTGAACTAATTGTTCACAACTTCTGGCTTGTTTGAAAGACGAGACACAAATGTTGTTCAGGATATCCTTGGGAAGGTACACACCTACATGCGCACACTTCTTCCATCCACTTTATTCATTCGAGGATGATACAGCAGATTTAGTATTTCCAACAGATGCTCTGGCATTCTGGTGGTGTGACCAACAACATTTGCAAGAAAAGTTTATGCATCTTATTTGACCAGTTGCGTAAAGACATTACAAACTTCCATGCATCTGAATTCCCCTTTCCTTCTTTTTACAACAGAAAAATTTTCTTGCACCTCATTCTGAACATTCCCGAATGTAGCCTTCCCTTTTTCATATGACACATAAAGTGGTCACTAAACAATTGCATTGTGAGCTTAATCCAAACTACAGCACAAAGATATCAGTACTGAAGTGGTGAAAAACATTATCTTTCCCTGGTTATACGGAACATATTTTCATATTAGAGGTTTTTTATTATTATTTTTTCCAGGAACAGGTGTGTTTGTTTTTGGGGCTGAATTGTGTGCTGCTTCTCTGTCCTGAGTGCCATGCCATGGGATCTTGATTGAGAGTTAAAGGCAATGTAGCACCTATGTTGAATAGGCACACAGTGATAAGTGGCTACAGGGAGGGAGCTTTTCATCCTACAACAAATAATCGAACAGTCTATGTGAGCAGAAGAGAGAAATGGCACGTGCACTCTGGGCTAGTTCAGGTCTCTCTGCATGCAGGGTTGAGCAAATGGGACTAATGACTTCATGCCTGAGCCAGGCAGACCTGTCCCTCTTAGAAGCCTGTCTCATGCACAAACAATGTAAATCCAAGTAAACAGCAAATGCTTAGGAAACGTTTTCAACTTAAAGAAATAACTTAATAAAAAGGGTAACACCTGATCAGGGAATCTAATCCTTTTAAAAGTACTTGTACCCTCCTGAGTTTTCTGAACAAGAAACACAGCCAAAGCATGCTTTATTTTGGGGCTGTGCAGATAAATTATGTATTAAAAATATGTTATTACTTTAATGACAGTTTTCAAAAGACTCTTTGAAAACAAAGGAAAAGCAAACTTCACATTGGTCAAGGAGACAGGGCACAATTCTAAGAAATGTTCAAGAATAAGTTATAAAAAATTCATGAAACTGGAAGATTTGCTCTTTTGCTCATTTGGCCCAGCTCAGTTGCTTTCATCAGGAGAGACGGAATTCTTTACTGCTTATAACCCTTCTAGTAGTCAATATAGTATTGACTGTATCGCAGCCAATGTAGCCAGTGTGGTGATGAGATACTGTAGTTTTCACAAGCTATCATTAGGTTTTCTGTGAAATGCCATATTCTCATATTAGTCATCCTCCCTGCTTCATATCTTAGAAGATGCATTTCAAACTGTTTTTAAAGTACATTATTATTCAGCTGTTCACCAAAACAGACCAATATACATTATAATATGTTTACTAGCTGGCAGTCTTACAATTCAACAATTTAAAACTTACATTCCATCTGAGATAGCTACAAAATTGTTTCAAATGGATGTGCTTACTTTTTGGAGCAAGTAGTGCTAAATGAAAAGGTTGATCGCTGCAATTTCATTATTAGCAAGTAAAGGAACACCAATAGAAATATTGCAGTCAGTATACCATGATATTCCATGGAGAATGAAAAATGTTTAGTGGACAGTTTAGAATATTGTCAGTATAGGGTGCCATAAAAAATGCTGAACTTGCTCCTTTATTTATACTATTGAGGTAGGTTTAATGACATTTAAATATCTTCAAAGCCTGTCTTTACTGAAAAAATCAGCTATTTCAACAATAGATGGTAAACGCTTTCCTTCTAGCATTTTTCAATTGAATACAAGCTATAGGCAGCTGGGGAGGACAGAGCTTGGCATCTCCTATCACAAAGCAGCCAGTCTTCAGGGAATCCAGTACTTCTCTACTCTGCTATGAGACACTCAAGGTCATCTTTCGTATGTGCGAATGGAGCCAGGTTCAGGTGTGTGAAGGGGAAGAAGGAGGTGGAGGGATGGATGAAAAGAAAGAAATTCAACCTATTCCCTGAGAACAAATCATAAAACGGAGAGCCCATCAGGTTCTATACATCTTCTCTCAGTGCCCTGGTAAGTTCACTGTGGCAGGGGACAAAGCTGATTAATCATGTTTTCTTAGTTGCTACTACTACATTAATTAATTCAGTGCTTTCAACAGATGTCTGCATGAAAATACAGCAACTCAATTAGAAAAAACAGATCTTATCATCAGAGGTCTTAGGAGCTGAGATACTACTCAAGTAAAACAGTAGTTCTCTGAATAACAGGGCCAGTGCCAGCGATACGGGAAATAAGCAAATGAGGCCCCGAGGACAGAATGAAGATGGAGAGAAGGAGCACATTACAGTGTGTCTTCTTAAGTCGAGGGTGGAAAAAGTGCTGGGATTGTGTGTTTCTGCAAGTTCTTAAAAGCCTTGCATATCTCTCCAGTGAAAAATCTTTTTGCAGTTTTCTTCACCTGCCATCAGAAAGGAAGAAATTAATTATTAATTTACTATCAGACAAGAAATTGTCTTCAGTTATCCAAAAACATTTAGATCAAGATATTCTAGTGGAATACCTGTCTACAAATATCCAAACAAGTGGCTTTTAAAGCAAAGATCACCGGTCTCATAAAGATGCCTGCATTAATGATATTGCATGCTAAAAATGCAGCGCTGTCATAGGCATTGCAAACATCCCCCATCTTCACCTACCTCCTCATAGCAAGGAGGACACTCTCCTACCTCTTGTCCATTCATCTCGAGCCTATGCTGCTGCCAGCACATGTGACAACTATTGCCAATTGTGACAGTTGTTTTTGTGAAGGGGGACATCTGCATACGTAAAATCAGACTGAGGTTTGCAGACTCATTCAGAGAGGCTATGAAATAGTCATCAGATGGCAAAAATTATCTTCTTGATTAAAAGAAAAATTACTCATATGTTTTGAAGTATTAACATAAAAAATACATTCCCCATCATACACCAAAAAGCAGGAACATGAACTTTCTGACACAGACATCAATATGTACTAGGGATGTTTTATCTTGAGCTGTTTGCAAACATTAATCAAATGGCTCACTAATTTTGTAGCTTTCCATAGATGGGAGCAGCTCAACTCAGAGAAGTTTCAATATGAGCCCAACTCTCTTCTTGGTATCCTATTTCTACAATGATTGTTTCTCTAAATCTTTTGCTGTAAGCCTCAAAGCAAAAAAAAAAGTCCTCCACACAGTTTGTTCCAATTAAGCAAATTAAAGCTATATATTTTTAAACAAAAAAAAAAATTACATGCACAGTGTTTAAACATTTAAAGCATGACAAGAACAAGCATATTATTCAGTGAATGGGCAGGCAGTTAATATATGAACTTCTGACATTCTACCCGATGCAACACATTCGCAGGGTAAATGCATTAGCAGTTCAATGTTTCTTTAATTTTTGCACAGAAGCATCATTTTTTTTTTTGTCAGATCACATTTTGTAACACAGTATCAATCTTGCCATATCCATGTTCTAGACGGGCTGTAGGGATTCTGCTATAATTATGTCAAAAAATGAAATATTTCAAAATCTGATTGACAGCTTGATTACAATAATGCATGTGATTAAATTCAGGGTGTGCTGGTGTAACGAAGGAGGGAATGTCAGTGGTAATTAGCTGTATTTTTGTTAAATTTTGTTGAGCATTTCTTGCTCTTCGGTTGGAGTATATTGAAACCAATGAGACACCTAGTGGTAGCATTTTTTTTAGAGCTTCTTAGTGCCATTTGGGACTTGAAGAAGACCAGTTCTTATGCAAATCATATATTTTGTTACATGTCATGTAAATTTTATGTAAATTAGCACAGTCATGAACACCAAGACTATGCCATACAGCAGCATTATGGGAAGGACTTCGTGCTACGCTGCAGTACAGAGGAGCAGCAGTAAGTATTTCTTCTTCTCCAGACAGCTAGATCTGGATAATAAAGCTTGCCATAAGACAGAAAAGTGTGGCTTATAATGAAACGCAGTGGTTTATTTTTAATTTTCATTGTATGATGCTTCCTTCCAAGGAAACAGTCAACGACTTCTGCACCTTCTACTTCATCAAGGAAATTTTGTAAGAGACAATTAATCCACCAAATACCTATTTGTATGAATATGGATTAGCTTTTGATATGAAAAGGATACAATGTGCACTGATTTTCATTAATTGTGTTGTTTGTTTGTTTGTTTTTTTTTCTCTGAAAAGTAAGCTCCCTGGACAAAATCAACTCTGCTCAATCTTACAAAAGATCTTAGGTATTTTAGGGTGTTGTTGGAAATAAAAGAAAAATGTTACCTAAATGATAAATTTTCAGTGCTTATTCTCTCTGTGATTCTGCTCTTCCTCCAACCACTAGTCAAACTTCTGGATAAAAGCAGAGATAGGAGACTGTTATTTCCTAGACTCAAATAATTCAAGGTGCTTTGCCACACAGTATAATAGACTCAAAACTGTGTTCCCTCACTGGCCTGCCCATCTTTCCGGAAGTTCTACTGTCCTCTCAAATACCCCCTTTACAACTGGAACACCCAGTTCAGGCCAATACTCTTCTCTCGACCTGGATTTTGTTCCCTTTTAAAATCTTGTAACCGCTGATTTGTCAGAAACCAGGTTACCTACATTCATTCTATTTTTGGGAGTGAGGGGACAAGGTAGAGCAACTAACAGAAAGCTCTGGAATCTATTTGGTATTTACTGACTGTAATATCTTTCAACAAATGTTATGTTTTCCTCTGTATCTGAGTGGCATTCAGTAAACTTTGCTTCCTAGTAAAATGGAGATGGTAAAAATACATAAATAAAATACAATTTACTATAATAAGGTGAAATACAAATACATAAAACTGGAATCATCATTAATTTTCTGTGAAAGAAAATCCCAAAGAGATTCCTAGCAAAAGTAACAAATACATGGTAGTTCTTCATTTTTCACAACACACAAATACATTTTCAAAAAAGCAGGGTGAAATATGCCATTTTTGCTTCTTTCAAGCAACAGAGTTAAGGTGGCATTGTTTAAAAATCCACTGTGAAAACCTATAACAGCCTGGTGACCTTGGAAGCTATGGTGAAGCATTTATGCAGTGAGAAATATAGAACTGTAGACAGGGAGTAACGATACAATTTTTTCTAGGCCAGTTTACATCAAAAGAGGGTTTACAAATACATAAACTCATTCTTCCTTGCATTTTGGTAGACCCTAATCACCGTAAGAAATCACTATTTGATCAGTAAGTCTATTGCTAAGGGTGAGCTCACCTCATTCAAGGTATCTGTATCCTCTGAGGCACCAAGGACAGTAAATAATAAGTTTATAGAATTCTGGTTTCTTACTTAAACAGTGTGCAGTGAGATATCCACTGCTATTTGGCAGAGAAGTGTTTGGAGGTATGCTAATGACCACAAGAAAATTTCAAACCTCCATAATGTGCTTTAATCACCAGCTGGGGATCAAAAGCCACCATGTGATTTTATACAGCATGGGCAGCTTCCAGAACTGCCGTATGTGGAAAGAGATCAATGGTAAAATTGGTACATACAGCAAAGCTTTGCAATAAAAGCGTTTTATGCATCTTGTTCAAAGTATTTAAGTGCCTTTTAGATCACTGATTGAACCATAGACATTATAAAGTGGAACCTTTTAATACCAAAATAAATTTGCAGAGTAAAATTACATTATAGGAAAAAGCATTGCACTGCAACAGGACAGATAATAATTCTTTCACACGTAATGGGATATATGAAATGTTTGATGATAAACAGAATTTCTCTGTATCGTTATAGTCAGATTCCATGTGCTGTTGTTGGTGTGCATGTGAATGCATCTACAGCAAGAGATATATAGGGCTCCGAGATAAAATGAGTGCATACCTATAAATATAGCTTCTAACTAAGACGGGTGAAGACACTTCATGTTCAAAAAAGTCCAGTAATTTATTTTTAAGTAGAAAAAACTGCCCAGGCATATGAGTTTGGACCTTCACCAAAGAAAACATACAAACTCTTTAGAAACTCATGAAAGTCCTTTAACTTGAATTAATTTAATGCACTTCAAAGAAACTCTAGTCTTGGAAGCTTCAAGTTATTTAAAACTATTCCCTTTAGCAGCTTCAAATCACGTGTCTTTTAGCATCACAAAACTTCCAGAAAAAAAGTGAAACTTTCAATAGAACTGACACTAGCCTTTCTTCCACAGCATTTTCATTAATTTTTCTAATATTCCATCCCCTTTCCATTAAATTATTCAGTACTCTGTGGAGTTTGGACCTCTTCTTCCTCATATTTCATTATTTCATTTAACTACTTAAGTGCTTAACTTGGGGAATGAATACAGAGGATATTCTTAAAGAGCTGCAAGATTTAGAAAGACATGTTTTGGCATCTTAATTTTGAATTTAATGTGTTTTGAATAGTGCAATTAATAATGCTTTTTAAAATTCATAATATAGAATTGGAAGTCAAGAAATCCAGGTCTTATTTTGACATTTATTACAAATTTCCATTGTCATTTCAAGCTAAACAAGTTTCACTCAGCATCTCTGTGTCTGATTCTTCATCTGTAATAAGGGGAAAATGTTTAATTGCGGAACAATGATGATTCTTTATAAAGTTCTTTAAGAACTTGATCTTATCGTGAAACAATATTGTACCTTCATTTGGTGAGGAAAACTTATCTCATGCGTAGCATTTTTAGAGAGATGTGTAATAACTGTACTGGCAAAAAAACTGTCTCATCAAATAGACAGAATATTCAAAATAATAGTTGATTCTCTCTGGTGTCTTATTCACTGCATTCTAATGGAATTAATAAACAAAAATTTAAATTCCTACATAGAAAATGCAAAAATTAGTCTATTTCGTAAAGACACCTGGAAAGATTTTAAACACAGGGCAAAACCAATTTTGTTCCTAGCCATCTCTTAACAGCACTCAGCTGGGATTTTACACTGGTCTTCTGAAATACACACAAGCTGTGAGGTTACTGGGCAGATCATCCTAAATACTCTTGGACTGTATATTAATAGACAAACAAAGACAACTCCAGAGTGCCATATTGATAGTCTTACAGAACACTGATTACACTTTTAAAGTTTAATAAAAGTACATTAGAGGGAAATCCCACAACCTTCATTTAATTCATACACATCTTTCCACTGAGGAAAATAGAGTGAAATGTGAATGAGAGGGAAAAAAAAAAGTCTGCAGTAACCACACTTTCTCCCTAGTGCCAGTATACTTACACTGCACGATAATCCATAGATATGATGCTAAGCATAATTCTTTGTACACCACAGCAGGTACACTGTAGGTGGATGCTAATGCCAGGCTACTGAGTCAAGAACTGCTTCTTGGAATACCATAGAATCATAGAATAGTAAGGGTTGGAAAGGACCTTAAGATCATCTAGTTCCAACCTGCCTGCCATGGGCAGGGACACCTCACACTAAACCATGCCACCCAAGGCTCTGTCCAACTCAGCCTTGAACACCGCCAGCGATGGAGCATTCACAACTTCCCTGGGCACCTGGGCAACCCATTCCAGTGCCTCACCACCCTTACAGCAAAGAATTTCTTCCTCATATCCAATCCAAACTTCCCCTGTTTAAGTTTGAACCCGTTACCCCTTGTCCTCTCACTACAGTCCCTAATGAAGAGTCCCTCCCCACCATCCCTATATGCCCCCCTTAGATGCTGGAAGGATGCTCTGAGGTCTCCACACAACCTTGTCTTCTCCAGGCTGAACAACCCCAACTTTCTTATCCTATCTTCATACGGGAGGTGCTCCAGTTCCCTCATCATCCTCGTGGCTCTCCTCTGCACTTGCTCCAAAAGTTCCATGTCCTTTTGATGTTGAGGACACCAGAACTGCACACAACACTCCAAGTGAGGTCTCACAAGAGCAGAGTAGAGGGGCAGGATCATCTCCTTTGACCTGCTGGTCACGCTCCTTTTGATGCAGCACAGGATACGATTGGCTTTCTGGGCTGCGAGCGCACACTGCTCACTCATGTTCATTTTCTCATCAACCAACACCCTCACGTCCTTCTCCGCAGGGCTGCTCTGAATCACTTCCCTGCCCAACCTGGAGCTGTGTCTGGGATTGCTCCGACCCAGGTGTAGGACCTTGCACTTGTCATGGTTAAACTTCATCAGGTTGGCATCAGCCCACCTCACAAGCATCTCAAGGTTCCTCTGGATGGCATTCCTTCCCTCCAGTGTATCAACTGAACCACACAGCTTGGTGTCACTGGCAAACTTACTGAGGGCACACTCACTCCCACTCTCCATGTCACCGACAAAGATGTTGAACAAGATCGGTCCCAACACTGATCCCTGAGGGACAACACTCGTTACTGGTCTCCAGCTGGACCTTGAGCCATTGAGCACAACTCTTTGCGTGCGGCCATCCAGCCAGTTCTTTATCCACTGAGTGGTCCCCCTATCAAATTGATGTCTCTCCAATTTAGAGACAAGGATGTCATGTGAGACAGTGTAAAACACTTTGCAAAAGTTCAGGTAGATGACATCAACTGCTCTACCCCTGTCCATCACTTCTGCAGCTCCATCATAGAAGGCCACCAAGTTGGTCTGGCAGGATTTTCCAGATTCAGAGCAGCCCTGCGGAGAAGGACTTGGGGGTGTTGGTTGATGAGAAAATGAACATGAGTGAGCAGTGTGCGCTTGCAGCCCAGAAAGCCAATCGTATCCTGTGCTGCATCAAAAGGAGCGTGACCAGCAGGTCAAAGGAGATGATCCTGCCCCTCTACTCTGCTCTTGTGAGACCTCACTTGGAGTATTGTGTGCAGTTCTGGTGTCCTCAACATCAAAAGGACATGGAACTTTTGGAACAAGTGCAGAGGAGAGCCACGAGGATGATGAGGGAACTGGAGCACCTCCCGTATGAAGATAGGATAAGAAAGTTGGGGTTGTTCAGCCTGGAGAAGACAAGGTTGTGTGGAGACCTCAGAGCATCCTTCCAGCATCTAAGGGGGGCATATAGGGATGGTGGGGAGGGACTCTTCATTAGGGACTGTAGTGAGAGGACAAGGGGTAACGGGTTCAAACTTAAACAGGGGAAGTTTGGATTGGATATGAGGAAGAAATTCTTTGCTGTAAGGGTGGTGAGGCACTGGAATGGGTTGCCCAGGTGCCCAGGGAAGTTGTGAATGCTCCATCGCTGGCGGTGTTCAAGGCTGAGTTGGACAGAGCCTTGGGTGGCATGGTTTAGTGTGAGGTGTCCCTGCCCATGGCAGGCAGGTTGGAACTAGATGATCTTAAGGTCCTTTCCAACCCTTACTATCCTATGAGTCTATGTTTCTATGTCTTCTGGAACTGATGATTACACACAGCTCTCCTGAAAAATGGCCATTCTCCATTTACTCTGGAGATTCACCAGTCTTCTGAAAACTTTCAAGATTAATCTGGGTAATCTGATGAGATGCTGGTTAGCAGAATTTATACTGTAGTTTGATCACTATACCTTCAGACATTCTTTTCAAGCCACATCTAAATATCATCCTTTTTGACCCATTGCTAAATTAGAAGTATCTAACTACTTATATACTATAGTACTGTATCTACTGCATATTTACTGCTATTTAAAAGTAGCACTTGAACTCTTCTTAAGAGCTGTATCTGTAGGACATATATGGGTTTGATTGCCATTTCATTTAAGACTAGAGATCTGTTAAGGAAAGATATGAAGCCCTTTCTTTGCAGAAGAATTAAATATATTTATAAAATCTAAAGAAATTCCTAAAGCATATTTTAAAGTTATAGTCATCACATTCCAGGAATGTTCTTACTACACATTATAGTAAAGGATGACAACGAGTAACCCATCCTATGCTTCTGGTCATCCCTTGGTACTAGGCGCTGGTGAGGCCACACCTCAAACACTGCGCTCAGAGCCTTCAAAGGCATGGGTTCTTTTTCATAAAACTTTGCAATTATTATTTTTTAAAACGTTCTTGTGCACTTAAAACAATTTTTTACAGAACACACTGAAAAATGTCAGGGCTAAATATAGATTTTGTCAAAGTGTAGATAAGCTTCTCTGGAGTAGGGAAAAGCTCCAGTGCACAAGTTTCAAGACTGTAGCAGGAAAGTAGGTAAAGTCATGACGTATGTACTGGTATACAAAGATTTAGTGTGCAACCACAGGCTCCGGTGCGGGGGTGGCCGGAGTGCTTAATTTTGGCCTGGTCCATCAGTTACACAAGATGGTGAACCCCTGCATCCCTCCAGAATTTGGCAACCCGCGTCTTGCCCTGTCTCTCAAACAGGGGCTATCGCCACATAGCATCAGCCTGATTAAGCCTTTGCCAAACTTATTTCGGCTTAAAACACACAGATTTCTTACAGTTCCCCTCTAAATTACTTCAGGTTTTGGCCCATCGCGAGCACGGAGCCAGCTGGCACCGCGGGCAGTCACGGACTGCGCTTCCCAGCAGGCACCGCGCGCAAGGCGGGACGGGGGCGGGAGCCTGTGGGTCGGAGGCCCAATGGGCGCGGGCGATGGTGGGAGGTGAGCGCCGGGGCAGATGGGCGGCCTCTGGGCCTCTCGCAGTGCGGGAATTTCGGACGGGGCGGAAGGAGCGGCGGTCGGGTCTGGCACGGAGGAGGTACTTGAAGCCGGCGTCTGCCTTTAGGGTGTAGGTTTTGGTTTTCAGGAGGCAAATTCTGGGGCGGTGTTTTGCCTCCCCTTTGGCTTGTCGTGCGTCCCCGGCCCTTTAGGCGGTTTCGGCAGGTTTTTCCCGCTGCCCTATCTGAGGAGGCCGTTGGTACCGCCGCGGCTCACTCGGCCCTGTTCCTCCCTCGTCTACTACCGGAGTACGGAAGGTATCTTCCCTGCTCTTCCCCCCTCTCATCCCATGGCGCGGGAGGCAGCTCACTGGGCGGCAGGGAGGGGGAGAATAGGGACAGGTGGGTCAGGGCTCCCTCAGTTTCACCACGCCATAGGGACTGCTACACCCACTCTCCCCCTGATGGCTCTAAAGCTGCTTTTGCTGACAGTGGCCTAAGTTACTTTTCCCCCCCGCCTTCCACCCCTCAACCCCCCCCCCCCCCCCCCCCGCTATGGCGAGGTGGGTTAAAGGCTAAACTCAGAGCCACTTGAAGGTTTGTCACCTTCAGGAACATCCCGGTGTGGCTAACAAACATTATATCACCTCATTTGGAGGTATTCCGGAGTTTTGCCTTAAAGTAAACTTTTTTTTTTCTTAAATAAAATCCTACAACTCACAAACAAAAACTTGCAATTTTAGGATAAGAACAGGCCTGTTGTGCAAGATCTGGCCTAAGCTGGTTTCAGTCTGTCAGTGGTTGTGGTTTTTCTTCACTTCGTATTTCTTGCCATTTGCCTTCCTTGTTTAAGACTTAAGCAGCTCCAGGCAGGATGATGCCCGGTGTTTTCTTTGGTTTTCAATTTGTGCTAAAGACTTTTATTAATTCATATGGAATCCGTGGGCATTAACAAGAATGTAAAAGCTGTTCTGAAGCTTCCTGTAGCTATTACTGTGTAAAAAGACTTGTGCCTTCCTCAGTAGGAGTAAACTGCCTACTTAATTCGTGGGGATCATCCCCAAATGAGATAGGATTCCTAATGAATTTCAGAGGTGTTGATTTTTGTAGTGTGCCAAATTATCAAAAAGATAGACACGTCTCACTTGCATGGGTGCTTGCCGTTGACTTGG
The DNA here is from genome assembly GCA_017639245.1 of Myiopsitta monachus. Taxonomy (NCBI): domain Eukaryota; kingdom Metazoa; phylum Chordata; class Aves; order Psittaciformes; family Psittacidae; genus Myiopsitta; species Myiopsitta monachus. The sequence goes on from CM029924.1 coordinate 43,336,053, forward strand.
TGGTGAGGTGATTTGAGAGGGCAGCTGATTTGGTACTTTATGAAGCTTACTGTGTTCTTTATCTCATAATTATCTGAGTGATGCTCAGGATTTTCAGGAGAACCTGAAATACTGCTCAGAAGAAGAAAATGCTTTCTTGAGAAAGCAGTTTAAAGTTAGTAACACCGTAATTCCTCTGTTCCCTATCTCTGAACAAGCTGCATTCTGAATTTTTAAAAAGTCATCTCAGTGTATTTATAAAAGCATTCACTTTGCCCAGTATGGCACTATTGTGATGAAATGCTTCTCATTAATTGTGGTCCACCAGTGTACGTTTATTCATTTTGTGTAAAAAGATGTTTTCTTATTTCTTGGGAAAGAACCTTAGCGCCTCTTCTTCCATATTCTTCTTTATTTGTCAGATGTCTTAATCACCAGGAAGTGAGATTACAGCTGTGGTCAAAAATGTAGCACTGTGATGAACCAGTCACAAAATCACAGAGTATGCAATGTATTGCAATGTATTGCAATGTATGCAAAAAAAGTCTTTGTTCACAACCTCCCTCACTTAGTATTGTGAGAAGTGATACTTCAGGTACTTTCTTTTTGGTAGAACTGTTTCAGAGTTGGTAACACAGTATTTAGAAGTTTTAGTGTCATGTTATTTTCCTCCAACTCCTTGAGCAAAAGGTTTTGTTTTCTGCTTGTCTTTATTTCTTTTTTTGCAAGCAGGCTTAGATGTCTTGCTATGACTGATGAGCAGTACTAATGACATGTAGATTTCAAGTCCTGCTGAGACTAACTATTCATGTAGAGAAGCACAGGTCACCAGCATGCCTTCTCTGTATTGAGCATGGAAACAGGCCCTAGTGAGATAAACAGCCGTAAAAATGACAGTTTCCAGAGAATAAAACTTGAGGATAGGGAATAAACCAGCCTGATTTGCCACACAGCAGAAATATTTCCTTATTAATTTCAAAGTTTATTGAGAATGAATGCCAACAAAAATTGAGAAGTGGCTATTCGTATTTGTTTTAAGGGTTCAAGTATCTCTAGAGTTGCAACTGTTCATTGATAAAGATAACACCACTAATAGCACTGTTGGTGCAGATTTGTCTGCGTATCTCAAGTGTGCTGTATTCACTTTCTTCAAGATGTTTTATTAGGGAGAAGCAGAATAAATAGCCTTTGTGGTATTTAAGAGGCTTTTGGAGAGTTTAGGCAAATAGACTTGGAATATTCATACTTGTTACTAGGAAAATCTTTGTTTTGAGCATATTCTAGTCACATAAAATGCTGCTGTTTACAATCCCACACCTTGAAAATTGTTCTTTTCAGATACCTTAGCTAAGTGGGGTCAGGTCTATTTGATACTTGAATGGTAGTACAATACTTGACATTCATGGCACTCTGTTTCCAAGGTCTTCAGCATGCTTGCAGGCACTAATGAAGTAAGCTTCACAATACCTGTGGGATAGAAAATATTTCCCTTTACTCATAGGGAGAGGTAATTAAGATGCAGGAAAGTTAAAGGTGATTTATTTTTGTGTGTATGTGTTTTTGTGAAATTTTAAAGGTGATTTTAGGGAGAAGTAGATGACTTTATTGCGTTAGTTCAATGTACAATAGGCAGTTCTACATCATGTTTGCTGGTTCATAAGTTTCCTGACAAACCATGCATGTTTGCTGTATTGTAAGTTGAAAAGCATATAGAATGATAGAATTTGCATTAAAATGTAAATTTTTTTTTCCTCTCCCCCATTTCTAGAATTTTCATGTAGGAATTTTTGCAGTCTCAAGTAATTTTGCTTTCAGTCAATAGAAGAACCTCGAATAGATTTATCCAAATAAATATGAAAGCATGTGCAGCCATTACTTAAATATTTCCTGTGGATGACAGCTTTTTTGCAAGAGAGTGAGTGCTTAGTATTGTGCTTGCTGCCCATTGAAAGCGATCAGTGTTTGGCACCTATGGCCTACTGATAGTTTGACCAACTTGTAAGTAGGCATGGTGCCATCTTAACAGATGGATATGAATATAGACAGCCAAGAAACCATGTATGTGTATCTCGTGTATTTGTTAAGGGCAGGGTTCCCAGCTGGGGACGTTCAAACTTATGTCCATTTAAAATTTTTGCTTTTATGGATAAAGGGAAGTTGTCATTAATTTTTTTTTTTCCAATTTTTTTTTTTAATGTCTTCAGGCATGAAGCACATTAAACAAAAAAGGAAGGGGGGGGGGGAAAGGAACACTAGCTTCTCCTTCAGTACTCTTGAGGAGCTATGTTAGGTAAACTTAATTCCCTTTTAAGTGAGGCTGCTATCAAGAGACTCACTGTGAATGTCAAAGATGTGAAGCATATCAATAGTTTTATTTCACTGGCTTGCTGGCTTTATTGAAAAAGAAGCACCCTCCTTCCCCCCTGCTCTGGATGCGATGGGGAGGGGAATTGAAAGAATGTAAATCCCATGGGTTAAGAACAGTGCAATAACTAAAGTATAATATAAACCTACTGCTACTACGACTACTACAATAAGGAAAGTAACAAGGAGAGAGAATATAAAACTAGAAAGGGAAGGAAAAAAACCTCAGCCAATAACCAGAAGTGATGTACAGTACAATTGCTTACCACCCACCAGCCAATACCCAGCCTGACCCAAGCAGTGATCTGCCCCCTGTGGGTGACTCCCCACAGTTTATGTACTGGGCATAACGTACTGTAGTGTGGAATACCCCTTTTGCTAGTTTGGGTTAGGTGTCCTGTCTTTGCTTCCTCCCAGCTTCCTGTGCTCCTTCTCACTGGAAGAGCATGAGAGACCAAAAAGTCCTTGATCAGAGTAAGCACTACTTAGCAACAACTAAAACATTGGTGTGTTATCAGCATTGTTCTCAGACTAAAGCTGCAGCACAGCACTGCACCACCTACTAGGAAGGAGAAAAATGTCTCGGCTGAGCGCAGGACAAGAGCATAATATTTAATATAATAATTACTTACTTGGAGATAGTTAATGCTATATAGGATTTCTGATTTTGGAGGGTGATACAAAATATACTGAAACAAATGTTACGTTACACTTGGCAAATCACAACAATTGCAATACCCAGATCGGTCACAATACTGATGTGATTCCCATTACTTGTCTCTGTAATATGCTCACTGTCGCGATGCTGGCATCACCAGCTGCTGGGAAGAAATACCCAGGTTGAAACGAGCTCAAGCGCATTGCTTTTTTTTGAAGTTCTGCTAGTTGTTTAGGTTTTATACTCTTAAGTTGGGCTGAACCTTGTATTCACTCTTCCACGCTGGCCTAGCTAACTCAGGGAGGTGTTTAAACCACCATTTGATCCACAGAACTGTGCTCCATCCCATGGTCCCCTTTGTTGAGCTTAAGTGAGCTTCTCCGGCACATCCCCACTGTCAATCTTTACCAAGTCAGATTTTATTTCATCACGATCCACCCCTAGGGGGTTTGTCAATCATAGCTGCAGATATGATCATTAGTGGACAGAATATAATTTTCAGGAAACTTGACAGTTCTTCTTGCATTTAGTAAGAAGAGAAATGGGTATGGACTGCTCTCTTCAGATGTTGGGTGGCAGATATTATTTGGGGAAGAAAATTTCCCCAAAATGTTACCCAGTCAGAAAAGAGGCTTGTGGAGGGGGGAGCACTTTTGAAGCAGCTGTCATACTTACTTGGTTTTCTATCTGGGAAATAAAAAAGAAGTCTTAGAGAAACATTATAACTAAAAGAGGAAAACTGATGTTAAGTGACTGCATTTATCTTAGGGTTACTGTATTGAGTAGCTAGACTAAAGTGGAAGAGATTTTGCTATCCAGAAGCTTCCTGAATTGTGTATTAATATTCTTTCTTGATTCCTCAAGCAAAAAAAAAAATAATAATAGTAAAATACCACCAGTAAGAATGCTATATTTTAGAAAACAAGCAGTGGCACTGTTTTTATGACTTTTATAAGGCAGAGGGGAAAGATCAGTTCTTTGTAAAACAAATTACGAAGGCTTTTCAGGTAAAGAGATCTAGTGCACTTTTTGCCATACTGTGGCTGTATATTCAATAAGTTCTTTTACTGAATCAAAATATGACTCTACTAAAATGTCAAAGCACTTCTTTGCTCACATTGAGGCCTGTTCTGCAGAAAGGTGCACATTTGGGTCCAGTGGGCCGTTATGTTAGTCTGGAAATAATGCTTATCTGAGACCTGAGGTTTGGAGGTGACAATCTCAAAATAGGTAGTTAAGTACTAGTCTGATTATCTACTAAATGCTGCCTTGTGAACAATAGGCAGACTTCTGTTTTTGTTGCATGTAGATATGTAGGAGAAGAAATAACTGCTTGAATAGCTTAATGTTTTGGATACTTTATAGAACAAAATGGAATTCCTCCTAGTCTTACTGAGGGCTTGGACTATGTGCTGCTTCTTGAATATGCAAGTTTCCCTCCAGGAAAACTAATGAGCTTTATTTCATTAGTTTACTTTTCCAAGTTCAGATCTATGATTGGTTGTGATTGATTAAGTATGATACATTCTGAGGTTTTTCTAGCATGTATTACATGGGGTCTTCTAATAGGTTTCTCTTATTAGAGTTTTGATGCCAAAATTTTTGTAATGCCTCCTGGAAAAATCAGTCGGTTTTCACTCAGAATTCATGCTGATGAAACTACTTACTGCATTTCTTTTAAAGTATCTTTGTAGAAACAAATTCAAACTTAAACTACTTATGCTTTTTTTTTGCTTGCAATGGATTTCTACGTAAAATAAGCCTGGTCAGCATGTAACCTGTGCTTTCTTTCGTTTTGTTCTTCATTCCCTTCCCACATCTCCCTCCAGTGAAAATGCCATGTAAGAAGGCGACTGCTGGAAAAAGGGTCCCTGCAAAAAGGAAACTTGCAGAATTGTTTGGTCTGGGAGAGGTTCTAACAGATACGTCAAGAAAAGAATGGAAATTAGGTGTCCCTATAGGGCAAGGAGGCTTTGGGCGCATATACCTTGGTAAGTGTAGTTATCTTTGATAATGCTTTATAATGGAGAGCGCGATGTTTATCCTTACTCAAAGCACTGAAAAGTTGACCCTAAGTGAGAAACACAGAGTGTCTCCAAGTGATCTTTTTTACTAGAACCTTAACTTGGTTCACAGTGGTTTTTTAAAACCAAACTTTAATGTATTACTTTTTAGCAGTGAAAAGATAGTTTAGTATTTATTTAAATTTGATTTTTTTTTTTTGTTAAAAGAAGGTATTTTTGCAAAAGTGTCCTTCTATCAGAAAGTCTGAACTGAAACTGTCTAAGTATGTTCTATGAAAGCTACTGATCAGCCAGTATTTTGGCTGGTTTTAACTTCGGTGCTACTTTTGATTTTGAGTGCCTTGTCAATTTCTGACATGTCATACACATTTTTTAAATGTAATCAGTATTCAAACCAAATTGAAATCTTGGACTATCCAGTTTAAAGCGTTAGCACAGATCCTGTTTTGTAATGCTCTTTTTGTGAATTCAAGGAAAATTTCTTTTAGTAGATAGTGTTCCATACTTGGACCAAGTAAAAATAACTCTGCTATTTTGTTATTTGAATAGATAAGAGATCCCTTGCGGATACCTCAGGGAATTAAAACAACTTGATTGCCATAGTCACTTTCCAAACAATTTTGAAGGGATGAAAGTTAATGTGATAATAAGGTTTTCTTTTGCTATGCATTTATGGTCTTCCTCCTGTTGGTAAAAAAGTTGCACTGAATTCATACTGAGGTGCAAAAATAATAAACTAATGATCTGTCCTGCTTTCATAATGAACAGACTCTAGTGTAAATGGATTAGGAAAAAAACCAGGGGCAGTGAGTGGCTTCTTGCCAAAGCTCTCTACTACTTGCTTAGCCTTGCTCAGTGAGCTACTAAATTTACTGAGGCTGGAGTTCTAGCTCACTCAAATTGTGTAGTTCTTCATGTTAAAAATTCCTGCTTTGTTAAAGACACAGCTTGCTCTCTGTTTGCTTCCCCATCATTTGCACAAAGCTGTGCCCCTGACTGTTCCTGTACTTTGTGCTTGCCCAACTTGATGTCCTTCATACCTGTATCTCCTGTTACAAATATCAACTGCTTAGTAGCAACAGAATGTCGCTTTTGCATATGTGATATAGTAAAATAGGAGAGAGAATGTGTTCTGTCTTTATGGCCATAATTATGTATGCTCATCACAGTCCTAGAAAACATTAGAAATGCTGTTAACTAGGGGAGTTACTGAATAAGAAAAGATGAACTGTATTTAATAAACTGCCTCTTCTACTCAAACAGAATGGAGAATACAGGACCATACCCCTACAGAGCAGACTTGCCTATATAGAATTATTTTTCTTACCAAAAATCTAAGGTACTGATGTATGCTTATGTCAGTACTTGATTGCTTTGTTGGGTTTTTGGCCATGCTGCATAGCAAATAAGTGTATGCTTTGTGACCGTTTCCTCTCATACTACTACTAAATGCTTCCTTTTTAACAGCTGATGCTAATTCTTCAAAGTCGGTTGGCAGTGATGCACCTTACATTGCAAAAGTGGTAAGAGAGCATTTGAATTTTTACTTCACAACTTGGAAATGTTCTTTCTAGGATAGCATATATAATTTAAAGTAGTTTTCTGACTGAAAATAATATAATTGCTTAGTGCTGTTTAAAATAAAAGTAAATGTGGTGATATAGAGGAATGCTGCTGAGAATTGAGACTCCTATGGATGAGTGTGGATAACAGAAATCAGCAGTTGTAAAAGGTTCATGAAATGTATCAGTTTCTGTTTTGTTTGGTGCTTACTGTAAACAGCCCAAACATCACAAAATTGATGGAATCTGGCTAGTTTTTAGAGAATTGCTGTGATTCAGCAGTGAGTCTGTATGTACTGTTGCTTGCTGCTAGAAGTTGGTAAGCTGACAGATGTCTTGGGAGTAGAAACAGCAAAACTTTGATTCCCGAAGTCTCCACAGATATGAAGTCCTTTAAATGTTTTATCATAAACCACATACATATTCTGATTTTGACTGAATTAAAATGGCATTGACACAAAATTTTAACCTAATGATTAGAGAGAGAAGTGTTGTTGATGGCCCATTGTAGAAAATCGGCAAATTCTTTTATTAGTTGAAATTTTCTTATGCTTTGAATCTTACAATACAAAAACTTATTTAACTTGATTTGGCTATAATGTTCTCTTCCTAAGGTATAAAGTATTCTTTGTTAAATTTTGCTAGATTATTTTGTATAGATCTTACTATTACATGTGATTCCCTATAAAGTCTTTGTAAAAAAACCTGGGAATATTTGAATACCTGTAGTAGATCCAAGCCATTCATTATCTTGGTGGTACCTCTATTTCTGAGACAAAAGCAAATACCAGGAAACTGTACAAGAATTTCACAATGTTAAAATAAATAAATAAATAACTTCTTCAGCACAGCTCAGAACTGCAATGTTTTAGTCTTTTAGTTATTAATCTATATGGTGATACTGAAACACTTTACTACAGTAGTTGGCTCTTACATAAATATGTTAGTACTTTTAACGTGTTCCTGAAGCAAAAAGATCGGGTTAATTTAGAATAAAATACTTTTCAGTTAGTATGTGCCTTTAATCTTGATATTTACATCTGCTGACTACAGGGAAATTCTAGAGTGTTGGTTTTGATACTGTTCAGACACCCCAGGGTACTGTTGGTGATGACCCTCTTTGTGAAATTTTGTCACTGAAAAAACCACTACTTACCATGCAAATGGTAAACTGCTGCACTTTAAACAGCAGCATACTGCTGCTGCCTTTAGGTGTTTGTGAGAAGGAACCATGTAGACCAGGAGCCCCAGCTTGCAGATGTGGCATGGTGGCAGCCTGCTTTTTTATGTCCAACTTGTGGAGGGGTGGCTATTATGCAGGAGCTGTGGCCTGTTTTGGAGGCAGATAAGAGACATTCCAGGTGTTCAGTAGTGGCCTGCTTGTGAGAGACACTGGTACTTGATTACAGGCTCCTGCTGAGTTTGAACTGATTAGGAAGCAGAGGGCCATTTAGCTTTCATGGAAGAATCCAGTTTGACTTGCTTGGAAAATCATTGGTTCCGCATTATTTTATGCTATGCATAATTGCTATCCTCCTCCTTCCTGGAGTTTGAAACCTGTCCATCTGCTTCTCTTCTTTCCACTTCGGGCTCTGAGTATAAGAAGAGTCCCAATAACTTTTGGGTTGCTTTCATGCTAGATTCACTGTACTGCAGCAATTTGTAAATACCTCCATTACTGATCTCCTGAATGACTACTCGCTTTTAATTTGTCTTTACCTGATTTTGCCTTTGTGGCACTAAAAGGTAGCCCTGGTCTTTGCGCTGCCCTCACAAATGACCCATAACATATTATGCCTCTACAGTCTAGTGTTACACAACTACGCATAAGAGGCTACTTTCTGACGCCTGTGTGACTGTTAGTTGATCTATCAGCTGCAGCAAAGTGGCTGATAGCTTTGAACAATTATTAGTGTTTAACAAAATATGTGCTTCTGTAGTAATGTTCTTCAAATTAAGCTCTTAAAGCGGGATGGAAATTGGCTTAGTCTTTGACGTATCTTCATAGTATTGATGTCTGAGCAGTACAAAATGAATCACAGTTCTTATTAAAAAAATGCTGTTTAACATGTGGACCTTTCAGATGTCATTGTTCAAGAGTGGATGCAGAGTTTAATAACACTTCATTAAATTGCTGACTATAAAAGATCAGAATTCTTTAAATACTACTAGAAGAAATTCATTGGTTTTCCAATGTGTATTCCATGATCTCTTTCAGTATATCTTTTCTAATTAGACTTTCATTTCAGTTTTGCAAATCATGTGTTTAGAATGACCCTGGGCATAAAGTTGTAGAAATTTGTGTTTGAGAACTTTCTGGTTATAAGATGACTAGTATGGCAAATATTGGACATCATTATGTGAGCCTTTTTAAAATAGCATATGCATTTATCTGTATGTAGAGTTAATTAATGGTATTATGAGGAAACAGCTTCATAGTCAGCATGAAGATCTGTTTTGTAGCTACATCATTTATCCATTCCCTCAGCTATGAGAAGAGACTGGATTTTCAGCATTTGCAGACTAGAGAAAGAAGCACTGAGACATGATTTTTTGTGGAATAAGTTATTTAAAGATAAATATTTTAAGAATTCTTAGCACCTATAGTTTTTCGCTCTGTTTTAGTTGGAACATAACATTGTTCAAAACTATGTAAATTGAATAAAAATATTTTCAAATTAAATTAGAGTATTAATGGATTATGCTACACAGAAACAAATGAGTAGGTCAAAGGGGAATTTTTTCAAGGTAACTGCAGTATAAGAACTGAGCTATTTCACCCTTCTCCTTTATATATATAATACCCGTATAGCTAACTTGTTGTCTGTAGTGGGCAAATGAACTAATTGAAAATAAATATGCATGAACCAAAGTTCACATTCATTGATAAGTAGGTCTAGTTGTTTTGTTTGTTGTGTTTTTTTTCTGTTGAATGTTGGTCCCACAAGGAGTGGCCAGAAACTATTGTCTTTGCTCCACTGTTTATGAGGGCAATGATGCTGGTGAAAGTGAGGTGGAGATAGGTGGTAGCTTTGCGATCCAGTGTCCGGGCCAAGGAGTGGTGTCTAAGCTCATATCTGTTCTCATTCTGACCAGCCTTCTTACTCTGCCTCTGAGGCAATGCATCAGAAGCACACTGAAGTCCATGTGCCTTAGTGCATTTGATCTCTTTACACAGCTTCATTAATGTCAGGCAGCAGTAAAACTCTATTAGCTGAGTGGTACTCTCTGGCCTTTAGCAGTTTCCTTTATCAGTAAATCTGCATTTAAAAGTTACAATTAGAACCATTTAAGATTAATGTTATATATCTTGGAACTTTTGGTAATATCATGTGATTGTATTCTTTCTGGACTCCCTTGCCAGGAATCACATACTTTTTTTTTTAGTTAGTTTTTTAAAGTATAGGGTATTCCAGAACAGGTATTTTCACTGAGATAGAATTAATTTGGACATATATGAGTAATTAGACTAAAACAAATTGCTTAAGCTTATCTCAAAATCAATCACTTAGAAATTGTAAGAGTTTGAATTAATTGTGCGGGTTTGTGTTTTGTTTTCAAATAAATTTCTCTTTCACTTTAGCTGCAATAGGTGGTTAGCATAGATTCGCCTCTAGAAAATGAAACTGAAATACCTTATGTTAGCTTCAAGACAAAGTAGATTATGAAGTCAAAGTAGGCATAGTTGTAATTTAGTTTAAGATAAATTGGGAGATCATCTCTAAATTTAATCTTGATAACTAATGTATGAAGGGAACAAAATATTTTAGGCAAGAGTTTAACTTCTGTCAAGATTTTTTGCATCAGATCGTTTCAGGTGTTATTTTAAGCTTGCTAATGGCTATTGCAACTCATGCAATCCAGCTTTAATTTGGAAAATCTGAGGTAATGTTTAATGCTCTCTGCTAAACTTTTGCTGCCAATTATTAGTAATATTTTTATGTATTTCAGTTAATTTGTATTCTTTAATCTTTTGTTATGGGAAAGGATTCTTTGATACCCTTAATTTTAAGCAATTTTAATAGAGATTATTTTTTAGACCCAACCTTCTTTTATAAAAAAGAATGTATTTATTGAATTTATCAGTACTGGGTAGAGTGTTTGAGGGAGAATATTTCTTTATAGGGTGATTGTTGTATTTTTTGAGCTTTTAATAATTGTTAGACATTAATACAGCAGATTTTAACTAATTTTAAATTGTCTTAAAGGAGCCCAGCCAGAATGGACCTCTTTTTACTGAGTTAAAGTTCTACATGCGAGCTGCTAAGCCAGATGAAAGTAAGCAGTCTATTAAAATGTTTTTAATGAACTACAAGCATTTAGGAAAATAGTGCCTACAAGAATAAGGTCAAACTTTTAAGAGAATAATTTTAGGTAATTTTAAAAATTATTTTTTAAATTATTGAAATTTAATTCAGACATATAGAAAAATCAGGGTTTTTTTTTTTTTTTTGTAATATGTTCTTTAAAATTGTGTTGATGGTGTTGTCTGAATTGAAACTTTGGTTGCGTCCTTGTCCCTATGATGGGTATGTGATTATCTTTCCAGTACACTTTGTATACAGGTTCCCGTGAAATAAGCAGCTCACGCTTACACAGGAACTGTAAGCACTGCAAGTACTCCCTTTTTATGCAGGTCTCTACTGATACAATTTCATAAACTTACCTTTATTTGTATTTTCAGTTCGGGAGTGGACTAAGTCCCGTAAACTGCAGTATTTAGGTGTACCAAGATACTGGGGTTCTGGCTTGCATGAAAAAAATGGAAGCAGGTGAATACATCTTTTGGCATATATTTGGATTTATTTCATCCACAACTACTATCCCTTTCACCCTAATTTACTTTATATGATGTATTTTCCATCTACATGTTGTTCAGTTCTGCTATGAAGTTTTTTGTTTATAATGGGATGTTTAAGGAATAGATGCATAGATACCTCTTTTCTGTATTCTGCTTGTTACTTGTATTTGTGTCTGTTACATTCTTTGTGATTTAGTTTTCATTTGTCTCAAGCACTGCTGACATGTACTGATACTATATATATGTAGTTTAGAAGCTTTTCATTTTTGAATTAAAATAAAGTCAACTTCTGGTGTATAAGTCCTTTAAAATATGACTATCTTTAAAGTTTTTCTTCTAATATGGTGTACATTTAAAGAGTATTTTCACTCACACATATAAAGGACTTAGTGTTCTCCCTAAATCTGTTGTGTTTTTTTTTTTTTTCCCTTAATGATAGTCTTTCTGATGTAATAAGTGAGTTAGAATAATTGCTAGCCTCATGTTAAATATGTTTTAAGTCTAGGCATAGATTTTACTACTGTTCCGTGTCATGAAGGGTTTTTGTGGCTTAGTGTTGTATTTAATGTCTGTTTATATAACAGTCCTTGTTTCTTAGTGGGCTTTCTCTAAACAGCTGTACTGCAAGGAGTTTGAGCAGTTCTCTGGCAGGTTATAGTAGCTCAGGCTTCCTTGTGCAGACCACTACATAGGGCAGTTGGTATGTATTCCCTTGTATGTCAGAAGTATTGTTTCAGTTGGTTCTCAACTTTCACCTGATGTACAAACATTACTTTTGAGAGGCAAAAGTAAATATGACAATGATTTCCCCCCCCCAATAAACTTTTCTTTTGCAATGTTTAATGCAAAAAGTTTCTTTAATATAGCCACTTTGAGCTCTTACAGTAGTAGAACAAATTTGGCTATAGTAACAAATATCAGAACACCTTTGGTAAGTGAGAGATTTTTGGTTTTAATAATAGTTTTAAAAAAGGTTGCAACAGATTTCAAGTCACCATGCTAAGTCAGTCATTTATGAAGTAAAAAAATATATTTCTATAAAAATAGAAAAAATATATAATAATATATTTATATTAAAATATAAACCCAAAATATATTTGGTTTACCTATAGTGAATTACAATACAGATATGTTCCTCTGCGGGTACTTGTTACTGTATTGTGTAACTGGCCAGAAAGAAAGAACAATTCTTTTGATAGATGAACTTTGACGAGCTTACGTAAAAAAGTTAAGAATTTATGTACAAGATATGTTTCCTGTTTACCAGCAGTTTATCTTTTGAGAGGTATGTTTTCAATCAGTAATTTGTGGAATTGACACATAAATAAAATACTTTGTTAAGTACAGTTCAGTAACTTTGCTGGATTTTTTTTCCTCCTCCTTGAATGTAGTTACCGATTTATGATAATAGACCGATTTGGCAGAGATCTTCAGAAGATGTATGAAGAGAATGGAAAGCAATTTTCCCATAAAACTGTACTGCAGCTAGGCTTGAGAATAGTAAGTTTAAAAAATATATTTTTATTTTTGCAATCTGTTTTCCCTGTTAAAGTCTTTCAGTTAAATCAAACTTTTGTGCTGAGTACAGGTCCTCTGCTGGGTGGAGCTGGGTACTGCATTTATATAACTCTTTGTTTTGTTAGCTTGATATCCTGGAATACGTCCATGAGCATGAATATGTGCATGGAGACATCAAGGCCTCAAACCTTCTCCTGAGTTACAAGAACCCTAATCAGGTATTTCTAATGCATTTTATTCCTAGTGTTTTAAACCTTCTATTTGACAGCACATGGCAGTGCTTTGAACCTGTGAAACCTAGCAGAAGCTCATTTTTAAGAATGTATATGGTAATATTATTTCTGCTTGACATTTATATCTAGTTAACATTCTGTGGTTTTGGTTTTTTTTTTTTTATTCCTTTTGCTGGACAGTTATCAAATTGACTGTTTGGCCTAAATAATTCTAGAGAAATTCTCAAGATTAAAAGAAAATTGACTCACAAATAAGTATTCGCAGGTGGAAGCTTAAAATTATATAGCACACTGGTAAATTATGTTTGCCTGTCTGCATTGTTACCTCATTCCTTTGTTCAAGAAATCCATCAGATAAGTGTTCTGTTACTTGGAAAAATTGGTGTTTAAAGTGTTGATTGTTCCACTTGATTTATGGGAGTCTCATTTTGCTGCATATTTAACCCTCTTTACTATTCAAACAATGCATATTAGAGTTTCAGAATTATGTATGTTGTCTTGCTCATGTTTAAGCTTATGAAATAAGTAAAATAATCTCAGTTTTCTTGAAGTAACTGTGGTGTTAGAAGTAATAGTATGAAGTAGTATTCAAATGGGACAGTTGACTTTAAAGAGAGTAGGACAGTGAGTATATTTATAACAATTTTTTTTTTTTTTTTTTTTACATTTAGTCTTACTGGCTGTAACTGACTATTTTACTGTGCTTGTCCTCTGCATCGGCACAAAATGACCTCCAGATCAGACTATGTGGAAGACAACAAAACGTGACACGCTTTAAAATCACACATAGTAATCTCAATAAAGCACTGAGAAGTGATGTTTTCAACTTTAAACAATCCTAATTTTTAATATTTTTTTAGAAATTAGAGAATGGTTGGGAGTTACATTTGTTATATGCAATCTTTTTTGTAGTTATAGTTTCTTAATCTTGGAGTTTTGTGGAAATTACTAGGTGTACTTGGTGGATTATGGACTTGCCTATCGATACTGTCCTGACGGAGTTCACAAAGTATATAAAGAAGATCCCAAAAGGTGTCATGATGGGACTATTGAATATACCAGTATTGATGCACACAAGGGTGTAGGTAAGGGCCTAAAACGGTTCTAAAAGATAGGCATTTGTGCATACTTTTTATAAATATAGAAGACTCTATTTCTTTCATTGGGGTTTGTAAACAACCAGGTTTCTGAATCTATAAAAATATTTTTTTCTTTTCTATAGATGATGCTGGCATTTTCTCTTTTTCAATTTACTGGCTTTTGCTTTGGTATTAATTTATTTTTAATGTAACTTTCTTAAATAGAGATTCCTTAATTTCTCAAGACTGTTAACAAGTTTAGTATCTTGCTTTTCGTAAACTAAGTAGGAATGGAATAGTGCTTACAAGATCCAGATAGAAAAACAAGCCCTGTTTTCAGGAGATAATAGTTTGTTGTCAAAGCGAACACTGTTTCTTCATATTTGGCAAAGATGCACAATTGTCTTCATTTTGCTTATAGCTTAATATTTGGATTTTTTAACAAAACTTTAATTATGGAATATTATTTCAAAATTATGCCTGTAGTCACTGAACGTCAAAAGGCAAGATGTGAGAAAAGGTTGAACATGAAAGGACAGGCCTATGTCTGATTTAAACACTGAAAATTTGTAGTGAACACCAATTTTATTTTCTTCATTCTTAAGTTTTGTTTTATTAACATAAAAGTGTGTCCTGCAAAAATAATAGTCTTTGAAAATTATTCTTTACTTCGGGATGAAATCCTTGCGCCTGTGCTTAAAACTGAATATGAATAATGATGACTTGATTTGCTGATTTAGACTTCTGGTGTAGTCTGTAGTCAATATACATATGGGTTGTTTTGTTTTGTTTTGGGTTTTTTTTGTAAGGCTTAGGGATCTGATTGGTTATTGTCTTCTGTTCAGTTTTCAAGCCACGTAAAATATTTCTGCACTGTGGAATGTTTTTTTTTCAGGAGGTGGCATTTCAGCGCTATTACTTTTTTGCAGAAGAAGGGAAGTGAAAACTGTTTTGAACAGAAAGTCAATCACTTCACTAACTTGCTCTATTTTTTCCACAATCTGAGTACTTAAAGAGCTTCCCAAATTGGGATAACTGCAGCATGTCATATCTTGAATAGAAGATAGAGATTGATAAAAGACTTGAAAATGAAGGTATCCTTCCAGATGCAGGAACAATAATTTTTTTCCTTCCTTGTCTTCATGCTAAAATGAGTAACTAAGTAATGGATGCAGTAGTGTTGCATTGTTAGCACTGGCTTTCTGTTGTCTTAACATATTTACAAATTTTAACTGCTGTTAAACTGTGTATGCATTATTAGCTGTTCTTACGGTTCCTTTTTTTCTGTGGGTGTATATATTTAGCACCGTCAAGACGTGGTGATCTGGAGATCTTGGGTTACTGTATGATTCATTGGATTAGTGGCCATTTACCATGGGAGGATAATTTGAAAGATCCAGATTTTGTCAGAGACTCAAAAATTGGGTGAGAAATTACTTGTTTTCTTTCTCTTTTGAAATTAAAAATAGGAATAAAAATGCCTTATTGTAGAAATGCTTTGGATTTGCAGTATATTCCCTTTTGGTGAGTAGGCTGTTGTTTTGTATAGCCCCAGTTTCCCTTCATCATGTCTCTTGTATTTGCAGTATATTCCCTTTTGGTGAGTAGGCTGTTGTTTTGTATAGCCCCAGTTTCCCTTCATCGTGTCTCATGTATCCTTGGCTTGTAATTATACTTGCGCTGTTCTACTGTCTTCTTCTGCATGCAGGATACTTATTTGTCCACCACAGTATTGTTGCTTTAGAATACTGTTATGGTTAAGCCAAAAAGCAGTCTTAGAAATATACTGGTAGCCATTAGTCCCAATTTACAGAAAGAAAAGCTTGGGATATGAATAGCCTTTGTAACACCACACTCTGAAGTCAGTGGCAGATGTGAGAGCTAAAGGTGCATCTTTGATATCTTTGAGCATCTTTTCGCCTAAATGGCTATTTGTGGGAATTTTAATTTTTTTTTGTCCCTCTCCCTTGCTGTTACGTTTCTTCACCTTCCCCCCAACCCCACTCAAGTCCTTCTTGTCAGATATTTAATATGAAGAAAGCTGTCCCAGCAAAGCAGTATTTGTCTCTAACAAGTGTTTGTATCTGGCTTCCTTATCTCTACTTGTAACACTCTGGCCTCCATCAATGTTAGCACACCTCTGCTGCCTCCTCTTCTCCCTAGTTGTTATTGTAGCAGGGGATCTGCTCTGAATAATATCAGTTAGAGAAAGAGTCTTCTAGGAGGAAGAGGTGAGAGATTGGTATGCGAGGTTTTAAACCAGATCAGTTCTTTTCCTTCAGTCTTCTACTTGCATCCTTTTATAAGAATCAAAAGCTGTTGAGCAAGCCTTGACCATATTTCACATAGCCTGCCTGGCATTCATCAGCATCTCAAATATACTGCAGTCCTAAAAATGGCTGTACTAAGTTATACCAAAGGTTTATCTATTAGTGTTCCCCATCTTTGACAGTGGCCCAAGCTAGGTACCTGGGAAGTTGATCAGAACATGGCAAGATCCAAACTTTGAAAGAAACCCTAATTCTAAATAATTTTGTTTTTCAGCTGTAGAGATATCTCAGTTTTGATGGAGAAATGCTTTCCTGGCAAAAACAAACCAAGTAAGAAGAGCTATTTTTAATTAAAATACTTTATATTTTACCATGTGGTAAGCATTCTCTAATAATTTGGTTTAGTGTCCTTTTTCTTTAAAATAATAAAATCCATTAATTGGTTTGGGTCCCATCACCACATTGTAGACAACTTTAGACAGTGGCTGGAAGCTCTGAAATTTGTATTAAGGTGAGACATGTTCAGTGCATACAAGGGGAGGCCATGCTACTCTGCATTCAAATAAAACCAGATTGATTCAGTTGCTATAGAAGGTGAGGAGTTGTCATACTGTCATC
Organism: Myiopsitta monachus; assembly: GCA_017639245.1. Classification (NCBI taxonomy): domain Eukaryota; kingdom Metazoa; phylum Chordata; class Aves; order Psittaciformes; family Psittacidae; genus Myiopsitta; species Myiopsitta monachus. Next base: position 43,353,159 of record CM029924.1, read on the forward strand.
AGTATGTCACCTCTTGAGAGGTGTGTCTTGGGCATTGTACTCTAATCTGTTGCTTCATTAAGTCCTTGTTTATTTAAGTTTGCACCTATTTTTCTTCCTGCTTTTATCAAAGCAACAATGTGGCAGGAATTAGGTTGTTGATTAAGAGAAGTTTAGACTCTTCCTCTTGGCTGCAGTTACAAAAATTGCAGACACTGTGTTGCTTCTGACTGAAGACAGTATTAAGTATTTGCAAACATGAGATGTGTAAATTTATTTTTCACACTGGAATTTGAGATTCAAAATATGAAGTAAAGCAAACTTGAAATATAGTATAGATTGCCAATGCAAAATAGAAACATTTTGCTGAGTAGAATTTTTTTTTTTTTTTTAAAGCTAGACTATTAGAAATACACTTTCTTGGGATCTTAAATATTTAGTTACTTGCAGCTACCCCTGGCAATCAGAAGAGAGTTTTTGCTGGTCTTTTTTTCTTGCAGTAGTCAAATGTTTCATGTATTTTTTTTTTTAATGCGTGTTTCAGTCTTGAACTGATGAAGTTCTGAGATAACACTGTTTCCTTTTCAACATTTATAAATACAGACATAAGAAATACCATGCAAAAAATCAATCATTGGTGAAGATTGGCCGTTACATTTTTTACAACTGACTTTTCTTTGTTGCAATGAACACGTAAAAAACAGTGATACTGTCATCACGGGGTAATGAACCTTGGTATAATTTTTTTCTGAAATATGTTGTAGTAAAGTCATAATTATGAGTTTTAAATAACCATTTCAAAAAATAGCATAAGTAGTGCATGCATAATTTCTGACTCTTTTGTGGTAAAAATGAGTAATTAAAATGTTTTCAAATAGAGATTAATTGGAGGTACCATTTCTTTAGATGAAATAGCCAAATACATGGAAAAGGTGAAACTACTGAGCTATGAAGAGAAACCTGTTTATCAGCATTTCCGAGAAATACTTCTGCAAGGGCTTAAGGCCATTGGGCAAAAAGATGATGGAGTACTTGACTTTGGCTTGTCAGAGAATGGAGACTTGCAAACAAAACCCATGCAAAAGGTTATTACTTTAAAAAATTATGTCTGCTTTTAATGCATTTTTGAGCCAAATAGTTATAGTAGTATTGGAAGTAAGTGTAATAACTGCATCAAGTAGAAAATAGGCATATATTGAAATGTTTAAGTTCAACTCTTTAACACATAATTTCTCTAACTTCACTAATTGTTATTAAAACTTAATATAGAATGATATTTATAGGTGTATTTTCATAATATGTAATGCCTTGGATAGCAGGATGCATAGTTGTAATGACATTTGAACAGATTAACATTCTGTTAATTTACTTATTTTCCTTAAACTGCTAAAACTCCAGGTGGATCAGAATGCATATAAGGTAAAATAAGTTTGGGTTTCATTTCATATTTTCATGACTAGTTCAAAGTTTAGTTTTAAGTATACATCTTTATGCCAAGTGGAATTCACATATTGTATTCACTGTAATCTAATAGGTTATTTATGAGTTTTAACCATAGTGGTAGCCCAGGGGTGTTTTATTCCTTGTATTTAAGGAGTCTTAAACTCTAGAATTGGATTCCCATTTGAGTACAGTGTAAGAACTTTTTTAAGCCTTAAGGAAAGTGCATTTTAAAACAGTTTAATAATAACACAAATGGTCAAATAATGGAACTGTAAATATTATCCTGTACACCAAAGTATTTATTACTTGTTTATTTACATTTATTAATAACAGGTGGGCAGTTTGTTGGTTTCTTTAGCAGGAACCAGAGAACTGAGAATTATAATATAGGATAATAGTATGACAGTTCTTCCTGTTTACTGACTTGATCAGCAGTGTGTTAAAGATGACGAAAAAGCACAAGAGAAAAAAAGCTGTAGGATTTTAAAGTCTTCTGAGGATACATGTCCAGGTTTTTCTTTTTTTTTTTTTTTCCTATTAAATGGTACTTTGGCTAAAGTTGTACAGCCATTGTCTCTATACTAATATTATTTGCTGAACTGGATCTAAAAATCTGTCTAAAAGGAGAGTTCATTAGCATAATGAACTAGATTTTCTTAAGGTCCTTTCCCACCCTAACTATTCTATGATTCTATAAATTCTTCTGTTCCCCCATGGATTGACATGGCTTGAGACCTGTATATTGGGGAAAAAAAAACCCAATCTGTTTCTAGTGGTTGACTGGTTTCCTTGCTGAATAAGTTGGCCTGCTGCAGAGCCAGCATCTGTGACCTTTAATGTCCTTGTCCAGCAGAGGTTGCTGGTGCACATTTCCTGTGGAATAAAACTTCAAAAATCTAATTTCAATAGCTAGTATTAGTCAAGACCATTCCCAAAAGGTGAGATAATACTTTTGCATAGGTTCTTGCTTACCAGCATCAATTAGGAGTTTTTTTAACATGGGATTTCTTTCTTTTCTTAAAAAATAAAGCCAAAACCATCACCAACAAAAAAAACCCAGAAAACTCCCTCACCCTCTGAGGAACCATGCTACCTACTTCATGTCAGCTACTGCTAGAGTGTCTGGACAGGATAAGCTTTTTTTCCTTGAAATCAGGTTGACATAACCTGCTTGCTTTTGACCAGATACCAGGACAGATGACTCTTCAATCCACAATGGATTTTCTAGGCCTTGTAACATTTGCGGTATAGTCTAGGGTAGAAGAATATATGGTGTCAGTTTTCCTTCCAAGGGTGTACTTTGCACTTCAGGAATGACTGGAAAGAGGGTCTTTCTAAAGCAGGATGTCTTCCTTCCCAGACTACGTGTTTGGGAGCACATGATACTAGGTTTTTTTTATCCAGAGACGATGATTTGGGCTGGTTAAGAATAGCTGGACGCTTAGATATACAGAGGAAGAAAGGAAGGACATAGAATGCTAGTTAAAATATTTTATATTTTCAGCTGTGATGGGAAAGCTCAATGTGATGGCTGAGTGTTTTAAAAATAAGCTCCAAATTCCAAACTCTGTTAGAAAATGCTTTCCGTAAAGATAGTTTACCACTGATCAGTAGCATCTTGCTTCTGAAGGCCAGTATCTTCTAGCACATGCTGAATTTCTTTTTGGCATGCTTAATGTCCAATTTTGAAGAGAAAAATGCAGTCTGGCATCTGCCCTTGAGAAGACAGTGACCTCTTATGTAGAGTTATTTACGGCATTTTGGCTGTACTGATCTTTTAATCTCAACATGTCTTAAAACACCTACTCTTTAATTCCTTTGGGGTGAGCCACCATAATACTTTCTTAAAACAGTGTTGTTTGGTGTTCTGAAGTTATGCTATTTCATAGCTAGGAGACAGTGTTTCTAGTTTCTGCATAAATAAATTCTTAGAATGTAGGAGTCTCCTGCGCTTTCAGCTTTTATATAGCTAATTGAGCCATGATGTGTATTATATGTTACACGTAGGCATGGTTGTTCTGGTGTCTCAGTTATTTTCTAGTATTGGTATCTGGCTAATAACATAGATGTCTGCTGTATTAAAAGTTAACATTTTATTTTCTGTATCATGACTCAAGCTTCTCCAGACATACAAGTAAATGAAACACAGTCCACAGTTCTGCTGGAAGTTGAGGGGTTTTTTCTTTCCTCTCCCTTCACCACCACTACCACTCTCCTCCCCACCCCCCCCCCCCCATGATACATGCGTGGTTTGTGTGTGTGTTTTTTTTATAATAGTTCTAGCAAAACAAGAAGCTAGCCTTACCATGTGTTGAAGGAAATATTTGCAGATCTTGATGAAATTATTTAGGACAAGGACCACATCTTCCCTTCAGTGCTGAAGAGTTGCTGGGAAATATTAGGAGCAAACTAAATTGGAAAAATATGGATCTTAGTGATTCGTGGCCCCTTGTAATGTTCAGCTTCAGATGTGCAGGTGTTGCTTTTGTCAGATGAATGCTGCCTGATTTCTGCTTCTGTGTAATTCACGTGCATCAAGATTAAGAAACCACTTTTTATTAAATGATCTTGGAAACAAGATAAATGTATTTTGCTTTTGTGCAGCATGTATTAGATATCTATTTTTGACAAGCATTTAAAATGTTTTCTAATACAATTGGGAGGAATGCATTATCTCTGATTATAAAAGCAGTACAGTGCTGAAATAGTCCTCCTTAATTTTGGTCAGAATGAACAAAAGTGTCTGTGTTTATTCCTGCCTAATGCATCATAAATCTGCTGACATGCTAACCTTGGAGTCTTGGCTGGCGGTAATCAGGCCTGTGCACCGGCAGGAAAGATGTACCTAATGCACTCCATCAGTGCAGTTTGCATATGGAAGTTCTCACAGGGGAGCTGCCCTGTGCCAGCTGAGGGTTACCTGCCCACTGCAGTTATTGTATGTAATTATCGAACCAATCTGTTCAGCCCAGCAGGGTTTAGATGGTAATCATGAAGCAACACTTTGGAAAGGAAGGATGTAATGCACTCTCCCCTTCTCTCATGAGCTATGTGAAGTTGTAGCCACTTTTAAAGCTGTATTAGTGAAGCTCTAGTCTCACACAATTAAAAAAAAAAAAAAAAAAAGGAAAACTGTAAAGGTAAACTCTTCCAGCATTCATCTATGTTGGGTACAGATATAGGTAAACTCATCCTTTGCCAAAAAAGCATGTGGCTTTAAAAAAATAATCTTTCCATATCTACCTTAAGAATATTTTGCAATAGTGAGATTAATTGTAATACACAGATAATAACTGTTCTATCCATTTAGAGGTTTGTAGATAATGTACCTTGAATAGAGTTCAGATTTCCCAAATACCTCTCTTTGGAACAGAACCCATAGCTGCTATCAGAAAAAAATAATAATGTACTGTCAGTGGGTGTTAGCTACTTTTAAGCTGTGCAAAGCCTTAAGAAGCAAGGATCTAGATAAACTTGAATTTAATGAGGTGTAATTGCTTTTTAAAAAAAGCTTTTTAAAAACAATTAACATCACCTTTGGGTAAAGTGTTTTTTTGTGTTGATTTTTCAGATTGCTCCTTTTGTAACAGTTGTTCCATGTAAATAAAAAAATAGGGTTTGATCATAAAAAATTTTGTTTTCATACATTCAGATTTCAGCTCCTAATGTGATCTGCAGATGGAGGAACTGAACTTTTAAATATTCTGTTGCCTAGTACTAGTATCACATTAATATGTGAATACATTTTCTCTACAACTGGAGACATTTTATTGTGTGAAGAAATAATGCTTAAAAATTAGGGAATACCTTGCGAGGGTGAGATATTTTCTACTCTGTGTGCTCTTTTCTGCTCTTGAGTTCAGTTTTGTTGTTGTTGTTCTTCTTCTTTTCTTTAGAAAAAGAGAAAGGCAGCAGAAAAAAAGGCAGCAGCTGCAGCCAATGAGGACACTGAATCAGAAATGGAAGTTACAGGAAGTCCGGAAAAAAAGAAACCGACTACTTCTAGTAAGTCAAAAGGTTGTTTCCACAGTCACATGTACTGGTGTGGCAAGTTAACCCTGGGTAAGGACCAAACTCCCAGGCAGCCACTCACTCCCCTTCTCAGTGGGACAGAAAGAGGAAATAGGATGAGCAAACTAATGGTATGTTTTGGAGAAACAGGGGATCTTACGGGGAGATTTTTTACCATTTAGTATTGTGAGCAAAAGAGATTCAAGTAATTATAAAGATATTTTTCCTAAGGAACTTTGGATTCGGGCTTTTCAGTAAAAGACCAGATGTTGTCTGTGGTCAAGTAGTCTCAAAATAATAAAGCGGTATCACTGGAATCTACCCCGAAATAAACATGCTTGTTTAAAAAAGGTTTGATGGAGTATGCCAGGATGGGAAAATATAACATTTTAAAGACAGTGATATTACTGGTAAGTTCTAGATTTATGCTATTATATTTACTCAAACAGGGTGGTATGAAGTCCAAGTAATTAGGCTAATGTTATTCCAGGAGGTAATACTGCTATGTTCATTTCCAGCTGTTTAAGTTATAGAATTCTGATCATTAAAATTGGTGATAATTTGTCTTACTGGAATCCCATTTGAATTGTTGACTTAAACTCGTGAATTTTCTGGTCTGTTTTTGTCTGAAAAAGGGTTATTAGAGTATACTTTCTTTCAAGGAAATAAAATTACTTGATATGATGCTGATGTTTATTCATAGTTTCAGCATTTCAGATTTCATTTAAGACCTTATAACAAAATATTTGATACAGCTGAGTATTTTCTTGTTGTGATTTGATATACTTGAGCAGAATGTACTTTAATTTTATATTACATATTATAGGGTTTTTTTCCTGGGATTCCAAATTAAAATTCTCATAGATGGAGATGAAAAATGAACTCAAGGAATTGCAATCCAATTGGTGGCGTCAGTTTTTTGTAAATGCTAAGGTTTTTCAGACTAAGTAAAGGTATCTGGGAGGCTATATGTATATTCAACAGCCAGTGGTTAAAATGAGCGAGAGACATGAATTTAAACCTTCTCTTGTAAATTCTATAGAGTTTCAGGCAAAATGGTTCTAATTTCACCTTTTTATACTATCAATTTTAATGAAGACCAAGTGAGAGGAGTGTATGAAGTGATTTCAGGTGAAAAGTGATACATGTTCTTACTAATTTGGTTATCTCCAAATTTGGAATTAAAACTTTACCACTTATTACATGATTCATGGATCTGTGTTGAAGGAAAGGGTGACTGTTTCATAATCTTATTATTTTTGATGTTTTTGATAAACTGAGAGAACCTCATTATTTAGAAATACTTAAAACTGCATTTCCAATTCTGACTAATTTTATTTACTGTAGACTTGTTTCTTCATATATGATTAGCCCTGTGACTAAAACAATATCCTGAAGTATACTGTCCAGTAAAATGGGTATTTTTCTCGATACCTGTTAATTGTAGAAATCAAAATTTAGGCATACAGGAACATTTTAAAAGTTCCTGAAGTGCTGTTTTATTGGTTTCTATAGGGGAGAAATATGGCTAGATGGGTTACTCTTCAGGTGTTTAAATGACATCTCATGAGTATTTGCACTTAAGGCAATGACATGAAGAATCTTGTTCACCGCTCCCTGTTCAGTTAAACAGCATTAACCACATCTGACTATGCACTTTGTTTAATCTAGCCCAAAAAATTAGTTGTCCCAAAAAGATCCCAATCCTCTGTGCAGCAAATTGAGTGCACCAGAATGCACAGTGGCTACAGGGACTCCACCAGTAGTTAAATCTACTGCTGCAGAGGCTTTGGAGCCCCCAGGCTTAGTGGAGGAGGAATAAAGAATGGTGCTGAGAAAGGATGGGCATTTTGAAATTCTTGCTGCTTCCCCTGGTTGTTCTCAGCATAGAGCAGCCACTTCAGATGAGTTCATTAAAGGCCATCTCTTTCAATCATTTCAGACATCAGTGCTTCTGGAGCTGTCAAGCAAGAGTGTTAGACTCTTCTTTTTAGAAACAGGATTTCAGAAAGCCCTCAAGAAACAAGCTGTGTTATACTTCCAAAATAAGATGCACAAAATTGTGTGCAATTCTTAAAAAATGTTTTTTATTTAAATTAGCTTGTTACCAGTTTCCTCTTTAATTTTTTTTCACCCCTGTGATAACTGGAACCCATATGCTTTCCTGAAAGGTAGATTTTTAAGAGATATCCTTTTTAAGGTAATAGGGATGGTGGGAAGTATTATATTAGTCAATGTCTCTCCACCAAGAAAAATGGTATCAGAAGTGACAATTTCTATTTTAAATTAAAAGTTTTTTTCACACTCTGTTATAGCTTCATTTTCAGTATTATATGCCTTCATGTATGATAGCAAAATATACAGGCTTAAAAGTGATGATGCTGTTAAAGCAGAATACCAGCTTTTGGCATACACTGTACGTATCCACCAATGCTTCTGCAGGGGTGTACTACAAAATATTAATAGGACTAATATGCTTGGTTTTAATCAGTTTGCATGGAATAGGCAGCCAGTATAGGGAACTTTGGTGGAAATGGCATAAATGCTGGAAAAGTAAGAGTTTTATAGAATTTGTAAATAACCCTAAGTTCAAAGCTACCAGTAGAGATAAAACCTGTAGCACTGGCAACTTTTTTAAATCTTGGGGTTGATGAAGATTGGGTTCTAGAAATACACAATTTTTTTGCAACAGATTTTTTTTTTTTTTTTTTTTACCAGCCATTTTATTTTCTGTTGTGAATTTTTTCTGAACAGTTTTATTAATCGGGACAGTATAAAGAGAAATACTGAAGAAGACATGGCAATGAAAGTACTGTATTTTTTTAATGTCTTTTTTTAATAGACTATTCTGCTAGGGGTAGGAATTGTGCATGTCTATTGCTGGATAGCATCTAGTGTGGTAAGGCCTTAACTGGGGTCTTCAGGTACTCTTGCAGTATAAAAACCTGTGTGAACATCTCTGATATTAAAACAGTCGTACTGATTGATTGGTTAGAAGGCTTTCCAAAACAGAGGTTTAATAGTATTTCTCAATTAATAGGTACTTAGCTTTATGTTTATTTACTTGGCATGGCTTTGCATAAATCAGTATCTGGGTTATTGTCTTAGAAATCTTTTTTTCTTTATTCAAGCAAGATTTATTACTTAATGTTGGATTAAATCTACACTTAGGCTCATTTTTATGTTTAGAGAATTATTGGCCTTGTCATCACGCTTTAGGAGAAAGCAGATCATACTTTTTTTTGAGCTTGTTTATGCTGCCACTTGTTACTTGTCTTGCTACTCCACACTAAATGCCCATGTTACAGGTAGATTTTTACCTCTTAATTTTACATCCCAATACAAACGTATGTTTTCAGCAAAACCTGTACTTTACAATAGTTCCAGCTGACTGTTATTCATGTGTTCCTTCTTGTGAAGGATTTCTTAATGACTAGTACCTGTAACAAGACTTCAGGATTAAGTGGATATTTGTCTTAAAATGTTGTATCTGTCTGTGACTCATCATGAAAAGATCTGTCCCTTTCTCTGCCATTCCTAGTCTTCCCTTATGTGTCTTGGGAATGTTGCAAATTAAACGTTCTAGTATGAGAGTACATTATCTGGTTTTAGAAGTTAAAATCATGTACTCGTATGTTTTATGTAGAAATTAACACGAAGATTCAGGTTTTAGGGCAGAGAAATGTTCAGTTGTCAGAAAGTTGACAGACTTGGTCTGTGGTTTGCTTTGTGCTTATTCAAACACAATATAAAGTGATCTGTCTTTTTATGGCTGGCCCCAAAATTGTTTGAGGACCTTCAAAAGCTATTTAAATTAGAAGAGGCGTGGCAGGAAGTGATTTTTAAGTATAAAGATCTTTAAATTATGGGTAAAAATGTTAAAAATAAATTGGATATAAAACAAATCTATCTTTGTGGTTCTTCATGAATAAGGGTTTCCTTGACAATTCACAAGTGTCATTCACTAAGAAGCACCTTGAACATGTCCCACTTGTAATAATAAAACCACAAAGTTAATGTCCAAAATACAGAGTATGGGAGTATTGCTGTTTTCTCCTGTGTCTGCTTGGAACACTGTTTTCTGCATATTTTCCCTTTATATTTTAGGCTTATTTATGAACAATCTCGTCAGACCTCTTCTAACACTTATACACTTAAAATGTAAATACATTTGAGTTCCTTGTTACACTTCTTTTTATTATTACTGCTACTTTTTATTAGCGTATAAAAGGTATTAATTTAAAACAAAACAGAAAACCTTCTGAAGACAGTTTTCCATGTGGTAAGCTTTTGTATAATGACTTCATATGTAGAACTAAATCACTTAAAAAAAAAAAAAGTGATGTCTGCTTTTTTCTTGGTTTGGTTGTTTTTTGGTTAGTTTTAATTTTTTTTTTTTGTGTGACCTAAAGGTGTATTGCAGTTTTCTGAACAAGTGTTGCAATTCAAACTCATAAAATTTGCAAGTGAAATTTTTTTGCAGGAAATAAAAATTGTTACTGCAGTGACTCAAATTTTTAAAAGGAACTAACCTTTTTCAAGATTGCAAGTAATATATTTGAGTTAAACTTTGTTGCTCCTGCAAATCACTGTGTGGTTGAAAGGAGGGCTATTTTTAAGCACATGCTCCATGTGACTACTGATATATGTGTATGTGCAACTGTGTTTTGGAATGTCTTCAGTAAAGCAATTTTTACAAACAGAAATAAATCTGTTAGTTTTATCTGGAACAATTTTAGATTAAATTTTTTAAAAGCACATTCACAGATTTGATGTTATCTTGGGGAAATACACAGGCGTAAAATCTTCAAATAGTACATTCTTGTGTCCTGATGTTTTTCCATATGACAATATGGAAATGTATCAGCTTTATTTGTTGCAGGAAGCAGACAACTCGGAAGAACAGAGTACTTAAAGCCAAACCCCATCCCATAACTCTACAAATTAACTTTCTTCTCTCTCATCCTCACTTCGCAAACATATATTTCCTGGAATTCAAGTCCGTATTTAATCATGGAATAGTTTGGGTTGGAAGGGACCTTCAAAGGTCGTTATCATGGGTTCAGCTATACCAGTTATTTTCCTCGTTCCTAGTAGGTGGTGCAGTGCTGTGTTTCAGCTTTAGTCTGAGAACAATGCTGATAACACACCAGTGTTTTAGTTGTTGCTAAGCAGTGCTTACTTTGATCAATGACTTCTCAGTCTCATGCTTTGCCAGTGAGGAGGGGCACAAGAACCGGGAAGGAAGCAGAGATGGGACACCTGACCCAAACTATCCAAAGGGGCTTAAACCACAACAGTCATCTATTCTAAGCCCACTGCAATGAGCAGGGACATCTTGAACTAGATCAGTCTGCCCAGAACCACATCCAACATGGCCTTGAATGTCTCGAAGGATGGCTCACCCACTACCTCTCTGGGCAATTTGTTCCCGTATTTTACCACTCTCCTTGTAAAGAATTTTTTCCATATGTCCAGCCTGAATCTCCCCTCTTTTAGTATAAAAACATTACCCCTCATAATTTTGCAATGGGCCCTGCTAAAAAGTCTGTCCCCAGTTTGCATTCTTCTGGTCTCTCTGTTCTTTTTTTCTGAATCACACTTTTTTTTGTACAGAAAAGAGAACAAGACAACTAAGAAAAATTACTGTTTGTTGCTCTTATAGTTGCTTCAGCAGCCTTTGAAGTACTGGAAAATTGTTCTTTGAGAGGTGTTGCACTACAAAATTTTATCAGCCCTATAGTGTTCCCTGGCTGAGAAAGAGCTTGTCAGAGCACTGCTTACTTTTCCTTATTCCATCGTCTTAAAAGAAAAGTAGCTCTTCCTTTGCACCATATTAAAACTGCCCAAACTGATTTGAGGACCGTAGGTAAGTCTGATGCTTAACTCTCATTAAATGCTGCAGAGTCTGGCTTCAGTTTGTATTTTATGTTTGCAGGTGGACACAGAGTGCAGTCTTTTGGCTTCCAAAGCTTTTTTTTTTTTTTTTTTCCTTATTCACCATATGTAAATAGCAGTCATATCGGTTCTTTTCTCTTGCTTTTCTTTACCAGTTTGATTATCATGGAACCCTTGAAAGGTGCAGTTGAAGCAATAATATTTCCTGGGGAGCCATCCAGCAAATGATGTGGTTATGTGATACAGTCAAAGACAGCTGAAATATGACTGAAGCACATTTTGCAAGACAAAAATAATACTATGGTCAGTGGAAGAATTTTGAAGAACTGACAGACCTAAATTTGTCACCTTTGGAAATGACGGGCCCACAGTTACTTACTTAAATTAGTAACAAAACATATTCTTGGATTAATTTAATGCACTGAGGTCTGATATAGTGGCATGTGCAAGATTGTATCTGGTTGACGATCGAGAGTTGTGCTAGGTCAGTAGCCCTCTCATTCCTACTTCATCAGTTCTTGACTTAACTTTGGCAATTCAGTATATGTGGAAGGACGTTGCCAGTGTCAAAGAAATGTCACTTTTGTCATAACCTGCTGTGGCACAGGTGTCTACACAGGAATGATGGTTATGTTCCATCTATGTGGAGACTAATCTGAGAACATCTTTTTCAGAAACGCCTTGAGAACTCTCCACAATGTGGTCCAACACTCCAGTTTTAAGGACCTTTGCTTGAAGAGATAAACATACAGCAGTGTGTGTGTGTGTGAGATTATGCACGTGTGCCCGCATTAGATGTTTGGGTTTTTTTAAGAAAGGAAACCTTGCAAGGTCTGATCAGCCTACTCGACTACATGTGCTGCTTTTGAGGGTGAAATATGTTAGCTGTGTTTTTTAGTGATGGTTACTAGAGGTCTAGTTTAAGAGCTTGCATAGACTAGAATTACTAATACTCTTCAGCCATTATACATAGACTGGCATATACTCAGTCTTTGCCAGGTGGAAATATAATATATGCAAGTGATGCAGTTGCTAACATCCAGCATTCCTGCTGCTAGGTGTTTTTCACTGACCTGATGCTTGCCTACAGTCTAAAATCTGTATATGGTTCTGTTTTCAAATATTCTAGCCTATGATATTCTCTTACTTACAAGACTTATGCATGTTTCTCAAATGGTGTGTGTAGAATTGGGAAACAGGGTGAGAAGGGAAATTGGGAGGTGACCTGCTCTGTACACCTGTCTATGGACAGGCTTATTTACATCAGTGTTCATCTTGATACATACCATATTTTCTCTTAAAATCTTGATGATTAAGCTTTTAAAACATCCCTGGTCAACACCACTTACAATACTTAACTATCATTGCTACTAAAACAGGCTTGATAAAGGAGTATTTTTAGTAGCTAATACGAATTTCCGTTAAGCTTACTAGTTGTCCTATCCACTGCAGACATTAATATTGCTTTAATTTTATACAGCAACTTTTTGCAGATTAGATGTATCTTTGCACATCGCATCTCTCATCATTTTTACCTTTCTTCAGTTAGAGCTAAAATTAAATGATTATTATTACCGCTCCCCCCTTCCCCATTTTTCTCAAAACTTTCTTGAAAGATAGAGCCCAAAACTATACACAGTGCTGCTGGGTTTCTTTTGTAAAATTGCTTTATAATACTGTTTACATAAAGGGGATCAGATATCACAATCGCCTTGTCTTATAATTTCTCTAGAGCCTGTAGGACTCTTTATGCCTCTGCTGAACTTTGTTCCAGTCTCAAAACAAGCTGTGCAGTGACACCATCTGGTTTATTTTTGCCTATATAATTCTTCCTCATTTAAATTGCTATTGCAACCTAATTCAGTTTAGTCTGCTTTATAAAAACCCTCTTCTTTGCTTGTAATAGCTTTGTTTGTGTCCTCATTTGGTGCTGCCCACACAGGACTTCTCCTGTTTTCAGAAACGGAATTGACATTTCTCCCACAAGAAAAGTTCATGGGGAGGGGTCAATATATGTTATCAGGCTAACTAACTTTGAAAATGCAGAAAGACCTTCAGTTCTGAAATAGCTGCAAACTTTGAGGCTAAACATGGGCTGAGAGCAGTTATTCTGAGTTTAACATAATTAACTTGGTTTAAGAGAATATTTCTGCTGCTTAAGTTTGAAATGATGAATAAAAGAATCATGACAAGGATTTTTTTCCTTTTTTATTATGAATCACAGATTCTTCATGATGATGGCTTGTTTAGAAAAACCTTAAAAAGAACTCATTGATGCAATAAAGATAAAGGAAAAATCAGAGGCAGCGTAGCTTTCGTCTCCTTTTTGGTTTTCCAGCGTAGGCAACGAGAAATGGGTAAACTTTCACTAAACTAGGAATTAGTAAGCTTTAATTGCTTGTATTGGCCATGATGGCCATGAAATACTAGATTTCTGAAATACAAACATGAAAATCTGATGACTCAGTTGTTTTGTTTTTTTTTTTTTTTCTCTAACCAGACACCTGAAGTAGTTTCCTACTGAAGGTGATAATTTTCATATTGACACTTTCTGATAATAACGCGTGAATTTTACCTGTCATTGCAGCATTTATTATACAGTCTATGATTGGAGAACTAAAAAGTCAGTTACCTCAGTCAAAACCTGTGAAGATTAATGAAAGGAAAGAAGATCGGGTTATTGCTTTTATTTTTGAAGAGAAAACTGCTAATTCTCTGCTTTCTGTTGCAATCCAAAAATTCCAGGGGAAGATCTCAGAAGAGATGGTGAGGGGTAAATTGGTACACTTCATGCAGTTGATAGAATAACTTGGCCAACGTACCACTGTGCCTGTCCAGTTTGAAAATTCAGAAGACTTGTCTGTTGCTAGATTTCACAATTACAGTAGCTGAATACTTCATGACTTTGAATATTATAAACTAATTCTTGAACATAAACCAGAATTTAGCTGAAAGAAGGAATGATTTACATAGTTAAGTTACTACTTTATTTTATGGCAACTGCTTGTACAGCTTTTAGCTACCAGTACTTGTAGGGGTACCAGAGTGGATTTGATTTTTAAAAAGCAGTTGGGGGTGGTGGTGGAACATGTTGTGGTGTGTGTTTTGCAAGAACAGATCTTCCATTGATAAAGCTGCTGTGCTCAATGAGAGACTAACACCAAAGCTGTCCATTTCTTTAAAGTGATTTATTAAAGATATGTTGTCCAACAAAATCCATTTATGGTTTTATGTTGAAAGCAGCAAGTGCTTTGGAATAAAAAAAGGAGCAAGAGTATTTTTTCACTCTCCATTTCAGTTTTCAAGAATAGAAAAAGTTCTTCAAAATTACTTTTGGTATTTTTAGTTTCAAAACAACATTTTTTTGAGTAAATTAACTTATGTAGAATCATAGAATAGTCAGGGTTGGAAAGGACCTTAAGAGCATCTAGTTCCAAAACAAACATGAAAGCAAAACTGTTTGCAATAGTTTGTTGTTTTTCTTGATGTGGTTTTGCTGTTGAGTAGACTCAAGACTATTTGGTTTGTTTTGCTGTGTTTTCTGCTTCCTTGTTTTCTCCAAAATTCACTCTTTGAGCTTGAATGATCAGTGATTCACACTGCTCAGATACTGTTGTCTCGTGCAAGCGGCTTTTTTCTTATGGACTTCCATAAAACTCAGTTTTACCTCTTTTTCTTTGTCAGTAATGTACATTAAGAAGTTGACAGGAACTGTACAATTGCATATAATTTTGCAATCAATAACTTCAGTAGTTAGGCATACTGACTTCGAGGAGGAAGTTAGGGTTAAATAACAATTAAAGAAAAAACCCCGCGACTAGGACATGAAAAACATTTCATTGTTACTGCATTTATGAAAATGGTAGAAATTTTTATTATATGTAATATGTTTTTCTTAAAGTTACTACAGTTGAATGTGAGTTACATAAATGAGCTGTGGTGGATTGTTTTTTTTTTTTTTTTTTCCTCTTCCCTGCTAATGGGCAGGGAAGTATCAAAGTGCAGGGAGGTTCTTAGTATTGCATTTCAGTATGGTCTCTTTGAATAACTTGTCTGCCACGTTTCTTAGGAATCTTATTTAGATGCACTGTTCGTTACCTTTGTTAATAAACTAGTCAAATAATAGCTTGAAATCTGTAGATAAAGTTGCACTGATAGCTGAGCTTATTTAACAGCTTGACATCTTCTACCTGTGTTCCTTCCACCTCCTTTTGTATCAGCTCCATTCAGAATGCTCTAAGATGCTGCAAGCCATTAACACTATGAGAATACTTTTGCCAGGTTATGGATCTGGATCAGTTTAGGAAAAGGTCTAACGAGTACCAAAAATAGCTTCATACTGGGAGGGATCATAGGATCATAGTTGGTGCATGGGAAGGAAGGAGGAGCTTAGGTTTTGAAGAGGATCAGATTCTTCATCTCTTGGTGGAGGTGAGCTGTTAAATTGGATCAACTGTATGTAATGTAGTGTTTGAAAAGTGGAATTGTACAATATGTTTTTAAGGGAAATTAATGTCCATGGCAAATGATTTTATGGCAAATTTTTCTGAGTCCATGTGATGTGTCCCCCATGCTCCCAGTCAAAACTAAATTAATGGTTTGAGTTGATCTGTCCTCTTAAAGACTACAAGCATTTTCTTGGGATCCATTTCTGATATTATTATAGAAAGGCTTGTCTTTTTTTGTTTGAATTGCAGATGCGGTGGCTACTAGAACCCGGAATATGACTTCACCAAAATCCAAGAAAGGTACAACAACCAGAAAGAGAGTCCAGAAGTAAATAGATGGAATAATAAATTAAGTTAATCACCTCTGGGCTTTTGTCAGCTACTATAGCACTGGAGACTTTTTCTTTCCTTTTTAAATGATGAATCCTGTAAAAACACGACTACTGTTTGTACCTGGTTTTGAAGAATAAATGTTTTATTAAAAGATTTGCATAATTTATGTATAGTTAAATACTAATGCAAAATTTTCCAACTTTGAAGTGAGGATGCATTTTTATTTTTTATATACATAAATTTATATCTTAAAGGCAAACTAAAAGTGCTTTTTTGTCTGCTTTATAATGTAGAAATAAAGCCTTACTTAGTTTCCTTATAGGTATTTTAGAAAGAACAGCAGTATTGCATCTGATTTCTTCTGATTTTGAGTGAAGTCTTATTGGAGGTTACTTAGATGTACACTGAGATGAAGTCTGAAATTCTAGAGACATTTTTAAGTGTATCTTGAATTTGATTAAAAAAAACCATAAGACAAAAATCTCATCATTCCATTCTAGTTTGTTATAAAATGCATTTAAACAGTTCTTTGGAGGACAGGTAGTGATTTTTTTTTTTTTGCATGGTATTTCTGTTTATATAACTTTCCAATTATTCAGAGTTTCTCTGGAAAGAAGGAGACCAGAATTTTAGACAGGGCCCAGGGCAAAGAGAAGAACCAACAGAAACCCAATGTCCATTCTCAATGCCCTCCTCAAGTTTTCTTTTTATATTAGTGAAAAGGCTAGAAAAGTTATAATTATTAATAACTTTGTAAGGTATCTAGTTCCAATAAAAGCTTGACTTGCTTGTGCTTCTCATAACAAAATAATGATTTCCTTTTTTTAATAGTTGAGAAGCATGTCATCTTCCAGAACCTTTCTTAAAAGTACTCTCTTGCTCAGTTTTGAGTCTTCATACTTGTGAGTCAAAAAATGTAGTGTTTAATATCAGTGAGATACCATTTCTTTTCATTTAAATACTGCAAAAATATGCATGATTAGGGCGTGAACATCATTCTTGTCAGGAAGAGTGTTTTATGAAGTTTAGCAAACCAAAAAGAATCCATATGAGCCAATGGGTGGTGTATTTGTGTGGATGTCAAGTGCTCTGCTTGCTTGATTGTATAAGGTCCGAGTAGCTACTGACTGAAATAAGTATGTTGTAGCATAAAATGCTGAATGAATGATGAGGCTATGTTTTGAAAACAAGGGATTTGGTTGTTTTGAAATAAAACTGGAATAACATACTTAAAAGATGTCATGCCTCCTCCTTCCTGTTCTGACTGCTGTGCAGACTCATTTTCCTGGGTATTTGCAAAGCGTGGCTGACGACTGTAAGCTTGGCATTCTCTTTGTTTCAGATGCAAAAATAGGACTGCTAAAGCCTCTGTTATATTTAAGACTCCTCAAATCAAACTATCATTTTAATTTTCATTTAATCATTTTGTTCAAACAGTATGTTGCACTATTCTGAAGAACTGTTGTCAGGAAAGCATATTGTATTCTCTTGCTTGTTTTGCATACTCAAAGTTGATGTTGTTCTTTTGTACTTCAGTTGTTGGACATTTTAATTTTTTTAGTAGCTTATTTACATTCTTTACTTTCCAAGTTTTCAAGGACTCATCTTTCTTTTGACACTACTAAAGCCAAATGCAACAAACAGACATTTCAGTGTAGTTAAAAAGAATGTTTTAACGTGCAGATTTCATAAGCCACTCTTACCTCTTCCCACCTCAAAACTTCTTTTTGTTTAAAAAACCAGAAATGTTTATAAAAAGATCCTTTGTACTGATGGGTGTTCTGTGAGGAAAAAGGGTGCTTTCCATTCCAGGTGAATGTTGTTTTGGGTTTTGTCACTGCACACAGGAGGCTCTGCAAAGATACAGTTTTCATGGGCAAGAATGCCTTTGGCTCGCTGCGGACTGCAGTGATGTTTGAAGTGTGGGACAATCAGGATGAGCCAAGTGGCAGGCTGTGATAATACCTGCAGTACTGCTGTATGTATTACACACAGACTGTGCTTGCACACACATGTTTGCTATTTTTCAAAACAGTGATGGGGAAATGCACCGCTTTCTAAGAGGCAGAGGGTGTAATAGAATTTTGTTGACATCCCTGTTTGAAGGTAAAGCCTCTAACACAAAAGAAGCAAGCTGCCTTTAGACTGCATTTACTGCTCTTGATGACTCCAGTTGTGTGTAAATATTAGAAAACAGCAGGGTCCTGCATTCCAAGAATTACTTGAGCAGTGCCATGAAGACAAGTGTCCTTACTGGTATTGTAGTCATACTCCCAAGCTCTCCTGCTGTTTCTAATCTGTGCGCACAGCCGTGAAAAAACTGGACTGACATTTACAGGCACAGCAGGGAAACACTTGAGTAGGGAATGTTAAAGACTGCTACCTATGTTTCAAAGTGGCCACCATACATGATAAATCTTCACAGGAGAACTAGTCGGCACTTCAGCTGATGGTGTAATGAGGATATTGATAATGAAGCACAGAATGCTTCTTCAGTGCTTGAACATTTTGCAGACAGATTGTTTATATATTTTTTCCCCTAACCTAAAATATCTGGAGAGAGAATCAAATTCAGGATGGGTATAAGATATCTTTTTAAATGGTGACGATTTGATATTTTTAGCAGGAATATTTCCCAGTCAGTTAACATAAAGTAATAATTCCTGCTATCTGTTGCAGCTAGCATTAAGAAGGGGGTCAGTTGCTTTCTTGAATAGTTTGACAGACTTTTCTCACTGTTTTGTCCCAGTGAGCTGCCAGATTTGGGATGCCATAATACCAGTAATGCAATTAGGTTTTCTGTACGTTGTCTGGTTGACTTCTCAGTTAAGAGTTTCTTTCCCTTTGGGAATAAGACTAGACAGACTGTCATTTGCTATTACTAATTCTGCTTAGCATTATCACTGGAGCTTTTTTGTAATTAGCTATCTTAGTTGGCTCTTAAATTTTAATAGCCAATTGAAGCTACATTTTAGCCAAGTTCCATATCTAAATTGCATTCAGTCCATTAACAAAGTTGGTTAAAAGGCTATTAAAACAAAAGCCAATATATGGTGGTTAGCACTTAGATATTTGCAGCAGTAGTAGTACCAGCCTCCAATGAATATTCTCAAGAAATGGTACTTCCTTCTAGCAAAGGAAATGCACAAAGAATGACCAAAGTTTATTTGGGGAACAAAGGCAGATTATGCAGGATACTTGCAGGAGGGCGAAAAAAAAAAAAAACAACCAAACTGAAGTGCATTTTCTGGAAGAAGGTGGGAGAGATGGGGGGTGCAGAAGGGGGCAGTTAATAGTTCTCAGATTTGACAGGTTCTGGAAAAGCCAAATAAATGAAGTGATGTTTTTCTCCATTTCAGCTGATCAAAATTATTAGCAAAACCATCTGAAGCACCTTCTGGTAGAATTGTCATCTTGCTGAGTTTAGTTTGTAAAACATCCTGCCAGACATTAAAAAAACTGTAAGCATGCCAGCACATAGGCTCAGAGCACTGCTTCTCTAATTGATAGACCCTAAGATATTTTTTTTTTTTACTGAAGACCATGGCTGGATACTTAAGCCTCCCAAGTACTTTAACATAGCATCAGTCTGAATATTTTATCCGTAGTAACATTTGTATAAATTAGATTTTTTTCCTTCTTTCTTAAGGTGTAGACAGTAGATTAACAGCCTTTGGATCATCCTGTGACAAATAATGGCTTTCTGAGACTTTTCTGCTTTAAAGAAAAAAAAGAAATCTTTACTGTTGTAAAGGCATCAGATACTAATACTGCTACAGTTTTAATGGAAAGCCTACCAGTTGATGATGGTTTGCAGTGCCCTTTATGGGTGATATCTTAGTATCAGTAGCTTCATTATAGGAGGTGTGAAGGAAACCCCAGATTATGTCTGAATAGCCAGTGTATGTATGCTTTTAACATCATATATACTGAGACATCTAAGAGTTTTCACAGTGGACCAGTTTCATTGTTAAACAAGACGTAGAGCTGGTGCTCACTGAACATGAGTCAGATCCCGCTGCTTGTAGCTGCACTGCAATTTCAAACTGATTGTAAAACCTCTGTTGTGGCAAGTGCCAATCCCTTCACCTCCTGTGCTGTTGTGGGGTGCTGGGGTCTTTGCAATAATGCAGTGCTCAAAAGGAGAAGGAAACTTTTTGTTCTCTGAGGACTTATTTTCATGATGTCCTTTTCTCATAGGCAGGGAGAAAGGAGGGGTGGTCAGATCAATGTCTTTGGAAATTCTTACAGTTCTAGTTGGTATTTCAGGGATAGCCTTAAGCAGCTGCGTGCTAAATCACATGTATTTCAGTTTTCTTGCCTTGTATTTTCAAGATTGAGAGGCTGAGGATTTAGAAGCGTGATTCCATGAATTCTTTGCTGCTTCATTTTAGGCCTTCTTTTTCTTTGTGGATGATACCTCTACAGCAACAATTGTGGGTTGTGTGGTGGTTTTTTTTTGTTTTATTTTTTTTTTTGGGGGGGGGGGGGCGAAGGTGCTCGGTTTTTATTGTGTGGGGTTTTTTTGCCTTTTTTTTTTTTTTGTGGTTGTGGATGTTATTATTTATTTTTCCTTTTATCCCAAAGGGTTATATAAAAGAGGGAATATACTGTTTCTGTGATCTGAGTTTTGCCTGGATGCAGAGTGAGCCAGACAACTTAGAAAAATGCAACAGGTCTAATTGGATGCTACAGACTAGTTTTCTCTACACGGACATGCCACATTTTTAAACATGTAATCACCAGCAGTATTGCACTTCTTTCTTGTTGTCTGTTTCATCTTATCCCAGACAAAACCTGCCTTCTTTCAGACTGGAGCATATCCTGCCCATGTAGGCTTCTATGCCAGATTTAATGCCTTTGCATTTAGGTATTCCACTTACAAATACCTGATGTATTTTTAAATGGACCTCAAGTTGTACAACTGCCTAAGCTGCTGACAAGTGAATCCTGACAGCTTTTTCTTCACCCCTGTGAGTGCTGCAACAAGCCAAAATTGAGGTTTTGCATTTTCTCAGGGATACCCCAAAGGGTAAAAGAGTTGTGGAGGAACTGTCGTTTGATTAGAGAAAGATTGTCTCCCATATTTCTACCCCTTGTCTTGGAAGGTCAGCTTTCCAACCCTTCAGACCTTAGCTGCTGTGATGGGTTTTCATAAGTATACTTGAAAGAAAAGTGATGAGAACACAGTGAGACAGCTGTGAAGTACAGTAGAAGTGAAAACAAAACATACATTTTCAATGAACTTTCCTGAACTAATTCCTTTTGCCAGACAGCTCCAAACAGGAGGAAGCTGGCACAGTCGTAACCTGCATCTGCAGCTTCTGGGAGAAGAAAAATGCTTCCTTGGCAAATGGAGCAAGAAACGTAGAAAATTAAGGATTAATATGTTCATTTATACAGACACAGTGAGAACACAATAACATGAAATACAACCAAGGAGGGTGCATTTAGAAGACAAAAGAGCCCTGGAAGGGAAGGTACTTAGCTTTGTTCAGAATGCAAACTATAACATGCAGTTCTGGGAACTGGTGAATTCCGCACAGCTGAATGTTAAAAGAAATTACTTCATACCACAAGAAATACATGATCTGTGCCTTGAAAACCTGAAGGTACTTTCCTTTTCTGCCTGAAGAGTAGAAAACTGGATCTACTTGAAAGTAAGTAACCCTCCAGCTAATTTTATCTATCTGCTGCTAAACCAGAACAAAACCAGTTTTACTAATAAACAATTCCTTTCTGAAAACAGATACATCTAAATGAAAAAAAAAAGAAAAAAAAGAAACCTTTATTCTTACATCCTCCCTAATCTCTCATTATGTAGCTGTTTCCTTTGGAATGGTGAGGGGTGGATCTGTGCTAGCAAGCGTGTAATCCCTGACTCACTTCTAATAATGTTTGACAATGGCCACAGTGAAGGTGTACAGTAAACAGCATCATATGCAGAAGACAGTAGAGTGCTGAAAATATCTGGATGTGGTCTAACAATTATTTCCTTCTGTCATTGACAGCTGATCATCAGTAATTTATAGACTCTGACTTTTCTAAGATGGTAGTGCTCAAAATATTATTTGAAGCCAGTAAGAGCTGCAGGTATCCAGTATCTGAAAATCAAGTTTATGTTCCTCTAAAAATGTAGCCCTTGCCCACAAGGAAGACAGTGTTTCTGGCTATTTAGCACACTGCTGAATTATCTTTTAAGAGTACTGATGGAAGCAAAATTGCAGAAGAGGAATGAGTAATTCTTAACTGAACTTATACATTGCAACACAGTAACTGTTAAGCTAGCCCACAGAATTTAGGCCTGAACTTGACATTCCTTGATTAACCAAGAGTAGAGTGACAGAGGTAATGAAGAACTGCAGGAGTGAGAAACAAATGTTTTGAAATGTATTGTGGTTTTGCTGTGTTCACAGTTTTTGCATGTTGGCTTTGTTTTAAGCTCTTTCAAGAGGTGGTTGTTTTCTTATCCACCTGCATAGTACCCAGTGCCATGGAATGTGAGATGTTGAATACCTATGGTAAAATGAATTCTTTTATTAGCTACTTTGCTTACTTCATGTCAATATGCTTCTTCCTTCTGCCTTCCAAGTGAATTTTTTGGTTATTCCAGCAAGTACTTTAGGCTTATTAGACTAATTGTTTAGCCTTATTAGGCTAATTATTAGCCTTATTGAAATTTACGTTGCCCTGAAAAGCACTGAAAATGAGGGGAGTAATAGCAGACCTGAAACCCTGGCAGGCATTGGAGCAGGCCAGGGCACAGCAGACCATTGCGCTTACAGCCAAGGAAATGCGTTGTTGTTCTGGACAGGCTCTCTGCTTCTTGCTTAGGGTGGAAGATTCAAGGTGTGGTCCTTTCCTATACCAGTGGTTGGCTTGCTGCTTCCTCTTCATCGTTTCTGCCTGGCAAAAGCAACACAGAGCCATCCACCTCGGGTGTTTCCTTCATCCGTCTCTTTCAGTCCTATTGAATCTGATTTCTTCCCTCTTTAAGTTCATGCAATGTTAACTGCTATTTGATGCGCTGTTCTGATCAGAACTGTGCTTGCAATGTTCAAAACCCTGGGACCAGGAGTATGAGTCCTACATGGGTACTGGGGGACCCGCTAATTCACAGCAGGTCAGCTGGGTTTCACAGCTTGGCAGGGGCTGTGGTATTACAGGGGCTTTAAAGGGGACATAAATAGTGGAGAAGGCTTTACTCTCTGCTCTCCTCTAAATTCTCTCCTTTTATTCCTTTTTTCCACCATAGCATATCCTCAGATTACAAGATGTATAGACATTGTTCTCCCCCTTCCATCCATTTTCCCTCTTCTTCTCTACAGACACATCTGCATGTGACTCGCTAGAGAAGCCTATGGTTCAGTGTTTCCACAGTATCGTGTTGCCTTCAACGATCTTATTAGCTTTTCTGAAAGATGGGAATGAAAAAAATTGTACCAAAGAAGTGACTTTTCTGGAAAATGGTTTCATCCAGATGCATGATGTTCAACCACCAGTGTATTCCTTTACTTTGTAATGCATAATAGTTTTCGTGCATACATATTGTCTTGGTATGGTTTCTCAGGAGTTTTTGAGTTTCTTAATGTATTAATGATTGCAAAGGGAAACAGCATAGATTATAACCCCCTTATTATCTCATGAGTTCTCAAGTATTTAGACTAGAAGACAGACAAAGATTTTTGTACATCATGTTGCATTCCACTGGGAGCTTTTTTGCTGTGGAAACCTGCCTGAATGCATGGATAGCCCATGTAGGTCAGCAGCAAGCAATGGAGAGTGTCCAACTTCTTAAAACTGAAAGTTTTGTTTCTAACTGCAAAGACTTCTTTAGAGAAGTGCCAGGGGATATTATCTGCCCAACAGTTGATCAGTCTAGTAGAACACCTAGACAAACAGGGATCTGGATCTGGTGGCAAAGGGATTTGCATCATTTTCTGTCTTAAGAATGACTCCTGTTCATAAAGTGGGCCTCTAACTGTGCAACTACATTCATCAAATAGATTGTTCATAAAGAAATAGTGAATGTGTACTATGATATTTCCATTCTTTAGTTGTCTTTGTCACAACCTGAAGAAGATACCTTTGTCTGAACTGGTAAATTTCAAACTCTGCCTTACTAAGTGCATTCCAGGTATGGGCAAGAAAACACCTGCCGTTGTATCACAAGCAGTGACATGTTTCTAGTATATGATCTGCTGGCAAGTTACTTAAGCCGTCAGACCACAAAAAAAACTATCAGACTTGCACATCTACATGCCTGATAGCAGAATTTATAGGAATTGCCAGTTAGTTATGCTTGTACCAGCAAATGTGCAGATGTGATCTGTTCTCCCCCAGTTCCGGGTGACATCCCAGTATCTGAAGAAGACATTCATCAAGATAAAGGGTAGGGAACATCTGACGGATGGATGGGGAAGAGGGATTTCAGAATATCTGCTCCATAGATACTTGTCTTCAGGAAGTCACAACTCCCAGCAATTCCATATATGCTTGCTAATCATCAGTTCTACCTTTGATACTACTTTACTACCCAGTTTTCTGTCACCAGCACTATCGTAGGATGCAAGAGAAAGTTTTTCAGTCCTGTCAGAAGTTCTTCCAGGTCTTATCACAGAATTTTGATTTCATGCTTTGTGTTTCTCAGGAGAAATCAATGAAACATACGTGACCACTGCCAACTTTTTTACATTAGATTTTAGGGGTAGATTAGTCCTGACAATGAAGCACCATCAAGGGAGAATTTTCTAGCCTTTCCAACAGGAAGGTTGGAAAGAATTAGTGAATTTCTGAATGGAGCACTTCCTTCCTCTCCAGAAGCCTGGGCTGGGTTTTTGGCTTTGGTGTTTTGGGTATTTTTTTTGGTGTGTTTTTGTTTGGTTTGGTTTTGGTTTGTTTTTTGGTTGGTTTTCTTTTGGTTGGATGGTTTTTTGTATTTTTTATTTTTTGTTTGTTTGGGTTTTTTTGTCTTTGGGGAGTATCAGACCAGTCAGAAACCTGAAAGAAAAAAAAAGATGGAGGAATAAGACTTTGATATATCTTTGATAATTCAGACTCAGCAGAAACTCAGGGTAAATCATTGCTGCTTCTTTCTGTTTTCAGAGCAAGGTTTTTGAGAGCAGTCAAGTTCAGCAATTACTATTTTGGAAATTTAAACAGGATCACTAAAATGGATTCATCTTTTCGCTTCGTCCTCATCAAAGTATTTGATTACCATTTGATGGCTGGAAGACATCACAGTAAGAAACCCTTTGCCTCTCACTATGTATCCTTTGCAAAGAAGCAGCTGAGTTCAAGACCCGCCCTGAATTCATGCCTACTTTCTACCTCCTTTTGAGTGTCTGAAGGGTGTTAACAGTTGTACATAGCTTGCAGAGGGCATACACATAAGTGATACCAATAGAACTGAAGTATTTCTGAAATGTCTCAGAGTACCCCTGATGCGGAGCACAGTTCTTTTAAGAATTAGGGCATGCTATTCTTCTACAGTTCTTTGCTGTGGCAAAAATGGACAAATCAGTGGATTAATTATGTAAAACCTGTATTTAGTTTTGCTTCACGTTAATGATGAGGATAGCATGTGTAGAAACTTATTTTTACATTCAGAATTTCTTACAGTTGGCCTATTTGACCAACGTTAAGATTCAGTACGTTCTCTATCTGACTTTTGTGTCCTTATCAACAATCCTGACATTTCATTGATAAGATATAAGTATGAAACTGGAAGGCTCTAAATCTCAAACTCAGAAAAAGAGCTTTTTATTAAGGCTTTTCTCCCCCTTAAGCTGTTCTGTCGTCCCTAACCCCACAAAATATAAGCAAGCACTAGAACAGAAGAATTAATCTACAGCAAACCAACTGATATAAAGAGAGACATTATTTTTCATTTGTCCTTTTTAGAAGGGTAATTGAAAGCGACAGGAGTCAACTAAATTTAGTACACTAAAACAATGTACAGTACTGTGAGTTCCTCAACCTAATGGATCAAATATAGTTCCTTAAATCCTTCCCATTGCAAATCAAGGAGAGAGAATAAAAAGAGGCTTTATTTTCAGAGTTGTTATTCAGTTAACTGTAAAATAATTTCCAAAGGTAAAAAGATGTCCTTAATGCTTTACACTGTGTGGATTCAGGGTGGATTTTTTTTGTTCTGCAGAAAGTTTTAATCACTAGAATCTCTTTCCTTCCTTGTTCAGGCATTTAAAACCCACATTCAGACCTGTCAAGTCTTATACTTGGAGAATGAGACTCATTCGGTTGATTCCTGTCTCACACGTTTCTATAGATAGGCTAGATATCACTCAGAGAGTAGATTCACATTACAACTAAGCCAATCTAATAGGTACAAGGGGTCAGTAGCACAGTCCTGTTTCCTTTTGCTGCTCCTTAGTTATGTGTTCCTACCCACTTTGCTGTGCCAGTATTTTTGCTCATTCAAGCCTGCTATGAGCTAGCTAAACGTGCAGAGTGTACAACCCTTTTGTTAAAACAAGGGTGTTTTTCTTTGTTTTCAGAAGGAAATTTAAAATCTCATTTTTATCGAAGAAATAATTGTTTCTTCATGGCCCGTAATACTTTAATGTCATCTATTACTGGGCTGGATGGAAATAATTCAGGTACTAGGCAAAAGTAGTCGTTGGGCAGCTCTGAACACCTGTCCTGACATAAGATCAGAGTCCTATGCTCCTTGCTCAGAAATTTCCTTCTGTATTCAAACAGTAGAGAATTAGCCAAGTTTCCGATCAAGCTGCATCACTGCACCTCATCATTGATATTTTCCTGTTGAAAGATAGATACACATAATAAGTTGCATGTGAAAGTCAATTATGGGAAACAATCTTTTGCAGGCCAAAAGAAGAAATTAAAAACCTATATATAATTTTCCAGCATTCCTCTAGTAGTGGGGCCTCAAGCAATGCCAGGTGTTGTCATGCTCAGCTTGGCACTTGTATTTTGCTCTTCTTGTGACCAATTAAGCAGTTCACAGTGGTAGCCCTAGAATGTCCATTTCAGGCTATTAACTTTGTAATCAGAAGAAGTGTTGGGTTGGAATACGATGAACTGATTTAGAATAATTTCCAGGGCTGTCAAGATGCACAGGCTAGCCCTATGACTCCAAGAGACATGCAGTGCGAGATGAATGATTAGAAGGGACAAGTGGGAACAAATTTGCTCCTAGGCCACCGGTATGCAGTTCTTGTATTATAATAAAGCTACACTTATACAACAGGTGGATGTGATTTTTCATGAAATGGATTACCAATAAATCTATGAGGTGGTCATGACATTATCTTTCACTATAACATTGAAAGGAAACAAAATACACTTCCCTTCAAGCAAAAGCAGGAAAACCCCGTGGAAGTGTTTTTGTATTGAAAGGATAATGAAAGCCTCCAAAATTTTAGGCCTTCACCTGATATGTGAAGACTTGCATGTCTGAAACTTTGTAATAATTATGAAGAGAAGACATTCTTCCCACAAGAATACTACCTGTTTGACAGAAAGAGAAATTACAAAGAATGTGGAGTGTAAAATCAGTCTTGATGTTTTAAATAGTATTGACTAGGGATTCTAAAGTTTTCCATGGGCTGCTTGCTAAAGTGGAAAGAGACAATAGATAATTTTCTACATGTTGGCTTTGCAGAAACATGCTCTATACTTGATTGTTTTATTGAGTGCAGCAACAGAGTGTACAAAACATTTGGGATCAATAATGATTTTGTACATCTTTCTTCCAATGATCCCAAGCTATTCTACAAACATTGAGTCTTAAAGCTTCAATAGGAGGAGCTCATACCTAGGAACTAAGTACCCCCTCATTTTAAAGACAGGGAAACAGGACCAGAAACATTGTTTATCTTGCTCAGCATCACACGCTAAGTCAGGTGCAAAACTGCATATAAAATCCCCAGCCATCACATGGTATTTCACCTCCCGGTCCTTCATACAAGTCCTGAAAAGCATTTATTCTTGATTCATTGTCCAACTAAATTGTTTAGGTACAATGTTAATGTCCTATGGAGGCCCTCAGGAGTAAAATAGCTTCAGTCCATTCAGTCTGGTCTGAGGAGCTGTCTGTAGTGGAAGTTACACAAGTTCTTCTCTAAACTCTTTATCTGCACAAATGAGGAATAGTGTGGGTATGCCCTGGATTATTTCTCTTGGTCAGGTGCTTTTAAATAACAGGGATTGCACTGAACTCATCATCTGGCCTCTCCTGGGCTGAATTACATTAATCACCTTAAGATGGGAAGTATATGTGCTGCACCAACCAAGCATTCACATGGCTGCCAATTGATTATCCAAGCTGCTGTAACAGTTAAGATATAATTAGCTGGGCAGACATGAAATGGTTGACTGACTAGGTTGTGTCGTCACCTTAATTATAACGCTAGGATTCCACTGGTGTTATGTGAGGGCAGAAGTTAGCACATTTCTGCCTCTATATTTGAGGGAAACTTTGTAATGCTTACAGCAGGGTGCTGGGACTCAGCATGCTGCTGGGTTCAATGCCTGTCTCTGTTGCTGAGACAAGATTTGTTTTGGAGCCTTTCTTGCCTCTTTTTAAGAAAACTGGAAAACTCATAGCCTGCTGCTCAGTTCTTTGCAATTCATAGGCAAAGAACCCTATGCAAAAGCAAAGTCTGGTTGCTTAATTAATTGCAACAATCTCCTCCATTACGTTCCTGAAACCTTCCACTTCATGCAGTAGGGACATTGAACTGGTATGTATTTTCTTTTCATTTGAGGATCTGGTATTTTCAAAATGATAGCTATTATTTTATAGGAAGCTGCTAGTACATCTGTAGTAGAAGACCAGTACTTACCTTTTGAAATAATTATTTACAATTTGTCAGTTTTCTGGTATTTCTATGACTTCAATTAGTTCATCAGCTTATAGGAAGAATTCTAAATATATATTCATAGAGGGCGCTTTCTCGGAAAGCGAAATAACAATGCTAAGCATAATGTATAAAAACTGTAAAAGTATTCCATTTTTTATACAGATTTGGTTTAAATGGAAGATGTTCTGTAGCACTAGTAAAAATAGCCATGCTTCACTTTCCAAGGGTAGTGAGGGGAGACAAAACTGGTGCCTACATCTGAAATTTCAAGGAGGAAATTAGATTGGCAGGAAATGGTTTGAAACAGATGCTCAGGTATTATAAGGAATGCAAACTACAGTGTCCAGCATTCCTAGATCCATCACTGTGGAATACAGCCTTTGAGCAGCTACCCCATGCTCTTTTGTATTAAGTGTAATTAGCTCATTACAGAAATGTGTTCTGTCTTTATCTTCTAACTGCTTGCTATAGCAGTGTGGAAACAAGTTGACCCTTCATGTTACCTTGTGTTTTAATAGCTTAATATGCAAAATCTCCACTGCTCGGTGGATTGCCTGCTTGAAGCCAGCTATGGCCTACTATCAAAAACTAATTATCAGGCTTCAAGAGCATGTCATGATGGAGTGCTAAAACCAGCAGAGCTCAAGGAGAGAGGAAAGGTCAGAGCAGGAGGACACACGGAGGATGAGCTCAGGGAAAGTTTTGGGGTGGGATGTGGAACCAAAGCCTGAGACTAAAGACGAATTCTGTATCCAAGAGTAGATGGGTGCCTGCTGATGCTCCCTTCTCCCACTCCCCAGTGGGGTCTGTGCAATTCAGACAAACCAACACCAGGGTAAAGACTTGCAAAGGGCCCTCCCACCTGGCAGAAGATGACCTTGGCCATGGCACACCAGGCATGCTGGAGGCTGGAAGGCGGTGAAGACCTGTAGCTCAGGCTTGTTGTCATGTGGAAAGCAGTGTGGACAGTGGTGGGTCAGGGGGATTGTGAGACCTGAGGTGGCACTGGGAGATGAGAGCCTGTGTGTCCATGCAGGCACCTGTAGGGCTCTGCAGGTCCCTGGGAGGAATGCACTGCCTGGGATTGTCTGATTTAAGTGATTACAGTGAGCCAGGAATTGTTGTAGGAAAAACTTTGGGTTTTACACACAGAAGATGCCCTCCTCACTTGGGTTACAGCTTCTATTTAGCTCCACCTGCAAGTCCATAAAGGCACTTGAAACTTTCCGGTATTTTGATATCAGCTCAGGCCCCATAAACACACAGTAGACCTACATCACAGCTCTGGCTGAGAGGCTGCCAAAGCTTTAAAAACTTTAAAAAGTTATAAACATATATAAACTATATATGTACACTGGAAGCAATCCAGATGTGAGAAGCATCTGAGAAGGCACATGGTAAACACTTAAGTCAGTTACTTTTTTATTACATAAAAGCTACAGGTTTGCCTCAAAACTGCAGAGCTCTGACCACGGTGAATCTGGAAAGCTGGCTGGCATGGCATAAGGCAGATCTGTTTCTTGTTGGAGAAGTGATTTCACAGGTTTTTCGGGGATTTGAGGGAGAGGTAGAAGAGTATTCCCTGTAAGCTAAAAGGGGCTCCATGTATCTGAGTGCTTTATGCAACCAACTTCAGTTAGTGCACAAAATATGCAGTTATCTGGGGCACCAACTGGATCTGAGCAGAGTCCATGGATTGCCATTTCCTCTTCCCAATATAATTCCCTTCAGTTTATAGTATCTTTTCCCTTATACATCTATATTCTGCAGCTGCTTGTAAACCCGTGAGCTGTACCCAGTTCAAGTGTCCTTCTCTACAAAGAGGAAAAAAAAAACATTCACAAAAATGTAGCTGGGGGCCTTTGTCCACTTAAAGTATTTTCAGATGTGGGGGACTCTGTTGTTGCTGAACTACTTGCTGACCTTTCAGTCTCCTGTGCCACATTGCAGACAAGTGGTGTGCTTATTGAATAAATCACACATATTCAGGACTTACAGCCGCGTCCCACCAATACACATGAGGCCTCTACTGTCTTGACTGGTGGTGGAGTGGAAAGATATTTTAGTAACCTGTGAAAACCCTCAATGGGGCCAGTGCTGAGTGGTTGTGTTGAAGGGAGGGAGTCCGCATAAAGCTGTACAGATCTGCTGTGAGCAGGGTGTGCAGAGACAATTCCACAGCCATTTGCAGCCACTTTGTGGCAATAAGTAAGAGGAGCTTTGCTAGTAAGTAGGTAAGAATACAGCTAGAAACTCTTTTCAAAAGAAAAATAATCTCTTAAGGAGGAAAGGTCAGTCACAAGGAAGAAGACTCAGTACTGGATCAGTCTAAGGATTTTAGCTGTAGTCGCCCTGGACAGTGTAGTAGGGGAGTACATGACTGTAAATCAGGAGCTTCTTACAACCAGTACTTTTCATAGAATCATAGAATAATTAGGGTTGGAAAGGACCTTAAGATCATCTAGTTCCAACCCCCCTGCCATGGGCAGGGACATCTCCCACTAAACCATGTCACCCAAGGCTCTGTCCAGCCCAGCCTTGAACACCACCATCGATGGAGCATTCACAGCTTCCCCGGGCAACCCATTCCAGTGCATCACCACCCTTACAGTAAAGAATTTCTTCCTCATATCCAATCTAAACTTCCCCTGTTTAAGTTTGAACCCGTTACCCCTTGTCCTCTCACTACAGTCCCTAATGAATAGCCCATCCCCATCATCCCTATAGCCCCCCCTTCAGATACTGGAAGGCTGCTATGATGTCTATGATGTGAAGGTTTGTTTTTAAAACAGTATTTGTGCTCTAGGTTAAACTTCTCAGCTTCTTGCTTCTCTGTTTCATTACCTCTGAAAGGGTTAACAGGGGAATGGGCTGCACACCCAAGCAACTTCAGAAACAGGACCTGAAGGCTGTGGAAGGCTGTGGCCAAGCACAAAGGCCTGGACAGAGCATGGAGCTCTGCCAGCTGGATTAGTCATCTGGGAATGTGTTTCAGAGGCCCTGAGCCAGGAAGAGTAACCGACTGATTGTCACGTACCCCCTCCTTTTGCCGTTTAGGTGGGATTAGGGGCCTGTTGGAGCATTTGAGACAGAGGAGTGTCAGCAGAGAAGGCAGTGGGCTGAGCGACATGCCATAGGAGGGCAGCATTGCTCAGAAACAAAGCCAGACGCCTTTCAGTCTGGTCCTGCACACATCCATGGGGGGGCTTCTTCTCTGAGGATCTTACACACTCCCTCTCTCCTGAGGCCCACTGCCCCTGCTGGAGGCTGCAACATTGTGCAGGAGAGCCAGGCTCTTGGGGCTGGGCCCGCAGCCCGTGGTGGCTGCTCTGGTCCCTCGGCAGACTCAGCTGTTCTGAAGCTGGTTTGTTGGTTCGTTTCTTGGGTTTGGTTTTTTTTTCCTCTTTTGTGGTCGAGTATCTTCAAAAGATAATTACAAGGAGCTGAGGCCATTTGCTCAAGTTACTTTTAATCCCCATGGTGGTTGTAATGAAGTGTGTACTGCACATCCATTTTACTAAAGTAGTTTTTAAGGACACACTTGACTTGCTTTCCTTCTGCAGCTGAGAAAGGACAGACTGTTAAGAAAACAGGTTTGCTACCTTATTGGAGCCTTCAAAGGGACAGCCCAGGCTGACTCCTTTGGAAGAGCTGCAGTCTGAGTCTCTGAGACCTACCAAGATCTTTGTTAAAAGGCTTTAAAATGCACCCTTCTGCCCCAGTTTGGTGCTGATCTCAGCATCATTGCAGGTTTTGTCTCACAGCAAACAGGCTGCTTTGGTTGCCTTCACAAGAGTACCGGTAAAAGTGTGCTTGTGAATGGAAGAAATATCCATTAGAGGAAACAAGGTTGAAACATTTCTTAACAACGAACAAACCAATTTCTGGAGATTTCCACTTTGTAATGATGACAGGTGCTATTCCCTCATGGGGATTGGGGATTTGGGTGTTTTGGTGCTGGCTGGCCTGCCTCATGCTGAGTGCCTGAGGTACTGGTAGAGGACAGATGTCATGTTCAAATCCTCCTTTCCCAGTTCTTGACTGCACAGAAGTTGCAGCACATATACAGACGCATGTTCCTTTATTATTTCCTGAAAAATTGGCTTCTTGGAGCTGCTCTCCATAGGAAGTGCTGTCCTGTGGTCTCTCAGAGAGGAACTGATGACAGGGATTTAAATCAAGCCCTTCCTGTGTGTCAGAAGAGTGCATAACTCCCCAGCCAGAGTGAGTTTTGAAGCTGAGATTACACTGGAGCTTTCAAGCTAGATAGATTTTATATAAAGTAATTATGCAGTCATGTGTTTAAGATATCCACTCAAGTTTCAGTCTTTGATCTAGGAAATGCTTATTTTTCCAAAGAGGAACAGTGTCAAAAGGAGAGATTCATACCTCAGATACCTCAGATAGCTTTATTGCTTCAGGGCTGGGGTGCTGTCCTGGGAGACTCAAAACAGGGCTGTTCTGTTCAGGTGATCTACCTAAGCATTGCAGTTTGTGAATAAAAGTCAGAGATGAAAATGGGGGAAGTTGGCATCAGCAGTTTTGTAACAATTTAGACTTGCATTTTTTGCTGCCATTAAAAAAAAATACAAAAATTATTCATTTCAATAAAAAAAAATTGAGGGTCTTTGTCACAGAAAACACAAAAATATATTTGGTCATGATCAATCTAATTTTTTTTCCTTTCTTCTTTTATTTTGGTTCACCTTGTAAATAATATTCTCAAATATGATTAGAGGGATCTATGCAGAGATTTGTTGAGCAGAAACTTGTTCATACTTATACAAAGCCTTGGTCACTGTATTTGGCATTGTCTAAAAAGTCAAATCAAAGTCAAAGCTTTGATTGACATGACAACATTATGATGTGTTTTTGTCCATGGTGACTGATTCAAATTCCTTTGGTAGGAGAAAAGGGAATTACATTGCTTTTTCATATCCATAAAGGTGTATAGACTCCAGGAAGGGATAGGGATAGATTCCTAATATTTGTTAATCTTTTGCCTGTGAGTGCCATCCTTTATTTTTTTCCCCCAAGTTTCTTAATGCCAAAAGAAAAATTATTAGGTTAAAGATAACTGGGGACCAAAGCTCTTGCTTATAGGATCAGGGGCATTATCTTAATATGAAAGCATGCCACCATTGATAAGGTTTTGCTTTTCTGTTCTGCAATTCAAGGGAATTTTGAAGTCCACATATGTAAATGACCAGAGTAAACTCTGAATGACCACTAAAAATAAACCCATTTGCTAGTTATGATTTCATAGCACTGCTGAATATTGTAGATACTTCAGAGATGTGAAAAGAGAAGACCTCATCCTTAGTCTCTGCAGAGCAGTTACAGACAAAGGAATCAGCGTGCACTGGTATATTTGTAATAACCATACACTGCTATATTTTCATAGTAAAGAAAATATATTCTCCTTTAGGAATTACTGGGTTCAGTCATTTGCCCTATGATAAAAGAGGTAATATCTCAGACTAAATGAATTTAGCGTTTTTTCATCCCTTAATACGTTAACTGAATCCACTACTCAGAATTAAAAAAAAGAATGAACTTTTGGTGATAATGAAGAAAGAGTTCATTCAGGAAAGAGCAAATCAGTTAATTTTGCAGTGAGAGTAAAACACATTCTCTGAATTCCCCAAAGAATGTTTTCCTGTAGTAAACTCAGCCAGGTGAGATCTCAGGAAGAACAGTAAGCAGAAAGTGATTCCTGTGATGTTTAGACTTGCGGTTTGCTGCTTTCCAATGTGCCACATAAACTGACTGACAAAAATGTTTGTTTTCAATTAGGTGTCACTGATGAAGCATCTGTACTTCTTTAAGAGCTTGCAGTGCACTCCAATGTTGCATCGTTATGCTCTGCCATCCTTAGTTCAGAAGCAAGTACTGATTTCTTCTCCACATTCCCCTATGGCAGCCTTAAATGCCTTTAATTTGCCATGAAGCAAGATAGGTATCAGTCTATTTTTTTTCCTTTCTCACTGTATCTCAGCTTGAACTGAGCTTTTGGTGGGCTCACCCCATGATTCCCTTAGTATCACATTTAAGGCGTCCAGATGGGGTGACAGAATGGAATAAGACACCAGCCCTCCATCTGTTAAAAAAGAAAAAAAAAAAAAAAAAAAAAAGGAAAAAAAAAAGAAATTAAATACAAGGTTTTATTGTTCTTTAAGTAAGAACAGATACAGTCTGTATGTCAAAGACAAAATATATGCTATTAAATCTGTCCTTTGAAGTCTTCCATTGGGCTGACCAAGGACAGATGGTAAACTGTTATCATTTGATATGGGATTAGGTCAAGTCGAAGTTCAAGTTTGAAGGTAACAGTGAGAGCCTCAGTTCAGCTGTCAAATATATTAGTTTATATAATAAATAGCACATAGTCAGCATCTTTGCTACTGTTCTGCTAGTTTAAAAATGGGGAGATTTATTTAGCCACAGATCTCTACACTCTTCAGAAGTCTAAAATGGCAACACGTATCTTTTCTAACTTAGTAGCTGAATATCAATACAATCTTTATTCTTTTGGAGAAGAAAAGAATTTAGGTCTGCAATGTACTAGCTTAAAATATAATGCTTTTTTTTTGTTTTCTGTATCTGATTCATACATTTTCATAATTCTCCTTTGTGTTTCTGTTTTCTTAGTGTACGTACCAAACACATAATATTCTCATTGGAGGAACCAATTACTAGTATCAGATGTAGGGAAGGCTGTAGCAGCATTTCATTTCTTACACTTTATTTTCACACCCAAATAATGAATGAAGACTATTGACTGTGAAGCTGAAATGCTGCATACATGTCAGGCTGTCTATTCTTTAAATTTGGCAGAGGAAATGAACTTGCCTTAAGAAAAGTCTAACCAAACATGTTTAGAAACAGCTTTTGCAGAACTGGCTGATGTTTGCCATATGACACATGCAATGGACATTAGACGTAATTTGGAAGCAAGCAAAGCAGTTAAGCGTATGCCAGTTGAAAAGCTGAGACAAAACGAGCTTCCAAGATCTGGTCATAATCTTACACTAATCCTGTGGCAGCTTCATGACTTAATAACGTGCCCTGCTTGTATGAGTTAAGGACTGATGGGATAAGCCTTTGCTAGTAAAGTTAGAGGTAAAGATGCTTGAAATATCTTCCTTGAGAACAGCTCTTCTTTATAGCTTTACCTATTTGGGTTTCCTTTTTTTTTTTTTTTTTTTGTTGTTGTTTTGTTTTTCATAAACTCCTCTAGAAGAAATTCAGTGAAAAAGAAACTTCTCTGTTAGGTGTGTTGAGGCAAAAAAAAGGGAGCAATAGTTGTGAACCTCGACAGCCACAAAAGAAAAAAGCACTGTTACAGCATAGAGGTTGTGTTCCAGGTATACAAGTCAAGAAATTAAAGCTATCTAAGGTTTTTCTGATACTGTTCACTATATTATGAGTACACATTGGCTTCTCCATATGACATTTGTTCTTTTATGTACTTATTACATATGTTAATGTGTCATGTGAATAAGTAAATATTGCCAGAAAAACAGGACTTTTGAAGTTGTGACACTTAGTGCTTCATCACTTGACATTCAACAGCTCTTTTTAATTTTTACAGTTGGGATGATGTGTAGCTGACTGTAGCGTTATACTGTGTTAGCAACACATCCAAACTAAAAAAAGAGACAGCCCTAGAACTGTTTCTGGTTTGCTCTCAGCTCAAAGAGGTTTCTGTCTAAAGGCTTAGGACTTAATTCCCATTTGAATAGGTTTTTAAGCTTGGCTGGAGGTGGTGGGAAAGTCACTTCATGCCATTTTTCCGGCGGACTTGGTCTGACTGAAAGTGCTGTTGTAAAAAGCCTGCAGGCTTCCTTCTGTCACAAGGAATGCCATAGCTCCCTGAGTATTGCTGAACTTCGAAGCTCAGATGCAGCACCATCTAGTCTGCTGTGTCCTTTGCTATGCTTCTTTCTCCCCTTGCTGCCTGCTTCACAATGCTGAGCTAGCAAACACTAGGCAGAATGACAGGTGAGATCTGGCAGGCAGATAGGTAGTGCACAGATGATGGACAAGGTATAGCATGGCCCTGCATGCTTGATTCTTCTTTAGAGCTCCACAATGCGATCACTCTACTTGACCAATCTCCTCCTTTGTACAAAACAATTTTTTTAACTTCAACCTTCAGTTTCACAACTGGTAAATCTCCTGTAAACTTCAGCTATACAGACTGGCCTTTTCCTAACCCACCCTTCCCAGGTGGCTGTATCCATGTCTGGGAATGAGGATGGAATGAACTCAGCAGTATCACCTAGAGAAATATTCATTGGAGAAGAGGTTTTGGAAACTTGTTGAACATTTCTTTAAGCCTTTTCTCACCTCAGTATAAGCTTTATACAATTATCATAGACTTTAAAAATAGATAATTATGACATCAGGTTGAAAGTGGCTAGGATCTACTTTCCAGCCATGTTTTAAAGTCACTCAGCAAAAGCAAAACATTTTAATTTCAGAATATTGGCATCTCCCACCTTCTTTGTGTTTAGTGCTTACCTTAACTAAGACTTGTCTCTGTATTCCCTATGCGAACAGGAAGAAATCAAAGAAATCTTCCATTATACTTGGCAACACAAAGGAATGTTCAATAATCAAAACCAAACAGCATTTGTTCAGTACATTTGGGTATCCAAATGTATTCAAAATACACTAATCTATACACACTGTTGGGTTATCCTTGCATATTCCTGTTGTCCTTCCAGTTTGCTTTTTCCTCACGCTCTTCTCTTTGCTCATTCCTTTGAGAAGAGATCCACAGCCTCCTCAGTTTCAAAGTTCTCTGGCTACC
Organism: Myiopsitta monachus; assembly: GCA_017639245.1. Taxonomy (NCBI): domain Eukaryota; kingdom Metazoa; phylum Chordata; class Aves; order Psittaciformes; family Psittacidae; genus Myiopsitta; species Myiopsitta monachus. Next base: position 43,390,937 of record CM029924.1, read on the forward strand.
ACAGCTTCATTTGTTTGAGTCCAAAGACCTCCCTGACTGTTCATGTGACTTCCCAAGAGGCCTGGACAATTTATGGAGGCTGATGTGCTCCCTGTGACCCACAGGAAGACATTGTCTCCTTGGGGTGCAAGGTGCTCAGGTCAAGGGGATAGGACACCCCCCAAAACTTGTGAGTTTCCATGTATCTTTTCGGTATGTCTCCATACTCTGACCGTTTTATATTTGCACTGGCGCAAGCAAATGATGACAATATACTAAAGCTGATTAGAGTTCATGTGTGCGAGTTGACAATTAGCCTCGTTGTCATCATTTTTCTCTATTAATAGCAGCAGAAAATGCATTGCTTTGTAGAAGGCTATGATATCATAAGTAGAAATGGCACTATCTAAGAACAAAAAAAAAAAATTAAATCCTGTGCTGCAATATCCGGGGGCCATGGCTGTCAAGGGCCAACACAGCCATCAAGAAAGTCTAAAATTAAATCAGACAAGTTGCCAATGCATAAAACTGCCTTCATTGTGTTCACTTACCAGTTTGTTTCAATGACCATCCCATCTGTGAAACATATTTCTGTGGGACAGTTAAGGGTTGTAAGCATAAAACAGACCATTCGAGTGAATGCCACAACCCAGGTGTCGCTCTTGTTTGAAAAATGCCTGGGTGGCCACACTGCCAAGGATATAACTGCCGATAATACAATCCAGAAATCCCTATCCAAAGCAGTAAGTAATTGAAATTTATGTACTTGAATAACACATTTATTGCCGTGAGAGTGATGAATCCAAGGTTGTCAGCTCCAGCCATAGGGGTTGTTCCCTGATCCAAGAGGCCTGTGACTTTATTGTTTGAATGGGAGAGCTGAGGCTGGTGATTGGCACTGCTGTTTAGAGTCTGGGATGTATGGCTGGGGACATGCTGGATGAGAGGTAAGGGCACAAACTGTTCTCCTTGGCAGGAATTAAAATACCTCAGTGGGAGTCATTTACATAAGGGTTTTAATCTGAGGCCTCAGGCCAATATGATAGGCTCTATTTTCTATAATGGGAATTGTCTCTGATTCGCTCCATTCCTAGCAATGTGGTAGCACCCACCAATTCTTTTTTTTTTATTTCAAATCCAAGCAGAAAGGCTTTCAAGATCGATTCTGGTTTTATGCATCATTGAGATTTGGGAAATAAGTTCAGGATATCCAGAAGAATATCAGGCTGGAAAAATTCCTTATGTCTGGGAGATGTGCTTTCCCTGTTTCTGCTCTGTCATGGGTTGCGCTCAGCCTATAACTTCCCTGTAGCTTATGAAGACATATCTGGTAGCAAAATTGAAGGAAGGTTTGTTTTTTTTTTTTTTTCTGTGAAGGATCTGTAAGGGTCTTAAATGAGAGATACCATAGAAATACGAAGTATTACTGTGACTAATAAAATGATTTCCCACTAAAATTTGTTTTGGCAAGGAAGTGCTCTCATGTCAGGTATCCAAGTAGGGACACAGTTCCAGCTTCTGGACTTTGGGACGGTCCTTGATTTCCTCTCTCTTCCAAAGCACCCATCCTTCCTTCCATTTTACTGTGTGTCATGATAGCCTTTTCCCCCTCTTTCAGAGGGATGAGAGAGTTCTGTTTAAGAGAAGCTGCTCCCTAATGCTCTGTGGATTGGACAAAAGATAGAACACACTATCACCAACTAGCTTTCTTCAATGGTAGAATCTTCTGTGAATATCACTGCAGTTTCTGGGTGCACCTAATCAACAACATGAACAATGTTGCTGGTATCTCTTAATTTTTTAAAGCAATATGATATAATACATGTTCTGGAGGGGAGAATGGGATGAGACTTTGGCTTTCGCTTTTAGACAAATATTATAATCTTTTTATTTTTCCACTTGAATGGGAGAAAGTCACTGACTACTGTTGCTTTTGGTGGAAAACTTCTCATACATTGAAATTAATACCAAGAAGCTTTGCATTCTGAATTGGGACTATTCTCAGCCCCAAAAGTTCTGTGTGCTCTACAGATGGTGAAGAAATTAAATTTCATTGCAGCCTTTCCTAGTCAAGGAACCTGAGGCATAGAAAGGTCAGCCAACCTGCTCTTGCTGAGGGGGGACCATAAGCTCTACCCATTTCTCTTTACCTCACTTCAAGTTTTTTCTGCAGAAACAACTGTCCTAAATCTTGCTCTGAAAGCTGCAATTCTCACATGTCTATAGCGTGAGGACTGCAATAAACTCTGTAAGAACATCTTCTCATCTTCCTTCCCTGGTGGTGAGAGACACGGGCTGAGCTGAATATATGACTTCCTATATCCCTTTAACCACAGGCCCGACCTTCTTCATAAAAGTCCCTATGTTATGATAGTCTTGTCAGGATTTAGCGGTTGTGCTTATAATTAATTAAGAGGTACTAAGTTTGAAAAGTCATTAGAAATCAAATCACAAGGGAAAAGTTAAAAACCTTTCAGTGAACTTTGACATAACCCTGCATTACCTCTAAACCCGCATCAGCAAAAAGAGACATTACTAAAATCATTATATATTTGAACAGTATCACCTTGTCCATGTAAAGTTTATGGCTACAAATGAATACATGTCATGGAACACCGTCACGTCCATTAGGCCAAAGATTTCACTGGCGATATTCATAAGGATGGAGCATGTACATTGCCATGATGGACAATAGAATAGAAAATTTAAAAGAGGGATAAAAGACTCTTTCTCATTTTTTTTGCCCCAGCCTCCTAACCCATACAAGCTTCTAGGTAACTATGAATAAAAATAAAACTTGCTGCCATGGTTTACTCATTTATAAATCTTTTTCTTTTTTCTTTTAATCACTAGAAATCTATTCCAGTGCATGTAAAGTCTTAATGAGACCTAGCAGCATCATGAGTGCTGGGAGCAATCGCCCTTCAGCCTCATGCCTGCAAACGCTCTCAAGGCATGCATATATCTCATTATGGCCAAACGCCCTGTCATGTGTTATTCCTTACTTAGTGACAATTTGTCATTGTCACCCTTGACGTGTCACTCTGCTGTGGAAGGATTTGACTTCAGCACAAAATGTGACAATCAGATGAGAGAATTTTGTAATCTGAACTGAAATATGGGGCCGAGAGAGACTAATTTCATTCAAACAAAATCCTAATATAAATGAGAAGAAACGTTTGCATTTAAACATTTTTGTTAAGGTTCCCTTCCTTTGCTTTTTCCCAGCCCTCGCTTTCTTGCCCCCCCTCCCCCTTCAATTATTCCTTAGGATAATGCTTTTATTTTTGAAGGATGGAGTCTTACATTTTAATACCATTCATTTTCAATTAAGTGCACTAAGATCCATGGATATAACTATTACTTAAACTATAAGTAATGGTTACATGTAAAAATTAGGGAAACATATTGTGCTTTGGATAAATTACGTTCAGATTACTTCTTATTATAAATGGGGTAGAAAATGGATTTTTAGCTCTGGCTGGCCAAAGAGCCAACATTTGTATCTACTTCATTTGTTTAAATATATTTCAAGCCAGATTGAAATCCATATTGCCTGACATTAATTGAGTACTGAAGCATCAGTGTACTCAAGTTTCATAAACCACTGATGAGTGAGTTTCTACAGGCTTGATTTAAAAATATACCACCCCTTTTATATGAAAATTATATTCTGTTTATAGTGTAATTCTTAAAGCCCAACATTAAATGGTATAAATCTTAATAAAATGAAAGTAAATATGACATTTGTACTGTTGACATCTTGTTTGTTAAGAAAATTATATTTCTCCACTTGGTATTTATTAAAATATTATTCTGTGTGATATTCTAGGCAAACATGGGGTTTTTTGTTGCAAAGCAGAATGGGGATAAGTGCAGGGTGAGCTGTGAGATGGTCTGTTCCTGAAGGTCACTTGTAGGGTTCTGCTTAGACATCTCATCCTGGGCAGCATATTCCACTCCTGGGAATCTTTGGACAATCAGTCCTATCAGGCTTCCCAGTAATTTATTGACTTTGTGGCTCTGACAAATGGTCAGCCATTTCACTGGTAACCTATAGGAAGTCAGGTTTGAGTTCATGTTTCCAGAGGTGAAAATCTAGGGCATTTTAACCCATTCTTCACACTTGTAATTCTCAGAGAGGCAGACATTATTTGAACTAGATTGTGGATGGCACAAAGAAGGCGCAAAGCTGTGATTTTTCCTTCAAGTTTCTTTAGATTTTCCTGCATAAAATGAATGAATGAATAAGTTACTAACTAACTAAATAAAGATGCCCTCATCAAGCAGCTTTTACTGGCTGAACCAAGTGTCCTATGGCCTTCATCAAGCTGTGCTCTCCCTGAGGTAGAGAATGACTGCTTTTAAGTGAACGCATTATGAAGTACCATCTGCAATGTGCCGTCCTCCTGGATATTTTTAACAGGACTAACATAGCTGTCAGGATGTCATGCAATGAATGTCGTATAATTTGTACACTTCATTTATTATTTTTTATAAAGCTCTTCCATGCTATTATTATAATGATAAAGGCAGCTTTCTGTTTTAAGGACATTTGCTGCTTTCTCAGTGTACTTATTGAAGTTCCTTTATTTAAAATCTTTAACAATACAAATTTTGTTTAATAATACAAATATGCGAAGGAAGACAGTGCATACTGAATAATCAGCACTTGTGTGAAGAGAGTGGTAAGGGTGGATTATTGATATACGTTCTATCATCTGTCTCCTTCATTCATTGCCTTCATTGGGGTTTTCAGAACCAGGAGCAACTTGTCCTCTTTTGTTAAAACCAGAGAACTTGTTAAATCTTGAGTTCAGCTTCCAGGCAGACACTTGTTTTCCCTGAGACTTAATGTGAATTATTTGGGTACTCTTTGTTTCAATTCCCCATCTGCAAGGCATGGGTAACCTTAGCTACCTCACAGAGAAGTTAATGGAAATACACTAAAATGGCTCCTGGTATTCAAATAAGAGGTGGGTGAACCTGCAAAGCACCAGGTGTTATAAACTAAGACCAATATTTTTTGTCTTTTTTGGTCCCCTTTTCTTTCCATACTGAGCTGTGCACTCTGGTCCTATTTCATGGACTAATTTGGCAATTACTGACTACTTTGTTGGGCTAAGTAATCTCTTTAAGCCAGCTAAACCCATATACTTTTTCACATGTTTTGGTTCCTGTTGATTTTGCGAGTTAGCTGGCTTAATGGGACCTCCTTGTTTTGGTAATGATGAGCTATAGCTTCATCAGAATTTTTTCTAGAATTAACTTCCAGTCATTTCACTTTTCTGTGTCCCAAGGCATTTTTCCAGAACCGTCTGAGTCAATTTACCAGATTATCACTGTCAAGGAGTGGAGCTTAACTCTCCTATACCCTAACTCCTAGTCAGTCCCAACTCTGCATGTCTGCTGTTCACTCTGTGATGGATCTGGCTCCGTTTTGGTGCTTCAGTTAGTCAATTTAAGTTACTTGTCTACAGAAACTAGACCAGGAAAGAACAACAACAACAGGAAAATATTTCTCTGTTGAGTTATAATTGACTGACACTGCCACCAGAGCCACTGACCCAACAGAGAAAGCAAGCCCACCTCTTTTCAATAGGAGTGAGCTGTTAGGCATAGTTTTGTGCATCACTGTGGACTAGACTAAAAGTTTACCATAGGTGATACTTGGAGGTCATTTTTCCCTCTCCTGGATATATATCTTTGCTGTTCACCTAATTTGATTATATGGGTAGGAGACCCAATAAGTAAAACATCAGAAAACCCCAAAGCTTTTCAGCAAAAAGAAGTAGATGTCACATTTCCAGGTTGATGAATTTATGATCAGCAAGCTGTAAACAGATGTTAGATGAGTTGTACGAAAAGGGGGGGGGGGGTAAAAGAGAAGAAAGGGGGCGGTGGAGGGAAATTAGGTGAGAGTAGAACAGAAATCCACTCCTCCGATTCCCTGATGTCTCCTGGGGAGACCACAGCAGTGATTCCATATGCCTTGCCCTCTTTCTTAATTCCTGTAAGTTAATAATATTTTTTAATTGGAGAAGGACTCAAAGGGCAGCTTAGGCACCAGATCAAAGCATTCTTGAGATCCCAGAGATATCCTAGGAATTTTCTCCTATAACCTTTACCTGGACTCGCCTTCTCATTAGGAGGCACTTTCTAGCCATCATCAGTGAGTAACTTCCCATTCTCTATGGTCAGCCTAGGTCTTTCCTTCAGTAGAACAAATTACACCTCTTTGTGCTCAGCTGGACCTTATTTATGGGAAAGGACCTCACATTAGCCCTGTAATTTGTTAAAGTTTTGGATGATGAATCAATACTGCCAAGCCGTGGGCTGAAAGGAATTATTTAGAGGAGTGAATTTCAGAATTAATCTATTCATAGAAATGTACCAGATCACAGCTCAGAACTAATGTAATTTCTGCCCCCTCTCACCCCCCCCCCCCCCCCCCCCTTATCTGTTTCTCTTAGAATCATAGAATAGTTAGGGTTGGAAAGGACCTTAAGATCATCTAGTTCCAACCCCCCTGTCATGGGCAGGGACACCTCCCACTAAACCATGCCACCCAAGGCTCTGTCCAACCCGGCCTTGAACACCACCAGGGATGGAGCATTCACAGCTTCCCTGGGCAACCCATTCCAGTGCCTCACCACCCTCACAGTAAAGAATTTCTTCCTCATATCCAATCTAAACTTCCCCTGTTTAAGTTTGAACCCGTTACCCCTTCTCCTATCACTACAGTCGTAGCAAGAGCTAAATTTATATTTTTAAGGAAATCAAAGATTCTTATCCTCATGTTCTTTTAGTAGCTGATGTTTCTGGCATTGAGCTTACACAAGAAATCTCTGGCTCTGAACTGGGATCTCCAGAAACTTGCAACAGTTCCCTGGCCACCAAGCCTGTCTCTCCCTCAACAGAGTACTTGGTAGTTGTTGTTTTCCTAAACTAAAAACTCTCTCTGAAAACAAATTGCGTTTCCAGCGGATAATTTTCAAGGGAGTTTTATTTGTTTCATTTTTACTGAAACTTTCGCAGTTTTAAAACTTTTGCCTTGGTCTTTGGAAGCTCAGAGGAAGTTTTTCAGCAGTAGGTAGAAAGAGAAATCCCAGGTGCTGGTTAATGATGGGGTTGTGGGTAAAGCATGGGCACCCTGTTGTTTGCTTTCATGTCTTCATTTTTCCTTTGTGTTTGTTTTTTGTTTGTTTGTTTGTTTGTTTTAAAACCCTCCCATAACTTTGTAAACATTTCTCTGTGCTGCTTTTTTTGCGGGGAACCAGATTTTTCTTCGCATTGATATGTTTTTCTAATCGAAATGGGACAGCCCGCATAATTGCCCAGCAAGGAGGGCATTCTAGGAGCATGCTAGGAGCCTAAAGCTCAGAAATTCAGTTCAGCAGTAACGAAAAGCTTTTCATTTCCTTTACTAGACACATGCAAATATATGTCTGGTGCTGAGCTATTTTCTTTGGTCTTATATAGACCTTACATACTTTCTCTCTACTCACTTGAATAAATTCAGAGGAACAGCAGCTAAATACACTTCTTTGTGTCTATGTCACCATTCCTTTTTGAAACTGAGGTTGGAGCAAATGTGTTAGAAGGTCAGGAAATGTCTTTTGTAAGCATGTAAAATCTTGCATAAGCTTCCTGTCTTGAAACCTGATTTTGCCTTGACAAGTTGACTTTATAACATAGTGGTCTGTGTATTTTTATGGTTAAAGAATTGGTTATCTTTTTTAAGATCTGGCTTGTCACAGGTGTTTCATGAAGGTGGTGGGATTCACTTTCCAGGGCACAGAAATGTGCCAGCACCGTCCTTCCGTGCTGCTACTGAGATTAGCGAATTTATCATCTTTCTTCAAACCCACCCTCCTGATCTCACAGAAAGAGCTGTGACATGTTATTCCTGCGGTGGGTTAAATTTCATAGGAACTTGTTCTTTTTAAACTTGCAGATACTGCGAACTCTGAGATACAATCAAGTTAATTTCAGTATCCTAATGCCTTGAAACTGATCCTTATGGGTGCATAAATCTGTTAGCCTGGTCACAACAGAGCACGAAGTCAACTATTAGTGTCACATGCAACATGGTTTTGCGTATGGCCAGAATTGCATTAAGGGACAATTAAATGATATCAGTTTAGACCAGGGACTTTGCTAAGCAGATAGCCTTTAGAGCTATTGTGGTTTTAAAACATCAGGTTAATTGAGAAATTCTGTATATTTAATAGGGGGGCCTTTGGGATATGACTACAAGGACTTTTTGTTGTTCAGCACTACATTAAGCAGAAATTCCAGTTCTGAAATGGTCATATAAATCCCACGAGGCATAACTGTTAATGGGACAGCTAAGCTCCAATTAAGGTCATGGCTGAAAAGACCAAGGTGAAAAACATTGTCCTTAGCACCCATCCCAGAGGATCTCTCTGATCCAGCTGCTTGATTTCAGTTGCGGAAACATAATTGCAATTAACAAAATATTTTCTATGAAACGCCCCATACTCCATGTTGTCTGGAATTTAAATAAGAAAACAAACCAAAGCCTAAAGGTCTTTCAATTAAATTCACCAACTCCCCCCAACCAAGACTAGAAAGGCAAGATAGCTGCCTATCACGGCTGGAAGTCCTGACCCCTTTCACCTTTGTAAGAGGTAACACTTGTAATCCAGTCCTCTAAACTTCATCTTACATGTTTACTCTTAAATTTAGCATCTCCATAACTCTATATCATAGAAATTACGATGGCCTTTCCCCTGTGACCCTGTTTAAGTTTTGTTCCTTGTTTTTTGATTTCTCCAAGTTCCATGAGACACAACTACCCAGTTTAGCCAGTGTGATAGTTACTTTCTAAATGAGTTAATGGGTCTTATGGCCTGCTTTTGGTCAAATACTGCATCTGATAGTCCCAGATTTTCTGGAAAGGCATAAATACACATTTCCAAGAACACTGGGTCCTGAGAGTCCAGTTGAGAATCCAGCATGACTGGTGTCTTTTGGAAATTTTAACCTTGATAACTTCAAAAAATCTTTGCAGTTAAATTACTAAGTAAACAATTTGTGGCTACATATTAATACCTTCCACTGTCTTATTCTGCTTATAATAAAAAACTTCCCCTGAATACACCCAGAGATAACATAGTTGTTTTCCAGCTACACAGACCAAGTGGGATGTTAATTAATATGACACTATGGAATTCAGTTTAGTGAAGTACCAGAAAAAAGGAAATTAATTTCAATCATTGACAAACTTGTCAACTTAGTAGTATTGATTTTTTGATACCTCTACAGCACATGGCAAAGTTCATACATTGTAAAATACATCATTATTATTGGCTGAGTCTGCTGGATGTAAATGGACTGTTATTTTTTTCAATGCATTGACATTCTTTAAGTGTATGAAAATGCAAAATTATGTAAGTGGCTTTTATTCCTATTTTTAATACAATATCAATTTACCATCTTTAATGGGGATTTTCAATCAGGGAGTTATTTCCCAATGCCTAAAAGCCATCTGACCTGAGAGCAACCCGAAAGCCGCAGTGTCTTGGGTTGGCAGAGTTCAGCAGAAGAAAAGCAGGTGAAGCTGACCATTAGAAGATGCCAGCTGTGAGCTTGCTGGTGGGAGCTGGTATTCTTCAGAGGCTTTGGGAGCCCCCTTGAGTTTGGTGTAATTGCTGGCCCCTGGGATGAGAGATGCTGCTAGAACAGTGAGTATGGATCCTTCTGTAGTTGGCTCCTTCAGAGCTGTGGTGTCAAGCCAAACAACAAAGAAAAGCCCTCTCTTAAAGAGCACAGATCAATTGCATATTGCTGTTTCTGCAGTATTTAGAAGTCAGTGTCCAACACTGTGTTTTGCTTTTGTCAGACTTCTGTGATGGAAAATCAAAAAGCAATTGTTGTTTTGCTGAGTCCGACTCTAGCAAAAATAAATTGAAGGTGTTCTGATTAAGTTTCTGATTTTGGATTGTCTCTTCAGACCACATCGAACAGCAGAAAACCTACAATTGTCTTCTGCTTGTAAGTTTCCTGCTTTTTAAATGCAGTACTCTCATATTCCCACCTGAGGTCATTAGCCACAAGGTAGGTTTAAAAAAAGTTTGAAGGATGGATGTAGCTGCACACAAACCCCGGCAGTCTGCACTCATGCTTATGCTGATGCTGCTGAAATTCATCATGTTGCTCTGTTAAATCTCAGGACTACAGAATGTAGTGCTTGTCTAAATTTTCAGATAGAATTTTTATACTGAGGAGTGTCTGTAATAGAGGGAGGGAAAGTGTATTTTTGGTGAAATACAATTGCTTTGCATTTTAGCATGTGAGACAGGGAGCAAGTAATAGCTAAGTTTTGGGTTGGGTTTGTTGTTTGTTTGTTTGTTTGTTTGTTTAATTTCGAGTGTTCCTAAACATTGTTTCAAAGTCAGCAAAATACACATGAACTTCTAAGACATTAGTAACAAGGGGGGGGGGGGATAATTTAAAAAAAAAAGCCTAAACACTTCCGTGTGAACATATTTTTTCCAGCTCTAAATATGTACAACAATGCAACCAATATTCCCTACAGGAGAATGCATTGAGTTTTCGATAAGAACTATTTGGTGAATTTTGGTCCTTCAGGCAATTGCAATCTTTCTGCACAGAACACAATGATTCAAAAAAATCAGAATACATATTTCTGCAGAATTCAATTTTGGGGCTCTCTTTTGCTCAACATTTAAATTTGCCTATATTTGCCATGGAAATATATTACCGCTTTTCCATTGAAAAACTAGGGGTTTAGGTCAAAAATATCAGCAAAAAAATAAACTCTGATGGAATCCCTACATCAAGACCCACTTACGTCAGCTGAAATTTAGACCAGCTCTAGCTGTGTTCCATCTTTAGTGTGACACTGGTGCATCTTTTTTTTTTCCCCAAAATATTTATTGACTTCAGAGCTGGAATTTCAAAGCTGCTCTCTGTGATCAGCCAATGCTCAGTCCACTGACTCAGGGTGGAGTTGGACAGTTAGTTCCTCATTAGAGTCCTATTTTAACAATTTCTTCATAATGTTGAAGATAACAAAATTTAAGGATATGAATTAGAGGAAGTTTATACTTTATTGACAGCAAATATAAAGAGAAACTGAGGCAAAAATGGGCAGTGACTTGTGCCATGTTTTTGCACATGCTGAGGGTAAGATGCACTTTCAGCCCTGGACTTTACAGTGTTTTTGCTAAGATAACGTGCAATGCTGTATTTTGTCCTAAATAAGGGAAAATATTTGCTGTCTCATTCCTCAGTTGGGGCATTCAGATTTAGCTGTAACAGGAGGAGAGGCAGCAGTTTCCTTAGTTGCTGCAGCTAAATTTGACAAGGATCATGAATCTGAGCCCTGAGGTGACGTAATTTTCCAATAGGGAAGAACTGCTGGGGGGTGATAATTTCTTTATCATAGTGTGAATTGCTGCTTTTGCGTGTTAACACAATTAGATGCCTACAATTAGTCAGTCCAAGGGCATTATCTATTGACCCATGTAGCAGATTGGGCTCCAGGTCATCAGATGTTACTTTATTATGACTTATTACAATTTATAATTATCTCCCTCAGTTTTCCTTTCAGGACAATAAGAATAGGGATACCTCTCAGGAATGTTGTGAGGATAAATTAACGTTTGCAAGGAGCCTTGAAGACAAAATGTTGGGTGAGTATATGGGCCTGGATTGCTGGTGACTTTTAGTGCCTGACTCCCACTGAAGCAACTGCTTCAGCATTAGTGACCAGCTAAGGATGCAAAAAAAGAGAAGTGATTCAGTCTGTTCCTGTGGATCTCTTATGACAGACCTTCAGGTGTGGTGCAGCTTTCTGGAGTGGCAAAAAGACTAATGCTTTGTTCCTGTTCTTTGCAAATAGTGAAGGGAAGAGGAGAAGGAAAGCCAGTTGAGTTCTCTTGTATAATTGCTGATGTAAGACCAGGGCAGATTTTGGCCTGTAAGGTTTAAATACTGCTTTTAAAATCTGCCCAGCAATTTCGTTAGCTACTCCTGGGGCTGTTGTGCTGCAGGGGATGCAAACCTGAGATAGCACCCTGGCAAGCTTTTCAGCAAGTCCTAGCTAGTGCATTAGGGACTCATGCAGAGACAGGATGAAGTTTGCTGGCAGGATGAGGGCCAAGACAGTTTAAAACCCCCCAGAAAAGAGTGTGTGGAAGGGTACAATTAGCTATTCATGACTGAAATGTGTATGTGTGAATCCATGCTCAGTAACTAAGGCATACTGAAAGTGAATGCTACTTCTTTTGGCCTTCCAGCTATTAAACATAGCCACAAAACAGTCAGCAGAGCAATGTCATCTAGACCACTTTGACACAATTGCATTGTACAATTAACAGGCAATGAAGGACTTCCTGAAAGCACATGTTTGACACCCTGCATTGTCATGGGTTTTTGTACTGTTGCAGGGATTAAAAAAAAATTAAATTAACTTTCTGCCAATGCATATTATATTTGGACAAGGGACTAGATGAAATGATTAGAATAATAGCCTTAGAAAAGATCACATTCCCCTACTGTGCCTATGTATTTGACTGCATATGGCAACCCTTTTAGGCCACTGCTCACAGTGAATTGTAACAACTTCCTGCAAAGATCTAAGTCCTACATCTTTTGAATGGCAAATTATTTGAACTAGGTCAGGTCTAAGAAGAAATAACCATCTTTATTAACCAGAAATAGCCAGCTTTATTAATGTGAACTACCACTTTTAGGGTAATTCACATTGATAAAGCTCTGCAAGAAAAATACAATTTACCTGATCCTAATTACCATCCCTCTACAAAGAAGGAATGCTTCCTGTATGATTCCTAAACACTACAGGTAAACTGCCACCTGACCTAAAGGAATCTCTTGGGGATTATCTGTGAGTTCATCATCAGTTCTTTACTTTGAAATCAACTGAGAAATGGAAGGTACATAATCTTGAAGAAAAAACATTTAGCAATATTTACATATAGATTTTCCTAAAAAGCATTTTGTAGACATGGGTAAGGAGTATCATTATGAGACTCAGAACAACTGAGACAGCCAGTAATATACAAAATATGTGGGTACATTTTGCTAAAAAGCATCTTCCTTATTTGACTAAACTGTCCCTATAGCTCTCCAATGTGTTTTGTAATCTTAATACTAATACTGCATTTTACGTCAGAACAGTTTCACAGGGCAGGAGCTTTATGCAACACTCATGTCGGACCATGAAGGCAAGTTGCCTGTGATCATCTTGTACTTATTGCCTGCTTTTTCACGCCCTTTGCCCCAGCAAGTATTTTCCTTATCTTCCTTTTCACTTAAACTGCCTGAGTGTCTTCATTGTGGCTTTAGTGGCATTTTACTTCTGCTGTACAATGTTTATGAGTGCCTTGATTTGTTAAAAAGAGTGAGTTTTTCAAAGGAACCCAAGAAAAAACATAACTCTAGCTGTAGTTTTGTAGGATTAGTTACCTAGTTCCCTCAGACTTTTAAAATCTTAGGCAATAGAAGAACTAAATTCAGATGATCAGTATGTTCCCTTCCAACTCAGATAACTGACAGGCCACCTATAATTGAATGACTCCTACTTAGAATGACATATGCTGAAACTATTGCTCACTATTAACTATCCATGTGGTTTCTTGGAAACTCACAAAAGCTTCCTTTAGGAAGTTAAGATAAAACACAGGGTGAATGCACTGGGTGCTTTGGTGAGTAATTATCATGTCATATGGTAAGATTGATCAGGCTAGCCACTTTTATAAGGCTGCCCATTTCTCCAAGCTGTACGCTCAGAGTATTTTGCCAAAAAGTATAGAGCTTGTTTTTAAAGAGTGAGGTTATTTTGGTGTGGATTTCTTTCTTGTTGTGGGGGTTTTGTGGTTTCTTTTTTTTTTTTTTTTTTAAAAAGTCAATTTACACTAAATATCAACTGAAACCAGCAAATGGTTAGAAAATACTGGTATATTTGTATAGAATTTCCAGCCAAGCAGAACACCAAGATTGCACTTAAGTACAGTAAACACACATTCACAGGCACGCACATGAAAAAAGATTTTTGTTTCAAAATAATCTTCATTACATAAGGATTATCATAATTGTCATTTCAATTGACTGATTTTAGTCTTTAAAAGAGGGTATAATAGTATTCACTGTCTGAGACTGAATTACTGTCATTATGTTAAAGGTGCACTTTATCACTTAGCTTTTCTCCATTATAAATGCTCATAGGTGCACAGTGCTTTCTGCTGCTACAAAACCTTCAAAACATAATATGGCAAAGTTTTGTATCCAGACATTTTGTTACTAAAACTTCAGAACAAAGGACTTCCAAAGGCAATCTGCTATTGCTAATATAACGACATTACCAAAAGATAGAGAGGATATTTTACCTACAGCAAGTTTCTGAATTCCTGCAGAAGAATGCGAAATGTTCTTTGAGATAAAAAGGTATTTTGTGTAACTTTTGCCGGGAGGGAAGATGCAGAGTTGCTCTTCTGCTCAGAGCAAACTTATTAAGATACGAGCAGATCAAGTAAATATCAGCCCAAATGAGAGAAATAGCCATGCCATGCTATCCCAGACTTGTCAAACTTTTCCCAGTGATGTGTAGATGAAAATCCAGACATTGCCATGATATTAATCTGCCAGTGTATAAATGACATTTATCACTTCTGCAATCCCTTTTGATCTAGTATCTTAAGACTCTTCATATGTAAAAGTTCTCAACACATTGCCCTGTCATCTTGATACATGTGGGACATCTTTTACCTCTGCAGGCACAGAAGAACCAAGTCTGGATATGTCACTACGGCACAACACTTGGGCAGAGCTCTGTTGAAGTAAATGTCACTATGCCTGGAGTAAGAGGCTATAGAGAGACATAAAGGTATAAACATCAGATCTAGAGAGATCAAGGACAAGAATTTGCCTGAGGAGCAGACCTTTTTCTTTGGGGGAAGAAGGGAGCTTCAACTCTGAGATACTCAGAAAGGGACAATTTAAAGACTTTGGTTTTCAGAAGCTGTGGTCAGCACAAAGGCTAATTAGAAAGTGCTACTTGAAGAATTAAGTAAAGAATTAAGTACCCCAAAGTACTTTTAAAAGCTTGGGCTAAGTGCAGAGCACTAGAGAGCCCTGCGACTTTTCTTGTAATTAGCAGCACTTCAGCAGTCCTCTCCTGGACTATACAGCTTTCAAAGGTGAGCCCAGGACCTCTGGTTTTGGTTCTCTGCATGCCATTATTGAGGCACCTGAACTTTGGGAAATGGGTGCCTGTCTCTTGAAAATCATAGTATTAGGGGAGGTTTGAAACTTGTCACCCTAGTCACTTCTGAACATTTCAGCCTACATTCTCTCACCTCTATATGGGATTTTTTCCTGTTGTAGATTTCTTCCTCCTTCACAGTGATTATTAACAGATTTTTGTAAAGTGCCCAAAGCAGCATGCTTAGGTCAGAAAACAGAAGCTAGTGTGTTTTTGTCTGCCAGCTTCCTCCCTTACTTATCATGTAACATTTCCCATATGTATCCCTGGGTTATGAACAGGTCTGGTTCTGTCATTGCTTTGTGGGGCAATGGGTAGGTTCTTGCCTAGAAACATATTTAAAGCACAAAATTTGAGGAAGAGATATATTCCCTTATTTCATTAATTTTTCTAATCAAATGACTTTTTATAGAAAGTATTCATGGGCATTTAGAAATATCTGTCATAAGAAGAGTTTGTGGCATTATATGAGATGTTTCTCTAGTGATTTCTTTAAAATGTTCAATAATTGGGCTATAAAAATATATAAAAAATAATAGTCTATCTGCATTGAAGACGCTTAGAGAAATAATATTGGAGTGGACTGAGGTGTTACGTGGATAGATAGGTATTTTTCTTTAAATTATATGAATAAAATTAAGAAAAAAAATTCCTTTGTCAAGGATTTTTACTGCATGCCACATTTAGCTCAGCTAACCCTGTGGCTAAGTGAACATTGTATGGTTAGGAGTTTGAAAGCAATCAGAAAAGTGTTCAGGTGTTGGCACACTGAACCAGACTATGGTGCCTGAACCTGAAAAATTAGGATGGAAACCTACCTAGAGGCTTTTCACAGTGAGGATGATGCTGCCAGCCCTTTGTGGGCATTTAATACAACTTCTTAAAATTTTAAAAACCTTTTTTTTTTTTGTTTTTTTTTTTTTTTTTTTTTTTTTTTTTTTTTTTGTTTTTTGGGTGTTGGAAGGGGGTGTGTGGAAAGGAATCAGGGTGGGGGTGTTTCATTCCAGGAAATCACAGTTATAGAATAAGCAGGTAAAGGCAAACCTCAGCTTAGATAAGACTTCTGAGACTTCAGAAAGATATTTGAATCAAATGTAGTTACAGGATTTGCAGAGGATATTGTGCTTTTACCTAAATCTGATCCTCTACCAAATTACCAAATTTTTGGCAATAAATGAAGCTTTTTTTCTAGAGAGAAGTAGCCATTCTATATTCTGTTTTTCAAAAAAGTTATCTACTTCTTTAACACTGGAACTGACCCTCAGGTTTTCTGTATTTATCCAGGGAAAATTAATTTAATCTTCAATGACTAGTGAGCTGGGACTTCTAGTCTAAATGTAGTTCTCAGTCTAGTAAGAAAAGTATGGGAATGCAAAAGCACATCTGGTAATTGGAAAGATGAAAAAGGTAATAATAAAGTACTCATTTTGAGGCAACAATGATGAAGATAATGGATGATAGCCAAGCAGGCCATATGCACTTGGCTAACAGAATTAATCACGGACTATGCAATGCAAAACAAGAAAGACAAGTACAATAAAACATTTAAAGACAAGAATGGATTTTAATTTTGGGAGCAGTATAAAGCAATATGATAATAATGATAGCCAAGTTAGCCCTGTGATTATGCAGTCCAAACAGGACACAAATTAAAGCTATAAATAATATTTAATCTGCAATACCAATATATGTTAAAAAGTAACAATGACTAAAAATTATTAGAATTAATGAAATGACGAGTGCTGTATCTAGTATATTCTGAAGGGCTAAGGCAATCCTGAAACTGTCAGATATGAAGTCAGGATTGGAAATGGAAAACGAATATTAGAAGTTTCTAACACGCTTTAACAATGTCTGAAAATGTGAGCTAGTTCTTAGATTTCAATTAATAAAGAAAGACTTATTATTAGAGCCCTTTGATTAGCTGTGTAAAATTCTCATAAAGCAATTTTGTAAATATTGAAGCCATTTTGTAGCATCATCTGTCACTAAGCCTCCAGCTACGGCACCTAAGGGATCATGTTTTCTGTCGCTTGCTGTTACATTTTTCTGTTACATTTCTATATACTTGTATTTTAAATCATCCAAATAGTTTGTGTGTAACAAGCCCTCACCAAAGTATGGGCACTGTTTGTTCAGGAATTTCAGCGGAATCTTCAAGGCTTTTTGCTGGGCTAGAAGAGACTCTAATGAGAGGTGGCTGAGCACCTTTTCCTCCCCTTGAAACACAGTATCCTTTGGCCTTTACTGAGCAGAAACAATAATCATACTGATACTCATAAAAAGTACAGCAGAATAACAAGTACCCTCTGTTGGCAAAACTAAAGTGAGAAATTGCTGTATAGCTTTTTGAATTGCATCGCAAGGTTTCTTAGATCTGTAATACAAGGTGCAAAAAAACCTTATGATCAGAAATGAGTTACTATTAATTTGAACAACATCAGGTATGGTTATGGCTGCGTTCTAAGCAGTCAGATGCATTTAAAAAAGAGAATGAGTACTTGAATGCAGGAACAAAGAAAGCTGAAGAATCTTGGAAGTTGGGAGTAATTACTGATTTGAGTAAAAATAATAACAAAAAGGTAATAACAGCAAACAATGAAAGGGGAGGTTGACAGTCAAGTTACGTCAATGTGTTTGCATGACAGGGTAATGCCATTTCAGATGTAAAAAGGACGGAACACAAATGCTGCTAGAAATACTGTTTCTGTCTCTATAAACAGAATAATACTGTGCTTAATACGATGGTGGAACTTGACAGTACAAAAGGTATTTCTTGGGGCTTTTTATTTGTTTCCAGTGCTTTGTCTAATCATATTGTGCATGCGTATCTTTAAGACCTAAAATTTTAAACAACCCAAGTTTTGCAAACAAAAAGAATCATGCTAAACACAAGTGAGCTCTTACTTCTAATGAAGAATCTTAATCTGATGATTTATATTTATGATAGTTTTTTTTTTATTAAGGTCAGCTTTATGATAGAGGTATGTGTGTACATGTTTATGCAAGTTTGTGATTATTCAACTGGTCAAATTGCTTTTTGCATCCCTGACTATTGCCTTTGATTGTTGTGGACTCTCTGGATTATGGGAAGGGCAAAGATGATCAGCTGGAAACAGCTCACAGTTGAACTTGGGCAGGAAGCCAACCATGTTGTCAGCAGATGTTTTGTGGTATGTGGGTCACTAGGAATAATCTAAATTGAAGTCTTCTTTTTTTTTCAGACCCTCAAGCTGACAACTAGAAGCGCAGCTCTTCTACCCCAAAACTATTTGTTATTTAAATTCAGTAAATTGTTAGCCTCCTTTGGGATTTCTGTAGCAAGCTGAACAACTGTTGTGTCAGAAAGGTGCACATGGTGTGTGCGCTGCTCTGCCATGGTAGCATACTGACCAGGATTAAAACATTTATGTTTGCTTAAGAGAGGCTTGGAGTTACATAAACCCAAGTGATAACATGTTCATATGGACCTGAAATTTTTGCTTATCTTCTCATGACCTCAGTCTCTTCTACTGGAAACTAATTCATCTGATTTGTCAGCCAGGTCCTGTTGCAACAGCTTGCAAACGTGACATAAGCATTTTGAAAAGCCCTCTTCTGTTTTTCATGCTCACCCTCTCTTATGCACCCATTTATGTCAGGAACATACATACATTCATACATATTTACATGAATACACACATACATATATATGTAGATCTTTTGCTGGGTATGTTGCCTAGATGGTGGGAAATAGGAGGGAAGTGGTGTCCCAGGCCTTTGCAGAGGATATACTTATATCCTGTTTCCAGTTTACTAAGACCAAAGGCTGGTTGTGAAAAATCTAAGCCACACAGTCTTTGGCCACAGATAATAATTTTTTCCATCTTGCACACTTGGATCCCTTCCCGTTTTTTGGACTAATGCCTGCAACAGAGTCTGCCTGAGGCTGGAACCTCTAATAAAGGTCCAAATAATAGTTGTGACAGTGACTGTAAGTGAATTACTGAAGCCTTTCTTCATGTAATTTTCTGTTGTGCAAAGTTTGGCTAACGGTAATAAACAATTGCAAATGCAAAGCATTATTAGGCATAGGTAGAGTCTGAACTAGGATTTATTGTGTTCCTTGTAGTAGTAGCTGTTGGCCAGCCCGTTCTCTATACTCCAGCTTCATTTTCCTGCAGCAGCTGGATGAACTGTGCAGTAAGGGCGATTTTCACGTTGTCACAAGTGCTTCGCTATGTACAAATTGTTTGTTTCCTGAAGCTGCTTCCTAACTTCTTGGACAGGTAAATTGCCTCTACCAACATGCTCAGTTGTTTTTTTTGTGGGTTTTCCCAATTCTTCAATCAGATAAAAAGAAATCTAATTTCAAACCTCGTGTTTTTCTTCTGTTATAAGCAATTAAATGCATGCTCATGAAGGAGGTGTAGGAAAGACACAGTGATTTGTACTGAAGTGTTTTTGTAAAACAAGAAACCGGTCTTGAAGGAAATTGTGTTTATTGGAGGCTTTTCACAAGCTCATTCCATACAGGATCATCCCTCCTGAGGTTTTGTCAGCATAAAATGTTTAGACTGACACTGTGGCCATTAGCTGAGAAACAGGTTTTAGTGTCAACACATACGTGATCCTGCCTACTCCATGCTTTGAAATAGATGGAGATGGCAGCTGCTTTGGTAGCATCACACCATTGGGTCTTGGGATCCAGGGAGCTGTCCCAGCATGGTACGTGGTGGGCTGAGTCCCAGGTGGTAACAGTCATTAAAAGGGCTGTGACACTACTGCGTATAAGTGGTGAACACTCTGTATGAAAGTTGCCTTGGCAATAGCAGGACTGAAAAATTAAAATCCCCTATGCCTGGGATGAAAAAAAGTTTATATTGGTAAAAACTCTAGCAGCTGTTGTGCTCACTGAGCAGCATGGAGGTAGGCAACCATGTCAGGCACAATTACTTCTCCTTTTGTAATAAACCCCTCTTTTCCAGACAACAGGTGAGGTGAATTATCAGTCTGCTAAGCCAGATGTAACATGCTCAGACCTAGGCAACACTTTCCTTTCTTGGTCCCCTCCAGCTCTGTTACACCAGAGAGAAGCTGTTGGAGAAGAGGCTGCAGCACTCCATGCTTATGTGCCTGTCACCCTTCTCCAAAGAGAGGCTGTGGAAGGAAGCAGAAGGGAAGTGTGGGGGAAGTGCATTTCTCTTTGCTTTGGTAATGTGAAGGGTGAGAGGAGGGTGGAAGATCTTGAAAGTATCTTTTTGTACTCTCTATTCACTCCCTTCTCACTCTGAAGTACTCTTCCTCCCCAGGCAAGCCACTCCTCCTGCTGATTAAAAAAATTAAGCCCAGAGCTCAGGTGGGGAGTCCTTTCTGTCAGTTATGAGGCAGTTGTCGTCTTATCCTTCCCCTTTCTGAGTGTAACGCAGTCTGTGAGAGTGAAATTTCAAATGTTACGGTACTGTAACCACTCCGTGTGGGTAGAGAAATTTGAGGATTAAGAGCTACAGTGACTGAGTGGTAGACCCTTGTATAAAAATGACAGATGCCCTGGTTTAAAAGGTGACAATTTGCCTATGCAGTGAAATGGTTCCGTCAAGGCATCAGGAAATTTGGGGACTTAAATACAGAGAAGGAAGCGCTTGAAAAAGCAGTCTGCCTTGAGGTTCTGAAGTAGCCTCCGAGCTCCAGAACTGATGTTTTATAATTTTGCCTTATCATCTGCTTGGGTTTATCATGGTGGTAATAGGAATAATGACAGAGAGTCAGTCATTTCCACTTAGATGCCAGTTTTTAAGTAATAATAAGCTCACAGCGGGTTCGATTTGGTCTGTGCTGAGAGTACCTGGGGTTATTTTCCCTTTGCTTTCTCATGGTAAATTATCTCAGCCCACCAGGGCCAAGCTGATTTTCTAGCTATAAAAACAGAAGACAAACATGCAGCACCGCACAACACTGTACACTTAGCTGCTTCCTCCTTTTGTTGTTTTCTTTATGTTATTTAGGAAGAGAAAATTCTCCAAGCCACACGTTATGGTTTGAATCCAGGTCATTAAAAAAAATGTAAACTATTAGTGGGCTGTCTCCCCTAGCCCTCTCACCCCATGCATCTCTCCTCTGTATTGCAGTCCCTAATGGGAACATTTAAAACCAGTGCTTATGATAATGCCCTTGTTCCCATGGACACCACGGTGCTGCAGAACCAAGATTAATGGAGGGCCGTTGAGACTGGTCCTAAAAGATTGTCCCTCTTGTGTATTATGGTCTGTCATGATGCATCCATTAGCAGAGGAGCGGAGGGTCTTCATCCTGTTGGTATCACTGGGACCAAATCGAGCTACTGCAAGATGGCATTTCCATAGCACATCAACAGATCATTTCACCACTGCTTAAGGCATCGTAAATTGGACTTATAGCTCAGCTGCTGGCATAAATAAGTCCCTTTGATAGTTAGTGGAAGACGTTATGACACTCCAGGGTACAGGAGGGGACATTGGCACTGTCATTTTTTTTCTCCAGCCCTGGCACCCTGGTGCCTCTGATCTTTCTGAAGATTCAGGGCACGCGCTCTTCATTACGGTTTGGGCACCAGGGACTTGTTTTTTTTGCAAGATTAATGAGCGCCACGGAAATTCTCCAGCGCATCTCGATAATTAAGTCTTTGTTTATCAAAAAACAAGTTATATTAGGAGCAGAAAATTCGCAGTAATTATTCATAATTCTAACAATTCAAGTATAGCTACCTCATTTGCCTGGGTAATTCTGCTTTTTAATTTCTTGCATACATTTGCATATTAATTTTGCCCGTCGGCTGCAGCAGGCTTTGACAGTTTGTTACTATGTGATGGTTTTCACAGGGGTGCGACTCAGTTGGGTGGCATTTCGACTGGGTGCAATGATAAATTATGAATTTTCTAATTTGCTGCATAATGAGGTAACCCTTTCCAACCCAATTAAAAAAAAAAAGGCAAAGATGGTGTCTTTTCAATAGTATTTCCCAGGTATTTCATCTCTCTGCTGTTGTTGTTTTGCAAGCAGGGTTGTTTTTTTTTTTTTTTCCACTTAAAAAGCAGAAGACTGCATTTGCAGCCTTTCAGAGTGACTGTGCCTTTCCATACATCAAACATGATTCATGATTCATGTATCCCCAGACTATATTCATGCTGTAAATTGGCCACTCCTCAACCCTCAGGGCAATCACGGATGATAGCAAAGAAGTCGTAGTTTCTTCTCTGATGTCCAATTTAGGCTGCAGTGATCTGTGCATATAAGTCTGTCTGTCTGTGTGTCGGGGAGCAGGGATTTCAAATGAGGGAAATAAGTGATGTGTGTTTGTTTTACATACTTACTCGAGAGGCTGCACAGTTGTAAATTAACTGCTAAACTACTGTGTGGATTTCCTTCTAATTTCTTAAAATGGTTGTAGAAATGAATATATATGTATTTATTACTTCAGCATTGTAAAAAAAGATCTGTGGAGACTTAATTTGTGGGTGAGAGATAAGAGATTTTAGTTCAGTGTTGGTGAAGTGTGTTCAGTACATTTGGCAATTTTATACTCGTAATGCAGCACTCAGAAAGCACAAGTATTGCTGGGTAAAATTTGTGGTGTTTCATTATACAACTGCAGACGGGCAAAACAGTTTAGAAATACTGTAGGCCTGGTGCCATCCCGACTTTAAAGAATCTGAAATAACCCAGCCAATCTGTTTAGCTTGATGCAAATACTGTAATTATACAATTATGCTGCATTTTTAATATAGAACAATTCTTATACATTTTGTTGTCTCTTAAAATTCTGCATTATTAAGAAACCAAGCCATGATTTTATCGGAGGCTATACCACGACCACATGGCAGTAGATCATGGAGGATTCTGACGTTAATACCCCACAATCAAGCAGCAGAGAGCACACAGCACTAATGCAAACGAACCACAAAGTGCAGATTACATAACATCAATTCTGCATGTTCCCATAAGGCAAGCGAGGAGCCCTCCATGCTCCCCTAGCTCAGCCTGGCAACGCACAGCACAAAGCCCTGACACCACCTTACATGGATACAGCAAAACTGCAAAGTGCCAAATGCTGCCGTTCAGCACTGTCAACATTACTTTAACACACAGCACATGATGTAAGCCTGGCACAACTGGGCAATGCCGAGCTCAGTGATATAGCATAATCACACAGCTAAATTCATGCCTATGGTACAGAGCAAGCAGCAATAATACTGAGCACAATACAGCATTGTCGTAACGTGCATTAAAGCCATTCAGTGCAGTTACAAAGTGTGGTGGCATGTTGCATGTTTATAGATAAAAGTAGAAGCAGGCTGTACTCAGCTGCACAGACTGTAGGGTCCTGGCACCACTCACCACAGCTGTACACCAACCCAAGACCAAACATGAGCACCTACAGACAAACAACTGCAGTGAAACACAGGCGACAACACTGATACGCAGCTTGCACTCGTCTGGTACAAAACAGGGACCCACAGCACAAGTCCACAATAAAACCTGAATAAATGCCTGACATACGCACTTATTTCCACGCAATTTAGTTGTGCTTAGTGATACTACAGCACAGTCACAAAACACTTTGCCTTATACTATCATCAAAGAAATAAAACTTATCTCAAATGTAACACAGTAACCTAAAAGAGAACATCTTGTTATTGCTTCGTATTAATTACAAGAAAGTGCCCCTATGTGATATTATATCAGTGGAAAATGCATCTGTGTCAAAATCAGTCTTTACATAGGGATGTCTTAATTTTAATGTCATTTTGACAAAAGGGAAGGGGATGTTCTTTGTGGTTTCTTAAACATTAACTAATCCATTTAGACTTTTGCATTTTTGCATACCTTCTTTGCTTTGAATTTGTGTATGATTAAGAAGTTTTTTAATATTTCAAAATTGTGCAAGTCAGTGTTATTTTAATAATGATGGTTAACCTCAAATTTTCACTCTAATATAAGTTTTTCCTGATTGATTTTGAACCAGAAAGTGAGTGCAAACCCTTCGAATGCTCAGGTGATTCTGCTGGTATTCCAAAAAAGTCATAAAGCTCTTAAACACCACAATTAGTGCAGCAAGGACAGGATGCCTAATGTTTAGCTGCTGTGATGTTAATGAGATGATATAGTACTTCTGCAATAATGAGCTCCCCCATACTCTTTGGATGGAAAGTGCCTGTCTGGAGGGTATCTGTACCTTGGTTTGCTCCATGGAGAAGCATGGTGGTGCCCCACAGTGTGAGGCTAACACAGTGCAGCAGTGGGGAGAGCTGAAGTGAGCCCATATGTTGCTGTAATGCAGCATCATGGTACATTGTCAGAATCTTGTTTCCTGGTGTCTGCTTGACAAAATATTAGAACTGCGTAAAGGAAAGAGACTGATCATTTAGTGTACGCTAATAACATAAGCATTTGACTGAAAACATCAATATGCCCCAGTAAAGTGCACAGTTAGTAGATGGCAATTAATATTTATATAATCTGATTTATATTAGGGCTTTCTATAATGTCCGCTACTGTATCGCCTATGCTGTGATCAAATGCAGCAGATACACATAGCGAGGCATCTTCCCAGACTTCAGCTTCCTCCCTTCCCTCGTTCTCTTTTACTTTATTTATTATTATTCAAATTTATACATCACTAAACAAAAGAGCACTCATCCCAAGCCACCGATAAACTCTTAAAAATACATCTCATAAAATGAGCAGACTCCATAATTATCCATGGATAAAAATGCAACAGCAACCATGTGACTACACTAAATTTAATCAAAATCACTAACAAATTACCACCAGAGTTCCTTCCAACCATATCTTTGCTCATCTTATTGCCAATGAGCTATACATAGAAGACTGGTTTTGCACTGACACCTGAAGGCTGTTTTCAATCAAACCCAAGTATATCTGAGGGTGCAGATCCTATGTGTCTGGGAAATGCCCTTTCCCTTTTGATACCTGCTTTCCCTTTTTGATACTGATTTCTCCTGAAAACAGTTCTGACAGCACGTGTGTATTGAACTAATGCATGTATCATTTTTGAGTGTAGTGCTGCAGTATGGCAATGCTACTTGATGAGCATGGATGACTTAGAAAAATAGTTAAAATTTTAAAAGCTTTAATTCTTGAGTGAAGACATAATTTTAGATGCAATGGCCATTTAAGATGAAAGTATCTGCCTTGTTTCACAGGATGAAAGTAATAGACTTCCACTATTAATTGTAGTGCTTGGTTGTTTCAACAGCTGCAGTAGAGGTTAACCCAGGGCTTTCTGCTGACAGGACATTCTGGTCTGGGGACGGAGCACTTGCATGCATATGGACTCACCTTCAGCCTTAGGGAGAGAATTTATGATTTATTTTCTCTCGAGTACCTTCAGAACTGAGTGGTGGACTAGCAAGAAGAGGTCTCTAGGTGCTTTTGGAGGAGGAGGAATGGCAGGACTAAACACTATGAAGAGGCTTTTGAGGCATGAAGATTGCTGGAATGGTT
This sequence comes from Myiopsitta monachus, assembly GCA_017639245.1. Classification (NCBI taxonomy): domain Eukaryota; kingdom Metazoa; phylum Chordata; class Aves; order Psittaciformes; family Psittacidae; genus Myiopsitta; species Myiopsitta monachus. The sequence continues at coordinate 43,416,672 of CM029924.1, forward strand.
CTGGAGGACTTCACAGGGCAGGCAATGCCAAACTTGTGGTAGTGTTTGGGGATGGTGATCCAAGTAGGGATTTATCCTTAAAGCCAGGCCACTGTTGCCTCCTGGATAGTGAGATGGAGCTCTAAAACAAAACCCAAAGGTGAGTCATCAAAGGGTGTGGACTACCAGGGATCCAGTGCCCAAGGGCACACTCTGACCTGCTTTCTTTTTCTGGGTAGTGGTACCTGAACTGCCTTTTAATCCTTTACTGAGTTCATGAATTACTTTTTCTTTTCTTGTGGAGGAGGGCTATCAGGTTTGACATTCACTTAAACTTGTTCCCTACTATTTCTTGACCTGAAATCTGTTTTCAAAATTGGCTGTGAGTTGAGCCTGGTTGAGGGATTTAACTCTGTAGACCACTCTTTCATGGACCGTTTCCTTTCCCAACACCTTATGCCTCTGTGTTTGACTTTTACAAATGCTTCACTGTGTGGCTCAATGTAGGTGCTCCAAATAAGCCAGCCTCTTTTTAGGAAGTTAAATACATTACATTGCGTTTACATATTCTCTTTATTTGAGAGGTGACAGATTGTTCTGCTAGTGTTTCTTCTTTCAGGATTTTGTGTTGCGCTTCAGAAGTTCACTGCTTTTGAGGGGTTCATACCAGAGGGAAGATAAACCCCAGGGCACCAGAGCTGCTGGCTAATGGGCAGTAAGAAAGGGCCCCTGTGCATTAGTTCTGTTAAATTCATCTCCTACTTATCTACTAGGTTTTCTTAATAGTGATGAATATTTTGCCTGGAAAAAAACATATCTGTACATCATTCATGTATAAAAAGATTTAGAATTATTTCCCACTTAAAACTGGGTCTGACTCAGGAATTGTTAAGGAAAAAATTGTGAAGAACATATTGCTTCTAAGGTGTGTAACCCATCCGTTTGGTCTTTGTTTTGTTTCACCTGCAGGGGTGTACATATAAAAATAGCTCGCTTTACTACAACCAGCTAGAGAAACTTGTCCCTACAATATGAAAAGTAGAAGATCTTGTATTTAGTACTGCAGGATATAGAAACGAACTACTGAAAACTTGATTAATAAATGCACCTCTATAAGTGAAGCAAAACTACTTCTTCAGGATAATTTTTACACTATTTTACAATTATTAGCTACTTAGATTTTAGAATAGAAATGTGGATGAAGCAAAACCTAAGATCTTTCATGGCTGTAGAAAATCTCAAATTTATTATACCCACAAGCCACTGACATTTCAGACAGTCTTTGCCTAAAGAAACAAAACTTTGTTCATTATTCCCCAGGTACCGCCATATCTTTAAAGCCTCAACCTGGTGAAACTGCATGCTACTTTCTCTTGTGCGTACAGCTATTGCTCACTGGTTTTACTTGCTGTTCTTCTAGCTATAGTAGGTGCACAGCTGTCCAATAGGGACTCAAAAAATTTCCCTCCTTCTGTAACAGCAGGTAGACTTGGGCAGAGATTGGTGAGTATTTGTGTCCAGAAACACATGGTAGACAGTGAAAGCTCTTCAGCTTGATTCCTTAGTATCTTGTCCCTTTTTCAGCAGTGACCATGAGATACTACATGCCAGCAAATGGATATGCTGACTTTCCCAAGGGGTGGCTCTTTAGGGCCTCAGTAATTAGATCAATCAGTTTGCTCAGTACACAGAAATAGCCATAACTGTGAAACCTTGAGTGTTTTTTTCGGTGTTTTTTTTTTTTTTTTTTTTTTTTTTTTTTTAAGTGCCTTTTTAAAGCACTGTTTTTTATCTCTGTGGTTTAGAATATGTAAAGACAAAAAAAATCTCTGAAAAAATTGCTATGAAGTCTGTAAAGTTATCTCTGAAGGTGAAGTGCAGAAGAATGTTGAGTGCAGCCAGCCAGAGCTTGGACACAACACCTGCAATGAGGTTCCCCTCTGCTGTCCTGTGGCGCCCAGCTGTTGGGTCTGGAGCTGTATCCACCTTGACAAAAACATATTGTAACTTGTGTAAGGTAAGCTACCCTTTTTTATGTGAACTTGAAAAAGTTTCCCAGACTTAGATTTGGGAATGCTGACTACTACTTTTTGCTGCTATGCGTTTGTGTTTCTAGGTGTACCATTCGTCTCCATTAAATGTTAATATTCCCTAAAAAGCTTGTTTCAGAATTGTTCAAAGAAAAAGGTTTTCCACAACCTATGAATTTGTGGTAAGATGTAATTGGCAAATCAGACCAGGATGACATCTTCCCCAATTTTGGTGCAAACAGTTTTATTTTTTTTTATTTTCCAAATTAAGCATGTATATTTTGAGAAACATAAAATAGGAAAAAAAAAAAAAAAGATTTGAATCTCCAAAAGAAACTACATGGTTAAAAAAGTATTTGCCATAAGAGGGTTTGAACAGAATAAAACTGTCCAACACCTTTATTAACAAAATAATATTTGTAAATTATCTTCAGTGGGACAACAATAACTGTGTTAAACATTATTAAGAATAAAATATCAGTAAAGAGACTGAAAACTTTTTGAAATGACTGTGTGAAAAATATGCAAGACAGCAAGTTCAGAACCTAGAGCTATAAATACACAAGGGAATAGTTATTTAACATGTGCAGTAATTTGCACTATTTAAATCTAATATTAGAGCTGCGTCTTTTTTATGTCAAATCTAGAATGCTTCAGCAATGTTAGATAAAAATGGTCATTTCTGCATTTGCTGAAATAGATTGTGCTGTATTTTGTAAGAATGCCATGTAGATTTAATCCATGTTAATCGAGATCTTTCTCATTATATGAGTAGAACATAGAAAAAATGTTTTCATTTTCTTACATTCAGTAAAGACAAACTATATATAAATTTCTGCACTGATCTGCAAAGACTGGCAATGTTCAGTGAAGTCTGTGAAAGGGCGATGTGCATTGACTTAATTCTCATTAATGTCTTCAGTCCAGTTTATCTTTTTGTGACATGGGAGGAAAAATTCAGTATAGAATTTTGTGTCCTTTAGGAGAACCATGAATCGAGGGAGCAAAGGAGAGAGAAATAATAACCATTCAAACAATTTCAGCCTGAGAAGCAAATATATATGACTGCAGGGCCCAACCCCCCTAAGTGTATTTGTGTACAGTCGTTCAGAGTTTAAGATTCAGATAACACTCAGTATTCAAATTTGTCGTAAGCCATATGTGCAGGTGAGAAATTGCAACGTTTTGAACTGTTTAGAATTCATGTTATTTGAAACTGTGCTTCAAATCCAGAGCAGTCCTGCTAACATTCTGAACGTCACTTGGCTCTTTAATAATATTGCTCGAGTATTTTGTGCTGAGCTAATTTTAAAATACAGGTAGTTACCTAGAGTTTAGACCCCTTACCAACTAATCAAGTTGTGTCACATTTACATCAAACTTGATTATGCTATTTCTTTTTAGTAAGATATTGTGTGCATACCATTGCTTAATTTTATTTTGCTTATAATTAGGATGGCATGCACAACACTCAAGAGGAGGAAAAAAGGCAACATTTTAAGTGGGTGCTTCTGTAACTGTTCTTTGGTAGGGTGATAGGGTTTTATTGATGTATTAGTATATAAAAAGAATTGAGTACAGGCTAGGAATGGACAATACTATTTTGCCATTTTTTTATAAGGTATAAACCTAAGCCCATATATTGGCACCCTGGGACTTGCTTATTTCACTGTCTCATATTCTTGATGGCTAATTCTGGACGTAGTTGTGAACCAAGCAAGTTTTGTGCTGAGGTTAGGGCTCAATGGAAAGCAGGGCTGCTGACAGTCCCCATCCTGTCTAACTTCAGCATGTTGTCTTCTTTTCCCACCCAACTTGCTGAAAATTTTACAAGCCTATTATTTTCTAGCCACTAATGATGTATTTTGGAATAACCTTTAATCTAGCACCCTGTCTTTATCAGCCTATAGTGCTTTTGTTCTCCACAAAAGCAAACTAGTGTTCACTAACCCCAAAGCAGTGGCAATACTGAGGAGAGAAACCAAGACAAACAAAACTGATTAGGGCAAGGTTTGCTTTCAGAGAACCTATTTCTGTCACAGGGGAATGGATAAATGAAATAATGTTTCAATAATTTATGCGGTGCACACAGGAAAAACATTGGAAATGTGAAACTAAAGTGACATGTAAAGAACAACTGAGGTTGATAACTGCTTTAATCAGCTCAGGTGATAATTCTAAGATAAATGGAAATATTGCACCTGTTTTCAAGCTCACAAATGGCACAAGGCTTTTGGATATGTGTTCCCCTCTTAGAAGTTCACTGCAGTGTTGTTCTACTTACTGCAATGGGGGACCAAATGCAATTTGGCCATGACCTGGACTTGAACCCTCTCTCCTTATCACCAAAAGGCAGCTTGTGTTAGTGGTCAGCATGAAGCTGGAGGAAATAGGTGCCCAGCACTGAGTCCTCAGCTTAAGACTCATTTTGGGAAGACAGTTAAGTGCCTTCACTGCTCTGTGCCTCAGTTTACCTGCCTGTGAGACGGTATTTATCCACATCATTTGGGAATCATGAGGTGTAAGACATATACAGATTGTGCTCTGGGAGCTTTCAAACTATTGCATTTCCATAATGCTGCAATGAGCACTTCTGCTTCCTTTTCACTCCCTGAGCCTCTCTATGTCCACTTGGCCACAGCATCCTTCCTCAGATTCCTGTGTCAGCCCAATATAAAAAGAAGTTGCTATGGCATCAACTTGATGCTCACGGGGATGGTAGAGAGAAGCAAGCAGGGCTGCCTGGGGCCTGGGCAACAGTGGGACTGAGGCAGGGAGGCAGCAGGAGAGCTTGGGGGCCACTCTGGGGGCTTTCGCACCTGCAGTCTCACAGCTGCTCCATGCATGGGCCAGGGTCTGACAGTCAGCTCAATGCAAACCCTCGCTGTTGGGCTCTTGCAGGATTTATGTGGAGGCATGCTATTGTTTTGCAGGAATTCTTTGTGCCGGCTGTTTGCTTTTGTTGGCCTGCTGGAGGCAGGGGACAGGTCACTTGTGTCACAACCCTGACAAGGCAAGGGAGGTCCCAGCCCAGGGCAATGGCGGTAGTAGCTGTGGGAGATGCAGGGCATCTTGTTGGCTCAGAAAGGTTGAGTCCCAAAGGGCTGGGACTGGGAAAGTGCTGGCACATCGCTGGGTGAGAGGCTGCTGAAGAAGTTAAAGCTTTCTCTGTTTCTCCCTCTCCTCTCTTTCCCCTCCATCTCTGCCTGCCCCCCCTTCCACCAGCCCTTTGTCGACACTTGATCATTTACATCAAGTTGACATTCGCAGAGTTTACTCAGGGGTCTGTAATTGTATTCTTTCACCGGTTCTGCATTACCAACCATGAAAATGGAATCTTATCATCCCTGACCAATTTTTAATGTACAAAATGATTTGGCCGAGGTTCAAAGGGAGTCACAATTGAAATCAGGTGAATGATACATGTAGGGTTTTTTTCAGTTTCTCCGTGCTTTGATTTGATTTTTCTCATATGGCATACAGGGAGATGTAGCTTATTTTTATGTGTGTGTGTGTGTGTGTGTACCAGCTGTATAAATGCATGTATATACTCTGCACATATATCGATGCACTATCTGCCTATCTATATTTTGTGTACATATCACTCAAATTTACCCATTTGCAATGCAATGGATGACAATGAAGTTTGCTCTAATCCCTAAAAAGCAATCAAAGTATTGGAACGGGGTTAAAGCCTGCCGATAGCACACTGTGATTAATAGGACATTATTAAATGCCCCCCTCCTTCAGGTCCTCTTCCCTCCACCCCCTCCCCCGCCATCTTGCCAGATGAAAAGAGGCCTGGGAGACTAAATAAATAAATAAGTGAGGTTACATTTACATTATAAAGAATAGGGAAAAAAAACAATAGGGAATCCTCCTTACTGAAAGACATGCCATCTCCAAAGGGACAGAGTCCTCGAAGTATGGGGGGAAAGGGGAGTTCCTGCCCTCAAATATCATTAGAATGTTTTTTATGTTTTCACAGTTTCATATTGTGAATAATATGGACATTTATAACTCAGTCAATCTGCTTCTTTCAAGAGTACAGTTCCTTAAGATCAAGAAATTTATCAACTTACATAGCTCCCTTAGCTACCTTATCTAAGTGCCTCACAAACAGGAATGTATTTATCCACACAATTCCTTGGCAGGAGTGAAATGTTCTTGTCTCCATTTTATAGATTGAGGAGACTGACAAGGGAATTCAAGGCCTCAAAACAGCTGCTGTTTTTGGAGGACCTGACTTGAGGCACCTAGGACTTTCCACTTTTCCCCTTCTGCTGAAGCTGCCCCCCACTCTCCTGCCCAGATGATAGAGACCTTACCTGTATTTCTGAATGAAATTGGTGGTTTCTGAAAACTACATTGAAGAAATGCCAGGTTTGACGCTCTAAAGTCATTGGCCATTTTTAGAACAAGTGACTTCCCTGAGGTAATGCAGAGAGCCGGGGGCCATCCTTTCCAGCCACAGAACGCTGTTGCCTGAGACCATAGAACATATGTACTGGTAACGGAATGAATCTGTACTTTGTGTCCATATGTACTTGGAATATCAAGTGAATCAACAGGAGAGGCTTTCTGCTTAATGTTTAGAATAGACCAATGATGGTCTAATTGCTTTATCTATAACAAGTCTCTTGTGGGAAGAGGGAAGATCTAATGTGTTGTCATTATGTGTACAGCTTACATGAAGGCAAGTTTTGCAATGACAACAGAGCGAAGAGTTTCCAACTGCCCTTAGGGTTAATATTTTTCAGGGTTTGGGACAGTGGTATGACTGGTAAGAAATCCTTGGTGAGGATTTATAGTGTTGAAGTGACTAGTAAAGCAAACAGTATTAGAATTCTCAAAAGATTTAGTGTGTTTTGTGCAATGTCCATTTGTCTTAATTGTCATGTTATTTGACATCCTTAAATACATTAGCAATTAATCATACCCTGATTCTAAAGAAACTCTCCCTGAAATGTGTGACCACTATAAGAAAAAATAGTTCCTTTGAACAATCATCAGTTTCTCTAAGTTTTGGTGGAACTCCGGAACTGCAAAGATTTCTGAAGCAGGTGTCCTTGTGCCCATTTCTTGCTGTGAAATAGAAGTGTAAAACCCATGCTTCTAAAATTAGCATTGATAAAAACTGTGGCCTTCTGATAAATATTATTATGGGGGAAAAAAACAAAACCCAAATTCCCCTGTAATCTCTATCTCAATGTTGATTTTAATGGAAGAATATAGACACTTCTGAAAGTTCTCATTCAGGAGCATTTTGCTCATTGCATACTCTTTCTCATCGCACTCATGCAGCTGTGACTTTATACTAAAGACTAGAGATTAGCCTGACCAAAACAAAATTATTTTTCACCTCCCAGATGTATTCAGATAGTGTTTTTATGTTTTATGGTGAATAGTGTTGCTGAAAAGGATTTGCATACTCACTTTGGAGTTGTTCTGGCAGGATGGTTTTTCGGACTGGAGACAACACATTGTACACACAGCAACTGGGAGAACACAGTTGATTTCCTTACTTCTGAAGTATCCAGTGACACATCTGATAATGTGATGATCGTTAAGCACTCTCTCAAAGATGGCAAAAATCAAAGAAAGCTTTTCTATGCAAAGCTTTGTTTCCATAGTCTGTGTTCTTGAAAAAGTGTGTACTGGTGACAAAGCAGTGGGCTCAGCTACCCCTCTTATATATGAACAGCTTGACATTGTCATGAGAGAAATCAACAGAGATGCAATTGTAAATAAGAACTTCCTTGATGCAGAGACAAAGGCAGTGTTTCTAAGGAACGTAAAATGGGAAACAAAATAAAATATAGTTTCTGCTTGGGTGTCAGGACAATGCTCGACATGATTGGTGACTGTCTTGAGAAACATGGGAAAGGCACTCTCTTTTACCAAAGATTTGGTAAAATCTTTGGATTTTACTTTGGATAAAAACTTTGGATTTTTTTTGTTTGGGTGGGGGGGAGGGGAAGGGGAGGTTAGGATGGGACAGGAAACTCAAAGAAACATGTTAGGGCAGCTATTTGAAAGTAATTTCCAAGTAACTAAAATACTGATATACCTGTCCAGCAAAAAGAGTACCGGAAAATAAATACACTAAGACAGGGGGAAGGTGAGAAGTGTTAATTTTCTGGACTCCTTAGCCTGACACTATGTATGCTATATGACCTCATTATGTCCATGTTTGCTGAAGCTTTGTTCAGCATGTTCCAGACAAGAGACAAACTTTACACTTTGGAAAACAGGCTGTGCTTGACTTCAACAAAATCATTGTAGGCAACCTGAGAAACTGAAAAAGTAGCGCTGCTGGTGGGTATCAGGATGGTGTCAGGATGATGGCTCTGATTCTGGTAAAAAGTGAAGTGTTGCACACTGCTGAGGCATTTTTACAAACAGTTGATTGGCTGTTGCATTCTAATATATAATGGTCTAAGTATAATTAAAGACTTTAACTTCCCTTTGACTTTGGTATGGTACAGATCCTTGTCATGATATAAAAATATTAGCACCCATTTCAGTGTTTTAGATATGATTTCAATATGATCACTTATGCATTTAGCTTTACTGTAAAAATGATTATGTATATAGCATATCATAACTCAAGATGGACTGGTATTGGTCACAGCGATGTAGAGGATAGTAATATATAGCCTTTGTTAAATAAGAATGAGATGAAAATTTATAATAGGCTAGAAGTATAATAATGAATATCTATAATAAAGTCTGCTTTTAGCTGTTGATTTTTATTATTGTAGGATCACCTGTATCACAGGAGTGTTCGTGACATTTGCCAGAGTTAGAAAGATTTATCCTTGGGCTAAAGGAAATGCCACAGCAGAAACTGTGACAAATTGTGTGCTTTTTACAGTAGATTATCTACAATAAATACGTAAAGAAAGGCACCTGAATAGAACCACTATACCCGTCCCAGCCCAAATCAGTTCTGGAATTAAAACATCATGACTAAACTACCTACTTAAACACTTTCAGTTTGGAGGAGCTGTGAGTGAGAAAGAGGAGCTCGTTAACAAAATCTGAACAAAAAAACCCCAAAACAACCAGAATTGCAGGTAATTAAATTATCTCCTTTGGGATACTATAATTTTACAGGAGATGCGCTAATCCTTGGAGAAAAGGAAGCCTGATAGTTATCAAGAAGTAATGCAAACTTAAAGTAAAAGCTGGGGCAAGCATTCTGACGCAGCTGATGAAACAAGACGTTTTCACACAAAGTATTCTGTTTCAGCTATATGAGCTGCATATGAGCTTAATTTTGTTAAATGCAATTCAGCATAGGAAGGTATCTCAAAATAAAAATTGATTAAAAGTTGAGTTTTGATCTCACAAAAGATGCATCAGATTAAAAATCAATAAAAGCTTTGGGGAAGGAAAACTGTAAGAAATATTGTCCTTACATTGGTAAATTGTGTCTTTACAATTGGTAAAGTGTTTAATTTTTATATTTTCAATCATTTCACCATTAAACTGCATCTGCTCTGCTTTTTACTAAGATTTCAGTTTATATGTGTGAGGGGCTAGTCAGCTCCATATACTGGGTTCACAGCTGAGCTTCATTTTCAGTGATGCAGTTGCTAGGGCTGTGCATACTTGCTGTAGGGTTTTTGTAGAAGGATGACAAAAAGTAATTCTAACTCTGTTTCAGCTTCTGCCTAATTCAGAATTGACACATGGTTTGACTGGAATGGTGTGTGGACAAAGCAGCTGAGAAAGATATAGTCAAGGTAGGGAACTTAATCTTACTTTCCTGTTTCTACCATGGAAAAATACCTACCCATTAGCATAAAATGTAATAATGTTCAAAGAAATAATGTTTAAAAATTTCATACTTGCATATATGGAACGTCAGAAAAATACCAGTTACAGTCAGAGTTCTTATATTCTTATCCACAGAGTCAGTTGTAAAGTGTGTGGCTGTTTTGAGATTGTTTTGGTTGTGTATGGAAGCAACAAGGACATCAGGGCAGTTGTCCTTTACATGGATGCAGGACAGGATGGGGCTGAACTCTGGGCAGCTGTATTTTATGCATTGGAGTAGACAGTTTTTTTGCTGAGTTGCACCAATCACGTTATTTTCTATTGTCTGTGAATACCTTCAGAAAAGGTAAGTCTTTCTACTTCTTAATTTTTCTTCCTTTTTCTTTTTGTACTGAGTCTGTTTAGTCCTGTCATACAGGGAATTCTCTTTAGGTCTACTAATGTTTTACTATTTAAACAAATATGAATTTGAGGAAATATTCAAATAATTTGCACTTTAGAATTTGGAAGTATTAGCGAAAGAACTGAGAAATAATTCTTGAGCACCTGTGAAATGTGAAGTAACTTCTAGGAAATGAGTTTTCTCTGAGAAGGTCTGTGAGTTGAGCCCTAAAATTCTTAAAAATATATAATAATAATAATAAAAAATATCTGTCTTTCTATTTCCTCTCAAAAGTGAGACAGCCTTTCATCAGATAGGCTCACTTTCCTAAATTAAAGGACATGTCCAGTGCCCACAGCACTGCAGATCCATCTCACCTGCATCTGAGACAAGGCTGAGTTATTTTCTGGTCCTTACCAGGTCTAAAAGTTCTGCAGGATTTAGTTCCCTCTGTGAAATGACTACATCACCAAGAAATCAATGCAGAAGACACTAGACTTTTACCTCTGTGAAGCAAAAATGACAGTAGCTACATGAAGTGACTAACATGCACTTACTGTTTCTTTTGAGTAGAACCACATGTTGAACACCCCAAAAGGCCACAGTTATATGGAAAGGAGGCACCTCTCTCCTTCCAATTTCCAGTCAAGCTTGGGTCTGCTTGCCAAAAGTATAATATATTGCTGCTTTTTAAATTTTACTCATTATGTGAGACACTGTCAAGACAGACTAATATCAAAACCAAGGTTTTGTAAATCAGTGATGTATAAAGCCTCGTAGCAATAGAAAAGCTTCCATGACATTAAAAAAAATAAAAAGTCTGGGGAAATCTTAATTTTAAAGAAGCAGTATTTCTTTGCGTTGTTTGTTACTGAGACATTGCTGTATCTTCATGTGTGAAAAACAGGCAGGGAGCCTGATTTGAAGCAGGCATTATCAATGAAAGTGAGATTGATTGATTCTCCTTTCCTTAATTCTCTGAGTCATATATGAAAAATAAGCAGTGTACATGGGAAGATGTGACTTTGTTGTGATAATCCTATGCCTTCTGAGTACAACTGAGTGCAATATCTGTTTCTGCTTTTTCATATAAATGAGATTACTAAGCTTTATCTTGCCCTCACTTTTCATGCAAATATTTTCTAATCCTTGTGCATTTGTAAAATTCAAAATAATTTTTGGCCTCCAATTCCTTAAATTATTGAAGACACAATTTGGAAATTTCAGGCCTTTTATTTGGGATTGAGTGAGAAGACCTAGAGATCTTCCAGATGTTTGGTCTTCATAATGTTGCAGTTCAAGTAATCCTAAAATAGTCTGAATCAAAGCAGCTGAGTTCCATAGATCAAAGCGTGTGATGCTGGGGCTAAACTTTGTGGATGGACTTGATAAATAGCTAGATATATTAACAACTCTGTTATATATCCATATTTGAGTCTAGTGAGTACCTTAGTGTATTTTAAGTGTTTGTAGGGAACTGGAGTTCAGATCTCTCATGGATAGAATTAATTGAATCATTCATTTAAAAAACAAAGACTTTTGAGAACTCTTTCCCCTGACTGCTTCTTTCTAGTTATCAAGCCTTTATATTCCCTTTCTACTGTCTCCTTCTATTCTAGTTTTGGAATCAGTCCTTGAATGCATTACTTTCTTTCCCTGTCTTACCCTCTTTTGCTCTGATCTCTATTGCCACCTTGAAGCTTCTCATTCTACCTCCTTTTGAACGGCTCGGGAAAAAGGTGGGGTTTTTTTCAGCTTTTGTTCTCCTGAGGCCTCTGTGTATTGAGGCAGTTGAAAATATGATTTTAAACGTGAAAGAATGGCCAACTAGAAAAACTTTCATTTAACAAAAGCATATGGAGAAAGGAATTTGTTTAGATGCAATAGTGTCTGAATCTACTAAGTTCTCCAAGACTTCTAATAGTTTTGCTTCTGCAGATACGTACTGCTTCTAAGGAGATGCACAAAACTTGCACTGATTTTATAGAATCCTGCAAGTCAGTCATTTTGGCCATATGCAGTAAATTATCTGGATTCAACAGACACTGTGAGAATTTAAAGACAGGGAAGGTAGTGCTTTATGTTGTTCTCCCTGTTCTTGTCTCTAAAAACTGCCTCAGTCTTTATCTGGACAATGAAGACCTCTGTGAATAGTTCATTTGGAGTTTGGATACTCTCTTAAACTCTTACTATTAGTAGATCCTAGTGACATCAGACTGCTGTACCATGTTTAATTAAAAGTGGCAAGCAAACACTGTACAACTGCTTCTAAAATGCCTGGGAGTGATTTGAAAGCTTTAGCATGTGAGAGGGGAAAATAGCCTGGTTGTATCTCCCTTTCTTGAGGGAGGGGTGTGAGTGTTGAAAGGGAGAGAAAACTAACCTTCTTGTGCTCCATAATTGCTTTGTCTGTCTGCCTAGCCTTTGGTATACTACTGGTTTTTTGAGTGATTGAATTTCTGTGGATACCCCTTCTGTGATGTGATCATCAAAGCAACCTACTACTTGCTAATTGACGGCAAGGTTGTTCAGGTGTTATTTATTTTTAATTGTTTTGAAGAGAGTTTGGCTGTGCTGGTTCACTTGTTTGTGTTTTCTATAAAATAATGTACTATGTGAGAGACCAAGGTAATAGCCTTAGATGTTTAAACAAATTTAGGAAAGGGCACTCCCTGTTTCATGCACTGAGAGCTAAATGGCAGCCTGGTGCCAACAGTAGGGAGCAACATTTTATCATCTAAAGTTAGAAAACATTCAGATAAGCTACCCTTGCATTGCCTCGTAGGAGTCTTTCTGGCAAGGAAGATCACCTTTAGTAGGTTAAGGAACTCCTTAATTTCAGTCTTTCATATAAAATAAGCGTGACTTCTGTCACTTTTAAATATTCTTTTTTAATTCTATTAAACACTTTATTTAGAATATTGTTGAAGAATGCATGCAATGGGTCAGTGCTTTCTTTTATTTTTCTCTCAAAAAAGCCTAATGAATGTATTGCAGCCTACTCAAATTCATAGTTTTCTCTTTTTACGTCACATCTTCTACTAGTCTGAAGGTTTTACCTGGCAGTTGATTAAATTTATTAGAGAGCTGTTCTTGCTTAGCTGCATAAGTGTTGTGGTTTTGGAATTCCATGATGAGTCTGTAATTAATCCTGTGGTGCAACTTTGGCAATTTTCTTTGCATCATTCCAAGTGGGAAAAAGTAACAAGGTTACTGTATGGGACAATGACTACTATTTACATACTTTTTCCCCTTTTGATACTGGAGGGCTTATAGGACCACTTCATACATAAATGATGGAGCTAAATATTCTTTTAGCCCTACTAACATCAAATTAAAGTCCTTTTCCTAAAAGATAATTATTTGATGCATCCGCTGAAGTTCTAATTTACTTTGTAAGAAAAGCCTATAATTGGACATTTTTGCCACCCAATACTGAAGAAATCGCATGTACAAGTGGTCGTTTTTGTTCCAGCAGCACATACCTCTTCTCAATGTAAGTTTATTTGTGTTGCAGAGCAGCCTTTTATTTCTATTTATTATGTGGTCTTTTGCTGCCTGTGTGCAAAAAAGCACCTCACAGTCCAGAGGTGAGACCACAACTACTTCACCACAAACCATCCTGGGACTGTAGTGTATCAACTCCGAGGTCAGTAAGCAGAGACCAATAGAGATCGAAAGGGGAAGGAGGAGAGAATCACTTATAAAGAAAAAAGAGAGAGACTGTAGAGATTGAGAAAAGGGAAAAAAATTTCCTTGGCATACTCCAAAAAGGGTGCATTGGGTTTGCATGGCAAGATTTTGGTAGCAGAAGGGACACAGGTGGCTTCTGTGAGAAGCTGCTAGCAGCTTCCCTTATGTCCAATGGAGCCAATGCCAGCCAGTGCCAAGATGGACCCACCACTGGCCAAGGCTGAGCCTATCAGTAATGGTGGTTGTGCATCTGGGACAATGTACTTAAAAAGGGGAATGCACGGGAGCAATTGCAGCTGGAGAGAAGAATGAGAATATGTGGGAGAAGCAGCTCTGCAGACACCAACTAAGAAACATTTTCTGGTTTTGAACTCTATTATGCTTAATGCTGTAACTCTTCATTCATGTGGGCTATCCCACTGGTAGCAGATGGACTACTTCTTTGAACAGCTTTCTTTATATGAGTTTTCAGGCCTCTTAAACTCTAAAATACTCTTGCAAAAAAATAAAATGAATTCCACTAAGGAAGACATTCAGAAGTGGTCTGGACAAAGCCCTGTGTAATTAACTATGGAGGATGGTCTTCCTGTGAAGGGTGGAAGACTTTCATGAGACGCTTTCTCAAACAGGAGATCTGATGCTAAGACTGACTCAAAGGAGCTGAAATTGTCCTACTACAGTAAAACCTCAGTCATGTTCTGACTCAGTATCGTGGCAAGAAATAATTATACCTCCTCCTTTCCCCCTCTCCCCCACATTGTGGCTTCAGATGTCAAAGAAATGCAGACCATGGTACAAAAGTAGCATGTTCCAGCCAAGTTCCTGATCTCTACACGAGGGGCAGCAGGGACCTGGCATGGGAAAGAGTTTGCTGTCTATAAGGAATGGAGGATCAGACATGCCTGGTTCTCCTAATTAAAATACCTATAATGCGATATTTCATTGTGCTGTTGTATACTTGACTGAATTATTTCCAAACAGTGCAGTATGCTGAGCTTTTGAAATAAGCAGTAACAATTCTCAACAATAAAAGTCTTATGAAAAATTAAAAACTAAGTTAATATAGATTATTCTTTTTGTTTTACCTCCCCCTCCCCGACTTTTTTCTTTCCCTAGTGGGCAAGAATCAAAACTTCTACATTTCCAGATTCACTTTGAAATAAGTTCTTTAAAAAGTTAGGCTCAAGTAACTGAGTTTTGGTTGGTTTGGCTTTTTATTTTTTGTTTTTGTGTTTATAGAACAAATATTAATAGGACACATGGTGTGTCTCATTCTGATTCTCTCAGTCAGCTTGTCCACACCATTAAACTGCCCAAAGGATTGCTTTTTTTGTGCTATTGAAAAACTGTGGCCTTGAATATAGTTGCGTTAGAATGCATTAATGAAGCTATGTTCAGAAACCTTTCTCTCTTCCTTTAGCCAGTACAATCATTCTATCAAAGACCTGTGTCTGGGATTAATATTTTATGCATGAAATGTTTCGTGTACAGTAGTGACATAATAAGAAGAGGCGTTTTATTAGTTTGTGCATGCCAAAAAGAATGGATTACAGAAATGGGAAGTGTGTAAATACGTGCCTTAAGATGCCATTTTTATGAACACCTAAGTTCATCATTTTAAGGCAAACATGTTTCATACTTTGTAGTTTTTTATTTCAGATTTGCCAGGCCCTGTCTAAAGAGGCAGCACCCCATTTATTTGTGTTTTTCATGCATATCTTTCACAGAAAATAGCCCATGTGGAAAGACAGCAAACAGATAGCTGCAGCTATTGCCACTTATGCTCCACAGCACAATTTTAGAAATTAATGGTTTCTAATCCCCAAAATAATATAGATTCAGAATGGTGCTACATTCCAAACTGCCAGGCTCAAGTCCCTTGCTCTTATTTCATAAATATGTTTATAAGAGTCTGCCTTAATCTCTCAACTGCAAGAAAAGCTTTAGAGATCAGTCTGGTTTTAAAGGTAAAGTTATTGACCTTTGGCAGCACATTGGTAGCCAGAGAAATACACTGAGCTATCTCTTTGTTGAAATATTTAAGACAATTGTAAGACACCAGCACTATTGTTAGATAGTGCTCCTTCTGCTCTTGCCATCTACTTCATTGACTGAGGATAAATGCAAATGGTTTTGGCACTTTTAAGCTATTGTTGAAGTGAAGGAATAAAACATGCTTGTCTGGCAATTGCAGGTTATTAAAGACTATTAAATTGGTAATCCCTTGGAAATGGAGGCAAATCTCTCTTCAGTAGCAGCAACAGAATAGCTTTTGTCTAAGATTTTGATTATTGTTATTATTACTTTATGGTTTAGTAAAACAATCTGCAAATTGTTCCTGACCTCAGATTTTCAAAAATCATGAATCAAATCCCTTTTCTCTCAAGAGATGAAGAAAATATTGCCCTGTCTGTCTTCCCCTGTTTAAGCTTTATGGGAATCATCTTTTTTCAGACTCTTCTTTACAATTTGAGAGTTTATACTTTCTGAAAAAATGAAAGCAGAGGTGTTAGCTTGAGCTGTACTATAAGGAAAGAACCCAACGATACAAATATAGTGGTAGAATAATGAGAATTTGATGTTTCTACAGAAATCTTTTATTCTAATAGATTCTAAAGCTCATCTCAAATAGATAAAGTTATTGACAAAACCCATACAAATCAGGGGAGAAAAAAAAGCAGCAGTGGCAACAATAAAAACTATTTTTCAATAGTTCTGAACTCCCACACTTTCATATGAAAATGAAAAGACATGCTTCTGTTTTTGAAAATCAGACTGCCATTCATATTGCACCTCATTACCAAAGCTGAGTGACAGTGACGATGTATTGACAAATAAGATGCCTTCTTTTCCATCCTTCTCTTCATGCTACATTAGCTTTACTCTCATCAGTAAATGTGTTATTAAAATAAGTGATATCCAAGATGATAGAGAAAGAGCTACTATAGGGAGGTTGATATTGCCAGGGTCACGCCCGCCCACGTGTTATTGAAGACTTATATCCATCTTCCTAGTTTTATCCCTTTAGTGTAATTTTTTTTTCTTGTTGACCTTTAAAAATAAGTATTTTACCTTTTCTATGTGTAGAAAGTTTGGCTAACCTTTTATCATCTTGGCTTTCTTTACTCTCTTGCTACTACTGGCCGTCATTGACAGAGTACAAGTATAGTATGTACTGTATAGCCTGTCCTCATAGTTCTCAAAAGTACCCAGTATCTTGGTCTGTACTATCCTGGAGACTGGGAAGGAAAGAATAAAGATGTGTGAGAAAGCATCCTGGAAGCTTGAGACATTGTACTGTAGTGAGAGGTTATGGCTCCGCGGACAGCAACGCACCCCGAAGTTGTCTTGTTCACTTAATACAGGATTTCGAAAATGGCCTGGGTTTTATCTGCCTCCTTGAATCACAAGGGAGTCATGTGCCATATCTCTATGAAACAGCTGGTACAATGGGGCTTGAAACTTGCCAGAATTTTCAAGACAAAAGACAAAACTTTAATGGGAACATAAGGGAAAATTTACATGCTTCAGTCACTTTGAATACTGAAATGATTCTTCACCTTTTTTGGACAGGTTAAGGGATTCCCCTCTCTCATCTCAGGCTAAACAACACATTGGGTTTAAACATGTCCTATCTATCTGGGCATAGCAGCATGGAAGGCTTCGTGAATTGATTCAAACTGTCTTGAGTTCTGGCGGTGTGTTCCTGCAACCTCTGATGCATTTAAAAATGGGTTATTGCTTAAGGTCCATGGATATTTTTAGGATTTGTTTTTTATAAAACACATTGTGACTGAAAGCTGGTGCAAGTACTAAGTGCTTGTATATTCATGGAAAACTTTAAGGCTAAGCACATTGCAGGGTCTCAAACATTACACCAACCCATCAGAATAGATGTGAAACTTCAGAAAATAACCATATTGATGGATTACTAATGAAATGAATGATGCTTTTAAATTCAGGTAAACCAGCAACTAGCTCAGGAAACAGAAGGAGCAAGTCAGGATTTTGTTCTGACTGGCTGGGCCAAATTTAGTAAAACCTTATGAAGCTTGGCCAGTTTGCCAGGGAAAATGCAAGATTGCATAATGCAAGATTTTTGAAAACACCAAGTAGGAAAAATAAAATATTTGGCAAACATCATAATGATCCTAAGAAAAGATAATGAAAGCAAAATCAATTGTATGTACAATATAGAGCTCAAGTGCAAGGAGCAAAACCAGAAGACAGGGAATTATAGTAATGAGATGGAAAGTGTGTGAAAGAACAGAATCAACATAAGAATGGAGAACTGAATTGTGAAGTACAACAAAATCAATCCACAACTACAGTGAAGCTCCCGGAAAAGAAATAGTAGGAGAATAGTAGCAGGCTAAGATCAGATGAGGGGATGTAATTAATATATGGGTGAGAAAGACAGCTAATGAATTGCAGAACCCGGAATTTGCCTCAGAGAAGGGTGGAGAAAACCCTGGCTGGAATGCAGGCATAAAATGATCCTGCAGCATTCACTTGACATAGCAACAGAAGGTTTTCACAGATCGTCATCTTGTCTCTCACTTATTGCAGCTCTGGGAGTGACTTGGGAAACTTGTCCTAGTGATGCTCTTGTCAGTGTTACCTCCTTCTTGCCTAGCTTCCATTTGCCTGGTGTTTACTTCTTCATGTTTCAGCCAGATGAAGATGAATTTCATTAAGATGTGACTCGTCAAAGCTAATGCAGGTTCTTAGGAGGCACATCTCAACACATAATCAAACCAAGGTTCAACACTGATTTCTGCTGTTGTCCTTGGCTTTGTCCACCATGTGTTTTCCAGTTTGGATTGTTTTATGAGCAAGACAGTTACTTTACAACTTAATAACATGGACATATGATGACAGGGAGCTGACAGGCCTTTTTAAGTATTATTAAAACCTCACCTCAAGGAATATTTTAAATCATATTATAATCAGCATAGACTTTGTGTTTATGTACTTACTTTGTGTTCTTTCATCAGTTTATCTGAAAATACTTAACTTTTGTGTTTCATTCTAGAGATCGCTTTATCTACACAAATTCTTCCTGACCTTACACCTTTTCATAGATCCTGTGACCTAGCAATAGTTTTTGGTAACTCTTAGAACTGTATGTTATGTTGTTCTCCCACAGAAATTGTTTCATATTTATCAGGTGGAGAGAGGAGGATATTTGATGTGATGATTCGGAATTCTTACAGAATATGTGTCTAGGAGGGACTATTGTGACAGCAGTCTAACATCCTACATAGCTCTATTCACACATAGCACTGGTTGCAGAACTTTCGTGGATGATTCCTGAGCAAAAGAATACCTTTTAGTGAAACCGCATGGTTATTCTTGATTTAAGGATTATAAGTGGTAAGAAAACCTGCCCCAAGGCAAGATACTTCAATATTTAATTGCTTCAAATATTTGTACCTTATTTCTACTTCTCATTTATCAAGGTAGCTGCATGTTAAACTTCCCAACAGCAGCCTTTTAATGCCTAGAACTTTATCCTCAGTGCGTGATGCAAAATCATAGTATAGGGAATTTGGGCAGGAAAATCCAATCTAAATTAAATTGGGAAAGGACATAACACATGAAAGAGTCAGCCCTTGAAGTATGACACTGACTTCCTTATACTTGATCTGACAGAATTTGTGGCCGTTGATCTAAAACTTCACCCTTTTCCATACACTGTGGAGGATGACAGATGTTCAGAGGGACCTAACATGATTAGCTCTTTTGCTCTGGGAGGCAGAAGAATGTGTTGTGATTTACTTGCATTGTTGATTCAGTGCGTTTTGTTCAGAAATTTGTAACAAACACTGTGGTCACTTTTCTAAACTAGTGCCTGAATTCTACATGCTTCCCCCCACCCACCCTTCAGTAGCAGTGGCTTATTTTGGCTGAGTCTGAAGGCTTTCACACCTCAGCTCCAAGGCTGTGCCTACTGATCACATTGCTGCCAGTGGGATTACTTTTCTTCCACTGTCATTCACCTGTACTTCAGGAAGTCGTCTAGGACAGGCTTTGCACTTAAAAAAGCTCTGACTTCTTGTTGTTTTCTATAACAATACACAGGGCAGAGAACTTTATGGGGTCAGTAGAAATATAAATATCTCACCAATACAGGGCAGTTAGGTCTTTTGGTTCCATAGTAATTGTCTAAGGAGCAACTTGAATTTCAAGTGGGTTTTGTATTTCATCGTGAATATTTCACATACTTCTAAGAGACAGCCAGAATCCATAAAGGTCATGTACTGTTGCTGATTATGTGTCATTTGTCACAAAACAGCCAGCTGCTAAGATCCCCCTATGACCAACATTACCCAGCAGCTCAGCTAGTTTGGGGGAGGGCCCATAAGAAGCAAAGGAGGATCAAGACAGCAATGACACCGATGCTGGCAGAGTGTCAAAAGACCTGTTCGGAGACTCCACCATTTTTTCTGTTCTCCACAGCACCAGTCCACAGCTCGTATAAATTTAACCATTGCAGGATAGGAAGACTCTTGTGCCACAAGTCTGCAGCCCATATTCCTTTACTCCACCAACTCCAATTGCCTGTTAAGCTGAAACTTCCCCTTCCCATTGTCTTGTATAAATTCACTTTTTTCCT
Source organism: Myiopsitta monachus (assembly GCA_017639245.1). Taxonomy (NCBI): domain Eukaryota; kingdom Metazoa; phylum Chordata; class Aves; order Psittaciformes; family Psittacidae; genus Myiopsitta; species Myiopsitta monachus. The sequence continues at coordinate 43,437,160 of CM029924.1, forward strand.
CTGCTGGAGAGGTTTTTAAGTTTGAAACAATAGAAAGAAAAAGATTATCATCATCCTCAACAACTTGAGAAAATATGAAAACATTAAAAATATTATGGCAAAATAACAATAAGCTGAAACAAATCCAGTAAGCTATGCTTAAGGTAGAAGATAGAGCCCAAAATGCTCTCAACAAGTTGTAATTCCTCTGTATTTGTTACAATAAGAAGATGCTCTTTACCTTGGAGGCAACATAAATTCAGTGTGTTAATATACAGGCTGCGAAGCCTAACACACTGCTTTTATTTAAATATTGTCCTGAACACAACATACAGACGCTGTACATTTGCGGCATGTAAATCATTGCTGTGCTATAGCTACCTTAATCTATTTCTTCTTCGTCTTTTTAACATTGTCAAAGTTTTGTTTCATTTCTTCCCTTCCCTTGAATAAATGCTGGTTTTGGTGAGCAGCTCCAAGCTACCACTTTATTGCCTGTTCTAGGCCTATGGTACCTGGAGTTAATCGCCCTTCAGCTACATATTGTTAACTGTGATGTGCCAGGTACATATACAGGAGGAAAGGGCTTCTTTTTATACTAGAAAATAAGGTATATTCTACTGAATTGCTGGGGTGGGGGGAAGCCTTTGTTGAAAGAAGGGAACTAGAGCTATTTTTTATTAGTATTATAAAGAAACCTGCACTCCATTGAGAGCACATGCTGCAATGCAAGGGAATGCAACATCTCCTGTGCTGTCAAGACATTATTTGCAGCTTGTTTAATGAACTCAATTTCATTTTTATCTGCACTTTTTATGTAGATAAAAAACAAATATAGGAATAAAAATAGATTTCTCCAGCAACATTCTTTTGGGGGTGGAGGGAGGAAATGATATAGCAATCTCCACCACAGATATCTTGGTCACATTGTCAGGATGGACAGCTCAGTCTGTCATTCATTGCCCATGGTGGTGAACTGGGACACGAGTTGTTGATATGACACTAAACAGAGAATTACATTTTTCTACACTGTATGGAAAACATAGATGTATTCTTGTTCTCTGTGCCTCTGAACAGGAGAACAATGCTGATAGGAGCCCACTACTTTAAATTGTTAGCTATTCACTGCATTGACAATAGAAGGCAGTTGCGAACTGGAAGAAAAAAAGAAAAAAATCCTACTGGAAATGACAGTAACAAATTTGGCATACACTGAACAGAAAACAGACTGGTTTTATTCAAATGACGGTTGAATTCTTAAGCAGCCATAAGATTTCCTTCGGGGCTTGGGAGTGATTGTGGGGTATCCCATTCTCTTTCCCCCCAGATTTCAGTTCTTTGGATACCAGAGTAATAAATTAAAAACTCCCAGTTCTATTTAAAAAAGTAGTGACTGCTTAGTATTATGCTTCAGAGAAAGAGAAACTCCTGAGAAAGGCCCTGTCTCCTCACTGGGAACAGACATCTGGAGATATGTGTGGGGATGGGGAGGTTGTTTAATTTTTATTTCCTTGTTCCAAGTAAACTCCATATCTGAGTTAACATCTGAGAGTCTTCCCATAGGTGCATGTAACCTCCAGGTGTAGAAAGAGAAAGGTGATGTTCCCCTCCAGTTTCGAAAATAAGTGCAATTTTTCTGTGTGTACAGTGGTGAAAAGGAATTTTCGAAAGTCCTGGCATGGCTATTTAGAAATACTCATGTGGAAACTTTAAAACCCTAGTATAGTCAGCTTCCATTCTCTTCCTATGGGCCATGCAGGAGGATGCTCTGCCTCCTTATTTAGGCCTTCATTTCTTCAAGCTTCTATCTCTTATTTATTTATTCCCATTAGCCTTTTAACTACTCTTCCTCTCACTACTACTTGTCCAGTATAGAAACCCTGTGGGGAGTTTGGGCATGTTGGAACAAGCAATATATTAATGTGGTTGCTGGCTGCAGCAAGGCTCAGCACAACTTGTCATTTATCTGTGTTTCTGTTGATGTAATTCCACAAATCCTGTTATATTCATGCATATATATACATGAGGAAGAAAAGTCCAAAGTCTCAGCAAGACAAAATCCCCCTTTTGTTTTTAAAGATGGATGGAAGACAGGGATGGGGGAAGAACCAGATCTTGTGATTCTTTAGCTACAGATCCCTAGAGAAATGTCTCAGGAGATGTGAGACATGTATTGATATTCAGTAGATTGGAGTAGCTTCTAGTTTGATATCGATGAGCGTGGGCAGCTAACCTTGAAGTGGCCAGCTTCCATGGAAGGAGCCAAGTTTGGTCCCACAGCAGCAGAAGAAATGCTATGATGGATTTTGTACAGTAGAAAACCTGTGCACGCTTTGGAGGAAGCTAAGATGAGAGGCTGGGGATGCATTTTCCTGGAGAGAATGAGTCAAAGCAAGCTGGAGTATTTGTTGGTGTCATTAAGTGTGCCGACTCTCCCTCTGCTTATGGGATATGGGAGAGATCCCTGTGTTCCTCTGCCTGCGCAGCTAGCACTTATCTTCCCAGCAGTGATTTGCTGCAAATGGAGAAACAGTTAGCTAGTAAAACTGATGGAATTTTGCAGTTGTTAAAAATCAAGCAAAAGAAAAAGGAACCTCTAGTGATCTCTGTGTATAACAAAGTAATATAACATTAAACAAAGCAAAGCTACTATCTGTTATCTTGCTGTCCTGCAAAGCCTGCCGTCGCAATACAGTTGTGTTACTCAGCTTCTGGCCTGTGTTATCCAGAGAACTCCCAGGAAACACTGTGTCCTTAGAGAACAAAGGACATGTAGATTTTCCTTTCCTGTATACCTAAAAGGAAACTGGCTCTTTGTCTTGTTCTTTGGGTGTGCAGAAGTTCTTCTAGTGTTCATTTGTAGGGGGAATCAGAGCGCTCTATCACTTTTAAATTTTTTTATCCACCCTTTCCTGAGTTGCTGGAGGGTAGCAAAGATGATTCTGAAGTGCTCAATATGTTACACCAGTGCTCCCAATGGCACTGGGAAGACTTTGGGGTGGATTATGTTGTAATGTCATACTAAGTGTTAAACAAATTGTGAGATTTGGAGTCAGAGGGGAGTGTCCTCCTTGAGGATGAGATCCGTAGATCTATCACATGTTTATTTGCATCCTGTGATGTCATCCATTATGTACTGGTCCTATAAAGACTTTGGTGAAATTTGTTGGTAGGGATTTTGCTGGGATGGGCCAGTAAGATTCATGGTTTTTTCCGACAATTTTCACACTTCTGCAACTGCAGTGGAAATAATTTGAAAACCTTGACAGTGCTGAAGGACGTGGAAGTTCTTTACTATGCTACTATTTTGCTAATCTGAGGTTCTTGAACGTCACTACATTGCTAGAAACAGAAAAAACAGACTAGGGAGAATATGTGTATATTCCTACGTACAGAGGTGGTAGAAGCATCTTAAATACTTTGAAGGTGGGTATAATTCTGGGCCTGGGGATCTGATGAGTGAGGTTTCAGTACAGAGATACATATTATTTTCCTTGATTAAAAAAAATCTGAACAGTATTGCAAATATATATTTGAGCAAAATGGTATATGAAATGCAGAAAAGAATTCTGAGAAACCTCTTCCAGTGATTACTTCTAGATATCAGCCTACCATGCATTGTCCAGGTGGTATGGGATTTGAGAGACTAAAGGTAGTTCTACAAATCTTTGTGACTAGTAAACATGTTAAATGACTGTAAGTGATATTCCACCCACTCCCCTCCCAAGTCACAATCAAATACAAGTGCTCTCCTGCTGATGGGAGCAGCAGTTAGACAGGCAAATTAGGAAGTCACCAAGTCTGAACTTAGGAAGATTAATTTATTACTTCTCTTTTTACAATAACAATTAGTAGACATGGACAGAAATGCTGAAAAAAAAATTTGCAAAATAAAAAATACTTTATTTTTTTTCTTTCTCTTGGGGAGAGGGAAGAAAATAAAATAATATTTTTCAGTGGAATTTTTCCAACCCAGTCTGTTTTATTAGCAGTGTTTCATGTTCAATAGATTTGTGAATACTCTCATAAACACAATTGAGCTTGTGATATTAATTCGCTTTGTGTTACTTGTGGGAGAAAAGAAGTGAGGGAATAAGAATCTTTGAAAATGAAATAACGTCTTTTATTCAAGTATCTTTTGAGAATTAGGACACAGGTAACAATGGCTATATTCAATTACTAGTTTCATAAATTTGGGAATAATCCATATTGATTAGAAGTTTGAACTGCCTGCTTGACTTCTTCACAGTTGCATTATTGACATTAACTAGAATTTACTTGTTCTTGTCAGGCCTTGGAAAAGCTCCTATAATGAAGGGGATATAGCTGGAGATAACAGTGAAAAGTTATAATACTTTGAAGTCTGTTCAGCAGGGTTTTGTTCTTTTCTTGGTGTGGGCTGATGGGAGCTAGTGCGTGTTTGGGGTTTTTATTCTGTTTAATGCAGTCTAATTGTGCCATGGTATTAAGACAGTACATCTTTAAGTTTTCACATGAAAGTATGAGCTTTGGTATGACAGAATATCAAAGTGAAAATTAATGTCCGCCACTTGTATATTGCCTAGACGTTACTTTAGAGAGAAAACAACAGGAGCGAGACGAAGCCATACATATGTTAAATTCATATCAGTAATAAAGATTAAGTAGAAGTTAATAGCATCCCAGTCATGCTTGTGGAGGTAATCTCCTTTCTGAAAATTCAAAATTAGATTTGGAGGATCGAAGCAAACAGGGGGTGAGACTTTGGCGTAATATTTTAATCAAATTGTCATGAATGAGTGGATACAATTAAGAATTCTGTCAGTCACAGTGCTGAGCCCCTTTTGTTAGTCAGCTGTTGTGAGGGATGCACTAGGGCATCGTGGGTAGAGATTAAACTTGACCTTTCCCAGGATCTTCATTTTTGACCCTCTGGCTAGGCTTTGCTTGTCAGATGGCTATTTTCTAATTATTTTTTTATTTATCTGTTTTAAAGAGAGAGTAGCAGGGGTTGGGGACAGATAAAGATGTTTTCTCTGTGTTCTTTTTTCTTTTGCTAACTATAGCAGACAAGGCTCAATAATGGCTCCCCGTCAGCTGCAAAGTGCCCATCTAAGCCTCTTTCCTTCATTACTTCTCTGATGTGTACTGTATGTCATTCCTTGGACAAATTTACAGCTGAAGAATCTGTGCCAAAGGCAATACAACTTAATGTGCAGGGAAATGTTTTCTATTCAATAAGTTGTGCTCTAACATTGCTACAGAAGGGTTGCTTTGCTTTTCAAGTCCTTTAGACAAGTTGGGCTTCTTTCTAGAAATTTTAACTGTATTTTTCAGAGGGATTTCTAAGAGTGTTTTGGAACAATCTTCTGTGAGAAATTTTGTTCTGTGCACTGTCCTCTTGAGATTATGACAAATTTAACCCTGAGATTAAAAGTAAGACACTTTTTCAAGTTAAAGACAGTGATACATATTTTAATTGCTGCTCATGTAAAAATGTTCTCAGCATAAAACTTTGTGCACTGAAGCATGACAGAAGTATATTTTATTGTGAGAGTTTTTGTGAATTCATATTCTGTAGGACCAGACTATTAGGTGTTTGCTAGTGGCCTGTTATAACAATTTGTATTATCAAATGCTTTGTGGCTCCAACTGAGATCAGACTCTGCTGCATTCGTCATTTTCTGCATACCACCTGAGACATTTCTCTCTTCTGTGCTTTGGGATCCATGCAAATGTGAATCCTTAGCTATGGAATGATCAACCCCAAAACTTGTCTGAGAAGAGACTATTAAAACAAACAAATAAACAAACAAAAACTCCAACTTCAAATTAATGAAAAATAATGCCTCAATTCACACTGATGAACACTACTGTTGTTGAAAACCTCTGCTGAAAGGTGATTTATAAAAGATAAAACAAGTGACTCAAAAGGCTGAATTTGTGTCTCTTCCCAGTGGCTTTACCAGTGTCCAAGCATTCAAATGATCTTAGTCTGCATCTATTGTTGGAAAAACTGGGGGAAAAGAAAATAAAAATCGTGTTATTTCAACACAATAAATGGTTTCCCAAGGCATGAAAGTACATAAACACAACTACAGGAAATGCAAATATTAGAACCAGGGCTCACCACTCATTTATAAATGACGATGAATCAGTTGCATGCAATAAACCGAGATTAACTTGATGCCTGAAGCATGTTCTATATTAGAGGTTTCCACATGCTCACACATAGGTGGATAGTCCTTTTTCTTTTATTTTCTTCTTTTTTAAAAATATAAAAATAAATTTATTATCTTAAACTGATCCCAGATGATTCTACTTTCTTCTATTTTTCTTTTCCTTCTCTGACATTTTACACATAGGTGCTTGGTAAATAGAAAAGTGCTTTGGATGTTAGGTGACAGTATGTAATCTACATTCTCACTGTTTGTTTTACCTTTTGTTGCAGAAAGAATAGTTGGCAACTTGTGATAGTACACCAGTTCCTTTGCACTCCTCTATACTGTAGGACCTAATTATATTTTAATGCTGCATTTACTCCATTTGCCTGAAGAATTATTTTAAATAATCTGACAGAGCTATTGTGTTGTGACATCACAGTAACTCCCTTTTTGGTTTTTTTTTTTTTGCTTAGTTTTTTTTTTTTTTTTGTTTGTGGCTTTAAAAAAAAATAAATAAGGGAAAAAAACCCTTCTGTGAAATCATCAGCAACAGCACAAGAAATTACATTAACAACATTTAAGCAAAGTGTTGAAAACATACTGAAATAAATGCTAGTGCACTTCAGGGGTTGATAGGAATATGCATCAAAATGCTTGGCATTTAATTTTTTTTTCTTCGGGAATTTAGCCAGTGAAATATAGCTGCCAGTGTCTCAGGCCTGCGTGTGTTCTTCTGCAATATGCTCTCGATCAATCAGATTTGCATAACTAAACTGTCGGCAAACCCGCTCGGCTGCCCAGGTGCAGGGCCATTTGCATATAGAACAGTGAGGAGGTCCCAAGAGTCACTTCAGACTCCAGTGACTGCTGAGCCCGCAGTCCACACCGCACTGGAAATGAAATTGGAATGACAAAAAAATGGTTGTGCTAGTCTGCAAGGGTGAAATATGCACTTGTGTTTCAAAGGTTATGTAGAGATCACAAGACAGCATTCAGGCACGAGAATATGTACAAGCCTACAGGAAAGCAAATGCTGCTGTGTGTATTTTGTTTCCCTTCCCCCAACCTCATTGATACATATTTATTTATATATATGTATATATATATTTATATGCAAAATATTTTTTTTTCCTTTAAATTTGTCAATTTCACATATTCTTTAATCCTTAGGTATGGAAGAAGGCAAGGAGTGTGTGTTTCACGATATAGCACTTTCCAGTTAAATCTCCTGGGGGGCAAAATATAAATAAATAAAACACCTTTGCTTTGAGTTTATTTCTGTCTGGAATGTGCATCTACTTTTTCAACATGTTTGCCTAGTCCTGCTGCCTGGACTATTTATTACTCAATTAGAAGAGCTAAATGGTGAATTATTACCACAAACTATCGATATAGATGGAAATAGAGTAAGAAAAAATGGATTACACTACTGATACTAAAAGCTGTTTATCTGAGGCTTACCACAGGTATGGTTATCCCCATTTTACAAGCAGGAAACTGAAATGCATAGTGCTGAAGTGATTTTCCTGTAGGAAAACAGTGATCCATTGGCATCCTGGAAGAAACAGAATGATTTAATGGCACTATGAAAGATCTGGTACAACCATTAAGAAAGGTGACCTCCTCTTCCCTTACGACATCTTGCTAAGCATTGAAAGCAAAGGATACTCTTCTTATCTCACATGATTAGGCTGTAGTGTAGCTGTTTTCCCAAGGCAATTTTTGGGGTGCTGTATGTGGAGTGAGGGGCTGGAGCCGACTGCACCTCCTCCTCACCGCAGTGTGCATCCCAGACCTGGCAAGGAAGGAATACTGCAGATTTGGCCCCACTGAAATAGTCTGGTTTGGTGGGGGAGGGCAGGAGACAAGGTGTCCCTCCTGGTTTGAATGTCAGTTGTTGTCAAGTTGGCATCCTGAGCTGTTTCCATGACAACAGCTTTTTGTGCTGGGGGACAAGGTCATGCACCTGTGATCTCGATGAAAAGGACAATGAGAGAATGTACATTATTTAAAGCTTTTATCTTCCAGTACATGTTTGAGTGTAACCTTGAAATTGGGTGAATAAAGGGCAAAGTATATTTCTATGCATAGAAGTGAGGTAAACTAAATTGGTTAGGAAGAGGTGCGAGGAAGATTGGGGGCATTTTTACAGCAGGGACACTTCTCAAACTTTTCATGGATGGGTCAGGCTGTCTCATCAACTTTCCATTCTGTATATCTTTGGAGTGAAAGGAGTCCATCATTCTTTTGAGACTGAAAAGATGGGAGAGGAATAGGCAAACAGTTCAGCAACTGTTTTTCAGTTAGTATTTTCCTAAAAGACACTTGAATTAAGTTCGCTATTGTGATTGTGCTTTGGATGCCCACCATAGCTCCTGTTGTTTGAGGCCTTGGTTGAACACTGAATGAGAAAATATTTGTTGACTCAAACAGCTTCCAGTTAGAGTGATTATGCATCACTCTGCACCTTGATTTGTTAAGAACACCTAAATACTTCCAAAGCTTCACTTAAAGCTTAAGTTAGATGGGACCTACTGGAAATAAATATAAATTGTGTTCTAGAAGAAATAAGCTGGTTAGTCCTTACATTTTCCAAAATCAAAAAAAAATTCTGTAAGACAAAAATTAAACCCAGCCAAAGATACTTGTGTCTTTTTTTTTTTTTCAGTTTCTTATTCTGTCATTGTTCTTGGTGTTGTCAGTTTACTAACATCAAAGCAGGACTGGGATGACTATAATTTTCTTTCTTTCAGAAATAGTGGAAAACATTGTTCAAGTATTTTGTCTTATGAGGAAAGAAGTCTATAGGTGGCTCAACATGGATAAAAATGTAACCAGAAAGACATTTCTGTAAAAGAACAGTTAAGTAGTGGAAACAAATGAACTAACCCAAAATGTGAGGAAAAAAAAACCAACAAAACCTCAGCTGACTCACATGCAAACGCAAACTGTATTATTACCTTTCATAAAATATCTTTGTATTTTTGTACATGTGTATGATCTGTATAGGTAAATACACACATGGACATTTTTACTTTAAACACTTACATTCTTTTGGCTGGGAGAGTCATCTGCTGCACTGAGTATTGAAAAAATAATCCACAGACCATCCCAATAAAGCAAGAGGTGCAATGAGAACAATTGAACAAATTTATCTTTGGCTATAAGTCATAAACATCAGTGATTATTTGGATTAGAACTTTCACAGCTCGTATGAATCAAGTATTTAAAATCAGAGCATTCAGAGTGGCTTTCAGATTTCTGCTCTGTTCAGAGATAAAAGGAGCTTCACCAAGGGAGAAGAAATAAAACATCACAAAATGAGAACAATCATTAAGCAAGCAGATAGTCAGGGAAATGGCTACAATTGTTAGAGAAGACCATAAAGTTTAGGTAGTAGAGGCAGAGATGACTGCAGCCCATGTTTATCTTTCCTTCTTTGTGCTCTTGGAAGGCAAGGGATCTTTACCCTGCTATCCCAATGGATAACAAATATTTCCTTCAATTAATTCTCCTGCACTGTCCACCTCCTGCCCAGTATGGAGCTGCTAGAATACGTGGGAGGTCAGGGGCAGGTTTATGAGGCTGACATGAAAAAAATATGCCTATACAGATGCATACAGCATTACATCAATCCCCTGCTGCCAGGGCTTCAAGGTGTGTCCTAGCAGGCAAACCAGCCTCTGCTGCGTTAAAGCAGGACAAGTGAAAATCAGTATCTCCTCAGTGTTTTCACCAGCACAGTGATGATTCTAGGCATTGATAGTCACATATTTAAACCTCTCCTTCTCTCCTTTCTTGACATGCAAGAGGAGACACTCACTGCCTCCCTCCCACCCACCTCAGTGTAGGTCAGCTGCTATGCTTTGTGCCACTGGGTTCAGGGATAGCTGAGCAGGGAAAGCAGCGCGCCGTCACTGTTACTGGAGATGCATGAGGGACAGAGAGATCACTGTCACAGTATATCTGCTATTTTCAATTGAATTAGTAGTCAGAACTTCATTTGTCAACTTAATCATTGCAGGCAGACACTGCAGAGATGGGAAGTGGGGGAAAAAAAAAGGAAAACAAAAAGGGCCCATTGGTGGCTGTGGGCATATTTTATTTTTTTTTTTTTTTTTTTTTTTTTTTTTGGCTCAGTTTATTTCAGTATTTCATATATGCCAAAGTTTAGATTTAATAGAAATGATGAATATATGTAGTCTTGTCATTAAAAGCATTGGTTGCAGAGGAACTGGCTTCCTCAAGTTCTTTCAGTAAAATTGTGATGTAGCCTGCAAAACTAGTCAGCTTCTCCATATCCCCAGTTTCTTCCTATGCTAAGTAAATAAGCATTTATTCTTGTTTCAGCTGAGGGAAACAATAGATTTTGTCATTTGGATGCCGCTAGCTATGGCCAAACTGAATGAAATTTTGCACAAAAGAAGGAAAGAATCCATCTGGTTCATACAAGCCACTAATTGTATTTGCCTACCTTTGGGTAAGCTAAATTTTGAAAGAAAGGAAAAGTGGGAAACATTTAGTCCTTGGCTAGACTCTTCTGTGACCAGGAGTAATGTGGTACATCTTTAACGGGCATAAACAGTGCTTTCCTTACTTGGGTATGTTGAGTTTTCTTTTAAACCTATTTAGGTTCAGCATGTAATAGGAAAACCCCATAAAATGGGTCAAGTTTCTGTTCTCTTACCTCAGTTATCTGCTACTGACAGGCTGTAATCAGAACACAGTGCCTGGAAAAGAAGCTTCTTAGTTAAAATGACAGGTGCCACAGCAGCCAGCAAGCACAGACAGAAGAGGTTGTTGCATGCTTGGGCTTGCAGCAGTAGTGAGCTGTGTGGTGGGTGTTGTGTGTGTACTCAGTGACAACAGTGGTACAAAGGATAGGCCCAGGCCTGAGTCACTGCTGCTCCATTCCTGCTGCTGCCTCAGCCATGGGAGGGGATGAATTATCCACCAGCCTCATTGATGCTTCCCCTCAGCTGCCCTGCCGTGCCCTGTTGAAGAAGTGAAGGAACCTCTGCCCTGCAGGCCTTGTTCCTCATCGTGGTGGTGAGGGACAAGAGGTGCTGGCACTACTAATAAAGTTAAACCTTTCCTCTAGGTGTCTTCAAAGATGTTGAATAACTTGTTCTGGCCTCCTCTCATGGCTGTGACTGGGAGAAAACTCCTGCCGCAGTTTAAAGGTCATCTTCCTTATTCCTGTTTTCTTATAACAATGATACTTTAAACTCCCACAAATTGACTATCATACTTTTCTTTATTATCATACTTTTAAAGGGGATTCATAGAAGTATGCTATTACTTTGAGGAACACTTCAAAGGTAGGTGACAGTTCGTTAGAGGAAGTCAGGGTTTTTTGTGCATGCTGGTTTTGAGCTAGCAGCCTGTGTTCGAGAGCTGCTGGTGGCACAGTGAGAAGGAGAGATGGAGAGTCTTACACCCCTGAGATCCTGCTATTATCTTCTATCACAATGCTATTACATTTCTGGGACATTTTGGCTGTCATGGGCTTGGGTGATTGGGAGTCTGTCTCTGGAGTTGCTCCTTGTTGCGTACATTAGTAGTGAATGGTGGAAGTGGTGGCATCAGTTTGATGCTGAGAAGTCCCAGTAGACTATATATACAGTATATAACCTGAACAGATCACACAGACTCAAAGGCTGGGTGGGTGTCATCCATACTATGGCTGCTACTCTCCCAGACAGCGCATTGTCATCAGCTGCTGAACTCTGGCCTTCAAGGACAAGATTTATCATGTATTTATGTGGCTTTGCTTTGTGAAGACACAATGGTACACATATTAATTCAGGTCTTAAGAAACATGTAAGCTGATGATTTATGTTTGGACTGTTCTTTTTTCCATAAATGTACAGCTTGTGACTTTTTTTTTTTTTTTTTTTGCAAATTAACTTTTATTTTGTGAATAACTGCTGAAAATTAACGTAAAAGTGTGCGCAGCCATTGTCAGAGCCCATTCTTTAAAGGGCGTATGAATGTGCATGTATGGCCTACTATGCAAATGGCTTGGAAGACAAAACTGCCTAGCTTTTACTATGGGGTGACAACTCACTAGTCATGCTTTGCCTCTCCTTTTCCTTCCCTTTGTCCACATCAAATATGGCTTTTCAGCAATGTTTTTTTCACTCTGCATGCTAAGGACAGCACCCAGCCTTGCATGGCCTGAATCATAGTTGCATGCCAAAGTGCTGCTAACATAAATAATATGCAAAATGTTTCATATATATTATAACTCAGTAACATGACCTCTTATGCAGGATTCATGGAGCTTTTAGGTGATATTGTCTTGGTTTCTCAATTTATCATCATTTGTAAAGCTTCTCTAAAGTTTCTTTGTTTTGACTATTTCTGATGTGTCTGAAGTATTTGGTACATGGTATTTAAATACTAAAAGAATGAATTTAAAAGCCAGAATACCAGTCCTGACAATGTCACTCTTGCTCCCTCTCCTTCAGTCAGTCTTCTGGTCTGTTTCATAAGAATTTTCTGCTTTTATGTCTAAAACAAACCTGCTATCAGAGAAAGCTGCTGGTCAGAAGTAATGAAAATGAGCCTTACTCCTACTTTAATAATCTCCCACTATGAATTCGTTGTATCTCAAAGGGGCCCTTTGTTATGAGAGCTTACAGCTTTGAATGAGCAATGAATTTGTATGTCATTGCAACAGCCTGTTGAATTAAGTGGTTATGATCCCCACTTTACTGATGAGCAAACTGAGGGACAGAAAGAAGTGACTTGCCTGGGGCTATGTGGTAGATCAGGATTTGAACATGCCTGTCTTCTGGCTTCAGCCACTTGCAGCATTTTTTTTTTTAATTTCCCTAACATTTTTATTCTTTCAAAAGCCTCTTTTCTTGAAATGTTGTTTAAATTGAGTGCTCTTATTAGAACTGTCTAAGGTCTACTTTTATTTTTATTTCTATATCTTTATATACACTCATATATATACACACACATATACTCTTCCTCTGCGTGTGTATATGTAAAGATCCAAATTCTAAATGTGGGAGCTACAATTGGACTGAGTCCAAGCTGTTGTTTGCACTAACTTTGCTCGTTAGTTAGATGTTGTGTCTCTAGGAAAAGGTGCCTGTTTACTTGGCATGTTCCAATAATCTAATTGGAAAAGTGGAATTACCACTTAAAAGATGTGCAAGAATGATGTGAAGAGATGATCTTTAAGTCATGAAGCTAAAATGAACTGAAGTTATATGCTGGAAAGTGCTGCCGTTGCTGCTGTGGAGAGAAGCTTTATTTGAAATTACAAAATGAAAATTACCGATCAATGCAGCCAGAATAGAATGATTGATATTTCAATTGCACTGCTAGAAAATTTAACATTGCATAAAGAGACACTATTTACCTTATTTTCAATTCCAAGTTTTTGCACATTATAATAACATATATAAGTGCATAAGTGGGCATTTCCAGACAGTGTAGCTGGCAGCAGAGATGAAAAGAGCTGCAATATATATCAAAGTTCAGGCAAAGCTATGCTGCTGTACTATTTGCTTCTAGAAAATGGTGACGAGTTGTCACCCATGGCTGAAGTTGTGCCTTTTTTTTTGTGTGTGTTTTTTTGTGTTTTTTTTTTTTTGTTTGTTTTTTTTTTTCCTCTGGGGGAGGCTGTAGAACATAAGGGTTAGGCAAGAACTGCACTTTTTGTTGTCTCCATGGACTCTGTTGCCTGTGCAATGACAGGGTGAGGAATGAATGCTCCGAGTTCAGGACTTGTTAACAACTTTTCTGTCTGTACAGCAGTTCTTGGGAAGTGTGTAAAAGTTCACAGCGTTGTTCTTCACTGTGAAGAACCTTAATTCATAGAATCATAGGATCACAGAGTCATAGAATAGTCAGGGTTGGAAAGGACCTTAAAGATTATCTAGTTCTAACTCTCCTGCCATGGGCGGGGACACCTCTCACTAGACCATGTTGCCCAAGGCTCTGTCCAGCCTGGCCTTAAACGCTGCCAGGAATGGAGCATTTACCACTTCTTTGGGAAATCTGTTCCAGTGCCTCACCACCCTCACATTAAAGAACTTCTTCCTGACATCTAACCTGAACTTCCCCTGTTTAAGTTTAAACCCATTGCCCTTTGTCCTATCACTACAGGCCCTGAAGAAGAGTCCCTCTCCAGCATCCTTGTAGGCCTTCTCCAGATTGAACATTCCAAAATTTCTCAGCCTGCCTTCATCTGCCCTTATATCTCTGGATATGTTAATACAATCCTCAGAGTTGGACTTCCTGCAACTGATGTTATCTAGTAGTGACATAAGAGAAGAATCTGTGCTCCATGCCTTTTTGATGCATGAAGTACAGAGTTAACATCAAAGAGATGTAGAGCTTTGCTACATTTTGCTTTATGCATGAAATAAGAATGTTTTAGTATTTACACATAGTAAATAAATATGTCACCATTCTAAAGCTTGGGCCAGATCTCCATCCTTGTATTCCAGCTGCTAATTATTTATGATTCCCAGCTATGGTTAAACCACTAAGCACATGCTTGGGAAATGGGAAATACTTATTTGCTTACAAACAATAAGTGCAAAACTGCAAAACTTCAAGAATCTATATAAAAGTAAAAAATTTCTTTTGGCTTTTAGAAAAGCCTTGTTTGAACAGTGTCTACACCTCTGGCTATATTTGACCTGCTGCTACTTTAAGGAAAGAAGCTTCCCATGAGAATGTGTAAAAATGTGATTCTGAAACTGCCTATTCATTTTTTCAACTGCTAAAGGTATTTATACAGACAGGTTAAAACATTTATATAAATGTTCCGATTTTCAGGATTGTTTAGTTCATTGTATTTCTGTGATCAAAAGAAAAGGTCAAGTCCTGCTTCTGGTTACAGGAAAGCAATAGCACAATTCTGTTTTCTGCTACAGACTTCTAACAAATTTACATTGCTGTAGTTTAATATGGAGTTTGGTTTAATACCATTTTGCCCTATTCATTAGCCTTCCCTGAAACTCTCATTTGCCATGACATCATAAGTTGTTGCTATGGATATGATTGCTGTGACACAAACATAGTTAGTGATTAGGACATCAGATATAAAAATGTTTTGTGAAGATGAACTCTTTAGGAGATGCAGTCTCTTTGCATGCAAATGTCCCTAGTACAAAGCAGAGGACGAGGAATGCAAAAAATAGAATAAATAACTAGAATTGCCTCTAAATGAAATGTTTCACCAAGTTTTCCCTGAAGCATCAGCAGCTCTTTAAACATGCTGGTGATGGCCCATCACAAAGCCAGATGTTACCATTTATCAAGTAAAGTAAAGAGCCCCTCCTGCTTCCACAAATATGAACTGAATATGAAATCAAATGGGAAACTGCTGCACTAACATTGGAGAAGAGATAACATAACTTTAAAGCTATCGACACGCTTGAGAGTAAAAGAAGTGTCTTGACAGGAAAGAGTGTCTGTAGCATTACTTGATTCATCTTTCAAAGACAAAATTGCAGTCATATGTATAACCTTAAATCACTTGATGGATATCCTACAGGTTATCATTTCCATCTCCTCTCTCTCTTTCACCTTCTCCTCCCATTCCATATGTGGGTCAAGTGCTTCTTAGGGAAAGGACCTATCGTGAAAGCTCTGAGCTAGCTTCCTAAAACCCAGACTAGCAAAATGGCCATATGTCGTGGTTTAAGCCCCCCACCCACGCAGTTTTCTCACTCATTCACTTCCCTCTCTTTCTTTCCCCAGTCCCGGGGGAATGGGGAGGAGAATCAAAAAAATTCAACTCGCACAGGCTGAGATAAGAACAGTTTAGTAACTAAGGTATAACACAAATCATTACTGCTACCACCAATAATAATAATGACAAGAAAAGTACAAAGAAAGAGAATACAACTGCTCACCAAGCCCGACCCAGCCAGTGCACCCCCCAGCAGCGAACCCCCCAGTACCAAAAACCTGACCATGCCATGCACCCCCAGTCCACCACCACACCCTTCCAGGTCTCTGCTCTCCATGTTCACATCCTGGACATGACGTGCTGTGGTATGGAATAACCTCTTTGGTCAGTTTGTGTCAGGTGCCCTGTCTCTGCTTCCTCCCAGCTTCCCCTCCTCCCTGGCATAGCACGAGACTCAGAAAGTCCTTGGCCAGACAAAACATTGCCAAGCAGTAACTATAAACACTGGTGTTATCAGCGCTGCTCCCAGGCCTAAAATCAAAAACACAGCGCTGCACCAGCTACCAAGAAGGAGAAAAAAAAGACTGCTACTGCTGAACCCATGACACCATATAAGTCACATGGAGAGCAGTTGTAAAGAATTGTTACACTTTCTTGTAAGAGTACTTTCTCTTCCGTGTCAATCTCAAACCTGGTGGAAAAAAAAAGTTGGTTTACATTTAGCTGGATGCAGGAAAGCCAGACCTGGGTGATGTGCCATTGGTTCCTGCGCCCTAGTAATCTCCAGCGCTGATCCTGATGCTTTGCAAAATTACATAAAGCATCCAAATTCTGCTCAACTCCAACACTGGCTTATATGGTCAGTCAACACCAATAGTAACAGTATTTTTTTTCTGATGGTGTTTTACCCAGAAATTTGTCACTTCACTTGGGTGGGGGCCTGGTTATGTAGGATGTAGCAACCATTTTAATAGTGGATTGATGTAACTCACTGGCCTTGGGATTAAGCACAGAATCACTCAAAGACTCCAGATCTTCAAAAAAAAAAAGAGCGCACAAAGCAACAGTAGTCCAGTGTTGTTGTAGCTGTAATAGTTCTCCAAAATACCTCCGAACAGTTTTGGAGGGAGAGGTGCAGGAAAACTGATAAAGTTGGCAAAAATAGATATACTTTGATGAGTTTAAGTGCTTTTACAGGTCTGAGGGTTAAGCAGCAGGCTTCAAAGTACATATCCAGGGGAATTGCTTGCTGAACTTGAGTAGGTTAACTCCAATTAGACAATTCAAAAGAAGAGAAGCTGGGGCATGTGGAACACTAGGAGATACTAGCAAAAGAAAGATGATGAGATCTTTGGCTGAATGGATTTTTTAATTCTTTAATCTATCAATTTTTGAGGAGTTAGTTGGAATGGCATATAAGAAAAATTATCAAAATTCAGAAATCCAGTGTTGCTACCAAGCACATAATTTTTAGCAGTGTATTGGGTTATGGTTTAAGTTTCCAAGCTCTTCTTTCTAGAAGTAATCTGTAGGTTTCCTTCACATATGAAGTCTGAGATCAGGATCTGAAAAGCTGTACTGTGAAAAATGTTATTCCACTGGAAATTACTGGTTTTGTCCTTCATATGTGGTGTTTCAGTGTTCACTCTGGTGCATAGTGATGAAGTGTATTACATCCTGGAATGAATAAAGGATGTTTCTGTTGCACTATATTGACTGCAGTGGCTATGGAGATTATGTTTCCATTTCTGGCTATGTTGTGTGAGCTGTTTTTTTTTGGAATCTGGCCAAATACTCACACGTGGGCTACAGAGGTCATTTTTGTAACTACACTACAGCTAGTGTTTGCTAGGTCAGGTTGTGCTGGTGGATATACTGCAGGCAGAAGGGTGTGAAATCAGTTCCTAGTTTAACCCCACAACACAAAGTATGTTCAGTGTCAGTCTGTGATTCTCCTTAGGCAGGGGCCATTCTGTTCCAGTACTGCCCTAACAGTACTTTCTCTCCAGAAAGAGGTCTGGGGCAAACTCCAACCCATCTGCAGTGGCGCCAAGAGGTCCTGTGTACAATTTCTGCCTCTCACAGCTTCCTCTCACTTTGGTGCCTGTTGTACAATTTGAGCCCAATATGTTTCAGGAGGGTGGTTGTGGAAGTGGGGGAGGGGGCTGCTAAATTATGGTTGCTGTGGGAACCATAACTTTAAATTTCTTGACATCTGTCCAATGACAATCTCAACATTAACGTTGCATTAACATAGTTTTTTTGCATTTAATTAAAAAAGATGATGGCCTGGAATCTGTTAAGGAATTTAAAGCCAACATTTAAGCTGTTTGCTGGGAGCAGATATGTCAGAGCCTCTGCTCTGGAAATGCTCATGTGTGCTCACTAAACAGTCTGACAATGTAGAAAAGCCAGAGAAGCAAGAAGTGAAGTAAAAATGTTTGTAAAACCATTTTCTGCTTGTCTTCTTCTGGTGGCTTTGCCCATAGAATGATGGAATCAGCCAGGTTGGAAAAGAGAATGAAACTGCTCTGACTGAGTTTAACATAAATTTGAATTTAAAGAATTGTTTCCAGTTCCCCAAACGCCATCCCTGGTGCTGGCCGCTGACTCACTCATGTTTGCAGGCTGAGTTTTCTCCAGCCTACGCTGTTGTCCTGCAGGTTCTTAAGAGATGATGGTAGAAGCTCTTTGAATGTATCAAGATAGAGGCACAAGACAGTAGTAAATGCCTGACTGCAGTATTCATCCTGATTTCTGGAATCTCAAATATGTGTTTTGGTTTCCCCAGATAATATTCCAGTGCACTCACTAATTGGTTTTGATTTTAAGGAGTATGTACAAAAATGCTTACCACTGATGGATGTTTCACCTCAGAAGGTTTGGAGGCACTGAGCGCTAGAACTCTCTTTTGTAACCTCATGTTATTTCAATAAGTTCAGCTATCAGACAAATAGACATATGGACTATGCTAAAGTTAGGTGCTGTAGATAGGAGAAAGATGTTCATATGGCACCAGTGTTATTTAGCCTTCTCGCATAACAGAATACCATACTGTTAAAAATTGTCTATTTTTATGTAATTCTTCCACTTATATTGAGATAAAAAAATTATTAGTCTAAGGTTGGCTCACATCATCAGAGCTTCTAAATGTTGGCAACTTCCCTACAGTCTGTTACAGGCAATAACTGCCAGGGAAGTTGCTTGAACACAAGCAAAAAATAGGTCTTCCTGCTGAGCCACCAGCCCAGCAATGCAAGGAAGAATTTAATACCATGGCCTTAAGAAAGTTTCCGTGTTCTTCACAGGCAGTCATGCCTTCAGGAAGGTGATGGAGGGAGAATATAAAATCTCAGAGTTACTGTAAGCCTTGAAAAAGTTGTGAAAGAAGACTTGGCAGTTAGTAGCTTTATGTAAAAAAATTTTGCATATAAATTGCATATGCATATGACATTTTAGCTCCAACCTTACATGTGTTTTGGAGGTTGGATGCAATCTTGTCCCTGCCTGTCTTGTTTGCTTTTGCTATAGCTGCATCAATATTAACCCTGTTGTTTTTTCCCCCGGCTTTTTTTCTTAATTTCCCCCTCTTCCTCTTTTCATTTAAAAACTAGTTGGTTTCTTTTATCATGGAAAAAAAAAAAAAACAAACAAAAACAAACAACCCCCAAAAAACCCAACAAAACCAACCCGCTAAAAAATAGGCTTTTTTTTTTTCTTTTTTTTCATTTTTTTAATGAGCTATTATTTTTAAAGCATGCGTATTTCATTTTTGTCTTTTGGAGTAGACTCTCCAATATTCTTCTGGTGACAAGAAATGGCTAGAGAGCTGATAAAATGAAGAGATATACCTTTACTGGAGGTCCTTTCTCTTCTTTAAAGAGAAAGTAATATTCTTTAACTATTATTGCTATCCCTTCTGTCTCTCCATCTCCCTCCCAACAATGGAATCACCAGAGAAACACTGGCTTTGCCTTACCAAGTTGCTGCAGGCTGTATGAAAGAAATACCACTATTCTGAGCTTAGAGTTGGATGGACTGTTTAAAATGACTGTTTGTAAATTAGCTCTTTTTTTTGTTTGCAAATCATTAGTGAACAGCCTAGCTCGTCTCTCTCTATTTTTGTCTCTTTATTAATATCCTTCTGGTGATCATATTTTATTCTTTGTAAACTGTTCTGAAAAACAGAATCAGGTTTTGGCTCATCACTGTAAGCCCTGTTTTTAAGATGCAGTGACATGGGGAAGCTGCCCCTTGTTGTCTGTATGACTGAAATGGTTGTGGCCAGGGGCATCTGAACAACTTGTAGTTCATCCTAATCAGTGAAGAAATTTTCACACTTGGCCCAAGTAGAAATCATAGTTTCCACCAATATTACTTGATGAAATAAGCAAACCCCCTTTTCCTTTAGTTCTAGCGACAGTGATTCATTTCACTTTGACTTACCTTATTACTGCAGTGGGAGAATCAAAGCATGCTAGGGTATGGTAATACATCACCTACCTCTGCAGTGGAAGGGAGCTTTTATGTCAGAAGTAGTCTACCAAGTAATTTGCAGAGCTGCATCTTATTGCTAAAGTACTTTCCCTTTATCGAATATTTTTTGATTCTTTGAAATTATGTTTGGATTTCAGTTGTGGGTTTCTTTTCCCCTACTAAAATTTTTCACACTACTGATTTGTTGCAACTGTTTTAATGAACTGAAATTTTGAGAGTGTTGAATAGCTAGGGATTATCTTTAAAGCTTCATATTTATTAACACACACACACACACACACACACACACACACACACACACACACAAGTATCCCTGAATGTTTTTAAATAAAAAAGCTGTTTTCTCATAATCATTTTCACTAATTTCCTGAGATGGACATATGATTTAGTTAATACCTTGAACCTGTGGTCCAAAATAAATGAAATTGACAATTCAGTGGTTTGTTAGCAGAACATTTAATTTGATTCCTAAGCATATAAAAGTTGCAGTTGAATGGGAGAATGTAGCTGAACATGAGTTGTAATGATGCATCAATAGGTATGACATCCCTTCTCAAATCATTTATAAACAGCAGAAGAATTTTAAGAACTGAATTACTATCTGAACTTCAAAAGAGACCATGTATTTCTATTAATATAAAGAACAATTGAGGGCTGTTAGCCGTTATTTGAATTTGAAATTCATCAGAAAGGTGGTGGAGGAGGAATATATCTGCACTCTAATGTGGATAAAGGATCTTCTATGTGAGGTAAAATTAATTCTGAAATAAGAGAAGTTTAAATAAACTCTGAAGCATATATGCAACTTTCTCTTCAGAGTGCCTTTCTTCTAGACTCAGCTGAAACTCAGTTTCTCTCCAACCAGATCCTAAATTCCGTAAGATGAAAATATCTATTTCGATGAAGTAGGTCCATTCCTGATTATGAATTTTCTGAATGCTCAGAGGTTTGTTCTCTAATTATCTGCAGGATCAGCCTGGGATTGGGGAACAGCTTCCATTAAAGAATGGAGGTTCAAGCGAATGGGTAGATGGGACTTGTTTTAGAAGGAGGGGAAAAACAACCAAACCAAACAAAATTCAAATCCATTTTATTTCATTCATTTAGGTATCTCCCAGATAAGCAGTTTGGATGCAGAATGAGATGAGAGTTTTGTGTAGTGAAATCACAGTCACTAGACTGTAGAAGAAAGCCATCAACATTTATTTAATGTCTGACGCAGGACATGTATCAAGCCAAATCTTTTATTTCGCAGAATGGAAGTTGCATGTGAAAGGGAAAAGAAATAAAGAAAGAAGCTTAAAGAAATAAGAAGAGGAAGATGATGGTGGGAGAAAGGCAGTACTAAAACTGCAGTCTTAGCCCTCTAAACCTTTTTGCTTCTCTGATTGATACTTTTCAATTATACCTTCCCATTTCACTGACATTTGAAATGCTTTTTTTTTTTTCCTAGCGATAACTTCAAATGCTTAAGTTCCAACAGCACCAGTAACCCTGTTTAGCTGTAGTAGTAAATTGGTTCCTTGTACAACATAATGGCAGTGACAGCCTTTTGCTAGGGAAATGAGTTCTCCAATGGGACATGCCTATGATAAGATGTCCGGTTTTGAAATTGTATTTCTCTGTATCAGAATTAAATCTGGACTTTATATTTCTTTCTGCCACTGCTCTGTAGCTGGTCCCTATATAGTACGACCAAAGACTGACAAGTAATGCTTACACAGGAACCCTTTCACTTAAATTGGATTTGTCCTTTTATGTTTCCTCCGATTATTAGCTATTAAAATCTCTCAAACCCTTTTTAAACAGCGATAGGGTTTGGCAAACCTGAAACTCACTGACTCGGAGAGGGGAAAAAAGAGAATTCTAATATTAAGAGCAGTAATTTCCTTCTGTAGGTAAAATTAATTCTCATTTAATAAAATGCAGTATTGATTCCCTGTGTTACAAGGTAAGATATGCGGAGTATCTTCATTGTGTTGAGAAAGGTCAGGATTTGAATGTATTATATTGGCACAGCTAAAGGCCTTTTAAAAAGGATACCAAAGAAAACACAAATCAGTGCCACTCCTGGGTACCTTTAGAAAATCCAAACCTGCTTTCTTCTGGCTGTCGTATTGTGTTTCTTAGAGCCTTTAATGGTTAAAACAAAAGTAGTGTGCCTCCTGTTCTGTTTGATTTGCATTGGTGCCTGACAGTACCATAAGTGTGTGCATTTTGTTAGTGTATTATTACTATATGCTGTAATGGAACAGCACAATGGAGGTCACTAGGAAATCATCAGTATATGTAATTTCATTTTAACCTTAGGTTTACATTATCACTTAAATAACAAAATAATAATCAGTCTGTGGGAAAGGGAAGGTTTTTTTTTTTTCATTTCTTGCAGTAAAAATTAACTCAATGTGACCCTATATTGGTCTTCTCACTACTGTACCGATGCCATTTTATTTTTCTTGAAAGAAATGTTCCTGGGAAATTTAGCAAAGAAACTGCTTATAACTTTAACGATCTTCAGAAATAAAAAAGTAGTTTACATTTCAGCAATAGCCTCTGACACATTTCTGATTTCATTTAAACATGGGAAGTATTTGTAGTAGAAACTAGAGACCAGAATGCTTTCTGAACAAGAGGGATCTTGAAATATACTTTCTTGAAAAGGCTACTGGACTGGTACATATACAGACTATAGCATTTATGCATGATTTGAGGAGGCTGCAAATTTTTTCTTTCACTTGGCATCAGGGATCTCTAGCAGTGGACAAGATGATTTTTTTTCCTCTATGGTAGTGATTCCATTGCACCCACTAAATGATTAAAAGTTATCAAATGTTTTAATTTAATATGTAATGAGGATTTGGCCCTTTAATTGTTAATATTTTTACTTTTTAATACATTGAACAAACTCTAACTTTTACAGCCCTTTTCTGTGTTTTCTAGATGTCATTGATAATCAGAAATGGTGAATACAGAAGGGCAAGTTAAATCCTGTCATTGAAACAGCAAACAGCTTTAGTCAAATGTATTGGCACAGAATTAAAAATGCATCAAGCATGTATTTGTCTTCTCAATGGGAAGCCCTTATTAATAGTTTGAAGAGTAGAAAGCTTAGCCTTACACAACAAGCACTGTAGTAGGATTTTTTTTTTAATATATTTTAATGTGTGAAATTGCAGGATGCCAAGGTTGCCATTAGAGCTCCTCTCTCATTCCAGTAATTTTCCCACTTAGATTCATTCTTTCCTTTCACAAAAAAGCACTTCACAGTGGTCGCAGCAGAAATGCAGTGATACCGAGTAGAGTGCAGTAGTCTTGCAAGGTTAATTACTACACCACTGTCAAAATATTGGACATAACTATGAGGACATGAGTCGGCTCAGTTCTCTGAGAATTCTCTCCCTTTTTCTTTTTCTTTTGTGTGCAGGGCTTTTCTAAGGAAGTGCATGTGCTTTATTCAGAATTTTAGTAGAAATGTGGTGTTACAGAAAACTTCTTTTAGAGAAACCCACTTTTTTCATTCTGACTCCAGTGCAACACGGTAGCACAAACCTGTAAAAAGAAAAAAGTGTTCTCAGTAGACCTGTGGACATGACTCCTACCTCAGGAGACCCTCTGAAAATAAATCAGGTAAATTGTTTGTCTTCAAAGCTTTATTTCGGCTTCTGACTAGAAATTTTAAAGCGTTTGTCCTCAACACAGTCATCCATCCCTGTTCAGCCAAGATGTGTGGCAGGTTTGGGGAACTTGAAAAATGGTTTCTTTGTATTTGGGAGTAAACCATATCTAATTAAATTTTCAAATGAAATTAAGGGAAACCACCAAATCTATGTGTGGCCTGGTAGATATCACGGTCTATGTTTACTAGCTGTGGGCTGTCAGCTTTGAGTCCCCTGAAGCCCTTACTGGAAAACTATAAAACAGAGCAAAAGCAATTTTGCTTCCTCATTCACAAATTTGATCAAACTGTGGTAATGAAGAGTGTGTATGAATCTCTCTTTGGGTTACAATTTCTAGCCAGTGCTTAAGAATGTTTCTTCTACAGATGATGACAGAATAGCCAATGGGAAAATCTGACCAGATTGGCTTTGGACCACAGTCTCCTATTCTGATCCAGCCCAATGATGCCTCCCAGGTAGATTAAATAACAGTCTTGCTAGCAGATCAAGATTAGGCCACTACTATATTTCACCCAGACCTTGCTGTGTTGTCATTTATGTTTCTGACAGCCAGCTGCTGTCATTTGACCATATTATTGTGGTCCTTTTGCTGATGCTTCCTGGACAAGTGCGCTCCTTTCTCTAGCTGTCAAGTGCAACCCAGCCCACTACCACCACTTGACATAACTGGCTTGGAAGTTTTCCCACGAAAGGCTCAGTCCAAGGAATGGAGTTCCTGCATTACCATCCTCCACCATACCTCTCTGCTTCAGGCATTGCATATTTATCAGGCAATACCAAAGTTTTGTATGGGCCATCAGGTCTTCAAAGGTTCCTTTTTGTGTTTGCTGAAAAGGAAAGATGATCTGACCCACTAAGGTGTGTCCAGAGTTTATTTTGAACACCTCATGCAGTTGGAATGAGAAATGGGCTGAATAAATAGAAATGAAGCTGAGGAGAAAACTGAAAGATTAAATGTGCAAAGCGTCTTGTTCTTTCCTCTGCTTTCATATGACACACATTTTATTATTTACTCTTCTCAAATTATTTTTTAAATGTGCTTATTACATTATACTGTAATCAAAGAACAAATTACTTCAATTTAACAGTGCAAATAAAATTAACAAGCTGACCTTGTCTGCTAATCATCTCAACCAAATTTGCAATCGGCCATTAAAAACAAAGCAAAAAACCCAACCAACAGCCCTAAACCTTCTATCCATCATAACTCATGATCTTATAAAAAACTAACACATCTTTTATCCCACTTGGAGGCCTGAGGCCCTTCAGACAAGTGGAGCTGTGCGCAATCTTTTCACTGGTGATTCTCATTTGGCAGACAACTGACCTTTAAGTCTGGGGACTCTCACCTTGTGCCCTTTAGCAGAATTAGCAGTTAGAAAAGTGAGAAGAAGGGTGGCTTTTTGAATAGTCAGTCTTTAAAGGCCTTGGTGAGTTAAAATCAACACCTTAAATTATACCCCCAGTGAGCATGGCATCCCATTTTTCCTGGTGAGCATATTTATTGCACATTTTTTCTGACCAAGAGAGCCTGTGGGTGGTGGCATGCTGTATTAAATTAAACTTGTCTCTGGCATGTAATTTTTAAAATTCTTCAGAGTTTTGCTGCCCTCCTAAATAAGCATTATCACCTTCCTAGTATTAATGGAGAAACTGAGGCATGGAAACTAAGCAATGTGCTAGTGTCGAAGGTGTCATGGTTTAAGCTCAGTCAGGCAGTAACTCAGAATCACACAGCCATTCCCTCCCTCCCCTCCCTTCTTCCCCGCTCCTGGAGGGATGGGGAGGAGAATCTAAAGAATGTCAACCCATGGGCTGAGATAAGAACAGTCCAATAACTAAGGTATAACACAAACCACTGCTGCTACCACCAATAATAATAATGATAAGGGAAATAACAAGGGAAGAGAATACAACCGCTCACCACTCGCCTACTGATACCCAGCCTGACCAAGCAGTGATCTAGCCCTTCCGGGTAACTGCCCCCAGTTTGTATACTGGGCATGACATGCTGTGGTATGGAATACCTCTTTGGCTAGCTTGAGTCAGGTGTCCTATCTCTGCTTCCTCCTGGCTTCCCCTCCTCCCTGACAGAGCATGAGACTCAGAAAGTCCTTGGTCAGACTAAACATTACTGAGCAGCAACTGAAAACATCATTGTTATCAGTGCTGTTCCCAGGCTGAAAGTCAAAAGCACAGCACTGCATCAGCTACTACGAAGAAGAAAAATGACTGCTACTGCTGAACCCAGGACAGAGGGTCTGATTTCAAACCTATCTTACCTGTCTTAATTGGCAGCTTAGTTTTTAAATAACTGTCTTTTGAGTCTCTTCCAGTTGTATACATATGGCATCTTTTTAGTGGAAGCTTATTGTCAACAGGCCTTTTTCCCTGCAAAAAAATCAATACAATTTGAATTTTTCTACCCAGACTGAATCCTCGGTAAATTGTTGTGGATAGTTACTGATATTTTATATCTGTAAGATTTTATTTTTCTTTTTTAAATAGCATTAAGGTAAACAGAAATCTTATTGTGTTCATTTTATAGGATAACACTTATCCAGACAAAAGAACACATAAGCACACAGCTTACCTATAGGAAAGATGCAGCAAATCACTTCCAATAACACAAAATAAGAAGAACAAAACCTTTCCGTTGCTGAGCAGAATGGGAAGATTGCTTTCTTGCCACAAATTTTGATTGAATTGAGTCTGTGCATTTGGAACTGATTCACTGATACAACAAGAAACATCATTTAACTATTCCTTACACTTTCATGACCACAGAAAACACAGTAAAGGCAGAGAGAGCCTTAAATGAGAGCTATGAGTCTTGCCTTACCTCACTGAATCTGGTGAGGGAAAGGAAGGAAAGAATATCTATCTTTAGACATTCTTCCTGCTTGCTTCTAGATTGGCTGCAAAATATAATGAAGGCTTTCTCTTATTTCACTTTGAAGGCAGATGGATCAGCCATTTCTAGAAGCACAGGAGAATGGAAAGTTGAGGAACACTGCTGAATTTATGAAGTCTCCGCTCATCCAAAATACCACAAATACTTCCAGTGATCTTGGAGGCTTCCAACCTTTGGCATCAGAATCTTTCGAGAAAGCACTGCAAGATGCAGTTGCAATGATCCTGAACCTGGGTCTCACCTTCTTTAAGCCTTTGAATGGAAATCCAAATCAGACCCCAGCCTGAGTTGGATAAAGTTTCAGATCACTTTATTTTCATATATTGTGTCAGCATGGTAAAATAGGCAAGATAAAAAATTTACATGAGCTGCAATTCCGTACTGAGGATGGTAATAATAAGTTTCAGAAAGTAGAATGAAGGGAAAGATAATGAATTCCAGCAGATTAATGAATGGCTAACGTGGGTTTCTTAGGACAAAGAATAGTTCCAGGGAGCCATGATCCCAGAACTGACTTGAATGTTGTGAACAGTGATGCTCAGTGACAAACAATTATGAACACCAACATTTCACTTTCAAAAGCATGGATGTTTTACCTATTATAAAGTATGACTGATTTAGGGTCGTCATGTCATACACCAGGGCTACAATGGGGAAAATTGGAATTAATTATTGCTGAATGGGATGCCAAATTATAATAGTAATCCAGAGGACGATGTTTTGAAATGTTTGGTTTCTTTTCCTTCTTTTCTCTCTCTTTTTTTTTCCTCCTCCCCCCCCCCCTTTTTTTTTTTATTTTTTATTTTTTTAGCCTTCACTCTTTTCTGGTTCCCTGTGGTGTGTTCAGTTCCTAGGGTGGCCTGAGGAGAGAGCAGTGATGCTGTGCTTTGTAGTCTATTACAGCACAGCTGTTCATCAATTAGAATGAAGAAAATGATCCTGCTGTTTTAGAATAGCATGATGTGCCTTCTATGTTATCAGGCAAAATGCAAACTGGATACATGAAACCCACACAGTGAGGCTGTCAGTGTTAGGGGGAACCTCTGACTCAAGAAAGTTCTCCTTTATTTTTCTCCTTTTCTCTGCTAGTTTAAAACTATAATTACAAACTTGAGCACCCACTCTACCTTATGACATGAAGGAGCATTCACAGTTGCCCTGCAGGAGCCAGTAGAGCTATTAGTGAATAAAAGTTCAAGAGTAAAGCTAAGAAATCTGAACCAATGCTATGCTAATGCAAAGTGTTAGTTTGTACACTGCTTTTTTTTTCATTTTTTTTTTTCCCCTTCTTTTTCCATCAGGCCATCTTTTCTTGTAATAGCAGAGAATGTGTGCTGAAAAGCAGATAGTTAGTGCCACTTTGCCACCATATGCCTTTATATTTGGAAATTTGCATAAACAGCAAAACATTAAAACAGGATTTATAACCCCCCTCAAAACCAGAAAATATATGCAGAAGTTTCAAAGGAAACTATGGGAGTTAAGTTAAAAAAAACCCAACCCTAAATCCCATTAGTTGGAAGAGGTGTATTTTATTTATATTCATAACATGTATCTATTATGCAGACTGTGTAGTGTACAGAATATTGCTTTTATGGCGGTTAAGTAGCCTTGCTCATGGGAATGTTCTGGATTTCTGTTGTAATTCTTAACATGTTGAGCAGACACTCAGAGCAGCTACTGCATTAAAAACCTGAGAGGTAGGGAGAGAGATGGACCATAGTTAAAGCAGAATGAATCCTTTTTGCTCTTCCACAAACACATTGGCATGTGCTCTGGTCACAGTTGCATTTGATCATTCACGGAAGCAAAAAAACCTCATACTTTGAGATCCAGTAAATCAACTGGGATCTAAAGGCCTTAAGGAGGTTAAAGATTTCTCCTTAATGTTGTGGTTTTCCACTCTGATACATGCTTCTGCAGAGCAGACAACGACCCAAGAATTATTACAAAGAGGCTGCTTCATTCCTGAAGGAGTGGTGCAGCATGTCTGAGTCAAAGCACTGTTGAGCAGCTTTCTCCAAAGCTCCCACTGAGAGCAGCGGGTCTTGACAAGGGAGTGCTCTGGGCTGTGAGTGGCAGTAACCACTGAGGTCCTACGCAGCACTATGGTTGCTCCTGCCTTTCTTATTTCCTCCTTTTCCTCCATGCTGCAATAGTTATCAGCAGGCCTAGCTCTCCTCTCCAGTCTGCACCATTCCCTTCGTGTCCAGATACTCACTGCAGTTAGTGAGAACGGCATGGACAAATTAATTAGGGAGAATGGCCACCTCTGCTTGTCAAAAGTGGTACACTGCAGCAGGGTATGCTTCATTCAGTGGATTTTGATGTATGTGGGTTTAAGACTCTTACCTCTAGCCCCTGCCTTTAGATGCTGTAAGTGAAAGCAGCCTTCTGCCTGTGGAGAGTGTAAATGGAGGAAAGTGATTCCAGCCAAAGGGCAAGTTTCACTATTTCTGAATTTTACCTCTAAGCAAAGTGGAAGATTTTACTGTTTATACCTAAAAGAATTTTATTTAGTGGTCTTAACCATTGTTCTGCCTTGACAGTAACCTGAAAAGTATTTGAAGATGGGCTTGTGGTGATCTCCAGTCTTTTAAGGGGAAAGTCTCAGAACAGCACTTCCATCAGAGGATATCCACTTGCCCAAATGCAGATGCAGGGAGGTGCTTCTGGCCACAGTTTCCCCTCTTTGGGCATTGTAAATTGCTTTGCAAACCCTTGCCATTTTACACTCTTTAGCTTGTGTCAAAGTAGCTGAATTTTTCTTTTTCTTCCACGTCAGGTTCACATTTGGACTTTCCATTTTGTTGCTCTTCTCAGTTGTGTAATTAAACCTGTGTAGTGCATTTATGTCTTTTGTTGTCCCCTTTTCTTTCCAAAACTCTAGCTGTTGCATCTTTCGCAAACATTTGTCTTAATTTTCCCTCTAGTAAGAGAACACGGTTCTTAAAAGCAAGGACACTGGAACAGAGATTCTGCTTTATTCATTTACTTTGGCAATTATAATGTAGTAAGTTATTAATTATTCATAATGCCTTATGTACTACTAACTATTGCTGTATAGCTGCTAAGTGTAAGGAAGTTGTAATATGAGACAGTAAGTGATATGAGATCTTACTACAGCATTGCTTCTGCTCAGTCTTGGATGAGAAGTGGTTGAAAGGCAGTCATTTTTGGTACAAATTAGAAAGCATTAGATTAATAATGGTCATTGGTAATGATAACAATTGGAACTGAAAGGTTAATCCATGCTAAGTATTGTTTTATTCTTTCATTATTTTTTTTTTTATATATGCCTGTTTGTTTTTGCATCTGTGAAAAGAATCCCAGATCCTCAGATGCGTTTATCTGGACACATCTGCAATTATTTTTAGGTGCAATAATTAGCTTGCAAACTGTTTTTTAAAAGGTACTTGAAAAGATGTGCACTTCATATATCCAAGTTTTGTGTAATCTATAAATATTCTCAATACTATAGCTATATCTTTGGTTTCATCCATCCAAATCTCCCATGCCCTCACACAGGACAAATGGTGCTCAGCTGGGCACCCTATGCAAATACAGCTCTTAATTTCCAGCCCATGCTCGATATTGAGACAATAAAAGCCAGTGAAGTATTTTGCAACCGCCTCTCAGCATAATTTGGGCCTGGCTATATATGCTGTAGTTTTATTTATCCTCCCTTCTGAGATACCTCTTGTGCCACTAACAGTAGTGAGTAAATATGTGCTTGATAAAAAGGAATTGAAATGACTGCAATGTACTTGAAGAATAAGTTGAGTAAGTTGCACTAATTGTGACATGTAGCGTAAGGTATTTGGTATTCATTTCATTCACCTTCAGCATCTACAGCATTTGTTTTTCTTTTTGGTACATCTATGCTACTCCTTTTATAGTAATGAGAAAAAATTTGGGGAAATATTTGACCCAACTTGTCAGCTCAGGGCTAAAAGAACTGAGTCCTTTGAGGTACTCACTGCTTTCTGTTTGCCACCAGCAAAATTCAGGGTGATTGGTGCAAAATAGAACATTAAACTCCAGGGATACCTTTTGTAGCCACTCAGCACTGCCCAGATAAACGTCATCAATATGGTGCCTAAATCCATCCAATAACATGGAGGCAACAAAAATTTGTTGTAGTTTGAACAGTTGTTTGCGAAGTGAGGGCAAAGATGCTCAGTAATTCATATTCAAAACTGACCTAACTACTGAACACTGTCAGTTTGGCAAATGAATGAACCTTTTTGCACAGGGAGAGCAAAAGTTATGGTAACTGTTTAAATCTTAGGTAACTATTCAGAGCAGTACCCAGTGGTATAGACTTGCTTTGGTGTTTTGAAAGCTGCCCTTCTACCTTACTGTTTTCAAAGCAGTTGACCTGAAAATGTGGAATGTCGTTTCAGAGTTGGAAAGCTTTTAGATGCTCCAAATCAGACTTTAGACCACCTAAGAGGTGTGGGGAGTTTTTGGTTTGGATTTGTTTTTTGATTGTTGGGTTTTGGTTTGTTTTTTTGGTTTGGATTTTTTTTTTTTTTTTGACATTATGTCATGCCTAATCAAGTGTTGTCTTGTGTTTCTCTAGGATTTTAATCATGGATAGCAGAGGTGCAAAACCATGGCCTTTGTTTACAGTTGTGGCAGTTATTTGAAGTCATTATGTATTTCCTAGGCTATCCCCAATGGCAGAAGAGGCAAATAGTGTATGAGGTAGTTTATGAGTCAAGATGAGGCACTCGTACACATCTTGTGTTAAGGTAGCTGCAGCTTTTAAGTGCAGTCGTACTTAGTAGCTGAGCTGCTTCACTGTAATAACACTTTTGCATAGGTCATCATTGTGTTTAAATTGTGCCCCAACTCAGAATGTCTGGAAAGCAGAAACCTTCTTTTCAAGGATCTAACAAAAAAAAGTCTGCATTGAATCAGTTTCCCTATATGCACTGCAAATATGGGACAGCACTGAGTGTATTTTATAAGGGAAGCAATATTGGTTACTTAATTTCAGTTGCCACTGTGACTATACGCATCACTGATGCATGGAAACTCTACTTCTGGCCTATTCTCTGTGAAACTGTCTAGCAGTTTGAGTTTAGGATCATACTGATGAAAACACACTTTATTCCTGGTAATGTTTTTCCAGAAGGTTTTTCCTAGGTTTTTTATTTGTTCTTTTAAATTCTCAAGGTCTGACTCTTCTCCTCAAAGAATTGTGATGTGGAGAGGATAGAATATTGATCAACAGAAATAACTGCAGAAAGTTACCCCACTTCTCTTTTTGTTTTGTTTTTCTTTTCTCAGGGAGGAGCTATGTGCAGAAAGTCTGCTTACCTTCAAGCCACTGCCTCAATACGTAAAAGAAATGAGTATGTTTTTCTCTAGACTCTCACTGTGTTTGTTTTACTAAAGTTTATGAAGAAGGGACAGGCTTAATTCACAAGTGAAATTAATTTGATACCCCTTCACTAATTCTAACTCACTGTCTGTCAAAGTTGCAATATAGCAACAGTTCAGCATGACTGGCATTAACTGCTCAGAAAAAGCCCTGGGTTGGAATAGCACATTGATTGAACTTTGGCAGTAAGACACATATCTGAGCAGGATGTGAGAAGAGGGACAATCCTGACCCTTATACATGCCACTGCTCCAGTTGTTTTTCTGAGTAAAAATTTTTTCCTAGTTAAAAACCCCAAAGTTTTATAAAAGTAAAATAAAATCTATTCCAGAAGGAAGTTTAGGCATGTTTGGACTTTATGTAAGTTGTTTATTAAATACTCAAAATTATACTGGACAAATTAAGCCTGTCAAGGAAACGTAGGTTACTGAAAACTTGTAAGCTATAGCTTACAAACAAATCCAGAATTCTTCAGTTTAAAGGCAGGTTAAAAAAGTAGAGCAAACCTTGAGAGATCTGTGGGCAGAGGTCTCTGAAACCAAGAATGCCTTTTTTGTAAACATTGATGATTGGAACCCAGCATTTAGAAATGCAAAAGACTGCAGTATTGCAAGCGTAAATGAAGCTCTGTTAAAGCCACTGTTGAAACGCCTTTTTTCACAGGTAAAACAAACACTTGAAGTACTTAAGTTTCATTGATTAAAGTTGAGCTTATGCTCAAGCACCTGACCACAAGCTCTTTAAATTCAAGGGGAATTTAACCAGTCAGAGAGACAGAAAAATGGCTCCATATTTTCATGAATGTAACACATACCTCAGACAATTGGCATTCTCTTAAATGTCCTCAGGCCTGACAATAAATTCTTAGATAACCTACACATACTTGGAGACTGTGAGGATGGGACATTGTGAGAAGACCTGCGGATCTGTGTTGAACTTCCCCTTGCAACATCCATGTACTTCTGCTATTGTGGAATCAGTTTCCTTAACAGATAAAACTGTGGTTTAGATTTTTAAAGATATGGTACATTAATTAAACAAAGTTAGGGGAGAAATAAAAGGTGGATGATGTGTGTAAATTTGGAGAAATTCATTATTTATTTGTGACCATGAGAGAGCTTAGCTATGTTTTTCACCTCAGCATGGAAGAATTTTATTGAAAGCCCAGTGTAACAGAGATAAAGAACTCGCACCACAGATACTTTTTGAAATGGAAATAAAACATGCAGTGTTTGTAGCATGGCAATGTTAAAAAGAAACATGTAAGATTAAACAAACAAGTCAAAGTATGTTTTTTCAGTGAATGGATATATACATATATACTTAATTTAATGCAGCAGGTTTGGCTGGTCTGTGTCTCCTCCCCTCCTCCCCCTTTTTTTTTAAAAGCATATAAATTCCAACCATGTTTTGTGTGAAGGGTCTCAGTGCATACTGACATTGTGAGTGTCAGCTCCAGATCACTTTAATCAGAGAGTGGATATGCATGATAAAACGGATAAGGGACTTTAATCAAAAAATCCGCTGGTCTGGAAACGTGACGCACTCCGCCAAACACACTTCATCCCACTTTTCTTGTGCCTCTGCCAAGATTTTTATTTCATGAATATGCATTGGACATGATATTACATTAAAATGTGACATTGTTGTGTAGTGGTAGGGATTTAGAATTAGAATAAATAAATAAATATACTTCTGTAAAGTTTTTGTAATTGAACATTAGTATCATGTTGTGATTTTGCATATATTTATTCACCTAACCCACCCTGTTCATTTCTCCAAAATTTATTTTTTAAATCAATACTGAATTATCCCTTTCTTCTTAATAAGAAAAACAATAGTAGCAGATAAATCCTTTATTTAACTTTTACCTGTAAGCGTAACGTATAGGGTTCTCAAGAAGGAATAATATTTTTGCATACAAAACCATGTCTGTGGCTCTGTGGCTGGGGGCATTTTTGCTTCTGCAGCCAGGAATAATTCTATAGCACAGAGCCCACTCCAAAGTCCATTATTCTGTATGCAAAGGCTGCTCTGAATTTCACAGGATTTGGATCATATACCAAATAAATTGAGAAATCCTTTGTTTCCCCCTAATTTTGCTATGTTACATTGTTTCCCAGAAATTGGTGAGGATTATAAAACTGATATATGGAAATTTGCACCATTAAGCCTGTGCTAGTCTCAATTTTAGATTTGTATAATTTCATGTACTTGGGCCAATCAGCTTTTAGTCACAACATGTAAGCATTTCTACATCTGTCTCTTTGTAAACCCCCACACCATGATCTCTGAGAACTGATCTCTTACACCATATACCATGAAACACACATCCTAGCATGTGGTGAAGCATTCATCAGGTTAAAGATGACTGTGTTTGCTGCCTTACAGTTTCTCTGCCACAAATACATAGAGGACAGCACTTGAGGAAAACAAATTTGTCTAAAGGCAACGGTTTGCATCTGAATGAAAAGATACCGGCAGGATCTAAGTGGGTACAAAACTGTTGCCTCCAGTGAAGCTCTGCAGAACTGCACAAAGGATTTGCCCTTAAGTAGGCAAATATATGTTACAGCCAAAATACCACTGGGTGGCTTTGTGGCATATGAATCACAGAACAGAATTTCTGTTCCTTCTTTCCCCTCACTTAGATGAGATTGACACTGTCTTCCTTTTCCTTGTGATTTGAAATCTGTAAATGAAAGTGTTGAACAGAGGTTTTTTTTAAGCTGGGGATAAGAATGGGCATTCTTTATTTACTAGCCAAGGGCTCTTGTATATCAGTTGTTCAGTGAGGACCTCTTCTTGTAATGGATGCTTTCTGAGAGTAATTTTAATTAAATCCAAAGAAACAAAAATCATAATTACTTAACTAATGATCTGAAGCACCAATATTTCATTACTTGTGTTATTCAAATGTGAGTCTGCATAAAGCTTGCTTCCTTTGTGTAGAATCCAGCGGTTTTTTTTTAAGTAATAACCTCACCGAAAGCATGGTCTTACCTAGCCCTTAGCTGTGCTCCAAACTTTTGAAAGAGAGACAAGAATAGTAACTCGTGGCTGAGCTGTCACTGACAAGGGAAAACGCCATTGAAGATAAAAATGCAGAGCTCTTCATACTACTTCTACAGTAAAGTTATGGTCATTTCAAATAGAATTTCCTTTATGAGGCTCAATTTCTTCAAAATTTATATCTGCTACATATATCTTCTGCTGCTGAAAGCTATAAAAGCTTGACATTCAGTCCCAGATGCTAATCAGAAAAGGAAATCTGAAAAAGTTAAGATGTTTTCAGCAATTTCACAGGCACTTAACATTAGGTTTTAGTCCCACCTCAGAACGATTTGAGCCAGAATTCTCTGAGCTGGCCTGTGAATACCAGTGAGTTCAACATTGTCCCTTTCTGCAACGTTCATTCAACAGCATTGTGAGGATCAAGAAGGATGGCAGTAGTCCCTGCCTGTTTGCCTGCTTTTTGTCAATTTGGGGTAACAAGTGTTTTGTGGAACCAGCTGGCCTCAAATGTAGTCCTAGTGCTTTTGCTCTGTTGATTTTGCAAAATTGCCATGGGCAGTATAAGTTCTTCCCCAGGACATTGCTGCAGTACTCATGTTGTTCCCATCCCTGGCAAAAGAGCTTCTATGCACCAGCAGGACCTACTGCCCTTCATACCTTCTTTAGAGCTGGACAGCCAAACTCATTTCCAAAGATGTGTATGCCTTCATCCTACCCTTCTGGATGCAGATGGCTCCATTTAAATGAAAAGTTCTCCATACTGTTCTTACAGCCTCAGAGAGGATACTGAGACCTACTGTTAATACTTTTCCTCTCATAATTGATCAGCAGTTGGATCTTGTTGCTTTTAGTGTCTGTCCTTTTCTTTTTAAATTGATGCCTTTCTGAAAAAAAACCTTTTTATACAATTGTTATCTTTGTATATCTTTGTATGGTTGTAATAATTGACAGAGAAACTTTTGTTCAAGGCACAAACGAGGCTCAGTTCAGCTCCTGTGATTTCTGAACTTACACCAACACAGTTCTGCATAGGAAATTCTGTTTCAAAGTCCAGTTCAAACTCTTTTCAATACTTTTATCCAGGTCCTAGGATCAACTGCACCCTCAGATACTAAAACATCATGGTAACAAGAAGTTAAACCATATACCTCCCCTAGACTGCACACTTCATGTATATACCATGTGTTATAGTATAACCACGCAGCTAGGGATGTGGATGGAATCCTAGCACAGCTGAGCAGGAGGTGCACACTTCAGTGTAGATTTCAAAAGGAAAATCACAGTAATGTCAACAGTCAAACTGTGAAAAAATTAGAAACATCTATTAGGAAGGACAATGACTTCAATGGAACATTTATGGTCTGGAATTCCTGTAGATTATGGACACGTACACAGAGAAGAGCTTTTAGCAGCTGATAGAGATATCTGCAAAGACAGACGTCAGGATTGCCTAATGTAGAATGAAACATCCCCAAAGGAAATTACCATTTCAAAAACTATTATTTAATATTAAAGATAATTGTAACACAGGGGCATGACTCATATCTTTGTGTTACAATTACCTTAATGTTAAATTATAGTTTTCTGAATGGTAATGATGGAAAGTTAAACCTGACACTGTCCTTAACCCTTGCTACTGTGCCTGAGAATTAATATGACTGAGAGATGTCTATGCAGTCTGTCATTTACTCATGTCACCCCTTAGTCATGACAGAGTGTAGAAGGTAGACTTACAATAGCAGCTTTTACAATTAATTGGAGAATGCTCACACTGTGGTCTGTTATACTGGATAACTGACCTTTACAATCATCAGAGTAGAGAGCTGATTCAATGTGTTGATAATGGACAGTTTAGCATGTTAGACCGTGACAGACTTACGAAGATTCACAGCCTTAACTTCTTGCATTTCACGCTATCTTCCTAATATTCTTCCTTCAGATTTTTTTTTTCAGAATGCAGTTGCTTCACATTTCTAGCTGGTACCAAAAATGTGTACACAGAAAAGCACAAGCGCATTTTATGCCCTGATCATGTTTAAAACCTTTTAGCATTAGGTTTTCTGTTCTGTAGAGCATGCCTGCATAGTTCCCAACATGGAAACAGGGCCTTAGTTTAGAAGCAGCCTTGGCATCACTTCAACATGACTTTTATGTTCCTGCTTACCTGTATGTTGTGTTGCTACTGATATTGCATGCATCGCTCCGTTTCCTGCAGTCCTGTACATAGTCCACGAATAGAATTAACCAGTTAACAGTAAGGTAGAGTGTATGACCTAAGAAAACTAATAATAAAGTTATTATATGCTTAGTCAGAATGAATAATTTTGCATTTGCTTATGTCATGTTGGGTTGTTTTAATGGTTGCATCATATCATGTTCCATCGTGTCACAACCCATGATAGATAGCATATGACATAGCAGAACCACTGCATAGAGTTTATGTAAAAAAAGAGAACATTCAAAATTAAATATATATACTATTTTCTTATCTATTTCTAGCTGTGATTTCAGCTAGAGAGCTCTCATTGTGAATCCATGTTAGTAATTAGCAGGCTAGGATATCTGCAAAAAGCAGATAATTCTGAGATACCAGCACACAGTGTATGAAAACAGGTATCTCATGATGAACTCAGCTTTAAGAATTGGAAGCATATTTGAAACTAGTCTGAATCAGTAAATAGAATGAAATATACCGCCCTGCCCTGTGATGGACACTGTTGGTAGGGTATAATACTACTGTTTTAATTTTTCCGTTGGAAATAAATATGGGAAGAGGGCATTTGTCTTCCCCATTTGAAAAATCAGAGTAGAGCATATAGTTTTACCTATAATCATGTAGTCTGGTCTCTAACATAAAACAAACCATTCCACAGGGTAGAAGAACATCAAGATGTCCAAGTTTCAGTTAAAATCTACTAGAGAGGGGAAGATTCTTGTGACTACAGCTAGCTTTTACAATTAGTGAAAGGAAAACAGGGCAGTAACAAGATATTATTCCCTTTGCTGTCAATACTAGCAGATGTAGGTGAAAACAGAAAAGAATGTCTGTTTCTCCATTGGACTTTCAGTGAGATACTTTTAACTCAAAAATCATACAGTGCAAGAGATCCATAAGACAAATTTTGGTGTGTCAATTCACAGTGTTGTGCCAGGTCCCCCTGAGTGCACTGGTGCCGAGGAAGAACTAATTTTGTGTAGCAGGCAAACTCTGTCAGTCCAAAGCTAGTGTTTTCCAGGAGATTCAGTGGCCCTTTCTCCTGAAAAAACCCTGTTCCATATCAATAAAAAACCTTGCCTTGTTTATAAAGCTGCCTCATTAGTAAGGCTTGGCTTGGTCACACATGGACCCATGGAACAGATAATGAAGTGTCTCCATTCTGTGCTTGCACAGCAGCCAGAGCAGTGATGAGATATATAGCAATGGCTCAGGTCAAAGCTTCGTATTTTTAAAAATATACTGAGATGGTAGGGAACTGTTTACATGGCAGTGATCCAAGCTCTAAAACCACCATAAATACATACTTGCATGGCAGATTAACATGATTAGCTCTTGAGATCTTGCACAATTTTTGGCCAAGGTCTTCCATAGCCTGAAGTATACTGCAGAGAAATGGTATTTCCACCACCACAGACTGGGCTTATCCTTCAGACCAACAAAAGAAGCTCTAGCTGTTCCAGGTCAAGGCAGACTCAAGCATGGGCAGCCTCACTGGGATCCCTGGTAATTTACTGGCAGCCAGAGGGACAGGGAAACTAAGCAGAAAGCCTTTGAGTACCTAATTTTAGCAGACCATAATGTGCCCACAGAAATGTTTCTAGGGACTTTGAAGTGGAATGTTTGTGGCATTCATAGGCATACTAACACACAACGACTAGATGCAAAGATCCCACAGCTTCACCAGTGATGCACCTAGATCAAGCTGCTTTTGTGCTAAATGTTAATATGGCTGTACTACTGTACAGGAGCTGTGTTAATTTAACGTGTGACCCAATGGCTCTGCACAGAAATGAATTAAGTCACAAGTGAAAATTTGGTTTGCTTTGCTTTGTATAGACACTGAATCTGAATGTTATTACCTGTTAAAGAATCCAGCTGTATCTTTAACATCTTTATTATATACTGTACAAAATGAGAGGAAGGAGAAATATGAATATGAGTAAGGAGAAATATTCCTTATTTATTCTTTCCTCAGCCCTTCAGTAGCTTCGGGGACTTAGAGTAAAACTGATGATATATGTATTAGGCACCTGTCCTGGGTTCAGCAGTAGCAGTCATTTTTTCTCCTTCTTAGTAGCTGATGCAGTGCTGTGTTTTTGACTTTCAGCCTGGGAACAGCGCTGGTAACACTGATGTTTTCAGTTGCTGCTCAGTAATGTTTAGTCTGACCAAAGACTTTCTGAATCTCATGTTCTGCCAGGGAGGAGGGGAAGCCAGGAGGAAGCAGAGACAGGACGCCTGACCCAAACTGACCAAAGAGGTATTCCATAACACAGCATGTCATGCCCAGTATACAAACTGGGGGCAGTTACCCGGAAGGGCTAGATCACTGCTTAGTCAGGCTGGGTATCAGTAGGCAGGGTGGTGAGCAGGTTGTATTCTCTTCCCTTGTTAATTCCCTTATCATTATTATTATTGGTGGTAGCAGCAGTGGTTTGTGTTATTCCTTAGTTACTGGCCTGTTCTTATCTCAACCCATGGGTTGACATTCTTTAGATTCTCCTCCCCATCCCTCTAGGAGTGAGGGAGAGGAAAAAGGGGGTGTGAGAGAGAGGCTGCGTGGCTGACTGAGCTTAAACCATGACAGCACCCCAGAAAGATGCATTTCTGAGCTGGAGGCAGAAGTCAGGTTTCCTCAGTGTATTGGGTCAGCAGTTACTGTATCTGCACATCAGCAGGGATAATCGCACCAGACCAGCAATCAGGATCTGCTTACCTTTGAGCATGTAGCAGACTAATTGACTTAACTGAGATTACATACAGGCTTAAAGTTAGTCATCTTCTTTGCTGGATTTTTCATTAATCCCATGGCCTGTGATTTATGGAAGCTTTATAGCAAACTTAAAGGCCACTGAACTGATCTTCCCTGAAAGGCCTCTCCTAGAGGAAGGAGGAGAGAAACAGTTTTGTTTGGCTTGGTTTTGTTTTGTTTTTTAAATAAAAGCTCCTGAGGGGCTGGAGTGATTGACAGGGGAACAACTGACCTGTGCTTTTAACTGGCTCTGACTAATCCCATCCTGAGCCTTTCCCATCTAGTTCCGAGTATCCACTAGCAAGTCCCTGGTTGCTTCCTGTATTTTACTTGGTATGTGACTTAAGACACATTTTAGTCAATTGAATTATTATGAGTGTATTACTGTGGATGCTGTCTATTCAGAAACTGAAATGTACGCTGTTGTGTTTTGATACCAGTTAACATCTTGAAAGAGGAGTAGCTCACTGTCAGTATAAGGTTTGTGATTTTATTGCTGAAGTATTATTTCAAATGAATAGCGAAAAAATAGGGTAGGGAAACACACTAAAAAAAAGAAAGCACTGACTTCTTAGAGACTATTGTGAAACTGAAAATTTTTACTGTTATTTAGGATTAAAAGCAGTTTTAGGGATGCCACCTGCTCAAGTCCAATGCCAATTTTTGTGGCATAATCATCACGTCTTATTTATAGAGAAGAAACAGCTCCCATGTTACGTATTTCTGAGGATTTTGTTACACAAAGCTAATTTTCTCTGACTTCTTGCATTATCATCTCATGTTACATTCATGGCCCAGAAAATGTCCTGCATTTCACTTTGAAAAAAAAGAAAGAAAAAAATGAAGGAAACAAGTACATCAAAGTTTCTGTCGTTGTGGAAGTTGTGACATTTCTCATAGAGGGAACATAAACAAAAGCTGTATTATATTATTCTAAGCCTATTATTTTATATTACCAATCTAAATTTTTCCTGACATGTCTGCAGTACACCAACGTTATATAAAAGCAATGCAATTTTTGGGATCCACAGAAATATAAGAGAATTGAATGCTGAGATCCCAAAAACTTCAGCTCATCTGTTGGGCCACAGGACCTCATATGAGGTGGAGATTGTGGCTCACTCATATTAAAAAAAACTGTTTAATTTACTTCAGCAATATGAAGTGTGTTGCTCCTGATTATGAAGATAATATTTTGTTCTGAAAAACAAGTCTAAAAGCTTTGGTTCCTCATCCTTTACCTGGAAGCTGAAATAGTGCAATTGGCCCAAGCATTCACCCTTATCTAACTCTGCTAA
The DNA here is from genome assembly GCA_017639245.1 of Myiopsitta monachus. Classification (NCBI taxonomy): domain Eukaryota; kingdom Metazoa; phylum Chordata; class Aves; order Psittaciformes; family Psittacidae; genus Myiopsitta; species Myiopsitta monachus. Next base: position 43,478,712 of record CM029924.1, read on the forward strand.
TTCACTTGTCACAACTTTCAGGATCAATATTTCTTCCTTTACAGAACTTTTCCCATGAGGAGAAAAATCTCCAGAAATCTCTATGGCTTGAAAATCAAACAAATCTTGGTGCATCTCTACTGTTTCCTTCAGATAAGGCCTGTGGCAATATAAATGGAGCAAGTAACACACCTTCTGCCCTGTAGAAATTGTGCTGTTTCTTCTTAGGTCCACAGCATTCAGGAAATTACAAATCATCATTTGATGTCTTAGAGCAGGGAAAACTTACTCGTAGTCAGTTCATTTTGGAGACTGCTTTAAAACAAAACATGTTCATTCCTTTTTCCTTTCCTTATTTTCTCCTTTTCCCTTTCCTGCTTTCCACAGTAATACAGCTCACCAGTTCACCCAGTTCTAGAGAGTTTTGCAGATAATTTACTCTTAATTGTGAAGGTATAATTAGAGCAATTGCTTGGAGGATGCTTGAAATGCTAGATGTGCTTTTTATCGTTTGTTTGTTTCAATAGAGGAAAGAGGTGGCATGTGGTTTTCCTATTTATTTGGTGGATGGGATAGAAAACCCAGCATGCAAGAGATTGTGGATAACTTCTCAATTGATTCTACATAGAGAATGATACTGAACGAGCTGCATATTTTCAGATTTATAGCACTGCCTTGCAAGATTATGTGAAGAATTAAAATATATAGAACAGCGTGTTAAGAAGTCAGTAGTTGTACTTAGGAGTCCCATTTTTTTTAGCCAGACTCACAGCAAATATCTCAGTGACAGTGTTCTGCTTTATCTGTTATCTAGCAATGTTCTTTTGCTGGTATTCACATTTATTCAAGTGACTCCTGTTGATACCCAAGCAACTGGGGAAATGCCAAAGCACATCCTGGTATGTGTGCAGTCTGATATTTCATTTGTATTATTCAGTACAGAGCTTTACTAAAAAAAAATAAAAAATAAAAAAATCTAATAATTATCAGTTAACTGCAAATTAAGAGTTTCTGCATATTTTAGAATAATCCTTAAAGTGGCAATTTGGGAAACCATCCAGATAGATTCAAGTCAGTAAGACTGTGATGCAGATTCCATACAATTCTAGGTTTAAGTCAATCAGTCTAAGTTTTCCCATTTTTAGTTAAATAATAACAACCACCACCCAGTGGCAACATCCAGCATCATTTGTACGTTGGGTCAATGAGACAGACTATGTGACATTTTCCCCTCATGTGTTCTTGTCCTCTTTTCTGCACATCTCATGGTATGTTCCCTGGGTACCAGTACCAGCCAGTGAGCAGGTCTGGATGATGAAGGTTTCAGTTCACTGCAATTTCAACATTATAAATACTGGTGTAATTTAAAAACAGCTGTGGGTAACCTCTCTGCTGAGAAATATCGTTTGCGTTTTGTATTTAGTCATTTGTAACAGCACCAGTGCAAAGCCAGCATGGAGGTGCCATTTGGCTTTGCTTGTTCACTCCTTGCAGTTCATGGATGTGCAACTATCTCATAGGGAATGTTGAACATTTCACCAAAGCAGAGAAGGTCTGATTGAATGAAGGCTTTAGAGTGTTTTTTTTGTTTACATTTGAGATGATGTTTGGGGCTATATACATGGTAAAGTACCCAGCCATCAACCCTAGTGCCACTCTGTCACTTCCTGACATGCTTTTTTGAGTGTCATTTTATTAACGTATAGAGACATACAAAAGCATGACCCTTAACATGATGCTATCTGTGAGTCTCTAATCTAGCAGCATCACACAGAGCAGGGCTTTTCTGGGATACTGCAGGGAGCCTGCAATCTGCTCCACAACTCCAACAAGGGCAGCCACATTAATGGTGAAGCTGTGGAAGATCGGAGGGAAAGATGGGGTGCTGGGGTGTGTGCTGGGGGTCTTGAGCCACTCATTGTCTTTGCCTGCTTATTCCTGCCCACCCATGTGACATGAAGAGAGGATGCATAAATGCCTGCAGTGCTGGCAACTAGCACAACATATATCTCTTGTCTGGCATGAGTGAGCAGAAAGATTCACCATAAAGCCGAATGAGGCTGCATAATATTTGATGCCTGTCACGATGAACATTTAAAAGATGTTTAAGTTATAGCACCACTCCAGGCAGCAAACAATATGGAAACATTAGTGACCATCACTCTCAGGAGGGGTTGGTGGAAGAAAAGATTTGTCCTTCTGCATTATTACAGAAAGCTTCTCCTCTTAGCTAGCTTTCTCATTTATAACTGGGGTTGGAAAGTGCAAACCAAAATGAAACCTGCATTAAAAGAATTTTGTGGGCTGTACAAATCATAAGGGTAACTGCTTCACAAAATACTGTCAACTGAGGCATATATTTAAAAGGTTAGATAAAATATCTCTGAACCATTTTTTCTAGTTCTTTTCTTTTTATAGTCAACTGCAAAACAACAATAGATAAAAAGGTTGTATATAATGCATGTATATTTTGTTGTGGTTTTTTTTTTTCACCTTTCCCAAAGGAGTCTCTGTGCTTCCCACACTAATTGTAGGTTTTTCTGAAAATGCAGCATGAATCATTTATAAATAAAGAGACTTTAAAATCCCTAAAAGACTCCCTGAGGTATTCAGTATTTCAGCATAAAATAACTGTTAAATGGAGTTATTCTGAATTAGCTTTTACTGGAAAGTGGTGAAAATAAAGTTTTCTTTTCACTGTGAATGTGCAATAATTCTTTTACACAGCTACCCACGGTAATTGACAAGCGATTTTCATAATTCAGGTTTTAGCAAAGAAATCATCTGAAGTGGCTAACATTAAATGAACAGAGCTGCTATTAAAACATAGCTTTCAAGAAAAACTGCATGAGATGTCAGAACTAGGGGCTCTGTGTTGAGACCTTAAAACATAATTCTGGTTATGAAATAAAAACACAGACATTCAAGCCCCACAACAAATTCATACGTACACCCTCTTCACGCATGCATACACACACTTACGCACACTTGAAAATAATAACGAAGGATTTCTTATCTTTTTCTTAAAATCCTGTGATTATTTTAGTACACAGATAACCCTAGAAAGACACAGCACTCAGAAAAGGTAACTGATTTGCGTGACTCCTTTGGACTTCGTAACCTTGACTGTCCATACCCACTGCACAATCAGAGGTCACATTTGATCTCTCTGTGTAAAATTATGCAGAGGAAGCTTCCTCAACACTTTGAAGTTGATTGACAAATTGGTCTGTCACTCAAATGCTCCTTCAACTTATCGTGAACAGTAAAGAAAATTATCTGTTCTGTGCATATGTGAGAAAAAGCCTGTTCATTAACCTCTAGTCTGCTGAAGCTGTGGAACATACAATGCTTCAAGGAATAAGCACTATATATGAAAAGTATGTAAAGGATACAGGTGTATATATATATGTATTTATGTCTATATTTGGGTGTGTGTAACATATATAAAAATGCATGTCCGTAGTGGAGCAGAGTGTATGATATGTATATATTTCATATGTGCATGTCGATATTACACTAGTTTCTACAGTGAGCTTTAGGCATTCTTTTTCATGAGTTTTGTACATGCACTTAGCTACAGTTAGGTAATGCTTTCTGCAAGTATCTGGTATAGCATGCTTCGTAATCTAAGATGCCTGTGACTATTATCCTTCAGGTAGTCTGCCTACACTGTAGCTCTCAGATGCTAGGTTATTTACAAACATAGCTGTATCACAAGATGCAAGGATTTAAGACCAACTGACAGTTAAGGTAGGGCCTAATTCACTTCAAGTGTTAAGCAGAGGCAACTAGGATAGATTTAGTGGAGCTATGCCTGTTTATCTCAGCAGCAAATTTAGTTTTGCATACCATGGAATCATCTGGCATCCAGTTGCTTCAGCCTGGGGAAATTTTTGCAAATCATGTATATGTATGGGTCTCTTTTGTACCCTTTGCTAACTACTAGTCAGTGTACTTTTATTTATCAGTCTGATCTAGGTGAGAAAAATTAATTTCCCTGGGCATTTGTCTCTAAATGCTCTATGTGTAGCTGAAATGAGGCTCAACTGTGATATCTACGTAAAAATTTGAAGCTACAAAATTATGACACTTTGTTTCTACCTAAGCCAGGCACACTGGTATCAGAGAGCAGTCCTGAAGCAAGCTCTCCTAGTTCAGACTTTGGCGCTGTCCTCATCATAGCCCTGACTTGCCAGCTTCTGACCTACCTCTGCCCTTTAGGCAACCATGGTGGTCAGTTCTGGAGAAAATGTGTCTCTGCTCTCTTGACAGGATCAGATTGATTTTGGGTAAGGTATTTGTTTCAAATCTAGATTGTTAAGTGACATAGAATTATTAAAAAAAAAAAAAAAAGTGCAATTGGTCTTGACATCATTTTTTTCCAATACAAAACTTTTTGCTTTTACAATTTGAATTTTTTTCTTTGCCAGTGGCTGAGTGTCTTGAAGTCTTTCAAACACTGAGCTTTCTATAAAATCCAAATAATTCCCTGTAAATCAAAGTACTTGGCATGCTTGCTGCAAAGCCTGAAGCTTTTTTTTTCTTTTTTTTTTTTTTAAGGTAATCTCTAGAAAGTAGTTTGTACTCATGTTTTCACAGTGATTAAATATGCAAAGTAATTTTCATGATTATCACCCCGTTCTGAACCAAATCAGATGCGGCTATGCTTCTCTTTGTACAAAGCCAGTTATTGGATCAGATTCCAAAACAAATCCCCTGAATTTGGCGGATCATCATTTTAAAAGGGGGCTTGTTAAGGTAATGATTAAATTAAACCACCCCTTTAAGAATATTTAGATCTGGTCCGCCAAGCGGAACGGTCTAATGGTTTTTAAATTAGAAGCTGCGAATGCTACTGAATTTCTTTTGTGGGTCAAGTGGGTATTAACAAATGCTAAGTCTGTTCTCTCTTTTGTCATCACCTTGAAATCTGCAAAGAAGAGCGAAGAGCGAGAAAGACACAAGGAGAGAAGCAGTGTTAGTATTTAACGTCAGTGCTTTTTAACCAAGGACAGCCTCAGATTTATAAGGTTGGATAGGAGAAGGTAGGAGGTGATGTTGCTAGTAATCTCTTCATACCTCGGTCTTGAGAGAGAGACTGGAGCTCAAATCTTCAAGGAAGTGGAGAACCCAAGTGCATTCAATTCTGGCAGTCTTAAGCTATTGCAAAGTGTGTAATAGTCAGCTAACCACAGAAGCATGGATAACAACCCATACCTGTGGCTTCCAGATTTCTTAACACTGTCAGTTTTAAATGTGCCTTTTAGTGTCATATGCTGCTGGGAGTTTGTGGCTAGGAGACAGTGTTTGCTTGTGTGGAGAGGACAGCTGGGTTCTTTCCAATACAAAAGACTTCGGTCCATCTTTTGGATACCCTAGGCAAACTGTGTTTGTCACTGGTGTTTTTCATCCCAGAGTACTACCTAACACCAGAGTTCTGTGAATATTGGATTTATGGGGCATAACAATCTCCCTGGTGGGAAGAAATCCACATTAAAATATAAACGTGTCAAATCAGGTCAAGTCACAGCTAACAAAATACCAATGCTGCTGTTCTGTGCTTAGTGCCTGTTTCTTTAAAGTCATACATAAGTTTCTGAAAATGGCACCCCTTAGCCCAAGTTTTTTTTTATAATGGGATGGTTTAAAAGAAAAATGTTGGGGGGGTTGGTAGGGGCAGAGGTAAAAGTTGAGCTGCTCTGAGGAAAGTGGGTGAGAAATAGCTTTCTTTTTATTCCAACAAAATCCTTGTGACTATTTTATTTACTAATAGACTTCTAAGCAAAATGGGTAGTAGTGAAAACCAGGCTTGGGCTACAGAAACAGCTGTAAGTGGCAGGCGAGGTGTACTTCCACTGGTGAAAAAGTCAGTTTTCAGTTGACTGAATTATGACCCTTAAGAAATTGCATGCTTTGGACATGTGGTTTGGTGCAGTTTGTGTGGGGCTTTTTGCTAAGCTTGTAAAATGCACACTCGAGGAAAGCCATGGTTTGTCCATGTGTATATATGTGTTGAGGAAGGGAGAGAGGGTAGGCTAACTGCTGTGAAACTAATGATTTTCTGACCTGATTAGTTGGTTAGGGAAGCTGGCTTGCTATGCTGAGTCCTGGGTTTATTCTTTGCAAAGCAAGTACACAAAGTGACCAGGTAAAGACAGATTGGTGTGACATAGGATTTACAGAAAGAAATACCATTCTGATGAATCCAGCATGCTGGCTTCATTTTGTTACCTACACCCATCTTACGAATCTGCAAAAGGTCCAGTGAGGTGCTGATAAGTTTTGGACAATGAAAATAGAATTAGGGGAATGTTACTCATTAACACCTGAGAATGTATTAAATCATAATTCACACTTGTTAAACTCTGCATCTTGCTCATAGGCATGGTGTTGCATTTTCTGGTTCACAGTGCTGGTTTTAAAAACCAGTTTACATTCTTGGAAGCTGTGGACAGTTCTATATAACCTTCCATATACTGTGCAGTAGTCTGCAGTAAAGCAAACCAAATGTTTTAATGCATGTTACAGGGAAGATGATGCTGAAAATCTAGGAAGCAATTATGATATGTTCTACTGGTTAATTCTCCTCATCTGGAAAGCTCTTGTCAATCAAGGCCAGATTTCTCTTGCACAAAAATAGTAACGGGTTCCAAGTGAAAAGCACTGGAAATTAACAGTGCACAAAACTGAAAAACTAAAGTCCGTAGTCTGATGGGAAGAAAGAGAATGTTATGATAGATATACATGAAATAGGGTTATATATACACTAGGATCTCCTCTTTACCATTTTAAATACTAGAAGAACCATTAAAGTTCATCAGATTCTATTCTGCATATGAGATCTTATAATACGTAATAAGCCTTTGTTTCACATTGCTGCATGCAAATATTTTGGTCAAGAAACCATTACACTGCAAATACTACATGGAAATATAAATTGTCAATAATATGAAGTTTCACATACTTTTTTTTTTTGGAAGCTCAAAACGTTCTTCTCAGTAAAATGCTTTCTACTATACTTCAAAATTGGACTCAGAAAGAATACTCCTCATAATACTCAAAGTATTATATATATACTTTTTATATATATATGCTATATAGTATACATAAGTATATAAAATAATCAAAGGTTGCAACGGGTTAGACTCAAACCATCAGACCGTGAAGTCTAACCTAACAACATAGTGACCAGGTTACAATGAAATTCCTTCACAAGGAGGCCCAATTCATAATTAATGAAAGATCACAGCATTAAGATCACAGCATTTTTTTGTTCTTTCCTTGAAAGCAGAAGCCATTGATGATTTTATGGTCTGTTTGGACTGCTTCCTTATTCCCAACTATATTTTCCCTAAAATGAAAGTTTCATCAAAATTATCTCCCGAAGTGTTTGGTGAATGAAACTCTGAAGCAGTTCTGCTTTGTACAAGACCATTATAAGTTCAGTTAGTTTGAAGAAGAATCGGCAGTCAAGTTCATTTTCAGATAACAACTTTTCCAAGGTCCATGCCCACCTTGATTCCCTCTGGTTTTTAACTTGCAGTTTATTATAGGGGCTATCTATGAACAATCACTAAGCCTGGATCCTCATTCCTGCCTTCACCCAAGCAAAGGTGCGATTGAGTCTTGAATTTTGGTTGGGGCTGACAGTTTAAAATTAACTGATCAGTAGGTCCCTATTTTCTAAAGGCAGAGAAGACTATTTCTTTACCATGTCTTGCAAGCTCCCTTCGAAAAGGGCTGCATGTTCTGTCAGGCAGAGCAGTGTGTTTTCATCAGCACTTCAGAAGCGCATGCAAGTATTGCCTCTGTTTCTAGCCAAAGAAAATGAGAGTGAATAAAGCATATTGGCCTATAATATCTTCATCTTCTTTCCAGTGTTCTGGCCCTAAGCCTGAGAACCACCGTTTCTAGAAGCAGACACTGTAAAGTGAAGCTCTGCCTCTGAATGCCTGTCAGAGCCTGTTGTTTTGGCTATGTTGCTGTTGCTTCATGGAAGTATCCAAGGGGCAACACCTGTTCCCAGAACGGCCGGCATGAAATCTGTGGCCACAATTACTTGCAGACTGAGATCACTAGCATAAAGATGGAAACCAGGTTAAGAGTCTGTTTTAAATTCACCTACACTATATCTTAAGCAGGTTTTCATAACAGAATAAAAAAAAAAAGCTTTATAGCACAAAGAAATGAAATGTATATAACCCCGTGTAAGGGTTTCTTTTTGTGTTTTTTTTTGGTTTTTTTCACTTTCTTTTTTTTTTTTTATCTGTTTGGAACATTTGTTTGAGGTTTGAATGTGAATATTTTTAGGCCACCAATATCTCACCTGGCATCTAACTTTCTCTGCTGAGCTCTGAGGTCAAAACTCTGCTTTTGGGTTATCTGCAGAGGGGAATCTTGACTGCATACTGTGCGCTTGATCCCTGCATAAACAAGCCATTGATGTCAGTATGAATTTCATGTGCAGATTAGAGCTGTGTAAGCTCTTCATAACAAAATCTGAGGTTATCCAAAAGCCTCTAGTAGTTTGGGGTTTGAATGGTGAAATAAACTTGAAAGAGTTTTAAGTAGAATTTTTCTGACTAACAAACTTTTCAAAGAAAAACCTGAAATTGTTCCTCTAGATGAGAGGATTGTTATTATTTTAAATGTTCAATACCATGATTTTGCCCCCCTGGTTTCATCTGGTCTGATGACAGGCATGTGGATTAAATAAAAAATTAGTCAGAAGCAATGCCTATACCTTTGAATTTCACCAGCAAACCTTTAGATACACAAAAGACAGAATCTGGATGTCTTGGATCCAAATTTTGAGCCCCAGGAAACTGGAGCATTAGAAGAAGAAGGAATGACATGGACCAAATAATCAATTTGTGTCATAGATTGCAAGTATCCTTCACCCTCAACATAGCTGGCTGGAGTCACATATTTTTGTTTCGTGGTCACCCCCTCCTCAGAGCAATATAAAGCACAGGATTATAAGTCGCAAACTGGCCTAAGAACTGAGACTGGTAGGAGCTGCAGTGCTGAGTCAGTCATAAACCTAAAGGTACAAATCTGGTGTGATGGATGAGAAAGAAGCTTTTCCCCTAAATATTTGCAAATTCGGATCTGTCTTTGTACAACATTTTTAGTGACCCTTAAGATGTTTAATTTTGCTTAAAGTGACAGATTCCTGATACCTGTGGGTGAATTCTCTGAACAGGGAGGGCAGGACTACACTCCTCTATGAACTCCTACCAGGAGAGCTGCTCTTCCCTATCACTAAAATACAATTATAGGGTCACCTAGGCTGGAAAAGACATTTAAGATCATCAAGTCCAACTCTTAATGCCAGGGCTGCCAAGTCTACAGCTAATAATGTGACAAAACTTGTAAAAATATATTTACCTGCTTGGACAGAAATGGCTGCCTTTAGAAGAATTCTAGTCTGCTAGTAAACAATATACTTTTATCAAAGATTTATAAATACGTATTGAACCAAAGCAGTCATTCTGGTCTCTTAGATAATTAATATGCATTGGAGAACTTTCCATTAAAGACTTCTGCCTCTCTTCGTTTGACTTTAAAAAGCAAAGAAGTTAAATGCAAAAAAAAAAAAATAAAAAAAAAAATAATTCAACCCACTGAATAACGATAGGCTTGGGACATAGACCATAAAAAATAACAGGACACAGAAACTTTATTGAAACTTAAGGCTGGAGAACTTGGTCTGTGAAGATGCCTTTCCTTTTTTTTTTCCTTCTTCTCTTTGACAGCTAGAATTAAAGGACAAAGTGTCAGCTTAATTTTAAACTTCCTGACTTTGGTCCATTTGTGTTGCAGCCTTAATCAGGAAGAAATAGGTCTGTTAGCTCTGTTAAGGGTCATATTATTTTTGGCCTATGGGAGGGATCTTCAAGGTGAACAAAAGGGTACAAAGCTTTAGGCAGGATGTTACCAGCAATGAGCTGGGAACCATGTCTGTCTCCTCAGAAAAGCTATTGGCATAGGGGTGCTGCCTTTGAATGGGACCAGGGCTGTTCAAGGAGCTGCCCTCAGTGGTACCTGGGCTTCTCTGGGGCAGCTTGTCTTTCTGTTTGCCACTAGCCACCTCCTAATTCTCATTTTGGACACCCAAAGTATCTGCCTTGCTTTTCTCAGCTACAAGTCAGCATTTTCTTAGGCTGTGAGCATCTGAAGGTAGGACCTTGTGCTCTTTGGGAATCGAAAGAGCTCTGATCCTAAATGGCACTTTCCAGGTACTCCACAAATGAATGTTTTGTGGCTGTGCTTCTTGATGAAGGGGGTGTATTAAAGCTTGGCAATTTAATTGGAAAAGATATCTCTCAAATTCTTCACTTGAAATAGACGTGTCTGTGCTTATATTAAAGAAGTGTTAAAAATAGACAATACAGTAAAAGGATATTTCATTTGGGTTACTAGCATGTCTTACTTTTCTGTCCTGGATTGGGTCTATCCAATTTATTGAGTAAATTATGGAGAGATTTAGAACAATGTTATGTCCGTCACAAGAAGTGAGGTTTATAAAATCTGTAAGATTCTTAGATAAAGTGGTTTAGTGTTTGATAACAAACTCAAGCTAACAGTCAATGATTCACAAACATCTTTCTACAGCAGGGCATATTTGAAAGGCCTCTGAAATCAATAGACAGGATCCCACTGATTTCAGCAGATTTTGCACCATGCTCATGCTAAATCATAAGATTCACTCGGAATTTACTCTGCATGCTGAAAAAGAAATGCCTTTTTTATTTCCCTGGGCACAGAACAATAATGCGATTTTATTCTGTTATACTACTGAGAGAGTGATACACACACTGAAAGATGAATTCTGATCTCTTAAAGTAGCGTTAAGCCAGGGTGTCTTTCACATTTTCATACTGATATGTAGGGAAAGTACTTTCTGCTTCATATGAAATGTTAGCATGATGGCACTGAAATTTAGAATGAATGTAATTCATGCTGTAACAGGGCTCTTATGAAAACAAGGCTGTTTATCTTGTGAGGCTGTCTTGGCAAACCAAGGCTTAAATATGAGAAATAAATGCTCTTCAGTTTTACAAGAGCATTGTGCCTCTGAGCTTTGTACTTTTTATAAAACCCAGGATAGAGTAAGAAGAACCAGTATGAGGGAGCTAAGCTTCCAAAGCATTATATCAGAGGACAAATGCACACAGCTCCTTAATGAAGGGCAAGGATGTTCGTTTGACTTTTTAGATTGTTTTATCATAGGGATGCCATTCATGCTTCTATAATTAAACTTGTTTCAGCGCCTCTGTTATAAACTCTTTTTTTTTTCCTGCTGAAGCAAATACTGGCATGCTCCATCTGTTTCAGTGTCCTGGACTGCCTTTTTTTTTGTGTTGGATTTCTTTTAGGGGTGTGGTCGGTCGTTTTTTTTCTTCATTTTGGAAAGGTTTGGGCTTAAGTTTAAGAATGAAAACTGTGTAAACTTCGTGCTACCTCCAAAACTCTGCCTGGCCCTAAGGAATTTTAGGACTCTCTGGAAGTGTCACCATACATCATTCTTGTAGCAGAAAATGTGGGGTTTTAATAAGATCCTGGACTTGGAATTAGAAAATCCAGTATCTATTTTTAGTTCTGCTGAAGTCTGTCTTGCTGCTCTTAGGCACTGCTGAGCTCAGCAGGTGTTTTTTCAGCAACTTTTTCCTGTGTCTTGATGCTGTGACACATGAGCTGTGGTGGTACTTGATGGGGGGACTGAAGAGTCCCCCATTCCATAGCAGAGAAAGCTGAGTGGGTGGTGTGTGTGCTCCACAACCACCATACTTGCCAGTCTGTGTGTGTCTCCATAAAACACAGGCAATAGCTGAAGAATAGATGCTTTGCCTGGTAAGGATAGGTGGGAATAATGACTTCGTTGGCACTTGCTATATATCACCAGACCTAGTCAGGTAGTGCTTTTACTATCTTAGCTTGAAAAATACTGTTTTGCACATTTCTTTTTTTCTGTCCTCCCTTCCTAGATGTCTTTGAAGTTAAAGGCAAGAACTGGAAGTATATACATATATGTGTGAATGAGTGTAGAGGGCTTATCTTCAGCTTCCTTGTGCTTCTTACTGAGGTAAAAAACAATTGTCAAGCTTGGAGAGGTTACATCTGGTCTACGAGTGGTTAACCTGGTCTACAAATATTTAGTGTGGAAGTGTAAAGCTATTCAGGTAATTAAACTCCATTCTTAGCTACACAAATGGTTGAGCCCTTTGCAATAAGCCTGAAAGTTAGTCCTTGGACTATATCAACGTATTTCTTCATGTCACTCCTCTTAGTCTTGGACTCCAGGAGCAGAGATGCAGGCAGGCTCTCCATGCCTGCATGGAGAACCAGGAAAAATCGGTATGCAGAGAGAGCCTTTTGAGGCATATACACCCACCTGACGTCCATGTCCAGGAGTCACATTGTGTTGTTACATTACTGTGTTCAGTAGTCTGCATTTAAAATTTGGAAAATGATAGAAGAGCAAGGAATAAGAGATGCAGAGACTAATGCTCATTTGTGTGGTTCCCAGAGCTTTTACCAATTTAAACTGGTTTAAAAAAAAGAAGCCTTTCTACTTTGGAGTCATCCTAATATGCCATTTTATCAGAAAACCAGAATCCTTTTGAGAAATATTTCTTGCATTCAGTGGTTTGGAGGCATGACAATATACTGTATTTCTGTGCAGATAACACTTAGTGGCAACCTAGGATAGATATTTTAACCAAAAAGCTGACTGCAACTTCTGATGCAGAAAAAAACCCAAACTTGAACAAGAAAACCCCCACAACAAAATGAACCTTTCATATACCTGTTATCATGTTTTACATAGGATTTGTGCTACTATGTTTTATGTACGATTAAGATTCCAGGTTATCTTACTTGTACTAAGCACATTGTTACAGTCTAGGTTAGTTTTCTCTCCAGCTTGTTTTTCACCATTTAGCTGGATGCTATTTTTATAGAGTTCCCTCTTCAATAAAAGTCCTTGCTTTCAGTAATATAACATTAATTTGTGATTGATCTTTTCTGAAGTGGAGAAATATGTTTGTAGCATGCATTGGCATCCTGATGGCTTGAGCTGGTCACTGCCAGCTCTTGATCAGCATCCAACTTTTCAATTAGGGGGTGAGAGTGACTGATCTGTGCTGGTTTTGCCATTTATCTCATCTCTAAGGAGCGACACATTTTACCTTTCTGGAAACAGCTCCAAAGACTCTGCAGTTCAAGTACATTTTGATCAGTGGCTGATCTCCGCCTCGCATCTGAAAAGTTCACTGGGGTTCTCAGCGCCATTCAAAATGCTTGGAGGTGAAGGCATGAAACACAGAAAATGATCAGAGTAGTAATGATGATAATACCAGAAAAAGATAGACTGGTGAAGCAGCTAAGATATTATAATCCAAAAGAAATGCTATGGGTAATTTTCTTCTCATAACCTGAGGACAAAAACTTTATTACTCTTTAAACTCCAATATTTCACCAATTCAGTTCCAGCTTAACAACTAAGGTTTCCAGTCCACTCTTCATTTGAAAATGTATCTCCTATTCTTGTTCCCAGTTGTTCCATAAGAACAACTTTTTATTCTTCTTTTTTTCATCTTCATAGTGCCTATAATTAAAAAGCATGAAGGAATATTAAGTTACAGAAGCTCTACCAATGTGCTTTCATTTTTGTAAGAGCACATATTTAAAATAATACTATTTTCTCATATAAGAAATAATATATGTTGAAAAAGAAAGGAAAGAAACTTCAAGCCCTCTCTTTTTTCCTGCTGCATTAAACTTTTCTACCTCACAGCTCAGATTGCTTTTTTTTAATCAAAGCAGTAATGGAAGAACAGTCGTTACATTCAAATGCAATCACATTTAATCATATTTAATATCCTTATTTCTCAGCTAATCAGACTTTAAAAATTTGATTGTTTTAGTTTGATTTAAAACTTAAAGTAAGTCAAACCAAATCAAAAAGTGTATTTTTGTTGTTAGTGTGTTCCAATTGTGCGGTTTCTTAAGGTGCTTGAGCTTTTGGCTGTTATACTGTGGAACAGAGATTTCTGAGCACCCTCTCAGAGGAAATGTGCAGAGATTAAAATAATATAATTTTAGCCAAACATACTACATTTTTCATAAGAAAAAATGAATTGATCTTATGATACATTAATCTTAGTCCTACAAGAGACAGTGTGATTATGCTGCCTTATTACATTGTCCCCTTCTGTTGTTGTCCCTGAACAAGTTTCACAACAACATTCAGTAGCACAAGATTCTGAGTTCTTTTATTCCATGGTAAGTGCAAAATAATTCCAGTTGGCATGAAAGTCTCCCATCTCTGCAGTCTTCATTTTCGGGCTGTAAACAAAGGACTGTAGATGAATTCATGACTCTCTTTTGACTAAAGTCCATTATATTTGCTGCAATTATCCTCTAAGTTCTAGAACATAATGTAACACACAAAATGCTTCCTTGTATTAACATAAAGGCAAACTGTGTACTCAATGTGTCAGTCTTTCTTTTGATGAACAGTACCTGGTTTCCTTTACCCTCAAATTGGATTATACGCTTCACATGGGAGCACACTAGTTGAAAGTCCCATCATAACCACCAATCATGATGGTGAAACATGCCCAAAGACTATATGCTTTAAGAGCAAAACTTGAGAGGCCCATTTGCCCTGAAGTGAGGTGAGTGTAAATAAACACTGCCTTGACATCTAGCAAGTGCTTATACTACTTGCAGTCTTACTTTCAGGAGCATGAATAGAACAATTATGCTTTCGTATAGACCGACACTGTAAAATATACTAAAACTTAATCCTTCTAGTCCAGCAACATGCATAAATTTGCTAAGCCACAGAACTGAACAAAGCTAATGAAATGTTCCTTTCCTTGTTAATTTGATACATGGGTTTTGTGTGGGTGAGAAGGAACAGAGCAGGAAAGGGCAGGCTTGTGCCAAAGTTCAGGGTTAAGTCACTGTGGAGTTTTAACACAATCTCAGTGACTGATCTTTGGATTTCTGGAGCTGTTAGAGCATGACAATTTGACAGGCATGTGTAAAGCATAGGAAAGTTCTTTCTGAGATACAGATTAACAGCAATGAGAAGTAATCAAAAAGGCCTGCATGCTGTCTGTGTTGGCATTGTGGATCGGAGTCTTATATGGAAAGTCTATAATTCTATTAATTTAGCATGAAGGTGAATTTATAAAATGATGGACACTGCTTGGGAATCTGGCATGCCTCAGACGTAAGATTTTTAACTTCAAGGTCACATTAACATCGTTTTATGGTTACTCTCCTCAGTGCAGACCTGTTATCTGGAAAGCAGATATTACTTCCTGTAAATTTCATTATACGTGCAAAATCAAAAAACAACAAAAAAGAGAGTGTAGTTCTGCTTGGCAGGGAATACTATCCCCATAATATATTTCTGGTTGCTGCTGGTCTATCTACCCAGCCATGCCACAGTGCCTGTGAGACAAGGTGGAAAGTGTAAATGCAAGACAGGGGAAGTGCATTGTGAACCTGCAAATTGGCTTTCCTGTACTAACTTTCAAGAAGTCCCCTGTGTTCCTAGCTTGGCCACTTGTAGGGCATTGCGCATAGTGTAATTTTTTAAAAAACTACTAGTCCATAACCTTATGTTTTGTTCATGTTCAGTTGGGTGGCAGTACTCTGCCTTACACTGTTCAGCCTCTTGTTTCACTCTGCGAGTTTATTTCAACAGCCAGAATTATTGTGAGGCTGCTGCTTAGTTACTTTATGCCACTCGAGGTGGATGGATTTTGAAGGTAATGTGAAATGATTCACTCATAGCTTGCAATATAGCTTGGGACAGAAGGCACTGCATTGATATAAGATGATGATTTAAGGTTTGGCAGACATTGAGTAACAGTTACCATGCATTTTTCCTCCAAATTCTCCTAATTCAACTTAATAAGCAAATCATGTTTTCCCTCTGCTTTCCTGATCATCCTCCATTAACCTGCAGTCTTTGATAAATATGCATTGCCTTATAATGTTGCATAAACATTTTTTAGATGGCAAATAGCGAGTAAACAAAACCCAAGTTAAAATGATATTAAAGAATTTGATGGCTTATTAATCATTTATATGAAGCTTATTAATCAAACGGATACTTTAAAACAATGCTTTCTTCCAAAATCAGAGAACAGAGGCAATGCTGGCCTTACCTCTCTTAGGAGGTGGAAGTTGGCAGGAGTCAGTTTCCATCATCCCTGATTCACTTTTAAAAGTTCAAACTTCAGGAACAGGAGGACATCCCCATACTAACTCACTGTCTCTGTCTATATGTGAGTCTTTTATTCAAGGGCTTTGAGTGCTTCTGGTGAAAAGGTCACCATACACAAAATTCTATCTCCTCCATCACAGTTTTCTTCCATTTCCTTGCTGCTTCATTTACTGCTAATTTTGTCTTCTCTGTCTGCCACATCTCTTCAAAGCCTGGTGAATAAATGAGGAGTTGATTAAAAAAACACAAAGAACCTCCTTCCCCCCAGATTATCTCTCCTTTGCTTGGGGTTTCAGCACTCCAAGTGACAGCATAGCAATACAAGTGGTTTGGTCAGTACTCATGACAACTGAGTGAGTGAGTGCCAGGCTGGGACATGAAAATGAGGACTGGAGGCGGGGAAGAAACTGGTAATGGCAGGACTGCTCATGTTGGAGATGATCCCAGGTGAATGGAAATCTTTGGAGAAGTGTGGAAATACGCAGACAGGAGTGTAAGGAGAGAAAAACTGGTAGACTTTCTGCAACTATTCTTAAAAGGTAAATTGGCTACTATTTGTGAACTGATACTCAACAGGCTGGTTACTGTATTACTTCTGAGCTTTCACCTCTAGAAACTCCAGTTCAATATCGCGGTGCAGCTGATCCACAGTGGTAAAGGAGCTGGTTCCTAAAGATATGGAATCATACTGTAATTATTCCGTGCTCTTAAATCAGAGCTTTAGTAAGAAGTAGGTGCTCTTAGTCAAGTTGTTCTCATTGATTTACTCTTAAAGTTATGGGGAAAATTCTGACTCGTGTGAAGTCAACAGCAAATTTATGCTGATTTTTTAAGGGCCAGGATTTTACCTCTAATTTAAACAAGGTAGTGCATCTTTTGGCATCTGTTAAACTTGTTATGGTAAAGCATAATTACTTCCTAAGTGTTTAACTTGCCTGACTGAATGTGAGTTAAAGGATACATACCTGGTCCCCATTTAAACATGCTAGGTGGACCATGTTAAAATTCACTCTTTAATTCCTAGTCTAGACAAAGTTGCACTGTATAAGAGAGGGAAGAAGCTGTCTACAATGTGGATGATTAATGGGATGAAAGCAGATGTGAGATATGAAAAAGTTTGTAAGCCTCCTCTACTACCTGGAGGTAAAGTTTGGCTGTCACAGGCAAGAGAAAAGGGATAAATTTCAAAGGGGGCTGAAAGTGCAGCCAAAATGCATTAAATGATTACACGGCCAGGACTTACTTTGATCACACCTCAAAAGTAAAACAAATACAAGCATGAAGAAGAAAGGTTCCACTCACTCCCCTCACCCCCTCCCAAAATAGCTCAAAAGGATGAATTCATTAAAGAAAAACAAGCACTCTAGGGCAATGGTAGCAAATATGACTTGATGTTTTAAATCTCTCATCCCCACTGTACGGGTGAATGTGGCTCTACTTAGGGCAGTGGTATAACCCTGCAGTTTCACTTGATTCCCAGGGAGAGAAGGGGGTTGCTCTGAACCTTTGCATATATATGTAATCTATCCGGAAGCAAGCGTGGCCTAGCTAGTGCGCTTTGTGCATTCTGGTATGCATGTAACCTAATACAGAAGTCATCAAATAACTGGAGATGGAAAAAAGACAGAAAATGAAATAATACCAACTTACATGGGGAAATACCTGTGGATTGCAGAGCTGCAGAACCTGGTGTCATCATCTCCATTTTAGAGACAGAAAATGAGAGAAGGGAGGTATGAAAAACATTTATTCCAGTCAATATATAGTCAACCTGGCTATGAAAGGTAAAAGTCCTAGATCTCTCTTTCAATCTATTGCTGTCTTTTAAACAACTACTAGGAAAGAAAGAGGGAAAGTATATTCACATATATTTTATCTCTCTGGATATTTACTTCAGAATGGATGTTTCAGTACAAGCCCACACCTGATAATATTTGTCACTTTACACTTCCAAACCTTTGGAGGTATTAAGTGAATTTATGGTATAATCATGAGACATGCAAAAGACTACAGTCCCATTTCTCTGCCCCACTTTTCCTGGGTATGTAAGAAAAAAAGCATGCAGAACTCAAAGAAAGGCAGCATCACTGCTTTTTCTGATAGCTTGCATAGAAGAGACCAAGCACTTGAATTTGCAGTGTCCTGTACCTTCTGTAGTTTTACCCATCTGTAGATTAAAGAATATTTTGCCAAGAGAGAAGGTGGATCTCCAGATTATTTTTTTCTTCTCTCTGGAGTCTCTACATTGTTTGGTGCATCACACACAGCCTCAGAACCTCAAATTACCTGTTTTCAGAAAGGTAGAGTGACATATTTGCTCTTTCTAGAAATATCTGAGAGCGAAGGCAAAGTTTGTTTTAAAGCCCAGTGAAACTCAGGGCTGATTTTTAATTTATAGTAGATATCCTCATGCATGTGGGGACAAAGGTCCCCTCAAATCTTCATAAGAAAAAGTATAAAGAATTTCATCTTGTGTCAGTCCTTTCCTCGACATCAGTGCTGATTGTGATGTATTTATTTATGTATTTGTTATAGAGCAAAAGCTGTAACAAAATAAAAATACACCAGGAAAATAACCCCTGTCTAGATATTTAACTGTGCACACACTAGGAGTCTTTTTTTCTGGAACCAGGAAAGCTTTCCTAATGGAGACTAAGTCTACAGACACATTTTCAGTAATTCCAATAACTGTAAGTGTATCTAATTTAACAAAAACAAAGCTCTGATAATATGTTAACAAATAAACATTCATCAAACAACCTGCAAAAAAAAAAAAAAAAGACCAACAAACACTTCTTTTTTTTTTACTTAAAAGAAAAATTCTGATACCAAAAGTAACAGTAGAGAATGGTTTCAATAAGCAATAGAGGCATTCCCGGCTTTTTTTGCATTTTTATGTTGTTTTTTTGTTTGTTTTTTTTTTTAAGGAAAAATATCATATAATTGCTGTCACACTTTTAGCAGTACCTTCTTCAGCTTTGATAGTAATAAGTAATATGGCAGCCTCAGTTCCTCTGTCAAGGGAAAGGGTGAAGTCTTCATTTACTTCTAGAGTAATAGATTAAACTGGAGAATCCATTTTTGTCAGGGAAGAGTGGATGTTGGTGAAGTTATGAGCCTACTGCACCTTTTAAAATGAAATATTTAAACAAGTAGAACCTTACGCTGTTGATGCATTAAGCTGACATAGGATGTAAATCAAACAACACCTAAATGTCCTTTAACAAAGTCAATTATATTATATAAGCATAACAGAGATGGAACTCCTTTATCCTGTGCATCTGCCAGTTTTTTCTATTCAGATAAACACCTTTCCACAGATGCACAATATAATTTATAACTGCTCAGTATTGTGCTGTAAACTTAAAAGAAATTAAACAAAAATCTATTCTTTATTAATGCTATTGAAAAATGGTGTCCCATAATCTAAACATCCACTGGAAGCATCTACTCAGTTCCTGAAATCATCTCTATTAGATTATGTAGATACCATCTATGAAAATACTTCTAAACTTAATCTGTCAAGACTTCAAAGAGTCTATAAGCAAATACTTAGATTTGCATTAGATTTTTGACTTTGAAAGCCATTATTGTAAGTTCCTTGCTGACTTTGATGTGCTGCCTTTACACCTCCTCTCTGAGAAAGGAGGTGTAAAGGCAGCACATTAGTTTATAGATGTTCGCAGACTGTTTTTCGGATAAGGCCATTTAAATCTCTTTTGAAGGTCAGTCCCAGCTCTTATCATTCAAGAAGCAATAATAAAAAAGAGAGTCTGCCTAGAGTAAGGACTGCTTTAAAACACAAAATAGCATGAGTGGAATGGACTTACTTAACTCTTGACCTAGCACAATATCAGCATTCTAGTGATTTGCTGTGACAATGCCCTGCTAAGGCATAATGTAAAATTTCAATGTAGGTGTATGGAATTAAATGATTAAGGAGAACAAGAGGTTGCAGCTGTTTACAATTAACATTTTTTTTGTTTTGTTGTTTTTGGGTTTTGGTTGCAATTAATAATGTATTGATGAACCATTAAAATACTGCTTGAGACATGCAGAAAGATACCCATGTTCAAACACAGGGCAAGAATTTTCCTCTGTGCATATGCCAACATTTTCAAATCTGGATGGCTAAAGTTAGACTGTGAAAATAATCTGGAAGAAACTTTCTTGCTTTTCGTGGGCCTGATTCTTCTCTTCACTAGACTCCTCCACTCAATATGGAAGTAGGCCTGGTTTGGATGTTCTCTGCCCCTCTGGTATGAGCATCACTTCATTATAAGTCATAGGATAATTTTGAAACATTTTGGAATATTATTGATTTGCTCCTTATCATTGTCTTCCCCTGACCAAGAAAAATGAGAAAGATCTATTTCTCATCTTTTAAGAAGCAGTCTGTATCCAAAGTCTCTTTCTAGTCACTTTGTCTAGGTTCAGTGATTGTCATATGTCTTATAAGAACAAAATATTTTCAATTCTGTTGCTTCCAAATAGGAACTTCTGTCTCAGAGGATGGAGCCTTAGTTTTGAATACAAAGTTTGGCAAAGAGTGCATTACAAAACACAGAAAAGACTGAAATTATTAAATATGGTAGTGAACATTTGAACATTTGGCACTTTTCCTTTTTTGAAGGTTTTAGATGGAGTTTGATACCTATCAGGGTGTTACATGTTCTGCTAGTTGAGTGCTGACAACTCTAGCTTTGCAATAACTAGAGTACTTGCATGTGATTTATGAGTAGGGAGAGTTCATTTTGAAACTGACCTTGTCCAGATGCAGTTGTGTGTGGTTTCAGCAGCATTTTCTGTACTTCTAATGAATGAGAGGATCTACAAAATGTCAATGCAGTGCAATCATCTTGTAGGAAGCCTTCTCTCTGCTGCTCTGAGACACAAAAGTTTGAACAAAACAGTGCTATCATAGTGCCATCCAACAACTAACACAAGTGACCAATATCAGGGAAATCTTCAGGGGAATATGCAAATCTGCAGGGGTCCAAACCACACTTATAGAAAAGAACAGACTTATTTCAGAAACTTTATGCTGGCATGTTTGCCATTGTGTTTTGAGATGCTGTGCATGCTCCTGTGCCAGTTTTCCTGTGGTCAGGAAAATTCAACTACAAATTGTGCTTCACATGTTTTTTGGAGAAGGTGACTTTAGAATGGGCTGTTTTATTTTATTTGCAAAGAGATCTTCTTGACCAAATTGCTTGCAAAATGTCACGAAGTTTTGTAAGAAAACTGGTCATTTTAAAGCTTATATTTAAATGACGGATAATAGTGAGAAAAATCAGATATGTCATTCATCGACTCACTTAAATGCAAGCAGCACCTAAAAGTCCTGTTTCAGCATATTTAATTTGTGCTACAATCCCCTATGTGTTTTCTCACATGAACAGTTTCAGACCCCAGCTTTCCTTCTGTTTATTTTAGGTGCTTATCAAGTCAGCATTTCTAATGATTCTTGTGCTTCTCCCTAGATCAGCAGAGTCATGGAAGTTTTGTCACCCATTTTTCCACAGATGGGAAGTGATGCATAAAGATGAAATTATTTAGTGTTTCACGGGCACTCTGTCAAAGCAAGTACTTAGGATCACCATTCCTAAGGTGTAGGTAAGTTTGGCTTATTGCAGTAGCCTTTCTTACTCGGTCTAGAGTTTACTTCATGGCTTTTACAGCAGGAGGAGGGAAATTCACATGTACGAGGCACTCTTCAGCATGTAGTCGTAAGGACAACAACTTAACACCAGTTATGGATTGCATTGAAAAAATTTTCTTTAAAGGTAGCGCTCTGGTGATGTTTTTGTCAGTACAATAAGTGTATTGCTCTGACTGCTCTAACTTCACAGGCAGGTTGGAGCATTTGTGCCACAATCTGTACTGCGGAAGGCTGGTAGAAAGCAGCAGCTTGTGGGTAGAAAGGCTACTAAGCCCTCTGCATACCCGGAAATGTTTTTTATCCTGAACTTTCCAATCTGGCCTAGAAATAAAAGAAGTCCTAATGTAGGTCAGGAGGAAAAGTAGTTTAGGCCTCTTACCTTAAGCTTACACACTGTAGTAGGGATTATTTGCGTCACTGATGTCAGACGCTAGATTTAGATAGTTAAAACTTTAACTCCTGTAGCGATGATGAGGAATATTGAGGATCTACTTAGATAAGTGTAAGCTTATATTTCTTAAATGCAAATGAAAAGGAAGTATGCCTCAAATTCTTAAGACACTGGCTGAATATGACTCAGGAACTTCAGTGTATATATTTATAAGGATCAAAGTAAAACTTCTTTTACAAAAACTTTTCTAAAGAGTCATGATTTTAAGACTCCAGGGTTATTTCTTTAAAACTTTTCCATGTATCATATTCCTTCACTTCTTAGCTAAAACCAAAACAAACCAAACCAACAAAACCCCCTCCAATAAACCTCAAAACCACCCAGCAGGATCGTTGCAGAGGATCTCAAATTCCACTTGTCTATGAGGTAGTTCTACTTAGGGACCAGTTTTCCCCTTTGCCTGCTGACCTGAAAACAGCAGTGTATTTCCTGTCTGCCTGAAGATCACTGTGGAAGTGCCAGTCATAATCGTCTCCTTATCGATTCTGGTCAGCAAATATTGACAGCTTTAAAAAGATTATGCTTTAATTAGGGATCAGATAGATGGCATTTTAAGGTATTTAATTTCACTTTGCAACTCACTATAGATTATCTGAGTGGTTCCACAACTCAAGGAGGATAAAGATGAATGTGTTGTCCTTTTCTTTAGGTGACCCTGAGTGCAAATGTAGCTCAGGCTAAAGTGACTGAAAATCTTTTTCTATCACTGGGCTGAAAAGGTTGAATGTGAATTCATTAGTGTTATCTTTGTTTAAGGCACAATATCTATACCTCACCAAGCTCACATCTTCAGTGGTTGCATTTGTTCTTATGAGATTTAAGAGAGAAATAGACTGGTGAGTTCAATAAAGAGAACCAAGACAAAGAGAATTCACATTGTCTTGAAACTTGTATGCTCACTTACAGCTCTAAAAAGCAGGTGTGTAGAAGTATCATCAAAAAGACTTTACAGAGGTGCCTAATTTGATGGTGATTTCTTCTTGCAAAGGAGGTTCAAGACCGTGCTACAAAACCTATTGTCTAGTTTTTCTAAAACTATTTTCTGCACATTCAAAGGAATGAAGA
Organism: Myiopsitta monachus; assembly: GCA_017639245.1. Taxonomy (NCBI): domain Eukaryota; kingdom Metazoa; phylum Chordata; class Aves; order Psittaciformes; family Psittacidae; genus Myiopsitta; species Myiopsitta monachus. Next base: position 43,502,124 of record CM029924.1, read on the forward strand.
TACTCTTAAAATGAAAATCAAGTCAAGAGACAAGAAGTCAAAAAGAAATACTAAATTCTGAGATCTACACACCCCCATGTAGCTCAACCTGAACAGGCAAAGTTCAGTCATTCCACTTTCAGTACTCCAAATTGTCTGCTGGACTGTCTAGAGATGCCTTCAAGAAATTTAGATCCATCTTACCAGGAGATGCTTAATAGCAGATGCCGATGTCCAGAACCTAGTGTCCTCCGTACGCTAACTGCACCAGGGATTGTGCTTTCGTATTTACTGGGCCGTAAATTGGAGGACATTTTTCCTACAGATGCCTGTTGGGTTTTTTGTTTGGTTGTTTTTTGTTTTGTTTTGTTTTTTCTGACGAGGCTTGATTTGAGGACTCTGAAAAATATATCAGATTTTCCAACATTCAGCTAAGCATTGCAGAGAAATTCATCATCTTGCATGTGACACATCTGAGGTGTCTCAAAGGTATTGCCTTCACTACACAATAACACCTAGCACATTATTGATGATTTCTGTGAAGTACTCTATATATGAATATTGCAATTTTAGTTATAATAAAAGGTGGAAAACCCCTCTGTTGCTTAATTTCATCATCCATGAACATGGTAACTGGTGTATATAGCAGACTGCAGCCCACTGAAGAATTGTAGAAGAAAGTTTGTTTGTTCTGCATAATAGTTGTTAGACGCATTTGTATGCAGGTAAGCAACTATTGCATAGAGTTAGTATTCCTGATACATCAATAGATAAAAGGAAGATCCAGTTTGCAGATGGTAGGAGGAGTATCTTAAAGAGTCATCTTAAAGGGTGAGGTAAATGACTGAAATACAGAAAGATGAATGTCTGAAATATTTGCTTCCTTGATATGCTTTATATATGTGTTTACTAGGTAGCATATACTGTTTGTGTTTCCTCATCCCACTTTTTTCAAGGGACCAGATATTAATCATTAAATCTCTTCACTATCTCCCAGACTTTGCAAACCAACAGACCCCCAAGTTGTGTGTGGAGAGAAATAAAGTGCAATGTGGGTTGCAAGCTGGAGGCTTGAAGCATGGACTGATAGGCAATATGTCCAGGCTTATAGTGGAGATCAGCAGGAGAGCAGGGAGCTGAGAGACGGGATTGCATTCTGACAGGAAGATCATTCAGTACAAGTCAAACTAAATAGCGAACATAAGGGAAATTGGAATAAAGATTTCTGTGGACTTTGCAGAAATGATGAGCTTTTATAAGAAGTTAAAAATAAGGGGTCCTTTACTCTGGGTTTAAGATTTTCAGGTGTTGGCAGAGTATCAGGTCCTTGTTTTCCTTGCCTCTAGGAGCCTTTTGAACCAGCATAACTTTCAAAAGCCTTACAGAAATATGGAGAACTGTTTTATTCCAGTTTTTTGCATATAAGATTTCCCTCTTCTTGCTGGAACGGTAGTCAGTTATCCTTCAGAAAGATTGTAGCCTCTCAGAATGGAAACAGAACACATTATTTGGGTCAAGGATGGAAGAGATGAGCCTGGAGAAGAGGAACAATAATATAAAACAGGATAATGGATCACTGAGAAATGACTGAGAGATCTGTTCAGAACGGCGAGCTGATGTGAAAGAGGGTGCAGGCCATCTATTTGGCAGCAGTGTTCAGATGGTGTGCAGGAGGGTGACACAGATATCAGGGAGGGAAATAAGGAGGGAGGTTGCAACAGTCAGGGAGAGATAAATGCACAGCAGAACTTAAACTACCCACTAAGGACAGCCTCTCAGAAATACCAAGATATCTGGTGTGCAGCAACTGCTTTTGCACAGAGGATTTAATTGAAATAGCCTCCAAACCCATGTTGAGAAGGTAGTATTAATTGGCTCTGCCAAACTTAAATGTTGAGCAGCAATTTATATTTCATGCACTAACTCTCATATGGGCCAAGAACCAAAGAAAACAGACTTTCCTGTGGGTAGGGATGAAGATGGTGCTTTTTCGCTTTGCATCAGATATTACATATCCCAGAGCTATTTCCTTACATTTGAAAAGACTGCATTTGTGGCTGAGGTCAGACTGAGAGACTCCAGGGGAACAGCATCAAGCTGTCCCCATAAATTTTCTTCTCAGAAAGTGAGTGACTCCATCCCAGTATGGTTTTGCTGGTGCTTTCATTCTTGTCAAGGCATAAGAACAATTATAAGTATCATAATCAAATGATTGAATTTTAGTCATTTCCCATAGTTTCTGTTCTCACAAAATGGCTCTGAGGAGGAATAACTTTGTCTGTTCAGCCCTGAGCCACTTCTTTGACCTGGGCTGAATTCAGGACAGTCCTTTTCATCCCTACATGGAAGACAACCTCTTGGCCTTTCCCAGCCTCAGGCTCAGCCTGGGTCATATTCATTCACTTTTAGTGGTCAGCAGGCTCAATGAAAACCTATGCTCAGCTATTTCCTGCTGTTTAATGGGCCAATTCAACATCAGAGAGGGAGAGGTCTTGTGCATTTTCCTCCATTTTATGCTTCTTGCTCGTCATTCACTCATTCAGCTATGCTAGTAATAAGAATCATAGGACTCCACATACATAGATGTAATCCCAGCAGACACTGATATTTGAAGCACTGTGTTCTATAGACCTGCTTTGAACAAGGTTAGTCAACTCAGCGCTTAAAACGCTGGCAGCCATCTGGAGCCCAGCCTACGCCAGAGTTCAAAATTGTTTCCTTCACTGTTGGTAGCAACAATGGGGAGGGGAGAGAGGGTTGAAAGCTTTTTTAGAAGCAGAGTTGGAGAGAGGAGAATTCACTGCAGGCTGAAGTCACGAGGTAACCCCAGATCCTAGAGCTTCGTGGACACATAGTACCATGTCTGCTTGAAGGCATTGTTAAACTTATAATTAGCATGTCATTAGGTTTTGACTACACTTAAAGGTTAAAGGGAGAATCTTTGGTGATGGGTATTTTGTAATTTTCTTTCTGTTGTGTTCTTACTTAGTCTCTTTGTGCTCTTTGATTCTGGTGACCACTTCTTATTCACAAGCTGAAATCAGCTTAAATTGAAACTCCACTTTGAAAACAACCCACGAGTTATGTCAGCTTTCCATAAATTGAGGCTACATTTAAAAAATGGTGGGGTATGAAAAGTTTAACATCGGTGACAGGGTGTCTTGGAGATGTGTTTGATAGCAAGCTAGAGAGCTGTACTATAGCACTGCAAACCTGCAAGATGAATATCTAAGCTTTTATGAGATAATGTGGGGCATGTAATTTCCTGTAGTCAATATTTCCTGTAATGACTCCTACAATATGATTTTGCTTGATTAAATGTTGTTTAATGACTTCTATCATGTCCATCTTCTGTCCACAGACTAGTCAAAACTATCTTGCTGCATTTGGAACAAATCTTAAACAATCAATTTCAGGCTCAAGACAAAGCATGTCATCCATGGTATTCCCAAGGAATTATGCTAATATTCCTAGCACACTTTTTGTACCAGCTAAAGTGCTGTAGCAGTATAACTATAAAACTAGAAGTTACTTGCAATATATTTTACACTTTGGGGATAGTATTCTCACATAGTGAGCTCTGTAAAGCACATGCAGAATATTTTGTCTCCTGACTTTTAAGGCAAGGAAAAGTCAGTAATAATTGTCTTTCAGAGTATGTATTTCAGTTTGTTCCATGCTTGTAGGACAAAGTGAAGATTAAAAATTAAAAAAAAAAGGAAAAAAAGAAGAAAAAAAAAGGAAAAAAGAAGTAAACAGTACTATGCTGCGTAGTGGAATGAGTGGAGTGGAGGATTATGAGGGACAGTCTGTATGACAGCACACTTTCCAGGCCTGCCGTGTGAACAAAGGGGCAAATCATGATTTGTGCATAACCCTTTTGAACTGCCTTTCCTGATACAGTCTACAGCCTCCCTGAAAGCTTTGGCATTTATGGAACGAGTTTTGTGTTCCAGCCACTTGGCAGCCTGTCACAGCTGAGAGGACATTTGAGGGCTACTGAGCATCAGAAAGATACTCTTACAATCCGGGAGTTCTTTGCTGCTGCAATAGCTAGAGCGTGTCAGAGTTGCCCTGGATGGCTGCATGAGCGCTTGACCCTGCCTATGGTTACCATCAGATCTTGGTAGTAAAACATCCCCAGAGTGGTGTGCCTGCAGCTTGTCATGTTAGAGAGAAAACATTCTCCCTAGCCCCATGTAAGGGATCTGTATTTTCATTCATCCTGGGGTTTTTACATGGAATTGTGTGAAGCTGCAATTAAAAACAGCAGCTAAATGCTTGGCTTCCTTTTCAGATTTTTACTCAGTAATAGAGTATTTTACCTGCAGATAGCAGCAAACTCCTATGCATTGCAGAATGAGATGTTAGCCATGGGGAAGTACCTATTTATATTTTAATAAAAAGAAAAAAAGAAAAGCAGTATTTTTCCATCTAATTGATGAATCATGGCACATTTACTTTGTTAGCAGGTTTTGTTAGATCATATGATACCCCACAACCTGACAGTGTGGCATGCACTCACTGCAATAGCTGCTTCTATACTGTGTTCATGGTAAAAATGAGTAGGAAGAAAGGGCGTTAAGTGTTGTGACTTGCACTTCACTTTAACCAAGTCTGAAATAAGAGTCTCCAGAAAAAAAGTAGTTTCCATTTTATCAGAGAGTTTAAACCAACATCTTAAATTGACACAGAAAAAACCAAGATTTTGAAACGGGGACCATCTGCAGGCTTCAGCTCTCAAGTATCAATAGAGAAGTATCTACAATTCAAGATGCTATTGTAGCAAGGGGCTATAGAGGCAGTTGAGAGTGATGACAAAAAAAATTGTCTGTTACAGTAACCTTCCCCCAAGGTGTAAACATCTTTAGCTTCGCTTGCTGCATTGTTGCCTTTACTTACCTTTTAATTTCTTTTACATCTTCATTTAATTTTTCTGACAGAAATTTCATTGTTAGTTTTACACAAAGTGGACCTGTTCACACATATTATGCGTTTACTTTGATCTGACTTACTTGATACCAAGTTTTCTGAACCCTTGAAGAAACTGAGTGTAAAATGTGGGTGAAGGAACAGAGAGAAACTGTGTAGCTATGCAACACCTTGGTCCATGAGGCCCGGACTCTCCAATATGACATTCATGGTACAGATTTTTGCCTTTTGTTTTTTTGACCTCCAGCTGCTTAATAGCAATTACCTTGGACAGTCACGGCAAATAGTGGTTTATGGCACAGTATAGTATTCTCATTCATATTGGCTGCCAATATTTAGATTGCTGTCACTCCAGAAAACATCTAAGCAGGTGTGACACAAAGACATTCCCTCACTCTCTGACATGAGCTTTAATTAGCAAAAGCTGGATGATCACAGAAATCCCTTTGTCTTCCCTGCTGACGGTTGTTTTTAGCACCAGTGTCATAGGGTAGAGTGGTGCATTTTCGGAGGGTGGTTTATAGGCACATGCTGGAGGTTGGGCATCCAGTTTTGGCCTCCAGGCATGAACAGGGAATTTTCAGAGCTGAAGGTGGGCAGGGCTCTGACTCTAAAATTGTGCTGCAAGTCTTGAGTGCTCGAGGGCTCTGACAGGCAGCAATGCAAGGAAGGCTTCAGCGTGGCTGTGCCCTTGAATGAGGTTGGTTTTCAGTAGCTATTCTGCTCCCCTTTTTATGCTCTAGAAGCACTTCATATATGACTTAGTTCAATTTGAAACAGAATTTTGTGTTTACACATTTCTACCATTTCCCTGCTTTTTAGAGCTGTGTTTATTAGAAAATCTGTACGTGAGAAAAGAAGCTGAATAAAAGATTTTTCATGTCTGCATTTTCTATGTCCTGCTTTTTATAAACTTAAGAGCTTGCCATTGCATTAAAAAAAATTATCTTGGGGCACAGATTTTCCGTTGGTAAATTGTCATAGCTCCAGTGAAGTCAGTGGGGCCGAGGACCTGCCTGACTTTGCAATCAAGTAATCAAGTAAGCATTTCCTGTTGTGTATAATTTATTCGGTAAATATGGAGAGTTTCACTTTACCAGAAATAGTTTCATCCTTTGAATTTTTGTACTTAATACTATATGGCTAATCAATAAATTACTTGATCGGCTGCCCATCCACACAGACATGTCCTTAATGCTTTCTCTAAGTTTGTAACAACCCCTTGGCACCAGATGTGGAGGTTCTGGGAACCGTCTTAACTGAAAAGACTGAAAAAGATGCCTTAATGATATATGCACTGCTTCTAAGTGAAATTAACTTAGTGCACATTGTCAGGTCATGCTTTAACATTTAGCATAAGCTACCTCTTTGGCAAATTTTCTACGTTCATCAATTGTTAATATTTGAAGCCTTCTTTTCAGACCTGCTGCTCTTGGTGTTTAGGAATCCTCCTTTTTCATTGTTGTTGTTTTTAAAGTAGATTATTACATTCATTCCTAGTCAGCAGACAGTTTGGACTTGTAGCCAGAGCATGGCTAAAAGACATGCTCCCAACCTATATTACTTTGATATGTTGTTAAAAAAATGTCCTAGCAATCTTTTGGACAATTTTTGCTTTTTATATCTACCTTATTTTTTCCTCAAATACCTTCTTACACATCTTTTTTTTTTAATATTATGTTTCCTTCCATGTCTATAAATAAGTTTAATATAAGCCTCTCTTATACTTTTCACCAGTCTTTTGCAGGGTTTTTGGCAGTCTGTCCTTCGCAATCACTTTCCTGAAGTCCAGACACTACTGTTACTCTCATGTATTCATTCATGGAAAAAAAAACCAACAAAAAAAAAGCAAAGTTTGCAATAGCTGATGTCACAGCAGACTCCTACAAACTGATATAGCTGCGATTTTGAAATATTTTTCTGAATAGATCTGCCTCTTTTTGGATGTCTGGTAAAGAATTTCCCTGGTCTATTTGTTTTGTTACTTCATATATGCTTCTGCAAGCTATTTAAGCCTAGTTTCTTTACACATTTCTTCTTCGTTTGCAGAGCCCTGCACAGCTTCTCTCCAATTCATGCCTATCCTTTTCCCTGTTTCTTACAGCCCTGCTAAGCTGTCCTGGTAGTCACTCGCACTGTGAGCAAGCAAATAGTTGACACAATGTCTCCTCTTGCTGTGAGAGTCCGACAACTTCATTGTTGGATCAAGCTTATTGCCTGGTCCACCACTGCGCCTAAAGTGTAAACAGCTGTGGATCTTTGTAGTCATTAACAGACTCCTCTTGAGTGGTGCATAAGCCTGAATTCACTGGGGAAATAGATTTGGCCATATGCCTAATGGTGATACTTGCAAGTTTTAGAATGGGGGATCTGAAAATGGGCCAGCAGCTCTGTTCAGCTTAATTTCATTATTTATTTTCTTCTTAATGCTGTGTATTTCCTGGTTCAGTGAGTGCTTCTGGAAAACTGAAGAATTCCAGGTTGTACTTGTCAAAAGTTTAAATCCACAATGTGACTATGAGGAGGACTGCTAGCCACAGTGACCCTGACTGAGCGTTTTCCTCCTGTTAACTCCTCACAGGTCAACGGCTGTAGGATGCATGAGGGTGAATCTCTTTTTACAGTGTTTCCTCTGTTGCCAGGATTGAACTAAAGAATGGTAACTCTTTTGATTTTACACTGTTGGAAGAGATAATGTGGAAATGGCTTTTGCTTCATGTGAGGTGTTGAGCTGTCAGCAACAAGAACTCCAGACCACTTGAAATTTTCACAGGAAATGGGTGTGATGAACAGATAGGTGGTGGACTAAGAGGCGACTCAGTCACCTGGAAGCACCAGTGTGTCCTGAATGAGGCTTTGCACAGAAAAAGACATGGATCTCTTCTATTAGTTTGTAAAGCAACCTTTTTGCTGACCTGTTTGTTAGCCTACATGTTCTGTCTCTCCGTTATACCTGAAACACCACCCTTGAACAGAGCGTGCCCACAAAACATGCCAAAGTTGATGAATTGACATTTCTTGCAAACATTTAAGAGAAAATTCCCAACAAGTCTGAGTCAGTGGGTGTGAATCTGACCCTGGGTTCCTTAAAGAACATATCTGGGATTTCATTTTCTGGTATTTAAAGAGGGAATTTATTCCTTAGATGACACAGTCTATAACCTTACCCTGCAGGATTAATGGTCACAATGGATTTGGGTTTTGGCTGCCTCTGTGTTAAATTCCCTGCTGCGGGGATAAGTATGCCCACTTTCACTGCTAGGTAGTGCCACTCTTGTCAGATAAAAGGGGTTTACATCATTGCCCAGAAAACTTCATAAGCAACATAATTAAATTATTTATTAAAAAACCCCAGCCCTAAGCAAAAACAAAACAACACAAACTCTGGTCTCTATTTTCTTTCCTTGTTTTTTATTCTTTCTGTTTCTCAAATTTGTTATACAATTAAAAAAAAAACCACCATGAAAATATTATCAATGTACTGTGTTTTTAAATTTTTGGAAATATTTATAAACACCTTTTCATGAGGTCAAGTTAGCAAAACCCAAGAGATAGTCACGTGGTAGCTGCAATATTGTTTAATGACATGCTAGCCAATGTTATACAGTAGCTGTTTTCTCCATTAACATATCACTGTCTCCGCCAGAGCTGTCTGCACGTTGAATTCCAGCACTTCTTGCACCTGCTTTAAATGATCGTGTTTAAAGGGCTGAAGAATATTTCAACAAAAGACACTGAAACTGAGGGACCTGCCTCTGGCGCACTGCAATGCTGATACACAGTTTGGGTAATATTATCACATTTCTGAGGTTTTGGTTTTTTAAACAAAACTGATGATTCAGGCAAGCTTTGTGCAGCCTGTAGAGGAACTATCAAATAGTTAAGGAAAGTTAAAAGCATATCCATTATTTTAATGTTTTTCAGTTTTTAGAGCTGCTCTAAGCAGACTAGTATTAAGTGCAAGATCCTACTCCTGGGTCGGAGCAATCCCAGGCACAGCTGCAGGTTGGGCAGAGGAGAGATTCGGAGCAGCCCTGCAGAGAAGGACTTGGGGGTGTTGGTTGATGAGAAAATGAACATGAGCCGGCAATGTGCGCTCACAGCCCAGAAAGCCAACCGTATCCTGGGCTGCATCAAAAGGAGCATGACCAGCAGGTCGAGGGAGGTGATCCTGCCCCTCTGCTCTTGTGAGACCTCACTTGGAGTATTGTGTGCAGTTCTGTGTCCTCAACAAAAAAAGGACATGGAACTGTTGGAACAAGTGCAGAAGAGGGCCCTGAGGATGATCATGGGACTGGAGCACCTTCCATATGAAGACAGGATGAGAAAGTTGGGGCTGTTGAGCCTGGAGAAGAGAAGGCTGCGTGGAGACCTCATAGCAGCCTTCCAGTACCTGACGGGAGCCTATGGGGATGGTGGGGAGGGACTCTTCATGAGGGACTGTAGTGATAGGACAAGGGGTAACGGGTTCAAACTTAAACAGGGGAAGTTTAGATTGGTTATGAAGAAATTCTTTACTGTGAGGGTGGTGAGGCACTGGAATGGGTTGTCCAGGGAGGTTGTGAATGCTCCATCACTAGTGGTGTTCAAGGCTGTGTTGGACAGAGCCTTGGGTGGCATGGTTTATTGTGAGGTGTCCCTGGCCATGGCAGGGGGGTTGGAGCTAAATGATCTTAAGGTCCTTTCCAACCCTAACTATTCTATGATTCTATGATTCTACTTTATATTATTTATTTATTATTTTTGTAAGTGAAGTGATCTTCAAGAATGTTACTTATCAGTCGAAGAAAGTTTAGAGGCACCTTAGATTGATGCATTTTGGATTTGAATGAACCTCAGTTAGACAACCTAAGGAACATGAGGTTTGATCCCAGTCTCTGGCTTGCTAAAACATAATGTAGTTGCATTTGAGGGTCAGAAGGATCTGCTTTTAGTCATCCTCTTTCAAGGAAGCGTCTATGTTTTCCCATTCTTCCCTTCTGTTCTCTCTGAAAATCCTTTATTTTTCAAGCTTTTGGATCCTTGGCTTCCCACACAAAGAAGTCTCAGAGGCCTATGTGGGTACATTTCCGAAGCAGATGCCTGTCGAGCAAGGAATTGCAGCAGGGGATTCCTCTTTGCTTCTTTAAGCTTCTGAAGAAGAAAGAGGTGAGGGTCCTCAAGAGTAGCTTTAGTTTTGTGTGTTGGGCAGTGACCCATCCTGCATGGTGCAGAGCCCAAACATACTGCATAGTAGGAGATCATGGAGATTGCTTACAAGCCAATAGACCTTTTCTTCCTCAAACTGGGCAACTGCAGTTTGATTTGTTGTAGCTGTGGCAAATGCATAGCATGGTTTTGACCCTTTGAGATGTTTATCTCAAACACAATGCTTGTGGCATTGTATTAGTATTGGAGTTTTTTATTGTGGTAATATCAGGAGCTCAGTGTGAGGAACACTGGGACAAGTGTCTTAACTTCAGTGTTTGAAACAATGGCCTTTTCTTTCTCAGAGAAACTTTTGAAGGTGGATTTCTAGCTTGCTTTTTCTTCAGCATAAAGCACCTCTGTATTTCTCCAAAGTAAAATGGGGACAGAGCTGCTTGCACAGAGAAATAAAATAGTTTCTCTGCACTTTTTTCTTGGGAGTATGCAAAAATCCCATGTGCATTTTTTTTATGAATTGGACCCTTCTGTTTTATAGCTGGTAGTATTCATGCTTATTACAATGCCATATTATGGCCTTGGACACTTTTTATGTCCCTATAACATAGCACCCTAGAGAAAGGTGCTTCACTAAGTGAGAACCAGTAAACTTGCCATAGAATCAGCGGAATACTTTTCACAAAAGTGCATAAACTTCTGTTCTTAAACATTGTCATCCTTCACCTTAACAAGCACAGAGAAAGGTTCCACTGGTTTCTATGCCTTGTTAGGTCTATCATCTTTCTAATTAATAGTGTTTTTACGAAGCCGTCTGAACTGTGTCATTTCCATTATCAGAAAACCATTGCCATTAATGAATAATTTTCATTTCTGATCCTTGATATCATGCTAGTTGATCTCCTGTTTCCATGCCACCGAATGATAGCATCGTTTTCTGCCCACGATCAAATTTAATTTGGACTCTGATTATATTATGCTGTTGCGACTGAAGTGTCAATTTTTGTCAGGCAATTAGGAGCTATAACCTGTGAAGTTAAGTTTGATAGGCATTGTAATTGGATTGTTACAGTAATAGCTTGGAACATTCCCTTTTTTTCTTGCTTCTTTGATTCTTGATGCATACTTTAGTTGTGAGAACAAAGGCATTTTGTTATTATGCAACCATAGGATGTTCGAGACAACAGGATGGAGTTCAAGTTTTTCCACTTTCCCCAGATGGACTTAATTTGGGTTTAGTTTTGACCACAAATTAAGCCAGGATTTTGAAAGAACTTGGGGTGGGGGATGGCAGTGTTTATCAAGCAAACCTTGAAAGAGCTGTGGAACCAGAGCTGGTAGGATTATAACATGGGGCAGTCTTTATGTTAAAAGGTTAACAGAAATAAAAAAAATGCTTAGACTGGAAATGTGTCAGATTACCCAGGCTACTCTCACTCCTTTTAGTGGCCTGTGCAGTGTATGTATTTTGCACGTGTTTAGGCCTATAATTTAAAGTCAACACTATGTCCCAAATCTTTTATTAGGGTAGAATAGGGCAGTTGTATTCAGATGTATCCCTAGAGAAATTCACCCTGTGGAAAATAATCACAATACAACAACTAACATGCAACAGAGAACACATTTTTTATTGGATCCTTGCTGTCAGACTGGAAGTTTTCTTCTTTTGCATTTGGCTTTTCTTGTCTTTTCTTTCTTTTTTTTTTTTTTTTTCTCTGCACACACAGTAGTTCACAGCCTGGATATTTGTTAAAAGAGTTTTCTTCTGCATGTCTTTAGAGTGTGCTCAGCTCCCACCCCCTCACCTTCATCTCCTGATCATCTCTAATAAAAGGCACAATGCAGAGACCTTTCAAAAAGGACAGTGGAGAGAAGATAGGTTTTTCCATTGCTCATCTGTTTGAACACTTTTCATAAGTGCTGCTATGTGACAAGCAAAAGGTGGAGGAAAACAAAGAAACTCCAGTTGCTGTGGAACGTAAAGGAGAAGCTCACCTGCAACAGGGTTTATCTGAAGAAAACTGAAGCTCAATACCAGAGCTGTTAGGTAAATGGTAAAGAGAAATGAAACCTTTAAAATCAACTACAGGAGGTTTTCAGAAGTTTCATATGCTGGATATGGGATGGTTGTATCCTCACAGTTAGCAAATATTGACCAGGATTCCGCTCTCCCCATTCAGCAGGCATGATACCCACCTGCTTCCTAACATGCAGTGTTAGCCCTGTGTCGCTCATTATATCCTTTGTTTTGATAAATTTGTGATGCCCAGTCATTTCAGGATGTGTCTGACTGGGTCTGCTCCTTCCTACTTCAAGCATATGTTCACTCTTTTCTTCTGGCATCCTCAGTGAGTGGTCAGTGCTTGGTCCAGGAGTAATCTCGTGAGCTTGCAGCATTCTTCATTAACAACCATTTGTGCCTACCAGACCTGTCCCCTGCTCACCTCCCAGCAGTGCTTCTCGTTTTCACCTGTTTCCAAACCTACACAAGGGATTTTCTGTCATGGCTAATGTATTGAATATTAACATCCCATTGCTTCAATAGTGTGCTACCTCAGTAGCTGTGTTCCATCTTGTAATTCTACTTGTCTGCCACGCAAACCAAGTTCATTTAGTGTTCATACTCCTGTAGTACTCTGCAAAATTTCACCATGTCCAGTTCCATTTCCTCAGTTTCTGTGGGCTCAGGTGGCTGCCCTCTCCTCTTAGCCCACTTGGGACACCAGGATATGAAGGCGCCAGGAAACTCTGGAAAGCAGTAGTTACCAGGCTCTGTAACATCCAGTGGGGCCTTACTAGTGGGACTGTTTTGTTTTGTTCTTCCTTTGCAGTAATGCTAGCATTTGTATAGATGCTAAAATCTGGATTCCCCCCCCCCCCCCCCCCCGAATTGCTCTTTTTCTTTTATTTTTTCTTTTTTTCTTTTTGTTCTAGGTAAGCTATTTCCAATGAATGTTTACACTTTTACCATATTTTCTTTCTAGTCTTATTTATTTGAATACCTGTAGTCTAAATACAGGAGCTAATCTTCCTGAAATTGCCCCTTTAGTCTCATGGTATTGAAAACTAATACCAGGAACCTGAAGGGGTGAATCAGGGATGTTACTGAGGGAGTGGATTGCTGATGTGACAGAAACAGCTGTATATGAAAACGTGATATATGGAATGGAAAGTAAGTTAGATGAATTTGAAGGTATTTGTAATCTATTCTTCAGCGGCATCAGAAGAGATGTCCTGAAATATGATAGAACATAGTAGAGAGAGGTTGAAGGGTGAATGAAAGCTTTTGTTTCAAAAGGTAATAATAAGAACTTATCTCCCTGCTTTTCTATTGCTGTACTTTCCCTTTTTCATTGTTTTTCTTCTTCCCTGGGAGATAAGGATGAGCTACAGTTATACATGAAAAAGGAGTGAAAGTCATGTAAATTTTTCTGTACATGTGTTCTGTTTACAAAAAGACAGAGTTAGAATCTGATGAAAGAGAGCAATAGGAAAGTAAATAGACCTGTAAAAATCCATCCCAGGCAGTAAATATATGCAACTTTCTGGAATCTGTTGGTGACAAGAATGTGCATTAAATTTCTACTTTTCAGCTAATCTGATACAGGTGTAGCAATTACTACAGACCAATGTCACTAATTGTAATGTTCTGTAGGAGTAATCAATGAACTCTGTTTCCTGAAAACAGTTTCACCTTTGTGCTATTAGTACTATAATGAAGAGGGCGCAGTACATACTTACATAAAGAACTTAGAATCTATTAGCACCTGTGCTGAACAGTAAAGCTGATGATATTTTGCATGCAAATTGTAGTCATCATCTGAGAAAAAGCAGAGTTCATAGGTTCAATATTCTCTCACTTTCTGTCTCCTATGTCAGCTATGTCTTTACCAGCTGGGGGCAGAATTACATTCTGGAAATTAGTGAGAAAAAAGGTTAAAATTGAAAATCTACTGTTTCTGTATCTAGTCTCACCACTTACATGTTATAAGACAATATGAAAAATCCTAGCAAGTACAAATGATGTCTGCTTTCACATTATATTTTTAAAGTGTCAGTGCTCAAGTAGGTTTATGTTTGACAGGTGATTTAAATACTTCAGTACATTTCTACATCCATAAGAAAAAACTTTTAACAGGATAAAAACTTGGCAAAACTATTCATTTTTGTACTGATGCAAGAAACATTACTACTCTTTTTGACATGCAAATGTATGAGGCACTCTATTAATCTTCATAGTTTTTCTAAATATTTCATTGTTTGAGGATATTTCAATGACTGCTCATTTATGTTGTTTTACCTGTATTTATCTTCTGTACTAATTCTTGAATGCTATGCTCTGAATGCATACCTGATTATGACTGGTACAATCTTACCATAAGGCTGAGACAGACATATCTGTATTTCTGTAACTCTTCTGATGAGTTTACCTTTGCTAGAAAATATGGCGAATTTTTTCCTTATACCAAAATAACACTTTTAGTGCCTACAGCAATATGTGGTGTAAGTATTCTCACAAGCTTCACCACCTTTCCCCTCAGTTCTACCTCAAAAGCAGTTGCGAAGGTCTCTACATTTAATTTTTTAACAGCGTGAAACTGGTCTCTGTATAAACCTATATGAAACAATATTAAGATGAGCCTTTTGTGAACATTGTGACACAGACAGGAGGAGGCATAGAAAAATTACAACTGTAGACCAGTAGAGCAAAACAGTATAATGAGTTAATGATGGGGAACTGTGAAAAAACCCATAGGGGGAAAAAAAATAAATAGCAATCCTACGGACAAGAAACACTTTGCATCCCTGGCTCACTTTGGCAGTAGGTCCATGATAGTTTGCCAATGGGATGATGTCAGTGTTTCACAAGTTTCATCCCTGGCTGCACAGACTAACCAGGTTAAAAAGATGGGAGGAAATTCACCTCCAAGAGTATAACGACATATAAAGATACTGAAATAAGACAGTTACTCCAATAAAAAAAAAAAAAAAACTAGATTAAAATTCTGATTAGATTAAGATCCAACTTCTTCCAGGTCCTTTGTTTATGAGCATGGACTTCTCTATTTAACTCTTCATGTGAGGTTTTCTGAAAAAATGAGAATCCAGGCTTTTGCTTTAAGACCAGTGAAGATAAGAATGACCCACAAAATTTGTATTGTCTTCAAGCTTTCTCAAAATCCAGCAAATTTCAAATATTTCTGAAAATTTTGGAACTTTGGTTTGGGCTTGTATTTAGTTAAAAGTGTACCTCTTATACATCTATGAGAAACATAAAATGGAGAACAATACTTCACAGATACAACGATCAGTTTTCTCAAACAATTTTCTCTTCTTGAGATTTTCAAATCAAAGACAGACAGCAGCATTATGACTGAACCACAGGATTTCTTAACGTCAGAGTAGATGGGCTTTACCATATGAGGAAGGGTGTTCTGTCAATATGATACTCTGGGGAATAAAAAAAGGATTATCACTCTGGGCTCCGATTTTCAAAATTGATGTCAACATTGACCTAACTCTGCCTCAGTGTATGTCGAAGTAGATGATCACGAGCATTTCTGGATAGCTCATTATCCACCAGCTATTATCACTGCATTCAGCTAAAATATAGGGCGTATCAAAAAAAAAATCACAGAAATCATTCATCTTTATCACAGTTGTGGCCACATGCTTCCTAAAAGCCCGTGTTTTGATCCTGGAGTAAAGGCAGAGTTTATCAGCACTGACCCAGGAGAAGATGATGATCTGAAGCAGGCCTTGGTTAGGCCAACATATTGTTCATTTATTTCTCCGTGCAAGGAAATTGAGCCCATGAAATCTAAAGCAGCCAACCTATTCTGCAACTCAGGCATTACAAATAGTAATCTCACACCAAGTTTTCACTTATTTTATAATATTCTGTATTTTATTAGGAAATTAGGACTGTGATTTAGGACTTTCTTACCTTACCAGCTGTTTTCATGAAACCAGTAGGAATGCCATTTTGGAGAGTTTTAGCCCTCAAAGTCAAATTGGCTAATAGTCGGTCTTTTGTTGAAAGGAAAGTAAATAGGAGAGAAAAGAAGGATGGAAGGACAGACAAAGCAGTTACATAAAGCTTATTTCCATAGGAAGCCAAGTTAAACTGTCTTTATCTGCAGGAATTGTAAGGCCTTGTTATGTAACTCTTCAGCTTATTTGAAGAGGTGATTAACTGTTCCTAATTAAGCATTCAGCTACAGTCCTGTTATGAGACTTTTTTCCTCTCTTCAGCAGCTCAATAATAAATAAAAAAAATTAAAATGTTAAAACCCCCACCAACAAACTCATAAAAATCTCTGTGCATTCACAATTTTAGGGTTAAGACGTACTGACAACTCAAGTACTTTATGAAAATTGTGATTAAATTGAGTAAGTACTTCTTAAGTTTAAAATACTTGAAATAGCTGATTTTTAAAATATTTGCAATATCTATTGTTCCTTTGTATCTGTCTCTCTGTCCAAAAAAATCACATAATACTGCAGAGTTTGAAACATAAGTAGATTTCAATACTGACTGTGCAAGAGCCTGGTTTAGGGTCAAAACAAGTAAATATTTAAGAAATATCTCTATTTGAAAAAATCAACTGATTTCTCTACCTATGAAGATGGCAAGGAAGGAAATAAAAGCCCCCCAAAACAAGGCACTTCAATCACCAAACTATGAATTTTACTGGGGTGTTTCTGAAGTCTCTTTTTAAAGCCCCCAATTCTCCTAAAATTCCCCACAAAAGCCCCTTTTCCAAACAGAAACCAGAGGAACTAGAGGGCAGCAATTTCCTGACGAGGTGGCAGGGTTGGTGGGGGAACCCAGATCTGTGTGTCCTCCTCAGCTGGCTGTTTTTGTTGGCAGCAGCTAAGGAAGCTGAATTACCCATGTTCTGCAGACTGCATGCACTGTGATAGCCAAAACTCTTGAATGTTCGTACTTTGCAGTGTTTCATTGTGCCTTGTAGAAGCCGTGGTGAGTGGGTACCTCATTAATACTAAGGGATCCTGGGTTTTGTTTTGCAGCAGTCATCAGCTGTGACTTCCATCTAGGTAAGATGCTGATTTCCATGCAGTGCTGTGCTGCTGTGATTTATTAGCTTTCATCCAGTCTTGCCTTAGTAGTGGGAAAATTAAGCCCTTATGTGTTCTCACATGATATTTTCTTCTGTTCACATTATGCTTTTTGCACTATCTCAATTTAATTTGCCTTGACTTATATTACAGTTTTCTTCCAGCAGCCCTTTCCTATAGACCAAAGCAATGAATTCAGTGTGAGGAAGACTAGACCTCATTTTTTTCACTCAGAGAAATAGATCACAGAAAGGGAAGCCTTAAAAATGCTACTATCCATCTGTTTACCTGATTAGTACATAAAGAACACACTACAAGAGTAAGGGCTTAAGAGTTACTCTCTTACATTAATCTCCTCCATTACATTATATTAAGTAATCTCTTCCTCAAATGACTATACAATGCAGTACTACTAGTAAAACAAATTTCACATCAGGATTTTCTAGGTATTGTAGCCCTTGAATAATTTTGTTCATTTAACTCCGTGACAAAATTACATGTCAAATACTATACAAACATCTGCTCTGGAACTTCCTCAAACTGGTGGGATTGGTGGCTCTCTTTACAGCCAAAACATTCAACAGAAAGATTCCTCAGTTTTCCCTTATCATGCACAATTGTGAGTTTTGACTTCAAATACTTATTCTCGTAATTACAGTATTCTGTAAAGATGTCCTAAATATATATGTTTCCCAGCTTGACTGTGACTTCAAGCAAATTCTCTTGTCTGAGGTGCTTGGTAAATTAAGACTGAATTAGTGAGAGTACAATAAAGCAAGTTACAGTGTTTAGATACAATAACCAAAAATAAAGTCAATATAATCTCCCAAAGTAGGACAGCTTTTCAGTGTATTCGTCACTATGGAGATTTAACAGTTGATTCCAACTTGCATTTTAATAGCAGGCTTACATAATTGTGAGTCCTGGTGTGGTACTGCTGAGCGTATTCAGGTTGGAATTACTAGTTAGACAGATCCTGCTTAGCCTTGTGGTTAAAACATGATAATAGTTTACACATGTGCATGACAGTTGTTAATAACTGTCTTTATAATCACATCTGGATTTCTCTTTTCTTCCTCAATCAACACCATCTAAAAAAGAAAATCAGTATTAGAGGTCAAGACCGGGAATTAAAAATCAAGACTCTTGGCTGTTTGGGGTTTTCTTATATTATTTAGTTTTGCCAAAGAGGATGAGCAGATTCTTTTGCAACATGCATGTATTTTAAATAGATACTTTCTTAAAATGTATTTGTTTGCCTATTTATTTGTTGGTAGACAATATACTGTCCTGGATGTGTTTAAAGATCATGAGGGAAAGAAACTCAGAGGTATTTAAGAGAATGCTGAGTACTCAAACCTGGGAAAGTAGGCAGGACATTTTTTGTTCTGTCTGAAACATTATTTGCTTTTGGCAGTAGTTTTTGCATGTGACCTCTTCATTATTACGTGTTTGCTTTGTAACCAATTCTAGTCATCACATAACTTGAGGTAAATGGTTTGCTTTAAATTGTCAGTGCCTTCGTTTCTCCAGTTGGGCAATGGTTGAGAAAAATCATCTACTTCCCAGGGTATTGGGAAGCTTAATTAGGTGTTTATAAGGTGCTTTAAGACTTTTGCATAAAATGCATTACAGATGTGTAATGTAACGTTATTATTAATATATACTGCAAATCGTTTTTTATCTCTGGCAAGTTTCCATTACTTTAGAAAATTAGTCTAATCTAAAATATTGGTAAAATAGACAGAATTACTGCAATTTCTTTACTAAAAGTTCAATGATGGAGTCGTGTTGACTTTTATTTTCAACAATCTTCCCTTAGAGTCTCCCAGAGACACAGAACTTGAGCAGTGCTTCCAATGGTTGGCTTCAGGCTAAAACTTTTGATCACTTTATTTCTGCTACTTTCGCTTAAGCTCACTGAATGAAAAGGCTTGATAGTATTTTATACTGTCTAATTCTTTATTTTGGGGAATGTGAAAGATGAATTTGACCTTCTGAATTTTTAGTCTAAACTTTGGTAACAAGGAGCATCCTCATTCTTGTTTTCATTCATACTAATACTGCATCTATCTCTTTTGCCCTGTAAAAAGCTATTAATATTGTTCTATTAACCTCTTTCTAAGTAATAATGACCTCTCCCCTGAAAATGCAATTATTGGACTTTCTTCCCATAATAAATCTCATTTATTAGAAAGTTTGGCCTTGCGCACTTTGTTCTCTGCCATTTCCTAAAAGAAAAAAAAAATCATGCTTTATTTTCAAATAAGGACATTATTTTTATTCAGAAAAATATTCTATGATGCATGCACTTGGTTGTAATTTGAGGGGAGGTGATGGCTGCTTGATTCACCTATGTCTCTGCCTTTAGAAAGAAAAAGGCTGCAGTGGCAGTGCTCTTCATTTCTTTCTTGCTTGACTGGGGTCTGGCTGTTTGCAGCTGTAGTATCCTCTAGTTTGCAAAGAATTGCCAAGCAGGTCAGTGAGCTCTTGCTAATGACCAGTTCAAGTGGTCTCTGCTCCTAGCCCCTTTCTGCAGTGAAAGAGATGTTGCCTCTTTCTGCAGTGTTTGAGGTGTTGCCTGACTCTACTTTGCTATTCACCTGAGAGGAGAAATGCTAGACACCTCCTCTTGTGCTGGCAATGCAAACTTCTGAGAGGCTGAAGAGGTGGTAGGTGAAAAGCTCTCATTGTGTTCTTGCTCTTCGAGGTGCTGGTTCTGTGAAGGGAGATGATGAAGAAACTTTCCTGTATTCTAAGGAATATAAAGGTTATAAAAGCATCTGTAACCTCTCTACATCCTTGATGAAATAGTGGCTGTAGCAGAGGGATTTTCTTCATTTCAGTAAAACAGTGCTAAAAAGCTGTGTAGAAAAGCATTATTGTCCTGGTTCACCTCCACTCCCCACTCTCCTGTTTTTGGAGGAGTTTCCGCTTGCTGGAGGTCAGAGAGCATGAAGGTTGTAGCAACTCCCTTTCCCTGGCAATTTCCTTTCCTCATTATAAAATAATCCTTAAAGAAGAAATGTGAAAATATATATCGTTTTCCCTTCCTGTGTAAACAGGAAAACCATCTATAAGCACATGTAGGGGAAGTACAGTTTTGTGGTTATAGCTCTGGGCTGTAAAAGGGAAGAAGTGGATTCAGGAGCTTGGTGCATCTGATTTTTTTTTTCTTTTTGTAAGGACAGGCAAGAAAAAGTGTGGGTTTGTTTGGTTGGTTTTTTTACTGGATCCATCAAATTAGATTAAAAAACATGCACTGAATAAAGGCAGCAGTTGCAGACTGTACATTAGAAATCCAAAAACAAAGCTCAGCTTTTTGAGGGTTGCAAAAAAATAGCAGAAAATGGCTGTCAAATTTCTAACATGGACAGAGAAATTGTTGTTTCATGTCCCCTCTCCACCAATCTTCCAAATTAATCAGACATGCTACCAGGAATGTTAACACTAATGATTTCAAGCAACAGAAAAAGGACTTCGTACCATGTAGGTAGGTAGACATGAGCTATATCATATGCACAATTTTAAGATGAAGAATTTTTTTTTAACTTTGTTTTTCTAACATTTGTTTGAACTGCACTCTTCAGAAAACTGCATCTCCTTTATATTTCCTGACTCTGTGACTCATCAAAATTAGCTGTGTTAGTCACATCAAATGATGTGTTTCATAGAATAAGACAGGAAAAGCAGCACACTGAGTCATCGTCATAGGGAAGGTGGCTGCCAAGCCACTATCAGACAACATAGGGAAAAGCAAGCATATCAAATGACTGAGGTCACAGAAACACAGCTCAGTGACAGGAAATCATTTACGATCAGGTGAACATGAGCCTCCTCATTTTTTTAGTCTGTTTTTTTAAGGAAGCAAAACGTGCTATCATGATGCTTACCTGTCTCTCAGCTTCTGTCCCCTAGTAAATTTGTAAGCCATTGGCCACTCTTAATCAGATTTGTCCAAACAGTAGAGGTCTCAGAAATATGAAGCTCTTAATGCAGTTCCTAAAAGTTGTTGCTTCTACCAAGCAGTGACATGACTTTTGCACCTTTCTGAGCAAAGGGCTGTAATGCTGATTCAGCTGTTGCCTGCTCCATGCGCTCTGCTGACCTGGCCATCATCCCATCCACACTGGCTGGTTTGGCAGTGCTTGTGTGGCTCTCAGCTCAGCAAAACACATGCTGCTCCTTGCCCTGCAGTCACAGAAGGATCTGGGTGTGTCATACAGCTGGGTTATCCTTACGGATTTGGGAGAGGAAGTGGAAGAATGAGGTGGCAGCAGAGATTTTATGTGGTGTGGCACAAGACCTGGTGATGATACACATTGACAGAAAGAGGTGTTCAAATAGTCAATTGCAATATAAAGGCACTGCAAATCAGGATTCATTTCATTGAGTAACTTGTTTATAAAACAAGACGCTGTGCTAGCTATTTTTTGGAAGCTTTTTCCTAGTGAAAATCTTTAATTTCTGTCTAGATTCAACAAACTACTGTAGTTTAACTTGTAAGTGAATTCTGAGTGCTCAGGTTGTGCTCCCTGCTAGAGACACTTTAATTTCTGCTTCTGTTTCAAAGTCAACTGAAAACAAGTCCCAGTTTTGGCAAACTTGATTGAGGAGTGGAAGTCCCTATTTAAAATGCTGTAAGTTTGATGAAAATGAGTAAGTGGCCAGAAAGAATAGTTTGTGCTAATTATCCCTCAGCAAGCCAATTAATAGACGTGTACTGGCTAGCCAAACAGACTGCTTGCAATTCCAAGCTAGAGCAAGAATTATCTTTTGCTTGTTGCGGGGGGGGTGTACACAGGATGGGGAGAGAAGAGGGCTCATAGATGAACTGTGGATATAGAACAAACATTTGTAAGACACTGTGACTTCATTTGTCTTACTTCTGATTAAATAACATGACTGTTTTTTCAAAGCTTTGACAATATCTTTCTTGAACACTTTAAAATTTGTAAAGGGAAACAATGATAACAAAAATTATCACAATTGTTTCCTTTTTTTTTTGTTTCTCCCCTCCCATTAATTAATCTTTAGTAAGTGTCCATAATCTCTGGATTGTTTGTTTAGGCTGGTAATTTCCAAAGAAGATTACCCTGTTTCTTATTAGAAAAGCAACAAATATATTTCACCTTCTTCTCCTTAATTATTTTTAATTTTTAGCAAACTCATGAACAACAAGCTAAAAACCTGACAATTCCTGTATTTTAGCATGTTGAGGTGGGTTTGATTTTCTTCTTGTTATCATAAATTTGCACAACTCTTCAGCAGGGCCGAGGAGAAACAAAGGCACAAGAGCACATAAACGCCATGACAATCTGTACTCAAAAAATAAAGGAATATGAGTTGTCATGATGAAGAACCACTATTGGTATACGAGTCAGTTACCAAATCAAACTGATATTCCTCATTTTTTTTCCTAGTAACTGATTTCTATCTATTTTTTGTTTTGGTATGGATTTTTCTATGCTCTGCTTTGCTTTTCATAGTCTTGTTGAGACTGGAATTATCATCTGTAGTGTGTGCCATGTCAATTTACAGCAGCATACTGCGGGCTTTTTTCCCAATGGCATCTATTCTTATAATCTGCCACAATATAGCATCCCATTCACTACACGACTCATATTTCTAAATTTTATCTGACAAAGGTTTGCCAAATTGTTTCCTTAATATAGAAATTTGGGGGGACACTTTTGCTACCGGACTTCAGTATTCACAGGGAAATAACTAAATTTCATATTTTTGTGGTGAGTGCTTACGAATATGAGCACACTCACCTTTCATTCGAATAGCACACAGATGGGAGGGATAAGTATTATATTCCAAGGGTCTGTAAGAGAAGGGAAAAGTTTTGTTGCATCTGCAGATCCAGTTTGCAGGCGCTTCTCTTTAAGTGGTTTCTATTCTAGGATGTACTGACTAGGAACTAGCAGCAGCTTCTACCTCACTACATAGAGGTCCAATAGTTAGAGCTACTAGGACAGAAGGTCTGTGACTGCTCTAATTTCTTTTCAGGCTGGTTTGTCTTACCTAAATGATGAAGCCTACCCTGGATGCCTTGAGGAGAAAGGGCAGCTCTCACCTCCTCTGGTGAAATATTGAGTACAAACACCTTAAAAATTCTGTAGAAGCATATGAGGAGGGGTAAAAGTAATGAGCACTGAGCCACACAGTCCCTAGAGAAAGGACCTCCTGATGTTTCTTTTGTTAGTGAGCTCAAAGAAGGATTGCAAGGACTCGAGCTATCTGAGAATGAAGGTGGTGAAATGACAGCAATGACATACTTCACTCTGAGCATCATTCAAAGGTGCTTTTCCACTAACCTAACTGGGGACTGTCAGGTACACTGAAGTCATGGGGGAGGGAGCACTAACAACTTTAATTTTATACTACTATGCTTCTATCACCTATTTAAAAAAATATATTGCAACTTCAAAACACACAACAAAAATATAAAGCTCTTGTGACACTCAGACAGCTTTTTTTTTTTTTTTTAATTTGTGGTGAAGAAAAAGAGGATATTAATTGATATTTTTTGAATGTTTGAAGTCAACAATACTGCGATTGGGTTCTTTTCCTTGCTTTTTCTACTGACACTGCTATTTGTTGGTGGGATTAACAAGGCAGTATCTGGAACAGTGGTGTTCTCTGAAACACTTTCAGTTGGTACATCTGGCTGCTTTTTCTCATTTTCAGATTTCATTTAAGCTTTTGGTTGTGTTTGGGTTTGGAAAGTCAGCCTGTGACTCTAGGAAAGATCTACTTTTCAGTAATTTTAAGAGAGCAGGCTTAATCAGGTTTGATATTGCGCTGTTCTGACAAACATGTATGTGCACACACATCTGCATCATTGGTTTCAAAATTCTTCTCAAACCGCACATTCTGTCAGCAGACCCTACTTATGGTGTCCCCTCTGGATTTTGGTATCCAAATTCATATAAAAAGAAGTTACAATGACACCAAGTGTTTCCCTGACAGCTCTTGTTCTGAATGTACATGCAGTTGCTGTTGTAATGTCCCTTGGTAACTGCTTTGGAGAGTAACTCCTCCTACTCCCCACAAATTTCTGACTGTAATTGAGCCAGCTCACACAAAATTGTCTCTGATCATCAACATTAAATATATTTATTTTACTTCCATCAGGACAGGTCTGTGGCCCCTGTTTAATATGTCACATCCTGGCACACTTCCTGCCCTTGTAAAACATTTCAATACCTGTGAATATGTGCAGTATGATAGATCTCCTTAGAGTTACTACTGCCTGTATTGAAAACTGAACTCAATATTTCTCTGAGAACCTCAAACATGGAGAGTTAACACAGTGAACAGAGAATGCCTTCTTGCCCCAGGAAGAAAAAAGGAGTTGACTGAGGCAGAGGCTAAGAATCAGCAATACGTAGCTCAGAACTGAAAGAACAGAAATGAAACCAAAGCCTCCTCCAGTATATCTTGTCCTAACTCTCTTCTCCCTTTTCAGTACCAAACTGTATTGTCTTAATCTGGGAATGTGATTTATTTGTGAAATATCTAGTGGGTGGCAGAGGGTGGGGAGCAAAGCTACTCAAAGCTCCCCAGAGCTGCTGACCGAGGTAAATAGTGTGTCATAACACATTTATCAAATAATAATGGAAACTGTATAAAACATATAGGAGAGGGAGGGGAAAACCCATTCCCCTCTGGGAAGTTACTGAATATTTCAGCCAGTTTATAAAAGTGTGTGTACATGTGTTTGGAAGGGGGGAGGTTTTCCTAGCTTCACCTCTGCAAATAAATCATTGGCCTGGGATGTCTGAGCAGACAAGTGAAATGGATGAGTGCATTACGGATCAAGGAGGTGGTATTCCTGCCTTGGTTAGTTTGAGAGAGACCACCCAAGCACTGTGGAACTAAGATGAGACTGTAAGTTGTGCCTGTGGAGCTCTGAAAGGCTCAGGCTGCAGCCTCTGACATGTTAGGAAGGTCAGGAACAAAGTAAAATTGACAGTATTTCCCAAACAGCAGGCATGACTAGTCATTTGTCTGAAGTGGTTTTGTTCAGGATTTTTTTTTTTTTTTGCCTTTGACTGGATTGCCAGCATAGATAAAAGAAAAAAAGAAAAAAAAAAACACAACATAAATAAAAAAGGCAAAGGTGTAATAGTTTTGCCTTGTTGGATATAAACTGATGTTTAGGTGCAATTAAAAGAAAAATATATTAATGATGTATTATGTACATTTTTCACTATTTACCACTAGTGCCTCTCAGTACACAGAAGCCCAACTCTGACAGTCTCAGTGACATTAAGAAGAATCTTGTATTGTAACTGGCCTATTGAAATCAGTGGGAATTACCTGTGGAAAGAGATACCTATTCCACATGAATAATGCTTGCAGAATATGGATGTGTGTTACCAATAAATGCCAAGTTAAAAGGAGCCTGACAGAGACAGTATCCTGATAAATATAAGCATAATTACAACTTTAGAATTCTTGTGAGGAGATCTAAGTTTTGGAATTATCATCTTTCACAGGAAAACTTCTTAGGGTATTCACCTTTTTATATTAGTGTGATTAGGGCAATCACCTTTTTATATTTACACTTGGCAATAATGATTGAAGGCTTATCACTCTACATATAGTAATGAATTGGATGAATTCTGGGCTATAAGAAAAGCCAATAGGAATTAAAAGGCAAAATATGAAAGGTGTCTATATAACAAAATATCCTGCAATAGCAATCCATCAGCATCTGCAGTCACATGTGGGCCCCCACTGTGCTAGGTCAGCCACTGGTTTGG
The DNA here is from genome assembly GCA_017639245.1 of Myiopsitta monachus. Classification (NCBI taxonomy): domain Eukaryota; kingdom Metazoa; phylum Chordata; class Aves; order Psittaciformes; family Psittacidae; genus Myiopsitta; species Myiopsitta monachus. The sequence goes on from CM029924.1 coordinate 43,528,037, forward strand.
GCTGGGGGTTGGGCCAGAAGTTGTAATGTGAAGCCTGGGAGCAGCTCACCTTTAACACCAGTCAGGGGATCCTACAACTGCAGAGGGGTGATGCTGGTGGTTTGTAGACACTTTACCTCCTATAACCAATGTCCCAGTGGGGTGTCAGCTATGTTCCTGGCAATGGGATCTTCAGGGTGACGCAGGAGGCTGAGATGCTGGGCAAATGCCATCACTAAAGTTCCTGTATCGCATTTCTCGGGAACGGAGATGTTAACTCCCCATGTTTAGACCAGATTTCAGCTTCAGCATTCATATTGAGCCTACCTAAATCTCCCCTGAAGTTTTGATTTGATACAGTTATCATTCATTTGGTGCCTTAAAAGGTAGAGCACAACATTGCTGCCTGTACTGTTGACCATCTGCTCTGCTTCAAAAGTTGCTGAGTTTTGCCTGTGAGAGATTATTTTTCTCTTTTTTGTTATAATTTTAAGGGGAACTAACTCAACTGGAGTTCCTACTCTCCCTGGGCAAGGGCTGAACAATTGGTATTTGTGCTGGAGAACAAGGCTGCAAGAGACTGGAAAGAATCCTTCTCTGCCCAAGGGCTTAAGGCACCCGAGCAACTGATCTACAGCTTGTATTATAAACTGTCACAGCTGTGATCTCTGCATGAGATTTGCAGCCCATGGATCTGCCCCTGCTGTGTTCCCAGCCTGCTTAAAGCAATTCACTGCATTCCCAGCATGCTCCTACTGAAAGTGCTGCACATCAGGCTGGGAGCTATCTGAGGGCTGCTTCATGGCCTTATCAATTCATGTAGACTACCCACAGCCTGGCCACTGGTGGAATGACTCTTCCTTGTTTCAAGTCCATTCTTGGAGGTAAATGTTGTTATATAGAACTCTAGGTGCTCAGCTACTATGGTGATTATTGCCTTAGCTGTTAATCAAGAAATAGATAAAAGCCAGAAATTGTTGAAGTACAAGAAAAATTTCTTATGTATAAGAAAATTTATACATAGGTTTATTACTGCTGGAACTGCATGAATGTTATCATTAAGTTTCTACTGCTGATATCTATTCACTGGGGCTAATTATGCCATTCTTTTAGAAGTTTAGTACTGTAGCAACTGTACAGTGTGGAGAGAGGACAGCAAAGCTGCCCTCAACAGCAGCCTGCAAAGCAGCGGGGTGGAGAGTGTGTAGGGAGGAATCCGGTGCTGAGGAGAATCTTCAGTTCTGTGAATCCTCTTAACCCCTGTGTTCCATCATGTAGGGGTTCTACACCAAGGGGTATTTCACTGAGGAGCCTTCTTGATGTATCTGCTGGTGCACTTTCTTTGCACTTCCTCAGCTCTCATGTTGTAAGGCAACCTCAGCGCATGAAACACATGCCTGACAATTCTGCAGTCAAATTAATATGTAAGAAGTATAGTGTAAAAAAAGGGCCAGAAAAGACTGATTTGTTGTTGAAAGCATTGTATTAATGCATATTGTTGAAAGGATTCTTGTATACAGAGAAGACAGGTTTCCTTGACATAAAGAATAGGCCTTGATCCCGTAATTATTTTGGCAGGTGCTTAATTCCCAAAGTGTGAGTTATCCTATGAAATTCAATGCACATAGTGAAAGAAGTGGGAAGGGAGGAGGAAGGGATTACATATGTTGAGAGAAAGGCAAGAGGGGCTCTGAACAAATGGGGCTGAAAGAGGAATTGAAGGAGGAGAGGAAGGACGATTGGTGGATGAGAATAGGAAAGCAATTCAGATTTGAAGTTGAATCAGCATTTGCTGACATGAACATGACACTAATGGAAAAGATCTGGGAGAAGAATAGTTATACACTAATAGATTTGTTCTCTTCAAAACATTCTGTATGCAGGTAATAATGTAGATTTTGTTTATAGTAACATCTTTTGTTTTCAAAGAGAATTCACGGTCAGAAAGAAGGAATGCCACACTCACCTGTTTTTCTTCTTCCTCTTGCTTCTTGAAATTTTTTTCTGGAAGTCATTAAAATTCAGATCCCATCATTTGTAACAAAAGATGTGAAGTGTTAGGTACAGTACTTGGAGTATATGTTTGTTAAAATGAAGGAAGAGACTCTTCCAACAGTTTGGGATTTTATGAATGATTTACATCTGGTGCTAAAGTTCAGAAATGAAACGTGGGAGAACCAGATGCTTCATTTCTTGACTGCATCGTGTCTGCACATACTGATGGTGAATTGAAAACAGGAATGTCTCATAAATCAAGAAAATCTATTTTTGTACTCTTGATTTCTATTCTGAACATCCATATAACACCCAAACAAATGTGGTAAAATTGGTTCCTTGAGAAACCCTTTATGTTCAGTAACAGTGGGGACATGCTAATAAAAAAAAAAATAAAAAAAGGAACCGATCTGCAGAACAAAAAATGGTCAGAATGTGCAACTGTACTTGGCGATCAGCATGGAAGGCACTGTTTAGCAAGAAAGAATGAATGGAACTGCTAGGCAAATTCCGGCAGTTGCAGAAAGAGCTGTGGTGTGTAATAAGGAGACATTTCACAACATTTGGCACTGGGGGAAAAAAAAGAAATGAAAAGACAAATTCTTCCTTCAGTCACTGACATGACAACTGAAGGAAGAATCTGGAATATGGAGATTAAGGCCTATGACCGTACATTTGCAGAGAGCTGAGTATAATTCAGATTTTGTTTAACTTTTCATCAGTGCTGTGAAATGATGCTCTTTGCCTACTCTCCTTTCTTGCTGACATCTTTTATTGGCCTAAGAACTGTAAGCGATGCTTGTCATTATGTTCAGGTGTCACTAAAACTTTTGTAAACAGTTTTTAAAAAAGTATTTATTGACTTATAATAAATGAATAAGCACAAGTCTATCTCTCTACAGGTTTGGGCTTTTTTAATAGAACTAGTAGATTCAAGTTATCCTCCCTCACCCTTCCCACTTCCTTGATTTCATAGCATATGCTTATCCACATATTTTAAATTATTATATTACAATTCCAAATCTGCCTGTGAGAAATTGCAGGGCACCAATAATAATTTTGGATGAACAAGTTGTACACAAAAAGGTTACCAAGCACCAGCTGATGCATGGTAGCTTCCCACATGTGTCCTTTAGCCTCCAATAAATGCATGGTAATTGGAATGGGCTTAGTCCACCATGCAGGTGTGTGAGGCTGATTTGACTATGGGGGAATAGTGTGCATGCAGGCAGTTCTTGCAGCCCAGCAGAAACCTGTTACCTTGTGGTATCTTGTTTGTGTGTCTAAGCCCTGGATGTGCATGCCTTGCTAGTTCTGTTAACAATTGAAAACAAATGTTTATTTAAATTTATTTACACATCCTACACACAGACTGAGTGTAGGTGTGCTGGCAGAAGGGAGACTTTAAGAAGGATTTCATAAAGGTGAAGGAAATGGCTTAGCAGCCAGGTTTCAAGGAGGCACCCTAAATGCAAGGATCAACATAAGACAGTGGAGGCATTCATGATGGTATCAAGGTACGCCCTGCTGGTAGAGCAGGTGGCATTTGTGAGGTACTGGAGCTGACCTAACTTGCAAAGGTAGGTAGGCAGATTGTATAAACACATCATTAGCTCATGTATCTGTAACTACAATGTTTCTCTTGTGGAAGCCTGTGGAAGTTTTGCCTTTTATTTCAATGAGAACAAGATCAAGCTTTTCTAGGGGGAATATTCCCCTATTACATGCTGGGCATCGTCCCCATTTTCAGACCAAGGTGGAGTTACTAAAAGTGACAGAAGTGCTCTGTATTCCTCTTAGTTACCTTGCTGCTCAAAATATGTCCCTGACTAATACAATTTGCTATATGTCATAAAACACAAAGGAAAGCACTTTTCATGCCAAATATCAGAAAAGCACTCTCTTCTCAATGGCAGAAGTAACAGAAATGATGTGTTCATTTTAAATTCCATTCATGTAGGTCCTAATAAAAGCTATTATAAAATACAATTGTGTGGAGACAAAAAGAGAGATAATATCACTATAGCTCAATATAAAATTTAAGTAATTAAGACATGAAAACTATTACACAATTTATTATGAATGCAATCTGAATAATAAAATGTTTAACTATTTTTTTTTTATAGTGCCTTTGGAAAATGTTTGATGTTGAAATATTGCAAAAGATCTAAATTCCATATTACTTCAGAAGATGAGCAGAACTGAAAAGTAAGCTAGCTGGGTTTTCCAACTAAGTCTTGTACATATTTTTAGATGTTGACATAAATACGGCACTCTGCCACATAATGGATTCTACATGAAAAATGTCAGTTTCAGGTGATTTTGATGGTGGCTGTAAATAAAACAGGACATATTGAGTGAACTGTGGAAGTATTTCAGCAGTCAAGCTAAAGAGCTGCATAATAGTTATGAAATTATGTACGCAGACTGATGGGTCCCAAGATTAAAACAAAGTCATCCATAAAGGTACTGGAAAGAGAAGTATTTTTAAACAAGGGTTGCTTAAGCTCTGCATCTTTCTTTCAGCTTTCATAGTGTTCCTTCATCTTTCATAGTGTGTCCTCTTCTCTGGTGAGCTTCACCAATGCTATTGGTAAATGTTTGAGAGAAAATCTCAGTCTAGGCTCTGTCTAGTCGAGTGAATATCATAATTCAGTATCTTTAATAGACACAATATTTTCTTGTGTGCTGACATAAGCATGACAGTCACAGGAGTGTATCGGCACTGCCTAGTAACACTCAGCAACATCTGCTCTCTGATCCAGCCTTATCTTTTTACTTCATTTCAATGTGACTGTGTATGTTTATTTTCTAGCTTAAATCTGTGGCAAACAACTTGCTTCAGACCATGTCCAGGCCCTCCATGGAACAGCATTCTCCTGAGCTGCAGGAACAGGTAGCTTTTGGGGGTGGTTCAGTAGGTGGCAGTCTTCCTCTTAGATCAGTTCGAACTGTTGTATCAGGTGTTACATGGTACATGAAGCAGTAGTGCTGTAGGAAGCTAGAGGACAGACCCACAGCTTGCACTGCTGGGACGTCAGGGACTAGTGTTTGCCAGTGCCCAGGCTGGAGTACATTCTCTATTGGCTACAGTCTGTGTGGTTTAGGGAGCATGCTAGGCTTGTCTGTCATAGCAGCACCCTCCATATCTGCCCCATGCAAAGGACAGAAGCAGGACCTATGATGTGGTCCATCTTTTACATGGGCAGTATTAGGCCTCCAGTTCAGGATCCAGTGCTGCCCAATAAAACTACACAGGGAAAGGAAATAAAAGCTTAGGGGTCAGTAAGACACAACTCTGATGACCAGAATGTTCTTCAGGCTGGCACTTTGAAAAGAAAGCTTACTGTTCTTGCTTGGTAAATCTTAGGAGAGCTTATTTGCAACGCCTTCAAAAGCTGATGAGCTGTGGTTCCATTTATAGCAATTTTGTAGTTCTCAGACCTTCATCAGCCAGACCCCAGATGCCTCAAACTGGGCGCCTGTGTTTATAAAGCTTTAGTCTTCACTGTGCCTTAATTTCTTGGCTGTAAAATAGAACTGCTAAGGCTTACATATTGTGGCTTACAGGCATGTGGTAAGGCATGAAAATGTTTGTGATGTACTTGGCAAAATAATGAAATTGAGCATTGTGCTTATATTTGTTTTTATGTTGAAGAATCTCTGTATGAAGTTAATTTCCTAGACCTTTGGGTTCTCTGTCTTTTCCTATTGTCATGGCTTGTTTCAAACTGGGCTGAATCCTCCCTGAAGCCCCAGACAATTATAAATTGGTAAGGAGCAAATATATGTATGTAAATATATGTGTATATATGCATGTGTGTGTATATACATTGTATTCTGGTCACTAAAAAAAACCAAAACAAAGCTGTAAATAGGCCAAAATGGAAAGGCAAAGTCATCACGACCTGTAAATAAAGCACTAATAAATGGCAGGCTCTAATTTTGAGATTTTTATTTCCTTTGTATTTAGTTTTGTACATCATCATTTCTTATCAAAATTACTAAATACTTTTCCCTAATAAAATTTCATAAATCACTCAGCTATTTACATGCTTTAAGATCAATCATTAAAAAAACTAAGAAGTAGATGTTACACAGGTTAAAGCTTAGCACAGACTTTACAAGCAGGAAGAGTTGCAGGTTTATGATTCCTTACTCTCCCCAGTATCTCATCCCATACATAGCTTGATATTTGAGATATAAATTATTCATGAATAGTTTTTAGCAATCAGTGAATTATCCACTTGCAATTAAAAAAAATTGACCTCCTCTTCTTGCATTTAATCTGAGTGAAGTCAGTATCACTGCTGTGGGATTTGATCTCATCTGTTTTTACCTGCTGTAGGAGCTGTTTTGATACAAAAATGACAAAACCACCCTAGAAACCTGATATATATATGTGATAGGAGCAGGACTCAAACCACTGCATGAACTACATTATTTCCACACTGTCTACTATAGTTAAGAATAAAACTTGACCCTTTACTTGTGACAAACTTTTTAGAGTGCCATACAGAAAGAGAATGCAAGCCATCCGAATGAAGAACAATCCTTTGCAAAGCCACTGTTTCAATGTTTAGAAAGCCAGATCATACTGACCAAACATTCTGACACTTCTTTTTTGGAAAAGCAATGTCATTTTACAGTAAAAGACTCTTCTGCCCCTTTACCAAACAGGACCTAAAAGAAACGGTTTCCTTTTAGCATTTGACTTCAAAAGAAATTAAAACCACTCTTTGAAAATGTTTATAAGACATTAACAACAGATCTTGCCAATCTCACGTTCTTCATTTTGCCAAGACTGCTTTTCTTAACTGCCTCATGTTTTTCTTTTCATCAGGCCCAAACTGGTGACAGAATGTCACTCTAATAGGAAAAGACACCATTTGGAACAGTTATTAATATAAAGACAGACCATGTTAGAAAAGGGTTAGCCGTCTAAATGGCCAAGTTCAACAAGATAGGGTTACATTATCTCCCTCCCTGGAGCGCATGTGTGAAATTATGCTTAGAAGGGGATAATTTAACTTTATGTGTACCTTTTTTCACTTGATCATTTAAATAGTTCATACTTTTCTTTTTTTGTCTTTTCTTTCTTTTCTCTTTTCCTTTCCTTTTCTCTTTTTTTCTTTTTCTTTTTCTTTTTTTCTTCTCTTTTCTCCTTTCCTTGCCCTTCCCTTCCCTTTTTCCTTTTCCCTTTTTTTAATTTTCTTTCTTGTTTTTTTCCTTCTTTTTTCTTTTCTTTTTTAAACATCTTTAACATATATCTTATCTAATACTTATATACTTATATCTACCATACCTTGATTCCTTCCTATATTCATAGCTACCACACGGTAAATATTTATTTATTCATAATATTAGTTTGTGGGAAAGATGTTATGAAAAATGTTGCCTTTTGTATGAGATAGGGTTGGGAGGTCTCCCCAGACAGTAATGGATAGAGATGAGGAGTATACTGAGTGTGACATTGAAGGAACTATTTAGAGAGATAGAAACACAGAAGGAGAATTTGGAGATTTCATAGAAGGATGGCTGGTCATGTGAAAAGCTACTGAGGGTTCCACGGAGACGTATGAAGATTCAGATACTGAAATTTTCCTACTAGAAGAATAGAACAAAATTTAAGAGAGGTTTCAGTTAAGTTTCAGTGGAATGGAGACTGCAAATCTGACTGAAGAGGTTCAAGAAGTAGGATACATGAGATTAATTCAGCAGGAAATCATAGATTATGTAGACAGATAGAAATTCAATAAGCTTGGCAAAAGAGAGAAAAGCAGAGGCTGAATCCTAATGGCAGAAGTAAATAGGACGAAGCATAGGCATACTAAAGTTAAAAGACACTTCTGGCCATATATTTAATCAAAATTACCATAAATCAGCACAGGGGATTCTAGTAAGAGCTGATTATGCTTCTGTCAAAAGTTCTCATCTTGGGACTCATTTATGCTCCGGCCTCTCCCTTAAAATTTCTGTTCTGGAAATACTGTAACAAAATTGATCTTATTTTTTAATCAAGTTTATTAAATAGAACAATTTAAAAGTTTGATCTTAATGCTAGATAAAATAAAATTTCATTTTCCATCTATACTAATGAATTCTTAAAGTGTAGAGAAAATATTTTTTTAAATCTTAATTTTTTTTTTATATGCCTTTTAAAACTTCCCCTATTCATCATTTTTAAATGGTAAGTAACATGGAATTTAATGTATGTAGAAGATAAAGTGAAATTCAGATAAACAACAGCATAAAACATTAATCTTGTTATTCTCAAGCAAACACATTTCAGTTATAAAAATGAGACTGTTTATATGAATATTCTTGCAACCATACTTTGCCCACTCTTGCCCTGTTTTGCTGGAACAGGAACATATATGATGGTTGTCACTGCATGATTTTGAAAACCTTAGTGGGGAGGGAAAATGCAGTTTTGGCCAGCAACACCCTAGCTAGTTCCACCTGGACAGCTTGCCCACTTTCAAGTCTGGCAATGTGCTACATATTATGTTTTCATATTATGTGTCCAGATAGCTTAAAACTTGAATCTGTGATCTTATGCCTTGTGTTTATACGATAGTGGGCTAGCATTCAAGATAAGAATTCACATTATGCATTCCACAATGTGCTGTGTCAATGCTACAAGTCCTGAGTTGGTGCATCCTCTAATTATCTTGGGCTCGTGCAAAAGTCAGTCACAGAAGTGAAACTTGTGCAGACAACCCCCTCCTTACTTACTTTGCTCAATCTTATAAATGACACTAACTATCAGGTTTGCTTCCAGAGGTTTTCCAGACCTCTGCTGTTTCTTTTTGGTCTGCCTGTCTTAGTCTCTTATTTTTCCTGTAAGTCAACATATCCAAAGCAGAGCCAAAGAATGCAAAGATTATCCACTTCCAAAATCCTATCATATAGCGTCTGCTGATGAATGACAGCTTACTGTTCATTCTCATTACAGTAAAGTGTAAATCTCCTGATTGTGACTAGGGAAACTGGGAGCTTGTTTGCCCTATAAACTTTCTCAAGTGCCTGCTGGAGGCAGGCAGTGTTTCCTCAGTCATTGTGCTTCGCTAGCAATGTCTGAAAATGCAAACCAAACAAATAATCATAATGTACGTAGCACATAACTGGAAGGAAGGATATGTTTTAATGTAAATTGAGTTAAAAGTTCTCAGGCTGAATTGCCTGAAGTGGTTAGGAGTTAGCTGATGGTGTATAATAGCTGCTCGGTCTTTTTCTTGCTTCTTGGTGCAGACAACATTGATTGGCTGGTCTGATTATAGCCCTGCACATCAAAAAGGTGTAGGTTGTTCTTAACAGTAGAAAATCAGCTCTTGTGTGAACAGACTTAATGCACGATAAGCTATATGGTGTAGACAAATTTTGTGTGCTTGAAATTGAAGTGAACTTTGCTTGTATAATATATCCCTGTAGATATGGCCAATAGCTGTTAGTCTGTTGCAGCTCGTATTTATTGCTTGTAGTTAAAGTAAAAATCAGTGGCATGCGATTTTATTAAATTCAGGGAAAAAAACTAATTGTCCTTCTGCCAAAGTTTAAGTGCTACATTTTTTCATTACAATTTAACAAATGTTCATCTTAAAATAGACTGACAATGGGTCAAACTGTTCCACTTTATCTGTTACAAACTTAAAATTTATCAAAGCTAGTACTCGCTCTTCTCAGAGAAATTTGTATTTTCACTCCTGGATTTAACTATCAAATTCTCCTTAAAAACTACTGCCACAACATCCCAAAATACTTGAAAAAGAGTATTGCAACAGTTTTCTACTTTCAACTGCAGCACACAACATGTTACGTAGATGCTTTGGGGCATTCTTATTGTTTGTAAAGCTTTACCTCTAATGCAGAAGTATAGTCTTTTTAGGGAATATTCTTGAGTAAGATAACTGATGCCTTACCTAAGATCTGATATCCCTCTTCATGTTGGCCAGTAATAACCATTCCTTGAATCAAAGTCAGTTTGGAGTATATGCTAAATCTTCCATCCCCCTTTAGATTTGTATTCCACTTCATCACTTACAGGCCCTCATCTTGAATAGGGACTCTTCTTGCTGTCGTAATATAATTAATGGTAATACTTGAGGAGGTAAGTAAGTGTGATCTGGTATGAGAAAGGGTATCTTAATCTTGCCCTCTCATGGTAAAGTATATTAAATCCAGGATTTAAAAAGTAGACTAAGCATTGATGGGATTAAACATATTACATATCTTAAAGGAAGGCACATGTATTCTTCAGTGTTTAGTGCAAAGTCCCATGCTGAACTAAATCAAAAAATGAGATGTAGATTCTGGCATATCTAAAAACATCGAACTGGATCTTTTGGTTGTTGCTTTGATGTGGCAATATTCTTTTAGCGCCTGAACAACATCTTGGGTAGAGGTGAAAATGTAACACAGAGCCTTTTAATTTCATTGTGTTATTTATAACAATTATCTAAGTCAAATTAGATGTAAATGGCTAGTAATCTTTGTGTGTATGTGTATGCATGCCCAACAATTCCTAAATGCCACTAGGAAATTAGAGTAATTTTGATATTAAAATGATTACTACCACTTTTGTAATAAACTGATGCGACTTTAGAAGTCTGTCCCTGATATCTTTCATGATTTAGACATCACACAAACTATAATTGTCCTATTAAAGGAAAAAGAGCTAATCTTTTTGCATTTGAAGTAAGCCCTCATCATCAGACCCGACAAAGCCAGACAGATCAAAAAAGAGTAAAAAAGAGCATTTAAGGAAATTAGTACAAGTGTCAGTTAAAAGGTAAAAATTAATGCACTTATTATTGAAATACAGTTGAAACCTACATTCTTTTCATTTCTTTGATATTGCTAAAGCATAAAACATTCAATTAACTCCCAATTGTGTTTGGGGGGTAGGGGGGAAAGGCAAAGCACTGTCAGCGAAGTGTTAGGTGTGTAGGTGGTGTGTGCAAGGCAAAAATGATTAGATACGAGCAGAGGGTACAGCAAAGGCTTTTTGACTGGCTTTGCTGTTGACAAAGCCCGTCAACTCCTGTAGTGTGTTCCAGGGCAATGTTCTTGCATGTATACTGCTTTTCCTAAAGATACAGTGCTGAGCCTCTGAGAAGGTAGCATGCATTCCTTTCATCCTCACCACGGAGTATTTATTTTCCTGATTATTATCTACCTCATTGAAACTTACATGGTTGTGCACCTCTTCCCTAATAAAAGTGAATACAGATAAATTGATAATATTTTGAACCACTGAATAATAGTACTTTGCAACATAATTGAAATAGATACATTTAATTTGTACTTACCCTCAGCCATAAATATGAATTCCCATACCTGTATTCTTTTATTCTTTGAAAGCTGTTACTAAGAGTGCTGGTTTGTAAAACCTGATTTAAGATATTTCAAAATACATCCTTGATTTACAACTGTTATATGTTGGCAACACCGAAGCTGCAAATAATTTGTAGTAATGCAGTAGTTTTTCCCATCCTTTGTGCTGTTTAAAGGGAAAGCAGCTTCTTTTCCCCTTTTTTTTTTTCTTCTGTTAATGAGAGCACTGTACTGATATAGAATATATAGAGGGAAAATTTTAAAAATCCTATAAACCAGAAATCCCTCTGAACCCATTCAGCTGGCTTGTTAACAAAACCTTTTTAATATATCGATGAAGATGTTTTCTCTGTAATTCCACCATCCCTACAATTTATTTGAATTTCAGCAACATTAAAAAGATGCCGTAATGTTCAAAATGCTTTAATTAAAAGAAGTATTTGCTAATTGGCATAAAATATCTGTGCGATTATTTTTCCATATATTTATGATTTTGCAGTAAGAGAACAGCTGCTAAATATTTTCTTACATGCTGATTCTACTTAATCAACATTCTTCTTAATGGAGGCGACAAAAGTTAGAAATTGTTTTTTACAAATGTGTTCCGTGAAAACATCAGCATGATGACAAAGTCAAGCCCTTTGGTGTACAAATGAGCAGGTTTACTGCAAAACAGTTCTATATAGATAGGAGATAAATCCTAGTTTAAAAATCCTTTTCAATATTGAGCACCTTTCAAGCCAAATGTATACTAGCACTTAAAATATTACTAGTTTTAACACCCAAACTCACTCAATGTTTTGATTATTATTCCTATTAATATGCACATGATAGAAGTTAATGCCATACTGACAGATTTAATGTTTTGTAAATGTGCTGAATTCAACTAGAAAGGTAAAAGCAGACATTACCCTAAGACCTAAAAGAGAGACACTAATCAGCTGGCTTTTTTCCTCCTATCTTTTTTGCAGATGCCTGGGAATACAGGTTTTATTTAAAATGCAAGGCTGGAAAAAGCTTAGCCACAGGAAAAAGAAAAGGTCTTGACCCTTAAATATTGACTCTGTTCTATCGATTACAAGAGATAGGGGTGGAGAGACTTTTTAAAAATGTAACCCTAAAAAAGGCACAAGACAGATTTAGGTAAAAATCAGCCTGAGCTTTATTATTTACAGGACTAAAGAGTTACAGAATAAAATGCAAAGTGGAGGGAGATCAGGGCACACGTGGGCTCCAGAGCTGATGTTCAGGCCTTATAGACTCATAAGCCAAAAGTCCTTGCCTCTCCTGGCTGGAGTGCTTTGTCAGAAGGCTACACTGCCTGGGGAAGCTGGGATACCCAGCAAGGTCAGGATCTACATTTGCCAGTAAATTCCCTATTATGGGCAAAGGGGCATGTTGTAAAAACTTCCTTTCTTTTCAGCTATGATGAATAATAGAGCAAAAAGAATAACAGCACCCCCAGCCACTGACAAGTAGGGAGAAAAAATAACAAACAAGGTTATAACCTTAAATCTTGAACGGAACTTTGAGAATGAAGTGCAAAACTGGAAATTTCAGGGACAAACAGAAAGACTACTTAGGACGATATTATCCAAGAGAGACTTTATTAAAAAGGCCCTCAAAATCCTAGGGCAAGTGAGCCTATGTAGTACAACTTCTCTAAAAAAATATTAAATCTACATTAATTCTGAAGTGCCTGATTTACTTGAGTAAAAGTAATTCTCATTGTCAAAAACTGAAATAATTCTATAGATCAGTTAAAGGAAGAACTGCTCCCTAACAATGTGCCAAAGCCACAAAGAATTCACTATAGATATGTTGACAAATGGAAACATAAAATAAACAGAAAAAACATAAAATACATATTACTGCCTTGCATTACAACCTAATGCACTGCTATACCCTCAGCATGTATACTTAGCTTTTCCACACTTCATACCCCAGGCTGCTGACAGGACATTTCCCATTCTTTTGCCAAGAAAACAAAAAATATGCAAAATTGTTTCTTTGCATATTTTCTTATAGACCTGTAGAATTTGACTTGCTTAAGGATGCTTAAACTACACAGTATTTGTTAAAGGAATTCTAATAAAAAAATTCTGATTTGCAAAATGGGCAGATGTAATAGGACCCAGTCAGGAGACCTACTGTTCTCCTCTCCTGCATATCATACATTATCTTTCGTGATGTTCTTTTGCAGGTATCTTCTCCTCACTGCACAAGCAATATTTCAGTTGACAAGCAGAAGGACTATTATATGACTATTCAATCTGTCCAGACAGGAGCCCCAAGGTGTGTAGAGTCAGAACAGAGTCAAACACTGTATTCTGGTGAGACAGAGTTAAAAAATATGCATATAAAGTATGTTTCAGTCTTAGCAATGTGAAGTAACTTTTAGAAGTGACCAAGAATATGGACAGTCAGTGTATAGAGGATATGAACACACAGGAGCTAGGCATAGAATCATAGAATAGTTAGGGTTGGAAAGGACCTTAAGATCATCTAGTTCCAACCTCCCTGCCATGGGCAGCGACACCTCCCACTAAACCACGGCACCCGAGGCTCTGTCCAACCCAGCCTTGAACACCACCAGCAATGGAGCATTCACAGCTTCCCTGGGAAACCCATTCCAGTGCCTCACCACCCTTACAGTAAAGAATTTCTTCCTCATCTCCAATCTAAACTTCCCCTGTTTAAGTTTTAACCCGTTACCCCTTGTCCTATCACTACAGTCCCTCATGAAGACTCCCTCAGATACTGGAAGGCTGCTATGAGGTCTCCATGCAGCCTTCTCTTCTCCAGGCTCAACAGCCCCAATGTTTTCATATGGGAGGTGCTCCAGTCCCATGATCATCCTCGTGGCCCTCCTCTGGACTTGTTCCAACAGTTCCATGTCCTTCTGATGTTGAGGACACCACAACTGCACACAATACTCCAAGCAAGGCCTCATGAGAGCAGAGTAGAGGGGCAGGATCACCTCCTTCAACCTGCTGGTCACGCTCCTTTTGATGCAGACCAGGATACTGTTTGCTTTCTGGGCTGCGAGTGCACACTGCTGGCTCATGTTCATTTTCTCATTGACCAACACCCCCAAGTCCTTCTGTGCAGGGCTGCTCTGAATCTCTTCCCTGCCCAACCTGGAGCTGTGCCTGGGATTGCTCCGACCCAGGTGTAGGACCTTGCACTTGTCATGGTTAAACTTCATCAGGTTGGCATCTGCCCACCTCACAAGTGTGTCAAGGTCCCTCTGGATGGCATTCCTTCCCTCCAATGTACCAACCGAACCACACAGCTTGGTGTCATCGGCAAACTTGCTGAGGGCACACGAAATCCCACTGTCCATGTCACCAACAAAGATATTGAACAAGACCGGTCCCAACACTGATCCCTGAGGGACACCACTCATTACTGGTCTCCAGCTGGACATTGAGCCATTGGCCACAACTCTTTGTGTGCAGCCATCCTTCCACTGAGTGGTCCACCTATCAAATTGATGTCTCTCCAATTTAGAGACAAGGATGTCATGTGAGACAGTGTAAAACACTTTGCACAGATACAGGTAGATGACATCAACTGCTCTACCCCTGTCCATCAGTTCTGTAGCCCCATCATAGAAGGTCACCAGATTGGTCAAGCAGGATTTCCCCTTAGTGAAGCCATGCTGGCTGTCACCAACCACCTTGTTGTTTTTCATGTGCCTTAGCATGCTTTCCAGGAGAATCTGCTCCAAGATTTTGCCAGGCACAGAGGTGAGGCTGACTGGTCTGTAGTTCCCCGACTCATCCATTTTCCCCTTCTTGAAAATGGGGGTTATATTTCCCTTTGTCCAGCCATTGGGAACTTCACCTGACTGCCCTGATTTTTCGAATATGATGGATAGTGGCTTAACAACTTCATTTGAAAGCTCCTTCAGGACCCACAAATGGGTTTCTTCAGGTCCCATGGACTTGTGTACGTTCAGGTTCCTAAGATGGTCTTGAACCAGATCTTCTCCTACAGTGGTCCTAGGGTCTTCATTCTCACAGTCCCTGTGTCTGCCTTCCAAGACTTGGGTGGTGTGGTCAGAGCATTTTCCAGTGAAGACTTGAGGCAAAGAAGTCATTAAGAACCTCATCCTTCTCCAAAACCAGGGTAGCCAGTTCTCCCGATAGCTTCTGGAGGGGGCCCACGTTGTTCCTAGCCTGCCTTTTATTTGCAATGTACCTATAGAATCCCTGCCTGTTATCCTTAACATTCCCAGCTAAGTTTAATTCTAAGTGGGCCTTAGCTTTCCTAACCTGGTCCCTAGCTTCCTGGACAACATCCCTGTATTCTTCCCAGGCCGCCTGTTCTTGCTTCCACCTTTTATAAACCTCTTTTTTCCTTCAAATTTTCCTCAGCAGGTCCTTATCCATCCAAGGAGGTCTCCTGGCCCTCCTGCAGCATTTCCTTCTAGTTGGGACATATCGCTCCTGAGCTTGCAGCGGGTGATCCTTGAATATCAACCAATAGCCTTGGGCCCCCCTGCCCCCTAGGGCTATATCCCATGGAACCTTACTCAGCAGGTTCCTGAAGAGGCCAAAGTCTGTTCTCTTGGAGTCAAAGGCAGTGAGCTTGCTGCACACTCTTCTCACTGTCCTGAGGATCTTGAATTTGACCATCTCATGATCGCTGCAACCCAGGCTGCCCTGGAGCATCACATTTCCAACCAGCCCTTCCCTGTTGGTGAGGATGAGGTCAAGCATGGCACCTCTTCTTGTCAGCTCCTCTATTACTTGCAGAAGGAAGTTGTCTTCCACACAATCAAGGAACTTCCTGGATTGCTTGTGCTGGGCTGTACCATCCCTCCAACAGATACCAGGGTGGTTGAAGTCCCCCTTGAGAACAAGGGCCTGTGAGCGTGAGGCTACTCCTATCTGTCTATAGAGCGCTTCATCCACAGAGTCCTCTTGGTCAGGCGGTCTGTAACAGATCCCCACACTAATGTCTCCCATTGCTGTTCTCCCTTTAACCCTGACCCACAAACTCTCTGTCAATTGCTCACCTGTCCCCAGACAGAGTTCCACACTCTCCAGCCTATCCCTAACATAAATAGCAACTCCCCCTCCCTGCTTACTGGGCCTGTCTTTTCTAACGTGCCTGTAACCTTCAATTCTAACACTCCAGTCATAGGAGCCATCCCACCATGTTTCTGTGATGCCTATGATATCATACCCCCATAGACGTGCACACATCTCTAATTTCTCTTGTTTGTTCCCTATGCTACGGGCATTTGTATCGAGTTATCTGAGCCGAGCTCCAATTGAAGCCAGCTCATTGGCTGGAGCAGCTGGAATATCTCTACATTGCTCTGAACATTTATTATAGGTGCTGGCAACTGATTGGGTGTGTTGGGATGGAATGATGCCCCCCTCCCCCAACACAGCTAGTTTAAAGCATCCTTGACCAGTCTGGCAAGCCTCCTACCAAATCCACTCTTCCCTTTCTTTGTCAGACCAGCTCCACCAGCCCCCAGTAGACCCAGCCTACTAAATTGTGTCCCATGTTCAAGGTACCCAAGCCCCTGACTACAGCACCACCCTTCTAACCATTCATTAACCTGGCCAATCCTCCTAGCCTTTTTAAGGTCCTCCCCTGTATCCTGCAGAATCGACAAAAAGACAATCTGCGCTCCAGAGCCCCTAACCACCTCTCCCAGAGCTCTGTAGTCCTCCCTTATGTTCTCTGGGCTACTGCTATCTATATCAGTAGCACCCACATAGATCACTAGAAATGGGTAATAGTCAGCGGGACCAACTAGAGCAGGCAGCCTCTCTGCAATATCCCTGATCCGAGACCCTGGCAGGCAACACACCTCCCTTGAGATTGGGTCAGGCTGACAGATGGGTGCCTCTGTTCCCTTCTGAGTAGAGTCCCCTACTACTACGGCCCTCTGCTTTTTCCTGGCAGCGCCAGTAGTGATCTTCTTTACCAGTGCATCAGCCGGTTGTTCCTGGTGGTGGTGTGGTTCCTCATCAGCCCCCTGCAGGACAGCAAAGCGGTTCTGGGTGGGGACAACAGATTTAGGAGGAAGCCCCTTGCTTTTAATTGTCCTCTTCCTCCTTTTTTTTTTTGGTTTTTTTTTTTTTTCCTGTTCCTGTTTCCCAGCTTCCTGGGTTAGCGGCCTCCTTTCCTGCATGAGTGACAGTGGACGCTTGAGGCCCCTGCACAGACTGGTCCTGGAGCAAGCAGTGCTGCTTCCTCTCAGCTTCCCAGACATCAGCCTAGTAACAGCGTCCTCCAGCTCAGCCCCTGCTGCAGGAGGACCTCCACCAGGGAGCACAGAGCGCAGCCCTGCCCATTGCATACCCTCCCCTCAGGAGAGCAGTGCAGGCGCTCTCTACACCCCGAGCTCCGCACTGCAGCCTCCCCTCTCATCGGTTCTGTCTGTGTGCCTACGCTGGCCACCGCCGGGGCGGCCAGAGCAGAGCTCCCAGACAGGACCCCGGTCATACGGCGAGTGCTCACCATCCCTCTCGCCTGCCCGCACTGCCGAGCAGACCGCCTCGAATCCGCCCTGTGCGTCGTGCTCCCCAGGCAGGTTTTTACCCAGTCAGGGCGGTGCCGCTCTTCCTGGCACCGCCCCCTCTGAGTCAGCCGCTCGCGTCCGCCGAGCTGCCGGCTCCTGAGCCGGCCTTGGCGAGGGCTCGAAGCTCTGTCGGTGCCTGTTGCTGCTCGGAGTTGAAGCTCCGGAACGCCGAGCCTCCCCCCGATCAGGCGCTGCAGCCGTCCTCTTTCGAGCTGGTCACCTCGGCAATGAGTGATCTGAGACAATGGTGTATGGGGTGATTACGTCTTGTGGAAAAAAAAAAAAATAATAATGGGGTAGATTGGTCTCCACAGGCAACACAGCGTAACATGACTGTATTGCTGCCAGTGACCAGCTCTCTGAGATGTCTCTGCATGGAAATCCAATGTTCCATATAAAAAAATACCCTATCATGCTAGGTAGTCTGTTGTCATTATGCTGTTCCTTCTTCACTGCTTTTGCTTCATTTTTGCTGTCTATAGACAACTCTGGGTAATACTTTCTCAGATACATTTTGTTAAAAGGGGTCTCTGGATTTCAAAAGCCACATTTATTTCCAAATTATTTTATTCTAGAGTTTTTATTAATTGCAGTATCATCAGCTAATTCTGCAATCAGTGATTCGCTTCACAGTGCAGCTTTAATGCTAACATTAAAAAAAAAATAATCTTGGTATAGAATCAAAATGAAATCAAATTATTTAAAGATTTGTAATTTTTTTTTTTACCAATGTTTACTTCTGCCTGGTTTCACCCCCATCAGAAGAAACTATGAAGTTTTAAAGGTCTGATAATTTACTTTGTATGACAATTCAGAAATAGGACTTTTTTTGTGTGTGTGCATACTAAATGACAACATCTAGGACAGTTGATTTCATCAATAATAAACTCCCATTGCAGCAGTTAGTGACAAAAAATGTTTCTCAAGGGAAGTAAATATTTACTTACATATTTATAAACTTTCTCAGTGCTTTTTATGAAACTCCTCAGCAGCTTATGCAAAATAAACTGGTAAATTAGAAAATGCTCTACATAAAATGGATATTAATCTTTTTCTCTGTTTCACCTGTCTTTCAAAGAACAAACATGAGGAAAGTGTAAAAGTCATAATGCAAACTGAGGAGCTCCAAATCTCTTTTGGGTTTTACTTGTTTGCTGAGTTTTGGCTGTCATCGGCTTGCCCACATGCAGCATGGGCTCTGCAGCGTACCTGGGAATCGCATTTACTTCAGGCGCAAAACATCTCCGTAAGACTGGCAGGGCTGAGGGGCTGGGTCTTACCAAGGCAGGCTGTGAAGGGACAGCCTGGGTGAGGGGCTGCCCAGGGCTGAGAGATACAGATCCTGTTGTCCCATAGCTCCCAGCCGGCGGGAACAAGATGCTGCTTTGTTTCAGAAGGACGTCACAAAGATAAAATACACTAAAGACAACAAGATACTTACTTGGACATTGCAGCTTTGGAGGGGGAACATGGGATCATTTAAGCACCTTAGAAGCAGAAGTTGATTAATACAGAACACAGATTTGCTTTCTTTGAAGTAGGCGTAAAAGGGGAAAAACACCCTATCCTTCTAAAGAAGAAAGAGGTATAAACTAAGAAAATGAAACGCTGGTATGATGGCAAAGGCTAGCATGGTATTATTATTGTAACACCAATGATTAGGAATTAAAGCAGGCCCTACAGCCTCCTGTAATACACAACTGTGTATTACAAACAAGAATGGAGTTTTAATGAAACTGTTCAATCTTTAAAGACAACTTCTAGGCTTCCTGCTGCTGGGTGCCCAGCTACCCTCTCCCCATAACTTCCCTGAAGCCTGGCCGTCTACTCTCAGCTGCATGGCACCAGGTGCAGGTGGCAGTGGTGGGGCTCAGATGTGATGGTGGTGGGCTCTTCCACTCTTATCAGCACTGCAGATCACCTTGTGTCTTTCTGCCTCCCATGGGGATGATTCCTGTGCAGGAGGGAAGTCAGGGCTTTTCTCCCCACTTGCCATATTGCATCATGGAGGAGACTGACATAGCCCCCTTACCCACAAAACTAAAAACCCCATGAGATTTAACTGTCCTTTCAGGGCAACACCCATTCCCTCCCACGCATAAAGCCTGTTGATGTTCAGAGGAGTCTGTGCCTCAGCAAGGGTGTGTGCCCTCTCCTCAGGAGCCCTGGTAATCTGGAGGCAGTCTGGCTGTGTGTGGTTGGCATGCTGTGGTGCAAGCAGGCTGCAGGTCTCCACCACTGCTGGCACATTTTGCCTGCCATTTCCCAGTCCTCTGTCACGTGCTCCCTCCTCTTTTTATTGTTGTTTGATACTTGAGGTAGCTCCCTCTGCTCTGGATATGTGCAAGTTTCCAGACCTTTACCTCAGCTAAGTCCCAACACAGGCGCCTGGGCTTCCCTGAGGGAACCCTGGAAAATATAATCTGCATTTAGGACCCAGTAAATTGATACCTGCAAAAGTGCTGTATAGATCTGTACTAAATAATAACAATATAAAGCTATTAGTTTAGCCATCTAGCTTCCCTCACTGCTTTGCCACCATTATGTTAATAATGGCTGGAGTGGCAAAAAAATTCGAGCTATTTTTCCTGCTGATATGCACTGAAGAAGTAACTGCTTCTGTAGGACTGAAAAGAAAGATGGTGACTTTTTCCTCAAAAAAAAAAAAATGGGCAGGAAGGCAAGCTGGCATTTACTGTATAAAAATATTTTTCTTATGAAGTTCATTTTCTCTTTCAGTAGGCAAGGAAAGAAGTTCTCTTTGGAGGGGAGACCAGTTAACTGGGTATGTTTTTCACCTGCAAAAGGGTGGGGGGGAACTGCTTCAATGTCAACTCAGATTATCACATGTTGGTTTAAGAAAAATACGTTTTGCAAAGGAATATAAACTGAATATTTTTTTTTTTTTTTTTAGGATGTAGAAAGGAAGGCAGAGAAAAGACAGGAAGAGCTGTGGAGGGTAAGTTCTGCAAAAGGATCTGGTGTTTCTGACCACTGTTCCCGTCTGAGTGCATTAAGTGATGTGCAGCAAAAGAAGGGATACATAACACATAATGATTTTATTAGTTCTCTGCTAAAAAAAATAGAAGACTAGTTCCAGTATCCTCAGTGTTGCAGTGGCAACAGGACATCTGTGCTTTTTAATTGGATTGCTGTTGTTTGAAGTGCTGGCCTAAGATTTCAGAAAGTAGCCTTAGGCCTCTCATGGCACTTACCTGCGAGGGCTGCAAGTTTGGGTTCCAGATAGCCAAGTGTTCTACCCATGTACAAGAGCTGTTTTCATGTGCCTTACATGTTAGTTTCAGGATTATAGAATGTATATTTTCAATATTTAAGTGTCAGCCCAAGGCTGCTCTCTGTTTTCTGCTCACCCATTCTGCCCGGCCTTACAGACATACTAATTTATGTCCTGATCCATGCTCTGGGAATTAGTGTCATGGCACTGAATAAGATTGTAAAGAAGTAAAGTCTTTTTTGGTTTTGTTTTGTTTTTTTTTTTTAATCTATGTTGAAGGTACTTATCTTGTTATATGAATATGGATGGTAGTTTCTTATGAATATGGAAAAGAGTGGGGAGGGATGGGTCAGTGTTTAACTGCTCTTAACCTTTCCACCAAGTTGACCTTACCACAATATGATGCATAGGAGGGGTCAGGCTTAGCTGATTTTCTGTAGAATACCATTAGTAATTTTTCGCCACAAATATTTGCCCTAAAGCCTTGTTTGCCACCTATATAATTATTAGAAGACTCTTATAATTGTATTTGAAATTCCAAGTTGACACTTATGTCACAGTACCATGGCACGCTATTATGTTTAATTTCTCTTTTGCTCGTCTCATTTAATGTACTGAAGAATTATATTCAAAAGAAGATCCCACACACTTCTTTTCCTTACCATTACCAGCTACGTGTTCCTCCCCTACCTGCTAGAACCATCAATTTAATTAAAAAAAGTAAAGAGGAGAAAAAGCATGTATAGGTATGTGCTCTCAAAATGTAAAGTGGGTAAACACCCCATTTCATATGTTGTTTTCTGTAGCTGAGGTAATAAGATATTTATATTTCCCTGATAGGTAGAACTAATAACCCAGTAGTATTACAGGATGGTGATGTTAAATTAATCCTGACTTTGACATATTGCACAATCTGAGCTGTTCAGCCCAAATTATGTTCACTTGATCCTTGTAGAGATCAATTAGCTTCTTCCTCCACCCTGGCAAATTTGCTTGGGTGTCTCTGACAGTGCTACTCCCTTTCATCCCAGAACCCAGGGGTGAGGCTCTTTAGCATGAAAACTCATGAGAAGGTGTTAAAGAGTAGGTGACGCCCAGGCTGTTAATTCTCCCTGGGCCTAGCTTGGAATGGAAACTTCTGGTGCAGCCACAAAGTGGTCATCTATGAATGGTTATAATAGGGCCACACTGTGTGGAAATGGGATAGGATGATCATGTGGGATCCTCAGGTGATGTGCTTGTTAGGTCTTTGCATGGTTGCAAAGATCTCATACAGTGATCAGCACCAATGGGAGGGTGATCTGGATTGCCTTCAGATAACACTGTAGAGTGGAAAATGTATTTGGATTCAATACAGAAAGAAAGTTTTCTAGTTTTGTGTTGTTTGGGTTTTTTTTAATAGTATTTATTTTCAAGTTTTCTGGTGGGTTTTGGAAGCAGAGGAATGCAATATGAAGTCATAAAGAGTAAGCACTATTCAGCCACTATAAAAAGAGTGGAAGTTAACATTTTCTTATTAGTCACTTTCTACTTAGCCACATCTTTTGGAACAGCTGAAAACTTTCATCCACCTGCTGCAGATTACTATCTGGATTGACTGTTTCAGTTTGAAGTTTGAATGTTTTACTGTGGCAGCAGTCCTGGTTTATTACTGTTCTTCATCTGTCATTCTCTAAATATTTGTTTTGCAACAAATTTGTCACAACCAGTAGATACTTTACACTCTTTTTACTGATTGAAAACTGATGTACCACCAACGTAAGCTAGTTTTCCAGAGAAGATCAGTAAGCACAGAAAAGTCGTATTGGTTTATTGGGCTCATGTGGTTAAGGTGTGCCAATTTCTGTAGCCAAGAGCAATGCAAAGGAGTGGGTAGCAACAGATGTGTCTTTCTCTGCTCTCTAGCCTAATAGATGAGATTTCCGGTTGTATTAAAGTAGCAGAATTTTGCAGAAGTCTGGATTGGAACTGAAATTTATAAATTAAAATCCACAGTAGGATTTTGTTTGCCTGTAAGCAACTATAAATACAGTGGACATAAGTGGATACTTTGTGTAGCTGTGTATTTGAAGTCAAGCCCACATGTTTAAACAGTTGGCTTTTTGCAGGTCAAGTGTAAGACTGGTTATATTATATTTTTATTACTTGGCATTGCAGTAGTAGCAAGGTACTTAGTTCAGCACTGTTATTTTTGTTTATGCTATGCAATTCCAAGATAATTTAATTAATTTTGCCATTCTGGTAATTACTATGGACATGTATTGCATAATACAGAATACTTTCTGAGTAAATCAGCTTCATGCTGCTGTGTGACTATCCTCTTCTATTTCACTTAAAGGTTGCTATCAGTTACTACATGGTATGCAAAGTAGACATATAGCTAGATGCTATCTTGCAGAGTTTATAGTTTAAACATGCAAAACAGGTGAAGAGTAGGAGAAGTGAGAATTTCCCATGGTCTCAAAACAGTCAGTAAAGGATGATGTGGACAGCATGCAGGATCTAGTCACTGCTCCATCCATATTGCTATCCCTTTGGAAGAGCAGTCTATCATAGATTAAGATACGCTCACTCAAAAGGGGTTTAGTGTTTTGGTTTTTTTTTTTTTAATTATTATTGTAAAGTAAATGTCAGCTATTCCATCTGCCCCTCAACATAACTGTCATTAATTAGCTGTTTTCCTTTAGACATTGCATCAGAGGTAGATTTTTAAGGATAGATTTCAAAGAAGCGAGGACAATAACCTGACAGCTCAGTTCAGGGAGGGCAGTCTATGTGTTATGGACAGGGTGGGGCTGTGTGTGAGGGAAGCTAATGAACAGCAGAGAAAATTGTTATTGTTGGTGGGTTAGAAAAAACTGTGGTAGAAAGAAAGAAAGAGAAATGCAATTAGAGACAAGAGCAGACAAATAAAGAAGGGTGGAGTTTTGAAGAGCCTTGAAGCTGAGGACAAGAAGCATGAACTTGCTGTTGTGAAACCAGGAGTGATGTACTCAAAGCAGACAAGGAATATAACCCTCAAGGGGGGGGGGGGGGGGGGGGGAGGGGGGAGAAAAAAAGAAAAGATAAATAAATGATATGCAATCTCCTGATAAACTCAGAAAGCATAAATTGGCAGAAGAACCTCTGGTTCCAAAACCTTTTAGAAGCTGAAAAATTTTTGAGGAAGAGAAGAGAGATGGCATCCAAAATAGCACATTATTTAAAAAAAAAAAAAAAAAAATCTGAGCAAGGGCATTTGCAGTGCTAAAGCTGAATGTTAATTGAAATCCTACTGTGCCAACAGGAACATTGGAAAGAGACCAGTCAGGATTAGACTAATTAAGATGTCTTTAAAAGAAAACAGGAAAAAAAAAATCTACTGAAAAACTGAGCAGGTTGGATTGTCTTAAAGAGGAATTTACCAAATACACAGAAAATTCTTAAAAAATTTGCAAAGTGTGTCCATCTTGCAAAACATGAATTGAAGTAGACTGGAAAGTTGTCACAGTTAAAGAAAAGTTGCCTTCTAAGTATCCTTTGGGAGCTATTGTCTGGGAATGTGCTGAATAAGAGCTCTTTGTCCCTTATGTATTTTGTTTTGAGGAGAGATGCTAATAGCTGCTTTAAGGAAGTTGGTTAGGGTTAGGTCTTTGTCCCCTCTATTTTTCATTTTAAGGAGAGATGCTAATAGCTGCTTTAAGGAAGTTGGTCACTTCTGTATAACCCTTTGTAGTGAGTTTCTCTGACATAAAATACTCAAGACTTGTCGTCGTTCCCCCCCCCCCCCCCCCCCCCTTCCTTTTTTTCACTTGCTTCCATTCAGCTTTGTGTGCCTGGCTGTATAAAGGGGCAAAAGGAGGTTCATTCTGGAGCTGGTGAATGGAATTTCTTTTTTTACTGAGGTGAAGTTGTTGTCTAAGGTGACCTTGTCACAACTGTGATAGAGAGGAGATGTCCTTCTTTCTGAGCTTTCACTTCACAGTGCTCTTGGGAAGCATGAAAGTGCTCATGTGGCAGTAGAACATGAGCACTAAAGGTGGAGACAGAGTTTCAGCTTGTCATTGCTTGGACCAGTGTGATGTGGGACATATGGATAGGCGTCTGAGATTGTTGATAGAACCAGAGTTTGTCAGGCAGCTTCCACAATGGAAGCTGATGGCCCACATGCAAGTCTTTTGCAGACCTTGGGAAGATAACCATTGCTTCTGACATTACAGAGAGAGAATGGCATTTGACAGAAGAAACCATGAATATTTTAGTCCTTTAAAAGGGGTTAAGAAGTATGCCTAGTGTTGAGTTAAGCTTTTTGAATTATTCAGTGGGAATAAGTGAGCCAATTTATTGGATCTCTTCCTTGTTCACAGATCACTCTCAACCTCATCCTTCTTTCCATGACCAGAGTTGCTTTTCTTAAGTGTTCTACAAATAGTTTATACAAATATCAGCCAATAGAACTTGTGATCTCTTTCCTTCAACCATTATTAGCTGTTAGCCTTGTAAAATTTTCCAGATTATTGCTTTTATATGGGTGGATAGCAGGACTTATAAAATGAAATAGTGAATCTTGAATAAATGTACTTCTGTGCAACTACTGTTTAGTGCAAAATTTCAGATATGTCTATTTGTGAAGGAAGCAGCCACAGTAAGAACAAATAGGCTCTTATCTGACAGGTGGACTTTAATGGGGTTGAAATTGTATAATAGCCCAATAGGAACTTTCTCAGGAGTGTGGGTCTCATGTTGGCCAGAGTTGTGCATAAGTTGGCATAAGTCTCATGTTGGCATAAGTTGTGCATAGCCCTGAAAATACCTCAGCTATTCAGAAAACCACAACATATAATGTACACTTAACTGTGTTCAGCAATAGTTTTAAAACCTAGCTGAGTATTTTATTGGAGCTGAACAGTTGCAAATATGATGAAGAGTGAATATGAAAGGTATTAATATGGTTAAATCAAAGTGAACTCTCAGGAATGTTTCAGAGCCTTGATTTTATACTCTTTTATACTTGCTTGAGTTTTTTGCGCTGTGTATTTATTTATTTACCAAAGCCCCAGTCTTTCTACAAAAGTACTCTCTGTAATGACATTCTTGGGAGGTCTGTGGCTTGTCTCACATTCTTACATTTATGAAGTCAACCCAAACAAGTAAGCCTGACAGTGTAAAATCTGCATATTGATGTAGTACCTTTCTTAACATCTGATATGAAGTTACACACAATAGGAAAGCCAGAATCTTTCTAGAAAACAGTGCAGGCAGTAAATCCCATTCTAAGCCATTTATCTAAGCAAAATGGAGTGTACAAGGTACTAAACTAGCCTGACAACCTGTATTTAGTGTAATGATTTATTTGCTCTTTGGCAAGCTCTAACCATTTACTATTAACTGTTGCAGAGGAAAGGTAAGGTTATTATTACCTCATAAAGTAAATAGTGATACTTCACAAAACAGAACATCTGCCCCTGTTATTAAAATATTTTGACAGTTTTGAGCTGGTTAACATTTAATCTCATTTGTTAATTATGGGAAGCAATAGTATGTGTTCTGAAGACACAAAAATAAATATTTTTGTGATTAGGAAACTTGTTATACTCCAACAATAATTTTTTTTCTCAGGGTTCTTTTCTTAATCTGAAAATAATGTAGACATTACTTTGGCATTCTTGTAAATACTGAGGCTACTTGGAACTAAGCCTACTACTTTTAGATGGCTTAAAAACCCAACCCTTATTTATCTTACTGGCATATAAGAAAGAGAAACATAAACAATTTTCTGTGCTTAGCAAAACAGGTTGATACATAGGTATCTAAGGGGATAGGCCACAATGTTTTCCTGTTCTAGCAATAGAATCTGAGTGCTTCACTGATGCATATTTTAAGATTTTTTTTTTTTTAAGAGAGCCTGAAAATGTCACATTTATATGTTTTAAGGGCAGAGAACAAAAATTGTGAACCAGCCAAGGAAAAGAAAATCATTAGTTATCAGCCAGACCTGGTATTTGGTCCAGTTCACTACACAGCTGCATGACCGTGAGTTGCCTGAAGAAAGGAGGAAGCAGGCAGATATGAATAGCCAGTCCTTTCCAGTCTGTGACTCTGGATTCACATTTGATTGAAACAACTCCATACTTGTGATTTGAGATGGGGACTCCAGAAACCTGAGCTGGACTGTGCTTCTGTATTTTAAGATGCTGTACCCTTGGCAAGTAACTCACTGCTCTATACTTTTTCTACCTCTCTTTCCACATGCTAAATGTTTTTCTTGTCTATGCAGAACAGTTTTTAGCAGTGTATTTTTTTTCTCTCTTTCTACATTTGAACAGTACTTAGAATAGTGAGGTCTGTCTCTCAGTTGAAGGCTATCAGCGTGGAATACAGACTGAAAAATTTTGAATGAGACTTTGTGTAAGTGGAACTAGTCTGCTTTGTGCCACCTTCATCATTACATGTGGTAGAATGTCCGAAATCTCTATGCTCTTCAACTTTGTTTTATATAGCACTTTTTCTACGATGTGTCAAAAGCATTTTAAAGAACAATAGCTACTGAGTTGAATAATCCATTATAGATAATAATACAGTACAGTACAGATAGCACAAAGTGTATAATTACAGTATTTGATTTGGTTCTGTTAGAAGTCAGTGGCAATTTAATGTTCACATCATCAGTGGAAGCAGGAAGCCCACAGTAGATAAATGCTCAGCACAGTTAGTTGTTGTCTTGGTTTAAACCCATCTGGTTAACTCAGCACCACACAGCCTCTTACTGACACCCTTCCCTTCCCCCTCCTCCACCCGGTGACGGATGGGGAGGAGAATCAAAAGAATGTAAAACCTACTTGTTGAGATAAGAACAGGTTAATAACTTAAGGTAAAATATAATACAAATACGACTACTAATAATAATGAAAAGAGAAATAATGAGGGGAGAGAATATAAGATTAAAAAGGGGAAAGGAAAAAAATAAACAGCAGTGATGCACAGTACAACTGCTCACCGCCTGCTGATCGATACCCAGCCTGACCGGAGCAGTGATCTGCCCCTTTTCCCCCATTTATATACAGGGCATGACATGCTGTGGTATGGAATACCCCTTTGGCTAGTTTGGGTCAGGTGTCCTGTCTGCTCCCTCCTGTGTTCTTGTGCCCCTCCTCACTGGCAGAGCATGAGAGACTGAAAAGTTCTTAACCAAGGTAAGTGCTACTTAGCAGCAACTAAAACATCAGTGGGTTTTCAGCATTGTTCTCAGACTAAAGCCAAAACACAGCTCTGTACCAGCTACTGGGAAGAAAATTAGCCCTATCCCAGCCCAAATCAGAACAGTTGTGAACTCTGATCAGCTATTCACAAATGTTCTGTAAAATTTTAGCTTAAGCTGGATCTTTCTGTCCTGCCTCAAAGATGAACTAGAGAAGTTTAAGGTAATAGTTTATCCTCTACCAATTTAAGTACTGACTTTCTGTCCTCTCTGTGGGCTGCATCTGTATTTAAAATGTTGTCTAAGGTCCATCATTACAACCTGGAGTATATCCTATTCAGTGGACTTCACCAGTTCTTTTATATAAATATTCACAAGCAAATTGCAATTTTTTTTTAATTTTTTTTTTAACCTGAAACTCACAACTAATCCCTAATACACAGAAATGTAAAATATATAGCTTAGTTGTGACTTGTGATGTGATTTTCATGGCCTTGTTTGTACTTTAGCTGGATAAATGGAAGCCTTTTAATCTGCTTTCTGCTGCAAGGATTTTGGGAAGTGTGTTTTTTAAATTGTTTCTCAATGAATTGTCGAATATAGACGACGAAGATTCACTGTCCCTGAACTTTTGCGCCAATAAATCTTGACTACTGTAAAAGGAGGTCTGGGGAGTGTTTATATCCAGATTTAAATTGTTCATTATTCTCTCCATACAATTAATGATTTTTTGGAGTATAGTCTGAGAGTCTTTCCTTTCTGTGTGTTATATGTGTTCTTTGTTCTGTTCTGGTTTTTAAGTCTATTTTTGTATTCCATGTATATTTTTTCATGGTCTTGATACTGCTCACATGTGCAGCCTTTCACCATGACCTTTCTGACAAGATCTTGTGACTAAAAGCAGTAAGACCAATAGTCACAGACAGGACTGGACCCATAAATTGTACATATTCCATCCCATTTGTCTCAATCTTGAGGTTAGTCCTCCAAGCCATGATCTCATCTTTGCCTGAATAAGGTTTTGAATATTGCCTTCTTTGTTTTAGCTTGAAGTAGTGACACTGAGGACTCCAGAAGATCATTTTCTAAAATATAAGACTTGATAATTTAATTATTTCCATTTATTCCACATACATGTTTGTGTGTTGTTTTTCTTCCTTGTTTGTTTGTTTTTAATCTAGGACTATCATAAGCATAGCAGTCTAAATACTGTAAAGCTGTTTTCTTAATTGCTTTCATTTTGTGGTTTCTTCACTTCTATATAAATTTAAGCTGCTTTCTCTTTGCGTGGATTTTTAAAACTGCTTTAAGCAGCTGTCAAAAATGTATCTCCTCTGCATAAAGTGTATAGGCAAGCTTTTGTAATCAAGTTTTAAGAGAGAGGTAGGTTAAGAACTTATGCTTAGTCAGCAATGTAGGAAGTGGTGGAAGAACAGAAGCTGGTCACATAGTATAGCACAAAGAAATGTATGGCAGTTTCTCTCAGTGTTACAAGCTTCAGATCTAGCCTTACAGACAGTAAAAACTTCAAAATATTAACCCTTGCAATGCTCAGAGGCCGTTACTCTGTCTGTTCACAAATTTTATAAAAAAAAAAAAAAATTTCCTCCCACATTTTGGTTCTCACAAAAAAATAGACATTCCATTCTAAGTAATTACCACCCTTCTTTTACAGCCTTACAGCTCCATAAGATGAGCTATTGTACTAAATAATTAACACATGCCATTCAGACTATTACAAGAATTATATGCAACATCAAGCAGGAACTATACACTGGCACATGACCATATTTTCCATGAAGCTGCATGAAACAGAAATTAGGTATTAGCAACAGGTATATTTAAAACAAGTTATTAATTGTTAAGGGAAAAAAAAAAAAAAGGAAAGAGAGCAGTGTCATATTCAGCCATTAGCACAGTAAAGCATTTTGAAGTTTGCAGTGATTTGAACCATGACCTCTTTGAACATATCCTTCGTTCATTTACATACACAAACATTAATCCTGTGCTTGAACACAAAAAATCATTTACATAAAAACTACATGGTGATTTATAATTTATTAAGTAATTGTGGCTGAGATGTTATTGGAAACAAGGAAAACTATACTTAAATGTCAGGTGCTAAGGAAATACATAGCGGCTTTTTAATAAGGAAGAGGAAATATTTTCCTTCAAGTATGTCACTAATACAGATTTTCTTTTTGACATATATTTTTTTCATGGAGTTATATGCGCTGAGAGGAGCTATACTACAATATACTGGAAACACTTGAGTTTATATTCTCTGCTTAAATAGTGGGTAAAAGATTATCACAAAATATATCCCTACATTGGCCAGCTAACATGCTAGGTCAAGCCTATTAGAAGATTTCTGCAGGGCGTACCTTGCCTGTGGATCCCTGTTGAAGATGGGAATTGAGGTATGCAGACTGGAGTAATTTTGGCTTTGAAAACTGAGAAGTCAATGCATGGAGGGAAGCCAATGTGATTGGAAACGTCTCTCGTGAACTCAGGTAGCAGATAAGCAGGAAGATTTTTACATATGAGTTTTGGGATGAGATGCCTAAAGCACATATTTGATAGCATTGGAAATAGTCGGGGGTTTTTAATGAAATTAAGCCCTTTGTGTGTCCAGATCCTCTAGCCATTCCTGCCTGTACAGAGCAAAGGACTTAGCTAAGGTAATTTTAGCTGTACCCTGGATCTCCAGGACAATCTTGTAGTTTCCCTTGGCATTCCAAGCACAAGTTTTTACTGGAAGGTGAGGAAAGGCTTCAAGATGTCTCAAGGCAAGACCCTAGGCCTTATTTACTTAGAACTTGTTCCTTCTATTCTTCTTCCTTGGCAGCCTCCAGTCTCAATTTTTATCTAATGCTGGGCTATTTCATAGACTCACTCACGCTCTTTCAGTAAGTTTAGCATTTTTTCATTCTGTATTTGAATAGATTGTATTTGAATTGTCCTGCAGGCTGCAAGGTCTATAGTTCATTGAGAACACATGAGGGGGAGACCTGGAGCCAGCTTTGTGTTCAGAGCCACTTCAAAGCTTTCAGTTCTGTAGGCAGAATTGAAAGGGATAAGAAATTGAAGTCCTGGCTGAGCTGCACCTCTTTTGTCAGGAGGTGTAACAGTAGCAAGTAGAGCTGCCAGAAGAACTTGGGACATGTTATGCTTGTTGCTGGTTCAAGGGGAGCAGCTGTAGAGGAGGGTTCATCTCAGAGGCAGCCTTTTCTCTTCCTCTGCACTACTGGTCCTGACCCTGGACACAGTTTTGAGCCTGGATTTCAGGGACCTGTCTAAAGCAGAAAAAGGCAGATGCAACTATACTTTGGGCTTATAAATGTATAATCACTTATACATACTTACACTTATAATCACTTGTGAAGACGAGCTTGACTCCAGAGTTGAAGTGGTCTTTAGAGGTTCTGTGAATATTTAGGGAGCTGCTGAACTCTGAAGAGGTCCTTGTTGAACATGTCCAAATGTAATTCTACTAAAGGCTTAGTAAGTGACCAAATGTAGAAGAATTTCCACAATGATGCCATAAGATGCAACAGTGAACAAAGAAGCCCCATGCCCTGAATAATTCACTGTATGTGAAGCAGGTGGCAAATGCAGATAGTTCAACCAAATGACTAAAATTTGGCAAGACGTTATAGCTAGCTTTGTATGATGTCTTACCTTAAATCATCAGCCTTGCCTCTAACGGTAGTTACTGGTCTCTGAACTTGGCAGTTTATGTATATCACAGGCAGAAAATTGAGGCAGGGTTTTTGCATCCTTAGCAGTAAACTGCAGGTGCGTAAGTTCTGTGGTGGATCAAACACACTATTCTTTAAGTTATCCTGCTGAATTGCTAAGATAGAAATGAGGTTTAAATAATTCTAGGTATCTGGTGAAGTGAAATGTTACTTTACAATTTTCTTCTGGTAACACATTTCGAGGCCTTCTAGAAAGCTGAAAATTGATTATTAAAAGTTCATTTTGGGTATATATTCTGTTGAAATTTCTTTGTGAGCTGGGATGAAACTGTGTAAAAGGCAAATGAAACTACATTATAATTTGTGATTTGCTGCTCTTACAACATCTGAAGCCCATGAAGTTTCAGATGGGTTTATTGATACTTTGAAAAATATGTAAAAATAAATAATCAGCTGTCACTAGCCATATATGTGCTGTTTTCTTTAACATTCTTATGTCAGATTCTATAAACTCCAGCAGGAGCTTGGTAGGCTCTGTACAGCTTGGCAGCTTTAATGACATTAAGACTTTTGGCAAAAAATATTTTGAAAGTCCCAATATAATAAATCCATTGGATTTTTTTTTTTTTTTTCTTTTAAATAAAGTGGTTCAAGGTGGCAAATTCCATGGAAACCATGTTTTCCAAAGGACTGGGCAAGCAGCTGCAGGCCGGCCTGCTTCTGCTCTGCATGAAACTGTGGTGAAAACATCTTTCAGTAGTAAGGAAGTTAATACAGTGAATCAGTTTACTCTGTCTACATATACAATTATAGAGTTTCACAGTAGTATTTTTTTATTAATCTTTAATATGGAATTGCCA
This sequence comes from Myiopsitta monachus, assembly GCA_017639245.1. Lineage (NCBI taxonomy): Eukaryota > Metazoa > Chordata > Aves > Psittaciformes > Psittacidae > Myiopsitta > Myiopsitta monachus. The sequence goes on from CM029924.1 coordinate 43,560,870, forward strand.
TTTTTCTTATTTCATTTTCCTCCCTCTCTCCTTGTCTTTAAGCTCTAACAGAACAGTGTTTAGAACAAAAAACTGGGTTCCTAACTATCACTATGTTTGTCCAAAATTCCATTAATGACAGAGAAGCTTTTCTTGACCATTGGTTGTGTGCTTGAAGTCAGAGTGGGACTTATTATTAGACACAATAATAAGGATGTTGAAGAAGTCAGGTATATTGAAAAAAATCAGATTTATAGATGGCTCTTGGCTATGCTTGTTCTGGCTGCCAGGTGATGTGTGGATCTATGCTGAAGGACAATATTTTGAAAATTTAGGTGAAAATCTGTGCTAGTGATTTACATTTGTAAGATCAGTTTTGATCACATACCTGTTTACAAATTCCTTTTTTAAGTCACAGCAGAGAATCCTATTGTGAGATCTCTCTTTAAAGTTGAGTTAATATTAACGACACAGTGTCTGGAAAAAAAATTGTGTGGCATACCTTGTAAAACAATCCTTGTACTGCTTGTGACAGCTGAAAGCATAAAAATACTTTTACAGATGTTGGTCTGTAACTGCAACAGTAATACATATTTATATAATACTTATATAATATATAAAAATACTTATATAAATGTAATACTATATTAAATAATTTTACATTTATTTATTATATATATTATTTATATTATTACACATTATGTATATATATAAAAGTATTATATATTATATGTAATAACATATAATATAAAATATGTTTATATAATATTTATATTTATTATTTATATTATTTACATTATTTTAAATATAAATATATATAAATATATAATATAATACTGATGCTGTAATACAGCATAATAATTAAAAATAAAAATAACTACAAAAAAAATTTAAAATTTTGTCTCAAGTTATGACAAATTTATTATGTAAGAGGTTGTCTGTAACATAGTTACCTGGCCTTCATATTCAAATCATTGTTTTTATTCTCCCTATGTTTCTTGACTTAAATGAAGCTGGTGGTCTTCAGCATCTTGTTCTGAACATAGCTGAGCTTGCTGAAGACATTACCACTATTTCTGTCCACTGCATAATTTTTTTTTTTGCATATTCCTCCCTAACCTACATTAGTCAAAATTAGTTGTGCTTGAAAAGACCTACTCCCAATCATTGTGACAGGAGAAGAATTAGAGGGCAGCTACATATGCAGTTACCCTGGTAAATATGGGGGAGCCATATTTTGCAGCCATTACTGCAAAATCATTAGGCTAGATTATATTGCCAAGTCCAAGCACTGGCAAAAATCATGAGTTTGACACAACATACATGAGACTTAAAAAAGCAGTACATTTGAAATTCTTTTTATTTGCCTTCTGCTTTTTGGAAAAGGCAGAATTCACATTTCTAAACTTTCTGTAGAGATTTTGAGGGCTAGGAATTAGATCTGTTATAAAATAAGGTGAGGTGCAATACTTACTGCTTTGATCCTAGCTGCTGTGGGTCAAACAGAAACATCACCGGAGTCTGAGAGCTGACATTAAATCATGCAGGTGTGCAGCACAGGGGGACAAAACATTAAAAGTGAAGTTCTGAGGTTTCTCTGTGTGTTAAAAGATCTAGAATAATCTTATGAGCTCCTAAAATTGCTGTTTCTTTGGGAAGAAGGTCTTTCCACAGGAGTCATTATAGAATGAGGACTTCTGAGGACATCTTTGCAAGCCAGATGGTACCAAGGACAGAAAGAGCCCAGTGAGGGAAACATTGGAGTATGCGGTGTGATGACAGTTTAGCAGATTATAGCACAGTCTCAAGCTGCTGAAGTGGTGCCTCTAAGGTGATCTGGGTTAGACTATGGTACAGAAGCACTTCAAGTTATCCAGATTCCTTGGGGCCTCAGATTTCCTCAATCTCTGTGCTGGCTCAGCAGAGTTTTTGTGTAGTACTTTAGTAGACTGAAAAAAAGAGAAAAAATCAAAGAGATTTGACAGATAGGCAGCTGTGCTGAAATACTCTTTAAGTTCTGAGGTTGTTCAGCTCTGTTATTTTTAAGGCCAGCATCTCTTTACGTATGCATATGTAGGTATGCTCATATTCTAAGAGGTGCATGATATATGCCACCCTGAGGGAGGTATTTTCCTCTTAGAAAATTTCTCTCCTTCAGAGAAAGAAATCATGGGCAGAGATGTGGAGCAGGTAGTTGAAGGCACCAGTGAAACACATTGTGCTAAAGTTATGGCTCTTCTCAGAGCTCCAGCAAAACCCATTCTCTGTTCATGTTCTGCAGCCAAACTTCATTCTTCACAAATATGTTTGGCTTTGTTTATAAACTGCCCTGCTCCAGTGCACTAAGAGTGCTTTTAACTGGGGCTGCCAACCAAAACCAAAGGAAGTCTTAATAAGCAGAAGCTGGTTAACGTCTCTTCTCAATGGTCAGACTAGCTTTACTGGGAACACACTTTTTGGGGAATGAGGATCAATTTAAGTTTCATATATTTGGTAAAAATGGATGCCTCTGCAGGCCAGTGTAGATAAACTACAAACCACCTAATTGGATCCTTTGCTAGTAGCTTGCAGCCACATAGCCCACTTCTGGCCTAGTATTACGGGAGGAGTTAAACAAAGGTGGGTCAGTTTTTTCAGTTTTTAGAAGAACTGAATTCATGGAGTAATTCTGGATAATACAGAACAACTAGTGTTACAATTGTGATAGAGAGATTCCCAGCTAGGAATGCTCCTGAAGCCAATGACCAGAATCACAATTCAGACTTTCTTTTTACCTATTACATAGGCAGCTTATTTCTCTAATTCAGCTGATGGTTTTGGTAATGAGAGAGGCCAAGCCAGCATGGGTAATGACTACATAAATTTCTCGTGCAGTCAGATAAAAGTGAACAGCTTAGCTGAGACACAATAACTGCTGTTCTGTTAAGACTTACCTAGTTATTGTTAAGCTTGTAGTGAACATATAAATTGTAGTATTTAAACATAGTGCTTATGATCAGCAGCCTCTTTTAGAGACCTGTTTAGCAAAAGGAACAATTCTGTGTAACTTGAGATGAATTATTTTAGTTGTTAAGTGCAGATTCTTTGTGTCACACAGCTCACATGAGAATCCTTGTAGAAACTGGTGTTCAGAGGGGCTGAGTAGGTGTCTGAAGCTCAAGTTACATGCAGGTGTGGCCATCTCATTTAACTACAGATGAAAGAAAGTCTGATATATTGTTAATGTCATTATGCATGAAGGAAAATTTTGGTTCCATGTTTAAATAATATGTGTCAGACAGCTGAAAGTAGATCTTTATAGAATAACATTTATCCTCAAGCTGAAACTGCAGTGGAAGAAGCAAATTTCACACTGTAATAATAAACCTCTAAAAGCAGGGTTTGTAAGGGAAATGCTGACAGACTCTTTACTGCCATATCACTAACAGAAACTATATAATGCAAGCATTTAATTGGATAGTTAATAAATATTGCCCTTTTTTCAAGAGATTCTGAGAGTCATACGCACAATGAAGTGACTTTGAACAAGAAAAGATGTAGGGAATGAATAGTTTTTATTACCCACTGAAAATACAGAGAATGAAGAGAGAAGGCTATTAATAATTCTGTTTGTGTATGAGATACATGACATGGTAAGCAGAATGAATGCAATAATAAATATATATTTACCAATACACATTCTTTCCTCTGAAGTGTCAGTCAATATGTAATGAGCAGGTTGGTGCATTTTGTAATCAATTCATGGTTGAAGTTAATTGTATTGTATTTATAGCCTATAGAGGTGGTTCTCATTTTAGATCAGAACTTTCCTTGGTAATGTACTAATAACCACAGGTTCCAAGAGGCTAAACTGAGACAAATATAGAAGAATTCAAAACAAAACATGCAGGGGTTCTACATAAAAGTCACTGAATGGAACAGAACTCCTTAAGACAGAAGAGAGGCACACATGTGTGGAAGGAAGGGATGTACTTGCTTTCATCTGTTTTTACTTTCCTTTATCCTTTTCCATTTTGGAATTGTGTATTCTGGACATTCTGAATTTGGATTAATAGATGTATTATATATTATTAGATCCTGATCCACTGTCCATTTAAGCTTCAGGTGAGAAAGAGAAATTGTAAAAAAACTTATTTTCTCTTAGCCAAGAAAAAAAATATTTCGGTGTTGGAATTAGTTGGTAACTGGAAGTTAGATACAGTCGCATGAACTTGGAGTATGTCTATTCTCATCTTCTTGTTTTAAATTTAATGTCTTTCCCAAATACATTAAAATGGAACTTAGAAAGAGGTATGCCATTGATTGCAGAATTGACTCTGCCCTGGGCTTCTGCTTTGATTGCCTCACATAATATGCGTCTTGCTCTGTTCTGGAGAAATACAATGGATATTGTCCGACTGGCAAAATTCCAGTAGCTGCATATGTGCTGGGCAGCCTTATTCTGTCAACCAGAGTACAGTTTTGCTTGTAGTCTGTGGGGAAATATTGCAATAAACTGATACAGTCTCATGGCCGAATTCCTATTGTGTTACTCATTTTATTCAGGCAAAATGCCAATTTACTTGAGTGGGGATTATGCCTGAGTGGGAACCAAATATAAGGACTTCAGGGTTTTGTGTTTGAAGAGTAGAACAAGGCATTAAGCCATAAAGATATACTTTGCTGTTCATTAAAGGAGGATTTTTTATTTTATTTTTTCAGTGGAATTCTCCCACTATTCAAAAGGGAATGTAAGCAAATGAGTAATTTTTTTATTGTTAATGATAATTTCCATGAATTAAAATGGAAAGGAAGATCTCTTAGAGAGTGACAAAAGGAAACCTGAATTGGAGAAAATCCCACTAACAGTGTTGATATTGTCTTGAAAAAAGCTTCCTTTCCTTGAGCAATACCAATTTTAAATATATCCCTGAGAGGAAATCCACATATCTAAGTTACAGGCTGTTTAATTCTGTTTTATGCAAGCATAGTATGCTTTAGACTTTTTAATTTAAATATTTCAAAGAACCAATTTATAGCAGATGTGTTACTTTCCTTCTTAAGTACATATTATGCATTTTTTATTACAATTTTGCTACAGCCAAATGTCTTAAAAGCCTGATTCACAAATCACTTCACTGCTCTTCAAGAATGAAAAACAAAGAGTATACGCTCAGAACGTGACTAACCTTTTGAAATGTTGTAAAGCCTTAGAAATTAGAGTAATTTAGACCTGGCTCTTATTTTTAGGTTTCAGAGTATTTCGGCATTTAGGTTTTTTGGTTTGATGATTATCATTTGATGTAGCTGTGGTTATTTAAAAATGCTGTCTCCATGACAGCCTTGTAAATGAACCTTTTGACTCATACACACTCTCTTTCTTTTAAAAATAAATCTTATTCACAGAAAAAGCTTGCAAGCTAAAATATGTACAATTTCTTTTACTGTGGGAATACCATGTGGCTTAGCCCATGTTTACTCTTGAGTAAAAGTGATTCTGACACTGCATATTTCCATATGATTCAGGGAGAAAATAGATCCATAAAATGATGGGTCCCAAAACTGACGCACTTTAGGAAATGAAATTGTTTTTGTGGAAGAACTGTGAAGGTTCAGAGGAACATCCTAAACTTAGGGTAACAGAAAGAGAGTGATTTGTTGTTTGTGACTGAGCACTCACAGTTAGTTCGCCTGGAAAAAATTGCTCATGCTGGATGGGACTGGCTCGAATCCTGAGTTTCAGCTTAACAGGTCTCTTGTAGATTTGTTACCCAGGATGCTAGTCTAAGTATTTCTAAATCTCTCTGGTCCAATATCCTATCTCTAACTGGCAGCAGCTGCATCAGTGGAGATTATAAAGAACTCCAGGTCAGCAGTCTAGTCCAAAATTTGTTAGGCCTTGTGTAGACAGCAACATAAATTTTGTGTTTAGAGAACGGGAACCCTTAGTTGAACTTTGCCTTCAGGACATGCTAAACTAGTCATGTGCTTGTCTCTGCCAACTTGTATAATCTGCTAATTGGCTCTCACATTAGCTAGGCATACTAACATTATGCTTTGGACAAGGCCTTCCAGTTGATTCATATCCAGCAGCCTGATGAAGTCTACTGATTGTTTTAATTGGATACTGAATATTTTATCTGATATTAAGTATATTTCTATCTGTATGCATTTATAATTAACTTTTTTTAATCCTGCCAAACTCCTGGTTTCAGAGAAAAGAGTTTTTTTTTTGTTTGCTTGGTTTTTTTTTTTTTTTTTTTTTTGTTTTTTTTCTGGCATGGAATTGCAGTTATCAGTTTAAAATCTGTTTTGTTTAATTCCATTGATCTTCCTTTTGCATTATGACAGAGAAATTTTAAACTATGGCTTTGTAATAGACGGAAGAGACATCCCATTCTCCTATATACATAGCTGTGTAATAGTTACTGCCAGTGCACAAGCCCATTTTTTTAGTAGATGCAGTGGTTCGCATTAGGAAAAATTGTATTTTAGTTGCACTGGTTTTAAATCTTTACACTGTGTGATATAAATGGTGAACACTTAATATTAACCGAACATTATTAATTGGAATATCGTCTCACTAGGCCTAAAAGTGAATCAAAATTTGTAACAGCAAAACTGTTTGACCCTCTCACATTATCAAGTTGCCTGTTATTAATCAGACCAGATGATGGCAAGTTTGTAATGAGTATCAATTAACATCATTATTTACAGTGCAATTGTAGGTAATGACCTTAACCAAAACTAAATCCTCATCATGCTAGATGTTCATTAGGTATATAGGATGAAATCATTCTGTGCTTTGAGAGTTTACAATCTTAATTGACCAGGCCAACAGTCTCAGCTGGAAAGAGCTCAAAGAGATTAAAGGGTATTCCCAAGGTCATGTACTGGGACATTATTAGAATAGAGAGGAACTTACAGAAAAAAAAAAATAGTGTATGCTTTCACGGTAATTCTGTGCCACAGCAGAGGCAAGGTGTTAACCACAAAGGTCAATTTTATTTTGCGTATGACTGTGGAATTTTCTTATGATTAAGTATGCTGATAGGGTCCATTAAGAACATGTGAAGGAAAGTGAAACAGACTTTTCTTATTTCAGTAGAGTATTGACATGTAACTTTAGCCACCAGTGAAATTAAATAATTAGCTGTAAACAGTCTCTTGTCCATATGAAATAGAATACAAATAAAATTCTGAAGAAAAATCTGAATGGTAGGTGAGCAACAGTAATTGAGGTGGCTCTGACAGAAATCCTAAATAAGGAGAAATCTCAGGAACCATCTGGATTTCCAGAATTGACAATCAATAGTTTGGTAGACAAAAATCAGAATGCTTGTATCTGTTTTAGGGTCTTATCTGAAATTCATCAGTGTTTAAATTTTGTGGATTAGTGATTTCTGAATTTAAAAATTCTTTTCTCACTGATTGTAAAATATTCTAATACCATTATGGAGTATTGTGTGCAGTTCTGGTGTCCTCAATATAAAGGACATGGAACTGTTGGAACAAGTCCAGAGGAGGGCCACGAGGATGATCAGGGGGCTGGAGCACCTCCCATATGAAAATATTGGGGCTGTTGAGCCTGGAGAAGAGAAGGCTGCGTGGAGACCTCATAGCAGCCTTCCAATATCTGAAGGGGGGCTATGGGGATGCTGGGGAGGGACTCTTCACTAGGGACTGTAGTGATAGGACAAGGGGTAACTGGGTTCAAACTTAAACAGGAGAAGTTAAGTTTGGATCTCAGGAAGAAGTTCTTTACTGTAAGGGTGGTGAGGCACTGGAATGGGTTTCCCAGGTGTCCTGGGTTCAGCAGTAGCAGTCATTTTTCTCCTTCTTGGTAGCTGGTGCAGTCCTGTGTTTTTGATTTTAGGCCTGGGAACTGCGCTGATAACACCAGTGTTTTCAGTTACTGCTTGAGAATGTTTTGGTCTGACCAAGGACTTTCTGAGTCTCATGCTATGCCAGGGAGGAGGGGGAAGCCAGGAGGAAGCAGAGACAGGACACCTGACCCAAACTGACCAAAGAGGTTATTCCATACCACAGCACGTCATGTCTAGGATGGGAAAACAGAGAGCAGAGACCCAGGAAGGGTATGGTGGTGGTGGTGTGGGGGGTTTGCTGCTAGGAGGTGCACTGGCTGGGTGGGCTCGGTGAGCAGTTGTATTCTTTTTCCTTGTATTTCTCTTGTATTATTACTGGTGGTAGCAGCAGTGATTTGTGTTATACCTTATTTACTAAACTGTTCTTATCTCAATCTGTGCGAGTTGCATTTTTTTTTTTTTTTTTGATTCTCCTCCCCATCCCCCCGGGACTGGGGGAAGAAAAAAAGAGGGAGGGAGTGAGTGAGAAAACTTCGTGAGTTTTAGAGGCTTAAACGACGACACCAGGGAAGTTGTGAATGCTCCATCCCTGGTAGTGTTCAAGGCCAGGTTGGACAGAGCCTTGGGTGGCATGGTTTAGTGTGAGGTGTCTGTGCCCATGGCAGGGGGGTTGGAACTAGATGATCTTAAGGTCCTTTCCAACCTGAACTATTCTATGATCCTATAATTCTATGATTCTATAATTCTAAGGTTCTATTTTTAATTTAGAGTGAAATGACAGTGAGAAATGTAGAAGGAAAGTAAGCGTCTAGGAGGAAGCAGTGGAATAAGGGCAAATGGGGAAAAGTAAAGTAGAAAGAGCAAGCTTCTGAACCACTAAAGTAATCAGATTCTAGAAGAGCCTTCAAATGGGCCAAAAAAAAAGAGGAGAAAGAAACTCCCAAAAAATCTTAATTTCTAAGAGAAAAATATTTATAGGGGATGTATACGAAAACTTGCACTTTGGGAAACTCAGTTACATTTTTAGTTAACGTGATCTGTTCACCTCTTCTCTTAAAATGTATATATAATCACTCTTGATAGTTGTTTACCTAACCTTCAAGGCAGTGCTTTGCCTAGTTAACATGGTTCATTTTTTAAAATCTTATACATAGAAAGATATTAAATATGTAACAAACCCCTTTTTCCTGCAAATTAACAGGTTGCTTTTGTCCTCAGTGGGCACAATGCAGTCAGGCTTACCATCTCTATACGTTGGGGTTTTTTTCATCATGCTCCTTCTTAATTTTCTTAGTTCTAAACGTGTTCAGTCCCTTCAGATTTTCATTATAGCAGATGTTTTCTAAACTTTTTGCTAGTTTTGAAACTTATGCAGATTCAATCTACCTCTTGATTAAATAGAATGCTCCAAATGGGCACAATGTATGTTGAGGACACTCCATTCCTAGTTGAGAAGAAAACTCTCTCTTCCTGTTGAGATACTCCTGTTAATAATTCCAGGATGACATTGACATTTCTTGTAGTACTGGCATTGGTTCAGTCTCAGTCTGAGATCTACCATAAATCCCTAAACACTGCATGCAGTACCTACATAGCCAATTATTGCTCACTGTAGATTTCTACATGTTATTTATTTATTTTATCCCTGTATAAAGCAGTTTGCAGTCTTTCTGTTATCAGACCATTCTTCTAATTTACTGAGGTAGTTTTGAATTCTAAGCGCCTCCTTGCCTTTCCTCCCCCATCTTATAAATTTATTCTTTAAATAAGAATTTTGAATATTGCTGGATTTGGATAAAGCTCCTTAGGGACAGTATCCCAAGTATTGAATTAATAGTTTTTTAGGCAGCTTTTTCCTTTTTTGTAGTAATGTATTTAGGATCATATTTCCATTGTATCTTAGCCACTAACTCTAAAAGTTTTCTGGATTCTTCTTTTGTGAATTCCATTCTCCTAATAATACTTTCTTGTTTTCCCTTGCTTTTTAAATGACAGCTTTTTCACAGGAACTTTCAAATTACTGTGCATATTCATGTTTTCAGTCAGACCGAACTAATCAGAATTAAGTCTGAAATGGCATCTCTATTTAAATCTGAAGTCTTTGTTTCTGTGTTCCAACAAAATGTTGGGACAGTTTGTGTCCTGCAGCATTGCCAATCCAAAAAATTATATTATTGTTGCCGTTTGGTCCTGGGCTCTTTATTAACTGTTCAAAAAAATGCCTCATCTGCCTATTCTGGATTTTATGGTCAGAATTAATGATGTTGAGCTACTCTGCTGTGTTATTAAATTGATTAATCAGTTTCCTGCATTATCAGGCTATCACTCTCACCAACCCTAAGTTATCATTGTAATCTCTTCCACTCCATGTCTAAATGATTGGTGCGGCTGCCCATGTTGTACACAAGAAGCCAATGAGAAGGTTGCCAGAGCGTTTTTGTTTTTTTTTTTTCGTACACCATCCTTCCCTTATACAGGAAAACCTTATCAATTATTGTATTGCTGCATTTGCAATTTTCTGTTTTAAAAGAAGGGTGGGAATAACCCTAGGGAAGAATCTTGAGAAACATATGTATTTGCTTCTGAATGGCAGGTGCAGCCAAGTCTCTCTGGTATGAAGTAAGAATGAGGTTCCAGAAATGCTTAGTAAAAAAAATTGTTTGGCTTGCAATTTGCAAGACACTGGCCATTTACAAGGCCGTTTTCTCACTGTTGAGTCACAGTTCCTCTTTAGGATGGTGTAGCTGAAAGCATCCACAACGGAATCTTAAAAAGCATAATTAAAGAATTCATATTGAAATGAGCAAAGACAATACCAATTGAGTCCTGGTTTTGGGTTATATTAGACACATTTTCAAATCATCATACTATCATATTGCAGTGGTAAGATGAAAAGAGTATTGAAAAGATTGTACTGACTAAAATTGCTGAATCTGGGCTTCAACAAGATAAATTTCCCTCAAAGTAATCCAGTATTAGACACTTGAGAGCAAAACAAAAACCCCACTCCAAATCCCAAAACATAACCTCACCACCAGAACTGTGCAATCTATTTCCTTTGAAGGGTTTGCAAGAAAACAGGCATTACTTTTGTGCTTGAACAACTGTAAGTGAAGTGAACAAAAGTAGACTTGAAAAATTTTTTTTCATTGCCCATACAAAAAAAAACCCAACAGACAAGCAAGGTAGGTTTTTATTTTACCCTGACTGAATCCCTTTTACTTTGCTATACTATACCTTGTTGTGTCTTTTAAAAATATTTAAATTAATGCATATCAAAGTAGTCCTGTAAGTTTTACTGTAACTGTTGTAATAAGAATTTTGACCATTTGCTTAATATTAAGAAACTGTTGCTTAAATGTCATTGTTATTAAAAATAAATGCATATTTTCAGTAGTTCAGACATCAGTTGTCTTCATAGAACAATTGCATCTTCATGCACACCCTTGTTGTTTTGTAACAATGTTACGTTGCATCAAACTGGAAAAAAGAATTCCCTAAACTTTTTCCTATTAAAGAATAATGTTAATTGGTTAGTGTATATAGAAGAAGGTTATATGGCCCATTGACTTTATATAGATTGAAATGCTAAGCAGGGCTAAGTAGAAGTATCAGTAGGGAATAGAGGGTAAGCACTCATCGGTTTTATGTTCTCTTTTCTATTTACTGCTTACCCCTTACAGTGTTTTACAACTAGATAAACAAAGTTTTCTTGGGTGCTTAATAAGTAAAAATATATTTTTGCTTTTGTTGGCTAACCTGCCAGGTCAGTTGTGAGAGAAATAATCCCTACAAAGAGGATGCCTAGGGTCAATCAATTACAGGTATTTGCTAAGAGGAATTACCTGAGAGAGCATCCAGGCTAAGAAAAGGTGTTGCTACTCAAGACCATTTTTGAGTCTGAGAGACAGCCATTTCAATGGCAAAAAGATTGTAGACATTTGTTACGGAGGTAGGATCTCAAGACATTTGCTAAATGTGTCAGTTCCACAAGAAGAAAGTGATGCAATACTTGATGGTAAGAAAAAGTGACAACTTTTAATGTAGATGAAGAGGTCTGATTTACTGAAGAGCACAAAATGGAAAATGGAGGTGGGATGTGTAACTGCCTTTAAAAGAGTTAAGGAGTTACTGCAGTTAATGGGTAATTTATTGCCCACAGAGTAGCATATTAAAACAAAAACAACCAAAAACTTTTGCAGTTGGTATAGTTTGGAGTACACGTGTGATAGCTTACCAGAAGTCAGCTGGTGGGTGGTAGTGTTTAGAACCATGTTAACTCAGCCTGTATGCTTTCACACAGGTTTCTACTACGCTTATTTCTTCTTTAGTTGAGTATAAAGTCAGAATTAGGCTTTCTTATCTGTACTTGAAAGGCACGCATGAATGTCTAGAGACTGATTCTTGTTTAGATTAGGGTTTTTTCTCACCTTCAGAAGGATAATGAATGAAGGATTCAGTTTTCAGCTGAATATAAATACTATTCATACAGTGTGGAGTGTGGTTATCTGAATACAGGACTTTGTTGGCAGTATCGTACTGAATACACTTTGCAAGACATTCACAGGCTTCCTAACAATGTCCTCCTGAGATCTTCTATGCAATGTGTGGGGTCTGAGATTGGAATTTTTCTGACTACTTTTCACAGCTTCAAGAAAAAAATTTAAAAAAATTAAAGAATTTCAGCCTTTTGGAAATGTCTTTATATGATGTTTAAAAATAAATCCTAGTCCCTGTCTCCGTGAAAGTCAGTAGTGAAATTATAAAGGCAAATAAAAATGGTTTCTAAATTTTACTACTCTGTTAAAGTAGAAAGCCCTCCTTTGAAATCCCTCAAATCTTGACATCAGGAAAAAAGCTTCTAATGTTGATTTGTAGGAACTGGCGAGGATGCAGCAATTCTAGCTACCCTAGATTAATGGATAAATTTTCTTATTCTTCAGACAGTCCCTCAAGAAGATGGGTTTCATTCAAGCCTAATAATGAGGAAGCTTTCTCACAAAGAGCTGGCGTTGGAAGTTGTGAAGGACCTGACACATTATAGCCATTCGTGTCTCAAAAATGAAAGATACAACTGAGTTCAACCAATACTTGCCTTTTCCTTGCAATCACTAGAGAGCGATTGTGTGGCATACACACAGCTGGTACTAATGGTGGATTACTTTCTCAGTGCTCTGCTGGGAATCCAGCATAGATGAATCCCCTGGAATTATGTGATTTGCTGGTACAGCATTTTCCTTGCATCTAAAAAACATTTCCTGAATGTGTGAGCACAGATTGAGGGGTGCTGAAAGTTAAAAGAAGCCATGATCAAAAAGGAAGCACTACAAATGAAAGTAACTTTCTTAAAATTATTTGGTTTAGTCTCTGGTTATATCTTTTTTTTTTTTTTTTTCTTGTTTGGTCTTTCTTCTATCTGTCCCTGCAGAAAGACTTCCATCCTCCTTGGAACTATCCAGAGCCAAGTTCAGCAGTCAGTCACTGCCTTGCCTAACATTTCCTAAGCATTTTTCCTCTATTCTTAACTTAAGGCACTGGTGGTGTGGTTTTGAGCCATAACTATAACTCCCAGTGGAGTATTAAGGTGTACAAAGATAAAGAATGAAGACAAAAGGTAATTGATGTTCTTAATAAATTCCTGTTCTCCTTTCTATCAGTAAAAAATAATTTTTTAAAAATTATTATACTGTATGTCAAACATGTGACACGTCATACCTTGGTGTACAGTTGTTGTTTAATTGGTGTTTTATTCCTTCAATTGAAAATGAAGTAATAAAATGTCAATATTCCTTTTCTAATTGACAGCTCATTTCTGTCATGTATTGAAGAGGAATAGAGCATCAATTTAATGATGGTAGCGTGACATTTAGATATTTGACCCAAGCTTCAAATGTTAGAACAACTTGTGGGTGGGGAAACTCTGTTCCACTTACAGAAATGATGTTAATTAATTGTAATGTTTATATGAGAAGAGGAATAAAAGAAATTTGCCCTGTCAAAATGTTTGTTATTTAATATCAGTGTTTGGCAATTGATTATTAGGAAGGCACAGACACAGAAAAGTTTGCAATTGTGGAAATGTACAGATGATCTGTGTAGCAGTTGGTATGCAGAAATTTTGTTCACTAATCCTCTGTTTGTTGAATCCTCTGTTCTTCCAGGCGACAAAGTTCACAGTATTTAACCCCTGCTTTCTTATATGGAGGTGGTCACGGTAGGCAAGACAAAATGCATCTTCTCATGTCTGCACCAGAGATTTCATTATCTGCTTCCATATAAGTGCTCATGGGGGTGTTGTGAACCAACATTTAAGTAGCTGAACCTTCCTTTCCAGGAAGCTATGTAACTCATATTCTGTAACTCATAGTCTGTAACTCATATTCTTTGTCAGTTTATCTCTCAAAATGTTTGGCAGGATTTTTTTTGGCTTCCAAATGGCTGAAGATAAGCTGTGGAGCATTTCCTGATTAGGTTCTGTGTTTGACCAGTAGATATAAATGAAAGATGGATGACCGAAAAGGTGGCTTGATTTCAGCAAGTGGCAGAAAGTCACAGTAGGCTTCTCACAGAAGGTAAAGTCAATTTGTGTTGGTCTTTCCTGATAGGTCTGCTCAGCTCTCTCAGAATCACAGCCAAAATATAGGTGCTGCTCTCCAAGCAAAGTGTAGACGTGATGGAAAGCTGGAGCTTATTCTGATTTTCATTTGCTGTATTTGGAAAAACTAGTAAAATGCTGGAAAACTATAATTTCTGCTCTGTGTTGTAATGGCTTCTTAGTTCCCTTTTGTCACTTAAATTACTTGAATTCCAAGTGTTTTGCAAGTGCTTGCAAATGATATTCAGGTGCCCCCCATACTGTAAATGTTTTGTCTGTCCTATAGGTGAACTCTTCCTAACTCTTCCTAACTGCCCAGATCTTATGTTCTCTCCCTTCTTTTATTACATCTTCTACCAAAATACTTTAGCCCCTTTTCCTAGATGGCCTCCTCTTCATGATATGATCTCAGTATGTTAATCTTTGCGCATTAAAAGCTCTCTTAAAGGTTTTTTTGTGCTGCATGAACTGAAGCCAAATAACTTAGGTATCAATTTGCTATTGCTCCATCTCTTCAGCTTCTGTAGTGATCTGCTTTTGAATGAGGAGCCTGAAAAAAGGACTGCCACTGGCAGGGTATTAGAAAAGTAACTATCTTCTCACAGGTACCACTATATAGATCAGCAGTCAATAACTCATGATGATGGAAAGATGGAAGATAATTCTGCCTGGTCCTTTAAATGTGTAGTGAGGTAAACTGTCCTTTCTCATGAAAGCAGCTCCATAGATTTAAACAGCAAACAGCAGCTGTGTAGAACCCCAGTTCCCCTTAACATGTGATATGCCAACAGCCTGATGCAGAGCTCATTGGAGAGGCACATTAGAAGTCTTTGTGACATAAATTCCATTTTAGGCATGAAGAAGCAAAACCTTAAGGTCATTTAAAATTCTTATTTGGCAATTGTTATTGATACAACCAATCTGATTTCCTATTAAACCTGAGCTGTAAGTAAATGCACACTATAGGTATGTATTTTATGGAATCGGCTTCAAATGTTCCAGTTGCTTGTAGCTTGAATCCTTAGTCGCAGGCCAGCGCTCTACTGAACTATGTTTCAAGAACCTGTTCCAACAAGTTTATTGTCACTGTGAGCAGTTTTTTCTATTACCTAAAAACCTAGGTTGTAAAGGTTTTGAGGTTCAAACAAGCAGCACAGAAGTCTCATGACTGCATAAATTACCATATACATGTGGTCAGACTAGCTTGTTGCAGAGATCCTGCTAGTCTCCTGCTTTTAAGAATCACTCTGCTATTGCAAATTACATTCTGGAGAAAGCTTGTCAAAACATAATTGTAATTATGTAGCACAATATTTTGTACATTTAAAGATGTTTTAAAACTTATTATATATCTGAAGCTTCCAGATTTGAAACTGCAGAAATGTGTAACCACATTGCTTTTGTCTTTTCAGTTCTCAAGACAATTGTTCCACCTGTTTAGTTTCACACCAACATTTATCGTCTGATTCTCCTCATAGTACTATTTCTCAATGAACTCTCATATTTTAGTAAAGTGTTGTCAGTATAGATATAACCTTATTAACTCCACTAATAATGCATAGACTAAATCATCTGAGATTTTAAGAATTACTAGCTACATATCTTGC
The DNA here is from genome assembly GCA_017639245.1 of Myiopsitta monachus. Lineage (NCBI taxonomy): Eukaryota > Metazoa > Chordata > Aves > Psittaciformes > Psittacidae > Myiopsitta > Myiopsitta monachus. The sequence goes on from CM029924.1 coordinate 43,576,856, forward strand.
CTTTTGTGTATGTATACTAAAAACCCAACAGTGACTAGATAATAGGAGGCAAAAATAAAAAGAGAGACGTATCTCTAGTCTAAACAAAACAGTGTATTTTTAATTGAAATAACATTCAGTGGAACTGAACATCAAAACATTTAACTTTTTCAAAGTTTTCAGCATTAAAGAGCTAAGATGAAACACAATTAGGAAACAGAAAACTGCAACATTGTAGAGGATGGTCACTTTTTGTATGTCATGTGGCTTTAAAAACAAGTCAGATAAATGATGATGCCATTAAAACTGAACTAATTAAAGAAAGCTTCTTTTAAGAACTCATTAACTGCAACCTCATTTGCATAATGATGCATATTAATTAAGTTTTAATGAATCTGAATTTGCACCAAGCCTATTCATGTTGGCTTTGAAACAAATTGAACAAATTAGTTAAAAGCTTTTTGGAATCTACTTTTCACACCAAACAGGATATGAATGCAATCATCTCCTCAAAAAAGAAATATTTTCTTTTAATTTAATTCAAAGGTATGCAGACCCATCTATTAATTATTTTTAAATGCAATAATTTCCACCTTTTCTTTGCAAAATCAACAGTATTACTCATTCTTTAGTGGCACATATTATAAATATATGTTGTGGGATAAAATCATTACAGCCAATTTATTGAAAATAAGGTGGAAACATTTGACTTCAGGGTGTATTTAGTTTACTTAATACATGGATTTCAATTTTGTTGGTAACCTTTAGGCATTTTGTCTGTCTGCAGAACAACCACTAAAGCTGTATTTTTTATGTTGCTATCAATTTTTCAAGATATATGTAAAATGCTAAATTGCTTCTATAATACCCATTTCCTAATGTAAGATTTCACAGCATCGTAAGTCTTCTAAGTATTATAGGGGGAAAATAATTTCTAAGCTTTTAAAAGCTACATGTTCTTGCTTTGGTGTTCTGGATCTTAATTTTTTTTTTTTTTCATACACACAGGCATACACACACAAGAAGCAGAATCCAATTTTAACAAGTTTCCTTTCAGCTCATAATAAAAACAAGACTTACTGCAGAAACACTATGGATTTCCTTATACTCCATTGTGTCTTCATCAAGAATAAAGAGATTTATGTAATTACTGCTCCATCTTTTGTTGTTAGAAAACACTTTTTTGTAAGTCAGCAGATACAAAGGCTGGAACGCTTTTATTGTTGAGATTAAAAGATCACTTTTTTTGCCTTCCGTTAAACTGTTTTTCTGTGACAGGTTCTTCAGGGAGGTTGACAATTAGGAAGATACTGTACACTGAAGCCCCACAGTTTTTATCATTGTTTTTCCAGCATTTTATCTTGTCACCTTCTTATTAAAAAACCAAAATGAAATATATGCCCCCCCCCAACCAAACTCCTCTCTTATTAATTCTCTTTTGTTTCATTGGCCATGGTGGCATCCAGTGACACTAAACTGATACCAATGCAGATTTCTTGCAGCAAAATGCTCTGAATCCTTTTGTATTTGCTGGTACAAAAAAGCAGGCTATAGTATTATTGCCTGCTAACGATTTTACTTTTTGGTTTTCCTTCCCCTCTATCAACAATTTAATATTCCCATTCATTTATAAAGTTAAACTTGAACATTTAATATCTGACAGATTTGAGGTCTGTGTTCTAGAATTGTGTTTTCAGCACTGCAGTTCTCTTCTCTGTTCCCCTAGTGGAAACTAGCTGTAATGTAAAAAGCTGTAAACCTACTGCTAACGTTTTAAGGAATTGCATTACTGGATTATAAAAGCAAGCAAATGCCTGTTTATATTATTATTTGACTCAGTTAATGAAGTAACTCTGAGGAAAACTTTGGCGTGGAAAAAGAAATATGACTTAGATCATGATTGTGAATATTGAAGAGGCACAGCTTGATTTTTCTTCACATTTATTATCAGAATTTCTAGAACATAACCCCCCTTTGCCATGGGTTTTAATTTGAGAAACACATTGTCTGAAGTTGCGGGTCATTGTTCAGGGTAAGATTGCCATCAAGGCTAAGGAGAATGTAGACATATGTGTGATTTGAAGGCAATCATTGTATTCTACAGTCAGTTTAAAATAAGACATTCTCCCATTTTTAATTTTTTTTTTATTCTTGTACTTTTATAGTGTACTGTAACTTAAAAACAAAATGAAGCTATTAAATATTTTAAGTACCATCTGATTTCCAAATAGGAATAATTTTTTATGAGATCACAACCTGGAATAAAGAAAAAGAATTGCTGTAAGTTATAGAGTCATAATTCTTCTGAATTTTAGGATCCAGGATTAACCAGTGAACATTAACACCATTATAATAACCTATAATTAAAAAAATAATAGAGGCAGTTGGGACCTTCCATTATGGTCTCTATTTAAGTAGACGGATATCATTACAGATAATAGTTTTATACTTGCCAGATATGCAGTCACCCTAACCTATAGGCTATTAATGTAACCTGTCATGTAACCCATTGCTTTGTATGTTACACTTGAATATTCATGTTTCTGGGCTTAAAGATATTAAGATTCTTGGAGACAAAAAGCACAATTTGCAAGGGATGTTTGCTTTTGTTCAAAATTACTTTTAATCTTATTTATCTGATTGCAGGAGGCTTTTCCTTTGGGAAGTATTTTGTTCTTTTTTTTATTTTATGGGTTTTTTTTTCTGTTTTTTAATACAAATTTATTGTGCAGAACTGGTTTCTTTTGGGGGAATTTTGACAGAAAGTGTCTTCCTTGGGGGAGGTCAAGAGTCATTGGTATTAAACTAGACAAGCTGGTAGTGCAGTGTTAATGGAAATGGAAAGCAGATGTTTGGTAATTAGGGGAGATGTGAATGACAAGGCTTGAGAGGTACGGTACATGCGCTAGCTGGCACAAAGCAGCTGTTGTTACCAATTTCACTGTCAGAAATGTACACAAGTCAGACCATCCCCTGCGAGTTTGTTGTAGCACTGACAATTAGAAAAAATTGTGTTTGATTAAAATAAGTAATATATCATACAAAGTAATTTTTGTAACATTTAAAAATGACCTGGGTTAAATCCCATGAAAAAAAAATAGATGTAAGAGAAGGTTGATGAATTGACAGTCCTTAAAAGTAGTGAAAGTCAAGATGAGTATTGACAATTGATGCTTAAGCTTTCTAGCCTGACAGAAAATTAATAGAGCTTCTGCAGGGTAGAGGAGGGTGTATTTGAAAATAAAAAAATAAATTCATTTTTATAATCTATTTTTAGCAGAGAATATTCTTATTTTAATTTGCTTGTGCTAATGTATCTATTTAACAGAATTTTCATTCATCTTTCATTTTCTATTAACAGAACTTTTATTCATCTTTTTGTTGTGAATTATTGACTATAACTTGTATGGAACAAATTTTTTTTATTTTACTGTCAGAAAGCAATTCAGTTGAGATGGGCTAGCATAAACTTTGATAATAAAGTATTTGTTATGGCTGATCCTAAGTACCTGTTCCTCATTAATTTAAATGAGAATTATACCTCTGCTTTGCATTAGGTAGCCTCAAAAACTTCTGTGGTAGGTGCTGTGCAAATAAAAAAATCATGGTCTCTCCCTATTTTTGCTCATGTCTCATACTGTTTGATAGCATGAGAAAGAAAACCTAAGGAAGAATGTACTCTTCAGCACTGTTATACCTGTAAATGCATCAAAATGTGTTAGAAAAATGTTCTGTTTGTATGGGGTTCAGCATGTTTATGCCTGGATGGAAGGATTGTCACTTCAGTTATCAAAAAAGACTGAACTCATCTTTAGTGTAATACATTCTTCCTCCATTTGAAGTCCATGGTGTTGCAAACTGTATTAAAAGGATTACAAAGGTTACAGCTTTTCAGACATTAAGCTATGCTCCATTTAGCCCATCAGTGGTTGTTACCTTAAATGAAAGGATATTTCTTCTTGTTCATTAGTGTTGAAGGTGAAACTTGAAACTTCTTTTCTTTTGGTAGTTTTCCCTTTATCACTAAAACAGACTATAATTTTCAGTGGTAAATTCTGGTGATATTAATTTCCAATGTCCACATACGCCGAAGATACTGGTTTCTAAAACACTTTGTGGGACACTGCATATGAAAGATGGTGCAATAAAATGTGCATCTCTTTATGAATAAATTTTATCTCAAGACTTCATTTGATGATTTCCTTTGTGTTAAAGAAATGTAATGGGCCAAAACTATTAGAGATGATTTCTTGATGCATTGTTGTTAACTTGATACTTTCATAAGGGATATCTGAATTCTCTTTGTATACTTGCAATTAATTTCAGTTATGCCTGAGTATGTGTCTTAATTCATCTATCCATTTGTGAATGAAAATTTCTTCCCATCCATGGTAAAGACTATTAAAAGTATTAGCTTTCATAAATGTGATTTAAAGATTTTAGCTCACTCCTTTTTTCACTTGAGAAAATAATTCCCTCTCCCTAACACATGAACACATCCACCACATGCACACATGCTTTCCATATAGTAAATTTACTGTTTTATTTCAGACATCTCCTGGGAAATAACAAATGAACAAAATAATTAAAAATATAAAGAAAAAAATCTATTGTCTTTGAAGGAAGACTCATGTCTGAAGTTTGGCATAGCACAAAAGTTTAAGTGATACTAAAATATGTACCCCAAGTGAAAAGTAATCACTTCTCCTTGAACATGTCAAAGAGCATAGTATATTTGCAACTGTAGACATTCATACTCTGAACGAAATGTCAACCTCTATTTTTATATTATTTAATTCCCAATTTTTTTTTTCAACCCTCTTCTGCTATATGATTTTGTGTTGTCATGTAGGAGAAAATATCTAAAATATTCCCCATTGTTTCCGTGAACTTGAATGGTGTTCTGTATCCTAAATCAAAGTGAAACATTGGCCACTGCTATGTAGCCTTTTTCCTCTTATATGTTCATCAAACTGCAATGTTAATTAAGAAGAAAAAAAAAAAAAATGGTTTCAATACAGCTGAGTGAATAATACATAGTTTTAGGCTTGTGGGTCGTAAGTGGAAGATCCAAGGGTTAGTGGTTCCTATATGACTGTACCTTGCTCAGTGAATGGCAATTTTGACTGAAAAAGCCTTCGCTGTTGGACTTTACATGACTGCCTTAAATGCACTTGTGCTTTTTTAAGCCAATTGAACAATAGAATCATAGAGATTATATCTAGAAGGGCTGTTAGATCATCTATTCTTCAGTGTGTCCTATAATCCCTTTTTAAATATATCTACAGATGGTATTTTAACACCTTTTCTTAGTGGTGGTTTAGCTGTTGGATTGTTTTACTGCTGACTGACCTTATTTCCTTTTAATTTTGAGCTGTTTACTTAAAGAATTATTGGTCAATTTGAAATTAAATAAGAATTAAATTAAAGTTAGAATATAGCAAATTGGATCCAAATCCTCCCTCTCTAGTCATGAAAGCAGAAGGCCTGAGATCAGATCTTCTCATAGTATAAATTGCAGTAGTTGTACTGCATGTGATCAAGCTGTTGTGTGATGACAGAACTGGAGAAAGCAGTTCCGTAAAGCAGCACAGCTGCTGACATCTGGGTTCACAAAGACAGAGCCTGGAGAGCCTGTGTGTGTTCACAGTGTCTGCTGCAGGACAAAAGAAAGGGATTAGATAAGAGAGCATCAGAAAGATGGGTCCATAATTATGCTTGTCCTGCCTAGAGTGCTATGGGTGCTGCTTATGGGTGCTACTTTAGCTAGTAGCTTTTCCTGTCAGCTGGCTTCATCCTCTGTGGCTTGGGTTAGAAAGAAGGCAACTCAGCTCTGTAATTCCCTAGAAAAATTCTCTGTGATCAAGGCTAATTACTGTTGTGAAGATGCATGGGATATTTTCTTTTAGCATCAGTCTATGATGTAGGTTTTTGTTATTTAGACTATTTTGATTACTAGGAAAATGGGCTGTGACACCAGAATTAAAACTGGTACATTATGACTGATATGGGTAATTCTTAATAATTTCTCAAATTAAAGAAGAGTTCAAACTGAGCAGTAGCTTCTGTAACATGGCATTATTTCATTACATCTGTTTAATACAAAACCAATTGCAACTTACTCAGAAATGAAGTTGACATGATTTCTAGAAGAGGGGTAAAACCACGGGAATTTATAACTTCTGTTTTGGGGTCAGTGTTACTGTGCAAAATAAGTGTTGAAGTCACTGGCCAAAATTTCCATTCCTTTACCTGTTACCTTTATATTAGAAGTCCAAGCCAGACTCTTGGTTTACCTGTGAACATTAGAGACATCAATTGGATCTTAGTTCTTTGGATTAGAGAGAAGTGTTTAAAAAGATTCACAGTGAGTCAGGTGCCAGAACACCCTCCATTATACGTTGAATATGTCAGTGAAAAATCCTGAATTAATTTTGGGATGTTTTGTTTGAAGGATTCAGGCGGGAAAGGGTGAGAGAAGAGAGCTAAGAAGAACATATGGAGTGAGAGGTACCTTACTTTTGAGAACTGGACTCTGTTTCTGCATGTATGTGGTAAGTTGGAAAAAGGCCAAAATGAATATACTGAATTTTGACAACAATCACTCTGGTCAACTATAATAAGCGAGAGATTACTTTCAGAACATTATCTGCATAGCAATGTTCTTTATAATTGTTGCTTTGAACTCATTCTTGCTATCTTTAGTGGTATGTTGTTTCAGCTTTTATTGGAACGAAACATACATACATTTCTTGTATTTCAGCTTAGCATTTTCCTATCCAGCAGGAACCACACAAAAAACAAACAAAACAAACCCTAATGTATTTTAAATGTGTTATGTAGAAAGGAAAGCATAAAGAAATTATTCCGAGTTGGCTTCTAGTGTGATTTAAATATAGTATAGTTACTTGAATTCTATAAGAATTAAACTCAGATCTTTTAAAATACGTGCAAATTCTTGCAGAATATATATGAAAAAGTCACTATAATAGTAGAGGCACTTCTGCTTCCTTGATAAATGGGACTTCTAGAACACACTTTATTGAGTCTCAGATTTTTAATAATTTGAATCCTGCAAGATTTAATTCTGCATAATTCTGGCTGAAATCAGCTTTTGATTGAGTTGTAATGGCTGTGTTATTGTAAATATCTCTGCATGCTAATGTTGTGCTGGAACTCAATAATATTTAGATGAAATACCTAGCCTCAAGCAGTATGGAAGCTGGATTTAGAAAGCATGAAAGTTTGTGTCAAAAAGACATTTATTTTGGGGAACCTATAACATGCAGTGTAATAAATGGTCATCCCAAGGTCCAATTTAAATATATACAATGGAATAGAAAACAGTTGGTACAGTGTATTTTTTACACCCTTGAGCTGCTGGACTGAGTAGTATTGATTTAGCAGGGTTTTGTAGCCTAAAATGGTTTTGTACTGTAATCATCCACAGTGAGTGTAGAGTCAGTGATACCAGATGAGCAGGAATAAATCATGCTATCAGAATAGGCAGCCCATAACATACAGTGCTGTACTCTGATGTTATAGCAAAAATAACTTGTCACAAAAAAACCCCAACCCTTTTTCCAGATGTAGCTTTTCAGTCACGTTTTTGCTTTTCAGGCTGGAATACTCTGCCTACATGCAGGGTAAATTTTTGTAGTTCTTATCTACTTTGTATTAATATAGAATCATAGAACAGTTAGGGTTGGAAAGGACCTTAACGTCATCTAGTTCCAACCCCCTGCCATGGGCAGGGACGCCTTCCACTAAACCATGTCACCCAAGGCTCTGTCCAACCCAGCCTTGAACACTGCCAGCAATGGAGCATTCACAACTTCCCTGGGCAACCCATTCCAGTGCCTCACCACCCTTACAGTAAAGAATTTCTTCCTCCTATGGTTTCTTCCTGTGTTATGATGGAAAGCCTTAGCATTGAGGGGTGGGGGAAGGTAGAAATTAGATTAAAAGAAAAAGTTAAAAAAAAAATCCAAACCAAAATTACTGAATATTTAAAAAAAATATTTGCAAGGAGCACAAAAAAGAAGTCTGGAAAATCGGTTGAAAAAAAGGAAAAAGAATGCAGATATAACATGAAATTGTAGTGATAGGACAAGGGATAATGGGTTCAAACTTAAACAGGGGAAGTTTAGATTGGATATGAGGAAGAAATTCTTTGCTGTAAGGGTGGTGAGGCACTGGAATGGGTTGCCCAGGGAGGTTGTGAATGTTCCATCCCTGGCTTTGTTCAAGGACAGGTTGGACAGAGCCTTGGGTGGCATGGTTTAGTGTGAGGTGTCCCTGCTGATGGCAGGGGGGTTGGAACTAGATGATCTTAAGGTCCTTTCCAACCCTAACTATTCTATGATTCTATGATTTGAGAAAACCAGGATATTTCACTCTTGGCTGTTTGTACACAGAGATTAATTAGCATACATACCTGCTTTTGAGTTTTATATCCCATTAAGAACCTTGGAGCTCCAGAAGGTCCCAGTTCCCTGACTGAACAGCAGTGGTCCCTCTCTCTATAAACGGAGCATGAGGAATAATAATTTTCTACCATAGCCCTAAGTTTTGAGAGTAATGAATATGATGCATTCTGTGTATATATGAACATCATGAAATGTCACCATTAGCACAAGTAGTGAGTTTACTTAGTCTTACAAGGAAAAACATCACTTATGTGGGGCAAAGTAGCCTTACCAGGTAAAATCCTGGTCTGTTGACATCAGTGACAAAGCTCCCACTGATTTTACTAAAGTTAGATTTTTGTCCCCTATCTTTCTTTTCTTAGTGTTCTTTAAATAATAAAATATTCCAGTTTAAATGGTTGTGTATCTTAGATTTTTTACAAAAAAAAATATAGATGTCCTGACATATTTTTGTTCAGTGTTATATTTCATAGTTTCAATTAAGACCATATTTTTTTGTCATCAATCCTTTCAGAATATGTATTGCATACATCTCAATGCATTCTTGTCTGAGAAGGGTTTTGCAGTTTTAACACTTCTCAGTGGTGTTGGTTAGTTCAGTTTAGGCTCCTCAGTCAAATAAAGTGCATATATATGTCCATACTTGGCTTATTACCCAACAGACCAGTTCACTTCTACTATAAAAACCAGAAGTAATTATCAAAGCATAGGTTAGATCTGATACAGATTCAGATATACAGCCTGATTCAGCAGCAGTACTCATACCATCAAAGGTGGCAAAACTTGGATGTTTGAGTACATGCCTACCCTGAAATCACTGCTCTGTCATACCCACACATTTTCAAGTTAGTTGCTTTGGCTACTGCATAGTTGCATAGCTGCAGCAGTATGCAACTTGGCATGCTGTATTAAAATTTGCCTTGCAGACTTCCAGACTATTAGCAGTATTGAAGTTTGGCTAGGTAAAGTAGATCCATATGAAAGACTGTCAGAACAAGGACTGCATCCAGATCTACTCTTCAAATAACAGTTAGCTTGAGTCCAGGCTTCTTTACTGGGTGAAGGACATCTTCCATGTAGAGCCAGTTAAAAGGCAAGCCCTGATAAACAATCAAGTCAGTTGATACTATTGCCCTAACATTTTGATTGAAAAGTATAAGAGATGAAATCCAAATGTACCTTCCTTGTAATGGGTGTTGATATCTCAGATGAAAACTGCAGTTAGTATTGCAAGGCATGCCTCTCATATCATTAAAAAAAAAAAAAGGAACCATTTACCTCTCTCTGCATCTAAACACAGGAAAAGCAATCAGGAGACAGAGTCTGCTTCTGCAGTGGATCTCAGTGGCAGAGATAAAAAGTCTCTTTTATTTAGGTAGTGGTCCTTGCATGGAAGAAAAGAAATGATTCTGAAAGCTTCTGTAGATAATGCTTATTTAGGAAGCTTATTCTCCTTACCCTGTTTTCTCATCCTGTCTTGTTCTCCCCTTAAAACCTGAGGTGAAGTGAAATTTAATTGGCAGCTTTGGTTGGTTGTTGGGGGTTTTCTGAGCCTGCCAGTATCTAGTTTCTTTTTGTCTGAAAGCAAAAGATGAGACTCTTTACGAGACTTATCCTATTCCTCTTATTCCCTGTATCTGTTAGTCAGCCCTTGCTGATTATTTTTGTTGTACCAAGCTACAGTATATTAAAAGTGCTCTCTTCTCAAATGAAATGTCTTACAATTTAAATCTCTCACTAGGAATGTCAGTATTGCCATGGGACATCTCCATCCTCCCAAAGCAAACAAAATTGACACAGTTGATTTGGTGTATAAATGTCTGCAGCTTTATTAAATATGCATTAAAGTGCAACGATCATAAATTACATGCACTCAGCCCACTCAGAACATAATGTGTACAGCTAAATAACTTTCTGACTGTACAACCTAAGCAATAAGGCCAGCCTAAATACTGACTGGAAGCTGAAAGTCAGTTCCCTAAAGTGTCTGCTATTTGAGTATCATTTTATCATGCTGTTAAACTCCTCACCTCTCTCTGTGGTGTATATATGAAAAGAAGAGGGAGGGGAAGGGGAAAGTGAGATTTCGGTATTACTTTTACTTTAAGTTATCATTTAAGTTATCATTTACTTGTACATGCATTCCTTGACATGGAAGGATGGGCAATTTGGTTCTTGGATCTTTCTGTTTGTTGTATAGAAAGAAAATTGTCTCATATAAAAAAATATTTGTTGCTGATTTAGTAATTCTAATTTATATCTTGTATTTATATGGCAATTTTATCAGATGTTAATATCTTTCAAAAGCTGGATGCATACAGGGATCACTGCTTACCTTTAAAAATACACCATTTTCCTGTGTTATAATACAGTATAATTGTACATACTTTTGCACCAGAGTGGACTCTATGAAATAATGAATTCTCAGGATGAAACAAAAGAGAAGTCTTTTTAGAAAAGACAGAATGCAGTTACTTGCATTTCTGAGTATATACCCATTTTACAGTGAAGTGTCATGACTTTTTGATGACTGTGTATACCTTAGTCTTTTTCCAAATTTGATCTGAAAGCTGGATTTAATGGTCTTTGTGCCTTCCAATATCATGATTTTGCAAAAAGGATACAAATTGTATGGGTAAAAGTAACTCATGCTTTGTAGTACTCAGGTTTTTCTGAACTTCTTTCTTATAGCTGACCAGTGTCAGCCCCTCTTACTTTCTGTTAGCACTCAATATAATATGAACATCAGTTGGCCATGGAGTAAACTATACATTGCAGTCTTCTAATTATCACTCACTTCAGGTTTTTGCGGTTGTTTCAGTTTTGATTTTGGTTTGGTGTTTGTTAGCTGTTTTTTAATTTGTTTGGTTTGGTACAACATCCCCCCCCCCCCCCCCCCCGCTGTATTGAGCCGAGAACATTTATTTGCCTTGGTTGCTTATTCTGGCTAAAGTCTCCCCAAACTGTACTTAGGGTTAATGCCATTTTAAAAAATACTCCTTTGTAAAAATAGCTGCAACATTTATACAAAATTAGCTTGCATTATGAAAAAACAAAATAGCAAGATACTAACTTTCCGACAATATCAATAAATTGTGTTTATTTCCTGTTGTTTTATTGCCATAAGTCTCTTGGCTCCCTCCCAAATATCTCTTGGCTACGGAGTCAACCAAATTAATTTTGTACAAGGAGAGATCTACTATAGTAACTTAAAGTCTGTTTTCATCATCTTGCTAGTGATCTCTTGTGTGCTGCTCTATACTTGGTTTATTTTCCCTTGCTTGATAAATGTGAACAGCAAATCTTGGGGTACATGTTGTGATTAGTGACCTTGTTTCTCCTGTTTGAGACTACCTTTAATCTCCCATGATCTATCATGTTGGAAAGAGACCTTCCTGAGGAATTTTTATTCTTTTTTTCTCTCTAGATTATTTCCTCACTATTCTATTTCTGTTTCATAGCTGATCCTTACTTAAAGTTTACAATTTCTTGAAATACATTGCAGAATGTAGAGTGGCTTTTTTTTTTTCTGTGGCTATTACTAGCTGAATTTGGAGAACTGTTGTGTTCTGAAGTGTGAGCTGATCCTGCAGCTTTATCAGCTTTATCCATATATCCTCAGTAGCTTACTTTTGACTTATTGACACCTAAAGCTTTGCCTGTTTGTTCTGTTTCTTTCTTTCTTTAATTGCAAAGAAGTAGTCCCCATTCAGACATTAAGTAGTCAATTTTAGTCCTCTGTCTGGTTCTTCTGGACACTTCTGAAAATGAAGGAATCAGACATTATATCATAGCATACATTTCATGTCATGCTGGAAATATAGATAGACTAGAGGTTATCTTAACCAACTCAGGTTGGTTGCTGAGTGAATAATCCTACTCCAAGCCAAGTCCTTACCAAGTACTCAGTGGTAATAGCTTCATTTTGTAAAATCTTTGGCTGATTTCAGCGATGAGATGCCATTTTGAGCATCTCTGAATTGTTCTTTACGTGATGTACCAGGCTAATATGTCCATTCCTAATATTCACAATTACAAAGAATATTGAAATGTGGAGAATTTGAGAGAGAAAACCAACAAACACTACAGGAATTATTAACATAATGAATGACACCGCCGACAGAAAGAAAAGTTTAACTTGCTCACACTAATTTAGTATCTGATTGGGGAACACAACAGGTATTTTTGATTTGTCAGGTAGAACTAGAACAAAAACTGAGTGTTAATAGCTGAAGCTGGACAGAAGACAACAAGGATTTGGATATTCTTCAGCAATGACAGTAATTAATCAGGAAATAATTTTCACGATGGAGCATAATAAGTCAAGAGTGGCTGTTTTTTTTTGATCTGTGAATCTAGATCAGCAGGTGTATATTTAAAGTAGAATGGAATATTAAACATGCATTACTAGAAAAAAGTAATGTTTGTAAATTGGAAATAATCTGAAGCAAAGATAACCAGAAGCAGTGTCGAGTAGCCTTTGAAGCTGATTGTTTTCTTTTCTTTAAAATATTGAACTACAGCCTACAATGCCAAAGCAAGTCACATATTGTTAGTGAAATATTGAAGCATATGATAATGAACGCATTGTAGTTTCTGTTTGCATTTGCCTTCCACATCATTGATTTATCTAAAGAGTAAAATCTACATAGTGTTCATTGGCATCTCATGCGCTTAATTTCATGGTGTTGGTGTTAGAATACCTGAATAAATGGATTAATAGAAATTTATTTAAAACGGCACAGACATGGTGAGCAACAAAATTGTTAGATTTGTTTTGTAACTTGGATAAGGTTCCTGGATCTTAAGTAAGAACCACCAGGTTGTTGAACTAATTTACACCTAACCTCCACAGTTAGGTGTCATAGCATCTAAACACCTCCACATTCTTTTCCTGAATCTATTGAAGGTGATGTAATTTAGCAATTTCTTACATTTATTCATCCCTCTAGTTCCTTGCAGAATTAGTGCAAGATGCTTAAGAAAAACCTAGCTGATTTTGGAACATTTTTTTCTGATGTGACATTTTAAATTAAGGACTAATTCTACCACAACAGATTCTCAGTTTTGAGTCCTTTCTTAGCTTGGTTCTCTAATTTAGTCCATCACATACATTCACTGACTACTATGCTTTTCTGCTTAACAGAGATTACTAGGAATTGGTTTTCTTTCGATAAAAGGCAGTTTGACATTTTTTCTGAGGTATTCTGGGGGAGGTGAGTCCTTGGGCTGCATCTCTACAAATAAGATTTCTCACGAAAAAGAATGCTGCCCATTTTTCTCTAAGGCTTTCATGTTTGGGTTCTTTAAAACTGTAATTTAATGTTTGTGTGTTATCATATGAAATGTGTAGCATCTTGTTTCCAGAAAAACCCTGTGGAGACAATAATAAGATATAAAGTTGCAATTACATGTGTTATATGGGATCGATTAGCCTAGCTAGGAACACGTATCTGCATTTAAAGCAGCTCAACCTCATTTTCAGTGCCCTTGATAATAAAATTTCTATTTATTTTTAACATTTTTTCATCAATTGATTTCAGTGTACTCGATCATTTAGGGTGTCATGGTCAAAAGCATACTAAGAAAATTAGTATCAAAATAATAAAATCCCTATAGAACAGGGTATGGTGAATACTTCTCAAGTTCATGTCAGGGGGATCCTCAGCTGATATCAAGTCAGGCCTATGAACATACTGCTTCACAGTCAAACTTATTCACCTATGCAGGAAAAAACTACTGTTGCATTTCTCCTCTGGTGCTCCTTGAAATACTCTCTCCCTCTGCTCAGATTTTTGTGGGTTTGTTTGTATTTCAATTAGATTCTTGCTTAGAGAAGCTAAAAGCAGCAGGGATGCCCCTTGCAGTGTAACTGTCCAGAAAATCATAATTCAATTTAGGTCAGGAAAACAGAACACTTTCTGGAAGAGAGAATACATCTGTCAGGATGTATTTCCTTGGATTCTGCTACTCTGAGTAATATGGGAGGAAACGTTTAAAATGTTTGCAGTTGGCAATAAGAATAAATAAAAAAATGAGAATAATTTAGGTACTGATTTACTGAGACACTTGCCTGAGCAAACTGGATAGATGACCTCTGATCCTGATCAGAGACATGAAGCTTCTGCTCCCAGGTCTGTTCCTTAAACATTAACTGCAAGAGAATCGACACTTTGGTGTATAGAACATACATTTGTGCCAGCATACCCTTGAAGGACTAAGATTATTTGCCGTGTTTTCATATTAACCAGAGGTACCCATAGAATGGATCATGAATAAATTCAGAATACCAGTGGATCAGTAAATAACAGTAGTAAGAGCAACAACAGTAATAATGACACACACACAAACTGCTTAAATTGTATTAATGTAGACTTCCACAATTTTTATTTTTTATGTCTCAAGGGTTTGCTTTTTTTTTTTAAATTTTGAGGCATAGGCAAGCTATCAAATAACTCTGGAAGCAAATATTTTTGCTCTGCTGTTTGCACACTTTGAACATGTGGAAGAGAGGGGGGAAGTTTCTGATAAAAAATTTCAGTCATGCTTATAAAATGAGTGTAACATGAGTAAGTTAACAACGTGTTGTTGCAGACTAGTAAAACTTTCAGCTAGAATAGGCCCAGGTTTCAGATTAAGTACTAGACTAATCTTGTCTAATTATACCTTTTAAAAGCTGAAAAGAGGGAATATGAGTTATTTCATACGCAGTGGCTGCAAACAGTATGCCTGCTCTGCATTTATATTTCACATCGAGCCTGGAATGACCACAAAACATTAAAAAATCCCGTAACTTCTGCACATAACTGTGATTTTTATTTTTTTTTCAACAAGCATGCTGCAGCATCAAAAGTCTGATGGATATCTGGTATTTGTGTTGTGTGTTTTCTTCTAAGCACTAGTCCTATAGACATTCTAAGTGGTTTGGCCCTTGTTGCTGCGGTTTCATAGAAAATACAATAAATCTGCAGGTTCAAAAATGACATAGAGGATATATTAGGTACTTAGCTTGACAAAATACAATGAGGAAAGGCTATTCCTTAACTTGTTGGGGTATTTCTTTTGTTTTGTTTTTTATTTTATTGACAACTTCACTGTAATTTTTATGTTTGTTTTTGTTGTCTTGTTTTGGTTTTTTTCTGTTTTATTCAAAGTAAGAATCAGGGTCAGTTAATATAAAAGGCAGATATGGGCTGATATAGCATGGTATATAGCTCTGAAGTGAATCTGAAGATATGTGGATAGATTCCTGATCATATTCCCCCACCTGACAGTGATATGAAGCCACTGGAATTTTCATTAGTAAAAAATGACCAGGTACATTTGTTTATAGAAAGTGCTTTGATATTTTTAAGGCATGATTCTATGTAGATAGACAAGTTGTCATTACTATGATGTGATGCTTAGTATTAGACCTATGTCAACATCCCAAAACAAGTCCTATGTTTGCCTCGGAATATCCCTCAAGTAGATATTTGATTTCTTTTGATTTGCTAGATCAAAAGTGCTACTATTTTGTTTTTAATAACTTTGGGAAATTCTGAAAAATTTAAAGCTGATACCTATCCAAATCGTGACATCAGAACAGCACTGGCAAAATAAATGGTCTTCATTGTGAAAATACTTCGGAAGTTGCAGGTACACAAGTTCAGAGCAATATTTTGTCATTTGGAACTTGGTTATGCTGGTAACACACTGATGTTTTAGTTGTTGCTAAATAGCACTTACCCTGACCAAGGACTTTTCAGTCTCATGCTCTGCCAGTGAGGAGGGGCACAAGAAGCTGGGAAGGACCAGAGACAGGACACCTGACACAAACTGTCCATAGGGGTATTCCATAATACAGCACATCATGCTCCATTTATGAAGTGTGTGTGGAGGGGGTGGTGTTGACCTGCAGCCACCAGTCACTGTTCATGGATGGGATGGACATAGGCCAGTGGGTAGGGAGCAATTGTGCTATGCATTGTTTTTTCTTGGATTTTATTCCACTTTCTTTCTTTTGCATTATTATTACTGTTATTGTTTTCGATTATTAAACTGGTGTTAACCTGTGTGTTTTATCCTTATCCAATTCTCCTTCACGTCCCACCAGGGGGTAGGGTGTGGGGTGTAAGTGAGCAGCTGCGTGGTACTTAGTTGCCTTCCGGGGTTAACTCCGACATGCTGAAAGACAGCCTTTTTAATTAGCTGCATAGTACACAAAGCATGCCATACAAGTATCTGATTATTTTACAAGATTTAACAGATACTTTTTCACTGCAGGTGAAGTATTTGTTTTTCCATGAGTAGCATAGAATACTGTTTGAACAAGAAGTTTTATGGGCATTAGTAACTTCCCTGTCACATATAACTAAATCTAGAGCTATTGGTCCAACAGAGGATTACAACAGTATTCTTACTGACTTAACAAATAGAGACATTTGAGTGGCTTGTATAAAGTTGCCCTGGAAAAGGAGAATTTTTCTTATAACATGTTGCCTGAAGCTATCTGATGGAAAATGAAAATTTAACAGCCAGGTAAAAATATTTCCTAAGAATTAAAAAGTAGGAATCTAAAAGTCACATACCATGTAAGAAATGTACCGATGTAACAATCATTTAGTTGTTCCTATAGACAGTTTTTGCCCTGTCTCATTAAATGTCTGAGTTTAATTCACGGAAAAATACTTGTTCCCAGCCTGCTCATGTATTGACATCAGACTGAAATCTCTTGTGCACTTTGATCTCAATAGCTAGCATTGTGAAAAACGAAGCATATATTTCTAATTACATTCAATAAAACAAAATGCTCAACCTGTCCCTCTATTATTGAACTGGATGTAATTGTTTTTAAAATACTGAGTTTAATCCAGTATTTTAACATGATCTGGGGTTTAATTGAAATTATGATTACAGCAAAATTTATGGTAATGTCTCAATCCACATTTCAAAACACAGTAGATTAGTAGAGGAGTAAAGGTTACATGACCACCTCTGTCTTTGCCACAGCTTCCATCTGTCCAGGGAAAGATGTTACCTCTCTGCACCTCATTTTACAGATCTGTGAAATATGGATAATTATACCTTTCCTCAATGGTTGCTTTGAGTTCTGTCAATGCGTCACATTATTGTCTACTGTGATGCTATTCATTATAACTTTGAACGATTAAGAAAGCTAATAGGCTATAATTAAGAAAGCTGTATCTGAGTATGCAGAGGTCCAAGGGAAGGCTGGTGCAGGTAGCTAAAGGTATTGTATGTGTTTTTCTAAAGATTTCTAAAGATCATACTGCAAGTGTGTCCTGAGACTGAACAAACTCTGGGAAGGTTCTGCTTTGACAAGAGCAGATAGATAGATGGCCTAATGAGAGTAATAACTTGACTGGCTGCCAAAGTAGTTTTTTTCCTACAAAGCAACTTCTCGTGCCCAGGCTAAGCTGCTGGAGCCTCCTGTTTCTCATCTATAAATATTTCGGATGTAAGAGACTGAAGATGTGCATGGTAGGTATGTTTTATACAGAGATATATGGCAAGCTGTGTGCAACATTCTTTTAGTGATAGTAGTTTTGTCTCCATGTGGGTACTGGGAGAGGACATATTGTAGCATGATCATCTATGTAGAGTCAGTTAATGATCATACCATAGTATGCTTAATCATGTATGGAGTATATTAATAATTAATATTATAGACATAATTAAAGGCCTAATCATATATTGAAGGACAGTTCATCTCTGAAATTCACAGTTGCCATTTTATGAGCAGCCATTGAACTATCTGGGCTTTATTCCTGAAGAGGGAATGAAGTCTTGGTACTGTTGTCTGTGGTCTGCTTAAAGACAGCTCACAGACCCCACAGTATCAGTGCTGATGTGAGTCTCCTTTCCCTGGCTGTAAGGACACCATCCATCAGTGCCATCAAAGCTGTTCTTCTAGTTCATGTTTGTGAGGGAGCTGTGTGAAGTGTTCACACCTTATAGTTCGCCAGTAAATGACAATAGATATCAGTTTGTATTTATCTTATGAGTTTGAAACTTTCACGAATATGAATGGAGTGTATCACATCAAATAGACTCAGTGCCCTCCACTACTGTATCAGGACCCTTTCAGAGCTCCCCCTTCATGGTTTGCATTTCACCCATGTTGAGCATAGCCATTGAAGTAGCATAGCTACTTCAGTCAAAGCCTTTCTTGTTAAGAAAACATATGCATTTACTGCAAGCTGCTGTGCTTTTTATGGGTATTTGTATTCTTTTAATCAACTGGACTATTAACAGTGGTGTATTCTTTCATATTCCTGCATCTGCAAAGCTCACATTGGTTACCTCTTCAAAAAATATAGAAGGCTGTATTGAATTAATTGTCTTTTGCATGTATGATTTCACACATTTTTCTGTTAATGTCACATGAGCAGAACTGGGTCAATTTTGTGTTAATTTGCTGTATTGGAAGTGAATATCAAGAAGTTTAAACTGTGAGAGCTGGTGGGAACGTATCTACCACACTGAAGCATCTATTACTTTTTTTAAAAAGACCTTGACTTTGGTGTAGCTTCTGTTGACCTCTGTTGTAATACAGAGCACCATTTTAGGATAGGGGAAGCCATGTGTGAAGACTACTAATGGTTAAAAAAAACCCACTGTCTTTGTTTGACTTGCCTTTTCTGCATAAGTACACATATAGGAAACCTAGGATATACATGCTGTTTCTACTCCCATGATCTGTTGAGTCTTTCCAGAATCACTTTTATATAAGTCCTTATTTTTAAAGCAGAAATACTAAGAAGTCAGCAGTGAGTCCTACACTGAAAACTGAAGATCATTTTGCCACTAGTATAAACTGAACAAAAGTATTTTCCTCAGGTATTATGGAAAACTTGCTAGCAGCATCCTTTCATTCAGTCTATGACCCCTTTTCAAAAAGGATCCTGAGAATATTTTAAGCACAGATTATATCTGCACATTCTCTATTTCCTTCTGCAGTATATCTTCCTCAAGCTACAGCTAAAATCTTGCCCTTCTGGTTTTGCTAACCTTTGTTTTGTCTCACTCTTGAAATCATATTATAAATTCTATGTGGCAGGGCCCATTCCTTCTTGCAGTAGTCTGAAAGTGCCTTTTAGAATTTCATGTACTGTAAAGGTAATGGTTAAAGATTTTTAAAAAACCCTTTTGGTTATATTCAGTTCTGTGGATGGCCGTGATGCTGATATGCATGGTTTAAACAAACAGGCTGTGTGACACACATTCTCATTTTAAATGATACTAAAAGTGAGCTTTTTAAGCCAGTAAAGCAAGCCAAAAGAAAGTAGGAATGTAATGATATATTTTTAATATAAATAATAGCAAGAAGAGTTTGAATTGTGATAGTGATATCTTGCCACAACCAAAGGAAATCTATAGCAGAGTGAAAAATAGAGGTCTGTTCTCAAACCAGTGGTACAAATACCAAGAAATGAACTTTAATGTCTTGTATCTCATTCACTGCTTTTATGTTTTGTACAAGGGAGCAGTCTGAGCAGTTTCACTTTTTGAATCCTGTGATCTTATAATTAAGACATTTCTCCAAATTTCTTTTATTGCTGTTTTATTGAAAGACAGAAATTTGTACGACATTTTTCATGTCTTTAAACAAGAATAAAAAAAGAAATAAAACTGCTGTTATGCAAAATTATGTTAGTGTTCATAGGTTTATCATCAGCATCAAGATTTCTTGGTTCAGCTTCTGGCTTTGTGTGGAAATACAGTTTGGTAACTGTGGAGAGCACAGCCAAATAACATAGATTTGAAATTCAGCTTGGCTAAGTGTGTGCAACTTGGGTCTGCTCTGTTAAAAACCTGGGGTTTGATTCCTGCTGCACCACAAATGACAGCTCCTGAGTTAATCCATCTGCAAACTATGGGAAATGATACTTGTCTGTTTCTTAATGAGGCCTTGCTGCATAATAAGGGTTATGTAGTGCATAGAATTATTAACGTCAGATGAAGAGCTGCAACTAGAACTTGTGGCTCACTGCCCATCATATTTTTGCTAGGATAAGGGTGCTTTACAGATGTAATTTGTTTGTATATTCTGGAGCTGTATGTGAGTTTTTGCAAGGCTTGGAGTTTAATGGATGTGATTAGCATATTGGGAGTTCCATGGAGCTCTGGGCATGCCTAATGTAGTTAGGGGCTCAATGTGCCGGGAACAAAAACTCAGAGGAGTTTTGATATGTCAGAAACTGTAGGGATCAAGAACTCTTAGTGCAGATTTAATACATTAGTGGGAATGACTGACTGACTCCTGCTGAAAATGTAGGGAGGATAGCAAAGAGGTAACTCTGAAGCAGAAAGAAAGTGTGGATGATTTTAGACCAAAGTATTCATATTTGGCAAAATTTAAAGTAGAATTATATAATTCTAGGCTCTTATCCTGAGGCTTTTTAGGTGGCCTCTTTGTAGGCAGAATGTCCATGGATGCCAGGGAGATTTTTTCTGTGCAAGGAGTGCTGGAATACATTGTAGTTAGTAAGGCCTGCTTTGCATCAGAGACTGTTGAGGAATGGTTGAGCTGGACAAGTATAACTTAAAAGGAAACTTGTAAGTGGTACAAGTCCCTGTAAGCAGATCTCTAGTTTATGTTAATTGTCAGAATTTTGCTGAAGGTGATGAAGATTCAGTGTACATCCCTGCTGAGGAATTAGTCCCATGAGAGAGAGATTCAGACT
Source organism: Myiopsitta monachus (assembly GCA_017639245.1). Classification (NCBI taxonomy): domain Eukaryota; kingdom Metazoa; phylum Chordata; class Aves; order Psittaciformes; family Psittacidae; genus Myiopsitta; species Myiopsitta monachus. Next base: position 43,597,953 of record CM029924.1, read on the forward strand.
GAACTCTGCTGAGCTGGAAAGAAAGCGGGGGCATCTTCTACTTATGTCTCCCTTGTGTTACCTCATCTTGGTTGCCTGACGTTGTTGATGGCCTGAAGAAATCTGACTGAGGCTGGATTATTTCTGTATGGAGAAGGCAGGATAAGACTTATTTATACCTGTTCACATTTGTTTTCATGAATCAGTAACTGCTTAGCCCTTTCTGAAGTGGTAGGGTCAAGGGGCATTTGATACTGAGCATTCAATGTAATTAAATATTTGCAAGTATGTTGCACATATTTTGTTTTCACTGAAGTTATCAGTATAGCCCCACATTCCATAAGGTACTAATGCAGTATGGCAGAGATAAGTATATCATAGAGGGAGGAGGAGAACTAAAGTACTGTCATATGTAAGCTGTTAGTGTAATTATATTTTAAGTAGTGCCTTAAATTGGTTGCTTGAACTGTGTTTCCAGTTTCTGTAGAAGAAACAGTAGAAAATAATTTGCATGAAGGCTTCAACCTTTTGTTTAAGTCAACAGCACATAAAGCATTTTAAGTTTGCTTTTTTATTGTTGAAGTCCCATAATCTATGAGGCACACTTGGTCATGAAGTAGCTTGTTATTAAAATATAATATCATGTTCATCTGTGATTATTATAATTCAGTGCTCAGTTGACTTATACGAAGCTGCCTGAACTCTTTCAGTAACCACTCTCCATTCGCCTGCATTACATTTAATTTATACCAAGATGATAAAAAATTTGATTTATTTTACAACAGATCAGTAATTGTGCTCTACAAATAAGTCCGTAATGATAATCAACAGCATTTTCAACATAATTTAATTTGTCTTCTCCCGAGAGGTAGTTAAATGCAGTAATAATAACACTACTGTTATGGACTCTGCTGCAGTTAATCATGGCCTGAATATGCAGACAGCCCCAATATTGTATTGACAGAAATTAAATTAACCATCAGCTTGGGCAATCAGTGGCTGTACAGCTATTAAAAGTAATAAAGGCAGCAAACCCCAACCATAGCCAATTACATTTTGACACATAAACGAAAAAAGACAGATGCTTTTGCTTTGAAATTTTTATTTCATTGAAAGTAAAGAAGACATATCTTTTCATATACATTATTTCCTATGCCTTAATTAACCAATGATACACATCACGGGCTAAGAATCATAGTGACATAATGTAATATCATAGGTGTATTTTTAGTGCCTCTTAACCCAACCATTTCATATCTCCATATACAATGGCTTGGTGTATGCTGCAAACGGTATATATCAAAATGCATAGACAAGTCAAGGTACAACCACCATTCTGAAACAATTTCAAGAGATTAGAAAAAAGTATCTCTGAGTTTAGTGTGGCATAGTTTTCCTAAAATCCTGCCAAGGCGACAAGCAAGACTCAAATTTTCTAAAAGGACTAATGACTTGGATTGTGCTTTGGAGGAGAGAAAGGAAGAGTTATTGTTTTCTCTGTATAGGTGGTTAGCACTTAATATTTTTTTTTATGTAAAATGAAGCATCCATAACTCTGTAAAACTTGCTGTTGTGTTCACTTTAATATCTGTTTTGTCTGGCAAAATCACATATATAAGTGTTTTCAAAAGCTATATTATACTACATGGTAAAGTTTAAATACTTCTTGTAAATACAGTTGTATACAAAATATTAAGTTTATTTATATTTTAGGGGAAATAGAGTAGTTCACACTTAAGGGCTATGGATATTTTATTAAGAAGCAATGTTTTACCTTAACAAATCAGAGGAGTTAACAGGTAAAAAATTCTGAACATCTGAATAATTTACTTTGTAGTAGTTTCTATAGGTTTACTGCTTGAAAAGTATGTATTTCAGCTTATTGCAATTTATATCTCAGGATGCAAGAGAAATAAGATAACATAATATGTCATTGTTGTTAATCAAAATCAAACCCAGCACATGAAAGAAGAGTATTTTGAGAAATAAAGACTTATCTGTCACTTTAGATAATGTTTCATAATCTTACATAGCATTTTTCTGGTGTATCACTAACTTTCTAAAATGTTTCCAAAACCTGGCATTTGTACAATGGTGGGTTACTTGATTTTTTCAGACTGATGACCAAAGTCCCTGCATTGCAGAAGGATGAAACTTTTTAGATCAGAACTGAATTTTATTGCCTAACCTCATAATAATCCATAACAAAGTTAGTCCAGATCCATTGAAAAGCATAAACACTTGCTTAATTTGACACACAGTATTACTGAATTCATATGATTTTTCCAGTTCCTGAGGAGTTTGCTGGATAGGGGCCTTAGCCAGGAGATGAGAATAATCCTTCACCTTGAAATCTTTTTACTCCTTAGACTTCTTAAAGTCAATATAGTGCACTTACATAGAAAAGGAGAATAATCCTGCAGGAACTACAAGATAAAACTTTGTGTCTTGGTTTAAACAGGTCAAGGTAGGAGCTCAAGGTTTTTAGAAATTCCCTTGTGGCCATAAAAGCCATGAATTGAAGTTCTTAAACAAAAAGTTTGCTCAAGGCATATAGAAGAGATTTCTCTTCTTCCATAAGAAAGGCCAAAAGTCAGCCCTCTCCAGCCATTTTGAAAGAAGTCATTCTGTAGTATATGTGACAGATCACAATGTTATAAAGGCTTTATTTGAGCTCATGTAGAATCATCGTTATAAACAGTATATCCTTGCCTCGACCATTAGCGGTCTAGCTATAATAAATTTCTTCAAAGATCATTCTGATGTACCATTTTGGTGTATATTTCATGTAGAATGCGCACTTACCTCTAAGGATGAATGTAATAATATGCTGTCACATGTTAATGTTTAGATGTAGAGTTGGGTTTAGTTATGTCATGTAATGGCAAAATTCAGACTTCTTTAAGTTGTACAGCATTGAAAAATTCCTCTTCTAGTTATGTTTCTGGGCTTCAGTTTTCTTAGACTTTATAAATAACTTTACTGAAGAACAATGGTTTTGTAAATAGGTAGTACAAGGACCAATATCTATTATGACACTTCTTATGAGGAAAGGCAGATACATCACTGATGGCTATTTCAGTGACGAGTTATCTTTCCCCTCTGTAGCAATGAAGATATATGTCATAACAGAGATCAACTATCACAGTAATGCAATTTTTCTCAACATACATTTACAACAGCATTTGTTGTAAATGGTGTTGATTGTTGACAGAAACTCAGAGGCTGGAAGATATGATTCCTCATACTCACAATGCAGGAAATACAGCTTAGGTAGTGAATATTGTAGCTGATGCGTATTTGCTTCCATCCTATAACTTTCTTCCAGGTTGCCTGTAACTTCCATAAAGGAATCCACTGCATTAAATGCAATCTGGAAATTCTGTTGCCTCAGACACTAATATATATTCACTTGTGTTTGTTCAGAAAAGCAAGGTACACAATATGGAGGTAAGCAGCAGGTTGCAACTGTATTAATTGTAAATTGATTCAACAGGATAGGAATCCTATTATAATTTTGAGGGTTTATGGGAAAACAAAAGCTAATTTTACGGTTGTGTACCAAATGAAAAGGCTGCTTTTTTTTTCCACTTCAGCATTAAATTAAACATGAAAGTGTTTCAGCGCTTACTGTGCATAAGTTTATAGACAGGGAACAACTTACCATAAAAAAGACAAATCTAGAAAATCTGTATTTGGCATCAGCCACAGCAGCAAGTCAATTATTATTTCTTTGTTCTGGCTCTTAAACAATAGCGATCTAGACCACCAGAGGTACTTAGATAAATACAAACAGCAAACAGGTAAATTGGGCCAAAATCAAACCTAAACTAAGCCTAAACCAAAACCCCTTCCAAAATATTTGTGCCAGTTTTGCTTTCTGTGAAAAATTTCTCTTGATATCTTCAAAGACTACGTTTCAAAATGGTCTGAGCAGAGTAAAAGAGAATCTAGCAAAATATCTCTCCTAATCATGAAGAACTTCCAGGAAGGATTCCAAATGGTCTTGCAACTAGGAAATCCATAACTTCCCCTTAGCTTCACAAATCCACTAAAGCCAGAGAATTAGGCTCCATCTTGCCATTTTGCTGTCAGTGATAACAAAGGAGTTGATCCTTAAACATCTTTGCTACCTTTTTCACCTACCTAGGAAAGAGTTTTGAGGGTTTACTGTGAGGCCCTATTATGAGAGAGTATCAGCTGTTGTCTCCAGTTGGCAGAAATTCTTTTCTTGTAAATGTTACTCTTTCAGCAGTACAAAATGAACTGGCCACCATTAAACTGTTTTGATGAATGTTTTTCACTCAATGAATTTTTTTCACTCCAATGAATTTATCACTGAAAACTGTATAATGCTGAGCAGGATTGTCCTGGCAGTCCATGTGTATATTTAGTTCAGTCACACAGCTCATGCTGAATGGTGTGGGAAGAAACTGAGATCATAAGCAATAGCTGAATAGCTGAACGTCTCTTTTCACAAGTAAGAAGTGATAGGACAAGAGAAAGTGGCCTCAGTCTGCACCAGGCTAGGTTCAGACTGGATATTAGGAAGAATTTCTTCATCAAAAGGGTAGTCAGGCATTGGAACAGGCTTCCCAGGGAAGAGGTGGAATCACTGTCCCTGAAAGTGTTCAGAAACAGTGTAGATGACTCTAGATGACCCTTACTGACATGGTTTAGTGGTGTACTCATCAGTCCTGGCTAACAGTTGGACTTGATGATCTTAAAGGTCTTTTCCAACCTAGCTGATTCCATGATTCCATGATTCCATGATCATAATTGTTATGCTGGTATTGTCTAGAAACCAGAGTGGCAACGGATCAAACCAGAAAAACATAACTTAAAGAAACAACGTGCTTTAGCACTTGTTTTAAAAATGCAAGCACATACCAGCTTGATTTTAAGCATGTTGTTGGTTTAAAGCCATATGAAAAAATATATATAAATATATATGTATATGTATAAAATATAAAGCTGAATGAGCCTTTCTCTGGAGAAGCTTTTTGTATTAGCTGTCAGTTTCTCTACTTCTGTTCATTCCAAAAAAGTGCTAAAGGACATACTTCCTCAATATTCTTTTTGGATCCAAGTGTTTGCGAGGCTGAAACATCTGATACAGGAGTCTCATCCTTCTCTTTAAATTTTGCCATAATTGCAAGATTTAATTTTGCATTTAACTCAAATGGCACAGACAGTAGACTTGCAATGTAAACCATGGAATCTCCTCAAAAAGAGGGATGAGAGATTAGAAATAAAAAATAAAAAAGATAGTATATTCATTATATGAAGGGATAATGCTCTTACTTAGGGTTTCTGAGTATGAGACTTCACTGGGGAAAAGAAGTAATGCAGAAAACAGTACCTCAGACTCCTTCATCATCATTCTTGTAATCTTTTATTTTTAAAACCATTAATGGACATATTTCAAACTGCTGCTTTATCACTGTCTCCTTCTTACTCTGGTTTTGCCTTCTATTCCATTGCAGTATTTAATTTCCATCATCTTAATCCTCACTAGGGGAAGGGGAGAAAGAGATGGAGAGAAAGGAAAAAAAAACCTGTGACAGAAAAAAAAACCCTTCCTTGGCAACAGAAATAACTTTAAGTGTAATGTAATTACCGTCTCTCTGCCCTTTCTCCCCCCTTTGGGACTATTCAGAAAACCCTACAACATACACTTAAATCTTCAACTTCTCTGAGACACTACACGCAGATGGGAAAGATTTGATTAAAATTACAGTGCTTTAGGTTCAACTTCACCTATTAAGAAAAAAAAAGGATCTGGTGCTGGACTTTTTTCCCTGAGAAATAACTAGGCCACAGTAATTACAGACAGGGTCCTGCTGTGCACCATGAATAGGATCCCTGGGGTGGTATTTTCCTGTAACCTGTCTATGTAAGGCTGTTGACATCAACATGAATGATAACTATGCCAGGTTTCCTTTTTTTTTTGTTTGTTTTACTTTTTTTTTTTTTTTAATCCTTTTTATGCCTTAGAAAAAGAAGGGGAAGAAAAGAAAAGAAGTTATAAGTGTTGTGATTTACATTTTTTTGTGTCAAGGATGCTTTTATGTATTTTTCTATACATCTGTGTGGTTATTTTCTTAGATTATTTTTCTTGAAGTTGAATTTTGGCCTTCAAGCAATGAAGAGACCAACACAAGGCCAGTAATAGCACAGAACATTAGACACTGTTGAAGTCCAAATGTTAGCATTTTTCCCAGTATTCAAGTTAGTAGGAGCTTTCATTTTTGAGCATTTACCCACTTTAAGACAGTTGACTTGTACAACTAGATACTGCCCACCAAATTAATTTTATATGCATTTCAAGTCATGTTACACATTAAAATCTACACTTTGTCATTGTTTCAGCTAATAAAAGTCCTGAACTACCCATCAAAAGATTATGCTGCGCTGGTGAAGTGGAGACTAGAAATTGTAGCTGTTGGCACACCCCAGGAATTGAACAGAATCAGTGGAAAGTGTATTGGTGGAGAATATCTAAATAATAAAGGTAAGGAAAGAGCAATAAACATTAGTGTCAGTATGTTTAGGATGAGGCTAAAAAAAAGTAGTGAAAGGTTAGATTGAGCTCTGACTGTAACTGGAAGTGCATGTAGGAGACTCGTGGAATTTAGAAGAGGTACTGTCTGTAGCTCTTCCAAAAATGTCAAAAACTAAAGGATGAGACAGGAGAATATGTTTGTTGGGAGAAGCAGACAAAAGGCACCAAGGACAAAGTCCTTACCTTCTTTCTTCTTATTTTGTGTTTGTGAAAGAAATATAAAGCACCAATCTGACCAGCAGGTAGTCTTTGCCAAGCTCAGATGAAGCTCAGAATCAATTATTAAGGGAAACGTTGAGGCACCTCTTATATCATGTGCTTAACCTTCTAGAAGATGGTCTTCATGGCTTGGCAATCTGAGGAACAGGCAAGATAAGTGAATCTTTGTTCTACTGACTCTTGACTGATACTTGCCTTGAACATGTCTACTGCTAGCTGTTGTAAGTAAATGCATCTCTGAAGGAGCCAGTCTCAAATTCAAATGTTAGAATCAGATCAAGTATCTCAAGATAAACTGGGAAATGTTACCTATTCCATGACAAAAAATCCTCATCCTGGTGTAGAAGAGAATCAGGACTGTTACAGCCTCAAAATAATTGGCTCATGTAGATACCAAGCAAAAAGAGAGTGTTTCAGAGGGATTTTTGCTCTGAAAACTCTCTGAGAGTACTAGTAGGCAACTGGTTCATGCTAGGATACCTGATAAGCTTGAGAAAGATGCTAACATCATGAATTGGTTAGAAATGAGAGCTATTGGTTGAGAAATGACACATAGGCTGAGTGTAGACTCTGGTGGTGTATGGAAAGCTGTAGATGCTTATGCTTGATGTAATAACAGTAACATAACTTGGAGCCAGACAAGGGGTTATAGAAAGAGGAATAATATGGTTAAAGCAATAGCCTGAGAAAATGATCTTTGAGAGTTAGGGAATAAAACCTCATCGTGTTTTTTAGAGATGATATGTAAAACTCTTTAGTGCCTTTCAGGGAGCGTTGAAGAACAGGGAGCATTTGGGTGAGGCTTAGTTCCTCATATGCCTCTCATGTTGAATAGAGATTAATGTTTGTAACATTTTCTCTCTAGTTATTGAAAAGGAGGTAGCTGAAAAAGCCATGCTTGGAAGCCTTGTGGGAGGGAGCTCACCTCCAGGCATGTTGAGATCCCCCTGCTTTCTCACTTGGAACAGTCATTAATATAATCTGCACAGTGCTGTATTGTGCTTATTAGCACGTTTTTCCATGTGGTGTTTTTTCCCATTCTCTTTGTACTTTCATAGGGTCCTCTGTTACTGGTTTTATTTTCTATTTATTGTCCTGAGCTTCCATTCTTCTGTAGTATATTTCAGCCATTTTCTGTCTCTTATGAGATTGTTCAACTCTATTCTTCTTTAGTTCCTTACTTTCCACAATGGCTATTCCTATTGCCATCTTTAACAATTGAACATTGATGCAGGCTCTAAAGTCCCGAGGTGGACTTAAACACTGTAAAGGCAGGGGAGAGCCCTTTCCTGCCTCTTTGTTAGCTGAAAGGGTGGCTTCTGCCCTTTGAAGCAATTGACAGATGCAAGGAAACACTTCTGCAAGACAAGGCTACCGCCCTCCCTCGCTCATCTCAGCTCCCATAGCCTCTGTCCGACCCTCCTTCCTGAGTTGCATAGCAGCAATTCAGTGTGCCTGGCAGTGAGAGAACTGCTTCTGCAGCATTTAGATATCCTTCTTATTTATTTATTTATTACATGCCTTCTGGCCATATGTGAAATGTTACTCTTCGTGTCATAGCTTACCATCCTGACTGGTGAAAACTGTTTTGGCTCACAGTATCATAGAATCATAGAATTGGCTAGGTTGGAAAAGACCTTTAAGATCATCAAGTCCAACCACTACCTCAGGACTGCCAAGACCACCACTAAACCATATCACTGAGGGCTTCATCTGCACGGTTTTTGAACACTTCCAGGGATAGTGACTCCATCACTGCCCTGGGAAGCCTGATCCAATGCTGATCACTCTCTCTGTGAAGAAATTTCTCCTAATATCTAATCTAAATCTCCCCTGTCCTCAGCACAGTTACTCACTGTTGCAGGTTACTTGCCTTCTCTGGTGATTTTTGCAAGGAATTTGCTTACCAAAGCTGGGTTTTCCCGAGCACTCTCACAACTCCAATGATAATAGGTTTGTGTATGCTGTAGGGTGATGGTGAGTTGATCCAGTCATATTTAGTTCACATTAATCGCACCCTTTTACTCAAAACAGTTTATCTCTGATCTAAACCAATTAAGCTAGAGATGTTTACACAAGGAGATTAATATTACTCAGAAAAGTGCAACATTTGTCCACAGAAATGTCTCAAGGTAATGAGTTTTATTTGGTGGGATGGATGTGTAGAAAAGTGTATTTTGGATGTAGTCATATAATTCTACATCCTAAATCAGCAGTAAAACAAAGCTTGTGCAGACAGAGAAGCTTCAGCTGCAAACATGGAGATATAAAGATGAAATGATCTCAGTTTAGAGCTAATGCTTGAGAGTGCACATGGAATTAAAGATAGCAATGACAAATTGAAGAGATAAATAGACTAACAGGTGAAGCAGAACAAAAAAAAATAATCTTTACTTGTATTTAAAAATATGCTTATATACTTTCTCCTTCCTGCATCATGCTGACTTTAAAAAAAACCAACTTTCTTTGATTTCTCAAATTATACTAAAGACACATACTCTTTTTTTCTTTTATTTAGAAATTTTTAAGTTGCATTGCAGCCACACATGAACAAATTCCTGAACAGTCTGTATCTCTAGGATACCATTTTTAGTTCACAGAACAGATGAACCAGATGAACTTATTTATTTTATTTATACCATAATGTACTTGTGATGCCTGACAACAATTGATATTAGATCAGCTATCAATTTGGAATTAATTAGAATGTAAGTGGATTTTTGAAATACTTCGGTATAAATTAGTGAAACTAGATGTTCGATCTATGTTAAAATTCAGCTAAAAAGACCCAAAGTGCTCATAAAATACCCTGTTTTCAATGGAACTTCATACAGTGTTAGGATATTATTATATGGATTGATTCTGAGTATCCCAGAAATTTATTTTAAAGTTAGTTACCTCAGCTCCTGGAACCTCATGTGGTCAGCAGGCACAGAACTGGAATGACCACCATGGCCCAGTACCTGAGTCCCTGAAAATGGAAAGAACTGTAAAAATTTAGATGATCACAAGAAATTTCAGGAAATTAAAGCTACTTAAGGCTGCAGGGAAAGGCAGAAAATTCCTAGTATCCCTACCTGTTTAGGTTTTTCAAGAAAGCTTTATCAATCAGACATCTATAAATGAAACTTCACCATAGATATATATTAACTACTGTGCTTGTATCCTGTCATAGCCAGTCTTTGCTGGTTGAGGACAAGGCATTTGTCTCCTGCTGCTGAGTATATATGTGTTTTGAAAAAATCAATCTTTTGTGACTAGCTGAAGACCTGAAATATGGGTTTTGAAATTACTGCTTGTCTGAATGCAGAATTTGTAGTAATTTAATAGAACTCCTTTATGGATCATACAGATGTACTACTTGAAACAAAAGTCACCTACTTCCTTCTTTTGCACATCCCTGCTGGATTTTAAGGTGCCGTCCACATGCTTCTCCCAGCAATGGTTGTTTACACTTGAGATCTCAAAGCAGGTGACTCAGAACATTTCATCCCATCAGCATGCTAATGGTCATGAATGTCACTGCCCAATGCCCCCCGGGACTCCCCCACTCTGCCCATGGCCCAGGATCTGCTGGTCAGATCCTACTGAGGGCTTTTCTCCGTTTGTTCTCTTCTGATGCCTAAAGGGTATATTCCTTACTTCAGGATTTCATGGCTCACATGGAAGACATTCAGAAACATCTTTTTCATCTTTTCCACATCCATAGGCTGTGGCTGCAGTGGGTAAGGTGTCCCTGTAATAAAAGGCAGGGTTGGAAGGATGGCATTATAAGACTTGAAACTGGGTCCTGTCACCAGGTTTCCTCCCACTTCGTTTAACTCCCTCAGTCGTTTCTAGCATCAGACAGAAACCAGCAACCTGAAAATCCAGGCACCTACTATTCTGCACTCTGGTACCACCCCATCCACAAAAAACCCATGTCTTTCTCCCTGTCTCTTCTCACTACAAAAAAAGTTGTTTTATCTGTCAGCAAACCCAGTAGCTGCATACTTCTCCAAACTTTTGGCATCCACCCACTGCTCACCCACTGACCTTGGAAAGAAATTCCAATTCAAGGAGGTTGAACACCTGTGACCTGCAATTTGTGGTTACATGTACAATGAAAGGAGCGAATGTGCATATTTTCATATGTATTCACAAATAGCTTGTGTTGGAATGGTTGCACACCTTGGAAAATTGCCTCCTAAATTAGTTTTGGGCAGACTTCTTCTCTAAGGGCTTTTCTTTCCCCATCATCCCTATCAAAAAGACTACCTGTCATGGAGGATCCAACAGATCTGGACCAGCTTGAGCCAATGGGGAGGGCTGGCTGAGTACCTATCATTTGAATTATATGAATTTCTTAGACAGGAACAACTTAGTGGGGGGAGACAAAAAAAAAATCTCAAAAAGTCTTTGCATTTGTCCAATCTGCATAGCCCATTGTCTTTTGTTGTTGTTGTTGTAATTCTGTGACTTAATGGGAGCTGTCTCATTAACATTGTATCTTTTGGGTTCACTGAGCACTGTGTTGAATTCCTCACACAGTGCTGATCCATTAGTCTTGCAATTAATTCTATTGGATATACTACAGGTCTTTGGTAGAGGTACTGTTTACCACCAGGACTAAGTGATACAGTCTGGTCAATGGCAGTCCTTTGCTTTCCAAATGACAGTGTGGATTTTTGCAGATCAGAGGTATTTATTGACTTCATTCTGGGAATGAAGAGTCCTGTGACTCTCCGCATTTTTTGCAAGTGAGGTATAACCTGATAAATTTGAATCTGATTTGTGTCTGTATAATGAGTTTACCTCAAGAGAAAACTAAGTACTTTTGAGCCTGGTGCTTCATGACTTTCAGTACTAAGAATTTATGCCACTGGTTTCGGTATAAAAGTGGTATGAATCCATTTTACATTAAATGTAGAAGTTTTTGCACAACTTTATGCAAAATAACTTTTTATTATACTACGGTTCTGTGCAGTTTACTCTGTAATAGTGCTTTCAGGTAAGAGCTTAAAATTGGAGGTTATGTTTGCTCCTCATGAATATTAAATATCCCAGGATTATTTTCATAATCATACAGATTCATAGTATGCCCTTGAGCAGAGCTGCATTTCCACCAGTACTGGGTAGTTCTGCATGCCTCTGCAATCAAATGGGTGTCTATAAGTTGAGATAATGCTTTGAAAACAGTCAGATTAGAAGCATGATATCAATGTACAAGAATACATTTGAACAGTGGAAATTCCATCACAAAAACACTTGCACAGCATAAATCACTTGGATGCTGTTGCCGTGGTTTACGTCCAGTCAGCCACGAAGTTTTCTCACTCACTCACTCCTCTCTCTTTCTTCCTCCAGTCCTGGGGGGATGGGGAGGAGAATCAAAAGAATGCCACTCCCACAGGTTGAGATAAGAACAGTTTAGTAACTAAGGTATAACACAAATCACTAGTGCTGCCACCAATAATAATAATGACAAGAGAAGTACAAGGAAAGAGAATACAACTGCTCACCAAGCCCAACCCAGCCAGTGCCCCCCCCAGCAGCGAACCCCCCAGTCCACCACCACACCCTTCCGGGTCTCTGCCCTCCGTTTTCACATCCTGGACATGACGTGCTGTGGTATGGAATAACCTCTTTGGTCAGTTTGGGTCAGGTGTCTGTCTCTGCTGCCTCCCGGCTCCCCCTCCTCCCTGGCATAGCATGAGACTTAGAAAGTCCTTGGTCAGACCAAAACATTACCAAGCAGTAACTGAAAACACTGGGGTTATCAGCGCTGTTCCCAGGCTGAAAGTGAAAAATACAGGGCTGCACCAGCTACCAAGAAGGAGAAAAATGACTGCTGCTGCTGAACCCATGACAGCTGTGAATCATCTCTTCCTACTGTATGTATGCAGAAGAGTTCTGTATGCTTGGACACATCGTTGCTCATGAACAGGATATGGAACCATAAAACACAATTCCTATCTCCTCTCCCATTCCCAGGAAGGATTATCTGTGCCTTTGGGGTTAGATAAATGTAAAAAATTCAAGGGTTAAATATTGGGATTTTCCTGGGGTATTCTCCCTTTCTTTGCTTTGCAAGTAGTTTGGATTTCATTCTGGGGTTGCTTTCCATAGAAGGTGGGCTAAAAGGGAGCCCTGTTCTTTCAGTCTATAAAATTTTTCTGCTGTACAGTTTTTTTACTGTAACAGATTTTGACCTGGGAGCTGGCTGAATTTCCGGCTTCATATGCAAGTATACAGAGGAAAGGAAAATGGTCCCCCCTTGTTATATCCTATAGGCATTCCCCCAAAAGAGGGGTATGATCCCTGCTGCACTCTTGTTCTTTAAACATATGCTTGCTATAGTCATTCTTGCTATAACCTGAGTCACAAGAGTGACACTGGACTGATCTGGCTCTAAAGCCATGGTCTGTGGAATTCTGAGGATATTTTTAAACATAAGTCAAAAGATTCTTCTGGTTCTGATTAAAGCTATTATGTTCTTTAGTGAACAAGATAGTAAGGCAAAGTGCAGAATTGTTTTCAGTGGAGTAGAAAGAAGAAAAAATCCTTTTTCAGAATTATTTAATTGTAAATTCTGTAGAAACCTATACTGTACTGTTTGGCACTGGAGTAGACAGGCTCCAGTCTCCATCTAAGATCCATTCACAGATCCTGTATTTATGAGTATTTGTGAATGTATCTTAGATATTTCAGCTGGGATAAAGTTAATTTTCTTCCTAGAAGCTGGTACAGAGCTGTGATTTAGCTACAGAGTTTCGGATTTCGTATGATAATAATGTTGATAATGCACTGATAGTTCCATTGTTGCTGAGCAGTGCTGGTCTTATCTCAAACCACAAGTTTTCTTACTTTTACCCTTCTGATTCTCTCAGCCATCCCACTGGGGGAGGAGTGAGTGGCTGTGTGGGGCTTTGTTGCTTGGGGTTAAACCACGACATACTTATTTGTGACTGTATCTGACAGGGCATCTTCTTCAGATCTCAGCATCTCAGGAAATTTTGCAAAACTGACCTGAGAACATCTTCTATAATGTATGCATATATTTTTCTCCTCCCCTCTCTGCCAGCTGAATCAAGTAGTTACAGCATATTAGCATGCATTTTGTTTGTATACAGTCAGCTGCCTATGAACATATAGATACACAGAAAGTATTTGGTAGCTTTGCGACCTTGAGATACGAGCCATTCATCATTGACTAGCCTAAGAATACACATCCTGGTATGTTTTATTCATAACCCTATATGTGTGTGTAAATATACACATATATGCAAGTAAATATTCATTTTGTACATATTACACATTATAATGAGCGTGACTTATAATTTGAAAAATGAAAACCAGTGGGAAAAAATCTTACAAGTGACTACTGTTTTCCCCTTTGATGCCTTTCCAAATTGATGTTTCTATCTCATTGTTTTTGTATTTGTTTTTAACTTTATCTAAAAGATTTTAAAATGGGGTATTATTTAACAAAGAAGAAAACTTTACTACTTTCTCATGTAAAGCTAATGTGACAATAAAACTGTCAACAAGGAGGCAAGATCAGTCTCACAAAAATCTTGAAACCTCTAAGTGGAATTTGCATAAAATAGTTCTGGTATTATTATTCACTGTTCTTTCCCTGACAGATATGTCAAGGCCTTAAAACCTAAAAGAACAATTATGCTATTGTATCTCTCCAAGGATTCAAGGGGTGTGTCTTTGGTGAAAAAGTGCTATTAGAGCTTTGAAAAGCAGTAAAAAGACAGCCCAAGGGGCTCTTTAGCTAGTCATTTTAAAAAGAATGCCTGGGCTTTAAGTGTCTTAAAGTACATTTATTCAACTCTTACCTTGTGCTTTAAAAAAGCTGCTAATAATTAATGGCTGTAACATTTTTTTAACATTTGCATTAACTATAAATAAAAACTCTTGATAAAACCTTTATTGATTAACTTAAACTGTGATTCTTTTGTGAATGTTTCTGTATTTCTGTCAAGCTTATTGCAAAGAATTATATATAAGCTTTTTAGTTAAGCTAATATTGAGGAAATCATTGAACAATTATAGACCAAAACAGGAACTAATCAGTAAATCCATTACTTGAACAAGCTAGCTTAACATAACATGTCTGACATTAAAGATGAGGGATTGATAAGTAGTGTATCATTACAGCTGGATGTGCCATAGAATTCAGCAATCCAAATGTAATTTTATATTAAGCATGTTCATGATTTTAGCTTTAGGCTTGTTGCAGTTTGGGTAAAAATATATATTTTGAAGTTCTCACTAGAGAACAAGTTGGAACAAGCTGTAAAGTATAAAATCACTAAGTAAAGAAAGAAGATGTAAAATAAGTATAAAAAAATGGATTGGATTTGAGAATATGGAGCAAAGAGGCATCAAAAAGAATTTCAATAGGAAAAATCAAGACCTGAATTAGCAAACCTTAATTGTTATCTACACTTGCCAGCTAATAAATGTACTTTAGAGTAAGACCAAAAATGGCATGAAATTAATTTATTTCATAAACTTCACTGTAGAACGAAGTAATTATGAACTTGGCAACCAGGTGTTAAATTGGCCAGAGACCAGCTTAATATACAGTATTTGATTATAAAATGATTCATTATAAATATGGCAGGTCTATCTCTTTCTTATCAGGATTGTCATATATCAATATAAAGCAAATGTGGAATAAGTACTGACCTTCACCAGCAATTTTTATTATAAAAGCATACATTGCTATTACATATACAGTAGACTGAGGTGATATTCAGTTCCCACAGTAATAGACTTTACAGCTACTAGAGATATGTGGAAACTCTTAGAGGAGTCTGCTTAAAAATGAAAACCAAAAAATATTACACTTAAAATTTCATAACAGACAGAATACAGCATCTTCCATTAACATTCTTATAAATACAACTGCAAGTCAGTGACTTCATCTTAATAATCTTTAGATATTCTATACACTGACTATAGAAAATACCATAAAAGCCAGAGTAATGCTAATTATTTGTGAAAAATAAACTAAATTTTTTAATGGTGACCACTTTAACAAATTGTGAGTAGTTAGAAAGTCTGATGAGGTGTACATAAGGTTATGTCCATATAATTTCAATTCTGTAGTGCCAGTATTTAGGTAAAGCTGGAAGCAGTCGATTTCTGATTCTGGATATTAATGTATTTTTTATGTGATATTCACTTAGTGCTTAAGTAAGTACTTATTCTAAACTCAGTATGAATCTTGCAGGATGTAGCATGCAGTTATGCAGGACTGGTTTTGCACTATGCAGTTCATTTTGCATTTACATTGCTGGAAGTTTTGTCATCTTACAGACATGTAGAATCGGGGTTTGTTTTGTGATTCTGGTCACATGTTTGCTATATGCGTGAAAAGCACATAGTTGTGCATAGAAAAATAAGCAGATCTATGCTTCTGTATTAGAACTTAATTTATTGCAACATTCTGATGCTGGCACTTGAGCCAACATGCATCACAGTGTTACGTGATTTAGAATTCTGCAGAAATATATTATGCAAGTGTGGATGGATAGCACTTCATAAACATAAGACTGAACCATACCTCTTATCTGTCCTTGAATTTCAGGATTATCATTGACTTTGCATGAAATATTCTCCATATCCTTCCTCAATGTATAGCAGTGTTGTCTTTTAAAGATTAGGATTTATAAAGCCGACCATAATTGTCAGATTTTAAAATACAGTTAGGCTTTCTTTCTAGCTGCAATCTTTGTTAAAAGCTGCTTAAGTTCCCATATATCTAATGATGTCTTTTTAATGACTTTCCCTGATTTAAACCCTTTCTCCATAATTTAATTTTTCTTCTCCTTTTCTTTTTGTCCCCAGCTAATGTAAGAGCATTCTGACAGAACCATATTTAATTAAGGAAAAGGGCCAAATTCTGCCTTCAGTTAAAACCTATTCTCTGCTTCAAAGTTGATGGACAGTGTGGAGATGGAGACTGAGGTGGTATTATCCTAGCTGATAGATTTTGTAAAGCAGCAGGCAATGAGCTTGGTTAGAGTGGAACAGTGGTCAAGCACAGACCTTGTTTCTGCAGATCCTGAGTGGGCAGGCAGCAGGGGAAGCACTTGTAGCTTTTGCTCTGAATGCTTTAGGCAAAAGTAGTTTCACTCCATTCATACCCCAGTGCTCTTACTGGCCTTTGCTGCACTTTTTCATGTAGGCATTTCATCAGAAGAAAGTACTGACAAGGAATTTAAAAGAAAAATAGGGCAGTGACCTTGCTATTTGGCTAAAAAAAGGAGAGCAAGGAAGAGACCATTATTAGTTTGACAGAGAAATAGGGAGTCAGCTGTCAGAGCTGGAATTGCTGCCAAAGTAGTGGGGAGGAGGTGCTGTAAGGCCCAACTTGAATAAATAAGCAGAGGAAAACTCTGAAATGGGGGGAAGGAACTTAAATGTCATAATCAGGGGATTGATGGATTCAAGGTGTGGGTAAGACACGCCAGGTCAGACTGAAAGGCAAGGCAGAAGTTCCTTAGATGTAGAGGATTGTACAGAGAAGAATGTGACATAAGCATGTGGGAGGCTAGAAAGGAAGATCTTCAATGAATGAGGTAGTAAGGGTAAAAAGAGAAGATAAGGACCTGAACAAGTGTTTATAGATATAGTCATAAAGAAATATCTGACCATTGAAGATAAAATTCAAGGAGAAAGGGTAGAATTTGTATTCAGCCTTCTTATTGGAGGAAAAATTGGGAAGAAAGAAACCAAAGAATCTATCAAAGCTGTGGGCCTACCGAAGAGAATACATTGTGGATTCGTTATACACAGTGAATGATGTCAGCATGAGAGGCACTCACAATAGCATTTCTGAAATGTGACAGTGGTAACGGCTTTGCAGATGTGTGACTCAGAGAAGCTGGCCCAATTTTTTTTTTTTTTTCTAAAGAGGATGGACTTACCTACGCAACAGAAATACCATACTCACTCCCATAGAATTCTTAAGAATTACCCTTTCAGGCATAGTATTTGTTTTCTCTAAACAAAACCCTTCCTTTCTCTAAGACTCTCCAGAAGTCAACATATCTCTTTTGTATAGGTATATGTAAGTTCAGAATTATGCCCTGCATGTGTCACTAGGTTTGTTTACTTCACCATTAATCAGTAAGTTTGCTTTTTGGTATGCCCTTTTGTGCTAGAAATAGAAGTATGTCTTGCAGATGCTTCTCTTAGCCCTTTAAAGTCCAGTTCTCTTGAACACAGAAGGAAAACTCCAAGAAATATTAATTAATTTGTTCAGACTACTACACTATAAAACGTTTGTGTCTTGTAGCATCTTGATCTGAGTGAGGTATTTACGTTGGTATGGAAAGTGTATTAAGTATTTAAGGTTGTGTGTCAGTTTACTAGTTTTGGTGCTTTGGGGACAGGGACTGTTATTTACTGTGTATCACAAACAACACCAAGTACAAGAGGGCCTTGACCTACTAGTCCTCCAGGAGCTGCTGCAATAAATAATAGTAGTTGGGGAACAGTCTGTCATTCTAACATGTTGCTGTTACTGCTGTTTAAAGTGAAGTGGAAGGATCGTCTTGACAGTACTTACTGGTTCTGGTTTTTGGTGGTTGATATTGTCCTTATTACAGTAAATTCTGTAAAAGATGTTGTGTCAAGCCCTGACTCTGCTGAGAACCCCAAACTTCTAATGAATGCAGGTGTACTCCAGGTGGTTGGCATCCTTCGCAATCAACCCCAATTCAAATGCAATCATACACACATACCCCTACTGTATACTGGGCACAACACTTAATCATCTGTGTGAAACAATAGTAATACCTGAACTCTGTGATAATACCATCGCCCTAAGGAGGGACAATGGTTAAACAATAATACTAAACTGAAGCTGAGAATGTTGTGGCATACTAAATGTTGTTCTGTGCTTTTCTATGCAACCTTTATTGTCCTTCAGGGACTGGATAGGCCTCTTAATCCACCAAAATGAAAGACCAGAATAGTGCTGCCCTGCGTATGGGGTCAGCTGTGGGTCTAAAGGCAGGTTGTGCTGCATTGTCAGTGTGTCACGGTTTAAGCCCGCTCAGCGGCGGGGCTCACCCCCTCTGCCACCTCTTTCGTGGCGTCCCGGTCCTGGGGGCCGTTCTCCCGGGCCGTTTCGGCCGCCGGCGGCTCCCTGGGGCCGCAACCCCTCAGCTTCCCCTCCTCCCTTCTGGAGCTCGCCCGTATTACAAGCCATTTCAATAAAGTACAATGTAACAAGAACCATAACCCAAAACCCAGATGTGAAAAATGCTAAGACAAAAAATACCAGCTGTAAGTAAAGTATCATACGCTGAACCTGTGAGATCCAGAGCAACAACTTTGAGAGCCAATAAATTAGCATTGCGACGTGTGGCTATTAATCCTTGCCGTTATCTCAACCCTTTGTGGCCCTGTTCAGGGGCCAAAAAGAACCGTTGTGGTTTAAGCCTCTAAAACTCACGAAGTTCTACTCACTCACTCACTCACTCCCCTCTCTTTCTTCCTCCAGTCCCAGGGGGATGGGGAGGAGAATCAAAAAAAAAAAAAAAGCAACTTCCACAGGTTGAGATAAGAACAGTTTAGTAACTAAAGTATAACACAAATCACTAGTGCTGCCACCAATAATGACAGGAGAAGTACAAAAAAAGAGAATACAACTGCTCACCAAGCCCAACCCTGCCAGTGCACCCCCCAGCAGCAAACCCCCAGTGCACCACCACACCCTTCTGGGTCTCGGCTCTTCGTTTTCACATCCTGGACATGACGTGCCGTGGTATGGAATAACTTCTTTGATCTTCTTTGATCAGTTTGGGTCAGGTGTCCTGTCTCTGCTTCCTCCCGGCTTCCCCTCCTCCTTGGCATAGCATGAGACTCAGAAAGTCCTTGGCCAGATAAAACACTACCAAGCAGTAACTGAAAACACCGGTGTTATCAGCGCTGCTCTCAGGCCCAAAATCAAAAACAAAGCGCTGCACCATCTACCAAGAAGGAGAAAAAATGATTGCTGCTGCTGAACCCATGACACAGTGCCTCATAAGAACCCTGGAATTGGTCTTGTTTCCTCAAAAAGATCACAGGGAATGTGAGGAGTTAACGATGGGATGAGAACAGACCCCCAGATTTACCTTCTACATAGTAGTAGTAGCATATCTTAATTTGGTGGTGTCTTAATACTTTTTGGGTGTCAGTATTTGGATAATTCAGATGGTGTCACCTATCATTAATCTATGCCTCCTTCACCAGTCAGGATTCTGATGTCTGTGGGTGGGTAATAAAAGACTCAATACGTGAAAAGTTTCATTGTGCTCCCTGCTGTTTCAGATTTAAAGGAAGGCTTGCATGCTTGAAAGCTTGTCTGTTATTTTCTAACTATGTCAGTTGGATTAGCAAATTCTATTAGCTTTCTGTACTAACCCTGCCTCTAGTCTAATGCTCATTGCACTGTGCTTTTTCCTTAATTGCCCTTAAATACAATCCCTTCCTCTTCATTTTTGCCTTTTCTTTCTGCTTTTCCTTGTGTTACCTCTTTTCATAGAATCACAGAATCATAGAACAGTTACGGTTGGAAAGGGCCTTAAGATCATCTAGTTCCAACCCCCTGCCATGGGCAGGGACACCTCCCACTAAACCATGCCACCCAAGGCTCTGTCCAACCCAGGCTTGAACACCACCAGCAATGGAGCATTCACAGCTTCCCTGGGAAACCCATTCCAGTGCCTCACCACCCTTACAGTAAAGAATTTCTTCCTCATCTCCAATCTAAACTTCCCCTGTTTGAGTTTTAACCCGTTACCCCTTGTCCTATCACTACAGTCCCTCATGAAGAGTCCCTCCCCACCATCCCCATAGGCTCCCTTCAGGTACTGGAAGGCGGCTATGAGGTCTCCACGCAGCCTTCTCTTCTCCAGGCTCAACAGCCCCAACTTTCTCATCCTGTCTTCATATGGGAGGTGCTCCAGTCCCATGATCATCCTTGTGGCCCTCCTCTGGACTTGTTCCAACAGTTCCATGTCCTTTTTATGTTGAGGACATCAGAACTGCACACAATACTCCAAGTGAGGTCTCACAAGAGCAGAGTAGAAGGGCAGGATCACCTCCCTCGACCTGCTGGTCACGCTGCTTTTGATGCAGCCCAGGATACTGTTTGCTTTCTGGGCTGCGAGGGCACACTGCTGGCTCATGTTCATTTTCTCATTGACCAACACCCCCAAGTCCTTCTCCACAGGGCTGCTCTGAATCTCTTCCCTGCCCAACCTGTAGCTGTGCCTGGGATTGCTCCGACCCAGGTGTAGGACCTTGCACTTGTCATGGTTAGACTTCATCAGGCTGGCATCTGCCCACCTCACAATTGTGTCAAGGTCCCTCTGGATGGCATTCCTTCCCTCCAGCGTATGAACCGAACCACACAGCTTGGTGTCATCGGCAAACTTGCTGAGGGCACACTCTATCCCACTGTCCATTTCACCGACAAAGATGTTGAACAAGTTCGATTTTGACACTGATCTCTGAGGGACACCACTTGTTACTGGTCTCCAGCTGGACACTGAGCTGTTGACCGCAACTCTTTGTGTGTGGCCATCCAGCCAGTTCTTTATCCATCGAGTGGTCCACCTATCAAATTGATGTCTCTCCAACTTAGAGACAAGGATGTCATGTGAGACAGTGTAAAACACTTTGCACAAGCCCAGGTAGATGACATCAACTGCTCTACCCCTGTCCATCAGTTCCATAGCCCCATCATAGAAGGCCACCAAATTGGTCTGGCAGGATTTCCCCTTAGTGAAGCCATGCTGGCTGTCACCAACCACTTTGGTGTTTTTCATGTGCCTTAGCATGCCTTCCAGGGGAATTTGCTCCAAGATCCAAGATTTCACATCTTTATTTCCCATATCTGCCATTGTGTTTCATTTTAAAACCCAGAACAGAAATCACAAGTTTTAAAATTACACCTTCTAACTATGCTGGTTATACTATCTTGGCCTGAGTCTCCTTTCATACCTATAAGACTTTGTCTTTTTCATTCCAATAATCTTTGCTTTTGAAGGCTTCAGCATTCTCCTAATAGCAGCCTGTTTCAATGGATAAGAGAGTTGCAGGACAGACTCTGAAAAAATGCTAGTTAGAGTAAGATTTGTCTTGACAAAAATGACAGTCAAGAAGTTTGATCTGACAGTATTTTCATCTCCTGATTTGGGGGGAAAAGTACTTTGAAAATTTTCAGAGGAGACCAGAAAATCATTCAGGAAGGTGAGTATTGAAGTTAAATTGATCTTTTTTCCCCAGTCATTTAGAGAGCATGCCA
Source organism: Myiopsitta monachus (assembly GCA_017639245.1). Classification (NCBI taxonomy): domain Eukaryota; kingdom Metazoa; phylum Chordata; class Aves; order Psittaciformes; family Psittacidae; genus Myiopsitta; species Myiopsitta monachus. The sequence goes on from CM029924.1 coordinate 43,620,020, forward strand.
TTACTAACAAAGAAATTCACAGAAATCATCCAGTCCAGAGTTACTTGTATATTATAATGTTCTGAAGCACTGTGCAAATACTTAACTAAAAACATTTTTCAACTGGAATGAAGATTAGGAGTATGCAACAGTCTTTATAATTCTGTAATTATAAGAATAATTAGGAGTTAAGTTTACATTTTGAAGTATTTGAAATTGCAGAAAAGCACATTTCAGGAATCTAAACACATGTGACTCTTTCTTTTGGAAAGTAATGCTGCTTACCTTACCCCCTTTTATATTCCTTTCATTCCTACTATGTAAGATCTTATTTTGTAGTATTGAGGGCTTTTTCTAAGGATCCTTTTTTCTAAGAATATAAGTAGGAATTCTGCTGCTGCTGTATTGTTTAAATTGGAATGGTTCCTGTAAATCAAACGGATTCTGCAATTTTGTGGCTTTTTTGGAGAGTAATGCCTTTGTGTTTTCTCTCCTGAACTTCTGGGGCCAGTAAAGTGGAAGATATGTTTTATTATTTTCTCTGAGGGTTGGAAGTTCTCTGCTTCTTGCTTTTAATTTTGTAAGCCTGTGAGTTGCTACGTGGTTTTGGAGAGAGTGTAAGTAGATTGCAGCTCATCGCAGCCATTATGTCAATGCATTCATTACTGCTTTTGAGGAACTTTCTTTCCTTTTCTTACGTGATAGTGCATCCTGCATGTCTCCTGGAGGGGGGGGTGTTTAGAAGGACTTGTTGGCAATGCATCAACTTACATGGCCAGTAGAAATCCTGGTTTACCTCCTGTGTTGCAGTGACATTTCTTCAAGAATCTGAATGATGGAGAATCAAGAGCAGGAGCTTACCAAGAGAGCCTTGAGAACAGCCTCTGCAGGTGTGCTTTAGGCACATTATTTTAGTAAGGTCTTCATTTCCCTAAGGAGAAATTGGTTGAAGAAGCAGAAGAGGGTAGAACAAAATGTTTTGTTAGTATTTTTGGTGCAGTCACTAAACAATGCCAGCTTTCTGAGAATACTGTAGGTAGAATAAACATTTATTATTCTTTTTCTGGTGAAGAATGAGAACAAGAAAAGAAAAGAGAGCAAGCGTTTGAGTTTACATATAAAGATATAAAAAATGACAAAAAGGGGAGTTTTGTTTGTAACACACCTTTTCCTCTTCCTGCCTCAGTGTCTTTCTCTTGCATTATGTTTGAAGAATGGGTGAAGAGAGCTTAGAGAGGTAACTTTTATCCATCTCTTTCATTAAAGTTTACATTCCCAGTAGTAATTCAGACATAGTTTTACATACAAGTCAATTGTAAGTACTGAACATTTTCAATACATCCTTGAGAAAATTCATGATTATTCTCTTTCCTGTCTCAAAATTGCTCTTACCTCCCCAAGACATCATGGAGAAGTTAATGTAGAAATGACCTGCTGGATGATTTCTAAGGAGCTGTCAAATCAGGCATGTAACTGAAGGCAAATTTTAACTACTACTGTGGCCTATCCCTTCCCCGTCATATTGAAAATATCTGTCAATGGGTGTCCTGAAAAAGAATATTCTCCAACTTGTTGCTGTAAACAATACTGCAGAAAAAAACAGTATTATAAAATTTCATGTGACCTTTTGAGAAAAGTGCTAATTTCATGGGGAGTTTTGGGAGAAAGTACCAATTTCATGCAAATTCAGAGGAAAAAGATAGATTGGAAGGTTTTACTTGGGAAGCATAAAACCTATAATGACTGTAAAATATATACAAGCCTAATAATCATGAAAGCAACACTCTTTTACTAGTATATATTAATCGCCTCATATCACACTGGCAAAATACAGAAACATGATGTTTTACTCCATGTATGATGAAATGCGGCTTTACATTAATTTCCAAACTGGTCTAAAAGTGGATTCTTAAATCAATGTCTTTTGGAGTTCTCTGGGGGTTCAAATAGTTCTGCTTCCTTACAGTAGCCTCAAAGTATCAAGGTCATTCTGAGTTTAGATGTCTAGCCCATGTGAATAAATAAGTGTGGTTGATTAGTTGAACAGACTATACGAGGCTGAGCTTTCTGTTGTTGCTTCTCTTTTTACTCACTGAGTTTTATGGGGGCATGGGCAGAGCATGCTGTATGAAAGCAGCACATTCAGCCAGTGATAGGAATATTTTACTGTTGAATTTGAAATGAACGTAAAATAAAGGCGAGAAAAATCAGAATCGGTTTTGTGATTATTTAGATTTTCAGTGATTTACTCCACTTCTCTGCTATCATGTACTCCAGTGAGAGAGGTGAAAAAATGTAACATGCATCCTTCAAAAGGGCAGAAACTTTGTAATTTGGATGTGTCTATTTGCAAAATTTCATTCAATCTCTGGAAGTCATGTCTGCTTCCACTGGAGAATGCTAATAGCTAGACTGAAACTATCAAAAGAATATAGATAGCTTAATATAATTTTTGCAAGGCAGGTAGTGATAGCTGCTCATATGTGGTATGGCACTTTAACAGCTGAGATTAACTCTTTCAGGTAGATTTAGGCAACTGTTTGAGGCTTTTGTTTCAGATTTGGAAAAGATGCAAAGCTGCTCTGTGGTGTCAGCACCAAACTATAGAAGTCTCTAAAGCTAATCATGATGTTTGTCACCTTGAGATGCAATTGCATGTGAATGAATGATATTGCCTGGTTTTAGCTATGCTGAGCTAAAATCAGAAACATGTTTTTATAGATTTGTATATAATTGAAATGGTAGAATTACTGAATGATGTTTACCACATCTGATTTCCCTCTTTCTTTGAAATTCAATGTTTAGGCTCCTTCATCTACATTTTTTTTATTATTAATCTCTCCAACTATGCTTGAATTAGATTATAAATGGCCTAAAATAGTCACAAAACCCCCCAATATTCATGGTACTCCAACAGTTTCTTTGCAAAGTCACAGAAAAAAAAAAAAGATATATATATCAAAGTCAAAACGTGTGACCTCAGCTATTCCCAAAGTGGTTTGAAAAGCACTTCCAGAAGAATGAGGAGATGGACTATAACCTGGATGTAGTGTAGAAAGAAATTGTATAGCGTTCCTCATATAGAATCCTTAATAGAGAGATGACTCTTTATGGAGTTGTAACTTTTAAAGGCAGTTCTATTGACTCACAGGATACCTGTAAGTCCAGCAAAAGATCAAACATTATCTCAGAGAAGTCCACTATAGTTTAGCAAGAGATCAAAGAGTTCCATTAAGAGTGCAGTAGGAGGTAAAATATATTTATAGCAAAGGTTTATGTAGCTCTGATGAAGCCCCCCTAGGGAACTGGAAGAGACTCAGTAGGTGAGAAGGAGATAAAGGAGGGGGAAGATGGGTGGGCAATTATTGCCAGTCTAGAGGGAGGAGGCAGAACAAATTATTCTAATGGTAGTTTTTAGGAATAAATCTTGAATGCAAAAGCTAATAGCAATAATTGAATGTGATAAAATCCTAGACAGTGAACTTTCTTTTAGCACAAACATGTCAAGACAAAAATACCAAGTCACACAAAGACCCTCCACCCCCTTCCTGACATCATGGTTCAACATTAGTCATGGTTGGCAGACTTACCCTGAACTCACTGAAACAAAATTTAAAAAAAAAAAAAAAAGCCCAAATGGGAAAACGATGAAATCTGTCTCTTATTTTTCCAGTAGTTATGGCTGGGAGGACTTCTAGAGGCACATCCTTATTGTGACCACTGAACGAAAAAGAAGAGATAATATTATCACACTTTTAAAATCCTGGAAATAGTGGAGAGTCTAGGTAAGGAGTCTAGCTGAGGTCATAGATCTACATCACAAACTACCATGCTAAATCTATAGAAATAATTAAAAAGCTAACTTTTTTGCTTTCATGATTGTTTGTAAAATCTCAAACCAACCTCAGAACAGAGCACAGAGTGTGCCATTCTCCTTGCCTGAAGATGAAAGGAAAACAAGTGCTAAGGAGCCAAAGAGACTCACCCTGAGTCACAATGAACTTTTGCAAGTGCTTAAAAAAGTGTTCCTGAGGTTTCACTTTATTCTTGAGAGCCAGACTGCCCCCCCTGCACCAAGCACACTGAGTATCTTCCTTCAGGATCCCAGCAAAAGTGGTTTCTAGTCCTAGGACTGAGTCTGTCTGTGGTTTTTCATGTGGAAGGCAGTGATTATAGAGCATGATTCTGACCTGTACCAGGATTATAGATCATGATTCTGATCAGATGTGACTAAACTGTTATTAAAAAAAAATAGCAAGGAGGTCCAGAAAAAAATTTATTTTAGCACCAAATAACCCCTTTAAAATCTGTACGTAAGAGGTGAGGTCACCAGCTGGGGAGCAAGGACAACCAAGGGTCTGGAAGGGTTTTGTAGTCATCTGGGTTATCACATATATGCTGTTTGATACAGTGAAATAGATAGCTACTAGTTACTGAAGACTTGACATACCAAACTGATAGTAATAGTACACCTTATGGGAAGCCAACAAATCGTCGATACAGTTCACTGATGATAATCTCTGATTAAAGGCATTGAAAAGGGTGAACACTATCAACCATGTTTAACCCACAGTAGAAGGGAGCAAACTACACCCACAATACAAGAAAAAAATACATTTCCATCTAAATCTGCTATAGACAATTTTTCAATGCTTGCAATATTAAAATGCATGATATTAACTGGACATCAGGGTTCAGGATCTTTACTTGGTTTCTGAGGCTTTAAAAAGTGCATTTATAGGAAATAATACCACTTCTGACTCCTTCTCCCACCTCTCAAAAAAGAAATCCCAGTGTGTTTCTTTACCCTTTTATGAAGGTCTAGACAGCATAACTTCATATACATTGAGTTTTGTTTATTAGATCCATTGGCAAATGAATCATCTACCATGCCACATCTTTTCTTTCTTAAGTGGGTAGAGCCATAGGCCTTGCATCAAATTGTACAGGACACAATTTTTGAAGTTGAACCAATTTTATTTCTAGTTCACAATTTATTTGATTGAGTCAAGTGCAGTCATGAGATGGAAAAGTGGTGATAGATGACTATGATAAATGCACTTTAAAGAAAAGTGCCCCAAGAAAGCTGCACATATATATTCAGCTGCATAATGTCAGATTTCCATGAAAAGGGGAGCCATTGATATGCTAGAAGAACTCCCACTAATAGAATCATAATTAGTGCAAGCTACTTGCACCCTGTGCAAAGTCAGCTTTCCCTTGTCACAGATAAGAAAGTAGCAAAGCTTTATGCTTTACTACTTTTATTTCCAAATAGTCTTTAAATTAAACCCTTTCTCAGACAATAACCAGAGATTGGAATTACCTACTAGAGCTGTATTTGGAATTGTGCTTGCTATATAGGTGTCTTGCGTGATGCTGAAATTAAGTTTTGATGTGCGGTAGTGTGAAATTATTCAAGGACTCTGGGCTGCTACTTGAGCAGCTAGTACCATGTACTACGGGTTTGACTGTGCTTCTGTCTGAATTAGCTGCACCAAAGTATCTTGGCTTCACAATGAAGTCACTGTAATCTGGATGTACCCACAGAAAAATGAAAACACAGCAAAAATAAAGAAAATGAGTGTTGTTGATAATTTATCCTGGAAAAGGAATATTTTTTCTTCAGTCATAGGATTTTGGTGTTAGAATTTGTCCTATGACAATTAAGAAAAAAAAAATCAGTTTAGAGTGAGGATATTGTCTTCCACACTACACGTGCTCTCGCTCTGTAACTGATGTGTGGATGGCTGCATTCCCAGTCAGGGCAAAGACTTCAGAACTGCTTGAAGCACTGCTAAAATAAGGATTCACTTCTAGAATATTAAAGCACTCAATTGGTGTGTCATATTTTTAATCTTTTTTTTTAATGCATGTGTACTTATGTCTTAGCTGTGCTGCTGTTGGCTGTCGTCTCACTGAAGACTGTATGGGCTACAGTCCCAGTTCTGGAGGCCAAAGAGTAGTTGCAGTGGATTCGGCAGAGGACCATGTATAGCTGCCAGTTGAGAAAGGGGTGCTATTTGTCAATACAATATGAAGAAAACAAATGGAATCTGAAAAATTGGGTTCTTTAAGTTTGGTGTACTGCCACTGAAAGCAGTGGAGCTTCTCTGATTTATAGAAGATGAACATCTCAACTGTAATATTCTATTATTGCATTTTAGTGAATAATTGAATATGAGGAAACTGTGCACATTGTATAGATTTTTTTTGTAAGAAGAAGACAGGATTTTGCCAAACTTTTAATGAGAAGTCAGTGTGTAAATTCCATTATTGTCAGTGGGTGAATGTGTAAAGCATGACTGAATCAATCTCATAGTCTTTATTTTAAACAGTTCAGTATTAGTTATCAAAGCATTTTTTGTAGTTCACTCCCCTGCTCAACTAGCAGGATTCACAGCAATATTACTTGGTAAGAAAGGGTTAAGAAGTGAAAAATAAAGAGCTCCAAGTGTCATTGTTTTAGTACCAGTAATGTTATGTCTCTGCTACAGTGCATAAAGAAGAAATGCTGACAAGAAAAAAAAAAAATCACTTTAAGAAACTTTTCTGAGCCAAAGGAAGGTACTTTTAAATTTGTGCCAGTTACAGTAATTAGTAAACTTGTTCTTAATAGTGTTGTTAAAATGTAATTTTTTTCACACTTTCTCTGACTTTGACACTGCTGCTTTTTAAACTTCATTTTGCACTTTGTTCCATTGTTCTTTAATCTGCTGCACTTTGCATTTAGTATCACTGAAATTTCGCACTTACTATGTCAATAACATCTGGCAAAATTGCCACCTATTAAGAGTAAGTGTTCTTTTTTCTCCTGTGAGAAATGTGATGGTGTATTATATTGGTTTCCCTTGAGAGGCTAAGGAGACAATTTTAAAGCAGATAAATGCATTAAAGAAATATCCTGAACTACAAGAGAAGGTTAACGAAAGTCAAAAACTTTTTACTCTTTTTTTCACGCCTTTTTTTTTTTTTTTTCTTTTGATAAAAGCATCCTGTACATGTGGGGAGTGAAAAAATAGTTCAGTTATTCAATCTTCTGCACATTTGGATGTATGTTGCCTTTCATAACGCTGCTGCAGGACATGTTATGTTCTTAAAGGCTTTTATCTACATCAATATTTTTCTGCCCATGTAGGATATGTGTCAGTTTAATGTTGTATTGCAGCAAGTATGCTGATAAGTTCAACACTGTTGGCTTAGTGTGAAGACACAGGAGTGGTTTTCTAGGGATGATGTAGACAGGAGCAGGCCTGGCCTTGAGTTCTCTACCTCCATGGTCAAGCACTATTTCAGTTCACTTGTGCACAGAGTGAGCACCAGGCTCCTTCTTACCTGAGAAATATTCTACTGAAGGAAGATGGGATGGGTTAGAATGAAGTGATCACCTTAGGCTCCTCTGTACTTACTAGTCCAGCTAGAAAACTTCCTGACCTTTTGCTTTCATCATAGCTGGAAGATTGACTCACTTTGGTGTACTGTCTTGAGTAAGACGTTCCCGAGTTAGGACATAGCATGTATGCCTGCATATAGCCTGGCTTTTAAAGTGTATAACGTATTACTTAAATATATAAATATCTTGAGTATGCCTGTGATTCTTATGTATGCACTGCTAGTAAATGAAACTGAATTTATGGAATGAAGTAAAGCCTGAGTGACAGACTTTTCTTTTACCATGGATAAAATCTGGGTGATACTGAGCTGCCACCCATGCCATACACATGCTGAAATGGTGCTGAAATTCAAATAATTGCACACAAGGCAAGGAAGGAAAAAGCTTCACAGAAGAAAATTCTGTAGCACTGTTTATACAATGGGGTCTATTTTCATAGTACTGCCTCCCATGGCATTGCAGGAATGTGAGCTGGGAAGGGCTAAGGGAAATACAGTGCATTCCAGAGACTGTCAAAGACATAGGGAATCTTTCCAGTAACTTTAGGAGACTTTGGCCTGAGCCTGCATTATAAATGCAAACTATATGGCCTGATTGAAGAAACAGGAGGGATAGGAATATAATGAACTGAGACACAGGGATGTGGGATTTTGGTACTTTGGCAGATGGTGGAAAAGCATTCCATGTCTGTAAATCCTCATGTCAGGACTCAGTGTTGCAAACACAGTGATATCTAGCTTTGCATGAGGGATGTGAATTTTCTATCCAGCTACATGCACAGCTCTACTTAGCATAATGAGAACTGTGCATATATTGAATCACAGAGGGAGTAGACCTGAGCAGAAGGAGATCTGTCCCTGTGGAATAGCAACTTAACTATTAGACTAAAAAAAAGGGATGTTCTAAAATTGGTACACTTGATCTTTATTCAGCATATTGTAAAAGACTAAATAGATACATTCTTCATCTTCTCTGTACAGATATGTATATGAGACTTAAATGTCTTGAATTTGTATGTTTGAATTCAGAAGAAATTTTACTTTAAAGCAACATGGGGATGAGTACGATGCCTTAGTGACTTAGATATATAAAATTATTATATAATACATTTATTCTGAAATAATTTCAACAAATAATATTTACGGACTTGCTATCTAGATATAGTACAGTGCATCTTGCTATAGTTTTCAGTTTGCATGTAATATTTATAATGGCATTCATTAGCTTGTTTTAGTATAAATCTATGCAGGTGATGTGTTACTGCTTAAACTTTGTGTGTGTTGAAGGACATAGAAATAACAAAACAGAGCATGCTTGAACATTTTCACTGCTTTCTTTCTTGTATGTATAGAATTAAGGTACAGATGCTGATATTGGCATCTGTATTATAATATGAAGTTTACATATTACTGGTTACAAATAATGAGGTGGTGAAGAACAACAATTGTATTTCTCCTTCCAGATTTTGCCTTTCTTTAAATTTCTCTTAATTCTTTATTGGCTGCAATTTAAAAATCTTTTCCCTGACATGAATGCATTTTTCTTCTGACAAAATGACTGTTCTGATACTTTTTGTTTTAAAATAATTTTATATCAAAAAAGGTTGCACAAATAAGACTGTAATGAGCACAAACATTAATCAAATGCTTATGTGTTGTCCGGCATGATACTGCAGGCTCATTGTTAAGCCCTCCTTCTAAAACTTAGTCACCTCCAATTTCTTAATTTGGAAAAGACATCTTGTTTCCTTGTTCTGAAAATCCACCAAGAATTTAATGAACCAGTGGTGGTTCATTAACTTCCAGTTGGAAACTCAAGCAAGTTCTTAAGGTGTTTTCATGACTAAACTGCCCCAAATTAGTTATTTTTTTGTTTAAAGACATGTTGTAGTAGATTACATGCAGCTAGCTCACGTGAGCCTTGTTCACACTTTGTAATGCTTTTCATCTTAGGTAGTTCCCGTGATTTCCTGAGGAGGATTCAGAGAGTAAGTCAAGGTTTGGCAACTTTTCAAAGTTAAGGTGCCAGATGGTATTTTTCTTTCCCAAATTAGAAGTTAAGCGCGCTGTTAGAAACTCAGCAAGAGCTGGGAGATACTGCCTTTCACAGAAGCAAGATGCTGCCAATCACCTTATTGGAGGTATCATCTCTCTGCACAAAGCTGCAGTTTCTCAGCCCCTGTTGAGCTTGGAAGGTGGGGGAGCCTCTGCCTCTCACATGTGCCCTTCTAAAGACGTGCTTTGTCTCCCAGCTCCTGTGCCTGTGTAATCCCTGCTGTATGCCATTAAGAGACTGCCCTGTGGACCAGTCTTGGCCATCCAGACTTAAGGCTGTGGATCCTTAGAAAAAGAATTTTGTTAATAGAGCAGAGATGCCATAATCTAACTGTAGTCAGGGGATCTGGTTTGGATTGTCACAGTGGTGTCTCCAAGTGATAGTTGTTTCTCTGTGTGCTATTTTCGTTGTCCCCATACTGGAGTTATTTTTGAGGTTGCTTGCTTATTCCTTCAAATTCAGATTTAAATAGATTACTAAAAGGTCAGGTCTTCAGCCTGTAGGGAGTATCTTTAGGCAGTTATATTCACAGCGGATGCTTCAGGGAAAACAAGATTGTTGCAGGTAGGCAAGTGATTAAGCTGCCAGGACCCATTTTCTGGCACCTGAAAGCTGGCAAAAAATGATAGTCTACTCCCCTGTTCAGCTGCAGTCTGTCAGATGAAAGCGCCTGCATCTTGCATTTCTGAGATTCTTTCATGTCACCAGAGGTCATGATCCCTTGTCTGGGAATCACTGAACTCATTCGTGAGGGTGATCTTGCAAACTGGCAAGCATTGAATCTCCACAGAGATGCCTTGTGGTGTAAGGTCCTTTAAGTCTCCTACTTCGTGAACTAACAGGAGCAAGAAATGTTAGAAAAATGGCACCTGTTATAACCTGTGAAGTTAGAGATTTTCTTGCACTTCTAACCTGTGCCTTCACTCAGTGTAAAGGAATCACAAACATAGTAAAAAGAGAGGGGGGCTTTCTGAAGCAAGTAAACACAGATCCATAAAGGTGATCTGGCGTATGATTCAAACCAAATGTAGGCTCCATGCCCTTCAGCTGTCTGAATAAGGCAGGTGTAGCCAAGCTGTGGCTCCTGAGAGGAGTCTCAGTAAATGTTTACATGGCTCCAGTGACAGAGTCCTCTCATGCAACTTGTAGGAGTCCTGCTGGATTGTCTGAATTCATGGTATTCAGAAAAAGCTTCGGAGGACAATACCAATGAACTGCTTTGTCATCCACATACCTGTCCAGTAGCAGTGCAACTTACTGGCTTCTCAGGCGTGAACATAGCTTTTCCATGAGTGTAGACATCAGCAGATTCACCTCTGACTGGATGCTGGGGCATGTTGGAAGACTGTCATTAGAGGTCCAGACTCTACCAACTGACAGCTCATCTCCTACCATATAAAAAAAAAAAAAAAAAAGAGTGCAGAAACCTATGATGATGCTTTCTCCATCAACCTACCAACTTAATACTACTTTTGAACAAGAAGTGCAATCCAGCTTGACATTTAGCAAGATTGCTTTGATACACCAAATATGTTGTAAGCCTGAAGACAGGTGCATTACCACTAAGAAGGATTTTGTTATAAATGTTCTCATTACAGTGTGCCATGCATACAGTTTGTGCCTTGAGGTTCAGCTTTGCTGTTGTTAGATTGTCACATGATTTTATGTTAATCTTTTAGATTAAATGGTAAATATAGAAGTCTTTATTCAATTAATAAAGAAGTAGTAAGAGATGGTGATTGAAATAAAGTGGTGAGAAATAGAAGTTCTGTATCCTATTAAATGTGAAATTACTGTGTAAGAGTGAACACACAGTAAATGACAGAATAAAACCAGTGAAGAGCAAAAGGAATCCTGAAAGCTGCCCCAGGTCTCTGTTTAGCAGGTAAATGTTCAGAATTTACTTCAGCTTTTTTACCCATTTTGCATGTTAGAGGTAAAGGGTATCCTAAGTTCTGCATGTGAATATTCACATGCAAAATGTTAGGTATTTACTGTATTAGTGGCTTCAAAAGGACATACCTTAAAGTTTGCTGCTTACTATAAATCTCTCACTGTAGTTTTAATATGAGGCATAATAATGGACTCTTTTCATGTATTATCTGTCTTCCTTCTGACCCAATGAAGGATTCATTTTGGTACTGGACCTCTGTTATAATCTGTATTCTGATCAGGTCTGACTGTAATAATTATCCTGGTTACTACTAAGTGATTTGAATAGACTAATAACAGTAACCTGGAATAATGTAGCTTGTACACAAAAGTGCCAGCCAGCACAGAAGAGAACCTGCCTACAGAGCCAAAAGAGCAAACTGCAACCCACCACTACACTTATTAGACAGCTAGGAGACATTGTATTTTTCTTATAGCAGGTAGGTAGATATGAAGTGTGGTAATTACCTGTCCCTTATCAATAATTAATACTTTTCACTTGCATTTTGTTCTCTTCTTTGTAGTTACGACACCTTGCTCATCACCACATTCGCTGTGTATCTTCTTCTGTGCATTTCCACAGCTGTCATGTGTTTGTTTTCTTGTACTCTTCTTGGGCAGAACAGTACATAGAAAATTTGTAATTGTTTTTTATAATCTGCAGATCTCTACATATATATTGCTAAATGTTTTGAAATAAAGCAAGATCATGTTCTTTATCATGGGCTGGTGGGATGGCTTTCTCTGTTTTACTCTGCTATCATGTCAGCTGCAAGTAAAAAACAGTGCTCAGAGTGTGAGTAGATATTTCTTTGCAAGTATTTAGGTTAGGTTAGTATTTTTTCTTTTAATAATTCCCTGACATATCAATTGTCTTATGCATTGCAGCTTCTTTGCACTGCACAGGCGTGTGCAATGTTACTGTAAATGCCCAGCAGGGCATGTAACTGAGCAACTTACTTGCTTCATCTTCAGAAGCTTGTTTGCTGAGGATCTTTACCTTTATTCTGACTGTGATGGCAAGACCAGGGCTGACAGAGCTCAGATTTTCTCTATCTTCCTATCTCAGACAGAAGCTGTTGAAGAACCTATATGACCAGTGCAACTTAGCATAGTTCGGCAACAGCTCAGCACTGCAGACAGCCTGTTCTGGCTGCAGATGGTACCCTGATTTCTCCCTGCTTAAGCATCACCTCAGCTTATACCCAGGCTCCACTTGAAAGTTACTGCCTCCTCAGGTCTACCAGCACGAGTCACAGAACTGCTTTTTAGTCCAAAGCAGTCAAACTGATGCATGTTAAGGAAACAGTTTTTATTGAATCAGCTTAGGGAGCAACAAGGTGAGCAGGCAGTGGCAGCTGTGAGGGAGCAGATAAGAGGTGAGCAGGTGAGGGGGTTTCATCAGCTGTGGGAAGAGGGTGCTTGAATACCACATAAGTGGTGTCAGAACCTCTGCCGGTCTTCTGAGATGGGAAAGGGGAGAGATTTTCCCTTCCCTCTCGTCCTTTTTCCTAAACCAAGACTAGCTCTTATATAGAACTGCATCAAACTCAGTGCTAAAATTTATTTATTTATTATTTTAAGGAGTGAAAAAGCTCTTACCATGGTCAGTGAATGATTTTTCTAATGTGCTAGTCACAGATCAAGTATTGAGGGTAGGAAAAAACAATTTTGTTTGAGTTCTGGTATTATATACTGGGTTCATTGATTAGATCTTTTTAAATATCCTTCAGCTGATTAATGTCTAAGGCCTATACATGATACACATAGCTCACAAACACTCCATTTTGGACAGCAGTCAAAATGAAAGCTGTACATAGTTCTGGTCAGAACTTCAGCAGTAACAGCTTCAGGAAAACAAATTATTAGAGGAAGTGATTGATGTACTGACTAAACAGGTTGCAGCCTTCCCCTGCAGTAGGTGGTGCTCACTGCTTAAATAAAATGAAGTAGTGACAGTGATGGGCATACCAGCTTTTGGCTGAGTCCTAAAACCAGGGATGGACAATTTGTAATTAAAAACCTCGTATCTATGGAGGAGCAGAGCCTTGTTTCACAGCATGCATTCTATCTCACTAATTTTTCTTTTTGCAGTTTTACTTAAAAATACCCTTTCTAAAACTCTTCTGTATTCTGTGTTGTTGCAGGGACACCTGGTCTATTTTATTGCAGGGGTGGCTGCTTTTCATTGGTTTGTGAAAAACTGTATGTATTTCAGTACACTTTAGGAAGGTCTCAGAATATCAGAAACATTAACTTGTTGTATAAGCACTGCTACTTTAGGTGAGAAAATTGATTGGTAATTTATATAAACTCTAACTTCACCTGTTCAGCTACTGCTTCTAGAACCTCAGGTCAAAGTGAAATCAATAAGAATTTGGCCCAAATGCTTTTGAAAACTGCTATAACTTTCTGTATGTGGTTTAGGCACCATAATACCTTCAAGATATGTTCTTCAGTTCTATGTTGCTTGTGTGGCTCTGTGGAGCTTTAATTTGTTCACAGATCCAACTACCTACACGAGCCTCTTCTCAGCCACAGTGCTCTGGGAGGTGTCCTGCTTTCAGGCTTACCCACCACTGCTGCTGGAGGTCTCTGGAGTTGGTGGTCTGTACCTTTCCCTCTCAGGCTTTCACTGTTTCAGCACCAGCTTTTTGGTCTGTGGAGCAAACCTGAGGATTTTACCAGGAGAGGAAAGGCATAAGGGGTATGTGCAGGCTCAAGTGTGATGATGAGAAGCCTCTTTCTGGACTGGGTCTTGAATAAAAGTGGTCATAGAAACTCAGTGGAGCTCCACATGTTCTTTTGTACGAAGATTTTGGAATTCGCACTGAAATTCTGGATCCAGGCCGTCCTTGAATTTTTAGGAATGTTTGGATCAAGATCTGAAGTTTGTGACTTATTTCAATAATGGTCTGAACTGAATGCCAAATTTGTGAGGTCTGCCTTGCCTAAGTGCTTAGATATTGGCCAGATGCTTGGCTATCACTGACTTAAAAACTAAAAATTATTTTCTCAATAGTGAAAATCTCTGTTTTGAGACTTTTTTTCTAAAGAGCTGGTCTGGTAACCACAGCAGAATAAAATTGAGAATTGCATCAAAGAATGTGTGTTAGAAATTTTGTAGTTTGTTTTACTATTTATAGATTCGCAGGTCATTATTAATGTTCCATAATAATACTTCACCTGGTCATAATACATATTCATTCCTTCATGTTTCTAAACCCCTTTGGGAACTTAGCAAAGAGCTGCTAGAAAAGTCCAAAGTGCTATTAAATGAGTTTAAAATTCCAGCTGTTTTCCTCATAATAGATTTTGCCTGAAGTAAGAATGAATATTAAAGAAAAAAATAGAACTTTTTCTGAAGTGATCTTTGCTGTCAGCCTGATAAAAGTACATTTCTCGGCATACTGTCCATCTTTTTTTCTTGGTGATACTTTAGTTTAGTTTGGTTTAGTTTTTAGCTCATTACTTTAATAGCAAAACTTCACCGAAGCTAACATTTGTTTCATGAGGTGAATCTCCACTCCAGTAAACATGAAGTAAACCTCTCCTTTCGCATCAGAAGAATATTCTTCTGTAATGTTTTAGGGTTTTTTTATTTTTTTCATAAATACTGGTATAGTCTTTAATAATGTCTTCTATATAGAAATCACACCTCTTGAGTAATATGTTGCTTTAAGAGCCTTAGAGATATACAAATAAAATCCTTAGCTGATTACTTTAAACCTAGCATTTTCTAGTTCAGTGTTCTGCATGGCTTGCTTTTGTTTTGTTTAAAATCATAGTAATACTAGAAAACCTGTTGGAACACAGGCTGTTAGCGTGCTAATGTAAATTGTGAAAAGAAAACTAATTTGTGATGTTTTCTTAGGATACAGCCAAGATTTTTTTTTTTTATTTGGAAAAAAGAAAAAAAAAAAAAAAAAGATTACAATGATGTAAAGGCCCATGAGTTAAAGTGCAGCCTTTTATGTAGCAAGGAAAAAAAGCCACCTGAAAATGTGTAAAATGTGTTTTAGTCTGCAACAATGAACTCTTTCAAAACAATACTGTCACTGTTTCAGTACTTTAAAGTGACACAGTGATTTTCAAGGATTAATAAACATCCAGGGGGAGCTAGGGAGTAGCAATTTTGCTTTTTTTAATGGTATATAAGGAAATACGAATACAGAGGAAAGTAGTATAAATGACTAATTCTTATTTTGGGATTGGGGCTTTTTTTACTAGGAACTTTTGATGAGAAACTGGTCAGCCATTCTGAGAGTGGTGGAAAGCCTGTCAAGGTCACTGCCAAGGACAAGAGAGTCAATTAGTATGCAGATCAGAGCCAAGGAGTTCAAAGGTATTGTTCCAATTCAATCACATTAGCCAGGCCAGTAATGAACAAACGGCATGACCTTAATCAGGGAGCCTGAACCACTCATTGAAGGGAAGTATGTGTGTCTGTGTATGTACTGGGGGGGACAGGAGGAGGGGTTAGTGTGGCAAAAAGGATGTGGTTTCTTTTGTTGTTGTTGTGCTTTGGTTTAGGATTTTTTTTTTTTTAATTCTTTTTTTTTTATTTTTAAAGGGACAGCATGCCCAGTTTGCTTAATTAGCCACCAGTAATGGAAACTTAGTTCTGGATGCCTATATTCTGAAGTACAAAACTGCTTTTATTTTGGGGTGATAACTGAAACAGACTCAAATGGACAGGTGGCTTGAGTATTTAAATCGTATGCATTCAGTTATATGCTAAAGCGTATGCAGGAGGAGGGAGATAACCTTATGTAAAACACCAAACTGAATTTTGCAATTAGTTTCCCTCACACTGTGCTAATTTTCTTAAGTCTACATGCAAGGAAAATTCGGGTTTTTTTTTTTTTTTTTTTTCCTTAGACATAATATAAAGTAAGCCACACTCAAGTTAATAATGGAAAGAATATTTATTTAGAACAAAAGATATTTCTTTAACACTTTCAAATATCGCACCGTATATATTTTAGATATCCACATTGCTAAGTTGTTTCATACGTTCTGCACAATACACACTGCACGTTTCAGTGTACTCGATTTAGTACAGTCAAAAAGCAGCACTCTGTGTTATATTCATGCTAACAAATGCCCGCTTTGTTATAAACTCACAAAATATCTCTCTCTGCTATTTTTCATAGATACATATAAGCATTCGAATACTTTTACAGACATGTGTACATACTGATGACAAAATAATAAAATGACAGGATATGTCTGTATTCATTTATATATTGTAACGTCTGCTTGTTTCTGTAAAGTGTTTTTTGAATGCATACTTTGGACTCCGTTGAAATTTGTACATAAATCAGAACTATGCTCTGTTTTCTATAAACTATTTGGTAATAGTTTTCTATAAACTGAATTTGGTAGCCAAATATATTAAAATAACACTTCAAAAGATAACATTTTTCAATATTTGAATACTGGAAATTGTAAACACATTTTTTCTGCATGTAGAAAGATAAAAAAAAACACTTCACAAGAAATCAATATTACGTATTGAAAATGTGTATGATGCTGAAAATATATTAACATGGTTTACATACAAGTTATTGTTTTGTGTTTATATATACAAAAACTTATAAGTTTCCTGTACCTCTCTGTGTAACATTTGCTCAGCAATTACTTCAGCTGGAGCAGATTATCAAAGAAAGCTGCAGGCTTCATTGGGGAAACTGTTTGCAGAGATCACTTCATTTCTCTATAAATGAATCATGATAGGCAACTAAGATTTTAGGAATCAAGGGGAGGGTGGGTTTCTTTTTCACTCTCTTCGTTTCTCTTTTTTACTGGGGAGGTAGTTCATCATATCTCACTAAAACGGAAGATGCATAACAGAAAAGAAACTATTCTAGGCTATGAAGCACCCTAGGGGTTCATGAATGTTGGGGGAGGAACACTGATTATACAATGTAATAACATATTGAGACACTATTTCAGTTTTACACTTGGTATCAAGTAAATACAGGATATCTCACCCATGAAGGGTGATTATCTTTCATAAAGGGAGGAAATGAGTTATTAAGGTCTTTCTCAGGAGCAAAACAAGGATAAGAATCTTTATTAATGTAAGAAACAATCTGGTTTGCTTTTGTTTTTTGGTGTTTGTTTTGTTGGGGTTTTTTTCCCCCTTACAGTAATGTACTTCCTTTTTAGCAAAGAACTGGGTTTTTTTGTCTTTAAATTGTCTATAGCACAGAATTGAACACACATCAGTTTTAGCTGACACCACTGCACTGCTTGAGAATATTGTTAAAATACATGTGCTCATTTTTATCTAGATCACAATTAATAACATTTTTAAGCAGGCAATGTCTATCTAGTCCCATAAAACCACTTGTAAAGTATTTGATATTTTGAGGATATTAAGAGATTGTTTAAAAATAAACATATACCAGCAGAGCAGAATTTTCACATGATTATTCAGATAGTCAGTAGGTCCTCTTTGATCATGTTATCATGATGCTTCTTTTGGATTTCAGTCTAAGGCGCATTTTTTCCTGTTTCTTTCAGTCTCTCTGTCTCTGTCCCCCCACTCCCCCCAACAAGGTCATAGATTTTTTTAAATGAGGACTACAAGTTCCAAGTGCAAGATTAAGTAAGTTCTAACAGTGTTATAAAAGTAAGTGCTTTTCTCTATAATAAAAGGTGTTTAAAAGGTTCGCTACAGCTTTAAACAGAATTACAATTTACTTCTTTCAAGTGTCCAGGCCATAAATTCTTCTCAATTCCCTCTCTCTCTCCCCTTGTCGGAATTAATGAGATCAGATTTGATCAGGGCAGTGATGTGTTCAGAGCCAAATCACACAACAGCGCGCGTGCGGTAATGGAATTTGCATCTAATGCATACATAAATCAAACATCTTTCTGGACATTTTCATATGCATAATGTCATTTCATCCAGTTCTCTCTGTGCAGAGGGGGAGATTTTTCTCTCTGAGAGAATGACTTTCTTTAATGCTTTCATTTTATTTTCGCTGACTACAATCCCCGAGAATGCGCTCGGTCGGAGAATCTTTCGGGGCGCGGTTGACAGTTCCTTTTCCAAGAGGGGTCCTTCACATTTATCATGCCTCTTCCTCAGGGGCTTTGTTATGCAAATGTGGCTGAAATTGATAATTCCAAAGTGCTTCATTTCGGTTCCTTGGCGGTTGGAGATGGTAGATAAAAAGAAACTGACAAGACACACTGATTGCCCTCAATGCTTGTAACTCTCTTGCTAACAAGGCTCGATATTGTTAAAAATTCCTATTGTTATCAGGGTGGCAGTTCCATTATGCAGGCCTTGCAAATTTCTCATTTGAATATTAACCCTTTAATCACCATGCTCCACTCTCCCCCCCCCCCCAACCCCAAATCAGTTGCTCTCAAATGGGTCAGAACACAAACCAGTAAATTATTGCCCTATTATTCTATTATTAGTGCAAAGTGTGCTGTAGGGTTGTTGTTGTTGCTTGGGTTTATTTTATTCTATTTTTTTAAAACTACTTCTATTAATCATTTTTCAATGAGATTTATTTACCTTAAAAAAATGCTTTAACAAAATAGGCCTAGCAGAGAGAGAGAACTGGGTTACTTCAAGGTAAGGTTGGGAGTATATTTACATGGAAATATCTGTTTGCAGAACTCAAATTCAGTAGCTCCTGGATAGTAGAGAAATTTCATTATTTTTTACTTGCATGTACTTGCACTTTATGTTCTAACTTAGGTAGGCCTCAGGGAGGGGGTAGCATGTCTTTATATACCATATTTCCGTGAGAGTTTTAGCTGTCTGTCCTGTTGGTTGCAATATCCCTATCTCAGGCTAGCCAGCAACTGACTTCTAGCCTATAGACAGGTGACTAAAATAAAGGAGTAGAGAAAAAGTGAACTTGAAAGCTACAAGGATTTCTGGAGCTGTGTTTTTTTAACCTTGAAGGACTCATGACTATACTTCCACACTTAGACACTCCTTATATTGACACCTTTCACTTACATATTTATAAAATTATGTTAATAAGTGGAAAGGGAAGGAGTGATTCAGGGACCCAATGCTGTCACTGCTGTGGTTCACAAGAGCTTTGCAGTATCTTCAACAATCACCGCATCAGGCCCTGGAAATAACATGCAACCAGGCAATGGCAAGTTCAACCTAAGGATTAGGTCACATTTCAAAATAGCGTGACTGGTTGCTAACTGACTTACTCATTGATTAATGAAATTGTGATGTCTGGAATTTCAAATACCTCTCTAACATTCCCCCATGTGTTTGTGTCTGTAAAAGGTGAATTCTTTCCCACTAAGCACATGCCTTCAGGCTCATATTACAATTATAGGTTAATTTTAGTTTGTCATTTTTCTGGGGACACCTGACATGGTTCCAGTTAAAGTAAATCTTGGTGTGACAAAAGTAAGTATTGCTGATGCTGGGGGGAAGTGGAGAAGGGAGGAACCAGTGCTATAAAATGAAGCATAGCTCACTGCTAGCACCAGGCAGCTGCAAGAATATATTTCTCTACAATTACAAAGAAGATGCATCTCAACCAGCTCATGTCAAAGGAACGTCAAAGTTTCCACTTTCTTAGTTCTGAAGTCTTGCAGAACTGTCTACCAAATTATAGTAAATAAAAAAGCTACTTGCACAATAGTAGCCTCTTTTATATTGGAATATTTCTGTTCTTCCCTCTAAAAAAAAAAAAAAAAACCAAAAAAAAAAAAAACCACAAAGAAACAAAAAAAAAAAAAAAAGCAACAAAAAAAGAAATAAGAAACAAAAAACCCCAACCCTCTCATGTTATTGCAGGAACTCTTGGGAAGCTCTTAGTTCTTTCTTTCATTTATAGGTGTGATGGCAAATTAAACCCATGGCACGAAACAGCGATAATGCCCACTGTAGAGCGGTGTGAGTTACAAACGTTAAGTTTCCAATGCCTGTGCTTTTTTTTTTTTTTCAATTATCTGAAAACACCCTGTTAATATTTAATGTGTTCATACCCTCATTCTATTACCAAAACTGATACCTTTCCCCCTTTTCTTACTTCGGAAATAGATTTCACTAAACCTGGCTGCCGTAAACTCATTATGCAATTCTATCATTTATTCTGTCCATTAGAGTAACCAGTGTTACTGCTTTTCACCTCACTTGAGTCTGTCAAGTACTGTTATTTATGCTCAGTGGTATTAATATCTCTGGTTGTATTATGATTATGCACTCAAAATTGCTAGTACAATCTAAACTTGGCAATAGTGACTGCATCAGCTATCAATAATCAAAAAGTCTCATTCAACTTCTAAGTATTAATGAGTCAATAATTACCTAAATATAATTAGCGTCTTCTGCTTGCTATAAAGAATCATCAGTAGAGCTGATGGCTTTAAAAAGATCCTCCTTTTCAGAATCAGAGAGCATGCCTATATTATGAACAAGAGAATTAAAGATTTGACAGCATGATTTTGGATGTTTCCTATTTTAAGGTACTCTTGGCAATGAATCTACTGTAACCTGGCTATATGATGTTACCTGCTCTCTTTAGGCAGAAGTTGATTTTTCTTTCACTGCTTGCTTTCTGTGGATTTTCTTTTTTTTCTTTCTTTCTTTTTTTTTTTTTTTGTAACAAGAAAACCTGTTAGGTAATTTGTGACCACAGAATTAGAGCAATACAGCTAAACTAATATATATGCAATGGCTTCCTTTATGCATAGGAGCAGGCACTCTTTACTTTGCAGCCCAAAACACACAAAGCACCCATTAGAATGAAGAGGCCTGTGATGTCTCTTCATGTGCAGAGTGTAAAGGTACATGAATGTCCTTGCTTGTTGGCATTTAATTTACCAGTTGCCTCTGTAGTGGAGCCTTGGCAGATTCAGCTTGAATCTGAAAGACAGGCTGTCATACTGAGAGTCTGCTGCCTACTGCTGAAATTGAGAGGCTTGGCAGATATGCAAACAGTAACTGGGTTTGAGTTGTTTTGATTACAAGTTAAACAGAAAGTCATTGGCAGGGCCAATATAAATCTGCTGAGGTTTTTTGGCAAAATCTGTGGAGGTATTTCTATATATTCTGCCGAATTCTAGAGCACCTTGATTTCACATCAAAGAGTGTCCACCTCTGAACCCATTCTGCAGATAAATGTGTCAGAAACGTGAGTGAACACGTTTAACTTGCTGAGAGATTCCAGATTCAAAAATATAAAGCCCATTAACAGCATGCTATACCACACCACCTTTGTACAGTTGTAAAATTCTGCAACCTAATGTTTCATTCAAGTTTAGGTGGACTTTTGGAGAAGTAAGACAAGTTACAATCAGCTGAAACAGGAGGGCAAAATAGATTTTAATAAAAGTTCCTGGTAAATAAATAAATAAAAAAAATCCACCTGATTGGACAGGGTCCTGAATTTAGCTGAGTTCTTAGAAATGCTGAGATATTTCACCAACACATTGTTTTATGACATTAATTGAGATTTTCTGAAGTTGCTCTCTTCTTGGCACAAAGTTCTTTAACAGTGGTTCAGGCTGGTACAATTCAATCTGTAACTGGCTTTTTTCTACTATTCTGCAACAACTTTGCCTGAAACATAGCAGTTGACGAAACATCCAGACCTGATAAAATCTAAGCATTCATTCCAAATTTATTTCCTTACAGAGTTCATTTGTCTCCTTCCCTAATCTGCAATGCGGAGTTGATAAAAGTAACCCAAACTGACGTTGTATAAGCAAAAAAAGGAGTCTGTACACTTTAATTACATGTGCTTTTACAATGCAACCTCTGCTTGATTCCAGCTTAGTGTTTTGAACACTAACACATCCTTTACTAAAATTGCCTTGCAATTTTTAGGCAAAATCACATTAATTTTGGAGGGAGGGAAAAGAATACATGTAATTGTCAGTCCTATTGTTTCTGTCTGACTGGCTGTAGACAGATTTCTGCAAGGCTGGCTAGCAACAATACACTGATTTACAGAAGCAGGAATATCTCCACAATTTCAAGGGCTAAGACACCTTTATTTGAAAACTGAGAATCTGCAAAATGTGGCAAAGTTCTTGGAAAGAACCCAAATGTATGGAATCTTTTAATTTTTTTTTTCCTTCTCTGCTTGTATCTGCTACTTTGCCTATTATGGCTTTTGGGGCTGGGGGCTGGGGCGTGGGGGTGGCAGAAAAGAAACCACAACAAAAAAACCCACTCCTGAATTTGCACAAATTATTATGTAGTTCATGCTAAATTTTAAAATAACATGATTTGGAAAAATTGATTAGAATATAAACATCGTTATCTAAATGCTCTTTTTTTCCAGATCTGGCAAACTGAAGCAGCACATTATTTTCCTAAGACAAGTAAAGGTTTGTTTTCTTTGGAAATTACTCCACTGACTTTCTCTTTGTCATATTGAATGTCCCTTTCCCTTGAGCAAACGGAATAAAAGAGTTTATATGAATGGGCCATATTGCACTCCAAATAGCAGAAAACAGCAACATTTTAGGAATCTCATTTTCAGATCCAGGTTGAAAAAACTACACTGGCTCTTTGCCTCCTTTTGCTCCTTTTTACTGTTCTATGTACTTTCTTAAAAAAAGTGAATCTAGGAACCTTTAAACTGCACGCTCTCCCAATACTACAACCTAATGCAAATTTTTAGAGAATGCTTCAAATGTCAAATCTCTCTGAAAGTGATATACTTTATTACTGTTCTTTCTTGTAGTGCAAACATTTCAGTGCAGCTCGGATCTTATTTTTAAAAATACACAGGATTTTGATATATGGGCAACAGGAGAATATGTATTTTAGATATAATGCCATAAATACTTAAAAGTTATTTCTGAGCTGATTTAACATGGAAAATCTCCAGGTAGATTAATTTTATAGGCTGCTTTTATGGGTGTAACATTTCAAGATGAGAAAGCCATGCTACTGAAATTTAGTTTTGTCAGATTTCATTGGCACCTCCAACTCCATCCTTTATTACCTTAAAGTTGAAATTTAATCTTTTTTTTTTCTCCTGATTTTTACTTAATTCTTGACTGAAATGACTGGGGTTGTATTTTCGTTCTCAGGTTCTGTTGCTTCTGTTACTCTCTCATTATTTACATATCCAAGGGGAAAAAAATATTACAATAGAGGTACTTAAATAACTATGCTTAGAAATTGCAAGACCTGCGATGTCTATTTTTATTGGAGCAGGCAGCTGTAGACAGAGGTTAAGCACATGTCCCCAAAAAGCCTCTTTCCAAATGGCTGAGTTAATTCACAGTGGTAAGAGCAAGCTGCCTGAAACCAATTGCTCTATTTGTGATGAAGGCAGAGCTTGAAACTGCAGTCCTTGCTCAGGCAAAACTTCTGACAGAGCCATGACTTTTTAAAGAAACGCCTATTTCTAACATTGCCAATAGGGGCTGTATTGCAGTAAGAGTAAAAGGAGAATGTGGGCTATATAGAATAAGCATGTTTAGTGATGTTTCTGTAAGACTCAATACGGATTCAGCACACACTTCATAGATGTATATAGCCAATGTCCATGAACAATAGTGCACATTTGCATATTTATGTACAGTTTTGTTTTGCTGAAACATACTCCAGAATGCGTCGCAACTCCATATGAAAAGTGGCTTTTATGTGTGTTAAGAATGCTTTATAAATCTGAATGCCTCAGCCATTTGGTTTGTAGTTGTTATTTTTTCCTTTAACTTTGCAGCAGAGATAGTCTCTATTCTGGCCTGATGGCCTGCAAAATTGCTAAAAAGGAGGAAAGTGGTTTTAGATTTCAGGAGTATAGGTGAGGGGAAAGAAGAATCAAACATTTTAAATCAGAAAATATGCGTGTGTTTTGTGTGTCTTTGTGCGTGTTTGTGTGCCCACGTTTGGAAATTCACAAACTAATAGTTTGAGGTTATGGTCTCAGTTTTTATGACTGAGTTACATACTTAAAAATTGGTCTCACTAATATAAATGCTGAGAAATTCTCAACTATTGTGGTGCCTGCTATAATAAATTCTCTGGGAGAAAATGGCAGAGATACAAAACACTAAAGAATGATGATTTCCTCACTACCAATGCGACTGCATAAATCAGGTGTGCATAAGTCCCAATGATTTATAGCACTTGAAACTTACAAAAAATTATTACATTTGATGTTTCGTTAGAAAATGCAAAAAGCTAATGCTTATTCACAGAATAGATAAGAGAATCAGGAGCTAACCTCAGATTATAGCAGCTATTTTGTAGAGATCTTTGAATATCTTTTGTAGAAAATATTTTCTGCAAATTTTCCTTGAAGACCTATTTCATTAGCCAAACCTGCATATACTGTTTGTTAATTTGAAACAAAAAACCCTTTTAGTTTTTCTCCTCTTGCCCTCTTCACTGTTAGCCTATTAGTGGAAGTGGCATTTTATTGATTAGACATTTAATAACAAAATTCTTCTATATTTGCTCAAAAGTTTAACTGTTTATGTGGTAACTGGTGTAAAGGTCCCTAAGAATGGTACAACTGAAATAGGAGAATGCAGAAATGTATTGGCTATGACAAGAAAAAGTAATTGCTTTTTCTCAAAGGATCAGATGTGGTATAGTTCTTTGAAAAACAATCTAAACAACATTTTGTTCACCATTGATTTTAAAAGCATTAAAATTAGTTTTTATGCAGCTATACTCATTAAGCTTTTATGTATACCATGTAGGGTGAATAGTTAAGAAGCAATAAAGCATTCTGCAGTAAAATATAGTTTGCCAGTTGTCAGAAGAAATAAAATACATAGATTTGGAACGTTTGTTTCCTGTAGAATATTGTGATATTCGCCATGTTAATTACAATCCAAATAAAGCTATTTTATTTGTGTATCTTAAACAGTCTTGTATCTGTAGATGACTAATACAACTGTTATTGAAAGCGTTGTGTTTTGAGGTTGTGTGTTCATGCTGATGAGAAACAATCATCAGCCACATATATCCCAACAGTTCTTGCATTTTAAAACTAAACCTGACTTATAAATCAGTGTTCCAAAGTCCTGTTGCAATTTTTAACCTCAATAAGCAGAATGAAAGTGCCATTCTGTGCAATTTGTTCCATACTCCCTTTAGTTTCTCATGTTTATATCTGCATTTGAAAACAAGCTAGTTCTTTTAATTTCATTGAAGTAGTTGACAGTTTATTAAAAAAAAAAAAAAGGAAACTTATTTAGTTATTACTCATAAGAGCATAACCTTTCATTTTTTGTCTCAAAGATGAAGAGGAGTATGTGTACAATACAACATAGCATCAGAGAGAATAATGCATATAAAAATGAATTCCTGTTATTGTGTTCAGGTGTGTTTGTGAATAAAAAATGGAATTTTGAAAAGTAAATTAAAATGCATTTAAATTCTTTAACACTAGAATTCTTTAATGTGAAAATTTTTGCTAGACAGTTTGTCACTATTGCTGTAAGCACTGTGCTGTGATCATAACTAGTTTCCTCCACCTATGACTGTTAGAAGGCTCAGAAACACATTACAGCTTCCTGTTCCAAAAGAGGGGGCTACTCTTGAAAACATGGAAGTACTTATAAAGTAAATAAGCTTTAATTAAATATCATTGTCTCACATTAATCTTTATAGTTCTGTTCCCTATGGAAATGAAAGTGGATATTCAATTTGTTTTGATTATGCATGAATTTTAACAGAAGCATTTATTATATATTGCTGTGTTCTTCAAGATAGAGGCATATTTATGTTGGCATAAGCCATTAAGAAGTTTCCTTATTAATGTGAAATAAGAACGACTCATTTATGTTGTATATAAATAGATTGACATTTAGAAAAAATAAGTATGATTTTTAAGGAAAAACAATCCATATCTGGCTGGTGTAACTTTCTCTTTCAGTCTGAAATCCCAGTTGTTTTCAGAGTTAACTGTAAAGGGAAATACAGAATGCTTCTACTGTTAAATAAGTATTTTTTTAGCACCTACTGATTTCAGGGATCTTTTGCCCCACAAGTCAAGGCACACTCATATCCTAAACCAGGTCTGCGTAGTGGGTCTGTATGTACATGCACAAGAGAAATTAGGGACACACACTTAAATGCTGCTTTCACAATATCTTAGAAACAAGCTCCAAACAAGAGGATATCTTCACCCTCATTAGATTTCACTAGGATTTACCAGCTTCATATAGGAGAATTTAGTGATGATCAAGTCAGGAAAGTCCCACCAAAGTCTACCTCAGTGCTAGGGCACAGCGCCAGGGTGCATCCCACTTCATCAGGCTCTTGCAGTGCTCATCACCAGGTCCTCTGCTTTTGGCAAAGGGAAATTAATTCACTTTTGGTAAAAATACACTCTCTAGTGCTGAGCTAATCATGTCTCCCTATGCTAATTATTGCTGAAAAACAGAGAGGAAAACAGTGATCTTTCCAACTCCTAAGTATTGAAGAATGGTTTATATTCTGGCCTCTAGCAGTCTAGTGAGTAAGACAGTTTTAACAACGAACGAGGAGTTAAACCATGATCTCTAGAATGATGAAGTTCAGCCTGATGTGGTTTGAGGATGTTTGTTCCCAGTGCAGTAAACTCTCATGGTTTTTTAGCTGTGCTGTAAGACACAGTTTGCCAGTGCACTATGGCCTTGCATTTGCAGGAGATGTCAGAGAGTGTTTAAATAATGTGTAGTGGCGTGTTGCTCTTTCATCACCTTGGGAAGTGGCTCTCCCCCGTGACAGTCATTATATGCTCAGTGCTGAACCTTAGAAAACACTTTTAATCCTGTCTGTCTGCTTTGCCCACACAGCTAGGCCAATGCATCCATTCAGCACAGAAGCATTATCCCAACGTATAACATCACATTTAGTGCTGAAGCCTGAACAAGCTGCACCTGTACAAACCCTGGGAAACATCCACAACAGAGGCAGAGCTGTGGGCAGCTCCATCAGGGTAGAAAATAATCCCAGGAGTACACGGCAGAGGCCCTAGCAGTTGTTCTCATAGACCAATCTACTCTGCAAACAATGTGGAGAGAGAGGAATAAACAAGAGAAGTGAGACAACAGATAAAAGGAAAGACACAGCTGAACATTGCTTTTTTTCTTAAGGACTAAAAAGAGAAGCAGCATTCCTCTCATTCTTTCACATGTAATTTCCATTATAGGAAAAGAATAGGGGCTGAAAGCCAGATGCTTTTTGATAGCTGTTCATGCCATCACGCAAGGTATGATCAGGATCCCAGACTTCTTGCCCAGTCAGCAGAAAGGTACAGGTTTTAATGCTGGTGATCTGAATAATACTTCAGAGGCTCTATTGACTATGTAAGAATCCTCAGCACTGACAAAAGGTGAGCAATAGTGTAAGTAGTGTCTTACTGGGCAGGCCTTCAGTGACTGCATTCTCCTCAGAGTCCCTCCCTTTCTTTTGCCTGATGGAAAGTAGAAAGCTGGCATTGGGGATGTTGGCTATGCAGTGTCTGGGTTGAGTGTCAGCCCAGGGCACAAGTGCGCACTCCACAGGTGTGGGAAGAACTTCAAGAATTCTTTTCAGAAGCTGGGAAGACCAAATCTAAAATTGCATCTACATATCCCAGGCTATAGAGCTTCCCTGGATGAATTCTTGCTTGAAATCTAGCAGCTGTGGTTGGCTAAGTTGAATAAGATACGTATCATCTTATTCAACTATCCAGTAACACTTTTACTAGCTATAGTGGCGGAGAATCCATCTTAAACCTCACTGAGCTTTTTCAGTGCTGTTAAAACTGTGCATCTGATTTATAGCTTTAGTCTTTAACTATTGATTTTTGCAGGTTTGTGTTTTTTTTTTTTTAAATGATGGATAAAGATTCCCTGAGTATTAAGTTCCTATTATCTCTAAAGACATGTCTAAAACGTAACCAAGTTATCTCTTTCAATTCTCTAAACTAAATAGTTATTTGTCATTCACTCTAAGTCCTGTTCTCCAACCCCTTAGTTGCTCTAAAACCTTTCCTGCTCCCAAGTCTTTTGAACAAATCTAGAACTGATCCCACTGCTCCTAAAAATAACATGCAACTTTTCTACTCTATGTTCCCTTGTTTATTTGTCTAAGGACCAAGCTAGTCCTTTTAGCTACAATGTCACATATTAAACTCACGAGCAGCAGATGAAAGGGGTTAATGGATTTAGGAGTCAATTTTTAAAAGTTTACACCAGAGTGAATGCTATTATAAAAGCCTTTAATGAGAATGAATCTGTGCAAATATCACTGACAGCACCTCTTCAGCATTTGTTTTACAGCAGAAATGGTTGCACATTAAATGTCTTTTGGCAAGGGACTTAAGGATTCTATTGGGAGGAATATAACATCTACCTTTTGTTACTCTATTCCTTGAGAAATTATATTGTTTCCTACTTGAGTAAGTCTATCAAAACCTGCCCTTTCTCTAAAAATGTGTTATTTTGTTAACACTAATTTTCAATCTTTCTAAAGTTGCCAGTAAAATATATTTCAATGGGCTTGTTCTATTTGGTACGAACACAGCCAAGAGAATAGTTAGTGGTGACTGGGGAAAAAAAAAAAAAAAGAGTACAAACAGAAGGTGAAAGTTGCCCTTAAAATGTTCTGTTATGAAACTCAAAATGTTGATTATTTGCCATAATATCTTCTATAAATTATAACCAACTGGTTCTATTACAGATGCTATTTTCCACTGTAAGTGAAACTCTCTGAGGAGTAGTGATAACTCAGTGAAAGTATATGGAGGAGGGGGTGAAAGAAGCACAGTCAAGAGGATGTGGTGAGAGGAAATGATGAAAGGCCATAATAACATAGCAGGAAACAGCGGAGTATGTGGCAAACATACTGAGGACTGCATGCATTTTATGTGTCAAATTACCTCCAAAGAGGTTCCTTGGAATTTAACGCATAGTAAGAAAATAGATTGCAAAAGCTCACAGGGCCTAATTATGTGGGACAAATTAGTCTGCAAGACCTTCATAATCTGTCTCAAGATGTGGGTGTAGTAGTAAGTTAACGAGCAGGTTATTATGAGTGAGTGTCTGAAATGCCAGTTGTGCCACAGGTAAAAGAGCTTATGCACAATAAACAGAAAACTGCTGGAGATGTTAGTGCATACCTGAAACACCATAATGACATAAGGGAGATAAGAGGAAAGAGTTCAGTGGTGGTTCATTTGGGCAAAATGGGCTCAAATGTATTTGAAGACTGGTGGCAAGCATTATAGACTTATAGTTTAAGAAAGAATAATCAGCAAATTCTATATCATCATAATAAAATGCATTTTCCACAGCTTGGATGGCTTGTCTGTTACTCTAAATACCTCAAGATATTTATGGTCACAGCAGAACTAAGATCCAAGAGCAGTTTAAACAGATACCATACCTGCAATGGTACCCTTCAGTTGGGAACCAACTGGCAAGACAAGTGAATGATGAGCAAAAGCAATAGCTTGTCTTCTGCGAGAAATTTCAGATGAATGGGAAAAAAAGGTGTCTGTGAGACAGACTTAGCAGGAACCTTCACAATACTGTTTGCCCTTTTGCTGTCAAGAAATGTGGAAGAGTAGTAAAAAGAGCTGTGGGATAATGGTTGCTTCACAGAGCCAGAGTCAAGGGTCTGCAGCCATCATGCAGAACCTGGGAGGGACAATGCTGCCCGAGTCACAGGTTTATACTTACTTTCTTAGGAAATAATTGGGAAAGTGCAGAAGTGGGTTGTAGGTACCCTTTACTAGTTTGTAGGTCCCTACTGATAGTGGTAGATTACTAGCAATGTTTTCTTTCAGCTACTTTAAGTGGTGGGACCCTGTGTAATCCAACCACTCTGAGAAGGCGTGCTGGGGATGAAGTTAAATTAGTTTTTCAATGTTTATTTAGCCCAAGCTAGCTTAACGCAAATATTGCTCTGGTTTTGCCACTTAAGAAGAATGACAGGGTATTGAAGGGAATACCAAAAATCTCTCTCATGGTACTATATATTCATACATTCGTGAAAGATGCAGGAAGATGATATAATGGTTGTAAAAATATTAAAATTAAGTACTTTACAGGTTATATACTAGGAAATCTGATTCTTACCTCTAACTGAAAAAGTATTAATAGCAAACTTCACATCATTATACCATAGACCAGTGATCAAGCCAGTCTTCTGCATGGAAGGAGCATTTAGTTTGTTTGAAGTTATGTTTAATTGCAAAGACAGTGAAAGTTAGTTTAAAATTTCTGTTTACATTGTATCTGTCTTTTCTTTGTTTTCCACTACCTATTTTTGCTGTTTCCTTTAGTTCATGCTTCTCAAGATGTGACTGAAATGTGGTCCTTCAGTAACTCAAAGAAATTTTAATCTGCTGGGTCAAGATGATTAGCCAGCTTGATCTAAGAAATAAATAGTTTGTAATTTAGCCTGAAACACTGTTACATCTCCAGAAAAGCTCAGACAGCACACTCTTTGAAGAAAAAAAATTAGAAAATACAGGGACTAATCCCCACCATTAGTCCCTGTCTGGCTTGAAGTGTGGTAGTGAATACAGTCCTTTTTATAATTAAGATGATTTCCTCTTGAACAACAAACTATAGGTTTGTGTGAAGCAGTCCTGTCCAAAGAAAAAGATATATGTTGAGTGGTGGACTGTAGATTTTTGCCTATAATTTTAATTTGTTTTGAAAATACAGTTGGACATAATTGCCTTGGAGACTGTTTGTATGGTGTTTAACAATGTTCCACTGGTTCAGAAAAATGATAAAAAATGTTCTGTGTTCAAACAAAGTGTTAATGCTCATTCCAGCTATTGATCCTCTTCAGTGATCACACTTCGGTGCATTGCCACAGAACTGCCTGTCAGCTGGGGAGGCATCATTTTAAGCTTTTTTATCTGGTTTTAAAATTAATGTTTATAGGAAATGTGCTTGCACTCAAAATGTAAATAGGAATTTTACTGGAGCTCTTAAACCTCTTACAGCATCAGTGTACAGTAACTATATACTATGCATCTGCAGTTACAGGTATCAGCCTTTCTGCTGTGAGGCCTTCTACTGAAGAGAGATTTGGTTGAAGATAGACAGCGAGTATTTTTGCATTGTCATATTATGTCCAAAATTCTAAAATGTGTCTAAAATATTTGGACATTTTTTTATCATGTGGGAACATACAAATATATATATATCAAGTTGCTTGTCTTTTCTTTAATTTCTTAAAGTGGCATTTGATTGGCTGCCAATCCAGAAAAATATTATTTGATGATTTTTTAAGTGTTAAAATAAAAAATTTAAATTGTATGAGGTATAAAAAGATGCATTTAGTGAATCTGTGAAGCTCCACACAGCAGGATTTCCAATAAGTCTAATAGGAGTATGAATGTACGGACCCAAATGTACTTCAGGCAATTGCACAAGAAAGTTAGTAAATAAAAATGGAAGCTGGTTTTTTTGAGTGAATATTGAATATGATGCTCTCTTGTGTAGAGAGCACTAGTGCATGTGAAACCCTATGTGCTTTTTACATAATATGCCTCTCTAGTTAACATATAACATAAAGTGTCACAGATCTTTTAGAGCTTGATTCACTATGAAAGAAACACAGCCATCTGTAGTGTGAAAGTTTATGACTCAATTGTCCACACCTTACAAAGTGATTCAGCAAAGACATATCTGGGCCGTGGAAACTTTCCCTTCCCTTATTCCATTAGTTCTTGCTTTGAAAGAATAAAAAGATCTTTGAGATGCAGTATGCATTTTAACTCTTTCATAGTAAGACAGCTGCAGATTAAAGAATGTGCCTTTAATTATTATTATTATTTCTGCTTCACACAGACATTTCTTGCTTCAGAATAGTATTTTGAAATTTCAAATGTGGGTTAATAAAATGTGAAAAATGACAAGTCATTTTCAAAGTAATGGACGTATGGATAGATTAGATCAGACATAGATCTGGACAGACCATTAGAAAAATGTTGTTAGACAAAATGGGACTTCTGCAATTACTTCTAGTCCAGTTGTGACCCATTTTGTAGAGGTTATGCAGTGCTATTTTTTAAGCTTTCTTTCTCTTACAAATGCAAAAACACTATGTAAAGCTTCCACTAGTATCTCATCCTCATCTCCTCACATAAACTGTGAGCTAGGGACAAAATCATTGGTATTACAGATAACATTTTCTTTCTTTCTTTCTTCTTTCTTTCTTTCTTTCTTTCTTTCTTTCTTTCTTTCTTTCTTTCTTTCTTTCTTTCTTTCTTTCTTTCTTTCTTTCTTTCTTTCTTTCTTTCTTTCTTTCTTTCTTTCTTTCTTTCTTTCTTTCTTTCTTTCTTTCTTTTTCTTCTTTCCTTTCCTTTCCTTTCCTTTCCTTTCCTTTCCTTTCCTTTCCTTTCCTTTCCTTTCCTTTCCTTTCCTTTCCTTTCCTTTCCTTTCCTTTCCTTTCCTTTCCTTTCCTTTCCTTTCCTTTCCTTTCCTTTCCTTTCCTTTCCTTTCCTTTCCTTTCCTTTCTCTCTGTATACATAAAATGCGTAACTTCCCTTTGATGACAGGCCAGCCTAACTCAGCTTACTTCATATTTGTTGCAGGCAAATGTCATTCTTATGGATAGGTCCAATAGACCAGCTGATATACAGTAGCTGCAAGGACATCTTTATTTGCCCTCTTTAGTGTTCTTGCTAAGCTTGACTGAGTGAAGAGTTTCCCTGTAGGACTCCCTGCATTTTTTCCTTCTTCCTAATTTCTTTTTTGATTGGGGTGGATCCACACCTGACATTGTGAGCATCTGAGCTTCAGTAACTTTAAGTCCCACTTCAAGTCTTACTGAGTTCTAACACTTCCTGACAGATTGGGGCAGCCCTGTTATGTACCCTCTGGAGAACTGGTAAATCATTTTGCCCTTCATGATAGCTGCCAAGTAGAAGGAGCTGAATGCACATCTAGCCTCACTTTGGAAATCACCTTGCTTCAGGAACATGCTATTTCTCTCATTTGATATTAAAT
The DNA here is from genome assembly GCA_017639245.1 of Myiopsitta monachus. Lineage (NCBI taxonomy): Eukaryota > Metazoa > Chordata > Aves > Psittaciformes > Psittacidae > Myiopsitta > Myiopsitta monachus. The sequence goes on from CM029924.1 coordinate 43,653,300, forward strand.
CTTTGCCAGAATCCAACAGTTTCAGATGAGCCAATTTTCTGAGATAGAAAAGCAAGAAAAAGTCAAAGGTATTCCTTTTTTTTTTTTTTTTTTTTTTTTTTCCTGGTTGTTTTTAATCTTGGCATTCTGTTCATGAAGAGGTCTTTGTTGCCAACATGTCTGCTGCTTCTCCATCTCTCACCCTTCAGGTTTCTTAAAATAGCTAAGAACACAGAGTATCTAAGCCCGATTAAAACACTTACTGGGAAAAAGGATCTGTATGAAGTTAAAAAATATATATTTATACTGTAAGCCCTGCAGCCTGGCTTCCTGCCTACATTTGGGCATCTGTGCTGTCTCTGGGTACCTCAACTGCCACATGCATGCCAGATCCAAAGAGGAAGATATAAAGGGCACTGCTGGTTCAATGCTGAGCCCGTGAACACAGTGCAGTATCTTTGAGATGTGGGTTTTGCCACCATTAGAGTCTGTTCATTATCACAGGCCTCTGGAGGATAGGGTTCAGTCTTTTATTATCTGAAATTAAAACTTCTTTCATAATACTGCTGCTTCAAGCAGAACTCATTCATTCATTTCATTCTCTCACTGCAGATAGTCTGGAGTATGTTTTGAGGTGAGCCCATCTTCAAGTGTTAGTCCAAAGGAAGACATGTAGGGCATGGTAAAAGACAGATTTGATGTGTTAAATTATCACCTAAGTTCAGTATTTAGAGTTAGTACTGAACTCATAGAAATAAAAACCAAAAATTTCGGAAGGGAGCATAGGAATTCCTCAAGTCCAAGCACAGAGTGCAAATTGTCCTGTGAAGGAAGGGGATGGGTTTTGAGAAGGCAAAATTCAGATTGGAAGAACGAATGCTAGCATATGAATGAAGTTAAAAGATAGGAGGAGAAATTCTTGATATATATGATAAGCTTCAGAAAAGTATAGGAAGGTTGGAAGGTTGAAGCAAAAGAAACTGAATTCAGGATCCAAGATGTGTGTTTTTTTAATTTCCCTTGGCTACTTCTATCTTCTCCTTTCTATTACCTATTTTAATAGATTTTACAAAGGATTTTATTTATGGTCAACAGAGTTCAATATTCAGCAAGAAGCAAAGAGAAGTTCTTTCCAGATGGAGAAGTAAGACCAGCCTCCCTGATTGTCTTAACAGGCAGTTATGAAGACCCTAACAGCAAATGACACTGTGCCATAAACATTTCTAATAGTACTGCTTTGCTCTTGCCCATCCCTTACTACCTGGAAACACTTGGCAACCATGGCTTTTGGACTTCACAGGGTTTATGCAACACAGAACTGGAGAAATGTAAGAACTGTCAGCTCCAGAGATATTTTTATGCTGTCTACAGGATTCAGGGATATGCAAAGAGAAGTTGGCAGTTTCATGTTTCTGAGCTCGAAACCAGTCCTGCACTGGCTGAGGAGCTTCTTGAAATTGTGCAGTGCAGAGGGTACAAGCTAGGTAGGTTGTGCCATCTGCTTAGAAAGAAGAGGCAAGGGAGAATTTCAGCAGCTGTTTGTTGAGTCAGATACTCATCCCTGATTGTTTGTGCCACGGTGTCAGATTACTGCCAAAGAAATGCGTCCCCTATTGCTTAATAGACCTGACCTGTATGTTGTAAAGTTACACCTGCTGGAAACAAGTCTTATGATGTACTGCTCATAAAATGCCAGTGATTCTACTAGAGGAATGTCCTGAAATAAGCATGTTGGGTTCATCTTTGTTTCGCTTTGTAGCTAATAGCAGTATAGCAGGAGGCAGCAGGAATATATCACAGCTAATTCTACAAGGTGATTAGGCCGTGAGCATGAGGCTCCATATTATAGTCAAGTTTTCCCTGAGTATGCTTAGTTTTGCTGGGTATGACATACTGCATGTGAGTCACTCATATTCTGCATGAGTCATATGTTGAAGTGTGAAAGCAATACTGTATCTCTGTCATTGTTACCCGTTGCTCAGCTGTTGCCATACCACATAGCTCAAGCCAATTGAGCTCACCTTCCCAGTCTGAGCCAGCTCTCATCAGCTGCCTGAGCCCTTTAACTGTGTTCCAAGATGTTGCCCAACATATAGTTTAAGTGAATTCCATATGTGTTTGGATTTGGGTTTTGAGTTATGAGTCTATGGATTAGAGTCTCCAAGAACTCTTCTGAAAGGAATGTAAAGTGTCCAGAAAGTCAGTGGGCATCTTTAATATTTATTTTTGAAAAGTAAAATAATGTTAGTAGCTTTTTATAATACACACCTCTGTAGCACTAGGTAGCCAAAGTGTGTTTGTCTTACTTATACACGTAACATTGTAAGACTACAACACTGTTGTGTGTTTAGTGGATTGCTTAAAGATCAGGTGAACTAAGAAAGGTTCACACCCTCGAAGTCTGAGAAACTCTGGCGCAATCGTACCCTGGATGTCGCTACAAAAACATCATGAAACATCCATTGTGTACTGAGGTGGGTTTTTTTTTCACTGATGAAAAAAATAGGCCTTCAGTTTAGGAGTGTCAAGATGTTGCAGAATTGATTTTGGCTGCAGCCATCAGCTGTTCCCTGCTGTGGCTATGGTCATCGCATAGCACCCTTAGTTATTTCTGACATAGAAATTCTGTTCCAGTTATGCGGTAATTAATGCTTCTGGGTTAAATCTGTTTAACAAAGAATACAAAGCAGACTACAGTTACATTATACCTGTCATTTCTAAGTGTCCAGTGATCCTCCAACATTGCGTGATTCATGGAGCTGAAAGGAATGATTTGCCTAAAAAATTATTAGTGCTCATTCTGCCTACAGAACCCCTTAATTCCTGTTACACATGTCAGCATATTATGACTGGGAGCTGTCAAATTCTAATGACTAAAATTTTATTTTTCTGTCTTTTCATGTTGCACTTGAGAACTATATGTTGGGAATAATTCCCTAGCTAAATTTCTTCAAATGGTAAACTCAACCATTTGTGCTCTCTCTCTGTTTCTTTCTAATTTTGTGTTTACATTAATGTCTTTCTCTTTCCGTTTGTTTCTCTAAGAGAAACAAAAAAAATTGATTTTCTTCCCAGAACCACTGTCCATTTGAAAAAGCATAATCTGCCTTGACAGCAGACAGATTTGCTGCAAAAATAGTTTGGAAATATATTTGGAGAAGAAGGAGGAAGAGTCAAGGTTAGTAGGAGACAAAATGCGCAAAAAACTCTTACCATTTCTTGTGGTTAAATAACCTTGACACTGGAAAATATTTTTGCCATCCTCCTTGAAACAGGAATTTGTTGACACAATGTTCAATAATAGAGATACAGGACTAATGTTAACATGCTGCAAATACTGCACAAAATAGTATCTATTGATCCACCTGTTATTATGCTTGTTACTGAAATGCTGTATGTAAAGCAAAGGAAACCAGTTTCCAATTTAAGTCATTAATAGATTGGCTTTGAAATTTATGTTGCGCATGTCCAACAAATCAAGAATAAAAGCATATGAAAGGCTGTGTAGTCCGTATTGAATTACTCATTCTTTCCACAGTAAAAGCCTTTAGCTAGAGATTGACCAAAGAATTTTAAATATCTCATTAGATATGTCATTGTTCAAAGTGTCCCTAAATGGGATTAAACAATAGTCACTCAAGGGTTTCCTGCAATGTCTATTCCCTCCCCCTCACCTCCCTTCCCCTCCTCACCTTGACTTAAATTAAGGCTAATGATATGTTTTCAGTGTAAGGTAAAAGAAGGATTTTCCTTGAATGACTTTCCAACATTTTCAAATCTAATTCATTATAAATACTTCTATCATATGATTACTTATTTCATCTCATTGTCTTAGAGGATTTAACTCTAAAACACACATGTTTGATATGGACTTAATGACCGTTTTATAAACTGAAACCAGCTGAAGCTGTATTCACCTACAAATTTCTGTTTGTGCTCAGAATTAAAAATAATGCCAGGACTATTTTTCAAAGAATAATAGATTGCTGTGAACTACTGTTTTTCCACTTGTGTATGGTGGTTTGTCTTGGTTGCTAATTCTTCAGTGAAACATAGAAGACAGCCTCATGGGCTGCAGGGGAGAGGGAAGAGAGGGGACAGCAGAAGGAAACAGTGAAGAGAGGCTATTTTTGGATAAATGATTAGTTTTGAGTACCAACTCAATAATACTACACATTTTTAAACAAAAGCCCTATTAAAAAAAAAATCCCCTTTCCTAATCATATGTAAAAAATAGCTGCACAACCATAGGCATAGTAACACTAAATATCATTATAAGGAGGAAAGAAGCAAATAGTTTTGGTTTCTCACCAAAAAAAAAAAAGTCGGGATAATTAAGGTAGCGAACATATTGCGCTGCTATATTGGTTCAGTCACCTGATCTGTCTCTCCGATCACTATTTGCACGATATACATGGTTTTGACGGGCTTGTGATAGACTGCTGTCTGAAATTCTTTAGTCTGGGTCTCCTGTTTGGCAGTGCAGCAGACTTTGCTATTTTGGGTTTTTGAAACGAAGCCATACTTTGGGAGGATAAGAGATAGCTGTGACTCTGTACTGACTCATCAGTATGAAAAGAAGCCAGGTAAACTTAAAACCAACAATGGTCCTGTTTCTTCTGTCACTTGTGCAGATGTGCAGCAGAAATTATCCCACTGAAATCTGTCGCGTTACATCTGCATGCATGTCTGGACATACACCTGAGAATCAGGCCTAAATAGTTTCAGTTTCAGGATACCAAAAGAAGAAAAGAAGCATTTAAGCCTACAGGAGGTACCTGGGAAAACATGACCTTTTTGAGGCTTTGTTTCAGGAGGTGAAACTGCTGAAGTCCTACTTTTTAGACAGTCTGTGTTGCTGCATCAAGGAATGGCTTTATTACAGTAACTGCTGTGTCTGTCTTTGGCCTATGTAGAAGGAGAGAAATTTATTAGCACTTACAACTCAAGCTTCTCTGTTCCTAGATCACAAATGATAGCGAGGAAGACTGAGTTTTATTAAATTAAAAAGAAAAAAGAATCTGATTTAGTATGAAGAGTAACGATGTGAAGAATGGCTGAAATACACAATGCAGACACTTTATTCAAATCTATATTTTACTGTAGTTATTTGCTTTCTGACTTTGAGTCAAGTTGAACATGGTTTTCTCTTAGCTGTCCTGGCTATATAGGTTGTGTATAACTCTCCAGAGGACAGACAGGGCTGAAGGGTGGAAAACTGACTATCTGTCTTTCTATACATGGGTTTGGAGAGGTGTACTGTTGAAGGTAGATAGCATGTAGGAAGTGGGATCTGCCAGTTCCCTGTTGTTTTCATTTGCAGGGATGTATCAGGTATTTCATCTGTACTGCATTTTTTTTTTCATGCAGAGCATTACAAGAGTGTTTTAAAAACTTACCTAGAATTTTTTCTTAGCAGATGAAGAATGAATCTACAGCTAAAAGGGTAAGTGCATTCTAGGTTGAGCAAGACCAATCGTGAAGATGCCCTGGGAAGTGTCTCTTTGTACAGCCTGTCTTTAATCCATGTTTGCCACCAAAGAAAAGAACATATCATCAAGGCCTGCTTCTTGCTCACATCAGAGAAGCCTGTAAGCAACCAAAGTAAGCTCCCACACCCCTTAAATAGAAAAACAGAAAGATTGTTGCAGAATTTTTCTGACAAACAGGAATAAAAGACATCCAAAGTCTGTTCCTATAAGGCTGGGTTATTCCTTTACTCCCATAAACTCCATGGGATTTCCCTTGCAATTTACAAAGAAAGGTATTGGAACCCAAACCAGCTTGAACAGATTGTTATCAAAGCAAAAACAATGGGAAAAAACGAAACAACAACAACCAAAACCCCCCCAAACCACACAGATTTTATACTGTATATCCCCAAATCAACTGTGACTAAAATTGCCGATTTTGTTTTGTAGGAGACACAATTTGCTAGCTGTGAATGTGTAGGGCAACTGCATTGCGTTTCTGAAAGTGCCTGCAAAAAATGGAAAGATTCACAGATTTTGCAATGAATGTTTCTCAGAATTTGCATGAGAGTGTGTAATTTGCCTCTTGTTAATTGTTATTTTCCTTCTTAAAATATTTCAGTCAAGTAACAACAATGATAGTATGACATGGATTAGCTTTACATATCAGTTTGCATTTAGAATTTAGATTGCAGTCAAGTGTAGCAGCTCTCCTCAGAGACTGATCTCCATTCACTGCCTCCAGTGTAGATTGCTGAGAGCTTTTGTCCTGATCTTGTTCTTGCAGCAGAGCTACTCTCACACCTGGGTTTCTCTGCTGGATTGGAACTCAGGAGATCTGGCAGCTCAGGTCTGGGACTCCTTGCCTTAAAGGCTCTATAGGAGCTGGTCCTCAAATGCTGCAGTGCAGCAAAGATTTAAATGTGTTCTGAACACCCTATCTGAGTTCAAACTAATCTTTGCAGGATTAAGATCCTGAAATTTAAGTGACTAACTCATGCAGCATGAATGGCAAATAATCTATAGAGCCAGTCCATGAACAATCTAATGGCTGAAAGCTCTTGCTTCTAGCTTGTAAATGAAGAATCAAACACAGAAGACTGGCTTCAATTCACAAAGAATGATTCACTAATTGCTAACAAAATGGGGGCAAAGAAGGACAGGGTGGTGATGGGGGTGAGGAGAAACAATTTCTTAGTAAATAGTTTGATTTTCCTCAAGTATTTCTTTATTGTTGGGGTGTAATTATCTGCATAACTTTCAGCGTCATGGGCTGTGCTACAGAAGAAAATGTGTGCATGTAGGTTCCCAGGGAAGTAAGCAAATCTGTGAAGAAATCATAGCCCTAATGCAAAATTTATAGGAACTTCTTTCCAAGTAGGTAATAACGGATAAATTCCTCAGGACCAAAGATGAGTTAAAGGAAGATGTCATGCAGGAGGATATTGTAGAAAACAACCCATCAGTTGCTACCCCACATGACAGACCCAGAGGCAGCTCCAGAGCCATTAACACAACTGCTTGGGGAGTTTGACAAGGAAAAAGATTCTGACACTGGAATAATATCTGCCAACACTTGGCATCTGTGTTCCATGATGTCCAACCATCCTCCATGGGTACTGACAGTTTGAAAATTATAAACTTTGTTTTTTGGTATGTTGGCTATTTGAAATCTTTGTCCAGAACTTAATTCCATTATCAGAATTTTTCTGGATGTTTTTTTCTACTGCTGCTGAATGATGCTCTATGAAATCCCTAAGGGATAGGACTGGGTGTTGTGGCCATGGTTTCTAATGCCTGAGTGAAAGGCTAGTTTACCAGGTCCAACCCCTACAGAGTTTTGTTTGAGCATATAATTTCATAAGCTTGTGGTGCTAATATTTTTTGTGAAAAACAACAATAAATGCCTGTAAATATCCTTTGATCCAATTGGCGGGTTTTTATCTGAACTCACGAGATGAATGCCCCTGCAGCAGCAACATTTGTCCAGCTCTCATCGTCTCAGCAGGATACGGCCTGAAAAAAGGGAATGTGAAATATTCATCCTCTTCTAAGACTGCATCATCTTTGCACCTTACATTTTGAAAATTACCCTCCCTCCACTCCCAAACCATTTGTCTTATTTCTTGCTCTTGTGATTCTGGAAGAGTTCCCCATTCATTGTGGTTGCAATTATCGTTATGGCTGAACCACCAGTACTGGAAGTAAGAGTTCGGCCCTTGAGAATAGAAGGCTATAGCCTCTAGCATGTTGTTCCAGTCCACTGGCATCTTAACTAGACAGAGTTAGTTTTAGCATAAAATCCATATTCCTAACCTTATGGAGGAGGAAGGCAGGTTCTGTTTTCTTTTTCCTTTTATTGAAAACATCAAGCAGCTCGACACAAAGTTCATGAGATTAAAGAATGTTTTTCTGTCAGCTTTTTGCCTCTGCATCTGTGTCGTTTACCTGTACCCTGTGAAAGGTGCGGTTCACTCTGTAACAGCAAGAGGTAGTGAGAGAATAACCCTATCCTGAGAATAAACTGAATAATTTATTATTTAAATGAGATTTTGTGAGGTAAAACAATGAATCTAGTACAGCCCCCTTCTGAGTTTTAAATGTTGTTTCTTCGAAGGCATAAATTTGCTTTACAAAGGTTTCTTGATCTACTGTAGACGGTATTCCTACTTATGCTACATGGTGACAAAACTTAAAGAGGGAGTCAGATGTGTGCTCTACAGTACTTGAGAATTTAAGTTAAATCTGTAATTTTTCCCCCTGCATTTCCTCAGAGAAATTAGCTATTCTATTCACTGCATAAATTTTCAGGTTTTGCTAGCACGACACTCAGGGTGTTGAATTTTTTATGACAAAAATGCTGTAATAATTGTTGAACAGATGTAAGTGTTGGAGAGTGGGCTCTGGCAGACCTCATGAAACCTCTATTAGCAATTTAACCCTGTCGTTACTTGAATGAAACGGCAGTGGAAAAGGACAGAGTTTTGAACTGTTTCATTCAGGCATTCACAAGGGGGTCCCAGGTAGAAGTAAATGACCTGTAATTAGACATTTTCCTAATGACAGCAGAGATTAAAAAAAATATATATTAACGAGCACTAACTCCACACTACAGCACTGTTATGACTTTCAACTGTAATATCTGGAAGTAAGAATAATTTTGGATGGAGATATCCCAGTCCACTGATCTGTGTGGTCTGAAATGTTCATAGGACCTAATCCTCCAGTTTTAGGCCGGTCTCTGTAATACACCTCCCTTTCACTGCAGCTGATGACAAGACAAAAACTTTATGTCCAAGAAACTGGAGAAGCTTTAGAATTTCCATACCTGCCATATTAAATAAATGGCTTTAAAAGCCTGTAAGACACCATTTAGGAAAGGGGGGGGGGGGGGGCTTAAGAAGGGAGTGGAGAGGGGGAGAAAGAAAAGAAGCATTTATGACATTTATGGAAACACCCTTGATTCACTGCCTAAAAAGACAGATGTCATTAGGTGTTTCCCAGGAACTCTGTTGCAGATTCTTCTGAATCAAAGGAGAGAACTAAAAGAAAATGGCAGCCCATCAGCAACATAGTCACAGGCCCTGCCTTGTGGCTGCTCAGGTAACTAAGGGAACTGTCTTTGGTACCTACAGTGCAGAAAGATGATGTCAGGAAAAGGAGTTTTTCTGTAGCTTTGTATCTGAAGCAGAGATTTTCTGTATTTATGTGCAGAAATACAGACACACTCATATAGGCATCCACATAAACATACCCATTCCTAAAATTATGCACACATTTAAAGCTAGTATTGGTAAACAAGTCATATCTTGAAATAAAAGCTTATAATTGATAGAAGAAAGCACCTAGTAAACTATTACCAATGGAGTCCTAAGACCAAATCGTCTGTGTGGGGAGAGCCAGACATACATACAACTGCACCACACATGGGCAATGTAAAAATACAGGGTTCTTTTGAGATATTTTGCTATATCCATGTATTCTGAATTTTTCAAGTTAGTGGAGAGTTTTGGTATGGTAAATCTCACTCTGTTATTACAATTCCATTTAGGAAAGGAGCTTAAAAAAAGAGATAATATGTTAGGATCTAGAACAGAATTAAAGACTCAGAAGCCTGAGTGATGTTATCTATCTCAGGAATTATGTTACTTTTCTCATTTTTGTCTTAAGTGTACAAAAGGCTAAAACTTGTTTGGATATATTTTTGTGTGTGTTAATATATATAAAATCTATGTGTGTGCCTGCTCCATCTGCTTTTGTTTTACATGCCCCTGTGGTGCTTAGTGAGGCATGGGGCACTTTAGTGCAGTGGCTCAGAAGTTTTGTAGATAAAACCAGGCAAATTATGTTCTGGCTCTTATTTATGGTGCACATGAAAATGTGCATCTATAGGGAAAGTTACTAAAAAAATTAAAAATGTGTAAATTTGTCCAAATCTGTACATGTAGTAAATGTGCTAACTGCACTTCTCTGGAACGGTAATGTTTTCAAAGACTGGAAAGATGTTTGAACACCTGGCTATTTCTTTATACACATTTACCCAACCAGTTATGGTAGTGGGTATAAACAGAGACATTTCTGGTGCATCTATGTTTTCAGGAACATATTCAAATATTTGTAGGTGGACTGCTCCATAGATGTACTTTCACAGCCCTTCTCTGTGCGCAGTTTGTTTGCAACCTGGCATTTTTTCTGCTTCTTTTTTTTTTTGTTGTTCTTTCCTATGTTGTGTTCTCAGAGCCTTATAAGTTAAACAATCTTAAATAGGAAGCAATGTTCAGTAGAAATGCAGCAGAAAGTAAGATAATAGTCTAGAGAAAATGTCTCTAGTGGATTTGATTAAGTTTTTAACTTACTGGCTGCCCATTGCCTACATAGATACAGAAAAGAGAGGGGTTTTGAATGATTTATTAGTGAGATACTGCTCTCATCCCTAAAACACAGCATTTCCAGTTTCAATTTCATTTCAGATTTAATGAAAAAATTGCTGTACTTTGCAGGGTGCAGAGTTGAAATGGGGACCGCCTGTAGGGCATCACTCTGTAAAGCTGATGTGATGTTGTAATTTATGACAGAACATATGCAAAACTTGTGCCACAGTTGAATTCCCCCTTCCCTAAAACAAAACTCAAACCAAAAAAATGCAGATTCTAACATTCCAAGATATCTCATGGCTTTTGCAAATTTGGAGTGTCAGGTCTTCTTAGAAAGGGCTCATTTGATTTGTTATCAATTTGTCAGTCAGTATTGAAATCTGGTCTTTTTTCCCAAGCTTTGAAGAAGATCTTTATGTCACCCAGACTCCTGGAGAGACCCTTTGAACTTGTTACAGCTATTTATGTTATTTGTTTAAACAGGAAGAATATTTAGGAAAGCATGAGATGTCTAAAGCTGTCTAACTTTAAAGAAGTAGGATACCTCAAGAATGAAGTTTTAAGATTGAATTCTGTGATTCTAGATGTGCATTTTCCTTCCTCTGATTTCTTGTCCTAGACATAGTTTAGCAACCTGTGGAAGTGTGTTGGGCATTGACCTAAAAATAAACTATGTCTCTTACTTGTACATTCCAGCCATGCAAAAAAAGGTGTCTTCAGTAACTATCCAGTAAGACTGACAGCAGGGAGCATTGTCCTTTATAAGCCTACATATAAATGTTTTTGTTGCTTAGTGCTGCACTAGAAGACTTAGGAGGATTTAAGTTTACAGATATATTTTAATTATTTTTGCTGTCAATAGTCAAACGTATAAAGGATATATATTGATAAAAAACACATAAAAAATCAAATTTATCTCGTATTTATTGTCTGTAGTAAGGTCATCCCAGGATCACAGTTGGAAATTGAATAAAACTAAAATGAAGCTGATGAGCAAATGTGCTTGCTGCTGTGGCAAGGGCTATATAAAGATACTAGAGGACAGATGCTGTTGTATGAACTTATGATGTGAGCAGATGAAGAATGACTTGGTTTTGCTGAAAACAACAGTGCCACGCAGGTGCAAAGCCCAAACTCTACCCTGTGCTTTCTGCAGAGGCTTCCTAGCCATTTCTGTTCCTTCAAGTAAAGCACTGCACTTGGACACCTAGATGCCAAAGTACCTTCCTTGTGCTGGGCAGGTACTCTGGAAATGAACCTTTAGTTAACAGCAGTGTGAAGTAATGGGCAGCATAATCTGTAAAGAAGGGTGTAGGAACATGCTACAGGAATAGGAAAGTTTTAAAAAGCTGGAGACCTTTCATGGGTAGCACTGAAACATGAATGCTTAAGCCAGTGAGAAGACTGCAGCTATGGGTTGACCATCAAGCACTCTCAGTAGCAAAATCCAATATCTTATGTGCCCAGAAGCTGGAAGGCAAAGTGAAGCAGTCCTTTTCTTTTTCTGAAAAACCTATATGCCCCTTGTTTGAGGACTGAGGGAAGGGAAATATAGCATAATATGTTCCTGAGACGAGGTCATTACAAAGCTGTAGATTAGAAAATGTAAAAATAAGAATCCTAAGGAAATGGCACTTAAGATAATGAAAACTTGAAGACTCTTGTCATAAGTCAGAGAATTAATCTACAGAAAAAGTTCAAACTTCATTTTAATCATGTCATCTGCTTACAAGGGTTGACTGAGTGGTTAATGCAGAAAAAGAATATATTCCCAGAATTTCAGCTGTAATTTAGTCCAGTCTAACTTGAAAGTTATATGCCTCTTAAAAAAGTTTAGTTACTGATTTTCAGTGTTTATCTTTGCCCTACAAAAAGCACATCAAAGTGGAATTCTCACTTGCAAAAAACCAAGTGGAAAAAAAAACCCAAAAGCAAAAAACAAAGCCCAGGCCTCAAAGAACATCAAACTTGCCAGTGAAGTCATATATATGATTGAAACATGGCATGGGGAAAGTTCCAAGATCAAGCCCTTTTTCCTGAGAACTTTGACTCAGTACTCAGGTGTGAGACCTATTGTCAAACACAGCATTTGCATTGTTGTTTGTACTGGTATGGTCAAAGACTAGGGCATGTAAATAAAATTCATTGTTTTTGAGTTTTGAAGCCTAGGTTTTATCAATTTCTTACTCTTACCTGTGGTGAGTTTATCATCTCTTTTATTTGCCATAATATGATGGCTTGGTTGATCTTGAACTTCTTGAACTTCCATCGCAATTGTTTCTCACCAGTCATGCACTGATGTTTTCTTTGACAAAAATGCCTCAGTTGATATGGGCTCAATGGTAAAAAATGAGCTAATTTTTCTTCAGTGTATGTGGATCATGCTTCGTGTAAGCTCAGTGTAAATCTGGGGTCAGTTGTGCTACGTGTAAAGCTCTTTATACTGTTGGAGCGTGTCTGCATTAGAAGTTTATATTGCTGTAGTTACAACAGTATAACTTCACTGGTGCAGGAGCCAATGTAATTAAAGGAGGGGGCACAACAGCCCTATTGGCGTTATTCATAATGAAGACTAAAGATGGAGCTTTCAAAAGTACTGAAGTGACTTACAAGTGCGACTTTCGTTGCATCTCAGGTCACAGATTCATTAATCATTCTTAAACCATGTACACAGGGATATTTTATCCCCACCAGCCAGACTACTGTAGTCATATGGCTATATTTGTAGTACAGAAGTAGATCCATGATTTCAGATAAGAAACTCTATCAGAAATTATTTCAATGGGACGTATCTAAATAGCATATGCAGCCATATTGCAGCAGTTGTACCTCTTGAACTGAAACAGCACAACCCTCCGTGTGAACAAACACTAAGGGATTTTAATAATCTTTCACTTTAACATTGCTGTTCCTTTTGCTAAATAGTCAGGTTTCTAAATCTGATCATATTTTGCTGATGTATTTTCAGATGGAAGAGAGAAGAATCTATAAACCACTCGTGTCTGAAACAAGATCTGAAATCACACAGCTTACTGGTTTCCTCTACAGATTAAGATGCAGTTGGCCAGCTCTGTCTTCAACAGCAAATGTTACATGAATTACAGAGAATCCATATCATGTTTCAAGGAAAGAGAGAGTTTATACAAGAAAATAATTTTAATTCTACACGTTCCTGTATTTCTGCTAGCAGTGCTAGAAAAATAAGATTATAGTTTGCCTTTAATACAAAAAGTAGATTTGCTGATATAACTGTTATTTGCACTGTTTATATTCAAATGTCCTTTAAAAAAAAGCATCATCAAAATTTACTGATAGTAAGAGTGTGCAAATCAGAACACTTATCTTCCTTTTATAGACTAAAATAAAATTATTCCTCACATTTTTCTCAGTTACAGAATATTAGATTGCAGTGACTGTAAGTTACTTACTTTTTCTTCAGAAAGGTATATTCCAAGCCCAAAATTGAATACCACATCAAGTCTTTTTAATGTTTTTAAAAATTCTCAGCAATGATTACTTGTCCTTCTGTATCAATCTAATATCATTCCTCAACCTACCCATGGCAGCAAAAAATAGCTCACATCACAATCAGATTCTTAATTAATTACCTTGTAGCCTGCTATCTTAAAAATACAGGTCAAAAAAACGGTATCTTAACCTTTTAATTTTTTTAACCTAATAAAATAACCAACTTGTTTTGTGACCTGTAATTCCGAATCTGGTTGAGTTTTCAATATACTGTAATTCACAGATTTTCTCCCCTCTAGCACTAGGTTTGTATCTGTCACATGGTTTTCAGTGTTCCTAATGAGCTGTTAACAAGCTGTCAATTACCTATGCAAATGAGGGAAGCAGAAATGGAGGGGTTGCTATACCTAGAGTTAAAGTGTGCTACCTCGGATTGTTACGAAATAAATCATTTCAGTTTTAATAGCTGTCTGTGCCCATGTGGCTTGTGTTATGTAGGCACTTTTTCATTATATTATTTAACCAGCAATAAAATGCTGCAGGGGACTTTGGGGGTAATTAAAAGTTGAGGGGGATGGGAACTTCATTCTTTACTGATTTGCACCTTCTGCTCTTCTTGGGTCGGGGCTACGAGGGTACAAGCTGTCAGGTGCCCTTAGCCCTGTTGAAATTGACATTTCAGGAGTTTAGGCCTGATCCTGCCAGAATATTTAACAAATGTCTTTGCTGAGGTGTGTAATGGAGCCTCACGAGTATACAAAGTTAACGAGAGGAACAAGGAGCTGAAGTCTTGAATTTTGGAGAGAAGGGTACTTTTTACATATGGATCTCAGCCTTCTAAGAGCTTTCTACAGAAAAGCCTGGCTGGAGAAATCTTGCACTTTTATTTGTGTTATCCTGTAAGGAATTCTTTCCCCCTTGCTGAAGTCAATGAGATTTCACATTTAAATTCTTTCTCACTTTGCTTTAGATTGAAGTTGATGCTTACTGTAAACCATTTTGTGATATTTTGTATGAAGAATGTTGTATAAAATGAAATTGCATTGTATTTATGACCGGCACTATAATAGCAGTCTATCAGTGTTTCCATTATAAGCCCCTATTGTTGAGGGCTTTAAAACTCACCCATAAAAATTCACTCAGGACTGCAGCAAGGTCTACAAAGGATAAACACATCCCTTTGGTTATTTTTGAGTTAGAATAAGTGAAATTGAGAAAAGAAATTAGACTTTTAGAGGTTTTCTCTCATTTTGGTATGTGTGTGTGTATACATATACATTTACATTTTAAAAAATGGGTCAGAAACATTGTTTCCATTATCTAAGAAAGTGTTATGAAAAAGGGCCTAGAAAAGTTAGTGGATTGCATTGTTTAGCTCCAGCCCATACCCAATCAAGGATGCTTGTTAAATCTTCTCGCACGATCAGGCTTCAACTCCTGAATTGTCCTTGGTTTCAAGAGGGATAGGGACACCTGACAGCTGGTAGCCCTGACCCAAGAAGAGCAGAAGGTGTAAACCAGGAAAGAATGAAGTTGCTTGTGTGTTTTCCCCTCCCCCTCAACTTTTTAATCACCCCAAAGTTCCCTGCAGCATTTTATTGCTGGGTAAATTTGCACACTTGGCCAACTCAGCTGAAAGGTCATTGGCATATGTACTTTTCTTCTGTTCTTACTTCCATTATGTTTAAGGTTCAGGAACCTGAAATTGCGCACACTGAAGCCAGGAAGCCTGGTGTGAAGCAGAGAGAAGTGTTCTGGTAGGAAGCCAGAAGGAGAGGAATTTGAGAGATATAATGACGTGAAAACCAGTAAGTAGAAACGAATTAAATAAAAATCAAGAATGCCTTTTCAGATGGGAGAAACCCCAAAGAAACAGTCTGCGGGGGAATTAGTAGGCTAAATCTTTCTCTGATCAATCCTGATGGAAGCTTTCTGGTCAAAATGTCAGTGGTAACTTTATTTTCTGCTGGTATGTACAATAATCCTTTTGTTCCATCTGCAAACACTAGGGGGTAAATTTTTAGCGTGATGCTTAGGGATTTAGCTGTAGGACTCCCATTAACGATAATGGGAATCATGTAGCTTGAGCACTCTGCATCGTGCTGAATATTTACCCCTCAGTTCAGAGCACTCTCTCGTTGAATTTTTAATTATATTTACAGATAAATTCCATAACCAAATATCATCAGCTCTCAAGCAGATTGTTTTATTAAAAGGTGCAGATTTCCAACTTCATTTTGAGCTACAACCTACAGTGATTGGTTTAGCAGCTGAGTAATTTTTTTTTTTAAGTGTCTAATAATGCTTGATTTGTCAGCTTCAGAGTGTTTGGGAGACAATATTAGAAAACATCCCACCCTGCATGCATGTGCCAGAGAAATGCAAAATGTGAATATTCTACTTTGTACTGAGCTTTCAAAAGGTGTGTCATGGTACAGCTTCTCTACAAGCTTTTTCTGGTAAATACTACTTCTGCATAAATCTGTGGTTAAAATCAGTAATAGTATACTAACATTCAGCACTAATATGACATAGGCTGTATAGTTTTATTTGCATTTGTGAAGATAAATGATAGGAATCAAAAAAGTTAGGAGATTTGCCCAAGGACAAAAGGGTTAATGTAAGAGAGGATATTAGAATTCAAGAGTCCCTCACTGCAGTTCTCTATAACCTGTTCTTACACCAAAATCTAATACCAGTATAAACAGATATTGAAGAGATGGTACGCATACTGATCTACTTTGCTCCTCCCTGAGGCACGCTTCATGTTGCTTTTGCAGCTCTTAATTCTTGAACTATCTACAGCCAGCTCTGATGTGACCCTGCTGAAGCAATCTGTGAAGTAAGAATGTTTTTGCTGGTTTAGTTTATATTTGTTTAACTGGGACAGTAGAAATGTTCTTTGTTTTAAGATATGGGTGAGATTAATCTCTCTTTCCAGGCTTTTTGTAAAGGAGATTTAAAGGCTGCTCAGCTAGGGCTGAGGTAGGATGGCTGTTGTATAGCTGTTTTGCTGGTGCAGCTATTCTAGGGGCTCTCATTCCAGTACTCAACTGATGTCAGCAGAGTGTTATGAACAAAAGCACAAATCATAACATCTTTTTAGTGCCGCTCACAACTGATTTATTTCACATGTCACTTTGGCTTGCGCCAGAGGACTGGACTGACACAGAGCAATCTCAAGATCAAAAAAGCAGAAAAGCATTCTGACTGAGCTTTGCTGTCCCCTCCAGTTTCTTCCTATATGATGACTAGTTATCCTCAATTGAAACAACTGTTTCAAAGCATGTGCCTATAAAATGTTGCCTGCATAAGAGGTTGCCTTTGAAGATTTTTTGGTGCTGTGTAAATGTACCTGAGAAATTTATAAATTTAAAGTTTCTGCATCAATGCACAAGAACTACCCTTATGTGAAAGTGCTTGCCTGGTTCCTTAGGAGGTACAATGTTTTCAGTGAAGGGAACAACTGCATTCGAGCAACTGACTTTAGAGCAGAGACTCTCCCAGCGTATGTTTATACATAATCCATTCAATTCCTACTACAACCACCAAAGTTCACGTAAAACACATATTGCTTCCTCACCCTTTCCAGTAACCTACAAGTGTTTGGAGCAGCGATACGGTGCCTCTTTGTGCTTCTGGAGTTTGGGCTTGCAGTCCCACATTTCACATTTCCCACCAGAGCAAGACTGGTGAAGTGTCCATTTGTCTTTTGTAGAACACGGCTGAACACCTATCTCCATTCATGGCAGCAGTCTTGAATCAGGATTGATTCCCTCTCAAATTCAGTGGAAATCCCCATTATAGTTGATAGCCTGAGATCAAACCAAAATACCCTTTGGAAAAAAATGAATAGTGATCAGTCTCTCTTCTCAGTGCTGGTGATTGACAGTACAAGACAATGGGAGAACCTCCACAATATTTTACCCAAGAAAACTTATTTTTTCTGTATGCTAATCTTCTATCTGAATATATAACTTAATCCTAGTATTCATATCTCTGCCCTCAGTAATCATCAGCCCATCTCTAATGTTTCTTTTGTTCAGAAAAGGTAAACTCTTCTCACTTTTCAGTAGGAGATTACACAAAGGGAACTCTATGGTATATATTACACTCACAAAGCAGTTTTCTCCATCTTGCAATCACTTAAAAAAAAAAATAGAACTTTCTTCTTATCTCATCTTCCTTCCTGCATGAATGTCTGAGATAATCAATGAAGTTCCTGTGTAGAGAATAAATTGAGCTCGAATGGCTCCTCTTAAACTGTACAATCAAAGAAAGAGGAGTTTTTTGCTGATGATTTTGATATTCAGTTTAACTTTCTTCACCAGGCTGTCAGCTCAGTGAAAGTGAGGTCAATCTGACCACACTCTTCCTAAAGGATCCTCTTCTGAGCCATCTACTTGAGTATACATCTCCTGACAAATCAATGGCAGAATCGAGAGGTATGTACTTTGCCCAGAAACCTGGAGGCTGATTGTCCTTTGCCGTGCATCTTATGTAGCCATTTAGGTGAGTGCAGCATGGGCAGCGCCTGATAACAATAGTGATGTTCAGCATGTGCATCCTGGTGATGTAAATGCCTGCCTGAAGATGCAGGGCAACAGAGATGCAGACCTCTGTCCTACAATATAAAGAGATTCAGATCATGGCAAGTGGGGGGCAAATGAGCACTCACACCCACACAAAGATACTGTTGCTGTGAAAGGGTGGTAAATGTCTGGCAATTCTAAATTAAGATTCTGGAGTTGTTGATTCATAAATCTGAGTTTTTTACAGGACAGATGTTGGAAGGCAAAACCCTAAGCAAAACGTAAGAATTTACAGAGACCAAGAAACCTGCCTTTCCCTCTTCCAGTTGCATTTCTTGGCCAGAAGCACTTGCTGCAAGCTCTGGGATAGGGACTGTCATGCTCCTGTGAAGTTATAGCATGGTGGGGCTGTGGCACAAGAACAACAGAAGTAAGTGTAACAAATGTGACTAAAAACTCCCCAAACATACTTTTGCTAAATTATCCAGATCCAGCCAAATTTCTCAGGAGTGAACAACAGTTGTTTGAAAAAATTCACATCTGTCTCTAGGGTTACTGCCCTCAGACATTTACCAGTGTGGGACTTCCCTGCTCAGTATGAGAAAGGAGTTGTAGAGGAGGAACAAAATTCAAGGGCAGATCTGGAATGCTGGAAAACTGGTTAGCTTGAGGGAGTTCCTTAAAATTCATACCTAGTGCCACTGAACACCTGTGCCTTGCACTTGGGCCAGAAAGGTTTTATAGGTGAATCAGATTTTTCTATTCACAGGCAAACCCTTGTACCTCATCCTCCCCTTTTCCTCCCAAAGGTTCTCTTCTGAGCATCCTGATGTAAAATGAAGTGGTATGTATGACAATAAGGGTATTACATCCTAGATAATATCTTTTATGTTGCTCTCTATTAGCTCTCAATTCTTGGGAATGCATTACTGCACTATTTCTTTTGTGCCAATGCTATTCCATCAAGGCCAGTGTTGGCTTACTCAGTTGTGTCAATGATTTCTTCTAGGTGGCTGAGGCAATATGTTGTAATATGTATTATACTATGTGATTTTTAAATCAGCCTTGCAAATGTATTCTAAAAATTTTACAGCTCTCCAGACAAATCCTATTGTCCATCATTTCTAATGATGATTGCTGATTAGCAGAAAACAAATAAAGAGGTGATTTTTATACGCATAAAAAAGAAAAGCTGAGTGAACACAATCCTTTAGGAATGAGAATTTTGCTTTGACCCGTATTGTAGAAAGCTTTTAAGTTGTCTTGTAAAAGAAGAAACAAAATACATTAAATGATTTTGAAATTGTATATGTTACAATACAAAAGTGTCAAAAAGTTAAACATTAATTGAAACATATTTTCACTTTGAATTGCAATTGATAATTATATTCAGATAATTTTTTCAGCTGAAAAAATGAGTTTATTACTTCAATTTTAAGAGCATTAAAATAATGCTACTTTCTGTTTTGTGAATGTAATTTTACACAGCTAAGATCATGTTTCTAATCTAGGAGTGTTATAATATTTTAAAATAATGTTGATATTTAGGAACAAATTAAAGGTGTTTTTTTAAAAAAACCTGTCTTCTTACCATGCTCATGCTTCTCCCAGGAAAAGCTGTCATGGATGAAGGTCTTTTAAAATTCCTTTGTGTCCCATATTAGGAGTGAATGATACTAACATACAGTTGTTTTTCTTGGCAATGTGTATTGTATAGTCAAACTTTCTAGGAATGATAAGTGATGTTCATTAACCTAAATAGTCCTAAGCCAAGTCTGGGGGCAGCCTGATCCAGACTGTGTATGTGGCTGATCTGTCACTTACAAGCAGAGAGGGCAAAGGCTGTTCTGTACTCAGCACAACTTGGAGAGAAGTGTAGCACTCTCAGCTCTGCTCTCGCCATTTACAGATGCCAGGGGGTTGCTCTGGTTTGTGCTATATAACCCAGAGTGTACACCATGGTAGCTGAGCAAAGCTGTATTGCATTATATGTTCCTACAGATAAAAGTGCTGCCAGCACCCCATGGGGCAAGTGTGCTCTGTGCTTGCTGAGGCTGCCTTCTCTGGGTTGCCTTACACCTGCCCCATGCACATAGGCAGTGTGAGGAGCAGACACAGGTATTTTTGAGTGGCCACATTAAATGAGGCTGAATTTAGGACATGAGGGCTCAGGCACGATTTCCTATTGATGGCCATGCTCCAACCCCCAGGCCTGAGTAGATAAAGTTTAGGAAGCTCCCTGCAGTCAAAGAATCCTGACCTTATGCTAAGACCATTCAGCCAGTCCAGGTTTCTTTGTTTTGGGGACAGCTTTCTACTCAAAGGCAGCGCTCACCTGCCTTCTTACACTGAATTTTCACGTGTCACTGTATATTGTCCAAAACCATACTGCTTGTTTATTTGAGAGATGCAGCTTAAAAATAGAAGTGTATGGAAGAAAAAAGAGAAAAAAGGGTTGGAAGGTAAGAGGGCTGATACTGGTAGGGATAAGTGAAGTGCAAGAGAGAGGCAGGATGTTTATGAAAAAGACCAAGCTGAAAGGCATGTAAATCCAGTTAACAACTTGAAAACAGGTAGTCCGCATTAAAGGAAGTGGAAATAAAGTCAATTAGTGGCAGGAGGCATTAGTTGGGGGTGTCAGATGGTGAATGGGCACTAATTTGATTTAGTCTAATCACATAGTTTGGCTATTTGATTACCAAATTGAGATCCAAACACTTTCCTTCCATGGCAATCACTGCAGAAAAGAAGGTAGCTGGAATCATCATGAGATCTGATCCATTCCTTAATTGAAATTAGTTTTAAATAGCTGTAACACATCCTGTAAAACCCAACAAACAAATAGTTGCTGAGACATAGTGTGAAACATGGTGGTTCAGGAAAGCCGAGGATGCATAAATAAGAACTGGGCATTGGGCTAAGTTCTGAATGTGCACATGGAGGTTCATACACACATCCACCAACAGCGGGCCTGGTGAGACTTCCCTGTTTTGTGGTGTTCTTAATCTGTAACTCATTCCCTATTGACAGTTGATTCTGTTTGGATGAAATGGGTCAAGAATGACAGGAATTGATTCGCTTCTGGTGGCTAGCTGGTGGGGATGAACGAATACACATCCACAGGTTGTATGTACCTTGTTCATAAGAGTTTCTAGCACTGTTTACTATTTGGCATTAACAGGAATGGATGGTTAGGGGAAAAGCAGAGGAAACAGGAGACATATTAAGTGGGTTTTTTTTCCTGACAATCAATGGTTCAGTAATTTCCTGAGTCAGAGGTTATATCCAGATGTAAGAAGCTATCCTTTATAAATTTGTCTAATCTTTCAAATCTGTTAGTATTTTTTGTCTCTTATAATCATCTTGCAGCAGAAAATTTACACAATTATGTTATCAGTGCAAAAATTGGCTTCTGTTATAAATGCCATGCTTGCTCATTTCAGTGGGTACCCCTTCCTTCTGATACTGTGGGAAGAGGAGTAATCAATGTGTGCATGCTTCTGCTGGGCAGTATGTGACCTTACACATCTCTGACCAGTTCTCCTTAATTAACTATCTTGCTCACTAAAAAAAATGTGAATTCCTCACATATCCTTTGTTCTCAACCATGCTGCCCTTCCCGCTAACTTTTCTATCTCTTTTTCATATTTGATTACTATGTCCAGGCATATTGTTCAAGTTTTATCTTCCTCTGCCTCATTTTCCTGTCCAGTCATTGTCAATATATATGCTGCAGGAAGAGGAAGGGTGTCCAATGGAAGAGGGCTTCTCTGGCCATTTTGCCATTGTATTCCTGAAAGCATTTTACCCATTCTGGAGCTTACCTCAAGGCTGGATAGAGCAAGAGCTCTGCCCATATCATAGGCAGTATTTCTAGTGTCTCTGATATCTTAAGTGGAACAATACACTGCAGTGGGTGACTCCTTTAAAGGACCTGTTTGATGTTAAGCTGTGTCTGTAATCATACAGGTCATGATTCAGCATGAAGTTACATATCTTCATGCAGAGGAAGCCTCAGTGAGATACTTTGAGTTAGGCATGCGCTTAACTATTCCAAATTGGCTTAAACCACTAGTTGAAAAGTGTGCATGGGACCAGGGAGATGTGAAAGTTTTCATTCCTGCTTGCTAGCACATATCTTAAGTGCAGACAATGCCAAACTTATGCTTTATAGAAACAGAAAATCACCCCCAAACACCTTCACGTATAAGGAAGCTGCTCTAATTTGCACTAGAACTGAAATGTAATCTCAGTGTTTTTTCTTTGCAGGTAGAGATGTGTGTCAGCCAGGAACAAAAGTACCAGAGAAGGAAGTATCCTAGGCAATTTTTGCAAAGGATTTAATTTTTTTTTAGGTTGGTCTGGGGACCATCAGGATTGGACCTTAGCACCAACAACCTCCAACAGACTTCAGTGGCTCTGCCTTTAATACACTTCCACCCCTGTGTGTTATACACCCGTAATACTGAACACACAAGGCAGACAGCTGCCCTGAGGCATTCTCAGTAAAAACTTTCATATCTCAACGGAACTGAACATACCATTATAACACCACATCTCCTTTTCTTCATGGTAAGAATTGTTCTGAAAACCAGGCAATGTCATGGAAATGTTATAATAGACACATTCAGAATATATCGGTAAGTTACTCATCCTTGATATATTTAAGCTGTTCCTTCTACTATACATATAACAGGTTAAATGTTATTAACATTGGTCACAGGGTCCTTTTACTTTAGATACTTTATGAATGTATTTCTTACCAAGAAGGAAAAAGGGTAGGGTATTTCTTAATATTTGCTGGTATAAGCTCCTCTAAGTCATTTACATCACAACATGCATTTTTGCTCTTCAAGAACCATGAATATTTCCTTTCTCCCTAAATCTCATAATTGTTTTATTGCTACATTAAAAAATGTAAATATTTGTTCCCCTCCCCATAATAAATTCGATGCAGCCTGTCTGGCTCTGAAAATGAACATTTCAGTGTGTTCAGACACACGATGACATCATATCAATATTTAAAATCATTTTATGCACGTATTCCAGGTTGTCCAACTTCATTAGGGGCATTCATCAGCCCTCCAGCTACAATGTATTCCCATCGGAGTTGTAGGCCTCAGGCCCTACCAAACAGAAATTTAAACTAACTTCCCTTTTTAATTCACATTATTCTCAAATATTCTCTTTTTTAACCCCCTGCCATGACTAAGACATTTAGACCCGGCTGATTTTGTGCACATCAACATTTAACAGACAAAACCCCAATTTTTATGTAAGAACCTGAGTGCATGAAGATAATAGTTTTTCCCCTTTAATTTCCTTCTTTTTTCCCATCTGTCCCTATTTCCTGGGTTCAATAATAACTGTTCTTCTTTTAATTTTGTATGCTAAGTTAATAACTCGAGCTACAGGTTGATAGGGATTTTTATGTTTAAAATGTTCTTTTTTTTAATGGGTTTTTATGTTTAAAAATTTAAAAACATTTCAAACAAATTAAGTTTCATTCTTTTTATCTCTCCTTCTCTTTCCAAAATAATAAAATAGCCCCTCGATCTATTTTTTATACAGCTAAGCATGCACAGCATGAATACATATCCTTGCTAGTGGCATCAAACACTGTTGCCTTAGTATAAAATCTTTCTCCTCACAAGCAAAACAAGCAGTCTTCTCATTGTTCTGGTTTGTGGGATGACTATGGATCTGCTTCCCAGGATGTTTAATGACCTTCAAAATTCCCAGGTAAAACTCACTCATGTTGTATAGCACAAAAAAAGAAAATTGTGATATCAAAAAAACTTTCTATGCTACCGGCCATACAGTGTAAATTTGGCTGAAGCCTCTGATTTAGCCTCCCAGATTTGTGTGGAAAGGGTTTAAATGTCCATCATTTGTTACAAAAAAGGATGGAAGCATGTGGAAGGAGCCAAGCAAATATAATGTGCACCTGCAGATGGAACAAGCCTGGAAGAGATATTGGTGACTGAAAACATAAAAATTGGTGTAATATACATCAGTGCTACTCGCACTTCTGTCCAAAATGTTATAACTGTGTATATAGCCAGAGACCTGACAAACTTGCACTGGTGGGGTAAGACCCATTTGCCTCCAGAAAGGAAAGAAAAGAAAAAGCCCAGTAATTGCAGGCCAGCTTTTCAATGATTTTTCATAAGTAGTATTTTTTTAAACAGCTGTATTGCTCTAAATTTCATTCTGATCTCTGTTTTTCTCTTCCCTCTCCCTTCCTGCCTTATTTTAATATTCCTGCAGCCACTTTTTTCCTCATGTCACTACAACCCTCTTTCTTTTTTCTTTTCTTTCCTCTGGTTTTCACAGCCCTTTAGATTGAAGACCTCTCTTAGTTATGGCACACAGTGCAGCATGTCAGAGTAAGGGAAGTTCAGCCTGCCCGGGTTACATAGGGCTCCTTTTGCAGTGGTACAACTAGTCATTGTCTACATTTTATCCTTCTAGAAAGCAGCAGGTGCTGTCCCTTCTGTTGTGGTTCTGGATACCCTTCCCACCCAACAAAGCTCTGTGGCTCAGTTTCTCAAAGATATAAAAATCCACAAAAACGTTCAGCCTTCTGAGGCCAAAGTGCTATCTTGAAAACATAGATAATTCAGTACAAGGCAAGTGGAAGCATGTAGAGGGTTTCCATAGAACTGTACCTTACGAGAGATGAGATCTGGCTTCAGATGCTCTCGTTGCAACTGGAAGTGTGGGGGTTTTTTGTTGGTGGTGGTTTTTTTTCTGGAGCGGGGGGTGGGTGTTTGGTTTTTTTGTTTTGTTTTGTTTGGTTGGTTTTTTTTTTGGTTGTTGTTGTTTATTTGTTGCTGTTACTGGTTTTGGGTTTTTTTGGGGGGGAAGGTGGTGGTGGTTGGTTTTGATTGTTTAAACACTTTATTATATTATTGCCAGACTTACCCTGTTAAAGGTACTCAGAAAAATGTGTCATTCTCCAGGTGTGAGGTGCTCTGAATAATTTCGTCCCCTTTCCCAGTGGGGATTATCCCTACTGTGGTAGAGTCTTCTGTGCCACGCATGCCCAGATAACTTCACTTATAATTTTTGTCTTGAGGACAATCCTAGGAAAGAGTCCTGCTAGAGTCTGTTCTCTCTCTACAGTCACCTGCCAACCTTATTGTGGAACAATAAGAGCTGTCGGAGGAGTTTGTGCGCTTTGAAACTACTGGCAAGTACCTGTAATAAATAGTTGGCTTTCTCCATAGGATCATGTTGTGGTGTGGACCTTTCTCTGTAGACTCCATGGCAGACTGCCCTTGGAGCCAAAAGCTGTTTTCCCAATATACTGCAATGACAAGCTAATCCTAACATTTCCATTGCCAGGCAGGCTCTATCTGCAGATGTAATAAAAAAAAAAAGATATTTGAGGCTGGGAATACCCCCTGTTTAAGTAGATCACTGAGAAGGGTGATGGCAGTGGTGGTGTGATAAAAGGACAGTCAAGATTAGATCTCTGGGCACTATGGCAAAAAGTTATACAAACAAGAATAAGAACAACAGGTGAAAAATAAAGGAATGTGAAATTATCACAGTAAGGAACAGGATGTAAGAACAGGACTTTGAAAACAGAGCTGGGAAGGAAAAGAATCACCATCACAGGGGATTGAGAATAGGCAACAGATAAAGAGAAAGAGATGTAGGAAAAAGGCAGACAGGCAAAGAGTAGGGAGGAGGAGACACAGAAACACAAAGTAGGGAAAAGATGGAGAATATTAGAAAAACTGGAGAGATACTTAAACTGAAAAAGTCCAAAATTGAAGAGAAGTGAGAATAAAGAAGATGAAAAAGAAAAGTAAAAAACTAAAAGGAAGGCTTGATAAATAAATAAATGTAGACAACATATTCAAAATTAAAAAGAAAAAAAAAAAAAAGGAGAAAGCTATTCCATGGAGATGGAGAGAGAATATGAGTGGAAAACTAAGGACGAGCATGAACAGGGTACTGGAGCACCTCCCGTATGAAGATAGGCTGAGAAAGTTGGGGCTGTTCAGCCTGGAGAAGAGAAGGCTGCATGGAGACCTCATAGCAGCCTTCCAATATCTGAAGGGGGCCTATAGGGATGGTGGGGAGGGACTCTTCATTAGGGACTGTAGAGAGAGGACAAGGGGTAATGGGTTCAGACATAAACAGGGGAAGTTTAGATTGGAGATGAGGAAGAAATTCTTTACTGTGAGGGTGGTGAGGCACTGGAATGGGTTGTGAATACTCCAGGGAAGTTGTGAATGCTCCATTGCTGGTGGTGTTCAAGTCTGGGTTGGACATAGCCTTGGATGGCATGGATTAGTGGGAGATGTCCGTGCCCATGGCAGGGGGGTTGGAACTAGATGATCTTAAGGTCCTTTCCAACCCTAACTATTCTATGATTCTATGATCTTGTGTCATGGTTTAAGCCCCTCAATAACTCACTTAGTCACTCTCTCACTCAACCCCCTCTCTTTCTTCCCCCAGTCCCGGGGGGATGGGGAAGAGAATCAAAATAATGTACTTCCACAGGTTGAGATAAGAACAGTTTAGTAACTAAGGTATAACACAAACCACTGCTGCTACCACCAGTAACAATAATGATGACAGAGAAGTACAAAGAAAGAGAATACAACTGCTCACCAAGCCCGACCCAGCCAGTGCACCCCCCAGCAGCGAACCCCCCCTTTCCAGGTCTCTGCTCTCCAGTTTTACATCTTGGACATGGCATGCTGTGGCATGGAATAACCTCTTTGGTCAGTTTGGGTCAGGTGTCCTGTCTCTGCTTCCTCCCAGCTCCTCCTCCTCCCTGGCAGATCATGAGACTCAGAAAGTCCTTGGCCAGACCAAAACACTACCAAGCAGTAACTGAAAACACTGGTGTTATCAGTGCTGTTCCCAGGCCCATAATCAAAAACACAGCGCTGCACCAGCTACCAAGGAGGAGTAAAATGACTGCTATTGCTGAACCCATGACATCTTGTAAAATACTGGTAATCTGCTCATACAAAAGGCTGCAGTAAAACTTGTCATCCCTGTTGGTTATTTATTGCCCCTTTCTCATCAGGCCAGCTATACTGATGTAGGTTTGTCCAGGCCTTCGAAGATGATGGAGCCACTTTTGATACCAGTTTAGAGAGTTTAAAGATGTTTATATTTATGCTTGCAGACATATTTTCCTTTGTGGCTGTGATATCCTTGTAACTGAGACCTGTAGTGCAAATTAAAGGAGTTTGCTGGACTGATGAAGCGACATTTTCCTCTGGGTCTTGGGCTCCATGTCCACTCTCTGCCAGGACAGGTTGATCCCACACATGTAATACCCATGAGCTTTGCTGAGAAGTGTCTCGCTCCATGAGGTTGTGGGCATCATGGGGAGTAGCATTTTGGGTCAGGCTGGAGGTACTTTGGGAGAGGAGGGCACATGGAGGAGTTTGCAGAGTGCAAACTGTGCTATGTGTGTGGCTACAGACAGAGCTTTTTTTCTCTCTCATTTTCGTGAACACATCATTCATTCATAAATTTTTAAAGGAGAAAGAATCATTGTTTAATGAACTTTTGTGAAGAAAACGGGACAAGGGAGAAAAGAAAAGAAACACTGTGAGCTCCTTACTCCCTTGACTTATGACCTGCATAAGTCCAGTCATTGTGCTATTTAGACAGCCTTCCTATTTAGCCAACATTAAATTTGTATGCTCCCACATGTTTGAGTTGCTACTTTTTTATCCATGTAGCTGGGATTCTCTGAGGGAACATGGTGGGTCAGGGGGAGGAGAGGAGGTGAGGACAGCCATCTCCAAAATGTGGTGGACATGCCTTTCCAGCTCTGCACTAGTTACACTGAGACAGGTATAAGCTGGCGGGAATCGGCGGCAGCAACCATGCGAATGAGGTCAGAGTTGCTTCCTCTGTGGCTTTTTTTCATTCTTCTGAGCGCTCTGAAAATGTGGGTGTGCATGTTAAAACTGCCCTATGAGGCAGCTCTGACATGTGGGGCTGCCTGGCACAAACACAGCACATAATAACACAAAGTATTTGGCAGTGTTACAGGGCTAATCTTTACGTAACTGTTCCCGAACAACTTCTCTAGCACACTGAGCACAAACAAGCTTTCCATCAGCCTTCGGCTGCATGCAGATTGTCTTGTGTCACCTGCTTCTCTACTGAGCAAATACTGGCTGTGGTCATAGCAAGGAAAACCTTCTTTTGCATTCATAACTGGTTCCATCTAAACTGCCTCCTTTTTTTCCAAGGCAACCCATGAGCCATAGGCATGTTTGTCAAGAATGTCCCATTTTGTATAATTTTTTCCTTCTAAGCACAGATGTATGCTGGAAATTATGTTGTGGATTGTTTTCAGGAGAGCTGTGGGAAAACAGGATCTGATTTTTTAATGGTTGCTCACCTGTTGACTGAAGTCATAGGAGGAGGGTAAATCTCTTACAGTTAAGACACTGGTGTGGGACTTAGGGGACCTGAAACTGGAATAATAATGTTTCATTCCTTCTGCTGTTTGCCCATCTTGTCAGATTTCAATGTAAGTTCTTTACAATTATCTCCTACAGTTTTGTTGCTGGGTTCAATGGGGCCTAGTCACCATTAAGGCTTTTGTGCTGCAGACAGCAACACTGGGACACATATGAACAGTAACAAAATCAGGGAAAGAAAGACTAGAGTTTCCTAAGCTCTTTGATCCGTAATGGGTCTCCTGCTCTTGCACAAAGGTGATCAGGTGCAAACCTTTTCTTTGGCAGGCAGAAGATGAGTGTTTCTAGCTGTCTCCCCCAGCCTCAGGTACAACCATCCACCCAGTGCCACCCTGTGTCACCTCCCCACCCACAATGCTCCTCAATTTGGGTGCTCTTTTCACTCAGTGTTTCGCAGCCACAACACATGTGCTGCTGCACAGAAAAGCCATGTGGCAAATATATAAATGTATGTACATTTCTGAATGCTGGAACAGAGCCCTAATTTTGTTGGCAGCAAACCTGACTCTCCTTCTTTCCTCAGAGCAGGGCCCGCAGCATTCCTTGGTCCCACAGACATAAGCCCTCCCTGGATTTCTCCCAGTGTGGCGGAGTGCTGCCAGCCTGTGCTTTCGCTCTGGCAGCCACTCCAGGAGGGGCAACGCCTCTGCCTTGATTCTCAAGAAGGCTGAGTTCCCAGCTCCAGGCTTGTCTCACTTCCTCCAGTGCAGTATAGGTCAAACTGGGACCCTCTCCTGTATCTTGGTTTAATCTTAGCTCATGAGGAAACTTTGCATTCCAGGAGGGAGGCAAAGCAAAGGGAGATGGTTGCCAGACCCCAATGTGCCATAGTTGCAAAGATAGTTTCTAAATATTGAGCTTTAAAAATAATATGGTTTGTGTAGGGAGGGATGAGAAAGGGGAGATTTTTCTATTTGCCTGCTGGGATTTGGAGCCTCTAGTTTCTTGGGGACACATTTCCAAGTTTTTATCATCAACTATAGGGGCTAGAAAACACACTCATGTTAAATGAAAGCTGAAATTCTCCCTGGTTCTACACACTGAAGATCTGGAGCTTTAACCCTGGCTAAATAGGAACCAAATCTGTAGCATCAGCCTGTGCAAGATGTCTCTTACCAGGCAAAGAAAAATCCATACCAAAAAAGTTGTTAAGGAGTCCTGTGCAAATGCAACTGTTAAGGGAGCAAGCACTCAGTTACAACCAGGAAGGAGGAGAAGCATTTTCTGTGATGTGAAGGAAGTTCATGTAGCCAAAGGTGAGGAGATAAGGTCACCATCTATTCCCAAGACTCTTGTACTGCTCCAGCAGTGTATTGATTTGTGTATCTCTGCAAAGCATGCAGACCAGGTCAGAGATATCCCCACAATTCTGTTTAATCGCTTGAAGGTATGGATGTTTTCTTCTCTTGCTACTTTTTTCTCCATCTCCATTTCACTTTCAGTGGATTCAGGGTAGGAATGGGTTAGTGTTATTATTTTCAATATTTCTCCTCCCTTTGTTTTAAATAGGGTTCAATTTTCACAATTTTTAAATCATTCATGAGTTTGCCTACAATGATAGAATGCTTTTTGATTTGCTTCCAAAAAGATGTGTCTGAAAGAAACTGAAGTGCTCCATCCTTTCCAAATGCAATGTTTCACTTTTTTTTTTTTTTTTTTTTTTTTTTAAGAGCACTTCATTTTGGAAGTGAATAGGGTACTTTGGGCATGGGCACTGCAAATCAATTTAGATTTCCTAGATTGCTTCAATAATCTGAAGAGTACTTCAGTCATTTTTAACTATTCTTCACCATATGCTTGCAAACCCATTCATTTTTTAACTGAAGTGACTATACTTAGGATAAACTCCTCTGTTCATTGGAAATTGTTCCATTCTGCAAATCCATAGACTTCAAAATCCATACAGAAGCTTGATACAACATTTTGCTGTAAGAATGTATTAACACTTCATGCCATTACCTTATTGGTCAACAATTCTTATGCAGTGCTTCTTGTTGTCTGAGGCAGTGCCATGTGACCACTGCCAGTTTGCTGTAGGAGACATTCTCATAATTAGGCAAGTCAATTTTTATGTGTTTTGTTTTGGGGTTGGTTTCTTCCCGCCTTCCTCCTCCCTAGTGTTTCTTCTGTATTCATCCCTGAGATTCAATTTCTTTGATGGCTTTTTAATCCACAGATCAGAGCGCTTTTGCAGGTAGTTAAAACACGCAGTACCTTTATGGCACACATTTTATTTTCAGTTTTGGTAATGAGCGAAGTGTATCACTAAAGGTCTCACAGAGCATCAGTGGCAGAGGCAGGAAAGAGTAAAATTGAAGCAATTTTAATCTTTCTCCTCTTTCCTGTTGCACACACTGCACTTGTGCCATATAGGTTACAGCACTTCCTGGTACTTTTACTATTGTGCCTAGATTACTTGTTGCTGTTCTTCAGGGAGTACTTACATTTCAAACATCGCCCAGAAGAAAACGCTCATGAACTGTCCTGTGAGGATTTCATGCCCTAGTTCCCTCCCCTGCCTTCACCTTGCATATGAAAACCAGTTATTCTTAATTCATATTTCTCTAAAAGAGTGTCTGCATTTCTAAGAAATATGAGCATCTTCTTCCAGGGAGACTCTATGCTGCCTTAACTAATTAAAGTTTAACAGTAGGTCAGTGTCATGCTATATTTTGCAGTCCACCTGATGTCTTATTCAGTCATGATCTAGCATTATAATTATTGGAAAGTGGCACAGTTTGCATTGATCTGCGGCTGGCATAACATTTTGCTAAATGAGTGCCCATCTTTCACAGGAAGCACTAACAGGGCACTGAGGACACATGAACATGTTCTAGATTACAATTTCTGTGGCAGCCTTGTGCTGCTTCTTGGTAAATCACTGCCCCAAAGCTGAATTTGCAGTCTCTGTCCTGCAGGGAGAGGTTTTGGTGATCCTTTAACAACTCTGTTGCTGGGACACTATATCTAAGACCATGAGGGTTTTTTTTTGTCTTAGCATTTTGTTAATTTTTTTTTTTTTTTTTTTTTTTTTTTTTTGTGGAGGGGCAGAGCAGTACATATTTGTAGCCTTAAAGGTCAAACACTTGGTATGAATTAGGGACTTTTGACAATAACTATGGCTTGACCCTAAGGACAAACTGGAACTGAGTCTCATGTTTCAGAAGATGTCCAAAGTCAGTTTAAGCCTTTCTTTGCCATTAATTTCAGCTGAATTTTGTAGTTCTCAACTGTTACCGAGAATTTCAATGAGAAAAGTAGTCTAATAGAATATAAGTATTTGATGGACAGAGAAAAATATTCTAAACACAAAAAAAGCCGTTACCACTCAATAATTATTCATGCAGTCTTCCTAGGAAACTCATGTTGTTTCCAAGAATCTTGCAGGCATAGGGTTAATTCTTCTGTGCTGGATAATTTCTTTTCTTCCCTTACAAGATTTCTTTCTAAATTTAGTGTGTCAAGGAAAAAGGAAGCTCTAGGGGCAAGAGGGATGGAAACTCCAGAACTTGAACTTGTGTGGTACTAGGATTTTGGCCAGGGATGTCTATTTCCTCTGCAAGGCTGTCCCTGCCTTGTTGGGAAGACTATGCACATTCAAAAGGTGCTACCTTTTGAATGAAATGTTAACTTGGTCCTGACTGAGTGGTTACATGCTCCCTGCTTATGTTCCCTGAAATTCCAATTGGGCTCAGTCTTTTCCTTCACTTAGTCATCTTTTTTACGTATTAAGTGCTTGCTCTGTTTCACCCCTGTTGGAGCTGATTTTCAGTAGTAGATAAAGAACTTTCATTGTCTAGACGGAGCTTTTGGGATCTTTGGGGAAGGATTCTCTAATGTGTATATATTAAGGATACACTATTATTGGTTGTCTACAACAGTGTGGCATGAATAAGAGAGTGAAAGAAGAATGATTTCACACAGTTCAAGTAATTTTGAAGAAATCAAGAATATTTGTCTTGCTTCCTCAAAAAAATATTCTAAAGTTAGATTCTGGGTAATAGATGCTCAGTCAATTCCTTAAATAAATATTCTGTTGTTGTCAAATTATATTTACTACCCTTTTACTTTTAAAATCAGACACAGTTTCAGAAAACAAAACACAATATTGTTCCCTTGTGTTTAGCTTTACAGAACTTAATTCTCTTTTAATTTGCCTTTAAAAACCCCAAACAACAAGAAACAACAAAACCTGATGTCACTCGATGAACATCAGTGAAGTACTGTCTTTATCTCCAAAGTAAATAAAGCATTGTTATAGGCCAGTTTCTTTCAGCAAGTTATATGTGAAGGCAGCATTTGCTAATATAGTGATATATTATTGTTCATCTTTGCACCTGTCCAGTTAGCCATAGATCCATCCAAGCATAAGTTAAAGTGTGCAGGAGGATTCCATTCTGCAAGAATAAATCTTCAGTTAAATAAACCTAAAGTGGCTTAGGATGTATCTGGCAAGCTATCCCATTGGGAATAAGTTCAAGAAAAAAGAGGGAGAAAGGAACAAGCATGTGTTCGTAAAGCTGTGTCTACACCCTAGAGATGACTCTGTGGTGTTCATACTGATTTCTTTGTACTTCCAAGCTGTTGGTGTATCTTTTAATCTAATGCGTAAAATAAGAATAACATCAGTCTACTCAGTAGAAATACATGACTGTAAATCTCAAATGCAAAATAGAGGTTTCCCCACCAGCAAGTTCAGCCACAACCAGAAGTGCTGGAAGATATGAAGTGATCGTGTCAGAGTGACTCTAGACAGAAATGGTCTCATGAAGAGGAAGAAACTCATGAGGTGAAAGGGAGACAGGGGTCCCACAGAACAAGTGCCAGAGAGGTAGGAAGCAAGAAGAGGAACACAAGGTGGAACTAGAAGCCCGATTTGGGGGAAGGGAGCTGGATCCAGGGGGGTGTTACACATTTGCCAATTTTCTCAAGGCTTGACTATAGAAAATTTAGGAATCGTTGGTTCATGATACAGAGGCTTTGATGGCTGAGCTGTACCAGAAGAAAAAGATATATTGGTAAAAGGAATCTTTTTTCTGCAGCTACCTTTTTGAGTGACATGCGCCATACCAGCAAAGGGATTCTTGCATCTATACAGAGGGTGTTGCTGGCGTATATATATCAATTAAGGGTGTGATTTTTTCATGCTTGTGACTGAAACAGCTTTGTCAACAACACTTTATAATTTAGACCTGGCTTGAGAGCTGTCCTGGCTCTCAAGCAATTGCAAAATGTTGGGGATTTAAAGTGAACTCCTTTATTTTTGGCAAAGAAATAAATGGACACAAGTGCAGCATTGTCATTTTTAATAGATTTTTTTTTTTGATTATTCACAGCACACACACAATTTCTTTTTTGTTTGGAAAGGTGGTGACTGAAGAAGCAAAATAACACCCTCACAGCAGCTGTGCAGCTTTGTGGCAGGGCATCCACTGAAATACAGGCTTTTTTCATAATCAAAAGTGGAAAGGTTCCTGTTATGACCATATCCTAGCTAGAAAAGGCTTGTGATATAGCTAGACTGTCAGACAGTTCCATTGGAGTCTAAGTTTACACTGGAACAAAAAGCTGATAAACTGATACAACTTCCTGAACAAGATAAGTATAGGGCAAAAGTACTCTTTTGTAGATAAAATGGCATATACATTAGGGGAGTTGCTGGCATAGCATTGCTGGTTAGGAGAGGAAAGTGTGGTTTGCTCGCTCTTTGTCTTTTTGTTTGTTTGGTTGGTTGGTTTTTATCTTCAGAATCTTAAGCAACATAGCAATGCCACAAAAATTCAACTGCCAGGCTGCTGTATTTCTCTGTGCAATTTATTCCACCCTAAAAAAAATAGTTTTGTGCACATCTTGTGTTTCTAGAGACTAGAGATTCCTAGATTTGGTCAGAACAATAGCTTCAATGTGGCCAAAGTGATAAGTCCAAGTGAAGTGACATTACACTGTTTCAGGGGGTGGTTTGCCCAGACGATAATCCTAAAATCCAGCAGATACTGAAAGAAAACTACCTGCCTTCCTCTCTCCTTCCCATATTAGCACTAGAGTTTCTTTAATGCCCCAGTAAGATACTTTAGCTCATTATATGGGCAGAAAATGAACACAGCAAATAACAAGACACCATTTTCTGCCGGTTTAGTGAGCTAAATTGTTAGTGTAGAGATCAGATGAACAACAGTGTCTCTGCAAGAAGCAGCAGCGTATATTTGAGACCAAGGGACATGAGTGGAATTTTTTTTTTTTTTTTTGTCAGCATTAGATTGATTTAACTGTCTTGTAGAACTTCCTAATGTTAGCTTAAACCTGGGTCACAAAATGATAAACCAGTGCTAGAATGCCTGTCCGCACTGAAATATGCATTTGTTTAGCTGATCCTGAACATCAGAGCTGTTACCTTCTCTGCACTTGAAAGTATTTCTCTGTGTGTCTTGACTGGAACTCTCCCATCACTTTGAAAAGATGCAGTTTATAAGAGTCACTTGCTGAGACAGCTTAAACCCAGTTCCAGGAAAAGGACTTCCTTTTAATATCAGCATTACCAAGTCTGCCTTAGGCTCCTTGTTGTCACAGACATTTTGATCAGAAAAGGTGATTTTTTTCAGGCTTGTAATCAACAGAAATTATTATCATACTGGTAAAACAGTAAAATGGAGACCCAGTTAAAAGCAATGTACTTAGAGTTTCTGCTGGATAAGAAAATAAGTGTTTCCCTGATCACACAGAACAGGGACTGTTGTCTTTAAGATGGTGTGCTTTGCATGTAGCAGTGGACCATACAACAGTTTTGTGTTACAGCAGCACTTGCAGAAAGTGATGCTTTTTCTCCATGCAAGATATTTTCTTTCTGTAAAGCTATCAGCTTCATATTTTTCTGTAAACTGATAGACTGTCAACCTTCAGATCAGTGAATACTTAGGTATTTTTTAATTGCATGCATTATTTTGCTGCTACCTTTTGTGTTATGTATGCAAAATCAACCCTCTTTAAATTTTAGTTGGAGAAAGAAATGTGTTTGTCTGTAAGTCCAAGTGGAGGTAAAAAAAAAAAACAACCCAGCTAAAAAACAGTCTGCAAAAAACAGTCTAGAGAGTGAATGCTGGAAGGTTGCTTTTTTTGTGAATCAGAGAAAACTCTTTGGTTGGAAATATTCAGGTAGCTGCCCCATGGAAGTATAATATTTATGAACGCTGAAATTTGCACAGATATTAATACGAATCACTGCACATCTACAAATTTCTCCCTAAAAATACACACTCCATTGCTTATTATTAGTTGCCATGTAATAGTCATGCATCTAAAATCATCCAGCATGGGAAGGTTTGATCAATTTCTCTGTTAACAGCAGTGACTAAATTTAGTGGATACTGTGTCATGGAGCAGAGGTTGGAATATTTCTTACCTTTACCTGAGGGGCTCTTTTAACAGTACTTTTTGTGTCATAAATATTGTGTGCTTAGCACCAGAACAGGAATGACTAGTGAAATGCTGAAGAAAACAGCCTACAAGCAGAAATGGTTGGGTGAACTATTCAACAAATACCTATGATAAATAAAAGCAAAACCATTTGCAAATTATTTGTTAATCAAAACGAGCTGAATCCTTAACTGGTATAATTTGTAGCCTA
Source organism: Myiopsitta monachus (assembly GCA_017639245.1). NCBI lineage: Eukaryota > Metazoa > Chordata > Aves > Psittaciformes > Psittacidae > Myiopsitta > Myiopsitta monachus. Next base: position 43,689,720 of record CM029924.1, read on the forward strand.
ACACTTTGTGCAGCTCTAACAGGCAAACAAACACTTGAAAGAAATGAAATACAGTGGCTGATTTTAATTAGATTTTTTTTGCCATTAATGCACCCAGAGATATTAATTTGCTTCTCATTATGTGTGAATTAACTGAAAAAATATTACGCCATGAAAACAATATATATATGTATATTTTGAATTACAGACATGGGAACAGCCAATGTGAACAGAAACTTCTGTGTGTTGTCTAGATACTTCAAAACCTAACAAACAGCCCCATTAGCTTTTACAGTAGAGATGAATGGCTCCCAGGCACTCACAGCACCTCCCAGTCCCTCAGAAGTATTTGTGACCACACTTCCCAAAGCCCATTTTCCCTGTCACAACTGACAGGTTGTCACTGAGTCACCTACCGGAGCAAAATCACCCACTACCCATCAGCGGTGTGCAGCCTAAACTTGCAGTTCCCAGTCTGTAGTCATTGCCCAGTGGTTTTGCACAAGGGTACTGTGAGAAGTCTGCAGAGACTAGCTGAAGATTGTCAGTTTGCTACATCTGTGTGGTTATTCTGCTGGCTAGAAAGTTGGGTTCACAAGTTTGGCAAACACTAGATAGAGACTTATTTCTCAATCTTTCTGAAGTTTGAAGAGTGTTATCACAACCACACAGTATGTGTATGCATTTAAATGCTCATATTGGGAATCTTAGAGTTGTGCTGAAAAAGACAAGAATGCCCTTAATAATATTATCTGTAGATGCAATTTAAGCAAATATTTACCTGGTTGTCTGGCAACTGAGAGCTTTGTAAGTATAATTACCTCTTGGCTGTGAAAGCAGAACTTTTATTCAGGTTGCGATGTTCGGATTAGAACATGCACTTTCAAGATTTATTGAACAGTATGTGAATCACTATATTCCAGCCTTTAAGTTTTGCCCTGAACCACTATGGAAGTAGAAACCAAAATGGAGTAAGACTCATTGTAACAACCTATTTTATTTTTCACAGTCTCTTCAGTTTCATTTAATCTGTGTTTTCCTGCTCAGTGTATACCCCTGCACTGTCTTTCTCAGACATGGATGCAAACTGCAGATAAGAGTATGCACACTTATTTTTTTTCTTCTTCTGGCTGCTGTGAAGTTACAGTCGCAATAGAAAGATGACAAGAAGTTCAGGAAGAGATAAAGGACCCCTGTGTGATTGGACACTGAGAGGTACACCAGACTTCCTCCTTTTGCTTGGCACTTCTCTTTTTATTCTTTGATTAAAGTCTTTTTCCTTTACTTACATCCTCCATTAAGATGTCTCAGTGTCATTTAGGGTGTTAATTGAGAGGAGGTTTAGGCTCATCAAGGCGATTATAAGTGATAGTTAAAAATTTCTATATATGGCCTATGCTGGAATCAGCACAGTAGGATGCCATTTTTCTTTTATCTAACTGACATTGGTAATAATAGATGAAATTATTACTAAATCGCAGCTGCAGAGATGATATCATGATTTTTTTGTGTAATCTTTGATGAAAAATTAATTTTTGAGAGGGATAATTTAAAATGATTTAAATAGTATTATACTGAAGTCCTTACTGGTAATTAACACCAATCTTGTCAGAAGTGAATCCACTTTTGCAGCTGTTTCTAAAGATACCTACAGTATTTGTAACTTTTCTGGGAGCGAAATTATAGTGTTTGTACTTTATTTTTACTGCATAAGGACCATTAAGAGAAAAGGATGCTAATAGAGAAGGCTTTGTTCTCCAATGGGGCCAAATTCTGTTTCCCATTTGTAGTGTTTCTCTATGTGTGCATTTAATTAGCTATGCTCAGCATGTAAGCAGAGTTTAATATATGCAAAGTAGACTTTACATGTTATTTATATGTGTGTTCACATGCCAGTGTACACATAGATATGTATATCTTTATGGGTTAGCTATATACGTATACACAACTTTATTTGTGAGGGATTTAATTGGTTGAACAGATGGCTGATCAGTAATGCTTCTTCATCTTCATCAGTGACTCGTCTTTCTTTGCATCGACTTTCATCACAGTGGCAAAAAAGTGCTCTAACGAGAAACAGCTGAAAATAGATTTTTCTTTCGTACTTTCATCATGCTTTAAATGACAGAAGTGGATTTTTTTGTCCTATATATAAAGACCTGCAGGAGAAGGTTAAAAAAGGAAATATAGTGAAATCTAAATAGAAAAATTTGAATGAGAATATGGGAAAGCCTCAGATTATTCCTCTTATCTTCATATTTTACTTTCTTCTTTTTTAAAGTACATGCTGATTTTTGACAAGATATATAGTCGTGGTTATTCACACCAGCTACAGTACCTGCCAATCAGTTTTTCTTTTCCTCAAGTTTGGTGCAGAAAGGGGGAGGGAGGAACAGGAGTTGAAAGATGACACAATGGCTTAGAGGACTGTTACTTTAGGTATTCATTAAAATAGAAGTTACATGGCCAGCTTCTGCTGTTTCTGCAGTTTTATTATATTCAAATCAAAGTCTGTCTTCTGTAGGCTTTATAAAGGAAACAATGTGCCTTATAGACAGAGTGCAAGGTTCATGTAGGAGTGGTTCACTTATAAGCAGATTCATGGCTTGAGTTTATGTATGGCTATATGAATAATCTATCACATTTTTAATTTGAAAGAATAAATTATCCAGTATTTTCTTTTGCCAGGATTGAAGTATTTTGTAAACAGTTGCTTTTACTGTTTGAATTCCTGCGGATCCATCACTGTTATTGTTTCAGTTTCGCAAATTGGTAAACTGAGGAACACTTTGACTGACAGAGCTGAGGAAATCATGCAGCTGGCTAAGAGTCAAAAGCAGAAGCAGAACTTGGGGATTCTGGTCTCCTCTCTGTTTTCACCAGTGGTAGGCCAAAACCACTGGAAAATTACGGTTTATGAAAGAAAAAAAATACTTTTTGCATCTTTAGATCTGTTTGAACTGAAAATGGAAGAAAGACCACCATGCTTTCAGTATATAATAACCTGACTTTTATCTTCTATGTAAAGCCTAGTTTTCATAGGTTTTCTCCTTGTAGACTGAGTCAAGAATCTGCCCTTATGCTCATGGCAGTTGTAGAAGGACCATGGTCCTTGACAAGTCTATGGGGGGCCCAGAGGAACATTTCTACTTTAAGATGCAGTGAAGCCCGGGGCTGCAAGCAGAAGGTTTTTCAGCAAAGATGGAGTAACAATAGATAAAGACTCAATTTCTTCAGTACTACTGGGATGGGTCAATCCAATGCAGATACTTTAGAGAAGAAAGGGAAAATGTGTAAACAAGAAATTTCTGGAGGTTAAGTATGTGTAGGGAGCAGTAAGTATGTCATAAACATGAGACACAGAAATAGGCAACTTCTGATTTCTATTATTAAAATAATTTTTAAGAGAGAGAGAGACATTGGGGTTCAGTTATAAGTACACAGTCTGGCTCTTTAGTTTCAGTTCTTTTGAATGGGACAATCTGGAGATAAAGAAAATATTATTAGGACTATCACCTCACAGCTTTGATGAGGCTGGTCGTGTGCTTAAGCAGCAGCCAAGAGTTGCACTCAAATTTTCTCCCAGAACAACTACTGAAACATGAGGAGGATGTTTGTGCTAGAAGGAGAAAAAAGAGTTACTGGGAATAAGAACAGCAGCCTCAGAATTTTTGAGCTTTTCTTTTCAGATTGTGACCCCTTGTTTTCAGGCTTTGAAACCCCGATAGAAAGGGTGTGGGCTTAGAGAGAGGTAATCTTGGCTCAGGAGGTCCAGCAGATGGTGTTGGCAAGTGGCACTGCGGGCTCCTGTGGTGTGGTGCAATACTCTGGAGGTGGGTAGGGGAGCAATGAGGTTGTGGGAAGCAGCTGGTGGCAAATACACTCAATATGGCTTCAGTGAGCAACCACAAGCATCTTGGTACAGTTGAGAAGGAGAAGAGTATAGCTCTGGTAATTGAACCAATGCTGTGTTTATGTCCCACTTCCGGAGGATGTGTGAGAGGTGAAGGTCAATAGCTGACAGAAAAGAGGGTATGCATTGAGGGCATTTTCACCCTTACCCTTTGTGGGGTAAACCTTTCTAATGTAAGCCTAAGTTTTTAGAACCCAGAAAGGCTAGCATAAAAAAATATATATCTTCATGATTGGAGGCATTCAGTTCCCTTTCATAATGGTGTAAACCCATAGGCTTTCTGCTGAAGATTGTGATATACCCCCATGAACCAAGAGTACTGTGAGAGGACTGAGCTGCCCTCCTTCTCTTTCTCTCTTTCCCCCTTTCCCCCTCTTTTGATGTTAAAGATAATGAAAATAATCCAGGAAATTCATATCAACCACTTCTTTCTGTAAAGAGATTAATAACTTTGGAAAAGTAATAGGCAGCTCTTTCTAGTGTACTGATGCTGATGTGGTTTCAATAGACATATTTTTAGGAATTACTTGGGAATAAGGCAATAACATAAAGCCAAAACAATCAAGAAGCATACATTTGTATTCTGATTTGTTCAAAGCACTAAGACAGGTTAGAAGAAGAAATCTGGAGCATTTACACATTAGATAGCACCAACCAGGAGCTAGAATATTTTGGGCATGAGATTATGCAAAACAGCTTCACATAGCTTTGCCAATGCATCTCCATCCAGAGCTTTAGTAGCTGTGGACCTTTATCTGCAAAGCCTTACTAGTCTGCTGCATTTCTAAAAGGCTCATGATATTTCTGGACATTGTTTACCTTACATCCCTGTCTCATCATGATTGTCTTTTACTTTATAAGTGCATCATCTTAAGTAGTGGCTGTGAAGTAAATGGCTATTAGGTCTTCTGGCCAGAGATGGGGAAGATAGACAAAAAAGCACTCTTGGTTGGCTGAATAGGACATCCTCAGTGCAGTCCTTGAACTAGGGTCCATGCCAAACATTCTATGTTGTTGCTTCCAAGATGGACAGATGGGGACTTTATAAAATAAGACAGGACACTCCTTCCTTGCCAATGTTTAAGCATGCTGTCTCCATACCTGTTCCAGGTGTTGATGTAAAGAAACAAGGTGACTCTCTTGCATATGATGCATAGCATGCTCGGTTAAACAGAATTGAATATGAATTGTCACATCTTTTGCTGTTGCGAATCAATGCCGCAACTCTTCAGTCCATCCCTAATTACAAAGAAGGACTGCTGGTTAAGAAAAATCCTTAAAACTCAACTTCTGGATATCATATCTCTACTTAAAGATGAACAAGGAAAAAGTGAATGTGAGATTATATTTTTGATACTTTATTAAATGCAAAAAGGCTTGACATTTTTTTTTTCTCCTTTCTCTTCCTTTTTCCTGTTATATATCCAACTCCATTTAGTATGATCTATGCCTGAAATACTGGTGAAATGCTGAAATCATAGCAGTCAGAAAGATAAAGGGAGGAATGAATCAAGGAAAGTAAAGGAGTTTTAGTGATAATTCATGTTGCTTTTTGTATTTTTCTTTTGTTAACATCACTGAGCTGTACTGCAGCATTACCTTTTGGTGAGGGTAAATTTAAAGCCTTTCTTCTTTTCCCATCCTCTTTAACCATGCATTTTTCAATCACTAATCAGTCCAGTGATTAAGATACGTGAAAGCCAAACCTGACATTTACAAATATCTCAAAGAAAAAATAAAAATACCCAAACTCAAAACCTTGCTTAAGTAACAAGAATAAAATAAACCTTTGGCATTCTTCATTCATTCATCACAGTGTATGAGCTATATAAAACTAACACCTGGTAAATTATTTGTAGGTCACCTTTAAAGAAGCTACTGAGATGGCAGTGCATCCCCTGAAATGAAAAAAAAAAAAACAAATAGATTTTCTACTTTTTATGTGAAGCATGCTTATACTTTAAAAACATTTTTATATTAGGTTTAAGGAACAATAAGGGTTTTTCAGTGTTATGTGATGTTCAGAGTTGCAGCATTTTCTAGTGATCTTAACTACGACTAACTGCAGAATGGTTTCAAATTAATGAACATAATGCAATTGCTTCTATGTAAGTGTCTTGCTCTGGGATGTAAGTGAAATAGAAATTTAGTATGGTAGTTTGGAAGACAATGATTAATATTTACTTTTATCAGCTGAAAAGCCCCAAAATGTTATAAAAAGGTAACTTTTACAAAGTAGATTACTTGTTTCCCTGCTAACAGGCAGCACTTAGCCATCTAAATTCAGTCTCTCTCTTTTTCTACCTTTTCTTTCTTACCAGAACAATTGTGATGCTGACTGTAATGCTAAATTCATGTATGCTTTTCTTCTTGTTATGCCATTAAGATGACTCATTTGCAGTTAGACTATATTGCTTTCTCCTTTTTTAAATGTATTTTGTTATTTCACCATTATACTTTATTTTTTAACATACATTTACTTGATTTGTATATTTTTCAACTCCAGGCATAGTGCTAAAACCCTTATTTATTCTAAGCTGTTCACGAAGAGAATTTAAATGCATCGGAAGATAGGTAGATGTACCTGAACGCTCATTGCCAAATGCGCTCCAAAATATTGTTCGTTGTTCCTTTCTACATATTCAAGAGATATTTGATCCAACATATAACAAATATGAAAACATATAAAAGCTTTGAATTTTCTATGAGGTAAAGAAAATATGGAAAAATAGTATGATATTGTACTATACTGAGAGGCACTGGTTAGGGTATTTATGCTGAAGAAAATAGCAAAATGCACAGAGTCTGACTAGTTTCTTGGAATCTAATACTTCTTCAGTATGGAAATCATGCAAAATTACTTGTAAATGGTTGTCAAGCATTTGATCATTGCAGTATAGAATCCCCAAGAAGAAAAAAAAAAAAATCCCAGTAAAGTTTTGAGAATGTTTGAATATCAAGTAACAGACTGGGCTGCTGTCTCCATACTTCTGGTGCGTTTTTAACTAGGCTACCTTGTGTTCTTTTATTTCTTTCCAAACCCAGTATTTAAAAGACCCATATGGCAATAGATATTGCTGGAATAGAATGCATACTGTTCTGGAATCAATTTGATCTGTGTTAACTTTTTATATTTTAAAATGCAGCTGAAGTATTTTCCCTTCTCTGGATTTTCTTTTGACCTGGTCCTTATCCCCTCTCCATCCTTCTCTCATCTGCAGCCCCCTATGTGGTCACAGGATACAGAACTTTTTTTTCTTTTAATCCTGTACAGATGGTGGGGGGGAGATAGTATAAGAGATCTTCTGCCCAGTGGCATACATGCTTAGATAACGGAGGGGGGATTCAAGACGACATATTCTATTTGTGATAATATTAGACCAGACACATTAGGTATGTGCTCCTCATTAATGGGACAAGGATGGGAAAGAACATGAAGAGAAAAGACAGAATTTTACTTGAAACTTGATGCCAAAAGCATTATTTAATTTTGAAGAGCAAAGTTGATGCTTAAACTTATTTTTCCCTTTTGATCTGCCTTTTGCTGACAGACCTTTATCATAGGACTTTACTCATGCTCGAGGTCAATAAAAATTTCAATGGGGATGCTGTTAGGGAATAACTAAAAAATGTGCTTGTTTTATTTCATATCCTGCTTAGAAAAGAATTCACTGTGACTGACAGCCTTTTCAGCCATCAGATATTTTGTGCCAATAGGTCAATAGATTTAGTACCCTGGGAATATTCTCTTCAGATTGCTGATCGGCACCTTACAACAGCAGAAATCCTGACCTTGGACTGTTTGCTGATTTAAACTAAACCAATTGGATGCCAAGCTATTCTGGGACCCTTATCAGTACAAGTTGCATAGTCTGGTAGTACGGCCATGGTCTGAACTGGGCAAGACTGAGTTCACCAGGACATTTTCCTCCTGTAATAAAACTGCAGAGAAAAGAAATCACATATTCTGGATCTTTATTTGCTGGGCAAAGGTGTTTGCAAATCTGGGCCAATGTCTACAGCTGTACAAAAGATACATCTGTACATTACTAATTGTTAGTGGGAAACTACTTGCTGCTTCTTAATGCATTTTAATAGTGGTTTTGATTGATATTGCACATATGCCACATGTATACTCTCTTCTTGTATTGTACCTGGTGTCATACAGAAAGTAAATGTGACAATATTAGTGACTAATGAACCGCAGAAAATTTCATTAGATCTCTAAAATTTCTGATCCTCTACATAGTTATTTTAAAATATTATGACTTTCAGCTTTCTTAAGAAAACTCTAGTCTAGCCAGATTTCTACTGGAGTCAAAGTGTAAGAATTGACCTTTCTCAGATTCACTTTGCTTTTGCTGGTGTTTTGTTTGTTTCCTTGTTTGTCTGTTTGTTTTCTCCCCCTAAGGTGGCTTTTGTCTTTCTGGCTTCTTATTGTAAGCCAGCTTATGGTGATTTTAAGGTCTAAACACACTGTATTCCCACAGATTTTCAGAAAATAAGTGGAAAAACAGAGATACCCTAATCAAGTCTCTACTGAGAAAGATACCTTTTTGTAAGCTAAAGTGCATTGTTGGTCAACAGAGAGTACACATAGGATAGAGACATTACCAATACCCCAGTTACACTAAAGGCTTCAGACTAGCTGTTAGGTACAGAGGATACAATAGTAAGTTAGGAAACCATAAGCCTCATGAGTTGTATATCTCATTGTTTTCCTCCCTGAGTCCAAAGGAAGGTCTTGTGCGGGGTCACCAGAAGCTCCAGGATGTGTCACTGACAGCTTGAGGGGAATCGGAGTTGTTAGTATGAGTAGCACTGTCACAGGAGGATGTTTTTTCTATGTTCCAAATGGATCTCCAGAGCTTCCATGCACTAATTACTGATGGAGGCTGCTGTTGTGGGAAAATAATATAAAGGCCCAGATTTTCTGCTGCAGGCAAAGAGCAAGGAGTGCTAATTGGAGGGGAGGTGTGAGCAAAGATGCCACCTTGCACTGACTGATCATTAGCCAGCTTTTGTCCCCTGCCATGAGTTAGAGCAGTCTGAGGGTGACTGTAAATTATGTGGACTGCTAGTGGCACCAAAGGACCATTATGTTAGCTAGGCCTCTAGTGTGTGAGATATGCTTGCTAGAGTCTGTATGTTATCTGGCAGGAAGAAGTGGAGAACATCATACTTTGATTTTGAGAATGAGCTGAGTTTGGATGAGTAGGAGGAAGCATTAAGTCAAAAGCTAAGTTATTAGGATTTCTGCATTAACTTAGGTCTTCAAATTGTTAAGCTGCTTAGAAAGAGGGCTCTTTGTATGAGATATTGATGAACAGAAAAGGTTCTCTGGCTGAATATATAGCAGCACTTTTAACTTCTGCTGCTGCCTGAGTGTGGTGGGTACTTCATCTGTTGAACAACCCATGCAGACCCATGTAGTGCATTAGACTGTGGCTCCAGAGCAAAATCGAACGTCTCAGATGTTCTGCTGTAGAAAATCTCTTCTGAATATCTATACAATGTCCATTTGATAATCTTTATGCCTTGGTCTTTTTCCCACTGCAGCTATCTCACAGAGGTGACAGGATTTGACCAACATGTATGGCCAACGTGTAGGTCAAGGATAACATGAAGAAAGAAAAGGCAAAAAGGAAACAAATTGCATACGCTATATCTAGAAGTCTTACTCTGAGTAGAGTTTGTGAGATCCAGGAGAAATGTGAGCTGTCCTGTCAGCTTTACATTTGACTTTTTTCTGATCGTATTCTATCACAGAGAGTTGGCTCAGAGAAAGAGTCATTACTGTTCCTGCACGTTATATTACTTTGGCAATAGGCCATTCTATGCATACATGCCAAGATGATTTTATAAGACCATTTAAAAAGCAGTACTAATTCGATACTTAGAGGACTAGAAATTCTGAAGGTTAGAATGCAAGTGAAGCAGTTATGACCTGTATGTGTGTTACAGAAGCCCAGAAAGGGCTCTCTTCACTGGTGAAAGCAAACGCTACGGACTCTGCATTTCTTTCATAGTAGAATAGATCAGAATGTTAAATATTGTTATATGTGTGCTACTATTCCATAATTTTTAATTTATTCTTTTTGCAGTCATATTTAAAGGCCTCGCCATCATATCTGTTACTGCACACACAAAAATGCAGTCTCTACATTAAATTGCTTGTAATATCTTAACCTTTTAGTTTACAAACATCTTCCAAGGCATATTATAAGATAGCAGATAAATGCTAGTGATGATCTAGCACAGAAAGAATTTGTGCACGATGTGAAAAGTTTTTTGTTTGTTTCCATGTGACAGTTTCCATATCCCCTAAACTTCAAAGTATATTAGGCAACTTAAACTGGGCAAAGAAAGATAACCAAGGAGGGAAAGCCTACTGTGTCATGAACAGTTTGGAGACGGTGGAGATGAAAGAAATATTCAAAGAAGAACTAGGGGCAATAAGTGAAAGGACTAGAAAATAATTTAAAAACAAAAGGAAGAGAGTTGCTTATAATTTCTCACAAAATTGTCACTGGGTGCTGGAGAATACTGTGGGGACAAATAGGAAAAATGGCTTAAAAAAACTCCATTAAAGTCATGCAGGTCAAATGCAAAGTTACTGTGTCCTCCTTTGAGGATTATTAGACTACAGCAACTAATACAACTACCTAAAAGGAATCTGTAAATTGCCAAATGCTGGAAGCAGGGAGGGTGTATTTAGGTAATGACCATTCTGTAACATTTCTTCCCTAAGCATCTGATATCATCAATAGCCAAACAGGATACATGTACCTTTGATCTGATCCAGTTTAGCTGCTCTTAGTCATAAGACTATCCCACTAGAGAGGCTATTTCTGTGTATAGCCTGTGTGAATAGTGTTGAAAAGGTTTAGTCCTTTTTTTTTGCTCTGTATATATTTAGAGACTCTAGTCCAAAGCTGAAAAGTGGTCTGAGAATTGAAGTGCTAGCCCTTTGTCACAACTGGGAGGTACAGCAAACATTCCTGCAACATGACATGATGTTCCAGTTATGGAGCTGTGCCATCCATCCTTCTCTCCCCATTTCAGTTGTGTCTGTATCCACCTCTACATTCTCTGGTTCATCATTAATGTGACTTCCTTCTGAAACATGAAAATCAATCGAGGAAATTGGATAAAGCCCTTCCTTGCAGCAGCACTTAGGCACCCTCAGTATTAGCCCAGTCTTACACCTTTGTGTAGAATTAACAGGTCCAACAGGTCCAAGACTGGTAGGTAGCCAGCTCTCAGCTTACTCGGCCCATAATCATTATACCTTACTGACTAACTTCTTTTGTTTCAGAAGGTTGTGAAAATAAAGGCTGTTTTTTTCAGCTGAGTACAGAGTAGAGTTGAGAAATAAAGGTGAGCTTATTTCTGTTACACATCTGCTTTGCCTCTGTGTGGTTTGATATTCTGACCCTACTGTTCTTTTTCCCAAATAACTTGAGACACCCCTGTATAGCTGCAGAAAATGTCACAATCACAGGAAAAAAGTATAATATAAATCTAAGTATCTGAAATGCAGGGGGAAATTATTGTCTGGACTGTGGTGATTTAGCCTCACTGTATTCACACTTACACACTAACAAGTCCACATGGACACAGACACACGTACAAGCACAGAAATGGCAGGCAGAAATGAGAGAAAATTACATGATTATGAGACTAACACGAAACAAGACAATGGGGTTGTGATACTGTCCCTACAATAGTGTTTGATTCAGAGACTCCTTGCCTTAAATGCATATATTATTAAAGTTATCCTGTGTGGATCTCTCTATTTTTGTTCCCTGGATTTTTTAATCCTCTTTCAGCTAGATACCTTGTTTTCCTTAGCTGCAGGGTATAATATAATAAACCGGGTAGGCATCTGTCTGTAAGTTGCGCTTAAGCTGGTATGTGTACTGTGTGTACATGTCCGTAATATTTTTAGATAATATATATATGTGGTACATATATATGCATATATATATGCACACACAAATGAATACTTCGATGTATTTAGGATTTTCAACTAATTATACCTTGCAGTCTCATGTTAATTCCCGTTTGAAACATTTGGCACTAGTCCTCCTAATTCATTTATATTAATGAGGGGAGGATCCTCTGAGCAATAATCAGTTAAAAATCATGACTAGCTTTGTTAATAAATACCAGATTGGTACATGATACTGTATTGGCTTGTCCTTAATTAGGAAGCACTGGAAGGAGTACCAAGAGGGAAATACACATAAATTTTCTTTTAAAGTCTAACTGTTCTCTTTCTGATATTTGCATCTTTGAAATAGAGTGAAAAATGATAACTTTGAAATTTTATAATTTTCCTGCACTTAAACCAGCTTATCTTTAATTAAGATATACATCTAATATGGAAGTTTCTCCAACCAAATCCATGTAGGAAAGGAAAAATCAAGAGAAATTTAAGCAACATTGCTAAGTATTAGGTAATTGAAATACCTAATTTAAAAATTAGAAAACTAGAAGTTTTATGAAGCATTTGGGGAGGCTGTTTGGTTTAGGGAACTTGTAATAAAATAGTGAAGTCTTCATTTCTAGGTGACTGAATGCAACTACATCTAAGAAAGGCTAGAAAGTAATTCCTGTAATTCCTGTAAGCTTGTTTGCAGCAGTGGTTGGGCCCTGCTCTCATAAGTCAGGTATTATTCTCAGCAGGGAGTTCAGGAGTGAATGGGAATCAAAACAGAATTGGCACATTTTAGCAAGGTCAGGCATGCAATAATTTTGGAGCTTGAACGGTCTGCAATGGTAATGGGCAAGTTGTCCATATAGTCATTGAATTTTTCTTGGGTATTTCAATCTCAGAATCCTTTAAAGTGGCAACTTTTTCTGGCATCACTTACAGTGAATTTTTCCCCCCTCAGGTCTTCTAAATACTTAACATCACTGTAGGCTTGCCAATGTGCAATCCACTGGTGCTTGTTTATGCCAAATACCTCCAGCATATGTACGCTTATTTTGTCATTAATATGAGTTACTAATAAGGAAAAAATTACCAATCTACAAATCTTGAGATCTACTGAACAGCAGAATGGCAGGGACTGATGATTCTGTTTTACGACACAGTGGAAAGTGAAGGCACAATTTCTTCTTATCAGGATCTTTCTTTAAAATAGGTTAATGCTTTGAAGCCTGAATCATGGATGTGCAGATCCAGAGTGAAGCAGCACTGAACTCTGCTCCTGGTAGAACAGAGCTGCTAGAGAGGATATGCCAATATAATCTTGGTTGGTGTCAGTCAGATGGGCTTGAAGGTGACCCGACAGGGAACTGCACCAATATTGCTTATACTCTTATTTTATCTGAAACTCGTCTTCGGTCCCTCTATGGCATACACTTGCAGCTCTTTCTTCTTTTGCCTATTTGCTCATATCTGTACTTTCAGGAGAGAAGTCTTTACATGATGATATTCATGGGTGTGGGGAAGGTGGGAGGGTTAGTTGCAATCAGGCACTTGGCACAGAGCTTAGTTTAGCAAGCACTTCTGACCTAGAAGGCAGGAAACCAGACGAAAGCACTGCTGTCATTTTACGAAGTTGTGCCTCCATTTCCCCCTCATTTTTGTGTCCAGTCTGTTCATCCTGGAAGTAGCTTTGAGCACAGACTGTTTCTTTCAGTGTATGTATGCAGCTCCCTGTGAACCTCAAAGAATTGCTAAACAACAGAAGCCCTGCAATTACAACAAGGGGAGAAAAAACTTGGGTAGAAGTTTACGGAAAGGGGCACCATACGAGTGATGGGAGCACAAGGCCATCCCATGTGAGTGTGAGGAATGACTTTTCAGGGAAAACAAGGGGAAAGCCCATTGAGAGGAGTAGGGTGGTAACAATATTTCCTGGTATAGCTGTGCTTAATGGGGATGGACCAAGCCCTTGGTTGGTTTCATGGGATGGCAGGCCTTGGGCACTGTGGAAAAAAGTAGAGAGCTGTCACAAGAAGGCAGAGATACAATGAAAGTGGATCTGTTTTAAGAAACTGGTTTTCAGGCACTTCTCTGTGTGAGAGTTTCACTGAATATCTCAGCCCACATTACACCTTCTCCTTTTATGTCTTTTCAACCCTTACTGTCTTTACTCACCCTCTCTTTTTTCTTTCAAGACTTCTTATCCCTTGAATCAATAGTTCAGGAAAACCGCTGTGTTTGGGATCAAAGAGGCCTGAGGAGATTATTGCTGAAAGCAGAAGAACCTCTTATGGGACTGGGTTTTGTCTCCTGATCTAACCAGGTCTGACCTCCTACTGGTCTCCGCTTTCTCTGGTGCTGAGACATAACATTGGTTTTCTGATGGGTAATGAGGTAATGAAGGAAGTGCCATTGGACAGGGAGAAGAGGGATTACTGGGGCTGAACAGTGTGGGGTAGATGATCCATTGAGCACTTTCCAGTCTAAGAAACATCTCATCACCTAAATCATCAGTAGTGTTTATGACTAAAGAAATAAAAATTAGTACACTACTGATTTCAAACTCTTTTTAGCAGTCCTGAGCAGAAAGTATAACTGTTTGGCAAGTAAGAGTGAGGAAAAACAAACCCACTGTGAAATTAATTGCTTTTAACTGTATTTTAATTGCTCATAATAAATGATGAAAGTATTTCTAAAATAATAATCTTAAAACTGTTTAAAAAAATCACTTGACTGGATCCTTTTATATTTACCAGTGACAGACTGATTGCAAATGTATATTAAACAGCTGCTTTCAGGTGCAGGTAAGCTGCTATTGGAAAGAGATATGATCCTAACTGTTTATGCCTGCTTTTGATGATAGTACAGTTGAGTATTGTGTTATTTAATAATGCATTCGAGCACCTGTTTAGGGAAGGTATATTCTACTATGGTCCAGAATGAAAACAAGCCCATTACTTGTCAGGGTTTCATTCATAATTCTTGTATCCTGCTCTGATAAGAGTATACGTTGAACCTCAGATGAGCATTACCTAAGGCACATTGAGTTAAATGCACTGTATAAACTAGGCACAAACCACAAAGCTACCTTTAACTTGCACAAAACAGCAAGTAGAAATTGATTAAAATATGCATTCTACTAATATAACGGCTGGTCTCAGTATAAAAATTAATTAATGCTAATAGTACACAATCAAAACTGCTTTTAGAAATCTTTTTAGAACATTAACTAAAATGTTCATCTTTTAATGCATTTGACTGAACCTCTGAGACTAAAAGCTTTGCTTTCTCCATGCAAATGTGAAAAAAAATCACAGCTTGAATTTTCAAGTGGTTATTTTATAGCAACCTCCCCCAGCCATTTGCTTTTGGATTTCTTGTTAACCTGAGCCTGGTCCCAGGCCATGAGTGAGGTTGTACTATTAGCTACTACAGATTAAGGTGGCAGCCCTGGGAATCGAGGCCAATAACGTATGCAGATTGAGCCACAGAGCAGAGAAGGAGATAACTAAATGAAAGGGGGAAAAGTGTTGTGTTTATAGAGGCAGCTCAGCAATATTCTAGGCTTTCATCTCACAGTTATTCTGCACAAGGTATGAACACTTGTCAGAAAAAATATCCAGGACACTCCCTTCCTCACAGTGCTGGTTTTGTTTTGTTTTTACATTTGGGCAAGACATATAACTTTATTGGGATGAATTTTCCTTAGCCAGTTTCATTTCCAAAATATAAAACTTTAAAGAGCCACTGCTGTAGGCACAGCAAGGGTTTAATCCTCTGGCTCCCGCAGGATCTTGTGAGAGGTACCTTGAACTGCCTTTGGACTTTGAGCCTCCAAAGCAAGAATTCCCTTTGGATAGTATCAAATCTGTCATCATAATTGGTGCATATTTCCAAGAAAGAGCCTTCAAAATAGGGTATGATTTATTTAATAATAGAAGTGATTTTGGTACATGGAATTTATATATAAACACACACATCAGCACACAAATATATATACACATATATATAAACTTCTTGTTTTGCACAGGTACTGAGTTATTCCTTTTCTTATCAGAATATGGCCCCTATCCTTCCTATTCCATCTGACTTTTCCTCTTCATTTGAATTCTGTTTCTCAGAATCCATCTCAAGCTTCCCTGAGTTTCAGGTCCTTTCCCCTCCCCCTCCCCCCCCTTCATTTCCCAGCTACTTCTGTGTCTTTCTAAAAATCCAGAGAGGCTTAAAACTAAAAATGGCTGGCCTCAGAGATGTGCTACCAAGACACCAGCAGTTTACGTTGTCAAATGATTTTGTCCGGACCTTATCTGTCAAGAGCTCCAACAAAAGTTCTCAGAAACCTGGCACCTTGGCATATAGCTTTTCACACTTCCAGCGTCCATTATATTTTTTCCTATTTATTGTTTTACAATGCATGATGGTGCAGTTTAATGGCATAATTTAAAAAGAAGATCAACAGTCTTCCTTTGAATAATATAAACATAAGCAAACTCCCCAGTCTGCTGATGTGCTCTGCAAGTATAGAATCACAGAATCGTAGAATAGTTGTGGTTGGAAAGGACCTTAAGATCATCACGTTCCAACCTCCCTACCATGGGCAGGGACACCTCCCATTAAACCATGTCACCCAAGGCTCTGTGCAGCCCAGCCTTGAACACCACCCATGATGGAGCATTCACAGCTTCACTGGGCAACCCATTACAGTGCCTCGCTACCCTCACAGTAAAGAGCTTCTTCCTTATATCCTTATATCTAACCTAACCTTCCCCTGTTTAAATTTGAACCCATTACTTGGGAAACAGGAACACTGGATTTAGTTTCCAGGTCCTACATGACTTGGAGATAGTTGCTTGCACTCCTCATTTGTCAGCTTCCTCTCTTCAGAGGAAAGGACCACAACTTGCTATGTGTCACTGCTGTCAAAGAGATGCAAAGTGCTGTTCCTCCAAGGACAGGTACTCCCAAGGCAATCTCTGATGCTACCTGTTTCATGTTTTTTTCCTGTCTTTATACATTTTAATAACCAAAACATTAACAGAAACATTTTATTATAAACCACATGGAAGCTAAGTAGCCCTTTTATTTTATTTCATTTATTCAAAGTTTCAAAGACAATTTAACATTGCAATATCTGAACAGATAACTTAAGGAGACATCATTAATGGAAATATTAAGCAATTAAAATTAAACCTTAAATAATTGAATTGAACAAAATATTCATCCACTTTGACAAATGGAGTGAATAATTGTATGGATGTGTGGTAAGCCATCTAACTTCCTGGGTAGTTAGAGGTATCTGCAAGCTTCCTAGAAAGACACTGATAAATGGACCTGTGGAATAGTCAGGTCTAAATGATCCTAAAAGGAAGACAGCTTTCTTTCAGTGATATGTATTGTCACACATTAGAGAAACTGCTAATCATTAAGGAATTTATCTAGAAGAAGAAAATACAGTCCATGGTGTCCTGGTTAAACCATGACATATGGTTACATACTTTACAGTCTCTGTCTGGGGATGATGAATTATTGGTAGTGCTGAGAATGGCACTTTCCTTTTGACTATTTCAAAGAAGACAGAGATGAAGTGCATGATGAATATAGCTAAAAGACTGGTGAAAGCACACTGTGGGGTGAGGGTGGTGAGCAGCAAGTCTTCTGGCTTTGGCTTTAACCTATTTGAGATCTGGTAGGAGCCTGACTGGCTATTCCAACTGCATTAAGCAAGATTGCTAATGAGTAGTTCAATGTAAAATAAAACTAGTGAGTTTTTAGAAGTGCTTACCATAGCACTGGTCCAATGGAGAAAACATTTGACGCAAGGAATCATTGTATACTGTGGATTTTATTTGAGAGCTTTCCTTTGTCAAATTAAATCAAATTGCATACAATCTAAGAGTGGATATACTGGGAAAAATCATAGGTCCATCAAATGTACTCAATGTCTCATGGATATTTAAAGAAAGAATTTCAGGAAAAAGCAAATATAGATGCTTCCCTAATATAGTTTCCTAGTTTCTGTTAATATGTTGTGCAAGGGGATTCTGAGCTGAATGGGACATCTCTCTTGAGAGAGACATTTCTTTCATGGTTTCCAGCTATCCTTTAAGCATCCAAAATTCTGGCAAGGAGTCCCACAGTTACATCAAAAGATACTCTCTTAGATTTGTTTTAAATCTGATACTTGATATTTCACCTCAGATTAGCAATTAAAATTACTTTGTCATCTTTTTAAAAAATTACAACTTTTTAAATTGTAAAATAGTAAATGCTAGGACAACTATTAGCTATCTTTATTTCAGAGTTTTTTTCTCTTTGTATAGACTTTGTATTTTAACTTGTAATTTCATCACTCAGCTACTCACCATTGTATTTTTTCCCATCTCAATTCTACTAAACAATACGTTGTCCAAACTAGATCTGCCCCATGACAGGTATCTAAGAGAAAGCAAGTGAATCATTAGCTGGAAACACCTTTGCTTTATTCATTGCTGATAGCCTCTCCATTAATTCATTTCTCCATAAGCTTTCTAGTTATGGTTTTCGGTTTTTTTTTTATTTTTTAATATATCTAACTAATTTGCCCAGTAGAGAAATTAGACTTACTGCTCTGCAGTTTCCTGGATCTTCTTCCCCACTCCAAAATGCTTTTAAAAATTTGTATTTGCCACCTCCATTCCTCTGGTACTGAGGCAAATTTAAGCACTAGGTCACACACCACAGTGAGTAGTTTGGCAATTTCATATTTGAGTTCCTTTAGAGCTCTTGCATGAATACCATCCGGTCTTGATGACTTGTCATTATTCATTTTATCTGTTAAACCCCTTTTACTGCCACATCTATTTAAGACGGTTCCTCAGATTCATCCCCCTATAAAGAATAGTTCCATGTGGAAACCTACCTAAACTCCTCTGCTGCAAACACTAATGCAAAGAATTCTTTTAGCTTTTCTGACCTGACCTTATCATCCTTGAGTGTTCTTACACCTGTAGGCCTGATTGACTCCCTGGCAGGTTACCTGCTTCTGATTCATTTGAAAAAAAAATTTAAAAAAATTATTCTTTTAGCAAGTTATTCTTCAAAATTTCATTTTGTATTCTTTTGGGTTTGTGTTTAGGCTGCTGCACTGTTTGTATTTAGGCAGTGCACCAGCTACTGAGAAAAATGACTGCTACTGCTGAACCCAGGACAATTCTTTTTTTTCCATTTCCTTTGTTAGAAAACATAGCAGGAGGCACAACAAATAAACAAAGCAAACAAGGAGGTTATTTGGGACAGAGTAAGAGAAACAAAGTAACAAAAATATAAGACTTAGCTATTCTTAAACAATCAAGAATACTATCATCAAATATATTGCCTGGTCTCCTCCAGATAACGTGACAAAGGTGAATCTCACTAAAGATTTAGAATAAATACAGGCTAATATTTGACAAGTTTACTGAGGAACTTAAAACGAAAAATGTTCATTTCTAATTTAAATTTTTTATCAGATTTGAGAAAAGTTGCCTGTTATTTCTGATATCCACTTGGCAGAAAAGCCAGATCAAAGGGCAGTAAAAGTTTTTTTTGCTTTATTTTTACAGAAAATTAAGTGATTTCAGACCAAAATGTTATTGCAATAAACCTCATAATTGTATTAGTAGTAAACTTTAATCAGTTGGCTTCAAATATTTTCATCCAGCTTTCAGCCTGAATGCACAGTTCCATTTGTATGTTCTCTCTTTCAGTTCGTTGTCACCACAGATTTTCAAGAAGGCTTCATTAATGACAGCGTCTTTTTGCCTTCTCATTCTCTCTCTTTCCTTATTTTATTTGGAGAAACAGAAAATAGGTGAGTATAAATGAAACTTTCCTCCTTTCTGAATTTCATCAACTGAGCAATAGCATACATCAGCAGAAGGACTTCTACACATAATGCTGTTGTATATTTGATAATGTAGTGACATAACGTTGCAGAAATGGTGCAAAAAAAGATATCTAAAAGCAAGAGGAAAGACTGAGACAAAGCTAACCAAGGGTTCCCTACTGATAGACCATGTTTGCAGTAAATATTTAGAAGCAGGCTAGAAATTTGGAGGAGGAGGAGAAAAAAGAAAAAGAAAATAGATGATCTGAAAATAGATGTTTTCCAGAAACATTGCTCATGCTGCTCACAGAGCTCATCGTATATCCAGGCCAAGGACAAAGACCCAGTGCAAAGCAGTGGGGTGCAAATATAAATTTTCCCCTCCTTTTCGTTTGCTCAGTGCAAACCCAAAAAAAAATATTTTTTTTTTTTAATTTTGATTTTGACTATCACCTGTAAGAGGTGGTCCACGTCATCAATACCAACTATGGCATAATGCAAAAAGAAAACCATTTGAGAAGTTTGTAAGGAGTATCTCTTTCCTCCACATGGTTTCTCCTGTATGAAGCCACTTCACACTGTGCTCAGTGGCCAGAGTTTTTTTCATTTCAAAGGTCTTTGTGTGAGTCATCAAGGGGCTTAAATTTACATCATGTCCTTAGCTTGAAATTTACCGCATTAGCATTCCTGATGAGAGACTGAAGAATATTTCTGCTTTCTTTTTGCACCTTGGGAGTACAACGAAGAATCATCAAGGCAGCTATTATAGTGCTTTATGAACACAGGAGAATGAGAAAAGCATGTGCGGCTGATTTTTCACTGGTCATTTCTCCATCAGAGTCTTTGATGGACAGAATCTGTGCTGTGAAATTATCTGCCGTGTTTAAATCTTGAAAGAGTATAAATCATTCCTGTTTTTTTTTCCCTTTACTAGTCCAGCAGTAAGTAACAACCACAAAAATTTTACTCTTGTAATCTTTACTCATGAAATTGCTTGACTTTCATGCTTTCTTTAATTGATTTTAATGGGGCTAATTTTGTAAAGGAGGTGTTTTCAGTTGTGGAATATTTTTCAGTATTAAATTTTTGGATAACATCAGGTGGGAAGCCCCATTTTGAATACATACGTGAGGCAAGGCTGAGAATTGTAATTAAGGATATAATTCTTGTTAACAGACTAGTGCAAAAAGGTTTTATTTCTTCTTTTTATGCATAGCAAAATTTTACTGTGTACAAGTATTGAAACTGGATTAACATTAACTCTTTGCTGACTAGATTGTGTCTTTCTGAACTCAGAGGAAATGGTAGTTGCTTCTCTTTAAGGAATTTGCCATTTCAAGGAAGTTACAAATATGTGTAACTTGGTCACCTCAGAAAGCAACAGAAATATTCACCATAGAATGACTATCCTCAGAGGATATCATTTAATGAAAATATTGCTTCTTTCTAAGAAATTAATGAGAATATAAATGAAAGCTAAACAGACTTTTTATTTACTTGTGTTTTCCCAGGTTTTTTTTTTTAAAGCATGTAACTTCCTTGCATAAGAGACAAATATCTTTGCATTATAGTGCAGAAAGATGTGCAGATAGTGGGGAGAGGTGCCAGCTAAGGTGACACTCCAGCTCACATGACCTGGTCATGGCCACATAGATGTGCAGAACCCTTCATCCAGAAGGCATCAGGATCTAGGTCTGAGGAAGATTAAGCAGCATGTTAGTATTTTTTCATGCTAATAAAAAAAGAGGTGATTTAGTCATTATTTTCTTCCTTTACTGCTTTTAAATTATAAAATTACACGTTTGTAGTTAGTGTTCAGATGTTTGAAGTACATATAGTTACTTCTGTCCTCATCTGGAATTGTGGGAGCTCTCTCACATGGCAAAACAGACTTTTTTAGATTTAGTTCTTGCAGTATATTTAAATCATTAAAATCTATATTTCATGTCAACAAGCTTTTTTATTTTATTCATTTGTTTTTATTGAGCATGTATGGCCCTGTACTGTCTAAAGTTCTAGAAGACACCTTATTTTTAATTTTACTGCATATGATTCCATATAACATAGAGTTACTAGAGCTGAAGTGCACAATATCTCAGTGGATCATCAACATGATTATGGGTCTCGTAGTCAGGTGTAATGAAGCTTATGGAGAGTTTGTACCATAATATATTTTGCTTTGATTTGTCATCTCAGGCACAATGGAGTGTTTACAAATACCATTATTATTTGTTGAGTTAGACATCTTTGCATTCTACAGTTAGCTGTTTCTCCTGTTTACAATCAAGTTACACTAATTTAATGATTCTGCAGTTACACAAAAAGATTATCAGATCACTTGAAAATCCCCTACTAGCATTCTCATTCATATAAGTGTAACTTTCTCAGTTGCAGTAATACATGTCTGATGATTCACTTTACTGCAAAACTTAATCTGGATCTCCTGTTAATCTGTGTAGTGTCAGTGTTTAACACCAAATATAAATAAATGCCTCTGAAATTGGTTGTTAGAAATAAAAAAAATAATATTAATCAGACTACTTAATAGAATTAGTTTTATGTACTGAAGTTTGTTATTCTATTGTTGCAAACTAGCTTACTTTCAGTAGGCACAGCAACATCTAGTTGACTTTCTGAGAAGGGATGAATAAATTTCTCTGAGTCTGTAGGTAACAGTGGTAGTGGTGTCTCAGGTCTGTACAGTGATCACCTTATTGCAGGCGAATATATGCAAGCACTTTCTAACAGAAGAAAGTAACAACTGCACTTCATTTACAGAAAGGTATCTTAGCTAATTTATCAGCTTGCACTCAGGACAAGCTTTTCATCTGCCCTCATCTGTGAAGCCAAGTTATTGTAATGGAGGCCACAAGCAGGATAAGAAAGGAAGGAACTTAAAAGTTTGTGAGAAATGCATGCCAAAATCTGTTTAAGACAATATGATAAACTGCTCACGTACATAAAAATAGGTGAAAATTCTTTTTCAGCTTTATTTACCTGAGAATGAATTTCAGTTTGAAGAGGCCTTTATGTCGTTTCAGGCAAAGCACCTAAGATACAAGCAATTTTCAACAAGAGTACTACACATTTGTCTTTATAACAATTTGTATGTAACAGCTTTTATGCAAATGACACTAAAGTGGCACCTTTTTTCTAAATTGGACATTTTTATGGTTATAATTTTCTTCTGTAATAACAGCAAAAAAATGGCTGTCCCAGTGGAGTTGAGCATTTCATCTCTAGTGCTGTTTTGTGAAGTTGGAATGACAAGTTTCTTTCATTTGTGCAGAGAATGACAAAAAAAAGTATTTTTTGTCATTCTTGTCTGAGTTGGTTGAGGCAGTTACCCTTGGAAGCAGCACCACTCCCCTGACACCAACCTCTTCCCTGCCAACAAGAATGGTATCATAAAGTCATAATAAAATTTAAAGGAACTAAAAAATATAGCAGTATCTCTGTATCTGCTCTTTGAAGGACATAAATTAGTCTGTTAGTTTAAGCATTTGCTGCTTTGGTTTGGTCTTTGGCATTGACTTCCATTCTTTCTCCAGATGTCAGACAGGTGACTTTTACAGATCATGATCTTGGATTTAACTAACTGCCATACAAGAAAATTTATGTATTGCATGGAAACATCCCAAGACATTAGTATAACAAACCAAGTAAAATAAGTAGGTTTTTGTTCCTTAATTGACTATGCAGTTCTGCAACAGCTATGTGAGAAATTCTGGGTCTTTAACAGTAATTAAACTCGGTCCCAGTTACCAATTAATTATTGATCTGTGACCAAGAAACTTTGCAATGGATGATTTTACCTTCACAAAGTGTTAAATTGGTAGACTTTAATTGAGGTGTACAACTGGTTAACAAAGTCAAAGTTGAAGTCTAATGCTTCATCTCATAAAGTAGAATCTCATAAAATATAATTACCTGTACTATTTAGTAAAAAATCCACAAATGTTTATTTTAATGAGAACAGATCATAAATGCTAAAAACACTTGTGTCTTCCTCAGCTATACGTATAGTATCTATATACATTGTATATGTAGTTTAGAATAATAGTTTAGAATAATAAAGTTTAGAATAATCATAGAATAATTAGGGTTGGAGAGGACCTTAAGATCATCTAGCTCCAACCCTGCTGCCATGACCCATAAATTTGAAGTCTTTTTTACCCACCTTTCTGTTAGTGCTAATTTTTATTTCTACTACTCAAACATTACCAGTAGTGCTCCTTAGCACTCTGCACATTGGCTTCAGTAACTGACACTAGCTTAGGAAAGCATATATGTACTTGGGTGCAGCACTTCTTCAAGAGAAAAAGTCTAGGCAGCTCAGCCTGGATCCACAAGCCATGTCCTTCACTATATAAAAGCCCAGGGCTACATGGAAACACACTCATGGTTCAGCTGCACTTTGAACCCCCCAAACCCAGGATAAACTGTTCCTGCTGCTATCCCCAGCAAACTCTGCAGGATTCGAGGACTGCATAGAGCGTAGAATCCCAGCTATCTTCCTTGTCTTGAGCACAAAGAAAACAGGGGACCTAGTCAAGATGGTATATTTCAGACATTAGACACTGACGCAACGGTTTTAGGAACAGTGTTGTTCACTGCTTAGCTCATCCTCCTATATGAATGAGAGAAAATCCAATACAGAAGAAATGCCTAGAAGGCCCTTCTGTTTCTCTTCGTTTTGGACTAAAAGCAGGGAAGGCATCCTCACAGCCAGAGGATGCTTTAGGAGTAATGGAAGAAAAGCTGTCATTTTCCGAGCTAAAATGCAGCCATCCTTTGGAGAAAGGAGATCGGTGTTCAGTCTTTGTGTAACCCAACTAAAACAAGATATTGCTTGTAGCTTGCCATATTTGGCACTTGAAACTTTGATTTTAAAGCTGCTGTGGTTGCTAAGCTATTTGTCCCAAAAAGGCAAGACATAGATGTTGATCCTTTCTTCCAAGGGCCAAACAACCACACAGTCGTAGGCTTCTTCATTTGGCTTTTTTGTGTCTGGACATCTAGCATGGATATCTTGTTCCACTTTCATTGCAGGAGGTATCGTTCTCTGCCAAACAGATGTTGTGTAGCTTGTGATCCGTAAGTCACTTGGTACTTGGGGCATGTCACAGAGCTAACCTTAATTATTGTATAAATGAGCTGAAAGGTCAAGTTCAGCACTTCTTTTTATAGCCTAAATTGTTTGGATTAGAAATATAAGGTGTTTTTTTCTCTGTTCAACAATTTCTGTCTTTGAAGCACCTGTGTTTTTCACTGTACTTTCTATTTCCACTACACAGTATCTATACATCTAATTGCCGAACTCTCAGAGTCAACAGTGATTGAAGACATCTTAGAATTCCAGCCAAGGCAAAGCTTCAAAGCAATTAAAGCAATAACTGTGTATGCAAAAGGAATTTTCTGAGAATAATGGCTTGGGGAAGGAGTTCATTACATTAATAAGCATATTAGAATGTTAACTCTGAAATTTTGCTTATAAAACCCTTGAACAAACTGTCCATAGTCACTAACATTCCTATAGAGGGAAACTGGCAACCTCCATTCTCCTATCCCAAAAAAAGAAAACAAAGCATTGTGGATACAGATGAGTAGGTGAAGTGTTTTGTATGTTTGGGGCTCTCCCACATAAATCATATCTTGTCTTTAATAATTTGGATTACTTACACAATTTATAGAATCATAGAATAGTTAGGGTTGGAAAGGACCTTAAGATCATCTAGTTCCAGCCCCCTGCCATGGGAAGGGACACCTCCCACTAAACCATGCCACCCAAGGCTATGTCCAACCTGGCCTTGAACACCACCAGCGATGGAGCATTTCTCAGTGTATCATCTAATTTATAAATATCTGTTAATGAAGAAGCACTTCTGGTATTATGGGACGTGTGTTAATGTATTATTTACACTTTAGAAACACAACTGTCTTTTTCTCGGCATAATATTAATTAATAAATGCTTTATGCTTTTAATAGCGCCTTTCATCTGAAGACCTCAAAGTATCTCTAGATTTCTACAAGGGGGCAAACTGAGGCATATAACTACTAGTTTGCATTTTCAAGGTCACTGTCTATGGTTCTGATGGAGCTAGTAATGGATACCCTTGTGCATTGACTGTGAATCCTGAAACCAACCCCCCGTAGCCCGTTGCATTGCATGAGCACCTAGTAGATTATGAATTTTCTGGCAATCTAATGGTTTACTTAGTTTGATGTACCTTTAGGGCTTTATAATTAAGGAAATATGTGTCAACATTAGTATGAAAAAAACTTTTTTTGTCAAATATTCAGTGGAATCAACAAGCGCTTACCTTGCTACCCCAGAAAACTAGTAATGAAACCAACTCCTACAGGATATTGAATGAAAAGGCTGGCTACACAAAGAAAGATTATTTAATTTAAATTATTCTAAATAAAATGTTAAAAAGAGTTTGGAGTACTATATCACCATTCAATACGCAGGGCTAAAAAAGAGCCCAAGTTTTATAAAAGAAAATATTTATTTTTAATTTTGCAAGTCCTAATCACCTCAGACTAATTAGCATTGGAAACATGGCCTCTGCACGTTTCTGGCAACATAAAAGAGCCTGGAAGTGTGAATATATGTTAAAACACTCTTTGGTAATGGTCAAAAGAGATGTAAAATGTCTGGAAAAAATATGTGGCTTCAATGTTGCCTTCTATATTTCTTAATACTTTAACTCGATAGAAAAAAAAGGAAAAAAAAAAAAACAGCCAAAGAGTTCTTCCGATAATGTTTTTCATTTCATATGCTATTTATGCCTGACTGAAAAGCTTTTTGGTGCAACTTCTGCTAACCAGAGTGATCACTGCATCATGAATAATCAAATGAGATTAGCCAACTGTGTCCAGGTCCAATTGTCCTATTATAGTCTACAGAAAAAGCATGGTTTGGGTTTAGGCTACTTTAAAGTCTACTACCATAATCCCTGTCAGCCTATCACCAGAAAACCACCCGAATTCCATTTTCTTTTTCCTTAAAAAATTGAATGTTCTTTATCCATTCTTCTTTATCTGCTGTCTTATCTGTAGCATGCATGACAGTTCACTATCCCTGTCATCCTGGTGTGTTTTGTGCTTTTTTAATTATGAAAATCACATAGTGATTACAGAGCCTCTTTTGTGCAAATCGGAAAGCGTGATGCACACAGTTACACATAGCCATTCACTGTACTCATCAGTCACTGCAGGATCTCAGAAAGAAGGCTCACAATTCCCCTCACAACATTACTTCTCAAAAGTATTCATTTCCTATAGCAAGGTAATGGACTGAGGAAAGGCACAGATCCTCAACTTTCCTACTTTGGTGCAAAAAAAGAACAGGTCCTCTGAGATCAGTGCAGTTCCTCAGAATAAGCAATGAAGATCAGAATCTGGCTTGGGAACTTTGCATATTCACTACTGAATTTGGAAAAGGGAACCCCTGTCTGTCTCAATTTCTCAAGTGCTATCTGTCTGTTACCAGGCACACGCACATTAACTGTGTGTTTTAAAACTTTGTTTGGTTGAACTTGTCATCCTAGGCTAAAATTGTGTGACCTAACTTGTAGTAGCTTTTACAGTGAAGGTATCATTTACTGTTGAGTATATTTTACTGTGCTGTTATAGATCTTTTCACTCAACCAGCTGTCTAACATGTTGAATAGTCTTTCATCTTGTCAAACACTTCCATTCCCCTTTCTACAGCTTTCTCAGCCAACATGTACACACCTAATCAATCTAATGCCACTGTCTCCAGACTTTAAAACCAAAAAGCACTGCCCAAACTACTTTTTAAAGAGACAGTCATTCTTTTCCAGTAAATTCATCATCAAGAGGACTGATAAATTGTCAAATGAGAAGAAACACTTCTCTGAAACTGTTACTCTAGGTCCAGCCTTAGAGCTCCGGTTCACTCACTGAATCTGTCATTTAGTAAAGGCTGTTGGGGCTTCCCTTCACACTGATTGTGTATATGTTAATGTAATTTAATTTAATAAACATCTTACCCATGGAACTGAGCTTCAGTCCTCTTGCTTTTGCTTGCATATACTTTTTTTTCCATTTTTAGGCAAACAAGATTAGTCTGCCTCAATCTGTTCAATGCCATTTATTTATTTATTTAATTAATTATTTATTTGTTTATGTATTTTTTCTACTTATCCTTCATCAATGGGAACTCCATTAGTAGATTGATATTTACATCATACAGGCTGCAGGTGAAAAAATTCCCATTGGCATTGCCTTCAGGTGGCCCCTGCTATGTGATATAGTATACACCTTACATGGTATTGAGTATTCATTAGGGTTGCTTTTATTTTTATTACTTTTATTTTATTAGATACACTACCTCCTGAGACTGTATGAAGTGAACCATGTCACTGGGTGAGATTACTGCTCAGTTAATAGCAGTTCTGAAATTGGTCAATTGGGAATAGGCTATGTTGCAAGAACCCCTAAAATGTGTATATGTGCAGCGGGGGACAGGGTAGCTCTCCAAAGGGGAAGGTTTTTCTTCTGTTGCTAGATTCTCTGGTGAAATATTTTGCAATTGCACGCTCATTTCTATGTGTGCTTTTAGTTAAAACAGATAACACCTGAAACAAACACTTTTATAGCCAGCAGGTACACATGAAATAGAGAGGCCTGAACAAACAGGTAGAGGTGGATGCTTTGTATTTTCAGTCTGGATTTGAATACTAAGGATGGAGGGAGGTAAAGGCACTTCAACCTTTAAGCCCCTTTGACATTCACGAAGTGCTAAAAGTCAGCTGGGGTCTCAGGTCTGACAAATTTGCATCTCTTTGAATATGATGCTTGAAAAGCCAAGCAGCTAGATTAAATTTTGCCATGGAGAAAATGAGAAAGACTTCCATCTCCCAGGTCTACTGGGAGGATCTTTATGGTTGATTTACTTTTTTAAAATAAATGTTTCTTTATGTGTTTTCTCTAGTTTGTGTCCAGCCTTCCTCTATCATGTATGCTGCTACTTATATCAGCCCCCAGTATGTCAATCTGGGCAGAGTACAAGGTGAAAGAATATTTCAGTCTAAACTGCATATCCCTCCTGTGTTTTCTGATTAAAATTTTCAAGCAAACCTTGGAATAAACTATACTTGACATGACTTCTAAAATAATTTACACAGTTTATAAACCAGGGGCTAAATCCTACAAACCTTCCCTATGTCATTTGTACGCAGAAATACTGCAGGTTTACAGGAGTGGGCCCAGGCTATGTAGCTGAAACCCTAATATAGGGAACAGCAGGCAGAATAATGATTATAGCTAACCCATAAAAATAATAAACTGATTGCCCATTGAACAAAATCTACTAAAGTATGAATTATCTAATGAGCTGCTGCTGTGGTTCAGGCTGACTTATCCTGCATTAAGTCAACAATAACATCACTGACTCCTGTGGACTTGCTGCAGGAAGGGGGGGGCCAGAATTTGTCACTGGTTTAGGTACGTAATTGTTTCAGTTAATGATGAATGAAAGGGTCTGTGTAGAGGGAACTGTTTCAAGGTTTGTAGTAGCTTATAATATGGACTCTGTATTTGCTAAGTATTTATGGCATCTCCCAAATTTATAACCATCTCAGGAAAAAATAACTTTTCATAGATGTTGAATGTAAACACTGTTTCAATCTTCATTGAAGAAATCCCAAGTACACTGCTGTTGTCCTTGCATTATTAAAGAAGTGCTTAAAAACATACCAGATTTTACAATAAATCTTAATACACCTCTCCTGTATCTACATTTGCTGCTACAGGAGACTCATCATTTTTGGAATTTCTAAAGCAGAATAAACATTTTTGTGAGCCAGGAGAAGAATTCCTCAATGGTTTACTTTAGTCTTTGTTTCTTCGATATACATGAAATGTGTATATAGCAGAGATCATACCCATAGTCAGTAGGAGATGTGTGTGAAGGTTTTTTTCCTCTACACAAGTTTTGTTTGCAAGGTCTGTGCCCAGTGTAAGTTATGAAAAATCACATATAGCTAGTTTTTTCTTTTTTATTTTTATTTCCTTGCTGGGTTCTTATAATTTTCTGGCAGATCACATTACATTAGAGTGAAATGTGATCTGTTGTTAGGACTTAGTGATGCATCCCGCAGTTTTAACTCGGTAACTTAGGTTTCAATTTAGCCCAACATGTGTCTCTTGAAATAACTCAGGAGAGCAGATTGATGATATACCTAACAGAGGAATAACAGCACTGGAGACTGCCAGTACTGAACAATCCAGTTATTAAATGTATCTAAGCATCTGAAGAAGTTGTTTAACTTTCTGAAGAAATAAAGGAAAAATACCTAGGAACCCTACAAAGCTCCTGTTGATGTTGATGAGAACAGTAAGATGTAAAGAGCACTTGTTCAAGGGATTAAATATGTGTCCAGCTACTGCAAACTGATCCTGAGCATCTTAACCTCAGAATCTTACTGTCATATCAGTAAGATTCAGGTCTGTTTGCTTCAGTTGACACTGGTATTTCAGTTAGAAACACAAAATTATTCTCTCTTTACAGGTGGAAGTAACTCCTTTCCAGCAACTAAATGGTTTAAAGCTTTTATATACGCTTCTTTATCCACTCAAATTTTTCTAGACCTGTCAGTGTCCATTACTTTTGGTAGTTGTGTTTTCTTCTCTTGAATCCAGCTGCTGTCTCAGTTGTCTCCAGTCAGCTCCCACCCATGTTCACTGCTTCTCTGCACATTGAACCTCCCTATTTCTTCATGTAATTCCCTACTCCAGAAGACCACATCTAAATATGTCATTTTAATTTTTGTTGGAGACTGCAATCACTTCCACTATTGTAGCACATGAATAGCAATAGGACTTGCCAAATACGTTCTTGCTGCAGGAATTAAAGTGCATCAGTTCCACCAGATATACACCTCCACAGAGCAGGAATGTTTGAGCAGGCAGCAAACCCCTATCCCCAGCCCCAAGACAGCTATTGTGGGACAGTGACTAAACACAGCATAGCAAATTCAGCACAGCCTATGTATTTTGTTCTGAACTAGGCCCATAACTCCCAGGAAGTCCACTTCCCAGCTAGCTTAATGACTTGGATGCCTTTTTTTAGAGAAAGAAAAGAGTGAGTGATCTGGGAGCCTCCGAGAAAAGCACTTCAATACCTCATTTGAATAAAGCCTTATGCAATGGATTGGAGTTTCTAGGACAACTCCCTTACAAATTGATCATTACAGCAGTAAAAGCCAGTTTATTATTTAACCAATTCTGGCTGAGTGGAGACTGGAGAGTATTAGCACTTGCATTGATTGTAAGAGTCTAGTAATTAATGATCAGAGTTTTCAGCAACAGTCTTGAGAAGAGAGTGCAATGTGCCCAAATAAGTATGACTGAAGAGGAGTTAAATGAATTCAGAATGAGCCCAAAGACAAGGGCAATGAAAATCAGGACATTCCCATAACACATTGCCAATATTTTGTCCATGTATCAGAATAATATTAAACAGTGAGTGGATTAAAGTAGGCCCTTTTGATCTGGATTGACACAGTAGTTTTCAGGTTTTCAGCCTTTATATGCTGCTTATTGCCAGTAGATCCCAGAACACCTTACAGAGGAAAGCAGTTGACTCAAAAAACTCCTGGGAATTGCTTTGAGTGGTCATTAGTCATACAGAGGGTGTGAAGAAATGTATCTGATAGCCAAAGCCTGGAGGTAGTGCACAAATATGACTGGAAAAGGCCACCTTTGTCTCTGTCCTGTCATGGAGCTCTGGGCAGAAATGAACTGACAGTAACACTCATCATCATCAGCATCATGGCTTGGCTTCGCAAACAAAGATTTGAGAAGGGCTTTACCCATGCTTACTACAAGTGCACTGATGGCTAAAAAGACCAATGCAGGATAGACAAGTCCAGTTGTTAAAAGCACAGCAGAAGGTATGTTAATGTCATTGCACATATACAGATACACCTTGGAGAAGTGTGGTTTGGAAACAGCTCTTTAATTCACTTTGCTTTGAGGGGATCTGCTAAATTATAAAGCGTCAGGATTTACTGTAGTCATGCTTACAGAAGTAGGCATATTTATTTATTTAATGAAACCGGAGACAATTGAAAATTCACATAACTCCAGGACTTCAGGATCCAGGAAATCCTTTTTCCTGCAAGATTATATTCTAAAGGGACACACATATTTAGGACACATTTCATCCACCCTATGACAGTTACACAGCTGTCTTTTCTTAATCAAGACTCTTTTAAAAATTAATTTCTTCTTTAATCTCTACAGTACAGGTAAAAATAGTAATACTCCCCCAAGTAAATAGTTAATAAAATAATAAATATGTAATCCAATTAAACAACAATAATTCCCCCAGATTTTCTTTGTGCTTTTGCTCTTAACCATGCTATATTATTTCTGTATTTGTCCTTCAGATGCCATGATCTTCACAGTACTAGCTTAATTTCTGATTCATTCAGCAAAGAGTACATGGTCAACACATAACAAAAGAACACATAATAATACAAAGATTTGCGATGCAGATATGCACACCAGGTGCTCTTCTAAATAGCTATAAATCTGAATGCGTATATGGTTGCTCACACATTTAAAATCATACATGTAAACAAATGAGGACAGACAAATGCACATGTAATGTTATCATCAGAGCACTCATTTCAGGGTTATGCAAATTGACTGGGTTTTGTGTGTGTGAAATACAACAAATATCCACAATCTCAAATTAACTCTTTCAAAATAACAATAATCTTACTATCAGCACGACATGTTTAAATCCAAATGGACAAGTTTATGTTCCCTTCTGCTCCTTTCTTTCTCACTCCCTCTCTCTGCCTTTCCCTCTCTCACTTTACCTTCCCAACGGCACTATTTCATTTCAGAAGAAAACTTATGAAAATTGTTGAAACACACACTACAAAGCATTTGCCTTTTTTTTTTCCTCTCCTTTTTTTTTTTTTTTTTTTTTTTTCAGCAGATAGCCCCCAAAAAAGGCAGGGATGTCAAAGGCTTCGAGTCCCCCCTTTGACATTCACGCAGTGCTGAGAGTCAGCCAGGGTCTCAGCTCTGACAAATTTGCATCTCTTTGAATGTGACGCTTGAAAAAAGCCGGAGCTGCTAGATTAAATTTTTTTTTTTTTTCCGTCGAGAAAATGAGAAAAGCCTCTATCTCTCCGCCGAGTCTTCTGGGAAGATCTTTATTCTGATTCTTGTTAGAATTGTTTATCACCCTGACAGACCAGACTCGGACGAGATAAAGGCGCTGCTCCATCACGGGGCCTGACAGTGGTAGGACATGCAGAGAAATGAAAGGAGCAGGGGAAAATATTATTAATAGATGCCGACTTGATTTGCCTCTATGGCACGTCAAGGAAGGAAGGGAGGGGGGAGCCCCGGCTTGATTGCAAGCCTATGAAGTTCTGTCCAAAAAAGAAGCTATTTTTCATTAAGTGATAGAAGGGCTTTTTTCATGTTCTTTCCTGAGGAGCTGATAACTTATGCAGTTTATTCTAACCCTGCTGATTTCTGTCAGGGAAAGAAAACTCCTGAAAGATGGCTCCAGCTCATCCTTTTCAGAGAAGGAGGCTGTCTTGTCAAAAATGGTAGCAAAGCATTAAAGCCCTGGCCTTGACTCCTGCAAGGTCCCTTGCGTCTGATTGTGCTTGTGTTGGTGTGCATGGGGGGTTGAGGGGAGGAAGGTGTTATTATGTACCCACTATGGCCCTCTGAAGAAAAAAAAAAAATCAAAATCTATATGCAGAGCAGTGCTTGCACATATGCATGTGCACACACGCACCACAGACACGGAGGATTTGTGCATTTGAGCATACATGCAGAAACATTTGTTCCGCTGCCTAATTACTCTGCAGTTAGTAAAGATTTGTCCAATATAAGCATGTGCTGAATTTGAGAACTGGAGGCTGGGTATAAAGTTAGAGCAGCCTGATTCAAAATGAAGATAAAAAACCCCAACAAACCCAAATCTCTGCTACCTCTTGTATGTCAGGTCTCGCAGAAACATGACCAGCAATACCAGCTCAGGCCTCCTGCAGTGATGCTGCCACTGCTGTCACTGTTATGTGTTCTGGGGCAAAATTGCCTCTACATGATTATTATTTCTCTTGAGTTAAGGTATTTTTGAACAGAGAAATTAGGAGTGAGAAATATTATTTGTGCACTTCACAGCCATGTTACTGTTATTCTTGGATCTGTCACATTTGGAGCTCTGACCACTGGTGCATTCTCTGCAATCACAGTATTGAATGAACACAGTTTCTTGCTTGTAATTACCATGTTCTTCTCCAAAAAGGATCGTCTTTGATCATTATCCTAACTGAATTTTCAATTCTGCATAAATTAACTACCAGAGAAATGCTTGCCTCAGGTCTATTTCTGTCAACCTGCTCTTCAAGATGACTTCTTGCTCAATCCAACCTACAGCGTGTTGAGCATCTCGAGAATAGCTATGAATACTGCTGCAGATATCTCTGTTTTCAGTAGGATGGGAGTGCTGAGCAGCTTAAGGAATTACTCAGCACTTTGCTGGTGTAAAAAGTGCATCTTTTCTTCTGGAAAGCTCATGGACTTTCCAAGTAACAGGCAGTTTGCTTTCTCTTCTTTCTTCAGATTTTTCCTAAAGAGTTCTTCTTTTCTTGTGAGACCAATAAATGCTTATAAAATCCCAGACCTTTTCCATTCAGGGGGCAATAAAAGAGGAATAACTTATGCTGCATGTAAAAAGTGGAAAAACAAAACAAAACAAAACAAACTGCTGGGTCCTGGGTAACATGTCCCCACAGTGTTAAGTCTATAGAATTCTAATCTTCATCTTATGTTCTGACTACCATTTGTTTCCCTTGTTTGCTGGATCCTACCCACAGCCAAAGGGAAAGTTTTACCTTCTTTTTTCCCAAAGTGCTTAAGGAAGACCTGCAGCATCTCTCCGTCTAGCTTTCCGCCGTGTCTCTCCCATAGAACCAGTGGCTCAGACAAGTTTGGAATGGTTTCATTTTCAAATTCAGATGTAGATGATAACAGGTGAATACTTGGGAGAAGTCCAGAAAACACTAAATTTAGGAACTACGCAGAGGCTTAGGTTTTGATATTACCCAGTTTGGGGTTTGGAAAGATTTTTACTACCTGTTATTTGGATGATCTTCCTAGCCTCTTCTGAATACTACTTTTGATACACTACTTTTCTACTAAAGATGCTGAACCTGCCTGGTAGGAGGATTATGGACCGGTGCACACTAAATGTATGCAGCATAATTATCTGTATGCTGATATGAAACTGGGTTTGAAAACCTGGGTTTCCCAGCTGTCTATTCCTTACTACATTGTGTGAGCATCTTCATGCAAATCAATTGATTTAAAATTAAGGATATTTTAAACTACTTCTGAATGGTAGTTTACTTACTGTGGCATAATAGCAATATTATGCTGGGAGCTGGAGAGCTTGACCAAGAGCATGGAGAGAGAGCACAGACTTAGCTCAAAAGATCTATGGTAAGTAGAGGGGATCTACAAGTTGGGAAAAGGAAAGCAGCTCTAGTAGGCTGATGTACTGACATGCAAAGACACTGAAAACCTTCAGTTTATGTCCTTTCTATGTTGCATATTTACTGGACCAATGCCTGTGAATTCCCAAGAACTTTGTGCATAATGATTTGTACTGACTTCAGA
The DNA here is from genome assembly GCA_017639245.1 of Myiopsitta monachus. Lineage (NCBI taxonomy): Eukaryota > Metazoa > Chordata > Aves > Psittaciformes > Psittacidae > Myiopsitta > Myiopsitta monachus. The sequence goes on from CM029924.1 coordinate 43,725,085, forward strand.
GGCAACACAAGCATTTTGAGAAATTCTGTGATGGGTCTGTATGAGGAGTCTTCTGATAGTGAAAAGCTAGAGGTATTATATGAGCTCAAGATGATGTTATACTTGGTTCTGCACAAAGCAAACCTACACACACACCTGACAGCCAAAGGATGAAAGAAAAGAAGTGTAATTGCTACCTTTTTATAGCTCAGGATCTGAAAGATATTGATACTGAGCAGCCTAAGATCCCACAGAAAATCTATGGAAGGGTTGAATGCTTGAACTGAGATCTTGAGTCTTATTTCAGTTTCTTAACTGCACCACAGCTCTTCCTGAGCCCAGCTCAGGGTGGCCCAGGTCTGTTTTGACTGAGCCACGCTCACGATATCATGTTCTGTTGTAATATAGACATGCAAAGCAATTTAGAAAGGTTCCCTTTTTTATGACTACAACTAATATACCCGAATACTGCGAGAAATTGAGAAATGACGTAGGTAGGGATTTGCGTCTTTTTGTAACTGCAATTGTTTACATTGCTCCAGTGACAACGAGGGATATTGTTAATGAAACTTTGTGAAAGGAGGCTGAGTTATGCATCCCCAAAGTCCTCCATTTGCATAGTTTTAGAAAATGGATATGTTTGGCAGGCATTCTCTTTATTCAGCCTTGGCTTTGGCACAACATGCCAGAGTACAGAGGCTGAGTGAGTGAGCATCATGCAGCAATTTAAACTGAGAAAACAGATGTGGTTTTGCATTTTGGTATGTGTGGACTCTCAGACTACCATGAAAATATCTTTAGGTTATCAGCACACCCAAACTGCACAGTTCACATGTTGATGCCCTGCAGTTATGCTACGAAAGTAAATATTTTGCTAAATTTTATTTTTTTTTTTTTTAGTTATGCTGCTCCATATTAACTTAGTCTTATGGATAATTGCAATTGAATTTATGAGGATTCTTTTTATTTCACAGAGTCATCCAGAATTCTGGGGTTTTATATGCATTATCAAGATCCTTGATTCTACAAAATGGGAATGAGAGAGGGTGACATCACAAGATTTTTTTGTAATAATTCCATAGTGGCAGACTGCAAAATCCAGAAGAAAGAATTTTTTTCCTAGTATTTCAGCACTTCTAATTCTGAATGGGAACCTATGTAATATGCAAATACTAATGAAGCAGTGAGATAGCTAAGCAGTGTTGAACACAGAAAAAAATATTTGCTTAAAAATCAGTTCAAATATAGAATAAAGCACTGGTGATTGGAGAGCAAATTTAACATAAGGGATTTAAGACCTGGCCGCATATCACTGGCAGAATTCCCTTGATATAAACGCATGTCAGTTCAGGTCAATAAAAGGCAATTACTTTTTTTGTATGATGATAAGTATGAAGCCCTGTAAAATGTCTGGAATGTGTTTATTGCTGATTTTTGTCTGAATTAGGTGGGGAAAATAGTAATTTTTGCATTGTTATATGCTCTCCTAGACTATGATGTTAAATGTGATGGTTTCAAGTTGTTAAAGTAGGAAGTTAGGGGTATTAAATCACAAGTTCTGTGCAATTACAGAAAACATGCATTTGTATTTTATGATAGCTATTGGTTTGCTAGATTTTTTACAAGATTGTGTGGAAACAGTACTACTTACATGTTCATAGAACTAAATTTTCAGCTGAAAAAACAATTGTAGAGTGCTTCAGGGCAATCTGCAAGCAAGGCTTAAAATTTAAGAGCGAAAGTAGCTGTAAAGTTACTAGCTGGCCAAGTGAAATGCATTCATCCATACCAAGTGTCCAGCATGGCTGCTACTGTGAACATTTCCTTTTTAGTTCCTACTTTAATCAATCTAATCTGTTTTCCCATAGAAAGTTTTGCATATATGGTTTTAATTTATAAATATGGCCATAAAGGAATTAGGATTGTATTTTAAAAGCCACCTGTTGTTTGAAGAGAGTTAATACTTCATAACCATTTTTCTACAAATTGGACCCTTTTTGTGTTCTTCTGAAAAGGTCTGTAATCAGACTGCAGGTTTGCAAAAACCAGCATCAGTAAAAATGCTCTCGCAGATTATTTTGCCTATTTCTGCTATTTGGAAAGCAGATTTCAATAACTGCAACAAATACAACCATACATCACATCTGGCTTCCTCAGCTCTGATGAGGGCCAGGCTTAACAACGCCAGTCCAGGGAAATGTATATACAAGTCCATATACTTCTACAGAGCCTACAACAAAGTGCATCTGGGATGTCCTGATCACTGACAGGATCTTGGATAAAGGCTGCATTCATCTCTTCTACTTCAAGAATTCACTGAAACTTAAACTTTGTTTCTCCTCACATATCAAATTATGGAGAGGTCATTCATTTGCTTCTAAAGAGAAATACGTTAGGGTAGCTGAAGTGGCTTCTTACAAATAGCCACGATATGCATACTCCCACTCCAAAAATAACATGAATAGAAGAATGGTAAAAAAGGACTCTTAAAACCATTTTTCAGTATCCAAGTAATTCAATTCCTTAAGTCATCAACTTCAAGTGAGGAAAGACTGGCAACGTGTGCTTTCTTTTTCAGGGAGAAAAGGAGTTGGGGGAAAGCTGACATTTGATTTTGGTTCATATTCAGGGAACAGCCTAGGTTAATAATTTAAAGGTAGGAAGTTAATTTATGCATCCCTGAAATTCTCCTTTTGTGCAGTTTTAGAAAATGCATACATGTGACAGGATATCTCATTGTTCTCAGGATGTGTTATCATGTATATGTGGAGTAGCTTTAGTGCGATATGAAATGCAAATTTGCCTCACTTTGTTCTTGCCACTTTTATGAATATTAAAAATATGGATAAAGTAATTGTGAACACTTCTGGAAAAGGTCTTTAGCTCCTAATTTCAGTGCTAAAAAGTTTTTATATTGGTGCATTAGAAAAAAAGAAATAAAAAATTTTACCAGCTTCTATTGACATGAATGTAAACAATTTAATTGAAAATTTGCATTTTTTGAGTGCACTCTGAGTAGAACTTTCTTAATGGCATGAAACCCTAGTGCCAATAAATAGCATAACAGCTTCTCAGGCCAAGACAATGTAGTTCAGTCATGTTAAGTCAGACAAAACTTAGTCATTTAGGTGATCCTAGACCAGCATTAACCTCCTTTAGCACCAAGTTGGTAATAGAGAAGGGCTTAAGGAAAAAGATATTCTGGAGAGTTAAGGCAGTTAGCAACACGTATGATACTACCAATGTCATCTTTCTAAGTGCTGTAAAACTATATTCCCTCATAACACCAATCCATCTTGATCCTCCTTGCTAAGTAGAGGACCTGATGAGAAGCCTGTATGTAACACAGTTTCCACTCTCACTAGCAGATTCCTAGTTGTAAGGGTGGCTCTAAGGCTGCCACAGCATGCCTCTTTTAGCATTGTTAAGCACTACTTTTGTAAGTTATTTCAGATTAGAAAGTTATTTCTGCTCCAGAAATCGAAGCTATGTTAAATTAACAGAATAGACTTGTTTAAATTATTGTGAGACACCAAAAGACCAAGCCATTATTTTTGCATATGATTCTTTAATGTAAAAATAAAAACCCAGAAACTTTGCTTCTCCAGCATTTATTGATGTTATACCACTGCATTATGTACAGGCTCAAATACTTCATATTGAAAGACAAAGTATTATGGTGTAAGTGCTGGAACAGGCTAATGTTCTGCAAGACTATGGAACTGGTCCTTTAATTTAAAAGCAGTGTAGCTGAGAAGCTGCTGACACAGAATCACTGGTCTTATTTGTTTAGATTATTCAAATAATAGTGTGAGTAATATTCACAGCTTGGTCTAAGATTCTGCTCTACTTTAACTCTTCTGAAAGCTGGACCTGTTTCAGGAATTACACATCCTTTCCTCCATGCTGCTTTTAGGCTGCAGTTATAAAGCTCTTCATCAGCATGTACTGACTTTGCTCATTTCTTTGACAAAAGGCTTATAATCTGCACTAATGGCTTTGGCTGACTCATATGTTTAGTTCCCAACTGACTTTGACTGACACACTGGGGAATATTAGCAATATGGAAACGAAGGCTGGTCACAAAAGGAGATGGACAATCATGCTGGGTGAAATGCTGCATATCTTTACTTCCATTAGAGTTCATTTTTTTCTGAGGTTGGACTGCTTTTATATTAAATTCCCTTTTCTGCTGACATAAATTTGCAGGTCCTAGACTGTGATCCCCTACCATAGACGGGTAGCTCTTTGTATTATGTCTTCTCAGATGTAAAGTTTCCCTTAAGTATGAAGAGACTCACCCTTACAGAGGAAAGTGTGAAAAAGATTAAAACCCCCTTCATTTTCCTTTTAAAATCATTCTCATCCACTACCCAGAATTATATTCTCTTGGCTAGTTACTGACTTTATGAGCAAGGACAAGGCCATTTCCAGCTTCGACTGGGTTTTTCACTTGCTTTGATTTTTGGGTAGTGGTCTCTGGGGTAGTTTAGTTCTGAGCTTCTCTTGCAAAAGGTCGTGCAAACAGAATACCACATCCACATCTGACATCAAGTCCCATGCACAGCAACCATTTTTGACAACAGCAACAACTTCATGTAGTGTGAACTGCACACTACCTTTTCTTCCACTGATCAAAATAAGAATATATACCCCGAGACATAAAGATGGTGATAAATTCTGTACAGAAGAAATCACAAATAATAAACCATTAGTGTTAATAATAACAGCTGCCAACGAATAGGATAGGATTAAATCAGCAGATGCATCTACACATAAAATCAAAAAGATAAGCATTGGGTGAAACTCGGCCTACCATATTGACTGTCCTTGAGCAAAAGGCTTAGAGGTTGAGCTATATGGTTTTACTACTAATTTAGACAGCCTTTAAAATAAATTTTGACAAAAATAAAGCTCAAAAATAAAATAAAAAAAAAAAAGTAAAAATTAGTAATTTCAAAGTCAAAACAAAGCGTTTGTTTTCCATGGTCAGTTAGAACTTATTTACAAGTAAAAGGGGCACACATGCAAGCCTGCAAAGGTTTTTAATCACGAGAATCTTACCTTTGCAAAGGTTAAAACTTCTGCATAAGTACTTTGCTTGAATTAGGCAAAGGTATCTCTTCTTTTTCTCAGTGGGGTGTCCAGAAACACAAATGAGTAGACTGGTTTTGCTTTGTAGAGATGGCACGATGTAAAACCTTTTTCTTGTATGGGAGAAATGACTGTTAGTGGACCTGAATGAAGCTTTTGGAGTTTTGCTTGACAGAGGCCCCCAAAGCAAGCGCATCTGGTTATCCCAAAATAACAGTCAGAAAAGTCACTGTATGAAAAATTTATTCCTGTTTTAAACCCAATTTCTTTCCTGGAGAAAGCTATATGGTCTTTCACATACATAAGATTCAGGCAGGTGTTTAGGCTTGACTGCAGTACATTGGCAGGTAATTTTGAGGAACTTAATAAAAAAAGAAAACATTAAAGTCTTCCCACCTGGAAATAACTACCTATCTTAATAAGATAGCTTTACATAAATATATGAAGCCTTTTGAGATTAATGTGGCCCGTTCACTTTCCATTTCATTTGGAGCTTCCCCTACTACCTGAGTTGAATCAAAAAGCTGAGAAATTCAGTGCAGGAAACTGAAAGAGAAATTGATAAAAACAAAAAGCCAGTTACTGAGTTGGATTTTAAGTTTGTTTATGTCCCTGTCTTTGCCAGGAGTTAATCAGAAAGACTAGAAGACAACTGTTTTTTTTCATTAAAAAGAAAGAAAAGAGGTCTGTATCACTGAGGCTCCAGGGACAATACACAGAAGTATAAAACATGTGATTTTGTATATTGGTTTGCAGTGGTGCAGCAGTATTGTATAGACAAAGACATAAACCTGTCAATCCAGATTTTATTGCTAGAAGTGCCAGATGCACTGTCCAGGAGCTCAAACATACCAGCCTGTGCCACCAGCCCAAGAGGCCACGTCAAGGCTTTCCTCTGCTGCTCTCATAGTTTTCACACTTGATAGACTCATGTTCCCACACTGTGCGTGCCATGACCTCCCTCTGCAAGTTTTTTGCTTTTGAGAAAGTCAGTATTGTGTATAACAACATTCATGTTTCTGAAGAGTTCCCATATCGGCTGTAAGAAACTCCTTAGGTGCTGACCTAAAACAGATGCTGTGAGCACTCTTTTTTTCTACCCTTTAAATGTTTTAATGGTTTGTGTATTTTAATTTTACCAGTCACTTAGCCTTCTCATTATATCCTGCTTCTCCCTCAGCTGTCTACAGTGGAGACATGGAGAGATAACCTTTCCCTTTCCCTCTTTCTGAAGGCAAATTAAAAGAAAAGGATAGGAAAATTTACGTGCCATGGTGTGACTGTGGACACTGCTCTGCTTTGTCAGGACCTGTCAGCTCTGTTTCAAACACTGTACAAGAGCATCATGCTCGAGCTGCCTGCCTTCTGATTGGGGAGGTGCAGTGATTTCTGGTTCCTTGGGTGTCACCATTGAAATTGCCATGAATAAGGTTGACAGCATGACCTGGGTCCCAGAAAGGTGTCTGAATGTATGAAGATCTCAGAATGAAAACATAGTGAGGATAGATTCATCTTCACTATCTTTCAAAAGACAGTTACAGAAATGAGATTAAATTAGATTGCAAGAAGACTGCTAAGCTGGAAGGCCTGCAGCCTAGATTCCTGACACTATTAAATATTACCCTATGTTTGCACAGTTTTTATCACCTCTCCACAATGTTTCTGTTCAATTGTGGAAAATACAATGAAATAAAAAACACATGGTGGGATTTTAAAAAGCATTCCTGTTTTTTTGAGACTCTCAGCTAACAGCTATAATGACAACAGTCTGATTAATTTTGACATGCCATAGTTCAATCTTTTTGAGTCAAGCAAAGTCCATAGGAGTTATCTTTCCATCAGAAAAGGGTATTACACCTATTACAGTAAAGGAGAACAAATAAAGGTCATAGACACACTCAAATCCACCAAGCCATGAGAATTTCACTTCTCCTTCATGACACTTTGCTGTGACTGTGGGCAACAGATTGTGTTTGGATTGTCAGAGAAACAGTCGGGCCATTATTGTTGTTTAATTTTTGGTGGTTGAGGGTTTTTTTTATTTTCCCTCATAGCCAAAGTATTCAAAAAAAAAAAAAGAAAAAAAAAAAAAAGAAGTTGATTTCTTCAACAAGCAGCTGCAATGACAGATGGCTGATGAATGCACTACCAGCAGTTCCAATGGAACTCGACTCCGTGGGAGTCGGGGCACTGCGCACCTTCCAAAGGGCGCCACGGTAGTTGCTTGGGAAAGGGAGTGAGAGTCAGAATTTCTAACCATGGTGAAAATGTACTGAAGGAAGAGAACATGATGACAAGGGGTGAGAAAGGGAAGAGAGTGATTGAGATCCATCCAGCTGAGTCTTTATCCTCAGGGATGAATTAAGATGGAATAGGGGCCCAGAGCCATAAAAACTTCAGGAGTACTTTAAAAATAATGCCTCCTCTGCTAAATCATATCATCTTAGTCACCCACTTGCCATTAGGCCTTGTTGATCTTTCTTCCCTAGGCCCTAGATGGACTTGTCTCTCTATTCTGTCTATACAATTTTTAATTCTCTTTCCCTTTCTTCCTTTTCCCATATCTGTCTCTTCCTAGCCTCATGACTGTGTGTGATTGTGAAGGAAATAGGCTGTTGCTTTTCTCAAAGCTGCTTCATGATGCCTGTCAGACATCCCCCATGAATCTTGCTTAGCACCCCAGGATCTGGCAATCCTTGATCAGCCCTGTCAGATGATCTGCTGCATACTGTCCTCACTCATAATATCCAAACTTGTAAAGTTTATTTGTCCTGTGTAGTTATCACCTCTTTGTCCAAAGGCGCCCCATTGAAATGGGTAGGCAACAAATTTGCGACCTTCTGGTGAGAGCCTTGTGCCAGGTGTGGGAAATTCTTCTCTTACTGCTTGTCAGTTTAAGCTCACCATGGCAGCAGAAACATAACAGGGAAGGAACACAGGCCTCATTCTGTAAAGGAATCTGAAAGCAAATGTAAGTAGACAGTTTCCTGCATCAAGCAGAAAGTCACAACTTGCAAGAGCCCCAGCCTGTCATGGTCCCCAAGACAGTGTGTTTTCCCCATTCTTCACACCTCAAAGTGTGAAGAATGAGGTGAAAAGAAAAGAACTTGTGGCAGCTGGAAAAGCAGTAGGGGTTTGCAACAGGGCAGTGGGTAAATGAGGAACAAAACTCCTCGAGCAGTAAACGTACTGTGTAAACATAAACAATAGCAACAAGCAAGACACATAATACAAATCCATCCCCAGTGAGAATCAATTATGTTATATCCGATGAATCAGGGGAGGGGGCTAGTGAGAGAGAATGGCGACCTATTATTATTTTGAAGTCAAGTCAACCAGCCAAGTCTGCAAACAAAAGCATTTTCTGTCTTTTTCTCTCTGTCTTGTTGATGGCCTCCCCTTGTCTCTCTTCCTTGGCATATTTCCTGCAGTTCCCCCACCCAGCAGTAGTTATATACATCTGAGTAACACTGCAGTTCAAACACCAAAAGAATTGTTTTCCTATGGTTTCTAAATGTCTTTTCTATTTCCATGTATTCATAATCCTAGCATAAGCAGTGCTTACCCAGCAATGTTCTACATCAGAAAAATCAAGCATGAGACTGTCTACGTGTGTGTGTGTTTGTGTGTGCTCACGTGTACATGAATACATGTGACCAAGGAGACAAGAAAATACTGCTGCAGATCATTAATGAAATAATGATAGGTACTTCTTTTATACCTGTGGTTGTAATAAGAAAAGATAGGTTTTATTCTGTACCTGCACATCACTAACTTGTGCTAACACACACACAGATGTGTTTTTTCTTCTGTATCCCCAAAATCACAAAGTGGGAAATGAAAAGGGGAGAAGGAGAAGGAGAGAATTGCTGGAAATGATTGCCTCTTAGGGTGTTCTCTAATAATGAGAAAGGAGCCCTACTTTGAACTCTTGATTCTTTGCCAGAGAACAAAAACCTTACAGCGTTTTGCTACCTTTAATTGTATTACTCTTCTAGTAATCAATAAAGATAAAAAAGGATCATTCTATGTACAATATGAAATCACGCAGGATCTGACTATGTGGAGATAGATTCCACTTATCTGTCTCTAGAGGTAGCTTCTCTTGTAGCAGAAAACTTAATTTTTATTTGGATTTTAAAAATGTTTCAAATTATCCAGTCAATGCTACATGCGTATTAAAAGATTTATTACCAGATATTCTCATCTTGATGTACTGGATCTATGCACCCAATTCCCACTTACGTTAATGAAACTACATCTGTAAATCCCTGCACATCAAAACAAGACAGTACCCATAAGTATTGCAAATACATAAGTTGCTGCATAAATAGCACAAAGATTAACCACCTCTGGCATTAATGTTTCTTTTTTATTCTTGTGTAAATGTTGGTCTTATCTTTCTAAAGACTCAAGATGTGACAAAAGAAATTAAAGGCATCCAGGCCAAGATCCCCCACAATTCAGCGTGGGTGTTGAAGGGAGACACCTCACTGCTGAGCAGCAGCACCCACTCTAATTGAAGGGGAGAGGGAAAAGGGTGCCTCCACAGCATGACTCAAATTTTAGGTGGGCTGAGTCATGCCCAAGGTGTCTGTTCCTCTCCACTGACTATTAACCAGGGTCATGTAAAGAGCAGTTGATTTAAGTACCTGAAGGGAGATAGGTTACATCTCGCCTTAAAGTATTAAGCCTCATTCCTATTCTCTGATATGGGGTGATTTGAAGTCTCCTGCTCATGGTATCAGGTGCTCAACCCCCTCGACGTGCCTATTAACCCTTCATGTTAAAGGTGTGAAGAGAGATGGAGAAAGGGCAAACATTCTCTCTCTCTCATTCACACTGATATTAAAAAAAACACACTCGTACATCAAAGACAAGATTTTCAAACATGGGTTCCTAGAGTTTAAAACTTAAAACCTTAGGTGGAATTCATAAAAAGCAGCTTGGATTTCACAACTTCAGAACTTTAGTTTGGGTTAATTATCTAACCTTAAGCATCTATGTTTTGTAATGCTTAGATCAAGTTCTAAAATTAAGAGAAAACCAGTGCAGTATTATTATTAATATTATTAATGACTCTATTAATTAAAATTTCTACATATAAGCCAATGTAAACTGTAATTAAAGTAAATTAAATATACTAACAACAAAGTTACACATACAGCACATACAGTATTATGACTCAAAGCAAAAAAGGGCATGGTTTAAAGTGAAAACAGGGTGAGATACTTAATCTCGAAAGTACTTAGTGTGGGGACAATAAGTATATTACTTGTTAAAGACAATACAGCTGCAACAAAATCACAAGAAGTGCATTCTACACCAAAAGCTGGGTGGGGAGATTGCAGCACAGACAGGATAATAAATGATAATGAATAATATTTCTTCTGAAACTTCCATTTCTTATCCCTAGATTTGCAAGTGCCTTACAAAGGAAGCATCATTAGCCCCATTAGTCAGAGGAAGGAGGAAGAGGCACAGAGTAATGAAATACAGTGACCAGAGTCACCCAAGGGTATGGCTACACAAACAAGTTACCGCAAGTTAAATTAGAGTATAGATTAACAGAGGCAGCTGCTCTGCTCTAACTTCCTTTTTGCCTGCTCTTAACCTGTGGTAAATGAAACCCAGCTACCTCAGGTCTAATGAGAGGTCCAAGCCTCTCCTCAGGCTGCAGGAAGAAAAAGAGTGTGTATCTAGTACAGTAAAGCCATGCTGGCTAACTTGCTGTAATGCCATCTCCGTCAAAAACCTGGCTAGTCTGTATTTGTGAGATGGCAGTGATCATTTTGTGAGGCTCTGCTAACATTGGGATGAGTGTGTTATATAAATGGAAAGGGTTGATGGGAAAGGAACGATAAGTGGGGTGAGACACATCATGCAGTTCAGCTTAGAAAAGTCAAAATCTGGTGCAGATCTGCGATGTGACAGTAGGATTCCAGGAAAAGCAGGTGGTGTGGGAAAGCAGCTCCCCATTAGGACAGGGCTCAGAAAGAAGGGTAACAGTCATAGCCAGAGCCTGCATTATTTAAGGCTTTAAAATCCAAAAGGGGCAACTTAAAATCAATCTGCCACTTCAGAGGCAGGCACTGTGAAGACTGCAGGGTGGTGTAATGCATTCCTGCTGGCTTACATGGCTGAGCACACGTGCTGCCGTCCTCAGAGTGAGCAGCGAGCAATACTGAGCGGCCTGGCTCTAAGCTCTGCTAAAAAGGGTATTACAATAATTGAGCTTTCTGGTAACAAGGTCTGCATTGCTATATTTATGATAGGCATGGGATAAACTAAGCGCACAGCCGGTGTGTGCAGCATAGCTAGAGGAGGGAGGGGAAAGAGCCTCTGACACCAGAACTCTAAACCTGGCTTCAACTTAAGCAATGGCAAAACTCCATTAAATTCAGTTTCAGCCTGTGCTTGCCAGGTACTTTTCCAGGAGCACTGTGGCCTAACACAGTACCAACATGCACCCAGCTCATGACATCTGAAACAATTCTTCAAAGTGCAGGGGAATCTAACAGAGATAATTGCAACTATTACAGTCACCCAACGCTTGGTTTTACCAGCTCAGAGAAGAAGTGTCTCTAGTTGCATAAGGACAGCTCTCTCCTTCTCTATTCTGAAATAGAAATCAGGATGTTGATGGCATGGGATTATATATAGGTTTCACTGAGGTGTTCAATCTTCATTTAATTTTTCATCTGTTTTTATCTGTTCCAAACTTACTGCATTTCTCACACTGTAAAATCTGGGAGAAGATCTGGCGTAGACTGCATTTTCCCACATGCATTTTCCTGTAGCTCATATTCATTCTGAAAACCCTTTTCATCTAAAATCGAAAATCCTTTGCCCAATCACAACTAATAACATGAAGTCTGCATCAGAAAAATCTTTAATTTTCAGTGGTCTCCCCTGAGCCTCTCATTCCTCCAGGTTCCAGATCAGGCAAATGCCTAAACATTCACTTGGCTGCGGAAACTGCAGGGAAACTGGCTCTTCCTGGCTCATTTGCTCTTTCTGACCCACCTCACTTTCTGTCGGCTGCTTTCTGGTTGAGGCTTGATGCAGTAAGTGCATTTAGAGAAATTCAAAGCATTGCGTAGGTACCGAGGAAAGCTATTCTGGGGCTGTTCTAGAGAATGCTACCCTGACAAAGCTGGGTAGGCAGTTTCTTCAATTTGCCACCACAATCGTCCCCCATGCCTTCTTCTTACAGCAAGATCTCTGGGCACTCAAAGGGAGGGCCAGGCACTTCCAGAGCCAGATTGGCATGTTGGAGATCTGCTATGCTTTGTCAGTGCCTACAGTTCTCCTGGTTAGCCTTCGAGCTTTGCTCTTAAATCGGGGTTCTCAGCTAACAGATTAACATAGAGTCACAGAAAATGGGGATCCAGTATTTTTTGTGGCTTATATTAGGCACTTGGGGGCTTTAGTCTTGCTAAATTGAGGTGGAAGTGAGCCAGGGATTTGAAGATCAAAAGTTAGAGTGTTAGGATTTAGGTATGCAAGTCTTCTCTGGATTGAGCCCCTTCATCTAACCCTTTTGGCTAACATCTTTTACTGCTCAAGAATAGGCATCTTGAAATTCTGTGGTCTGCTGTGTCAGCCACAATTAGAAACGGAAAATAGATGAAAAGAAATTATTCATACATACTCATATGTTTAAACTTGTGTGTATATGCATGTGTTTGTGCACCTTTTACAAAATGAATTATTTTTGCACAAGTAGAACAGCATTTTTAAAAATGAATGTATGATACTCTATGTGAAGTCTACAGTCATAACAGGAAATCTTGCAATTTCTGCAGAAAGATTTTGTTTAAAAAAGCAGAGTGCATCTCATTGACCTATATTCAGCTTTCCCAGCATACACTGTACCTGCAGAACTTTTCTGCAGAGATACATTGTAGATACAGATCAAAGAGAAACGCTGGTGTCAGAATTGTCTAAATGTCCCTTTTTTGGGCCTGAAAAACTAGATCGTTGCCATACAATTGCACTGACTTTGTAACTTTAATCACCCTGTAAACTGTTTCTTGGACTGCTGTCTTTAAAAGCCAGGTAGGCTGGTCATGGAGATAATGTCTGTATCTATAGAGGAGACAAATGAAGATCTCTCTTGCCTCAGAATGAAAAATACCAATTTTTTTTTTAGAGCTATCTAAGATACACTTGTATATAACAGTAGCAAAATAAAGTTAGCATCTTTATTAAAAGAACTACAATCCACAACCAGCTTGATTCATCCTGTTAAACATATATACCAATTGTTTTGCAGAACATTTGGTCCCCTCATTAAGAAAGTCCATGGAGGTGGGTGTTAAACACTGCCTGTCAGGGGTGTTGGATTTTATTGGATGCACATCTGAGTACTCTGACTTAGACTGAAACCTGTCAGCTCATTTCTCAGAAGACCACTGTAATGGGCCTGGATTTACGCATGGTGGGGTGTGGGGTGTGGGGTGTGAGGCACTATGGAGTGTGGTAGCAAGAAACAAGGAAGCTGCAAGGTGTAATACTGACAGCTGTAGCGCTGGGCTTTTAGGCACCATACTACCTGGTATGGGTCACATGGGGTCATGCTCCAGCTCTCTTAAATGGTGCCTACTGGGTATTAAAGAAATGCAGCTGATAAAGGAAGCATGCAAAGTGGAAAATGGCTAAAGTTACATCTTAGAAAACAAAAAGCATGTAAAATGCAAGGTATCTACAAACCCACTCAGTTGAGCAATCAGGTAGCTGTGGACTAGCTTTTTCAAGTGCAAACACTCTATAGAAACAGATAATGTCTGTAAGCTTGTCTTTTACAGCTAGAGACTTCATTAATTTGCGGTGTGGTGTGTGTCTCCAATTGTGACATCCTAGAAATGCTGAAAAACTGAAGACAGTCACATAAAATTGTTATTAATAGAATTTTTTCTCTGAGATGGAAAATATTCTATTTTCAAGGATTTTTTTTTTTTGCTTTAATTAGTATGGTACCTGAAAAGAGAAGCTACAAATTATTTTGCCCTTCCAAAGGTAAATATCTCAGCCTTTATAGAAAATTGTTTAAAACATGAAATATTTAAGAGAAGTATATGTCATATAAAATTACAGTTGAGAAATTAATTTGTATCACAACACTTTACCATTTCAAATGAGCTGTGATTGTTACCAGTTCTCCAAACCTGTAAAGCCCTGGGATGCAAATTTGAACTGATCTGAAAGCATCTTGGATTGTGTCTTACACTTTTATTACCCTTACAGTTCCTTGTTGTTAGTTGCCCAATATGAAGACTATCTTATAGGATTTCAGCTACCTCACCCAAAGGTAAACCCATTCGCAAGTTGGCTATCCATATTTGTTAATGCAGCATGTAAGAGTGACACAGACATATCCAGGTGAACCAAGGAATGTGAATTTGCTTTGGGGTGCATAAATGAAGCACTCCATCATCAGATAAGTCCATGTACTTAATTTATACTGAATCAGCCTAAAATAAGGCACTGAAGATTTATTTTATGTTAAAAAAAGGGAGTGGGAAGGACCCAGTTCCAGAAAATAGGGGAGTGGGAGGAGAATATCAGTACTAGCAGATTTATTTGGGAAATAGCTAAGATAGCAAAACTGTGTAAGAGAACTATGAAAAGATTTTTTCAAAAAGAGAGTCAAGACAGGCAGGGAAGATTGCATCTTCAAGCAAGGGCTCCTAAAACGAATACTTTCATTGGCTTGTATGACCATCCTTAAGCGTTCAAAAACATGGCAGTGACAAATCAGGCTGTAGGAAATTAGAGATTGCTTTAAAAATGGCTCAAACTGCATTAATATTAGCAATATGCTCCAAGTAATGACTTATCTGTGACTTATCTGCGGTTTAGGATGTAGAGTTCAGTTTTCCCCTATGTCTCCAATATATTGATGTCTGTTGTCCACAGATTGTGTTGTGGTAACTTCTAGCTTTTTAAAAGTGTCTGTGAATTCTGAGAGAAATGGGGCAGTACCACTTTGCATTCTGCACTGCCTTGTGAGTCCAAAATCCATTGTAGTTTTGGGCCATATTCTGTCTGCTAAGTATTGACAGGGTCATGAGTAATGCTTTTGTCAGTAAAGTATGACTGAGTGTTAGTAAAGGTGAAAATATTCTGGCCTATTCAGTTAGTAGTTTAGGATAAACTGCAGTAAATCCATGTAAACTACAAATTCCATTACTTGTGATTAAGATTTTTGAATAAGGTTATAATGTAATTAATTACTTATGGACAACATCTTTAAAATTTTAATTCTCATGTACTGGAGGACATAATAGCTGTGTGTGTCTCTGTCCCAGCAAAAAGTGTATTTTTATCATTCAGTAAATACTAGAAGGTCCAATGTCCTTATGCTATAAATTAACAAAGGGTTGTCTTTTAGGGAGCAGCATGTCTGTTTTTTAATCCAAATCACCTAAATTCTCTGAAATATTCTAAAAAAAAAATAAAAAAAATAATAAATTCAGAAACTGTTTAATACTTGCCCTCTGAAAAATACTGTCTGTAAACAACCTTCACTTTGCGCACCCAGAGCTGAGGCACCTGAGCACCATTAGCCACTCTAAAAATCTTGCTCTTGGGCGCCAACTACTTAAAGGAAAACAGCATTTCCAAACCTGTTTGTGTCAATGGAATATACACAGTGATTCCAAAGGATCTTTGACCAGATGGAGGAGGATTTGGCAATTAGGATTCAAAGTCCCTTGTTTTGGTGTATTCTGCAAGTGATAAAATTTGAGAATTAGAGCACTGTCAATATAGGCTATAAAAGCACATGTCCTTTAAGAGGTTAATGCTCCACTAGACCTTTTGCCACAAATTACTGTATATAATTGGACCTAAGATCACAAAGACTGCACATTTACAAGATAAATTGAAAATTAATGAACAAATAATATAGTAATTACCAAATCCTTATTATTTGAAGAATATACACACTATGGGGTCTATTTCTTCCTTGATGAGCATGTGTAACCCCCATTAATTTTAATGGGAGTTAAGCGTGCACATCAAAAGAAGAATTAACTCATGATTTTAAAACTGACTGCTAAGATTAAGACCTGCACTTTTGGCTTTGAGTTGAAAATGTGGCATATCTTTTGATATTTATCTCTTTTTAATTGTGTATTTGTAGCTGAAGCAATTTGCAAATCACTGTTATCCCTATCAGTACAAGGCAAAGACAAATTGCATTATATACCCTCCTTCTTGGACTCCTTGATGTACTTTTCTGATTAAATTGAAATGTACCAGTAGTATCATAATTAATAATCTATACTGATAAATTTGGCAGTGTTAAGGCTGTTTGGTAGCAATGAAAAATTGTTCAAGCAAGGTGTATTATTTGTTTATTTTTTTCACTAATGTGAGAAATATGCAATTAATAATACTGAATCGTGGATATTGACAGCTAATATGAAACCTGCAGTTTAGGTCTGGCCAAGAGAAAAAAATCCATTTTAATAGGACTTCTGAGGTAATTCATGAACTATGATGTGAAGCCTACGTAAAAGGTATTTTACTCCTTAGAAAGAGATTATAGGACTCTCAGGTGGAAAATTTTTGGTCCCAAATGAATTAGATACTGGTGCCAGTTTTTGTTACTACATTTCAACTCAAGGCAAGGATATTCTGTGTGCCCTTCTGCAGTTGTCCGTTAATTAATATTAGTGAAATGGCTTCTGCAGTGGTTCATAGACTTTTTGATACTGATCCAGGTGTCACTTTTCATCTTAAAACAGGAATTGGAAGTTTTTAAAGTGTAAACCAGCATGGATTGGATGTGTACAGAGAAAGAACCTCTAATTTATTTAAAAAACCTGTAAAACCAAGTGTTTGGTTTTTAAAATGAATTATCCCGTTATTTTTTTATACTGAAACATAGCATTATGTTGGTGGTGAAGAGCTCAGGAACATGATTACCAAGAAAGTGGCCAGTGCAATCTTAATGTCAGAGCTGAGTGAACTGCAAAAAATAAATATTAACAGAAGTGGGGAAAAACAAGTTAAATTTTTAAAATAATTTGCCTTTTATGTAGGCTGTTTTTCTTGTCTTAATTGTGAAAGTCACCCTGGTAGTGGATTGCGGTACATGTGTTTCATAATCTATCTGTTGCTCCTTAGGCTATTGCAAAGTAGAATAATTTTCCATTTGTTTGGTTGTGTGAAAGTACAACTGAAGGAATGCACTCACAAAACCATTTTTCTAGAGGTGTGGCTATTGAATAGACCTTTTAAATTTCCCTTTATTTTGTTCATCTATTAATTTAATTCTAAATGTTTCCAACTCTTGAACTTCTAACAGCAATTTGCACTGCTTCAATTATTCATTACCATAGTTTAGGACTATTTTGAGCTGGAGAGCCAGGTTAAGAGCATGAAACCCTAGGTCTCAGCAGTGGAATCAAACAAAAGAATTTAAATCTGTCCAGCTTTATATTCTCAACACTAACTAGTTATAGAAGTTTCCTCGATATTTCTGCACACAATATGACCCCAAAGGATACAATTTGCAAAAACTCCAGGCATCTAAAATGGAGTTCTCAATAACATTAGTCAATTATTACAATGCTAAGTGAGTGCCTGTTGTCCTCTGGTTATAGAGATTGTATTTGAGGTGAGTTAGCTTCACTGTTTTGCTACACCTGCTGGTAGGAGGATGAGAACTTAGAAACTGATCAAAATGAGTAACATCTGTGGCAACTTTTGAATAGTGATTAATGTGAAAAAGGTTCAGCAAGAAGTCTCCTGAGTATTTTCATGAGGGAAAAAATAATTATGGACTATCAAAATAAGGGTAAGATGCTACAATTAAAAATATCATAAAAGGACAGTCAGAGCAACCAATGTATATTAATAATTTTGAAACCCTCATCAAGGTCATGATGATGCAAAATTAAGGGGCTGTTTGATACAATGAATGACCTGGTGGCTGTTCAGAGAGATATTAAATTTGATAGAGCTGGCAGGAATATAATGAAATTTAATAAAGAAATAGATAAAGTCCTACATCTAGTTAAGAGTAGTTCCAGGCTGAAGTGCAGATTGTCTGAGTAGTAAGTAGGTGTTCCAGAATGGACCTGTGTGTTTTGGTGGATGACAAGCTGAACATCAGTCAGCCATATGCCCTCACAGCAGAGAAGATTAGCCACAGACTGTGTGAGCAAGATACAGCCAGCAGGTCTGTGGAATTAATTATTCCCCTCTCCTCAGTACTTGTGAGGCCACATCTGGAACAGAGTCCATCTTTTGGGGATCCAGTACGAAACAGAGACTGACGAGGTGAAGAGAGACCTGTGCAGGGTCACTTGGCTGTTTAAGGGGATAGAGCTGAAAATGGTTGAAGTGAGAGTGATTGAGCTTTCTTTGCTTAACCTGGAGAAAAAAAGGCTAAAGAGGGAATCCAACTAGAGCACATGTGCAGCTTAGGTGCAGCTAAAGAGAGGTTCGTGAGAGAGAGAAAACTTCGTGGGTGAGAAGCTTAAACCACGACAATGGAGAAGACAAAGTCAGTCTTTTCTCAGAGGGTTACAGCGAAAGGATGAGGTCACAACTTACAGCAAGGGAAAATTCAATTGAATATCACAGAATCACAGAATCACTAGGGTTGAAAGGGACCTTTGGAGATCATCCAGTCCAACCCCCCCCTGCAAAGCCAGGCCCACCTAGAGCAGGTTACACAGGAAGGCATCCAGGCGAGTTTTGAATGTCTTCAGAAGGGGAGACTCCACAATCTCCCTGGGCAGCCTGTTCTAGTATTATGTCACCTCAACATAAAGAAGTTCTTCCTCATGTTGAGGTAAAACTTCTTGTGTTTTCATTTATGGGCATTGCTCCTCATCCTTTTGCTGGGTACCACTGAGAAGAGTGTGGCGCTATCCTCCTGGCACCCACCTTTGGGATATTTACATGCATTAATGAGATCCCTTCTCAGTCTTCTCTCGACTAAGCATGCTCAGATGATCCAAACCCAAAAAGCAAAAATTTTTCACAAAGAAAGAGGTTAAGCACTAGAACAGTGTCTGAGAGAGGCTGTGCGGTTTCCACTGTTGGGGATTTTCACACTTTCCTGGAAAAGGTCCTGATTAACCTAGTCAAACTTTGAAGATAGTCTTGATTAGTGCCGGAGGTTGAACAACTTTCAAACATCACTTCAGATCTGAATTACTCCATGATTCTGTAATTGCATAAGAAAGTAATTTTCTTATTTAGTTTATATGTTAAAATGTATAATTCAAGAATTGCAGTCTCTAGGACCAAGATTCATTTGGCTTTGCTATTTTCTTCTTTAGGTGTTTTGGTTGAGGGTGGAAGATAAAGAAAGAAGACAAAAAATATATATATTCCTGACAGGTACTTACAGGTATTTAATTCATAATTCCATTATTAAAAAACTAATTTTTCCACAAAAACTTTCAAGATGGAGCACTAATTTTTAAGAAATATTCACAAAAACACCTGTGAATTAACTTTGTGGATTGGTGAAGTCATGTAAATTAAGTGCATTAAGAGCACTCATGAAGCCGTTACCCATGAAATTTATGATCTTTGTAACATAAAAAGTTAAAGATTAAAGCAAGACAGTATAACTTAGAAAGACCTGCACAAAATTAATTTCTGTGTATTTGTTTATGTGAAACTTATAATTTATTTATTTTTCATTTATTCATTTATTTTATATTCATTTATTTTACTTTTCAATGAAGATGAAAGTATCAGCAAAGATATTTTTTTCACCTGAATGAGGTTGTTATATAGTAAGAACAGCTGTGTAGCCCCATGATTGTGAAAGGAAAATAGTGTGCTGTGTCAGAAAAAGGAAGAGATTCTTTGCTCCATTTTGTATTGGCTTATGATTCAAACAACCATTGGCTGAGAACAGTATCCAGTGCCTGGTAGTTTTATTTGGAGATCTGAATGAATTAATAGCCAAATAGAATGTTTGCTTCCAAAAAATCTTGGTGTCCTTTTGTGGTATTTATAGTTCTGTCTTTGAATTTGAAAGGATGGATTGCATGTGTTATGGGGAAAACAGCCCCAAAAGCCACTTGAATTTCTAAACTGGGTCCCTGATGGGTTTCAGATAATGACCTGTGTTTCTGAACAAAAATCGTGAAGGCTTCAAAACACCAAACCTAGATATTTGTCCATCAATGACTTGATTTAATGCAACTGTAACCATTTGCCCATTTGCCATTGCCTTCATTAAGCTCACTATCATGAACCAAAAGGTTTCTACCATTATCAGAAGAAGAAGATATTTAGGAAACCCTTGACCTTTTTGCTGCTGTGGTGTGATTTTTTGTAGTGCTAGCTTTCTATATTCTCCAAGCAGTTTGCTTTCGGGGCTGTGACGCAGCAATTCTGCCGTAATAAGACTACATCACACAAATATCATGAAAAGTGCCAGGAGAAAGGACTTTATACAAACTTCCCCTGTTTGTCTGAGCTACGCAATTCTTTATTAATGACACTGTCAAAGTTTGTACTGTGCTCACATTAGAAGGGGAAGCTTCAGCCCTCACAAAACCAATAAAATTTGATTACATACATATGAAATCTATGGATCAGGGGCAGGATTCTTGGACCCTTTACAGAGGAAGTGTCATGTTTCATCTTCTGCAGGGGGATTTATGGGAATGCATGTGTGAAGCCACGGAGCTCCATATAGACTCTTTTAGTAAAGATCATACAAACAGAACCAAGTTCTCTTTAAAGTACAACTGTAGAATTATAGTTAAAAGGGGGGGGGGGGGGGGGAAATCTCCTTTTCATCTTCAGTGCTGCCTGAAGACTGTCAACAGAAATTTATGACTGCAATCAAGGAACAAAACATGGTAGATATTCCTAGTTAATAATAATACACCAATGCACTCTATTAGTTCAAGGAATTTAGAATGGCAGCTTGCGAGGATAGGGATGGTGCCAGACCTGTGACTGAAGGGCCAAGTATTCCAATGGGACCAGTTAAACATCAAAATGAGAAGTCAGATTTTCAAAAGCAAACATTATGATGAATTTGTTAGAAAATCTAGGAAATGTGTTTCACAGTAGCATAGGTATAAGAAATACTATCATTTTCCTTTAGAACTTGTGGTTCATTTGAAATATAAAACCTTTGTGTAATAAGATAAATATTCACACATGTGGAGTTACATGAGAATAAAAAGGTGTGAATCCCAACAAATAACTGTTCTAAAAGCAAAGCATTTCTGTTCTTTAACATTAAAGTGGCATTTTAGAAAAGATTTTTGATCTTCTCTGTCACAGTACATCACATAATTACAGTATAAAAATGTAAAAAAAAAAAGTAATTTGACCAAGCTGATGTAATTCTTCCTCCTCAGAATTTTTCTTAGAAAAGTTTGAAGTCTGCAGGTTTTTACAATTTGAGGGATATCAAGTTAAAAAATTTCAGAATCTTTCCCAAGAAAGAAATTTCATTCCTTTTATATTTGGAATTTTCTTCTTCAACCATTTTTGGTTGCCTAAAAAGATGCAGAGACTTTTCAACTTATACAAATGTTCAATTTCAAATATGTTGGTTGTTTTTTTTTTTTAAGTAGGCACACCTTACAAATATATTGGTATTACTACAGTGTCCCAGATTATCACTGTGACATAACTATTCCATGCACTCCTATCACCTTCATCCAATTCCCTTTTAAATAAGAAGCTAACTCCACAGCTAACAGATGAACCTCAGTGAAACGAGAATGCAGCACCACAAAGTTTAAGACATAAAGTCAAACAAAACAGCCTTTCGGAATAATAGGAGAGGTTTTGGCATCGGCAGTAGATAATCACTAAAGCCATAATATGAATCGTATTCTAGAGGTTAAATGAAAACACCTGACATTGTAAAATGTGTGATGAAATACTTTTCACATAATCATGTATTTCAGAAAGACAGTCAGCTTGATTGTTACATTACCTTAATTGAAGGTAAAAGATGAAATATATATAGCAGTCTGGTAAATTGCTATAAGGCCAGGATACCTTTATTGAATCTAATAGTGCCCTTCTCTCCTCCCATTAACTGGATGTCAAGTAGCAGCTGGTCTTTAAGCAGTCAGATCAATGGAGAGATGGCAAAATACATGCAGGAAAAGAAGAAAATCTCTTTTGTCCCTGAAGTTGTAGGCTGGCGATGCACTCCACAGTTTACTGCAAATTTAGATACAATTGTTCAGTTGTTCCAATCTATCTCAACAGCCACAATGCTCTAAGGCATTCAAGATATTTAGACTGTTTGTATTTTCTTTATCTCTAGATTTTTTTTTTTCCCCCACAAAATTTATGAAAATTTCTCAGTTATCAAGACTGTGGAAAGTTATGGGCAATATCCATGCTTTTAATACTGTAGAAGGACAGTAACTGGGAAATTTTTAAACTGTGTAATTGTAATATGCATATACTACCCACAACTTCCAAAGCTGAAAATTGAGTAAGTATTCTAGGTTACAGAGTACTATACAAATAAATATAAATGTGGTGTGGATCCCAGTTCTTCAATGCAGGACCACTAAGTCAGATGTCTGGATGCTCAAAAGGACCTGTGGCAATGTGAACACTGATGTTCAGCATTTCTAAACCAATTTGGAAGCTTGCTGTGAATCAGTAAGTCTGTTCTGCTCCTGGGGAAGAAAAAACATCGCATATGAGACTTAGAGATCCCTGTTTGAAAATAAAGCCTGAGAAAATTTAATCTGTGATTTCTAGAAATTTGGTAGTAGTAGGTTGCATCTACTCAGAGTCAGTTATTTATAACAAATGGCCTTTCCTTGGAATTCTTTTTTCACTCTGATTTTAAAGGATTTTCCCCTTTCCTGTAAAGGTATAGTTCTGAAGTTGAGTCTATCAAAGCAAAAAGTTCAAATATGACTAGAAAATGTTTGATGATAAAATATTAAACATCCAGTAATAAAAGCACAGAAATTATTATATAACTCTGTAGGTTAAACATGACCCACTTAAACAAATAGCTGGGGCTAAAAAAGGTCTGTAAAATCAGTGTATTTATTCCCAGTGCTCTGAATGACATATGTTTAAATTGCTCTCACAATCAACTTGTATCTGCTCCAGCACAATTATCTGATATTTATTTAAATGAATCTTGCCTAAGACTTGTGCGATCATTTCTGGTTGACAATTCCATTGCACATTGAGATATATGCTAATACAACTGAATTTAGAGACAAATTCTTGCTGATCCTGATTCCAGTGGATCTTCGTGCATCTTGATTTCAAATATATTCTTTGGTTGTCAGGGTCCCTTTTAAATAAGTTAGGATACTAGAAGAGGGTAGTATCTGGATAGAAATCTCAAGTAATTTTTTCAATGGTAAAAGCATGAGGAAAAGAGAAACAATGGGAAAGCAGAGGGAATTGAGACGTAATTGGATATTTAAAATATAATTAAAATACATTAAAATATGATAAAATATTTCCATATAAGTAAATATAATGTATCAAGCAAGCTGTATTTATTGGCCTTATTTCAAGGGCACATTCTTGTTCATTACTGTGAATAAGCTTCTGCTTAAATGCTTTTATTGTAGGGAATGGTCTTAAGTTCTTATATAAGTGCTCCTCTGAAACATGGCCAACATATAACTTCATGCCACTTTCACACAGACACTCTGTCTTTGCTCACTGCAGTCACTTATTCCCTCTTGACACTGGTGCAACAAACTCTTCCAGGTAAAAACCATGGCTCTGCATTAATTGATGGAGTGCAATCTTGCCAGCAATAAGTCCTGAATGGGGTTTTCTGGTGTTTCTTCACTGAGCTGTTAATACTAGTAATACAAATAACAGTTAATAAATCAATCTGTTTCTTCCAGGAATATTGCTAGGAGGCATTAACCCCTTCTCACCATCTCCCAGGCCACACCCCTGCACTCTTTACAATGAATGCAGCATATTTTTTATTTCTTCAACTGGCATTTGCAATCTGTCCTGACATAATTTACACATTTACACATTTTACAGAGCAAAGCACAGTCATGCAATTTAATTCCAAAAAACATAAGCATAGGAGACTCGGCACACTCGATTAGCAAAGCATATGATCAAGTTTTGCCAGTATGATATCAAAGGCACACGTTTGATTTGAATTTGTGTCAAAATGTACCTGCTGCTCTTCATTTCAAAACAGACATGTGCTGATGTGTTAGCCCATATTCACACACAGGGGGCTTTTATATGCTGCAAACTGCACATGTAGACCTATGTCCCTTATAAATGCACTTTCTTTCCCTTTCTTTCCTCTTATCTCAAGGCAGCTGGTCTCCACATCCTTAGGGAGAGGGAAGGCCTGTCACTGCCTGAGAGACAGAGAAGAGGAAAGCAAGAAATCACTATTCATCCTAATGAAATAAAGTTCTGACCCAGAAAAAAATCATCTGGGTTCTTCCACTGATCATTGCCCTATTGAGCCACCATTCCAGTTCTATTATTTCTTTTAAATAGGGATTTAATGCTCATGAATGGAAGGTGAATGCTTGAAAATGAAAGGTGATCACTGCAGTAAAGGACAAATCAATACAGAACCAAAGTGCTCTACTTATCCACAGGGCAAACTAAAGTGAAAGGAAATGTCTTCAAGACCCTTTCAAGCAGTTGTACTAATAGAAACGATGATTAAATTCCCATACTATTACACTTTGAGTTAAAAAAGAAAATAATCAGTGATTAAACACTTGCTGCAAAAGGAATTGGCAGCTCCCTGGACTGTGGATATATTGTTGTTCACTTTCCTTTAGCTTGATAGAAAGGAAAGGAATTTGACTGAATTTTGTGAATTTTTAATTAACAAAGAATGATAGCTGAAAAGAGCAGTCTTAGAAGGACCAGAAAAAAATTATTCTTCTGCAAGTTATTCAAAGTTCAGTTTCTAGGAGTTCAAGGAACTGAGTACTTTTCTTGGGTTCTGGTCCACATAATGAGTATACTTGGAATAAGTGGAAAGTGAGTTTGTTCAGCGGGTGTGAAATGGGTTTGTTTTTACCTTCAAATGTGATTAATATCTGAGTTTGAAAATAACATAATAGCAAGATAAGTCCTCATGTTCACAGGTAAAATATTTTTGAATTACATGGAAAGTGTAAAAAATGAAAATTGCATTTGAGCCAGGAACTTTCTGTGCTAATCTGGGACTGACATTTGAGGGTCTTTGTGTCAAGGGATTTTAGTTTTGGGTCATTCTCAGCAGTAGATGAAACAATGAAGGATTCACTTTCTTTGATCCTCCAGCAAACCCTGATTGGCTGGAAGCAGGGAGAGACAGTTAACTTCACAAAGTCAATAAATGTGGCCATCTGGGAGAATGCAAATTTAGACAAATGTGATATATGTGGGATGACACTTTTTGCTTAGAACATGCCACATCATAAAAGCATTAAAAATACATTCATATGACCCAGAGTATTTGATTAAAGCCTTTAATATACAATAAATTCAGCCTGAAGCAAACTAAAGTGGACAACCTGTACAAATTCCAGGCACAGATTCATTCAGGATTAGTTGTCTACTTCCTCAGCTTCTTCTCTTTAGGCATCTTTTTCTGAGTTTCCTTTCAATTCTGAACTGACTGAGTGGAATTTGTGTAAAAAAAACCGCAATCTTTTTTTCCACAACTCCTTCTTTATGTGGAAAATTGTTTTTCCTTTTTCACTTTTTTGCATATCATCCTTTCAAGTCACTGCCTTGAAAAAAGTAAAGTAACTTTGCACATGGGGAACTTCTTCTGGGAGGAGTCCCAGTGTGTCTAGAATATGTAAAGATGACCAGATCAGGACCTGATCCCCATAGCTACTGTAAGAACCATGTAATCAACTAGGTTGGAAAAGACTTCCATGATCATCAAGTCTAGCCATTACCCCAGGACTGCCATTCTTGTGCTGTATCCTCACCAGATTCCTTGACAGCATGATAGTTCAAGAGGGTGTCTTCAGCATTGTGTTACAATGAAGTAAGAAAGCATAAACTACTGGTCATCACCTCAACTCTGTCACTTCTTAAACAATCATCTCATCATGTGACAACCATACAACTGACCATCAAGGTTTTGTTTGGCCTGAATTTTAGAATCTCTTTTCTCTTTTGTTTACTCCCCTGTTTGCAGCTCTGCCACTTTCTGCTTTGCTTCTCCTTTTCACCTAATGCTAATACCTTTGCAGATGTTTATACTGTAATGAAACACTTTGTGTTCAGCCCATGTCATTTCCCAGCTGCAGGAACATCTCTGGGGCTCAACGAGTTGCCAGGCACGGTGTAAATCCAGAGCTGCTCACAGCCCTTTTCCAATGAGTACAGTATGCAATTCTGCTATCTAACCCATCCTGCACAGCAAAATTGATCTGTCAATGCGTGGGTAATCTTTAGGTCATTCACAGTGTGTTTTGGCATGATATAAACCACAATGTTTCTGTAGAGTGTACTTCATCTTCTACATGCTCACTGAAACCAAAGATTTGACTAAGGGTCTGTTTTAAAGCAGTGAGTGAGCTAACCTAACCTGAAACATTAAATGTCCTTTTTGTGGTGGCCAAATACCTACATCAGCTGTTCTATGACAGACAAATAGGTAAAACCAGGGATCACCTTTTCTCTACAATGTGCACTGCTGGATAGACATATGTACTTGATGATTTGTTGCTGACATAAATACCTACTACACCCAGAACAGGATAAAATTTGAGAAATGTATGTCAGAGCAATGTGACACAGCATCTCCTGGAGATACAGCTGATGTGGTACAGTATATTTAGTGCTTTGCTAGGTGGAAACTGAAGGCTCAGCCTAGCCCTTTCCTAAAGATTTGTTGTCTTTTTCTTTTTCTTTTCCTTTTCCTTTTTCTTCTTTTCTTTTCCTTTTCCTTTTCCTTTTCCTTTTCCTTTTCCTTTTCCTTTTCCTTTCTCTTTCTCTTTCTCTTTCTCTTTCTCTTTCTCTTTCTCTTTCTCTTTCTCTTTCTCTTTCTCTTTCTCTTTCTCTTCTTTCTCTTTTTCTTCTTTTTCTTTTTTTTTTCTCTTTCTCTTTCTCTTTCTTTCTCCCTTTCTCTTTTTCTTTTTCTTTTTTTTTCCTTCTTTTTCTTTCTTTCTTTTTTTTTTTTTTTTCTTATAGAAGTCAGAGTAGTTCTACTTAAAATAAACAGAGGACTTGCCAGCTTCTATTTTTTTTTAAATGTTATTTTTGGCAAATTACCTGAGTATTTGCACTGAACAAAATAATTGAAAGGATGCAGCCTGTATTTATATGAAATGATTCCAGAAAGAGTGGAACTAGCTACAAGAGTAAAACTTGCCCAATTAAGCTTTCATTTTGTGTCATAGGAGATATGAGTAAACAAATCAAGCATCCTGAAGTATTGATCAAGATGATTGCTGCAGAAGAGAAGCTGTAGTTACATAATGTTACTTAAAGCCAAACCAAAACACTATTCTGTGTGCCTGGTCCTCACATGGTGCAACCTGTCATGTCTTCACTGCCATCAATAAAACTGCTCCTCTTGCCCATAGAGCAACCGTGGCTTTGCAACAGGTGACCTGGCTATCACACCATGGGCATAGCTGTAACACCAAATTGAAACAACAGGCTGAGCGATATTTACATATGATGAGGACGCCTTCTGGAAACCAGGCTGTTAAGCAGAAAGAGGAGGACATGCCTGCTACTATCTGCGTTTTACAAGGTGAGACAGATAAAGAAAAAAGTGAGGGTTTCTAAGAAGGAGAAAAGGACGGGATGGGGGACTCTCCCTTTGAAAGGGCAAGAGTCCAAAGCCTAGTTTCCTGTAAAGTCTCTTGTGATCACATCAACTTGTGGTTAGAGAATTATTCCACAGGGCCAACTATGCACTCATTTGTTTGCACTTTCTGTTCACACTGGTCCTTTAATGTCTATGTGTAATAAAGAACACAGGGCTAACCACTACAGCCTATTTCATCTGCACTTCATCAGATTAGCATTAGACTTAAATCTCCAAGACAATATAAATGCAATCAATAAATAGTGCGATCAATCTCAGCTAGTTTTAAGTGTCCAGAGAGAGCTTTAAACAGAACTCCTGTAGGCTGACATTGCTTTACCAGCAGAGAGAACACCAAACACATTGTATTAATGCTAACACATGTGTTGCCCCTTACAATGCTTCTTGCACTTAAACAGCAAAGCCAACAGGATGCTTTCTGTTGATTTGTAGATGCTTTGGAAGAAGTGTTTAAAACATTGTTTGAATTTGAAGTAATAGCAAAAAAATATATCTTTACAGTTCTTCCTTTTCTTTGGTTTTCCAAATGGGCCGCAGGTTTATATTGTTTTGCATCTCTTTTTACATTTCTGAGGTATTCAAGCAGGGACTGAATAATGTCTGTCCAGATTTGAGTACACTGTCAGTGACTAAGGTATAATGAAAAATTTCCAGGACTTACAAAAGAAAAAGAAGAATAACCCAAAATGCTTCAAATGAAGAAAACAAACACGTCATCCTGATTCCAGATGTTTAAAAGCACCGTGATAACAAAACACCAAAAACACAAAACACAGTAACAAGTTATACAGATACAAAGGATGGAATTACTTGAAATGCATATGCTGAAAAGAATCTTTTCCATGGTACAGGTTAGGAAATATTCTTCTTCACTTAACGTTCACACTGAAATCAAAGCAGATGCGGTAGCCTCCGTCTGGAGCGATGACTGAAGCCCTGACGTACGTTCCAGCAGGGATCAATTAAAGACAGTTCAGAATATTCCAGGATTCATTACTGCAGTTTCCCCAAAATGGCAACAACAGTTTCACTGGGCTATGAGGACCTTCCCTTGCCTGACAAAATTCATAAGACTTTTTTTTTTTTTGAAAAGTGGCAAAGCAGGACACTTCTCATAGCCTTCCTTTCTTTTACCCTCTCACAGTCTAATCAGCACGGGGAACTGCAGAATGAATGGGCTGAAAAATTCCTTTGAAAGTCAATAATAATTTTTTTTCATATATGAATTCCTGCTTGGCTCTTAGGAGCTCAACAACGTGAGCTAAACAGTTGTTGTTTTTTTTTTTTTTATTCTTTTGCTCCTTCATAGAGCTTCTCAAAGGCACTTGCTTTTGTATAAGTTGTAAGTTTATGTTAAAGTTCTGTGCTAGTCTGTGTTACACATTTTAGTGCGTTCTGTACTGCCCTGAGAGCTAACCCCCCTCTCCCAAAGAACTCTTTCTCAGCCCCTTCATCTGTAACCTTTCTGCAAGTAAATGCTAATTGAAAAAGAAAGAACACCACTAATCTTGGAATTTAAATGCATTTAACAAAACCAATCTCAATCTAAATTGTTGTTTCACCATTCCCTTTTCCCCAACAGATGTCGAGAAACTGCAATTCCTATTAAGAACACTTGACTGTTTACTCAGCAAGAGAACTTCAGGCTCAGGCTGCATCAATCTAAATGTGTTTCAGGACGTCAGTCTTTTGAAAAGTGCAGACTGTTAGTCGGTTATTTTTAAATGTAATCTTCACATAAAAGAGTTGCTGCATTTTTTCTTTTCACTTTGTCATCCCTCTCTCTCTCTATCTTTTTTATTTTTTTTTAATGATGGCATCAAACATAGATGTCCTGAATTTTTATGTCCCATTCCATTTAAGTTTCTCGTCATGGTGCTTTATTTCATTTTTTTTTCTCTTCTTTTCAGCTTTGCAAGAAACAAATATTACTGAAGATTGTGAACATTACTGCGAGGAAAAAAAAAAAAAGATTCCAGAAATGTTATGTAGTAAGAATGTTAGACATTAAAAGCATAAATATGTTTTCTTACAGAGGTTTACAGTAAAGCCCCGTGAGTTTTGACCACAGGACTATTTAAAGTTCTCTGTGCAGATTAAGGAGACTCTGTGTGGTTTTGGTTTTTTGTAGCCTGGATGTCACTAGTTAACCATGATCAGGAAAGTAGACGTGGTTTTCCCCATTTTTCTCTTATCAGTTAACATGATCCTTCAGTTACTAAATGCAATATAAGTATTTGCAAATATATCCTTGGGTGATAATCACTGGAATGTAGCTTAGGCCTCAATTCTGCAGTTACATCTGGCTGTAACTTTATACAGTTACATTGGTATAAGCCCCCCTTCAGCACGAGTCCTTGAAGAATGTTTTACTATAGAATAAACTTCAATTGCTTTATTCATCAGGTTTTGTATTACGATGGGTCAAGTCCTTCAGTTCTTATGGGGGAGCTGGCAAGGCTGAGGACTGTAGCCTGTGTTTGTACCTGGATTGCCATGGGCAGTCCTGTGATGGCTGGGGCACCTCCATCTCAAGCTGTGTGTTGCCTCAATGGGGATGGTGCTTTTCTAAGGTCTTTTGAATATCTCTATTTCCTCTGACAAAAGCAGGTGGGGGGAATGCTGTGGACCTCACAAGGTCAGGCTTAGTCACATGGCTCTAAATCCCATTGCTCTTATGTATTGCAATGCAGAGAAAGTAATCAAAAGCACAGAAAAATGACATGCAGGTGAAAAAAATTAGCTTACATTATGAATGCTAACAAGTAACAGGTAATTGGGTGCATGGGTGTGTGTGCAGGTAAATGTCTGAAACTGAACTTTTGAACTCTCAAGCAGAAACCTGCTACTTGTTGGCTGCAATCTCTACAGGCTGGCTGTTAATTTTGATAATACCTGGACTAAATAAAAGTGGTGCGTGTTGAATGCCCCTGTTAATAAAGAGAAATTAAATGCAGCTAGCAAGTATTTAACTGCTCATCTGTTTGGCTTCTGCATATTGACTATCTGGATAGTGAAAATGGGGGACTTGGTTCCAGAATGAAGACCTGGTACTAAACCAAAGGATTCCTGAAAAGAAGTGGTCTCAGAAAGAAGGTAGCCCAGGAAGAAGGCAGCTGGAGAAAAGATCCTGGAAGTGCTGAAGATCTGAGGGATCAAGATTAAAACAGATGCCAAGGGATGCCCAGGGGCAAGCAATAACATCACGATCCAACCCTCCCAGGCCAGCAGTGATCCCTGCCTGAAAGACAAAATTTAGCAAACAGTGCTGTGGAGGTTAGTGAATAAGTGAATGTGTAAGATAATCATGTTGGATAAAAGCTCTGATTTTCTTGGTTCTTAAACCTAGTGCCCAGATCCACCATGGGCTGTTGTTTGCTCTGTCACACTTGTGACAAAAGGGTAAAGAATGCTGAGTCAGGTGTTAAAAGGTGGTACTCAGGTATCATGAGTATTGGATATTGTTTTAAATGATGAAATCAGTGGGATTGAGATATATAAATACTTATCTAAGTCTAGTTTATCAGTTTCTGGTTTATAAGGTATCTATCTATACATGCTCTATTCAGTGGACCCTACAGCCATCCATCTGCAATAGGTCCTGCTGTAGTTTGTTACCCAGCTAACAGTGTTGGACACTGAAATGCCATTTCACTTTTTAAACCTTTTTTAATGGAAAGTAGAGAGAGACACAACTTATTTATACTTTTTCTCTATCAGGCATTAGAAGAACAATGAAGGGCAACATGCTATACAATATGAATAAAGAAATGCAGCTTCAGTATCAAATACCCACACAAACCTGCTTTTTAGGGAGTCAAATAATTTGGCAGGTATGTATTAAAAGTTTGTGATCCAAAATATCATTAAATTTTTACAACAAAGTATCTGCAGGTGTGCAAAGAGTCTGAATTAGGTGTACAGTCTCTCAGAACAGTCTACATCATATAGTAAGCTTGTTAAGCTAAAAGTTGAGGGTTGTCCAGTTTCTTTGGGCAACTTTCTAAATTACAGTAGCATAATTTATGATACTAAAAGTTGTGGCAAGCACAAATGACTGCACAATCTATTTTTGAGACACTGCTGTTTAAATTACCGTTTAAAATTCAAAACCAATATATAAAATAACCAGCATTTTCAGTAGAGTTAAAATGTTTCTGTAAATCAGATTTCTATTTTTGGTGCAAAAAAAGTAACCTTAGAAACAAAAGTTATTTTTCTGAAGAGACTGAATTATAACTAAACATTTATTGCTTCCAAAAAGTTAGAACCAAAGAAGCTCAGGTTTGTGGCTATTTTGCTTTTCCTTCAACACCAGGAATGCGTTTGCTCTCTGCTTATATTTGGTTCAGCAAACACATTGACCGTGGTCACTGCAAGGCAAATTCCCCTCTCTGTGAGTGTTTGGCTCACCTGGGCTCTCCTCTGACCCTCTTTCACAGCACCATGAAAGTCTAATGAGAGAATAGAAAGTCTTGTACATTCTTGTTTTGCATGAAGGATCATCATCCTCTTTCAAGATCTTGATATTTAAGGTCAACTTACAGTGTTTATTTTTCGTCTCCTGTATAATTTCATTTGAGGTTTGTGCTTTTTCATGGGGTCTGTGGTTGATTTGTTTCTTCATTCTGAAGTGAAAAGACCCTCAAATTCCCGCTCTCCACTCCAGTAGTGGGCTGCAGGAGAGAACCAGCACCTGCTCAGGGGAAGAAACAGAAGCAGAGAATGGCTTGGTCCCCATTCAAATAAACACCTGACTCCGGCATACCAGAGTGATGTAAGAAAACAAGCTGTAAGAAAACAAGAAAGCCTCTCTGAACTGTATGGCAGCACATCAAAAGCTGTAGCCTGACTCAGTGTATTACTGCTGCTATTTTCACTGCATGGTGCAGAGGATGAACAGCCTGGGCTTCCAGCTCTAGAGATGGAGCATCCAGCCCAAGATTCAGGCACAGATGTGTCATCCTCCAGAACAATGATCTCTGAATAGTATTGCAAAAAAACATTTGTACTGAAGCAAAAACATTACATATTGAGCCTGGAGCCCATTCAGATCTGTGTGCTCCCTCCTGCTGTCACAAAGTGCTCTCTTAGCACCCAACTCAGCCACATTCTAAAGGCAATTCAAATGGGAAATTTGTCCCAACCCACAGTGAAATATGTCTCTTTTCATATAAAAGTACTAATTTCCTTCACTATCAAGGGCCAAACCTGAACTTTTTGTTGTCACCTACTGTTGTGGTTTAAGCCCAGCTGGTAACTCAGTACCACGCTCACTGCCCCCCTTCCTCCCCCCTGCTCCGAGAGGGGTGGGGAGGAGAATCGAAGGAATGTAACTCCCACGCATTGAGATAAGAGCAGGCTGGTAACTAAGGCATAACACAAACCACTGCTGCTACCACCAATAATAATAATGATAAGGGAAATAACAAGGGAAGACAATACAACCGCTCATCACGCACCGACCAATACCCAGCCTGACTGAGCAGTGATGTAGCCCTTCCGGGTAACTGCCCCCAGTTTACATAGTGGGCATGACGTACTGTGGTATGGAATACCTCTTTGGCCAGTTTGGGTCAAGTGTCCTGTTTCTGCTCCCTCACGGCTTCCCCTCCTCCCTGGCAGAGCATGAGACTCTGAAAGTCCTTGGTCAGAGTAAACATTACTGAGCAACAACTAAAAACATCGGTGTTATCAGCACTGTTCCCAGGCCAAAAGTCAAAATCACAGCACCACACCAGCTACTAAGAAGGAGAAAAAACGACTGCTACTGCTGAACCCAGGACACCTACTAATTCCCACATCAGTTACATGGTTATTTATCTTTTTGGTCCCAAGACTCTTACCAAACTTCTGAAGAAAATTGTTACATCTGTGTGCAAACCTAGTCATCTCCCACTGACAGAATACAAATAAGGTGCTACTTGGACCTCTCTATTGAGGTTTTCTATCCAAAGAGGAAACTGGTGCTTTTTTTCAATATTAGTTTGTAGTGTGTTTGCAAACTGCCATTAGATAGAAGAAAATTTTCACTTCAGCAATTAAATTTATGCTCAGAAACAGCAGAATAGGGTTAATGGGCAAGAAAATAATGCTGAAATATCTAGGAACTTCACTTTAAAAGATTTGTTTGTTCAGTTAGACATCAATACCTGTAGCCTTGCTAGGTATTACAACTACCCCAGGTTCATCATGCTGCACACTGTACCCTGTGTCATGAAAAGGTCAGAAAAATTGAAAACTGCTTTACTTCTCATAGACAATAAGGTTTTTTAGTTCTGAGCTTTGGTTCAACAATTATGTATGTTTATGTTTAACTTTTATTCTGCTTGGTTTTGAATATGTACTTAAACGTTTGATTGAAGACTTTGATAGCCAAAACAGAAAAAAAAAAACAAAACACATTGGTTTTTAGCTGCTCAATTCGTCTTTGCAAATGAAGAAGAGTCAGACTACTTTATTTCCTGGCTGATAATTTCCTATCAGTGATAGTACTCATGCAATACAAAACAATATGATGCAATACAATAAAATCCTTCTAATTAATTAATTCTAATTGTAGTTAATTAATTGAAATAAATATTTCATAACAAAGTTTTAAAAACAAACTGTAAAGTAATTTACAGATTATTTTTGCAATTCATACCTTTATTACTGTTTTCATTTAAGGTGACTGTGAGAAAGGCAAATGTTTGGCTGGTGTTGCAGGATTAACTACTCTGTCTGGAACTAGAAATTGTGACTCCTGTGTCGTGATTAATATCCACAAGAGACTTTAAAGACAATGAGCAGTTTACTGGTCAATGTTGTTCAGTAGGTAAATGATATTATTTTTGCCATGGTCATCAATTAGCTGAGAACTTTCTGGAAAATAATTTTAAATTTTTAAAAGCACCCTCTTTGGTGAATCAAAATAGAACAAAAAATAATTGCAAATAAATATGATGAACTTTCACAAAAGATGTAACGTTTGTAAAAATTGACATGCTTTTTTTTTTTTTCCAAGAAACATTTGATTTCATTTAAACAGAAGTTCCAATTAATATTTTTCTAATTTTTTTTTTTTAAATGCACCCAAATCTACAAGGTGTTCATTTTCATTTTCTCTTCTCCTGCAAGGATTAGTAACATGTACCCTCATACCCTCACAGAAATACTGTAGGACTCATCTTTTATGCTGATTGAGGACCTTATATTTCATCTCATGGAGCACTTACTCAAAGGAATGCCTATGTTTCACTTCTGTGAATAAAATGCCCAGGGGTTCAGAATTCATAACCTGTTTCTTTAAGGTACCGTGCAATTGTGAATGGAAGATGATATTGCAGTGAAAAACGTGGCTAATTTGTTTAATATTGTTATCCATTATTATTTCCATTTATATCTCACTATTTTTAACTTGCTCATAAAAATTTCTCTTCCTACAACTTAGTCCAGATTGTACGATAATAAGTGAATAAATAATGCTAGCGGTTCCCTATCCTGTTTTCTTTCCTTTTTTTTTTATTTTTTATTTTTATGAAACCAGATTTCTAGACTGTGAATCGTCACTTTGTATTCCCCATCCCCCGTAAAAACACAGCTATAATTTTGTAGACATTGCTATGTATCTGAGGTGAATGTTTGGTAGAATTCTGTCGGCGTGTGACAAACAAATACGTAAACAGAGTAAATAGACAAATACAATACATTCTGCAAATTTTGCCAGGATTCTGGGAATATTCATCACTGACCTGAAAAAGGATTTTATTTTTTGTTACTCATGTGCTGTTTTCTGTATGTTGTGTCACACAAAGCATATTCTGCACAATCTGTGAAGCCTCTCATTAGACAGAGTGAAAGTTAAGTGAATTTTATAAGGATTATTTATTATATTGCAAATCACAGCCTGGCATAGTGCATTTCTTCACTGAAATATTCTTTTAGCACTTTGGAAATCCCTTTGTATGCATGTGAGTCGATTAATTTCTCTGCAAGCATACGTGCTACTCTATACACTTGTTATGTGTTTGTAGCTCTCGGTGTGTAATGAGACATTTTTGCTGTTGCTGATAATTCTGTAGATTCCATTGTACTCAGACATATGGTGTCAGTTGTTTGAAGGCTTTAGAAACCCTTGGATTGGCTGTGATGTATAAATGCAATAATCCCCATAGAAAACTTCGGACTACTCAAACCAGAGTTTAAAATCCGCATGCTCACAGGCAGACTGGGGAGTTTTAAAAATAAACGGGCCCTTGTAGATAATTTAACATTAATGGCCCGAGCCAACAAGAAGCGCAAAACATTCAGCCCCCAGGAAGAGAGTGATACAAA
Source organism: Myiopsitta monachus (assembly GCA_017639245.1). NCBI lineage: Eukaryota > Metazoa > Chordata > Aves > Psittaciformes > Psittacidae > Myiopsitta > Myiopsitta monachus. The sequence goes on from CM029924.1 coordinate 43,761,260, forward strand.
GTCGGAGATGTGCTTCCACAGGGCACGAGCCAGATGCAAATATGTATAACCAGCATTTTATAACTATTCAGTATGCATTAAATTAGAGTTATTAAAGGACAAATTTTAAATACTTTAGTAAGGAAGAATGATGATCTGCCTTCTCTCTGTAGTCCTAATCCAAAGCCAGCAGCAGCCAATCAAAAGACCCCATTGATTTTGGTGCGTTTTCTATTCAGCCTTACGTCTGCAAGCTGGATGAAAGGCAGCTGCAGGGAATTGAAGGTGACTGGTTTAGCAGATGCTCCTGGCTTCCCCTAAACCCATGCAAGTCACCAGAGGTCCTTCACAGGCTTGTGCATCTGGGGTGAAGTCATGACTCCATCTCAATTAGTCGTAGTTTTACCACAGACTAGGTGGAATCCAAATTTTACCCCTGATGTGGGTAGGCCAGTTTGCTTGGTTTTCTCTGGATATTAAATATCCCTGATGGGGGTGTTCTATTTGGATTGTCCCAGGAGGCCTCTAAATAGAAGGGTTTGGCTATTATGTTTCTATAGCATTACCTGATTTAGGGCATAAATACATACTTCTTATGACCTTGATGCAAAACATTTGTTACTGTAGCTGCCTAATAAAACAAATATTTGTCAAAGACTAAAACTGAAGTGAATAAGGAGCATTTTCCCTTGCAATATGATGCCCTTAAACTGTATTTCACCAAGACTGTGTCGAGCTGCAATAGGACTGACTACAGATAGTGTTTTAACAGAGTAGGAATAGCATTTCCTCCATCCTTCTAATATATTTACTGTCATGCACCGTAGTAAAGCTTTTTTTTTTTTTTAGGGAAAACAAGTACATTAGTGGGGTCTTCCATGCACTATAATGAGGTACTGGGATTCAACTTATTTGTATTTATTACTCGTATAGCTCTTCTGTTTAGAGCAGCAGTGCTCTGAAGTCCAGGTTGCAACTAGGTCCGATTGCTCTGGGTGTGATACAAACACAAAGTTAACCAACTGAACAATGTGCAATGATTTGTAACTTCATTGCTATTGTGTACTGCAGGAATACCAGAATGGGTGCAACCCAGCATTGTGTTAACAGCTAGAAATTATTCACATCTTTTTCTGTCTCTGTGATGGCAACTTAAAACTCTTGGATGAGCATAGGCCAGCTGCTGTTCAACCAACAGGAGTCAAATATGTAAGATCAGGGGAAAAATTAGTTCTACAGCCTATGTGTAGGTACACAAAGAGGGGTAAGTAGAACAGGAAAGCAAAAAAGATTTTAGTCCTTAACTTCCCTTGAATTCCTTAAGGCTAAATGGATCTTTTAGGTTATGCTAGGAATAATATACCTTTGGTGATGAAAGGACACTTTTTCTTTGTAACCTTTCCACTTGCAGTCCCTTCTAACATTAATGCTAGGGGAAATTCCGGATAATTTGTTTGCAAGCTTTTGGTTTTCTGTGTGCTGCTGGACCAGCTCTAAAGGGAGTTACTTGTGCTGGAGGATTGACCTCTACTCATGTCTATATATTTTCTTCCTTTGTGTCTTTGTGGAAGATGTCCAAATGAGCGAACTGCAGCTAATGTTTCCCAAAACAAAAATGAGAATGCTCCTTCTTTTGAAGCTGTGGTGGAGAAAGCGGAATTGAGCCTTTTTGGCTCTTTTCTGAAGACGTCTTGTCTATCTCTCAGCTGAAGTTCAAAAGATTGTTAGGAGTATTCAGGTAAAGCACTCAGACAATCAAAAGATAGTTTATTCAATGGAAAATTTTTACTTAAATTTAATTTTACTCCCAAGTGATTGTTTTTAGATGAGATGACCAAACCCAAACATGCTCGTTCCATTTGAATTATTTAGGTGAGACAAATACAATTCCATGATCCAATCAGACAGAGAGGTCAAAGGTTCTTTGAAAGGTGCAATTCTCCTTTGGGTCATCGGAAGAACTGGTTGTACGCTTACTACTGGAGTCCTTTTCATTCTTGTCAATATTGCTGCTGTCAGGAAGGGAAGAAAATGGCATGTTTGACAATGGGGAGCTGTTTCTCTAGAACCCAAAACCACCTTGTTTGGGTATATACTCTATCCTTTTCCTCACATAAGTATGCAAGAGACTGTAGCTGATATCAGAGGAGTTGCACATGGTAGGTTTTATTCTGTGAATAGGAAATATTGGGATTCAAAGTGCTAGTTACTGTTTGCATGCAAATGCCCTGTTTCAATAACATAAAGGGCTCTATAAGTTGCAGATAAGTGTTTTGTGAATCAAGCCCTAAATCCTCTCTTTATTTTAACTGGAGACTTTAGCCAGTGGATAAGCACCATCAGACATTATTCAAACATTTTACGGTTTGCAATGGAAATATTCTTTTGTAAAAAAAAGAACACTTTAAATAAGAGAAAACAAACAGTTTCACTGGAAGTGCCCTGGTTATGGATATCCTCTTTACACCTCAGTGGCTTGATGTGACTGTTAGCTGGCATTGGGATGTTTTATAACTGGTACAATTATTTTGTCAAAGGTTGTAGGGTTTTTTCTTCCTTAAAAAAAAAAAAAAAAGTTAGTTTACAGTTTATTAACTTGGATTACTGCTAATAGCTCCCATGGGTCTTTCTACTGAAACAAGGACTAGGATAACTGATTTCTTAAGACCAATCTGGAAGACTTTAAAATGCATTAATAGCTATCACTGAAACAGCAGGAGGAAGAATAGTCTGTCAATTGGGTTTTTTTCTTCCTTTTTTCTTCCTTTTTTCTTCCTGTTCCCGGCATAAACTTTTCCCCAAACTTTATCTATTTATCTGTTATCCAGTCTCTCTATTTCTCTTCTATTTTTCTTTTTCTTTTTTTTTTTTTTACAGCTATTAACAGGCTAAGTTTTCAGTGAGTGCAAATAATCAGCAATGACTCTTTTTGACTGTTCAGGGAGCACATTAGCACATAAATAGGAAACAAAGACTGGTGTTAAGATTGTTCTAGGAAAAAGTAAAATGATAGTTTAAAGTGTAAAAGCCTGAAGTCAAAACACCCCCCTCTCAACAAAATCTTAAACAGAATGTCATTAATGCTTAACATTTGATCTTTTTTTTACATTTTGCTTTTTTCTGTGCACAAATGCTATCAAAATCAACATACACAGGTTGAACATTTATACATGCAAGTGTGTGGTTTGCATGTCTTTGAAGAAGGCAATCATTAATTACATGAGTCTATCAGCAAGAAAAGTATTTTCCTCCTCCCACTGTTTTGGCATGGCTCCTCCAGCCATAAGTTTTTGTCCTATTCCTCACCTTCATGGCCAAAATAGGAATGTGTGAATTAAGGCTGAGCAGAAGTGCCTAATCAGTGTGTCTGAACTAGTGTCTGAAAAATCTGCTGAAGAGCATGACAGAAAAATTTTTCTTACTTTTAGTCCCTTGTTGCAGTTGCTGTAGTGAATAATGAAGGAAATTTGGTTTGATGTGGAAGGACTGTAAGCAGTTAAAACAGCTGGGCTGCTTGTTTTCCAGGTCCTAACCCTGGAGTACTCAGTGCCAAACATCATGAGAAAGTGATAATATGAGTCCATATTTGCAGGAATAAAAATGTAGATATAAACTGAGAAATTATAATACTCTGAGTGTTCTCATCTTTTCTATGACTTGAAGTTGTGGTGCTAGGCAGTTTGGAACATTAGCCATCCAGCTGAGATGCTGAATGAGATGTCATTTCTTCCTTAGTTTCTTTCCTGAGTAGTGAGAATCGTGTGCTAGTTACATGTGTTAATTTTCATGGTTTTGGTGCACTGCCTGAACTGAAAAGGAACCTGTACAAAACTAAGTAACTAATAATTATCCTTTCCTTAAAGACCTTATAATTAAAACACCCTTATTTCTATTATCTGGAATAAAGAAGAAATGGAATGGGGATGGGCAGAAGGGGTGCTCTGATGCCATGTCTAATGGGAAGATGCAGATAACTCAGAAATAGAGGCTTTGAGACCTGAAAAGATCAAACAAGTCCAGCTTAGATGCATCTTGATCAGATACAGCACTACACACATGTATGAAGTAAACTGAGGCAAAGTTACTAAACACCTTTGCCAGGAACTGGTGTTTGTCATAGCAACATACTCTGAATTGTCCATGATATTATTAAACACAATGCAGCACATGAAGAAAAGATCTAACCTAAAACAAGAAACAAATTAAGAGCATGGAGCTACATTTTAAGAACCACTTCTGAAAATGCTGCTTAGGAAACAGATTAAATTATGTAGACCTCAGTTATCAACATCAACAGGCTCTATAAATCAGCATAACTCCTTGAAAACTGGTTTTACCATATTTACAGAATGGTCTTGTGGTCTGTATTTTGCTTAACTGAAGAGGTTTGCAGACATATCTTTTCATCAAAAGTTGCTCCCAGGAGTTTATTTCCAACCTATTCATTGCTTCAGTAGAAAATGTTTCATTTTCAGTCCTGAATGGGGGTCATACCGTAATCCTCTCTCTTCAGTATTTTACAGTTTTATTCATTATTGATTCACAAATGTATATTGAAAGAACCAATGTTATCAGATAGGCATGTTACAGCATAATCTTATTTTCCTGGAAAGAGTTTTGCATATAAATCTGTAGTGTGATAAAAATGGGTCCACTTTGATAAGAAAATCAAAAGTTAAAAAAAAATGACCCATGAATTTATTGGGAAAATACATATGTCATTTTTCTTCTACCAGCTCTTTTTGACACTCAGCTGTTGATGTTCAAGTAGTCCTGTAGTAAAAGTGCCTACAGTATACGACAGATAGTATGGTAATGAAATGGCATACTTTTCTGTTATACTGAAATTTCAATAAGGGTAGAATTTTGCCTCAAAAAGAGGGCAGTGATCTTCTCACAAAGACTGTCCTTTGTCCTCAGGCACACAAAATCCCCAAATCCCTAAAATATTTTATCTAAAGATAAGATAATTTTGCACCAGCCCAAGCACGAAAAAGAAAAGTATATCAGATGCAGCTGGAAAAGTCCTGTTGCTTAGGGAGAAGGTAAATTAAAGGTTTCTATCTTATCTGTATTTCAATTACAATTTTATTTTGGTCCCTGGCAGTGAAGACAGTTGAAGTCTTAGGAAGTCACAGGTGTATGAAAAAAAAATCTTTTATGGTGGAGATGTATATATTTGAACTATTTTGCTTTTCATGTGGGGTATACATGACATTCAAATAAAAAGGTGGACTCTTATGGAGGGTTTGAGTTTACTTGAAGACTGACTTTTTTTTTCTGTTTTTTTTTTCTTATCAATAATGACCTAGTTTAAGAGTGCTGCTCTGCCTGGATCATTCTAGATGTCATTTGTAGTGAAATCAGTTGTGCAAGGACCAAAACCAGTTAATCAGAAAGGAGATGGTCTGAGTTCCATTGGTGCCCATGATGCATATTTGTATTCAGTTTTCTAGCAATTGGATGACAAAGTCTTGAGATAAATACCTCTTAGCTCTCAGATACCACGGTCTGTGGGTAAAGACCAGAGAAGACTTCCACCTTCTCTGTTGGGCTGTTCAATTATGATGTAAGTCTAGTTCTTGCTGAAGGTGTTGCCATTTCATCAGGTGCCTTTGCAGTTGTCAACATATTTTTGCTAACTGCTTTACCAAAGACATCCAAGACTAAGTTCTCCTCTCCATTGCTATCAACAGTGCAAAGATGCTGCTGCTGGGTATGCAGATAGCTAAAGTTTGTCTTCAGTGACAAGGGATTTATTTATGTAAAGAAACACCTCACAGGTATATATATGAAGCTGATTTATCATAACAGAAATTCTTTACTGTTAGGGTAGAGAGGCACTGGAATAGGTTGCCCAGGGAAGTTGTGAATGATGCATTCCTGGTGGTGTTCAAGGCCAGGTTGGCCAGAGACTTGGGTAGCATGGTTTAGCGGGCGGTGTCTCTGAACATGGCAGGGGGGTTGGAACTAGATGATCTTAAGGTCCTTTCCAACCCCAACTATTCTATGATTCCATGACTCTATGATTCTATCGATATATTCTGGTGGCTTAGTAGGTAACAACGATCAACCTGGTTTCATGAGCCCCAATATGCAAGTGAATCTTCTTCTTCAAAATGATCCTAGCCCAATGGGAGAATGACAAAACATTCTTCCTTTGACTATATTTCTACCATGAACACCACAGATGTGTAACTTTTTGTGGCTTTATTATTATCAGCAGACCTTGGAAGTGCTGGTGGAAGAATCACTGTCTCCCATGATTTAACCCCACCCAAGCACTGGAATTTACTTCCCTCAGCTGACAAAAAGTTTTAAAGCCCCAAATGCCACTGCCTTGGAAAAGTGATGAAGTCCTTCATATCAGTACAGACAAAAGAGAGGTGAAAGAGATGGAGCTCACAATATGGATCCAAAAAGGCTAAGAAAGACTGTATAAAAATCCCTTAGCAGATTTGAGGTAAATAATAGGAAACTGAACTGGGTTGTGATAGCTAAAACTCATATCCATTTACAGTTTTACTGGAGAAAATTCTGATCTTTTCTGCTTTCTTCCAGATAAGAAATGCTCTGAAAAATGAACCTGATGACTGTACCTTCTGATTTTAGCTTCACCAATGCTATTTTAAAGTAGAGGGTTAACATCACTGTAAAACTAGTGAGAAAAAGAGGCTAGAGAAGGTGAGAGGTGAGAGAAAAATGCTACAAATGCAGAAAATTATAATAGTGAAAGAAATATCAAGCTCCAAAATATTTTCAGTCTCATAATTATTCATTTGCATTAAAAAGTTAGGCATAAATAGACCAAAAACTTCAAAAATGGGATGATTCAGTGTGTAAATTTGTTAATGTCTGGGTACACACACACATATCTATACTCTCCACTTATAAAAATGCAGAATATTCATATATTTTTGCCTGTGTGCATTGAGTCTGCACATATACAAGGCTTATTTTCTATCTTCGTTTGGGAAAGGAAGGCAGAGAAAAATTCTCTGTCTTCTACAATTCCTCTTGGCAATATTTTCTTCTGTCTGTCTCAGATTCCCACACAATATTTGCTAAAGCATTTTCCAATCAACACAAGATTTGAACAATTCCATGACTCGTTGCATCCTGTATTTTATTATATTCAGCAAAATGCGCATTTCCTCATTGGCATCATGGAAACACATCAGGGTTTTCATGTAACACAGTTAAAATTCACAGTGCATTCTCAGAAAGTGTACCAGGCAAATATTTTAGGGTCTGGTGGTGCCCTATGGAGAAAGACCTGCAGAAATCACCCGAATAGAATGATGAATGGATTCTGGATTATATTGCAGTTGAAAAGTCTCAGAAAGCTATCTAATAGATCTACTGCTTAGTGAACAGGACTTGCATTCAGTAATGGCAGCAGAAAACATTAAAGACAATTGTATATGATGTAGTATTCGGTCAGATTCATCTACAGTGTATAGTCATTTCCAAATGGCATTTTGCTGTTCTTTGTTCTGTAGCAGTGTCTAATATTTCTAAACATTTTTAGGCTCTGTGACACCTTAATGGTATACAATAACAGTATGCTTCCCTCTTAGAAAAATGGATACTCTCATTTTTCTAAACATTGTACCTTTACCTTTAACCATTTCCATTTAAATGCAAATTTCAATCATGTCCACCTCTCTGTATTACAAGAGGAACCCAGGGAAAAGACTGTACCTTAAATCTTCATTTCCCCATAAAGGGAGCAGTTTCCTTCAGGTGTGTCACTCCATGTTATCTATTTTCCTTCTCATTTTATACGTCATCACTGTGGCAAGTTTACATTGCAGAATTCACAAATAAAAATGGGTCTTCTATTTGGTTGAAAACTCTGCCTTTTTTATGCATTTAAAGAAAATGGGCATTCATTGTTGTCTTTATTTCTCGTTAAATTTGTCTGACATAACCTAATGACATGGAAATTTCCCATTCACGAGTCTATGAATTATTAATAGCATTTACAACTGTTTATAAACTCAAAAGTTTATAATTCCCTAAACAACTTTGGACAAATTAAGTGAATTATATCATAGGCATGGATCAACCTTATAATTATTGTTCCAGTTTAAAGGAAATGAATTTCAGGGTTAAGGATAAAACGTGATGCTATGAAACATATGTGATACTGGTGTCAGTTTTCTGAATGTCTGTTCTTCGTATGCAGCTTAGCAACACATTTGAGCAATTCATTAAGGTGTCTCTGCTTAGAGAGTCTTCGGAGAGAAAGTTACATTTGAATCTGGCGTGTAAAAAACACTCAGAAAACAGCCAGCCCAAACAAAACATCTCCCTCTGCCTTACCCCTCAAAAAAAAAAAAAAAAAGAAGAAAAAAGAAAATTCCATACACTTTATCTGTTGTTAGTCCCTCTCGATTTATTTTTGACAAGAGAGGGCACTGTGCTAACATTCTAAAGAGTGGACATATTTGTATACACTTGTACAGTTGCCTCTGAGACAGAAAATAAGCCAGGGATTAACCCCTGAACCAATTACTTTACAATATAGCAACTACTTCAACAAAAATAAAGGGGGGGGGGGGAAGGAAGAGAGAGAGAGAGAGAATTTAACTAATTAGTGCAAGTCACAATGCCCTTTATGATAATTACTCGGAGGAAAAATTGTTGAGTGGGCTCATAGGCAAGAGGATGTCTGCTTTGGAGTGTATTTATTAATTTTCACTTTGAGTCAGCTTTTACTGAATGAGAAATTTAGCTGAAGGTACTGGCTGCAGTCCTTTAAGAGAATTATGCATATTGGAAATGCTGCACAAATATATTGTTTCAGCAACAGTTTATTTTTAACCCTTAATTAAATTCAGCCATGTGCATTTCTAGTTCTCCAGTTTATTTCTGGTATTGGAGAGGTTTAAGACCACTTTATGTGAGTCAGAGATATCTTGTGTCTGTCATTTTAAAATTAAGGGTTAAATGTAGCTCTGATATACAACTTGCCTTGCAAATAAATTACTTTTTAACTGGGGTTATTTGCCTTGCAAATAACTTACTTATTAGCTGTGGTGAAAGTGATTCTGAAGACAATTTTTAATGTAGATATTAAGTAGGGGCTCTTAAGTTTTGAGGTGGCTGGGGCTGGAGGAAGGAGGCAATTTAAGACTTCAGGTACCTGCACTTTATAAATAATATTTTTTTTTAGTGTCAGAATTTGAGTACCTGGAACTGTTGTTATTTTCAGGAAATCTTGTCTATGAATGTAAAGCTGTATTGTTGGCAGGGGCAGGAAATTTTTCTTCTGCCTTGCTGCCATATGTCTAGTGCATTCTTGGTGAGATGTTATTGTTGATAAGGGTAAATGTTATCTGACAGAAAGCAGAAGTTAGAGAATGTTATTTATATGTTAAGCTTTAATAAATGTCTTTTTTACTCCTAATTTTTTTTTTTTAAATTGCAACAGCTACTGTGGGGGGTTCATGGAACCCCCTATTGAAACACAAAGGGGGTTTCATAAACTGATATTTTGGACTTTATGTGAAACATGTGTATAATCCACAAAATATGATAATGTTAACTGTACTTTCAGATAGCAGAAGACAGACTTTTACCACTAGCTGAGGCAATAGATTTGGTGTTAATTTGATTATGCAGGCTTTTGTGCCTTTGACTTTAACTGTTCTCGGTTGGCACCAGTGGCTAGTAAGCGATATTTAAGAATGATTGTACTCTGTTAAAGAAATCTTACTTATGTTTGTTGCTTGTAATTGTGGCTTGGGAAAAATCCTTGTGGCAGGTTAGGGAGTTCCGTGACTACCTTGGTTTTCTTATTTGTTTGTGCAAACCCCATGCCAGAAGTGTGAAAGATAAGAGAAGAACTCCTTTCCTTTTAATAACAAAAACGCTGTGGTTATTTCCCTTAAATGTTTGTTCTTTCTCCAAACTGTAAATCCTTCTATAGTAAAGTTGGGCAAAAAAAGGAAAAGTAAGAAATGCTCTGAAAGTTTCAACTCTCTGACTTTTTATTGAAAAAAACAGGACTCAATTTTTTTCCTACTTTATAATAATGTGTTTCTTCCTAATTCATGCAGCCTGGGGCAAATGACTACATGGTACTAATTGATTAGCAGAGACTACTATCTCCCACAAAAGTGAGAAAACCTCAGTAGAATCTGTTTCTGTCATTTATTTTGTTCTTCAGTGTTTGAACTTGAAGGATACATTAGCTAATGGGGAGTTCCCTGCTCTCTATCTTGATCCAGAAACAGACAGGTAAAATTAACAGGCATTGCCTGAAGATTAGCTATCATTAAGTCTAGCTTTGACACGTGGCTAATTGAACAAATACCAGGTACAACAGGAAATAAAGAATAATGGATAATACTTAGAAAAGACTTGTTTCTCCTTAAATCCAGTACAAGTGTGATAGTGCTTTTATAAACTCAAGAAAATTAAGTAGCCTTTATACGCTGATTACTGTTAAAAAAATATATCTCCTATGGTAATTCTTTTACAAATGTGGTGTGAGGGTTTTTTTTAAGTGAGAACTGTTAGACCTTGCTGTGAACAATATTATTAACCTTTTTTTTAGCCTGCTGCAAAAACTTATTTCTTGGATATTTTTCATTTAATTTTGCATTTTGGCTTTCCTTGTCTTACTTGTAGGTAGGCAACTGCAGATATGGATGAGTGTTTCAATAACTCGTGTTTTCACATAAGCTACTGTAAAACTACGATAGAGTCATGAAGAACTGAATGATTGTAAAACTGAACCAGAAAAGGAAAAGGGTTATAGCTCCAAACTGTGTTTATGTCTCATCCATGTTTTCGTATCTCCCACAGTCATTACGCATGTGTGCATAATATCTGAACCCATTTTACTAAAGTGAACCTTGTGCGGATTGCATAAAAAAAGGGTTATTTCACCACTGTAAAATCCAAAGAAAGATATATTATTCAAACTGAAATATGGTCTGATATTTATTTGCACAGCCTTCAGGAAAGTGTATTTAAACGAGTAAAACACAATTTAAAAAAGATCCTAATTGTGAACAAGCAAAAACTTCAGAAAATATTTGAACACCTAATAAAATACAGTGCAGACAAACTCAACAAGATTAATTGCTGGATTTTATGAAATAAGCCCATTTTCTTCAGAAAAATGCATAGGGATTAATTCTCTTTTTCGGCTTACCCCTATGCATGGGGGTAAGGATAACAATGCATGGATGTATGCGTGGGTGTGTGGGGGGTATGTTAATGTATATGCAAGCAATCTCTCTATTACACGCTTATACTGAGAGCACGTACATAGTTCTAGCACACACACTCCAAAACAAAAACAAACAAACAAACAAACAAAAAAAAACCCCAAACCTGTGCAAGCCCTAGGCTTTAAATTCACTTGCACTATGGTATGTGGTAGACTGGCAGGCTGATTTTTATAATGAATGATGTTTAAAAGGTCCTGGCTTTCTTTCATAAACAACACATGACTTTTCTGATCCACATATAAGGAGGCAAGTATGTAAATTAGTCAGTTAGAATCTAATAATCTTTGTACAGTTATTTTCTTGCTTCCTGTTTTCAACTGTTGCTGTCTAAAAGTGTGTCAAAGTTCACAGTTAGCTATGAACATGCCATAATGTTGTTGAGCTTTGGTTTACTGCTTGCTCTAATGGGTAAAAGGAAGCAAACATATTGCATGGGTGAAAGGTGAGCATCCAGGTCAGCGTCTAAACTGTCAGAGGCCATGGGGCTTAGTGAGTTTATTCCAATGGAGATACTGTGTGACATAGAGTTTGTGATACACAGTACAACATGTCACGCACAAGAGGCTATCACAACTTCTTTTGATGTCTCATACATCTTAGAACAGATTTTGTCTTTTCAAAATTAACCTGTTTTAAGATCATAAATTGTGCCAACCATACATCTGCATGGGGGAATCACATCTGAAAATTAAATCCTGAAGTGTGATCCATCTGTTTTTGCTGTCAGGCTCAACCCCAGGAACTTCTAAGTAGTTACTGTTGTTGCTGCTTTTTAAGGGGGTAGGACAGTAATGCACAGCCCTCCACATGTGTCCTGATCTTGTCTTGAGATTGACACATTTGACCTCAGGTTGATGTTGAAAACCCGAGGCCAAACAGAATTACAGTGCCCCTCATGAAGAGCAGAAAGAGCTTCTAAATCTGAAGTGCTGGAAATTGTTCAGTAATCAGTGGATATCTACAGTATGAACTTTAGCAGCCTAGAGAGAGTTCAGGGGGAAAGGAAGAAGCTTCTTTGACTTATAATGTAGCACAGTACTTGTTCTTGTCTCCTGAAGTCTAGTTATTGAGTGCTGAATCATGTGACGAGGAGGCCTATGTTGCGTTATATCAGAAATATAAAGATAAATCATTTTCTTTCCCCGAAAGATTGGTAATTATTAACTCAATAAAAAGAAGGGCTTTTTACCTTCACCTATGGGTAGGAGTGAGAAGCAGATAATCCACTGTCAGAACATTTCTAATTTTAACTAGTGTGGGTAATTCTCAGATAAGTGAAGAAAGGTAGTGAAACTGTGCATTTATACAACCCAGACAATGAGCCTCTGGACCTACTGTAAGTGCTGATAATACAGACCCAATGCCATTCAATGCCTAAGCCATTTCAAACAACCATATTTAATGAGATTTGAGTCTACACTGCCCTGAGCAGAACACTAATATAACACAAGGCACTGAACTGCTCTCATGTCCCATTCACATTATACAAAGCAATGTGAGGGTGGCTCCAGATGACAAGTTGGCACTACTATTGTCTATTCCTTAGAAATACCAGGTGCCATGCTGAGAGGCAACCAGCTTTACCTTTTGGAAATCAGAAAGTTTGATTTCATACTGGCTGCAGTGGACTTCTAGGAACAGCTCTGTAAACCACCCCAGTAAAGTTGATTTTAATTGGAAATGTGCACAGAACAAATAAAAGGGGAAATATTTCACACTGGAATATTTCTGATAACTGCAACTTTAAGAAGAAAGTTGACAAGAAGAGCTGCTTTCATCATTAAAGAAGTGCGTGGTACAAGCTGCCCTGCCTTAATCACAGCTGTCATGAGAAAAGGAAATAGATTTTTAGAGTCCAGATAGGATTTCTCCTTGGAAAAGTCATGAGTGATTGACGTAAGACACAAGTATAAAGCTTCTCACTAAACGTGTGTTGTCTACACTTTTGAGTCCTGCCTCCCCCCACCCGATATGGTGCTGTCATGATTTTAACAAGTCACAGGAAGAGTTAAGTCTGTGCTTTCTGAATAAATTAGTAGAGTCACAAAATGACACTTCCCTGACCTTTGCAAAAGGTGGAGAGTATAACGGTAAGACATACAGGGCTGTTAAACAATGTTGGGGTTTTTTTAACCACTCTGACAAAAGGTGCAAGCTCTTTAAAACAGTTTCCTAATGCACTTCAGGAAGAGAGCTAACTGACTGTCATAAGATGACATGCGTAACACAGAGATCTTGCTACACATTTTGATGCAAAGGAACACCCTGTTAGTTGAAAATCACTGCTAACTGGATTCAGATGTTAGAGATGAAGTACATGGAGCACTGTACATTTGGTAAAGCTTAAAGATGCTTAAAAAAAAAAAAAGATCATAAATCTTTAGCTGCGGCCTTTTATCAGCTCTTAATTTGTCATGGTATTTTAATTACTTTCAGTGTAAAAATCTTAATCCATATGTTAGGGGAGACCATGCTTCTTTCTTGCTCCTCCTAAAACATAGTTTTAAAAAATTAGCAGCCCTGTGTGCACATGGATGTTTTAAAAGCTTGCAATGCACCATTTCCAAGTTCTCTTAGCTCTATGTTGTGCACACATGCAGATAGTTGTACCCATACTGACTCTGGAAGTTAAAAATTCAGACCTTAAAACTGACATAGATTTGTTTGGACGGTTCCATTTTGGGTGGAACCTGATTTTCAGAGGGCTTGTGCTCAACAGTGCTGTAAGAAGTTGCATTGTAATTGTTTCGAGAGGGGTATCAAAAAAGGGTAGTGTTTGTGGCTCTTGAAAATAAAAAGCCTTTATGTGGTGAGAGGCTGCTTACCTGAATTTTCTTTTTTTTTTTTTTTTTGTGGTTGGTGCCCTTTTTATCACCTTATTTTCAAGACTTACATGTGTGACTGCTGAGACATACACAAAATATGATCAAATTGGTACATGAGGCTAAGGGAAGCAATAAGGTATTCTCTGTACTGCATGACTGCAGTTAAGTCGTTTTGAAATCAATAATCCCCTTGCAATTCACTGTGCCACTTCACTGGACATAGAGATGCAGATGCCTTTGTAAATGAGTTTACATCACACTGTGCTTGTAGCCATATAATCTTTCTTCCTCTTTCAAGTCAGTCCCATTTTTCCTTGCTTCCGTTATACATATGAAACTCAAATTAAGATTGCATGTAAAGTTGACTAGCTATTCCAGGTTATTTATTGGAAATGAAACTATATAAGCATACAATATATGGTTTGCTTAAAATTGATTTACCTAACTCTTTCCATAGTCCCAGGCAAATACAATTACTATACAGCAGCGAAATTGCATTGCAAGGAAAAAAAAAAAAAAGAACAAAAAAAATGTATCAATAGATAATTTTCAGCTAGTTTGTGGGGGATCTCAATCTGATGATAAAGAGGATAATTCATTAAATAGAAAAACTAGGTGCAAGACACTAAATTTAAAATTGTCATTGATTGCAATAAGCAAAGGTTTTAGGATGAAGACCATGTTTGGTTTGAATGCGAATCTCAACATTCTTTGGACATGAGCTTAGACTGAAGTATGGGAGATGGGTAATCTCTGGAGAACGCCTTGGATGGTTTTTGTTATCACCTTGCATTGTTCCAGCCATGCACTTTCCTCCACCTGTCTCTACCCCACCTGCTCAGGTGGTGACATCAGGGCACTTTATATTTACCAGAAAGAAATCTGTAATGTCTTAGATTCATCAGTCCCAGAGTCATAGGCTGCAAGGGAAGTGGATCTAGAGAGAGGTTAAGGTTCTGCTGTGCTATAGCAGCTTGGCCCTGAGCTATGTTCACACTTTAGCCTGGGAAGTAGAAGCATAAAACAGGAGTATAAAGAATGGCATGGTTTAGCAAGCTTCCTAAACTGTTGTATAAGGCTATGATATCACCATTATCATCATCATTAGGGTGCAATATAAGGCCATGAAGGATTCAGGGTTCTGACAATTCAGACATGATCTAGCTTGGCCCAGAAGCGTCTATGACTAGTTTTGGCTATCATAAGCTGAAGTTTTAAAGTTCTTCCCTTTTACAAGGAAATGCAGCTAAAGTAGATGGACTGTAGCATGGGAGATTTATCTCCGAGACCTTGTGTTCTTGCACTGAAGTCTGAGAACTTGTCTTTTGCTGAGAGCTTTTAGGAAATGGCATACAGAGTCAGGCATGCGAAATGATCTTTTCCATTAGCCAGTGCAAACTGCTTTATTGGAGAAAGCACAACCCAATAAAATTAGTCTCAATACAGATTGGTTTCTATTCTGAATCATTCCCTTCTTTTTGCATATTCCTTTATGTGTATATGCACATATGCATGTGTGCATACCTGTCTTTAAAATGTATATGCACACACACATGGAATAATAGCTCTTGTATTTCTTCACCCTGAAAATGTCTAGCTTTATTTGAATCCTGCCCAGCCCATGGGCTACAGTGATCTTGAAGTAATCAATTCCTCAGGCAATGAATATGTTGTGTTCACAACCTATCATTTTTGCTGAATGTTAACCTGGTCCTTTATCAATGTTAGGAATTATATCCTTGCTGTAAGACTGGAACAATCTTCATATGATACTCATGGGAACCAAGCTGTAGAGAGAACAGATAAACAGCATAGACTGAAAACGGAATAGATAGGGAAAAATGAATATGACTCATCATAGTTGCTAACCTACTCTAAGCAGAATAAAACTTTTTAAATAGGCTTCCCTTGGGCCCATCTATGCCAAAAGTGCAGAATCACTGAGTTTCCACATTTACTTTAGGTAGCACAACATAACTTCTCTGCTTCAAGGAGACAGAAAGAGCAGACTACAAAAGGGTTCTGCATTTGCTTGTGTGAATGACCCAAAACATGGCAGTGGGCATTCTCAGCCAAAGAAGCATGTGTGCTATTGTTAGATACTATTTTTCATTTTCTTTAGAAACAATAGACTCTTATTATTCTAAGTTGGCATGACAGTGTGTGAAAAATCAGATGCTGCTTCATGCAGACTGAGAAAGTCACACACGTTTTCACTGTCTAAATCTATCATAAGAACTCCAGTCTAGAGAGGATCTACCAAACATCTTGGGTTTTTTTGCCTTAAAAATTCCTCTTTCATTATTTATTTGATCAAAGACAAATGGAATGAGATCTACTGTTTTTCTCAACCTGCAGAGATTTACATGATCACCTCATAGTCTGTCACTAAATCCCCCACTGGTGAGTTGGGATAACTTCATGTTGCTTAGAAAAAACACCCCTCGTCATCACCTCAAATCCTATTATTCAGTCTTAAAGCTTGAACAATTATTTTTTTTAGCTGGCATACACTGATAAAAAAAAAGAAATACTGGCCCTGCTGTAACTTGTTCTAGGTAGCTGTTATGGCCAATCTAATATTTGTGTTAAAGACTGGTTGCATGGCCACTGCTGAGTCTGGCACAGTGTGAGAAATCCGACATTCCAAGGAAAATTTGAAAGAAAGAACAAAGAAGAACCAGAATTCCTCCATTCCAATAAGAAAAAACTGGAGCAGACCTAGGGAGAAAAATCCAATTACCAGCCTGTATTAAAGCATTCTGGAATTTGCTTCCTCCTCTCTCAACCAGAAATGTGCTCAGAAATGTGCCAAAATTTTTTACCTGCATGAGTGTGCACATGCATCCTTCTTTCTTCCTTTGGTTTCCTTTTCTTCCATCTGCTTTTACCTTTTTTTCTTTTCTTTTTTTTTTTTTCTCCCTACTTAGAATTAACAAAAGAGACCTGAAAAAATTTCTAGCCGATATATTTTCAAATTACTCTTGTTTCAATGAAATTACTTTGCTCTGACCATAGAATGTTTTTTTGGATGCAAGTGTTACCTGTTAACATGTCCCTATAAACTCCAGTAAAAGACATAATGTTGAGAAACTCAAAGTGAAGCAGAAAATTTAAATAATATCATCATCAGTGTCCTCTTAGACAAAACCTATCCTAGCTGTCACATACCTGAAACTTTCAGCTAGTGTTTTGGTACTGAAATACTACAAAGAAATGATTTTTTTTAACTTCATTTGTTTCTGCTGCCTACTAAAGATGTACATGATAATGGTTTATTTTACTCTTCAGAAAGTTTAAAATCTATGTATGTGTCTCTGCTGGTGCATATGTGCCTGTATATGCAACTAAAATGAACAGATTTACTTGACTTTATGAACTAGATGCCAGACCACATCTGAAGAATTGCTGAGCTTGCATAGTGTAGTACCACACTCCTCCTTCCATTCGCTCTCACTCTCTCTCTTAGTGCTGATAGTTCCGGCCCTTCAATATTTTTAACCTTTTCATGGCTAAAAGTCAGAGAACAAAACAGATTTTCTTTATGTGTCAGTAGCACATGCTCTGTGGCTCGGCTTTACTCACTGGACTTCTAAGCAGAGCTATGTACCATTCTTGACTGAGTTATATAAGTTACATTATACAGTCAACATTTCAGAAATATTCAGGTTGAGAATCAGGTCTGCTAAGGTTCTCAGCATTAGGAAATAGAGAAGTTTGGAAAATCTGGTTACAGACAAAGCCAAAACAGAAGTTTTTGGATGCTTAGCATGCTTGAGAAAACTTCTCCTTTTATAAATGCTTAAATGAGTTCCTGTAAAATATGGACTTAACTCTATGTGTTGAGAAATTTGAATTATGACCCTGCACTACACTTTGCCTACACCTCAGACACTTTTCTGCTGTCACTGCTGTTTCTATCAGTTAGTTAGTGTTAGAATTTAGTTACCGTGATTAAAATCAGGATGCTTTTATTTTGGAGGTATTTTTCCTGATATTTCACATAGGGAATAAAAGTCTTGGTTTTGCAGATTTGCACAGTACTTACAATTAGTCTCTACCCTACTGGTCTGAGACAGCATTCTGATATTCTGAGCATGTCATCTGGCAGCCCTGGTTGATGTCTTTGCGTGAAGCTGAGGGAAGAATGTGCTAGTTCAAAGGAAGACTTTGGCTCTGTTAGAAGCAGGCTGTGTGCTAAAGATTTGTTACTCTATAACAAAAGGGGGCCACCGATTTGCAGACATAGCATACACTGATGTCAACAAAAGCAGCACATAGAGCGCAAGTGTGCAATGAGGCCCTTTGCCTCTAATTAATCTCAGGACTTGCCTCATTTCAATGTACAACTTTGAGCTGAATGAGATTTGGATGGATTTTTAAAGCTGTTGGCTACAGGTCCATGCTGATGAGAGGTGAGAAAATCCTTGAAGTTCCACGGACAAGTCGAAAACCTGCCTGAGCAAACTGCCAGTTCAACTGTTTATAAAGTGGCCAAAGACCAGGGAATTGCTGTGCACAACTCACCTGGCATGTTTTGGCATCATTTCCTTTACTTCAGCAGAGGCATGCTGATTTTCATCAGCTAAAGATCTGCTTTTAAAGTGCACCTATAACTACTTTGAAGACCCATCCTCAAAATTCAGGGTTTGGTTGTTTGGTTTTTTTTTTTTTTTTTTTTTTTTTTTTGCGGAGGGGGCTGTCTGTTTTTTCTGGGGTAACAGTTTAATTTCACTGGACTGTTCCTGTATTGTTTTTCTTGAAGAATAAAGACATAGTGAAAATTGTAGGCATGGGGCAAAGAACATTATGTGAAATTGTAATTTCAGAAAAAAAGGCACCACAACTCTGCACTGGGTAGTACAGTACAAATAAAGTTTCATTAAAATAGATGCTAATGAAACTAAAAAAATTGTGTTCTTTTCTGCCCTTATATATGTTCTTTATGGTCTTTTTATACTCAGTGCATTGCAGACTAGCAAATTGTGATCACAGAGTTGTATTGCTGTTAATTCAAATATAGAAAATCTGAAATGTCCTCAAGAAGGCACTCATGGCAGAGAGGGGGAGGGGGGGAAGGTAAGTCAAAGTGCAACCAGCTCTTGAGATCTTTAGACACCAGAGTAGAACCTACCTTAAACCAAAACCAGTGCAAGTGTGTGTATGCCTCTACAATTATGCTCTAGATAGGCAGGAAAAAGCAAGCAGTGCAGTAGAGGACACTCTGCTTATTTAACCGATGATGCTGAGGCACTGTAGGTGGAAAGCTAGAAATTTTTTGTTATATCTGGTTATTTCAATTTTGCTCATCCTGGAGCAAAGCAGAAAGAGTACAGGAATCCTGGTCTCACAGAGCTCTTTGAGGGATTTCTGAAGTTGAAGTTTCATACAAAACTCCATTTTCACCAGATACTGGTAGTCATGACCTGGTAGTGTTAGCTGAGATGACCAGATCTGAAGAGACATTTATATGTCAACTCATATTCAGAGAAGATTCCTCCATAACTGCTCTGACTATATCCAATGTGGGCACCATGCATGTGGCAGGGCTATGCCACCTATGTTCAGGGCTGAAGACAGCACAGCCTTTTCACAACAGGGATCTGGAGACTGGTGTTGTCTCCTTCCTGTTAGCTACTCCTAGAGATCCCCTCAGCTTGATTGTCTAAAAAATGCAGTATACTTCTAAGAAAATTTAGGTATGTGGCTTGTAGTGTCTGGAAAGTTGAACATTCTCCGCTGTCAATCCAGCACTGCTCACAAACACTGCATTCTCACTCAGGATCCTTAAGGACCAGATCTGTCACCATAATTGAAAACAGTGCCTCAGTGTCCTGGATTCAGCAGTAGCAGTCATTTTTCTCCTTCTTAGTAGCTGGTGCAGTGCTGTGGTTTTGACTTTCAGCCTGGAACAGCACTGATAACACTGATGTGTTCAGTTGCTGCTCAGTAATGTTTACTCTGACCAAGGACTTTCTGAGTCTCATGGTCTGCCAGGGAGGAGCGGAAGCCGGGAGGAAGCAAAGACAGGACACCTGACCCAAACTGACCAAAGAGGTTATTCCGTACCACAGCATGTCATGCCCAGTATAAAAACTGGAGGCACATACCCAGAAGGGTTAGATCACTTCTCGGATAGGGCTGGGTATAGGTTGGCGGATGGTGAGTTGTTGTACTCTCTTCCCTTGTTATTTCCCAGTAGTGGTTTGTGTTATACCTTAGTTACTGGACTGTTCTTATCTCAGCCTGTGGAAGTTACATTCTTTCAATTCTCTTCCCCATCCCTCCAAGAGTGAGAGAGTGACTGCGTGGCTGACTGGGCTTAAACCATGACACTCAGGAATTCAGGCTGAGCTGAGGGTCTGTTATCCATGTTAATCACTGCTAAATCATTTGTGCTGTTACTGAGCAGGAAATTAAGACTCAGGTTTTCAAAGTCTCCAGCATTAAGTTATCAGTCACCGTCCTGCACTGTCATTTTGGCTATTCAATTAAACAGTCTCATGAGAGCGTTTTAAAAGAAATCAGAGTGGCATTTACGCCGAACATTTCATACCAATTATTTTTTATAAGAAGCTGAAGAAAAAATAAATTTTGGTGAAATATTAGATCAGTGTTTCAGACTGTACTACAATACAGAGAATGAGATAATCTGTGTGTCTAGTATGTCCACCTACATTAAGACTGAGCTTGTTTGAGACGTACAGTGGAGCCTGAAATGAGCGCCAATTGGCCTCACAACTCCCAATCTGTATATTTTCAGGATTAATTCTGTTGTGAGCAATTCCATTCCATCTTTAATTTTCCCTGGCGGTTGCAAATGGGAGGATCATTCACCTTCTTGACATAAACTGTTATGTTTTTGTGTGTTCTTCAATAGCTGCCATATTAACAGAAGTGGATGCATTCTAGCAGGAGGTAGAATTATTCAGCCATGTATGTGTGTTCCTTTTGCTCATACATTATACTACATTCTAATTTTAAGTGACTGTCATTAATTTCCTAAGAAATTATTTTTCTTATTTCTCACTGAGAGCAGAGATACCGTTTCATAAGCACTGAAACCAGTTAGGCATCCTGAATATTTCTGTGACATGTTTTTGTGTAGTTCTAAGTTGCTTTATCAGTCATTAAAGCTCAGCTTGCAGTACTTAACAGTCTTGGCCTTGATCCTATAAGCATGCATATGCCTTGCTTTACGCATATAAAGCATTCTCATTGAAATCAATATTCATCCACATTACATTAAGTACATGCATAAGTGTTTGCAGGATTGAGGCTGCCTTTTTTTTTTTTTTCTGTATTCATGCGATTTTCTGTCTGGTGTCTATTGTAGTCTTTTGGGTAAATGATTCGTAGACTGAATAGGGCCCTTCAGATCTCATTCCTCACTGAATGATACAATTCCTCATATAGCACCAGGACCCACTCAAGGCTTTTCCATTCTGGAAACGTTCACTTACACTTTTCCAAGGCTTTCCCCAAGACGAAAATTGAATCCTCTGATAATGACACAGAATATTCAAGGAGTTCATGCAGGTAGGCATTGAGGGAGGCCAATGAGGGTGAGGTGGGTGAGGAATCAAAAGGGCCAGGGTAGGTTTTGGAGAGCAGTGTGTACGTATACGAGTGGTCCATGTGGTCTCAGTAGAGCTCTGCATTGCAGAGTGAGGCACAAGAAAGCCATGAAGATTCTGCGGGAGGAAGGGAATACTGCTGTATTCTCTTGGTGGCTATATATCTTGTCTGATCCTAAGTTGGCTGTGCATCATCTATTTGTGCAACCAGTTGAAAAAAAAACTTCAAGGAGGCTTCTTCCTGTAGATGTGCAATCAATCCCTCTCATGGCTCTCTGTTCGGCTTTTCTGAGGGAAAGTAAGGATTATTGAGAGACTGAATCTTTGAAAGTTTCAGTACAAGTGATCTGTCCTAAATATTCGACCCTTCCAGAACAAATATCTTCCTATTAATATTTTAGTATTGGGATCATGATGGTTGACTTAAAAGTTGGATGGAATAGAGGACTTTATTATTTTATTACATCTTGTTTGTCAGGCCATTTAATCTGTTATTTTTCAGGGCTTTGATTTTTTAAGAAACATTTTTATTTTAACTCATACAAATTATGGAAATACTTCATTTTACCAAAAAAAGCCCACCAAACTTTTTAAAAAAAGCAAACGAGTTTGTTTTTGTGATTTGTGCTATTTATGTTTCCATATTTATATTTCCATGTTTCTACCACAATGAAAAAGGGACCAATAATTTTTACTGCTGTTTACAGTCAATTATATCTTAATTTTTTATGTACCAACATTGGACTCATCAGCTTGCAATTGTGGTAAGACAGTTTTGTCTCTTATTTAACTTTTTTTAGCTGCACTTAAAAGTAAAATATGGAATATATTTATTTTTTGTTTATGGTGTTAAAATTATGTTCACAAAACTGAAATACTATGGTTTACTTCTACCTGTAAATGCTTCTGTAAATCCAGAGTTGTGTCATTTTATGGTTGTTCAGCAACTTGGGACTTTGATCATCATTCATTATTTTCCCACTTTATTTTTTTATAGTATAGGAATCTTTAGTTAAAGATTAAGTTTGAATCTGGCTCTCCAGTTTATTCAGAACATGAATACAGGTATTACTTATCAATTATACCCTACATCAGCTGAACACATTTCAATACCTTGGGATTTAAAAACTGAGGAACCATGCCTGAAAAGCCTGTGCTTTTTCCACCTGTGCCAGCTTTTCTAAAAGGAAGAAGTTACATCTCTCTAAAAACTTTGTTTCTCTTAAATCCTAAGCATATATGGCTACAACAAGGCTACTATTTCAGACATGAAGGCATTGATTATATTTGACAGATTTTTCTTTTCTATAATATGCAACATTTCTCATAATAAGATATAAAACCCAGGACATGAATTAACATGGCACACCACAGAATATCAGTGGGTACAAACTCAGATTTAAACTTCCAGTCCTTTGGGGGCTATGTTAATTTTTTTTCACCATTAAGTAGTTTCCAGTTTTAATCGCCATTTGTTCTTAGACAAAACCACAATAGAAGCATGCAATGCACTACTGCCCACACTGGCGGAGGGGTTCCAGCTGCACAACTTCACTCTCCTCCTCAAGAGGGCAGCGGTTATTGCAGTCCCTCCTTTATCCCCTGAATTATTGCCATCAACATCTTGCCTTTCCAGAGATTCCCAAAAATAAGGTTTGGGGGAGAAGGAATTTCTGTTGGTTGAAAGTGAAATTTGGCTTCAATTAAAAAAAAAAAAAATAAAGAAGAAGAGAGAGACATGAGGGGGATTTTGGGTTTATGAATTATACACTCTTTAATTTACAGGCTTGTATAATACTTATGACCACTAAATGCCTGGAGTTAGCTCCAACTCCAGGACTCTCTCTTCTCCACTCTCATGTAACATCCAGTACTATTTTAGTTCAAGAGCAAATGTATAGCGTTGGGTTTTTTTTCAGTCTTCCTTGTGGGGGTGAAAAAGAAGGGGGAATGTGGTGAGAAAGTATTCATTTCTCCTGTATAGTGGCCTCTAAATGCATTATAAACTTTTATTGCCTTGGAAAGTGTCACAAAGTCAGATTGATTTGAATCTGCAAAAGAGAGATAAGAACTTCTAAGGGGAAGCTGCAATGGTCAGAGGCTTCCATATAGTCACAAGCAGCCTTCTCTCTGGCCTCAAGAAACCTGTTTTTCAGCATAAATAAATGAAAGAAAACAGATTTCTTGGAAGACTGTTGTAATTTAATGCATGTAAACAAAAGCTTTTATAATAACACTGGCATTTCTGAAAGAATTGCTTCAAACAAATATCAGTTTTTAATTGAGAGGCACCCAAGAGGGTGGATGGTGCAGTCTTTTTTGTTTTTCTTTTTTTAAAATATGTATTTTTCTTTCCCTTTTACCCCCTGAAGTGGAAAATACTACAAAGTTCACAGTGCTTGCATTTAAAATTCCTACCAGATTTTCTAACACTAAAACTTCCTAGGGGAGTATCACAGAATTAGTTGAGATTGGAAAGAAGCTCTAGAGATCATCTACTCCAACTACTGCTCTGAGCAGCATCAACCTGAACAGGTTTCTCAGGGCTGCTGTCCAGTCAGGTTTTGAGTGTTTCCAAGGATGGAGACTCCCCAGCATGCATTGGAAACCTGTTCCCATTTTCTACCAACCTCACAGTAAAGAATATTTTTCTTATGATTAATCAGATTTTCTATATTTCAGTTTGTGTCCATTGGCTCTTGTCCTTTCACACACCACTGAGAGCCTGGCTACCCACTCTGTGTCAGGTATTTATACATGCTCAAAAGATTGTCCAAGCATTTTCTTGAGCATAAACAGTCCTAGCACTCTGGGGTTTTTTTCAGTCCTAGCACTCTGTTTTGTTCCAGGCCCTTAATAAACTATTCATCCCTTCAGTGAACTTGCTCCAATAAGTCCATGTGCTCCATACACCAGGGAGCCCAGAACTGGACCCAGCACTCCAGATAACTCGCATGTACTGAGTATCCTCTTTCAGCCTGACATCAACACTCTTCCCACTGCAGCCCGGGAGGATGCATTAGTAGATGTTGAACTGTACTGGCCCCAGTACTGTGACCTGGGGTACACCACTAGTGACTGACTCCAGCTGGACTTAATGTCGTTGATCACAAGTTGAGACCAGCAGTTGAGACCATTTTCAGACAATCTCACTGCCTAGCCCATACTCTTGGAAACAACTTTTAAGATCATGGAGTCCAGCTGTTAACCTCACAGTGCCAAGTCTGCCACTAAACCATGTCCCCAAGTGCTTCCACCTATTCGCACGATTCTTTCTTATGTCTGAAGATGTTTTTTGGAGCTACTTGTTCATCCAGCTCCCTGTCACCTTCTATACACAGAGATAGACTACTCCTAAACTTGAAGGAGGTGATCCTTGAAAATCAACCAGCTCTACTTGACTTTTTTCCCTCTAGGACTGTGATCCATACGACTTTTCAAAATAGGCCTCTGATCAAGCCAAAGTCTGTTCTCCTGAAGTCCAGGGCTGTGATCCTGCTTTTAGAACTGGCTATCCTGGATTTGGAGAAGGCTGAGGTTCTTAATGACTTCTTTGCCTCAGTCTTCACTGGAAAATGCTCTGACCACACCACCCAAGTCTTGGAAGTTAGATGCAGGGACAGTGAGAATGAAGACCCTAGGACCACTGTAGGAGAGGATCTGGTTTGAGACCATCTCAGAAACCTGAACGTACACAAGTCCATGGGATCTGATGAAATCCATCTGTGGGTCCTGAAGGAACTGGCAAATGAAGCTGCTAAGCCACTGCCCATCATATTTGAAAAATCATGGCAGTCAGGTGAAGTTCCCAGTGACTGGACAAAGGGAAATATAACCCCCATTTTCAAGAAGGGGAAAATGGATGAGTCAGGGAACTACAGACCAGTCAGCCTCACCTCTGTGCCTGGCAAAATCTTGGAGCAGATTCTCCTGGAAGGCATGCTGAGGCACATGAAAAACAACAAGGTGGTTGGTGACAGCCAGCATGGCTTCACTAAGGGGAAATCCTGCCTGACCAATCTGGTGGCCTTCTATGATGGAGCTATGGAACTGATGGACAGGGGTAGAGCAGTTGATGTCATCTACCTGGACTTGTGCAAAGCATTTGACACTGTCCCACATGACATCCTTGTCTCTAAATTGGAGAGACATCAATTTGATAGGGGGACCACTCGGTGGATAAAGAACTGGCTGGATGGCTGCATGCAAAGAGTTGTGGTCAATGTCTCAATATCCAGCTGGAGACCAGTAACGAGTGGCTTCCCTCAGGGATCAGTGTTGGGGCCGGTCTTGTTCAACATCTGTGTCGGTGACATGGACAATGGAATTGAGTGTGCCCTCAGCAAGTTTGCTGCTGACACCAAGCTGTGTGGTTCGGTTGATATGTTGGAGGGAAGGAATGCCATCCAGAGGGACCTTGACATGCTTGTGAGGTGGGCTGATGCCAACCTCATGAAGTTTACCCATGCCAAGTGCAAGGTCCTACACCTGGGTCGGAGCAATCCCAGGAACAGCTCCAGGTTGGGCAGAGAAGAGATTCAGAGCAGCCCTGTGGAGAAGGACTTGGGGGTGTTGGTCGAGCCGGCAGTGTGCACTCGCAGCCCAGAAAGCAAACAGTATCCTGGGCTGCATCAAAAGGAGCGTGACCAGCAGGTAGAGGGAGGTGATCCTGCCCCTCTACTCTGCTCTTGTGAGACCTCACTTGGAGTATTGTGTGCAATTCTGGTGTCCTCAACATAAAAAGGACATGGAACTGTTTGAACAAGTCCAGAGGAGGGCCACAAGGATGATCAGGGTACTGGAGCACCTTCTGTGTGAAGACAGGATGAGAAAGTTGGGGCTGTTGAGCCTGAACAAGAGAAGGCTGTGTGGTGGAGACCTCATAGCAGCCTTCCAGTATCTGAAGGGGGCCTATAGAAATGCTGAGGAGGGACTCTTCATGAGGGACTGCAGTGATAGGACAAGGGGTAATGGGTTCAAACTTAAACAGGGGAAGTCTAGATTGGATATGAGGAAGAAATTCTTTACTGTGAGGGTGGTGAGGCACTGGAATGGGTTGCCCAGGGAAGTTGTGAATGCTCCATCGCTGACGGGTGTTCAAGGCCGGGTTGCACAGAGCCTTGGGTGGCATTGTTTAGTGTGAGGCATCCGTGCCCATGGCAGGGGGGTTGGAACTAGATGACCTTAAGGTCCTTTCCAACCCTAACTGTTCTATGGTTCTATGATTCTATGATCTCATGTCCGGTGCAGCCTCCAGCTTTCACAATCCAATCTATTCAGATTTGAAAAAAAGCCAAACCAGTTCAAACAAACAAACAAATCCAAAACAAGCCAAAAAACAACAATAACAATAAAAAAGAGACTCCCAAAGAAACAAAAAAGAAAATCCTCTGAATTAGGTATGGTTAGGTGCTTCAGAGTAGGACATAATGAATTAAGAAGTTAAATAATTGTTTTCTTATAAAAAAAGTTGTTTGTTTTTTTTTTAAAAAAACCCCTGTAAACTTAAGCATCTTATTTTATATTTCAGCAACATATGTACAATAATGCCTATTCTCTGCTCAAATCTCCAAATACTGCCTCAGTTAACAGTGATATAACACTGGTTATTTCATTTGATATCGTGACTTGGACAACACGGTGGTATAATGATGACAGTTTATTTGCCCACTATGACTCAGAAATTTAAAGAAAATAACCAGCTATAACTGGCTCACATGCCATATTCCCAGTACTCCTTCCTCACCTAATTCTCTGAAAAAAACGAACCTAAACGGCCAAAGTTTTTTGAAAATTACCATGATTATAATATAATAACAGTATAGAGTACTAGCATGTAGCATACTGAGATGGAAGGGATATGTTTCGATAGGCAGCCAAATTCCTGCTTTGAAAGTGAATAGTCCTGTATTAGTTATGCGAGAGCTGAATTGCTCTTACAGGATGTAGTAAAAAAAAATAATCAAGAAGTTCTGATAACGAAGAAGGTAACTGGGAGTAAAGTTTGTTCACTGGATGTTAGTTAAAGAACATTAATAAATATTTATTTACATAAATATTTGCTTATCTTTCCCTGTTTTAAGTGCTCAGTGAAGACAAATATTTTGGTGGGCATGGATGGGTGCTGGATCACACTTATAAAGAATTTCATACTCTCAAGCCTGACTTCAACACACTGATGACAGCTCCTAATTACTGCTGACCTCACTGTGCAAGTGTCATATACTCAGGGATTATTTACCCTTTTTTTATGTATCCTGAAGAGAAGAAGACTGAGAAAAATCCTGAAGAAACAAGATTAAGGGGAGAGAAACAAATGCCATAATACCCACCTTCTTACTCGAAAGTCTCAACGCATGTCACACCAAGAAATGAGGGATGCATCTTAGAAAGGAGAATGTCTATATTACTAGAGAAAAATGGGTGTGTCTAGTGTTTCATAACGTGGTTTGCTCCTAGTTATCTTAAATTAGT
This sequence comes from Myiopsitta monachus, assembly GCA_017639245.1. Taxonomy (NCBI): domain Eukaryota; kingdom Metazoa; phylum Chordata; class Aves; order Psittaciformes; family Psittacidae; genus Myiopsitta; species Myiopsitta monachus. The sequence continues at coordinate 43,789,364 of CM029924.1, forward strand.
TTTCAGTGTAGGACATGTGGATATTAAAATTAAATACACCTTTTTGAAAGCTTCAGATTTTAATTTTTTTAACTGAGAAAAACAAAACCACTTTTTCTTTTTTTTTTTTTTTTTTAAAGGTTTAGCTCAAAACATAATGTGGTTTGATTTCATGGTGGCAAGCTAATATTTTCTAAAGTGGGGGAAATAATTTTCCAGGAAGTTCCTATCAAGGTATTGATAAGCATGCACCATTGCACTGAGGCTGCTGCATGAACTGACAGAACTGGTGAGTAGTCAATGATATAATCTGCATCTAAATAACAGATACATGGTTTCTGATATGACACTAAAAGTAGATTTAAAAAACACAAATCAAAATGGTGGTGTGTAAATGTATGGGAATCAAAGGATGATTTGATCTCCCTAAAATTTATGCATCACAGCAAAACAAAATAACTTGAAAACAGAATGGAAGGAATTTACATTTTCATTGTATTCAGTTTTTAACTCTTTAAAGTAATAAACTCAGCATTTAAAGGTGAAGAATATTTTTTACAGCAGAGTAAAATGTTAAGGAATTCAGGGTCTTGTAAGCTTGTTCGGGGAGGGGGGGGGCAGGAAGCATTTGAAAGCAGTAAATGATAAAACATGAAAGCTTTTCTCTTCTTCATCTCCCTCCACATTTTAAACCACTTTCAGATTGTATGATTTTCAGCAATCTGTGTGAAGCCCAGGTGGCACCACTATTCTCGATCACCAAACAGTGAAACTTTGTCCAGCTATTGGTCTGTGGTTTGTTACTGGTTCAGGAAATGACATAATGAATAATACCATTATCTTAACTTCAGTTGTGGGTAACATTGATAAGGGATAAGATTTCAAAACACAGTGTCAAGAAACTTATGTGTATGTCCTTCAAGTTGTAGTTCTAGAATAATTTCTGCATTATGTACACTATCAATAGCTTTCTGTGTGATAGATCAGCCAAGACTATATGAATTGGATAAGATCCATTTAATTCTTTAAACCAGCATTTAGCTGGGCCTGGAATAGAGTTGAGTCCTTGGCCTCCAGGACAGTGTAGATGGCCTTCCTCACTAATGAATGCAGCCCTTTATCCAGATTGCAGGCTTTTAAACTCAGACTCTCTCAGTGAGAGTACATGTCCAGTTTGACCTTTAAGCATAAAAAAATTATCAGCTCTCCTCTCCCCTACACACACCCTTCAAAAGAGCTGAAAAGTCTTCAGATGGGTAATTTGGTAGAAGTGATCTAAATATAAACCCTCTGCACCATTCCCTGTTGAAGTTATGTAAAGGTTCATAAGGTCGCTGAAAAGTAAGGAAGGAGAAGCATGACTCCACTGGTGGAAGATGGGAACACATGCCTAGGACAGAAGCAACACCTTTCATAAAGCTTACATCTTCTATGGAAACCAGCCAAGAAACAGCAGCTCAAAATAAAACATAATGAAGACATTACATAATAGTCACAAACTGAACCTTTTTTGGGACGTGAGCTTTCATGATTGAGAGACAGATAGGTTTAACAACAGAGACAAGGATGCCTACAAAATAAAGCCACTGGTAAATACAAGGTCATGATATCACCATCTTGGTCAATATGCATAGAACAGAAATAAATAGAAATAGGTGAAAACTAGGATGTGTTTACTTTTTGGAAGGAGATATTGCTTAGGCATGTTGTTTGACAGCCGGAAGAGTTCAGTAATACAGTTTGGCCCTCATATTATAAAGAACTCTTGATATTTACAGGAGACAAAGTCCTGATGAAAGGGACATTTGTTTGCATGTTCTGTGCATGGCAGCAAGAGTGATTCAGGTTATAAGAAGGACATATGGATAGGAAGGATATGGGCTTAGATTCACGGAAGGAAAATAGATTAAGTGGTTGGCCCTTTACAGTGATGAATTTTCTTAACCCCTCTTGAGTTATGGAAAACAGAGGTAGTCTCTGCATATCTCCCTAATTTAGCCATAAGGGACAATGGGAAATCCCACTGCAAATTGCCAGAAAAGTAAAAAACAAATGAACAAACCAACCAAACAAACAAAAAACCCACAAAAACAAAAACCCACCAAAAAAAAACCAAACCACCAAAACAAAACAAACAAAAAAAAAAACCCAAAGCAAACAAAAAAACCGCAACCAAACAAACAACATTGCTTGAGACAGTCACTAATCCTATAACAGGAAGTCATCATGAACTGAAAGTGAATATGGGGCAAAAGTACTGAAGTGACAGACGTGACTTTTCCTGAGTACCTAATGTGAACTTACAATGCCAGCTATGGCACAAACCGGTGGTATTGCTGCCTCTTAGGTTTACCAGGAGCTTCCAGAATGGATCAAGATATTCTCCTTGTTCCCTTTATATCGCAAACTTCTCACTGAATCTCCTGTGAAGCTAACATTGAATAGTGTGGTTGACTTGGCTGTCTGGTTGTTGAGAATGCTGTCTCTTGATTTGCTGGCCTCCTGAAGAGATTTTTATACTCTCTGTTGGAAAGCAATGTTCTGCAGAAATCTGACATAGGATCCAAATATTAAATTCTTACTTACCATCTACTGACAGCGTAGTATTTATCTGCCATATAGATCCATATATACACTTTATGGATCGTTGACATCCCAGTATGTACTGTTGGTTGCTTTTAGTTTCCAAAGATTTTATTCTTGTGGCTTAGGGATGCACAATCTTATTGCCAGTTCAAGTGGAAAATGTAACTTGAGTAATATTATGTTTCTTGCTTTCTTTAATAGAGGGATACTTGGATCTCAATAGCATCACAAGTAATGTAGTAAAATCATTGTAACACAGAAAATGTTTGAATTTTCAGTCAGAAATAATTAGAAAATAAACCCATGGCTCCTATTTAATTGTCTCTGAAAACACATGAGTAAAATGACTTTGCAGCTTTGTCACAAAATACAGTTAATAAATGTCTCTTATTTGGTCATGTTTCCATGTGCTGTCATACACAGCCTTATCTCACATGCAGTGAACTTTCCTGTTAGAAAATTTATACATCCTTGTGATCTGCAAAATTCTGAGAGGATAAGTTTGTCTGCTTATCCTGAAATATCTTTTTAACAATTGAATTTATTAGACAGCTGCTAAATGTTTGTAGCCTGACTAGTAATTTTATGAGTTAAACATTTAGTTCCTTTCCAGAGGCCTATTTGGACAAACTGGAAACTGTCAATTTCTTGACAGCTTTTTTAAACCAGATGTAGCACCTACATATGTGTTTGCAGACTTGCCGGTGGGTCTGGATGAGAAAGTATTTTTGAAGTACTATCACCTCAAGGTAAATTAAAAGTTCTCCTCAATTATACCCATTAAAAGTTAGGCAGCTGATCTAAATTAGTCCTGTATACTTTTTCAAACAGCTATTTAACGCACTTGTGTTAGAGACATAACAGCAGGCAGAGATGCCATATTCTCTGGACGTATCTGTCTCTAAATCAGGTTAGATATTTTATCAGCAGATAGAGTAAGCTGTATGTCTGATATTTCTGGGACTGTCCTGGCAGAAGTGAATACTGAACAGCACATATACCTCAAGAAAGTATGCAAGCAAACAAAACCACTTTCTCTGCAGTTTGAACAGCATTAGTTGTCAGAAACAGTGAGCTCCCACCTGTGAGAAATACATGATTGGCAAAGAGGGGAAGTATTTGCTCTGACACAGTAGGTTCTGCTGTATGTGATTGCATATATTGGTATTCTCCAGCTCCATTTGCCCTTTTCACAGTGAGATTTTACTAACTCCTCCTTAGCAGCCAAGACATTAACAATGTTTAAAGAAATATTTTTTAACACAACTTTTCCCTTGCAGACCTCCTAAGGACAACACTTTCTACATATATTTGTATTGATTGGGGTCTCAAAAGCTCTGCAAAATTATCACTTCATCAAGACTTCTGGCACTCAGAAATTGTTTGACCTCTGTCTTTTAGATGGCCCAAAGTAGGGATTCCTGTATAGGAAAGAAATGTGAATGAGAGTCTGGAACCAAATATGTGTGTCTTGACTTCCACAGTCATGCTGAAACCCTGACCACAGTGTGGGCTTAATCATAGTGCCAGCCACAGGGGACCATCAGGCTCCCTTAACGTCCTAATCAAGACACCAAGCAGAGGAGCCTGGGGACTCCTAGGAAGAGAAACTGAATTGGCTTTGAGTTGAAATATAATGAGCAGGAGACATAGCCTCTGTAATTTTTTTTAGCTGAAAACCTCACTGTCTTAGTGAATCAGATTGGAGTATTAGATTCTATTAAAACTAATTGTCTACAAGATTCTTAGAGTAACATAATATTATTTTAACATTTTTGGCTCTAAGACTGTCCTTATACCTTTAAATATAAAGATTATTTCTTGGAAAAGTGATTAGAATATTAAAACTCTATAAAAGTAGGCATTAGCTGATGATCCTGTCATTATGTTGAGTACCCATGGATTCACCTCAGCACACCTAGTGATTTCACAAAGGCTATTATCTCATGACTATATCCCCTTCTTCTGAGCTTATTACTTTAAATAAAAAATGTTAATGGTTTCTGAGAAACTCATGATGAGAAATGGAGGATTTCTTACACAAAGAAGCATGATTTCCAAATTTCAATCTTGCATTAAACTTTCCAGCAAATGCCTGAAATTCTCAGTTGGCCAATAATATTGCAAGTTGAATTCAGCCTTCTCTTATGCTGAGGTGTCATTTGGATATACTTCATTATTATTTATTTAATTACACAGCATCACACGTTATGCATATCAATTACTTAAGAATTTGCATTATGCTTTCACATACAGGGAGAAAAGGATGAAATTATAAATTCTGAATCACAAACAAGGTCATACTGGATGATCTAAAAGCTCCTTCTGGACTTAAAATGTGAGGTCACATGTTCATCTCAGTATACTGGGTACATGGGTATAGGAAATGCTGGACATTTTAAAACCTGAAAAACAGGCAGAATGACATGTCAATATTTGGCTGCATCGCACATATGACCCTGTGCTAGGGTACTGAAGAGAGCTATATACTTTTGAGTGATTCAGAAGGCAAAAGCAAAGCAAGAGGCCGTAATAGGAAACAGTGCGTGTTTGGATGGAGTTAAAGCCTTTGCAACAAGACCTCAGACTGTCAGCACTCATAGAAAAGGCTTTGGGTACCAGGGCAAAAGGGTTTCCAGCAGTAATCTGCCTCCTTTCAACTAGAGATACTCCAAGACCCTCCTCTCTTGCTCTTTAATCGCTTAGGTTGACAGAAGTTGGGATTCCTTACTCTCAGATTCTTTTGACTTACGTCTTTCATTTCGAAATCCTTTCAGGGTTGCACATGTAGTCTCTTCTGGCCTCTTTGCACAGGGTACAAGGTACAGGGGACCCATAAGACAATTTTGGAGCATGCGCTGAAAAGCAATGCCAAATATTATCCCAGTCTAGAACCATCACGACAGCTGGAAACCAGAGGTGACACAGAGGGCATGAGTGCTAGTGATATGCTCAGCTACTCCAGGGAATAACCAGGCTTGAAGAAGCCATGCACAAGTTACCCAGCAATCAATTAAAACGTTTTGAGAGAAGGAGTACTCAAACTGCATTTTTTGCTGAAAGACAGCGAAAGGAGGAAAAACTCATGGAGATGAAGAGACCACACTGCTGACAGCATAGCCAGTTCTGACATAATCTGTTCTTGTTCACAACCCAAACAGAAAAACAAAAGTCCAAACCAAACCAAAACAATCCACCTGGACATATGGAGAAGAAATATCAATGCAAACTTTGCAGCTACAGAGAAATGCACCATAAAAATTAGGTCCCCAGGTGAGCTCATGGGTGCTGAGAAATTATTATTTACTAGGGCTAATGAAGGAGAGAAGGTAGACATATTCTATTTTGCAGGTGATAAGCCTATGTAGGCAAGCAAGTATATCAATCAGAGAGGTAGAAGAAAACTGTCACATACTGTGTACTAAGAATGATGCTGGCAAAAGCCTGAGTGAAAGTCAGAGTGCTTCAATGTGCTGGTTTTTTGTTGCTGCAAATAAAAAAATCTGTAAAAAAGTCCTTAGAAAACTTCAGAGATGCTGTCAATAAGAGTTCCTGCTAGAATATTGAAGGATGGTTATGTTTCACTGAAGAAAGAAGAAATTAATAGCATTCACTATGCACAAGGATAAACCACCTTAACATTAAGAAATGTTTCACATACATGAGCAATTGCTCTTGTTTTTGTATTTCTGAGAAGCTGTCTTTCTCTGAAAAGGGAGATGAGTACAGCAGATCTTCCTGAGCAATGCAGCCCTTTTCCAGCTGACCTTTATACAAAACTAGCGTGTATCAATTTCTCTCCATTTGCCTTGCCAACATCATCCTAAATATGTGAGAAATATGGATTATGCTGACTAATCTTTTGGCAAATCTACTCAAATAGTGAATAACTAAATTAAAAAAATTGAGGGGGGGGGAAATGAGAGGAAACTTGCCTTAAGCAAACATCTATCTCACCCGCATTTAATAAAACACTAAGATTTTTAGCACAGTAAATGAATCCTGCACTTGAGTATGATCTCTCCTCCTGTAGGTGTGGGTGGAACAACACTGCTCTCTATTTGACACAGATCTGTCTACTCCCAGGATACCATCACAGCACCATAACCTGCAGTTTATGGACATTCAAGACATGACTACAGCAATGCAACAAGTGCAGCATCCAGTTCTCCACTATAGTTTCTGCTTATGTGTCCCTTTTTCTTTCCCCAGCCTTATTTCCCCTCTTTGCATCCTGAGATCTTCTTGTGGCATCATCTGTTCAACTATGCAGTCTGGTACTCCAGCAGGTCTCTGCGCACAGCCTACTCACAGAGTAGGAATTGGAATGTAGTTTTCCAGTGTTTATGATAAGCTGATTTTATGATAAGCTGATCTCATGATCAGTTGGGACAACTGCCTGGAGTAAGGGCAGGTACTTTCACCGGAAATGACAGGCACCACAGTGCCAGCACAACATGAAAGAGATGGATTTGGAATACTGTTATTTGCATTTCTTTAATTTTTCTCTACATTGTTGATTTCTACAGGTACAATTGGGTAGCCAGTCAGTACAAGGACTACAGGGTTAGGATGTGATCAGATATTTGATCTCTTCCTCACTTCTGAAAAATAAAGTTGCTGGACAGCAGCACATGCCAGACTCACTTTGGATTCATTAGTAAAGGTGTTTTTGACATACAGCTTGTGATCATTACCCACTATAAGTACATTAAAGGCACATCAGCATGGTATAACACTGTACCCTAAAGCAATACTCTAGGCATCTATTACAGACCTCCAGTGTTAAGTCTTACAGTTAAAATCTAGATTCAGGAAGGAGTTAGATTGTAAAGCAATAGTCTTGAAAACCCTATAGCATTTGCTGCAGTATTTTGGAGTGCCAACCTAGGAAGCTGGAGATAGATAGAATGGGAAGAAAGTGTTAGAGACACTCGATAAATTCATACAGTTCTTGGGAAGGTATGACGTGCACTGATTTTCTGTTCCTGGAAGTTATAACCAAGGGCATAGCTGAGACACTAACAAAGACAAAGTGGCAGATGTTGATTAAACACTTAGCAGACACAAGGGGAGAGCAAAAAAAAATCTTTTCACACAAGGGCTCATTGCTTGCATGCCATGTGAAGTGTTAACTGGATCCAGAAACATAATAAATAAATCATAGCTGGGATAGACATAAGAACAGTATTTGTGCACCCTCTCCCCTCAAGCCAGGACAGAATTATTTTTGTCATACTTGTCTGAATGTGGGGTGTCAATCCTGAGTCCTGTTCAAACTTCTTTGTGTTCATATTCTGATAGACAACAGAAGGCTCTGAAAGGTTTCCTGGTGCAGTCTTTTCAATTTCTGTCTGTACCAGAAATTTTTTAAAACAGTACCAATGAAGTCTGTACCACTGAGTTGCTAAGAATGTATGCAAATATGCTGTCCTTAAACGGTAAACATTGCCACAAGAATTTATCACACATTTATGTAAGCCTATAGGTTTCCTCTCTGAAGGAGAGGGTGTTGTAGGCCTAGAAAAGGGCAGGGAGGGCTGATTGCCAGTAAGGAACTGTGTCATGACTGAAGTAGTATTTCAAATACATCCAGACTTCCTTGTAGATGGTTAGCTTTGCATTAACATCCATTAACACACATTTTTGTGTACAGATGACATCAATAGCTGAAACTCCTGCTGTACCCAGACCCAGAAAGTGTCTAACAAATCTGTAGGCATTGCAGTTAACTGCAGAAAACATTCTCTGCTTGGGTGAGGCAAAGGAGGATGCTTCACTTCAATCAGAAATGTAGACCAGTTCTATAAATTCAAACTCTCCACTTAAGTTCCTGCTGGGACTTCACAGAGTAGTTGCTTTCTTTCAAGCTAGATTTATTTGAATGACCTTATTATGGAAAATGAGGTTTTATATCTCAATGCCCATTACATTATTTTTTTTTATTTGTTACAATGAAAACATTTCATTAAAACCCTTATTGACTAGCTAAGTGTGAATCTTGAGAGTGAATAAAAGTCATCTACTGAATCAGCCTGTGCTGGAGCTAAGAAAGCATGTAGAACTGCAGAACTATAAAATGCTCAGTGCACATGGAGTTTCATAGCAAAATGCTACAAGACACAGCTCGAGTTCATTTCTAAAATAAATAAACAAAGGAAGGGCTCAAGTTGTTCCATTTAAGGACAACACAATTTCAGGGCCAGCCTTTATTCCGTTCCTGGGGAAAAATACTTCCTCCTAGATGGAGGGGACATGAAGCCACTGCTACATCCCCTCTGTAAGTATAAGGTGCCACCTTCACTCTGCCAGTTGTGCTTGTAAGGCTGAAGGGAGGGGGCTTGTTAACTGCTGGACCTGGTTTGTCCTTGAGGGAAGGCAGAGAGGGCATCAGGATCTGTTTCCCCAAAAAGATGGGATGGAGCCACTGGGCTTCTGCTGTTGGTACCAGAGAACCTCATGGTATAAGCTCCCTCTGCTCCCAAATTAATTAGATTATTAAAATCATTCCGAAGCTTTAACTTAAACCGTAAGTCTGTTCTTTCCTCTTTTTAAACTATTTAAAGCCAAAATGCAAATGCGAGAATTTCAAACGTACTTAAAGACCAGGGATATTAATTTGGCATCCTTATTCATGTACGCTGTGGTTGTATTTCAGCAGCTAAAGAGAGGGGTACAGATTCTGCTTCCTGCTATCTCCCTGTAAGTCCAGAGTAACTCCACTGGTTTCAATGGCATTTACTCTTGAACTACCCTGGTTTATTTGACAGTAGAGTGTGGCTGACTGTGACTCTATAGATACATGTACTATTTATATGTTGAGTCTATTATTATTATATTAAATATGTGCACAAAGGCCATCAGTTAAAGAAATCACATTTGCTCTGCTGCCAGGTTATAAACTAAAATCATAAAAAGAAAATGCATTTTTCTGATATATTGAATGATAAAATTTCAATAGAAAGCAGTGCCCACATTATTTTAATGTGATTAGTGCCTGTGAAAGGCACTGAATTAACAGATCGGAAATGGGTGTCCTCTGCTTTATGATTTAAAACCAACAAAACTCAGCATCTGGTATCCTCTTCCTTGTTCTACCAGACTTTGTTGAGTCTGATATGGAGGATTTCCTCTGACAAACAGGAGTTTTCCTTTACCCTTGCTGCTTATGCTGAGGAGCATGCCAACAAGAAATCAGCTTCAGTTGAAACAGCTTTCTTGAGACATGAATGTTGGCCAATTACATTTTTTGTGATCTGGACTGCTATAGAAGCATTCAGGTGCTCTCAAGTTGTTTCAGGTCTCAGCTTGGAACAAAAATTGGAAGCCTTTTCAAGTACTGTTAAAAAAAAAAAAAAAAGTCCATTGCTTAAATACCTAGTCACCACCTACGCATTGAAAGTCTACTTCTTACTGACAGGAGTAACTCTTTTGGATGTCCATATGCTTTTGGGCTGTCTAAATAGAAAACCAATGCTTAAAACATTTTAGAAGAGGCTTATCATACAGAGTTTATATATAGATGTAGTTAGGTAGATCCTATCTGCTCTGCCAAAGTCCTATCACTAGATTCCTAGTCTCCTATGCATCTTTGGCATCTTGTAACATCCTGGTTTTAGAAATGTTGCTGTAAATTTAAATAAAAATATTCATAATAAAAAAGCGACGTGAATAGTAAAATGTCTTTTCAGCTCTGGGTATCCCAGTAACCCATACTTTTCTGAGAACAGTTGAGTACATTGCATTTAGCCATACATTAATGATGACAACTACGTAGCATTTAGATGTAGCACTGATTCAATGAGTGTTTCTTGGTTATTCACAAATGTCTTGATTGTCCATCTTTTTGAGCACTCATACAAGGTATTTGGTATTCATACTCAGCTGAATCTTTATATATTTGAAAATCTGGTCCTGGTGTGGTTGGGTGCAATGGTCAGCATGGTCCTATGCAAAATTTTGGTGAAAAAAGAAGCAAATATTTCAGATATTTTTTCTTACCTTTCTTTTATTTTTTGTACATTGATTGATGCCTTGATTTTATTAGTTAATTTTTCTGTTCCTAGTGATGTGTAATCTTTATGACTAATTGCACTAATCCAGTAAAATTCTCTGGGGAATAAGCTATTCCCCATGCGATTTTTAAAGATGATAAAATCCAGTCACATTCTAAGTTTAATACTCTTACTGGCAATGAATGAACACCAGTACGGCTCTGCAGTGCTTGCACATCTTAGCCAAAATGTTTTGCATAGAGTCAAAATATGTTACTATTGACTGCACTAATAATAATAAAAAGTATAAATTTTATTAATTAAAAAAAAAAAAAACCAAGAAAGAAAAGGAAAGGAATGGAAAGGAAATAAAAATTGCCAGAGATTCACTTCCCTACCTGTGCATTCTCTGGACTGCTGGCACACAAAGGTTAATGAAACCTGGAAACAAAGTAGTAAATGATGTCAGTAGTTAGCACATTATAATTTTCTCTCATCTATTCATCTAAAGTGCAAAGTAGGTAACTTTAACTATCATTTTCAGCACAAAATAAAAGCCCTGAAACCAAGAGTTCAAGGCATTGTCAAGGAGCTGTTCAGCTTTAGCTCTTAATTAAAGTAAACACAGTTAAAAAGATTTCCATTAAAAGAGAAAGCTTTAACCTCTTGTAACATTCTGACCACATTCAAATGAGGATGGAATGCATGCTACCACATGGAGAGAGCTTGCAGTATAAAATTTTGCCGGTATAAAGGTTGCCAATAAAAAATATTGTGATTTTTCATTGCACTGTGCTCATTCATCATTGGAAAAATTCAAGGATGAGATCTTCTAGACAAGTTCAGACATATACCCTTGAGAAGCAAAGAATGACTTTTCAGTGTAACTCCAAATGTCAATGTCACCACAGGAATGCAGATCCAACAGAGGAACCTACTACCTATATAGCTGTCATATTCACCTCAGTGAGTGAACATCATGAATCAGTGTGGCTTGATACTATGATTTGCTTCTTTGAGGCTGTGCTGTATAATCAACAGCATCAGCAGTTCTTCCTTAGGCTTCTGTCCAACTGGATTTGACATGGGAAGAATCTCCTCGATTTTTTAAGATTTTTTTAAATATATATATCACAAAGCAAGCTAACACACAACTTGCTTGAATATTTTCCTGATTTGTTTTTAAAGAATTTATATTTTAAGTTATAACAGGGATTCAGTGAGGGAGTAGGAATAAAAGAATAGACAGCCCTCCACTGCCACAGAGTAATAAGCAGAGGAGTGGACAGTAATATGTTCTCCTTACACAGCTCTAACATGTCATTTCCAAAGTATCTGGCTTGTTTCTGGCAAATGTCTTGCCAGATAGGTATTGGTAATTTTGAAAGACTATTCTTCAAAAGAGCAATAGTACTAGATACTGAAAATAGTTTATGAGATGAAAAATTAGAAGAATTAAAATTTCAAGGTCTGGCTTGAGCAACATCCTATAGACTTTCTGAAAGGAGGCTATTCCAGAGAATGATACTTAAGACTTTAATAAAACATTACAACATAGAGATGTAGAATCAAGGAAAAAAAAAACAAACAAACAAAACAGCACAACAACAAAACAAAACAACAAAACCACAATAAAATAAATGCCAGGTAAGACAAGCAAACACAAACCCCAGCAAACACACAAAGAAAACAAAATAACTCCACCTTACCTGAGACTGAGGGGAGAGAGCTCCTGTGTCCCTACAGAGCTCTCTTAATGTTCTATGATTAGTGTTCAGATAAGGACAAAAGTATAAAAGATTTTGGATACTACTTATATTCACTTCATTCGTCTTGCTTTCAGCAAGAAAGCAATACAATTATCCACCTAATGATAATGGGGAGAAAAGTGCTAAACACAAGAAGGGTAAATATATGAAGAAGTCTCTACTCTCCACTGGTGCTAGGCAAGTCAGGGACAGATTTGCCAGGATAGTTCAGGGAAACTAGCTTTCTCAAACAGGAATACATCTCCTAACCCCCCAGCAGCAGTAGGGAAGCCTTATCCTTCTGAACCAGCATTATAGATGCTTTCCAGTTCTTTGACCACTTGCTCCTGATAGAATGAGCTGGTGCACATCTATGACGTTGAACAGGCAAAAAGTAATCAGGAAAGGCATACAAAGAATTATTGAGGGGATGTAGTAATGCTAAGAGACTGCTATAGATCTTCTGTAGGCCTCTATAACTTCAGCTTTTGTGCTAAGGTCAAAAAGAAATGTCAAGGAAAGATGAATTAAAGGAAATGGTCACAGACAAGAACACTGTAGAAAGAAAAAACTTTTCACCTCCACAGCTAGAACTGACCACAGACCAAGAGCAGACTGGTTTAGATAACCACAGGATATAAAACTCAGGTGAAAGGTTAGATCTAGTCTGCCCAAAGACAGGATGACAAATTAAGTACATCTGCTTGTCATAATTAGATAACAATAAGAAGGTTTTACTTCAGATTGATGTTCTCCTTCCTTTAAACCTATGTTCATATTGAGGTTCCCACCTGTAGAAGTGAGAAGATTCCTTTAAATGAAACAAATGAGGCTGGAGCAAAATTCAGCGCTAGTATACTGCTGTCAAATAAACTTTCCTAGCAGCTCAAGAAATGCAGCTAATGTTATAAATGTTACTAGCATTTATTTAAATGCATTTACATTTATTAAATTATATTCTATGCATACTTGTTAATAAAATGTTTGCATTAGACACTTAAAAATTAATTCACTGTGTTCCCTGATTAATAGTTTCAGTGTTTAATATCAATTCTTTGAAATATTTTAGCTTTTACTTTAGCAGTCCTTTGAACTCTTTTGGTTCCTAGATAGTGCTGGGCCGTTAACAACTCTCTCAAAACATTTATGTCATTCTTGAGAGGTGTTTGTCTAACCCATTCTAGAACTCTTATTGCTGTTCAGTGAACTTCTCCACCTCAGTTGTGTCATAGCTTATGTTGCATCTATTCACACTCACACACCTTAAATTCTTCTCAATTAAGACAATTTGTGACCACAGTTCACTGAGGTCAATAGAATCACTTGAACTTACTTTAATAGAATCAGGCACTCAGAGATTAAAAACTTATGCATTTTCACTGGAATATCATTCCATTTAAAAAAGAATCTTTCCTAAGTAAAAGTTTACCTTAAAATGGATTTTGTTTTTCCCCAAGTGGGTGGAATCTGGTCACAATAAAACGCAGAATATGGCTGAAGCTGTAACAACAGTTCTACTGCAAATCAAGAAAATTAACTTGTTTTAAAAAACAAAGAGGGAGCAGGAAAAATTATAGGTTTTTCAGATACATTAAAACCTTCTTGTAAGCATAAACTGGAACTGAATGTGTTTTAACAAATTGCTCAATGAATGACTTTTGTCTCTGTGAATTGTTTGGGATTAGGCTGTGATTTTCTCAAATGCATTTGCTCTTACAGCTTTACTGACAATACGTTATGAAGATGTCTTGATCTGCAGTTCATTTTTGAGCTCTGTTTGCTGGAAATATAATTACATACTACTTTTCTTTTGTCTGATGAGGGAGAGGTGTAACTGCTAGACACAGGTTTCCAATGTCACTGCTATGACTGGGATTTTAAATTCAGCTGGTGGCAAGTAACCATGTGATCCAAATCACATTGAAAAGCCTTTGACTACAGCAGCACTGGCTTGTAATCACATGGATCAGTAGCAACTCAGAACTTGCAACCTGGTTCATAAACATGTTCTGTGAGATGAAAGTACTGAAAGAACAAGCACAGCTCTGCAATCCCTAGTTATTGACTTATGTTCTGGATTAATTACCAGATTTTATTTTGCAACTTTTTTTTTTTTCTTTTTCTTTTTAAATAAAGAGGATTACAGTCACAATCTAAACTCTGCATCCAAGGAAATGGATTTTTAGATCCATGTTAATAATCACCATTATTTTACTTATTAGTAATTAAATATTACATTAATAACGCTATTATCATGGGGTCAGAATTCAAGTTGTGAAGCTGAGAATTCAAAGATATTTATCTTTTATTATTATTTCTGTTCTATGCTATTTTAACAAGGTTTTCTCTTCACCTTCCTTTACGTAATTGCTATATATTTACAACATTAATTCAAAATTAATGAACGTTTATTTATGGGAATTAATTTTGTCTCTATAATAAAGCTGCTAATGAAACATATTGGTAGGTTTGTACTATGGAACCAATTATTTCCTACTGTATCTATAAGTAACATTACAGACCAGCTTGCAGTTATTTTCCTGAACATAATTGTTACTAGATTTTGTGCAAGTTTCCTCAAACTACATCTGCACATTAGTAGCTTTCAGTCTAGGTATTTCACATAAAAACTTTAAAGAAACTATTAGGATTCCCTTTGGACTTCTGAGAAATAGGTTTTGGATGTTTAACAGTTCACACTAAAGACTGTATGTTGAAAATATTCATAGAACTTTACCCAAAAATACACAAATACAAAACTTTTCAGTGATGGAATACACAGAGAAAATAAGTATATATTTTTTTAAAAATTAGTTTGATAAATCAAGTTTAGCTGACCAGTTTGAACAATCTCCACTTGTTTCCCTATCAACTCTCCTCTCAAATAATATCGTGGTGCTGAACAGTGAAAGTAATTTTTAAGAAGTCTGATGTGATCAAAACACACCAGGACAGAAAGATAAAATGACCAAGTATTGTTCATAGAAGAATGCATTATGGTGGTCTATTCAGATCATTATCATCCCTTGATTCATAACATTTCACTCTATAATTCTTAAACTAGAGGAAATTATTCTTCCTTGCTCTCTAAGTAAGTAGCACAGTGTTCAATCACCTCTAGCTCAACTAAACTATTTACTTTAGGAAGTTGTCTATCTGGTAGAGTTTCTCTGCATGGAGTTTTCTTTGATAGACACCATACAGATTTCTGTGGTAGACCTTGAGTCATGTGGACCTGAGCTACATCTAGTCTATGGTATCCTCAGAGCTTCAGAGGGTTGTAACTGGCTTATGATGCTGTTGGAAGTGCAGTTTTCAGGTTTCTGCAATGGAGTGGATAATCTCCCTGTCTATGGATGACATTCAACTTATATCTCAAACAAGAGTGATCAAATCAGAAAATATCCTTAGGCAGCTAAGCCATGTGGGAAAAGTCTGGAGTGGAGAGTGAGTGAAGTAGAATGTATTTCTGGTAATAGTCTTATGCCTGGCCATGTGAATTTTAACAATCTATTTTAGCAAACATAAATACCATTGTTCATAAAATTATCATCTTGGTCATAAAATTACCTTCCCCTTTTTAAAATTCAGCTGAAGTATGTGACTCAGTGACCCTTCATGGCAGAAATTCCACAAGCTGATTACATGCTGTGTGAAGTATTATTCTCTCTCTTTTGTTTTACATTTACCTGTCATTAACTTCAAGTGACCCTCCTGTTGTTCTTGTGTTCTGAGACACAGTTAAAATGATGGACCAGCTACTTTTTGACTCTGCCCTTCTTAATCTTAAATGCTGTAATTAAGTCTCTTCTTGTGTTTCTTTTTCACCACTAAATCACTCTAGCTCTTGAAACCTTCATATGCAAATCTTACTTGTATTCCTAACTCCATTTTCTGGACTTCCACAATTTTAAAATTCTTCCACTATTCACATCCCAAACTGAATTCTGTATTTTATATCAAACCCATCTTGTCAGCTACTCCAGAAGCAAATATTTTTTTATTTGTAACATGGGATATCAATATTCAGTTTTAATCACTTGATGTATAATCTAAGACTGACATAACATTCCTTGACATTGATCATCTCTTGTGTGATAGGATTGTTTGCCAAATCAGGCATGGACATACTGACTAAGTGAGTATACAAGGAACCAGATTTAGCTGGTCTTCATCTTCTCAGGATCTGTATGGTCATTTCTTCTAAAAAGCTGAGCAGGAGCTTGCTTGCTCTGCTGGGGAGTACGATGTCATGTACCGTGTCTGATAATTGTTCACTTTCTTTTCCCCACGGTCTATGATTCTATGATTCTATGATTCGCTACATGGGTGCAGTTGTACCTAATTTTGTTTTCCTTAATCTTCCAGAAATGCTGATAGGGTTATCTCTGAGCTCATTATGAACATTATTTTTCAGATTTAGAATCTATAATTTTGATTAGAGACTACATGGATTTTAAGACCAAGACCAGGTTTTCAAAAGCTTTAAAACACCTCAGGAAGCATATAAACAAGTAGTAAGAGTCAGTTTCAAATTCAAAAAGCCCACACAAATGCACAGCTATTATTCACAATTTCTGTTCATATGTAGCTTCATGATAACACAGTTCTGTGGCAGTAATATTTTTTTAAAGTGTGTAATAAGCATTGAAAATATGCCAGTGATGCCTACCACAGGATTTAAAAGCAATTGTTTATGTTATTCTGCTTACTTGGGTTTTTTGTGCTTCAATCTTTTCTTTATATCTACAGTAAGTGCTCCAGAGCTTACAGAGCAACACACCTGCAATCCTCCTTGCAGAGAACTGATGTGCTTAACTGCATGTCTGTAGCATGTAAGAAACTCTTACCCATCAGGTAGTGCATTGCTACCCAGGTAGTGAAAGTCCTCCAATCCCTTGTCATTCAAACTAAGTAAGCATAACATAGATATTCGTCCTCTATAGGAACAAAGCTTTTGCATTCTGGCAGTTAAAATTAGGAGCACTTTCTGTGCATCAACAGTATATTGTAGGAAACAGTGGGGCATTTTCTCTCTTGCTCTTCAAACGCACCAAATATAAACTGTCTGAACCACAACAGTAGTCTTTGTGCATATAAAATGAGTAGGGCAAAGAAAGCCCCTATGAAATAGCTGTGGTTAGCGGCTTGTGGGGGGAGTGAGGCAAGAAACTTGCTTTTAATCAATGATGTGATAATCAATGACATATGAAATCATATTTTTGCTTGACTACATTCTTTCCCTGTAGGCCTCAGTTGCTTCCCCATTTTTTCTCCCTGGCATCCATCCCCCCTGCCCCAGCAGACCAACTGGAAATCTGTCTATTGTTTTTTTTAATACATATATATTTGAAAACCAGACGCAAGTCTTCAAAGGAGCCTGCAGTTTAACTGGGGAAGAAAGAGCTGCAGTTTGTTGAGGAGGCTGTGATAAAATGCACATGCTCTTTCTGTGTTTTCCCATGCCAGTCTGACTCAAAGCGTGGCCCCATGATGCCACTGGCCAACAGCAGCAAAAAGCTGACTAGGAGAAGCATGACTTATACCTTGTATTTGTATTTTCACGAACTGCAATGCAAACATTATAAATAAAAATCAGTTGTGTTCTTCTGATATTATGCTGCTTTTTCATCTGTTAACTTTGGATCCATAAAGCCAAGGCTGAACTGGGTATCCTTTTAGTGGGATTTGTGTTTACTTCTAGGAACAGCTTTTACATCTCATAGTTTGGCTTTTACTTGTGGCACAGATAACGCAAGGCATTTGCTCACAAGGCTAGCTTGAAGACTTGAGTTTAGGCAGAAAGTCCTGAGGATCTGCAATTTTATTGGTCTTTTTTGGAAGTGAGCAATGAAATCCACAATCACAGCTCTTTTCCTCCTTCACACTTGAGTATCTGGGTTTAGAATCTCCTTGTCCTCACCCACAGGATTTTGGAGAAACTTCTTTGTAAATGAGATATATTGTCTGAGAAGTTACAGAGAATCTTAAGATTTTATTTTGAAGTCCAGATTTTCATAACCAAAGAAAAACAATTCCCTCATATTCTGTATTTTTGTGAAATACCACTTTTCCCCCAAATATCTTATTATTATTGCCACTGTTCTACAGCTAGGCAGCTTGAAACACATTAAATAAGTCACAGATTATCTAAGGTAACTGAGCTATAAAGAAACTTAGGTAGATACTAGAAATAGAAGATTTATATTATATGAGTATCTGCTGAGCTATCATCTTGAGTTTGTAATGGTGTTTTAGGCAGGGTGACTCAGAGAATAGGCCATATATTATGATCTTTGGGGTTCAAGTTTAATTTGAGTTCTTCACACCAGCTTCCTAAATTACTTAATCCATATTCTTGCATCTCTGTAATCCCATTTCTTGATCTGTGAAGTAAGGGAATAATGTCCCAAACTTTCATTGTGTTGATGCTAATGCATATTGTATATATTATTCGTTAACTTTCTACAGGCACTGCCCAATGACTTGGTGAGATGGACTCTCCAAGGGAATCATCCTGCAAGCTATGCTGACAATGTTTAAAATCCAAGGGAATATGGAAGGGTTTTTCTTTATGTTGGACAAATTTTTCCTCTCTTTTTAAAAGGAAGAGAAAGAAGATGAAGCAGAAGGTCTCCTCTTTCCTAGTGTACATTATCAAAATGTACAGAACAAAATGAAGTCTGAGATGGCACTGTAAAATTCCTTCCAGCGCTATGATCTATGGTCTATATATGGTTCCTTCCATATCTGTGGTCTGCTCAGATCTTAATTTATAATAATAAGTCATTAATATAGTTTAAAGACAATCCAAAGAGCTCCTACATACTGCAGCAGCAGAGAACATTATCCGAATTCTGCTGGGAGTCTACTATTCTCAGATTTTCTGGATCTTGTTAGCAATGTCATCTACATTTCCATGCAGCTTGTTCCATATTTAACAAGCTTTCAGTAGTTTACTAGCTGCAGTTAGGTTTCCTTTGATTGGAACTCAAGTCTATGTGCAGGTAAACGAAGATGTTTAATTCAATAATATATTGCAAATTTGTATGTAGACCACAGAAGGTTATACAATACTGAAATTTATTCCAATGCTGTTAACATGCTTAAACTAAAACCCTAACACATACTTGCATAGACTCCTCATGTGTTCATAAAATATGTCAACAGGTTCTGCAAGTCATCAGGCTTTAAGTAACTCAGGGTCTGGATAGTTTTCTTACCAACACTCCCTAGGAATTTTGGGCTGTCTAAGCCAGAGGTGTTAAAGAGCAGAAACCAGATGAAAAATAGTCAATAATCTGTATTTATGAAAGTAGACAATTATAGAAACATAGAAAGTAAACACTTTGAGAAAAGAGCTGAGCTTTGTTCTGGTCAGATAATATGAGAATGACTAAGACTTTAACAAATAATAGTTTTTATTTTAATGGTCATATAATTAACTTTTTCTCATAAACACTAGACTTCTCTTACCTGCAATTCAAGCTAATGTTTTTTTGTGAAAACTAAAATGGACACAAATATGTTCAAATAGAGACTATCTTAGTCTTCACATCATTTTTGTGCCCTTCATAATAAGAGGCTATGAAGTTTTATTTACTGTTGACCGCATAATGGAATATTTAGAGAAGTAATATGTTGTTCTAGTGTCTTGCTTCCATAAAGCCAGTAGAAACTGATCTCATTTATTTTTACTGCTAAAACTAGAGGTCTGGGATTTGACAGTTACTTGCTGACCTCACTCAGCTTTTCTTTGCTTCTTTCTTTTGTTTCAACTTAAACATTCCAAGGTATGTACAATAGTCTCCAGTTGTAATGTTCACGTGTTTACATGTGTGCTTATGCATCTATATAACACAAATACACTTTTAATCTTTAATAATAAAAAGTGTATGTGATAGCAGCAAGCCGATCTATTGTACATCATTACTACAAACAATCTCCACTAGAGAGAAAGTGGTTCATAAATCATAAAAGGCAGAACCTCAAGTGTGTCATAAAGGTAATTTGCCTTTATTTATTAACACTCTGTCCAACAGGCTTCTGATATATTGAATCCTTTAGGGTTTTTATTAAATAACCTCCAGTGAGGAACTTAAAGGCTTTAGCACTCTTCTCAGGCCGTATCATGTCAAGGGTTAAATTGGATTTCAGTATGATATGGATTGCATGGATTTTGCATGGAAGTTTTTTGTGCTCAGGCAATAGGTCTGATTATATGGCTTGGTAGCAGAGATATAGCTGCTGTGTCTTGGAGTTTACGCTAGTTTAAGTAAAGGTGGCTTTTTTGGAAAGCAACACGATCATATTGAAGAAACACGGACACAAGTGAGAAATTTTATTTTTTACTACTTTTTTTCAACAAACACCCTTTTGCCTGTTCAACTTTGTGCAATACACAAAAAATAATTCACAACAGTAAATGTGACTGACACTTCGAATAATAAAATATTGGTTACACCTCTAGACAAATGAACCTTTTTGTACACAAGCACTGGGCATGAGATTGTTAGTATCACAAGATGTAAATATGAAGATTGGGCAAGACCTCATACAGTCAGGACACTATGGTAGAATTATCACCCAAGTTAAAATAGAATACATGTTTTCAGATTTCTTATATACATCAAATATTCCCACACACATAAAAAAATATGACAGATATTTAAAGAAGAAATAACAAAAACCGCAAAACAAAGCAAAACAGAAAAAACCTTCCACAAATATTAACTGCCTTTTATGCTGATCACTTCATGTGATGGCCAGATGACACACAAACTTATTAACATCTATCTTTAAGCAGGTATACAAAAGCTTGCTGAAACATTTTGGGGAGAAGGTGGAAATAAGTTATAAAAAAATGTTATGACACTGCCCTTTAAAATAACAGTGAAATTTATAGTAAACGACTAGATACTAATTCCTATGGCAAGAGCGTGTCTGCAGAAACTATTGTATTATGACAGTGGTATACACAAACTAAGTGGGTTACTGCTGGTCCAGCAGTAATAGCTGCTCCTTAGATGATGTTACCATAAAGTCATTTTGACAATTTTCTTTATAAAAGAAATTTTCTTTTTGAAAGAACTGTTGTGGCTTAAGCCTCTCATGCAGTTTGCTCACTCACTCCCCCATCTTTCTTCCCCCCAGCTCCCAGGGGGATGGGAAGGAGAATTGAAAGAACGCAACTCCCACAGGTTGAGATAAGAACAGTCCAGTAACTAAGGTATAACACAAACCACTGCTGCTGCCACCAGTAATAATAATGACAAGGGAAATACAAGGAAAGAGAATATAACTGCTCACCACCCGATACCAAGCCTGACCCAGCAATGAACCCCACCCTTCCGGATCTCTGCCCTCCGTTTTTCCATCCTGGGCATGACATGTTGTGGTATGGAATACCTCTTTGCTCAGTTTGGGTCAGGTGTCCCGTCTCTGCTTCCTCCCAGCTTCCCCTCCTCTCTGACAGACCATAAGACTCAGAAAGTCCTTGGTCAGACCAAAACATTGCTGCAACAACTAAAAACGTCAGTGTTCTCAGCGCTGTTCCCAGGCCGAACAAACACACAGCACTGCACCAGTTGCTAAGAAGGAGAAAAATGACTGCTACTGCTGAACTCAGGACAAATATTTTTCTTTGCAAATGATGCATGGCACATTTTTTTTTTTTTTCAAAACTTGTAATGTGTTTGGTAAGGTATCATTCTCTTTATCCATTGAACATATACAATTATACTTTTTGAACATTTCTCAAAATCCCACTGTATACCCAAAGCAAATTTTCTGACTTGCATTTAGTTTCAATCATACTTTTGTCATATATCTAGGTCTAAATTTTATTCATTTCAGTGTGTGTCTGTTCACACAAGGTAGCTTTATTTTATTACATTCTCACCTATATTAATGACCCATTGATTTTAAATCAAGTTCACAATCCGTTCAGACTGACAAGAATATTTTCCTTTGTCTTGAAAGGATTTAAGATCAAACTAAATCCCTGACATAATTTTTAACATTTCTTTTGCTGTCCTTCTGTTAGTAGGCAGGCTGCTTCCAAGCAATTTGTTTGCGAAGATTATGATCGATCATTTAACTGCACTCTTCATCTTGCATTTTGGTGCAGCCACATTGTGGCATAGAAAGACAGCATCTGCCCTATTTCTACAACTAACTGGCACGCCATTACCTTATTTAGACAAATATGACACCTTTGATCTTCTATAATCCTGAATTTAACCCAAAGGATTGATATAAAAGGAATAACTGACGATTTAGAAAAACCAACACTATAAATTATAGAACTTTCAAAGCAGCCCAAATTTGGAAATTACTTGTTTGCCAGGTGTTTTGTTTGTGGGAAAGATTTGGTACATACATTTGGTGAGTAATCCAGAAGACATTTGGATAGACTTCACAACCTTCTGCAACTTTTCCAGACCTATCTAAACTTCTGATGAGAAGTGCCTAGGTTGCAATTTTTATATCTATCCACTCAGCATTATTATTGTTTTTCTCTGGGTTATGGTATGACTCCACATCTGTTCCAAAGGTCAGTGCTAAATTATGCCTCAGAGGCAATCTCTGTGTACATGAATAAGACAATTCTTTTGATAGTATAGGTGGCTGGGACATAGAACATATAGATGTCTTACCAAGTGGGATACAACTTCTGGCAGTGTGAAGGATCTGTGGTAATTTTTGACCTTTGTTTTTATTTAACCTAGTTGTTCACACTCTCATCACCTTGGTAACAAAGCTGATTTGAAGCTGTGATATTTTATCTCTACACTTCACTATGAGCAGCCTTGCTGCTTCATTCCATCAGCATTTCCAGTATGACTTTGTACTTACATGCTCAAACAATATTTCTCTCCTTCCTTCTCTCCCTAACCTCTTCCATCTCTTCATTTTATTACTTTTTTCTTGAATCTCAGGAAGGTGAGTTAGATCAGACACAGTGCACTAATAACATGGCTGTAGAACTTCTGGTTTAGGAATGGTCCATATCCAGCAGTCCTGATTATGGACAAATGCAGATAAATGTTCAGAGATTCTGCACATAGTCTTGTAGCTTGGCCTACTAGAAGTGTCACACAAGGAAACTGGAATGGAACTTTTGCCTTTGGAAATAAAAGGTACAATCTTGGTTGTCCATAGGATGATTTGTAGCAAAGTGGGTATGAATGTCAGGGCTTTGCCTGCTACTATAATGAAAAAACATAGGGTTCAGGAATTTTTATTAAAATAGTAAGCACCCCAGGTCTGAATTTAGTCTTCGAAATTGTGGTAAAAAAAGTATTCCAAGAGAAGGATAAAAATAAATTGTATCTGTGTCCTTCTGATATGGAAATTTTAAGCATTATGTTCTTCATCTTCTGCAGTGAGACATCTGGAGTGCAGTCTTTATGTTATGATTTCTCCCAATAATGCAGTGATTTGCATTTCTTGTTTGTGCTGTCTCACTCAAAAACAATGAATAAAGTGTAAAAACAATCAAAAGGTGTTTTCACATAGCTTCACCTATCCAGATTTACCTCAGAAAATTGTTCTGTCCTTATATGGTATTTTTTTCTTTTTGTCCAGATGGCATTCAGTTTTGAAGTTATATGAGTTTAGTTCTGACGTTATTTCAAGTCCAGCGATCACCCAATCTGCAGCCTTGCTTGGATGCATAACTGCTATCCATGACCTGGACTTCATGGGTTGCTATCCTCAGCCCAGCAGAATTAGTTACGGTTGTAGTTAGCTAGGTTGGAGTGTGGCCATGCTCTGCTTTTAACACGAGTGTCTGGTTGTAATCCACCCTGTTCATACCCATGAAATGCTTCAGGCTCATCACTTCACCTTTTCAGTTCGGCTTCCTTCCCTCCCTTCAAAATGACCCAGCTATACACGGACACATTCTGCTTAGATTATGCTTCTGCTAAATCACAGCTATGCTAACCAATAAAAGCAAAATCTTTGAATCCAGGAGAAAAAGACAGGGAAACCGTATAAATTATTTTACCATTTCATAACAATGATTTAAACATAATGTGCATTTTCAATTCACTTGTCCCAGGGCATGCCCCATTGAAACAAGTGATAAATTTACCATCGAGTTCAATGGAAGATGATGTAGGCTTCACTATTTAAAGCTATCATCCTATTAAGATAAATGAGCAACACAAAGCTTCACTGCTGCCATTGGCTTACTGTGTTTGAACATGGCCTCAGCATGGCATTGTTTTAACAGAGTAAAGGCCAGTTTTGCATTTATAAAGATGTTTCAGGTGATTTTTATTTTCAGATGAAAGACAATAGTATGTAGAATATGAAGAAAAAATGCTAGTGAAAAATTAAGTCCTGAACTGTGGTGCCTTTTAGATTTGTTTCTGGTCATTAGATTATCTTGGTATATAAACTAATAATTATAGTAACAGTAATAATGCTTAGAAAATATAACTGCGTTGTAGAGATTAAAAAACCCAAGAAGTTACACAATAATTTCTAAAAGCATTTGTGTTTTTGGAATATGTAAGGAGGAGCTGTGCCAAGATACTTAGATCTGAAATTTCCCTTATTATACACTGGGGTTGAGAATATTCTTCATACTTTAGTTTATAAAGCCCTTGGAAACCTTTTCTGACAGCAGATGCTTTAGGATGATGGTTTTGTTTATCATGCTAAATTATTTCTAATACAAGATCAGATATGACTTTTTTTCCCATTAAAATCCAAAATCTACCAAATTCAGTGAATAGACAGTGATAGACTGTCTTTTTTTTTTATCTTGGATACTTTTTCAATTTTTTTTAATCTTTCAAGCCAAATACAGTCTAATTCAATCCTTCACCAACATTTCTTCCCACTAGATACTGCAAGTGAACCTCTGACTTAGGTATTCTATTTTTAGGGTATGTTTTGAAATACAGATTAGAAAAAGTACCTGGTAGAATGGATAAACAGTTCTTGGAGCACCACAGACCTTTTCTTCCTCATAGAAATGCCTCAAGTACTGGGCTAGAGCTATGTTCCTCCCTCCAAGGCGTTTAAATGTGAGGGTGTGGATCTCAAAGGAAATCAAGCATGAGGCAAGGGGTTGCTCAGCCATACTTGGATGGACACAGGTCTGTAGGGCTGAGTAGCAGGGCAGAGCTCTTCCAGCTTGGGCAGTGTGACTTGTGTATGTACTTTTGTTCTTACAGAACTCAGAGGCTATGTTTTCATGGGAGCAAGTCTGATCAATGACTTTGTTCAGGACTTCAGGAAGCAGAAATCTATGTAGAGGAATATTACTCATGCAAATCTTGACCAAATTAGTCAGTTCACAGGGATGTAAGAAAGCTGAAATGCAGATACCTTCAGCCAAATATACTGTGCATGTTTATAGTAAAGAAATAGAGGAGATGTAAGATCAATGGCGTGGAGTCAACGTAATATTTTGATGAATAATCAGAAGTCAGGCCTCAGAGAAAATGAACTGAGAACTTACAGTTTCCACTGAAGATAGTATAAAGTTTGAGGTGTTTAAGAACTCCTGTAACCAGACCCATTGTTTATGTTACTTTTCTCATGCTTCTCATTTAAAGAAAGATCTGGAATAAATTAAGGCTTAGAGAGTTTTGAAAAAAAATAGATTGGCAAGCTGGTAGCGCATTAAAAGTGGGGGTCTGCAATGAGACAAAGCTGCAGTCTGGCACTACAGGGAGATAAAGGATGTGAAGAAGAGGTCCAGTAGAAAAAAGCAACTCCAGTACATCTATTTTCAACAGAGAATGTGTTTTCGAATTACTGGAAGGGTATCTATGGGGATTTCTCTGATCTGCGGTTCATTACTCATAGTCCCTCTTCAGATTTCACCCATATTGACAATAAACTTAGTGAGAAGACCAGAGAATCTTGTATTTGTTAAAGTTTCATGCCATCATCAACATATTCTGCTTTAAGACTTAAGTTACTTCTACCCACTGCAAATAATGGTTTCCATACTTTCAATACCTCGAGGGAGTTTGAAAATTACTAATTGATGGTTTTTCCCTGCTTTAAATCATTACTGTATTTCGGACTTAGAAATGTGTGGCTAAGTCATGTAGTCATCAAGTGAGGAATTAGTCTCCCCAGTGCCAACAGTAAATTCTCCAGTTCACTCAGCAACCAGTTGAACAAGCTCCTCAATATTTAACCACGTCGATTGTAAACAGACAGATTCTTTGGCTATGTTGTTTTCTCATGAGAACCTAAACCTTCCTTGTCAAGATATGTGTCTTACAATGGACATTCAGCTGCTTTCCTTCTAATGATGAACTCTTCTGCCTTGTGTAAGACAATGCCTGCTCTACGCCAGCATTTTATAAGTCACGCATCCATTAAAAACCCCATCTATAGAGACATATATAGAACAGCATGTCTGACTGGGAGTTGCAAACTTCCAAATAACTTTTTTTGTTGTGATATTGGGTTTTTCTCCCTCTCCTGAGTGCTGGATGCATAATATTTTCAGGTAACTCTGACTACTGTGTGATATTTAATTACCTCCATTGCCTCTCAGTAATCACTTTTATTGCATTATGGTAGTCAGCATATTCTGTGCACTTTAATATACATGAGGTTGAAGGAGAAATATTTTTCACTGAAGGCTTTATGGAAAATTTTGCATTTATTGATTTCTGTTAAAACCTGTTATTCTTAGAAAATTGATGAAAATGTTTGCTGTGCCCATATTTATTCAAATAAACAAATAATACAATATAATGACAACGCTATCTCTCAATTCCACATTTCACCTGGAGAAGGAAAACATTTGATCTGGAAAGCCTGTGTACTACATCAGTCCACAGGAATATCTTTTATTCATGTGTATTAAAAAAATATGCAAAGAGTTTGTACAAGTTGGATAGGCAAAAAAAAAAATCGACAGAAATAAAACAAACTCATCTAAACAAGCATTGCAGATTTTGGACTTCTGGGGCCAAATTGTCAGAGACAGCCTTGCTATTCTTCTTTGGAAATATGCTAAAAATTTTATATGTATAATTTTTCACAAGTAAATTTTTGCACTGAAAACAAAGCTTTCCATGGGAAATCTATGCAATGCATACAGAGCAAGGCTCACACAGCTGATGATTGCAAATCATCCATTCTTAGTGTTTAGCTATTAAAACTATGGGGGAAAAAAAAAAGGAATAAAAGGAACATATGAATTCAAATCATGTAGCTCCTCTAGCTTCCCATAACACTGTGCATGCTTTTTCCAAGCTTTGTGAACATAAGTATTGCTCATTCAAAACTACGTTTGCAAAATGAAAATCACAATCAAAATGTAATTGTTGATGTAAAAACAAGAATCTGCTGCATTGCAACACATTTTCATATCAGAGAATGTACACATCTAACAATAAATTGCATCACAGTGAAACTAGCTCAACATGTCAGTGTTACATGGCCACCAATTAAGAAGGGTTCTTGATATGAATGATGTTCTGCCTGAGGCCAGGTTACTGCCTGATGTAAAAGATTGGACTTTCAGGGCACTGGTGGTTCTGATCCTCTCTGTTCTGTACAAACTGAATGAGCTGATCACTACAGAAACCTTGTGAGCCAAGGTGTTGTTATCATCTCCATTCTACATATGGGGATTGAGGTGCAGACGAAAGATGTCTTTGAATGTTCACAATCAAAAATCTAAAGTTTGTTTTTTTTTTCAGAGGGCTTAAAATTTTGCACAACTTTACACATTCCCAGCACAGTTCTCATTGACTTTAACTTGCTTACATGCAGTTACATTGAAATCAACACCTCAAAATTACCAGCAAGCCCATTTGGTAAGTCAGCAGAGTGCTATAACAGCAACATACCCCGATCATAAATCACAGGTGAAGGAATAAGCTTGCTTTCTCCTTAGGGGGAAAATGTCTTCAATTTTTAAACAATAGAATGATTTTGATGCATTTTTTAACTAACCAAAAGTAACATCTTGACAATTTTAATGGACTAATTATACAGTGATGGTCATCTAGAAATGTGCTTATTTTCAGGTCTTTACGTCCTGACAACTCTAAGAGTTATCAGCTGGAAAACTGGCGTGCAAACACAGAATTTCAATCACTAAAACCCTGCAGGACTGGATTTGACTATCCTGACGTTCTGCATGCAGAGTCAAGGGAAATGAAAGGCTTTTGATCCTCTAGATGTAGGATCCAGTCGCTGTCCTGATAAGTTCTGCAAAAGGAAAAGCATTTTCAATATATTAAAATGCACAATCAGAGCCCTGAGAATCTTGGAGATTAACAGTAGTTCACAAGGGTTCTCACTGACCTTTTTTCAGTCTCAATTTGCATGAGTTTCCAATGTCTGCATTTTGCTCTGTGTTTCTTGTTGGAAACCTTGAATCCCCTTGCCAGAGCCTGGATATGGTGAGAGCACTCCTGCTAACCCCAGTGTGGCATTTGCAGCATAGCTGCCAGTATCACTTATGCATTAAACCAGTCCTGAAAACAATATTGCTTTAAGCCTCGATAGTGCTTTTCCCATGTCATATTGTATCTGTGAGAACTCAAGATGATCATCCTGGCTTGGTGTCTGCCTATTAGTGTGCTGCAAAGAAGGCTCCTAACAGGTTCGAAGCAGCTGCTGGGTTGTAACACCTTTATGGTCCCATCCACAATACCTCTGGCTATTCCACCACCATGTCTTCACCACCTTCTTTGCCTTCAGGTTGAAAAATTAACTTGCAGAGTAAACTTGTGTGACACACGGATGTATTCATTCATGTTCTTCTACTGATACATCTGCTGAAATGGTGACATTGCTCCAAGGTGGGCAAGTGACAGCTGTGTCTGGTTTACTATAGCACATACAGAGGTCAATGGGAGCTCCCGCATATCCTAGCCATCATGGGGCTTTGGACCTCTATCTTCTGTTTCTGCCAATGTGCATCATTATTAATTTCACGGGACCCCATGATCCATGACCCATTCAGGCAGTGCTATGGAGCTTGGCAGCCTGGGGATGCATCCTACAAACCACAATGCTTTCACCAGAGGAGAAATGGGACACAGGGGAAAGTCCCAGCAAGACTCCTCAGTGAATTTTGGACTCAAAAATAAAACATTTAGGGTTTTTTTCATCCAAAACTCTTAGAATGATCTTGGGTAATATCGCTTCAGGTAAGTCACCTCATGCATTCTAGTTCATTCTTGATCACATCGTGAAACGACCCCTTGGGATGACATCGTTCAGCAAAAGCAACATGGAGCAAAGTCCTCCATGAGTCACTGCCCAAGGCAGAGCAGAAGTATGAAGGGGCAAATAACATATGGTGGCAGAACCTTCGGAGATGACTTTTCAGTTCCTGCACACGGCACATTTGGCCCATAGCAGCATTCTGAGTCTCATGCACATTAAAATTCACCCACATATTTGGAGAGGGAATTAAAAAAAAAAAAAAAAAAGGGAGTGGAAAAAGTAATCTAATGCAGTCCAATATTCTTTTTCATGTTACATTATCCTGCCAACAGATATTATCAATCACAGCTTTTAAGAAGTATGGTGACATTCTAAACGGTCTATGAATATTACTTTGAAATTGAGACTAATTCCTTGGATGAATTTAAACTTTACTTTTCCTCACACTCACTTTTGCTTTCAGATCTCTTTCTCTTTCTCTTCTCCCTCCCACCCCCCTCAGGATTTCCATGGCCACTGACATATCAGACTGCTGTAATTAAACTAGTGAAATAACAGGTAGAAGTACTATAAGAAAGTTTCTGTATGGCGTTTTAAAGCTTTCTTGGAAAGTGTTTATGTTGAATGAATGATACAAGTGACCACAAAGCTACCCGACAATATTTGTAACCACTCATCAGTAATTTTGTACCATCAATTTACATAATTCTTCTGAACCCAAGATTTTAATTGAACTATGTAAAAGCAACATGACTTTTGGCTAGTATACGACACCACTCCAAATAAAACACAAACCAAAAGCCAACATGCTAAACCTTCACATTTTTTAAAAATTTTCAAATATTTGTTATGAGACTTTGAACCAAATTTTCTGTTTTCATTGGCTCATTCCACACAAGTGATTTACTAATGAACTGTTGTTAAATGGCTTCCAAATTGTCACCTCTTCCACTGGCCTTACATAGAGTACTGCAGCATGGGACAAACTCTATTAAGCATATTGTCAGTTGTCTACTGGCACTAGCTCCAGAGGATCTGGGTTTAAATGCAGTCCATCTTATTGTGACCCTTCCCCACAGCTACCAGATCTCTTCACAGGGAGGTCTTGTATACTTGAGGACAGCGTAGAAAGTGACTGTAACTTGCTATCTGTTTATTAAGGACCGAGTAATGACAATCGACTTCACAGATGCTAAGTTTTAACCAGGTTTTGTCATTGGGTCCCAGTATCCTTTATTGCTTTCCCTCTTTCTGTTTATGTCTGCATATTGTCTTAGACTGTGAGGAAAAAGGCCTATCTGTCTTCTGTGAGTGCTGACAGGAATCCCCTCAAGCTCAATGAATTATTTGTTTGGGCTGCCCTGTATTCTAAGAACCTCTGTTGGTGTCTGTTCTGGACTGAGTTGCTCCCAGTCCAGAATGGAGGACTCGCCTTTCAGCCTATGCATGTCCTGTACCTTCCAATAAATCGAATATAGATGCTGGGATTGTTTGGGCACGCACATGTGTCTGTACAAATGTACAAGGTAGGCACACAGATCTATATGTATGATTTTAAGGAGGGTGGACTATTTTAATAATCAGTCTTTGATTCTGAATGCCTTGAAGCTAACTCACTGGCTGGATAGACTTTTCAAATGAGCAAGAAATAACAGGACAGAATTTGCAAATTTTGTGTGCAAATTGTTTGAAGAATCTTTCTGAGCATGTAGTCTAATGGCTGGGCTGCTTTCTAAGGGCAAATATGCAGGAGGAATTTTCCTGTTTTGACACTGAGCAAACATAGAACCATGTTATGTACCTCACTGCAACCCATGGTCAGAGAGGATTTTATAGTATTTGCAGTCTGCCAGGGTGAGTGATAAGCTAACCCATTTCGTAATTTCAAGCCTCACCTTTCAGCACTGTGATCCATCCTCCTCTGCTCAGGTAGACTGCCAGGCAGCAAAATTTTTCAGATATGAAGTTGGTAGGTAGACATTCCTACAGCAGTCCCACTTTGCCCTTTCTCGCTCTCCTTTGCATATGGAATCATTACTTTTGATGGAGGGCAAGATTTTGTCCCATGGATGTTTATGGACAGTCCATGCACTTGCATATATTTTTTGCAGGCAAATATCTGAAACACACTGTCCTTCCCAGTCTCTGGTCAACTTTCAAAGTTGCCTATCCTTGTTAAAGCTAAATCCATTTTCTCTGAATGTACTCTCATATTCCAACTGTTTGAGGCTGAGGGACAGGTCATTTGCTAACATTCAGGTTTGAGATGGCTTTTGTAACTTGTGCTTAGACATCTTAAGGTGGAGAATTTAAATTTGTAAATGCTTATTTGGAAACAATAGAGTATATTATTTCAGGGCCTCAATCCTGTAGTAATTATTTGCACTGCCTTAAGTGCTAAGTGAAATCTTTATTTGGAGGTCAGAGTATATAATTAGAAAGTACATGATCCTTTTGGCTTTCATTATCCCTTATGAGGGTGTAAAATGGTACAGATTTACTGAAAGCATTGAATTGTTATTATTTACCTAATGACTGAGCCCTGAAGTCCTAAGAGAAATTGAAACTTAGCTTTATTATAGACTGCAAGTACCATGAGGCAGTTGCTCTCCAAAGAAACTCCCTGTCGAAATATAGGAGAAAAAAAAGGGAGAGGAACAGATAGGCAGAAGATAAAAGAGTGTTTCTCAGGGAATGCCTAGATTTTCTCAGGCCTGACACAGCGTCTTAGTCTCTGGGTAATACTGCCTCTTCAGCAGCTGTTTGCCATTTTACACCAGCGTAAGACCTGATCTTGTGAATCTGTTTCGAGTCTCTCTTCACAATAGTGCTGAGAAACTGCAGTTCCCAAAGAAGTTCATGGGATTAGAGGAAATTGAATGTCTAGACAGGGCCTTGGGATCACAGGGTAGTTCAGGATGGCATGGACCTCAGGAGGTCTCTAGTCCAACCTGCTTCTCAGAGTAGGGTCACCTGTGAGAATTAGGTTGCTCAGGGCTTGGTCCAGTTGAGTCTTAAAAACCTCCAAGGATAGATACTGCGCAACATCTCCAGGCAACCTGTCCCACCACTTGACCGTCCTCATGGAGAATTTTTTCCCAGTATTTAGCTGGAGCTGGGGTTTGCACATAAATTTCATCAGTGTATTTGGGCTCAAATTAAAAAAGAAAGATAAAGTATCAGAAATATTGAAAGCAGTTTCCTTGAGTATTTCTTCATATGAGTCTTTTCAAGGCTAACCTCACAAGGGAACAGAAGACATGACCTGGGACAGATCTAATTGCAGTAGGAAGTGAAACTATGTGTTCATGTGCATGCGTCTGGAGAAAATGAGGACAGGCCTAGTACCTAACTACTCTACTACTTAGCTACAGTATACCAACCACAACTCAGCATGGTACAGAAGTGTCAGAGCTAGGTGGGACTAACCTAGCAATAGGACCAGAAGAGTTTCAGTGGTAGCAACTCACCATCACACCTGAGAGGTAGAACTTACTAGCTCAAATGCGTCTTGAATGTAGTGTGACCAGGCTGCCTTTAGACTTTGAGAAAACACCCTTGAATTTAAGATTATAAATCTTACAGCTGTCACTGGCTCTGTTCCACTGTACAAAATACTCCTTTCTTTTACATTACACCTAAATTGCAAGAATCAGGAATACAAGCATCCATGAAAGATGAGTGCGGAAAATGCCTACTCAAAGGTGGCGAAAGAAATATTTAAGTCAGACAGAAATAACACCCATAACACTCAAGAACTCAAAGTCCTGTGCTGAATCATGCAAATAATGGCTTGAAACCTGGCTCTCCCACACCACAGAATAACCCCACAAGGCTGGCCTCATTGACAGAAGCAGAGTCCCTTCCTGGTTTTGTGACTAGCACTGGAATTTCACAATAAGGGTAGTCTTCCATTTCCTAAGATCTTTTCATTTGATTAAAAATACACCAAATTTAAAGAAAACATTTTGTTCTAGGCTGAAGAAGCCTTTCTTTCAACCAGAAATACTACAATGGAAACCAACAGGAATCCTGAAAAATTATAATTTCAGGATGACCCACAACAATGTAGCATGTACCTGTGAGCTATGATGGATTTTTTGGAACAACCAAGGAACTGGAAAACCAGTTAGTTTCGCAGATTTTAGCTTCTATCTCCTTGAACCATAAATTAACTGTAGATCAAAGAAAAATGTTGAAATATTTTAGTTCTAAAATAAGCTTTCAGGAATATATGATTATGCCAAAAACATTAACTAGAGTGGGCATTACTTAGCCCACACTGTAAATGAAATATATGCAAGTATACCAGATAGCTGTAAAATATAGAAACATGCAGACAAGATTAGTATTAATGAGAGGTCCAACCTTTTAATTCTTTATTTCTCTAGTTAACCACTCTGTGCATTAATGACAATGGAATATTTTATGAGTCATCTTCCACTGTGTTCACTTAATGCACTCATCATTCTCTCATCTAAAGGTAATTGTTTTCATACATGTATGGTTTGCTGATTGTTGAAATATCATTCAAGCAACACTGATTTCCTGCTCCCTGATTTTATACCCCTTTGTGTGATTAGAAACTGGGAACTTGGTTGTTGTTTCAGGGCAAATCCAAAGCATTGCGTTTTCTGACAGCTTGCATCATGTATCACTTGCACACCAGGGCTCGTAGAGCCTATACAGCCCAGTGAGGTATCTGATTTGGAAGTAGAGTTGCTTATTGGTCAGTCTAGAATAGCACTTATGCATACAAGGACAGGGATGGAGTTTGACATCCTTCTTCTCAGATTTTTTAGGGCTCATGGTTTCAAATAGCAGCCACCACCAGTTCGTGACTTCACTGGAGCATGTATTCTGCCACGGTCTTCCTCCTCACCTGAATGAGGGGTTTGCACTGGCCCCTTGTAGCTGGTCCCCAGGCCCTTGAGCCATGTCTGAAGCCTGCCTTGTGTTTTGCACAGGGTGGTGCAGGCCAGTTACATAAGAAAGAAATGTAGATTCTGTGAGAAATAATTTGGTATGCTATTTATTAGAGCTAACACTATAATATGAGGACAGCATAGACCCCTGAGTGGTGTAGCATTGAGTAGGACTCTGAATCAAGCTCAGCATGCCATGCAGGTCCCATTCATAGAGTTTCTCTGTTTTTGGTCTTTCAAGCTTTTTATTATAGGATTTTCCTACAAGAAAAGAACTCTATTTTTCACTTCTAGAGCAAGAAAGAAAGGATGTTCTCATAAGAACTTCCTGCTGCACTGTTAGATAAAGGCAAGGCCACGCAGGTGGCATAGCCAGGCGGTGTGGTGGCTGCCTGTGGGCTCCTCTGCTACACAGGGCTGCAGTCATCCACCTGCAGCCGGGGGAGTGGTGCAGCCCAGAACAGCCTGGTTCAGCTGCCACGCTGTCTCAGCCTTGTTGTGTGTGGGTCACTGCTTCCCCAGGGTACCTGTGTCCTTCAGGCCAGGGGAAGCTGCAGTGCCCAGTTGCTATTCCCTATGCAATTCAGTTAATTCTCTGCCTTCCTTTTTTTCTTTATTCCTTTTAATCCACTGCAATCAGGTAGACCCTCCACACACACCTTTTCTTTAAACTTTACTATCTGCTCTCTCCCCCTATTGCATTCCTAAGCGGCACTAAAAGCGATAGGGGCATTTTCAAAGATGTTGTGAAAATTTGAACCCAGGACACTTTTGCTCCCCACTACATTTACAAAGCTGCAAGTACTCTACGCTTCTGCGAATGCAAACCCCAGAAGTGATCTTACAGCAGCAGCATAGGGCTGCTAAGTAAACTTCAGATTAAGAGCCTAAATGCTTCTATGCATTTACCTAGCCCCTCCTATTCCTCATAAAAGCAAGTTACAGCACACTGGGCGTTAAGGAATAGCGGAGTTTATGATTGCTGAGTATCACGGGCCGGTGATGCAGCTGTTAACTGTGGCACTGGTTTCTGGTTCTAAGCAATTTTGTGATACCCTAGAAGTGCTTCATAACACTGCTTCAAGCAGTTTGTCCTACTTTTGAGGTTAACGACCAGTGAGATGATAGGAAGTGATAAAAGTACAGGCATGTAAGAACAGCAGCACTGAATATCCTTCCTTTACCAGACCGTGTGCAACCCTTCTCGTGCCTTTCCCACGAAGCTCTTGAGAAGAGTTTGTTATGCAAATCTGCAAGATGTGGTTCACACTGTAATGGATGAAGTCAGTTAAACTTCAGGGTGTTCTCTTATTTTTACAGTTAGTTACAAAACAAGCTTCTCTTTTTTAAATTTTTTCTTTTTTTTTTTTTTTGGTAAATATCACACCATACGTAAGCATAGCCGACTAAAGTGCAGCAGAAGAAAAGGATAAATTTCAGAAAAGTTTGCTCTTCACAGAAGAGCGTAGTTTCAGGTGTCATTGTTCAAATTTTGTATCATGGACCAAAAAAAGAGAATAATTTAATATTTTATCTTTAGAGTTTGAACTCTGAAATATACTGATAACATTCCTTTAAAGCAAGTAAAAAAAGACCATACCAGAGCCTTTTTTTAAGACATCACAGTTAACAGTGTGCAAATATCTTGACTAATGTTTGTCTCAGAGCTTTGGTGAAAGGTCTAAGAAAGAGAGGGAAAAAAGAGGAATTGACAGAAGGAGACGAAAAAAGTAAAAAAAAAAAAAAATATAGAGAAAGTTGAATTAGGTTTGCTCTATTTAAAGTCCCATTAAGAAAAATACATGGCATACGTATTTATATACCCAGTGCATTTCTTGAAATTTAGGACCCAAGCTATTATAGGAAGTAATTAAGGAAGCAAAAATATCCAGGCATAAGGTTAAACACACACGAAGTATGCAAAATTTGCAATTATTTTAATAACAACAAATCAGGCATTCAGTATGGACTTTGTGCACACATTCTGCTTGTTTTATCCTTTTTTATGTTTTCCATAAAGTATAGGGTAGTACCTTTAGTTAATGAAGAATTTGCAGTGAGCTCCAAAAAGCAGAGGCACATAAAGAAATGCAATGAACAACACTGTATTGTGGCCAAAAGCTGAGCTCAAAAGTAGCCAGAAATTGGCCAGGAGGGATTACTTGGATAATGCTGGGTAGTTCTAAGACACTATTATCATTCAAGCACAATACACTCAGTCTTGCAAGGCATTCAGGAAAGAAACTTATTGACTTCTCCAAGTTAATTAACTTATGCAGGTCTGCCTGCCTGCTAACTTTTGAGGTATTTACACATTTGTTATTACAAATACACTTTGTTGTGTGTTTCAGCAAGTTACGTTCCAGAAAGTGAAATATGGAATCCTTCTGGTAAGACTCCACCAGCTCCTGCAACAAGGACATTTCCAGGATTGCCAAAGGAACAAGTGAAAACTGTCCTGATTTCCATCAGCCTAAAGAAGACGATGTCAGTCTCACACTTGAGTACTTCCTTCGCTATTACACATCTGCCCTGCCATCAGGATGAGATTGTTAAAATATTAAGTTCTATGTCTGCATTAGCAGTTCTACTAGGGATAGAATTAGGTTTTATAGAAGCCTCAGAACCTATGGTGACAACTGAAAATGTTTTATTGAAATGTCTTAATGGCAGATTAAAAAGCATAGGGTTTTTTTTTCAGGTCCCTGGTGGAAATTGACTTCTTAGCCTGCTGATTTGCTGGGCCTATTTAGCAAGTCACAGTTTTTTCCACGGTTAATAAAAAGCTAGCAAGTCCTTTCAATCAGAAAATAATTCTATGTGCTATTTCTAGTTATGTCTATATCTTTGAAATAAATGTTTCTATTTACTGGGGAAAAGGAAGAAAGAGTAAGAGAAAGAGAATTTCCATCCATAACGAAAGATGGGGGGAAAAAAAAAAAAAACAAAAAAACCAAAAAAAGAATAGAAAGAAAAAGACAGAAAGAAAGGGGACAGAAAAAAAAATTAATAAAATAAACACTCAGCCTTTTTGCTGCAATACCTTTTCTTCAACATGCTTGCCAAAGTTTCCAACTAATGTTTTTCATGGTGACATGTCACATGTTGTGTCAGTCATATTGTATTACATTAGCAGAAGTGACTGACAAACCCCAAAGTGACAGCACAATGCAACACATCATCGAGAAAATTAGAAAAAAAAAACACGTTTCTCCAAAGTGCAATGAAAAGGATGCTTTTAAAAACTCCTCCTAATTGTTCTCTCTGACTGCTAAATTCTGTAGGATTGGTGAGCCGTTTGTGAATCATGCAGGAAGCACCACAGTTTTATTTAAATCTGAGTGTTTTGGAAGTGGGTGAAAGTATGAGTATGTGTGTCATATGGAGATTAGAACTTTACAAAACAGTGTGTCCACATAATAAGTTACATTTTTGGCTGGCCTGACACGCACCCAGAGTTGTATATTCCCCTACAAATTTGTCATCCTTCATCCTTTTCCTCTTACCATTTCATTCAAGAGAGGCTGTCCTAATGTACTGTACACAGAGCTATGTGAACTCATGCTATTCTAGCTTTAAGATGCCCAAAAGCTGGTTAGCATGGGAACCCGTGGAGAGGCAGAACACTGTAGCCTGGTATCTGTTTTCTTCAACATAGCTAAATGGCTGCACAGCTTTTGCACAGCTGGTTAGCATGGGAACCTGTGGAGAGGCAGAACGCTGTAGCCTGGTATCTGTTTTCTTCTACATAGCTAAATGGCTGCACAGCTTTTGCACAGCTGTGTGCACAGGAAAACTGAGCCTGTACTTCTACTCTGCTATCTCAGTTAAATTTATCTCTGTGACCAAAACTTCATTCCTTTTGTCTGCTTTGAAAGACATTCCTAGTTGCAACCTTAAACGGTCCAGTCAAAGAGGCATGCGTTAATTCAAGCATTTCTGGTAGATGAGTGTGAATCTTTCCTAAGCCAGACCACATTGCTGAAACGGTATTTGTTGTCAAGAAAATATGCTATTATTCTGCCACCTCAGAGGCATGGGGTTCTAACACCCCCAGTTCCTGTACCATTCTGGAAGTGCTCTGGACACAAAGCCATGCAAAGCCATGCATACCTGACTATTGTAGCACATGTGACCAAAGAGGAAAGCATTTCAAGTGAAATATTAGTAAAAAGATGACATCTCTCTCAAGAAAAGTCCAGGTTGGAAATGTTGTAGCTAAGTGATAACAAAAGCAGGATGGACACTCTTCCCTTTGACTGAAGTCTGATTATTGTTGACAGAGCTTAAATCTTTAATTTAACAGGGTTCATTTAAATTGACAAATGTGACCTTTAAACTGAAATAACAGGGGTCTTTTACTAGCTAAATGCAATCAGTTAAAGCAGCACCATTTAAGTTGGGACTTAGATTTACTAATATATTTCTATTATGTGACAAATTACTGCATAAATTGAATTGTCATAACTACCCTTGGACACAGCTAAACCACACTAAATACAAACAAATGAGATGTTCACTCAAGATGTAATAGTGTCTAAGTCCATATCCATATCCAAATGCTAACATTATGTACATGGCTCAGTTGAGCTGACATGTCAAAATGTTAAGCTATGACTACTTAATCTTATGTCTGAGGTTTCAAAAGAAGAATTTCTGTGTATGGAGACATGATTTATATAATTTTAAAGCCAGGTAAACTGTACCAATAGTGTTTATTAGAAAGCAGTGCAGTAGATTATATCAGTGAGAATTTCAGGTCACTTTTGAACAAGTCAGCTTTTGAAAACTTACAAAAGATCATAAGGCCCAGACAAAGCATAATCTGTAGTCAGAATCGGTATATAATGTATGTAAGATATGACTTTATCTTACCTTCATGCTTGTTTGAGCTCCTTGCTCTTTTGAGTTGGACTAGACTCTTAGAGTGTAATTTATTTTAGCTATTGGTTCATTATGGGGCAGGCAAAATACAGAGGATTTAGGAGGCTGTAGAAAAGACTCAGCTATGTTTCAAGCCAGTCAGGAATATGCATGAATATAATACATGAAAGTTCCTTCTGATCTGGCATCTTCGTCTGCCGATTTACTGAGCTGGGGCAATGGACATGTATACAGAGGTAGTCTGATTCCTTTAGACAAATCTACTAACCTTTTTGATTTACACTGTAAGGTGTGGGTGGGATCTTGAAGGATTAAGCCTTAAGTGTAACATTCAGCTGCCTGAAACTGATGTGGGCAGATGCTCCGTCTTAATTCTCCATGTCCTACTTAGTCTGTGTGAATATGTGGAAAGCCATTCTTTCGGTTCTTGCTGAAAAGTTGTTCTTGTTCGGATTCCAGAGGGAGAAATTATTACTGATGATACTGCTTGCAAACATCTGGCCAAAAATGTTATTTAATAGGTGTATTTTATTATAAAAATGTGTTGCTCTATGCTTTATAACAGGAACTAATAACCACTGGACATAGCACATAACTCCTAAGCAAGTCAGGTCCTTTTTTGGCATACACAGCCTCTCTCTTCCAACACTGTGTTAAACTTTCATTTATCATGCTGGACGAAGCCCACACAGGCTAAAGTACCAGTGAAGTCATTAAGGGGTGCATGAATTCAGGGGGAAGAAAGGGACAGAGAAAAGAAAACCTGCTTTAGAAGACCTTTTCTTTTAAGTAGTCTGTGTTCCTTGTCAAAAGCTTTTGGATGCAAGGCCTATTCCAAAATCTTTTCGTGGGTTTTGCATACAAATTCTGCAGAAGACAGAGGGAGAGGGGAGGGACAACACAGCAGGGCCTAAGATGTCAGGATGAATCTAAAGTTCCATTGAAACATTCTGCCTGTCTAAAATAGGATTATTATTTTTTCAAACTACAGAGGAATAGATGGGTATTAAAAAAATACCTACTGCTTCCTTTTTCTTGTGGCTGGCTGCAAAGCACCTGCATGGCTGCAGTTTGAGATGTGACAGATAATTAGTGCTGGGCAGACTTGAAAATGTTTGCAATATGAGTCTAAAAAGTTTGTGTGTTTATCCAAATTTCTTTGGTCTAGAAACAGGGTTGACAGACAAGCTTTCTTCTTTGGAGATTCTTGCCACCACCTGATTGTCAAAGACTCTGAAATGCTGCAAGAATAAACGCTTGTGTGATGTGTCAGTAATTAGGCTTTTGAGTTCTGTTTGGATTGGGGTTTTGCACATCAGCATAGCTCTAATGACGTCAGCTCAGGATATGCCTCATAAAATTCAAAGGGAAGTTAAAATAAATCAGCATCAATGTAGTTCAGTCCTTTTTTACCTTCAAGGAGTGATCAGCTTAATTTTAGTTTGAGGTTTCAGCTTCTTGGGCAAGTCATAGTAGAAGCGTAAAATGAAGCCCCTTAATCCAAGTACCTTGCAACTTGAAGAAAGTGCTGATTTCTATCAGCAAATATCATCTGAGCAACACATGTACCATTGACTTAACGAGATGACTGGGACCGTGCAAATATACATTGTGACTGGTTTAGCAGGGGTTTGAAATCCACCCATTTTGTTTCATTTTTTCTTTCTTTTTTTTTTTTTTTTTTTAAATTTCCTGTTGTTTTGTTAGGTAAACTATTCCAGGTTTTACTTGACCCAATTTCTGCAATTCAAACAATGATTAATTTCAAAAAGAAATACATTCCCCCATCTTAAACTATAGTCTGAATGCCATAACTATGACTTTATATTGCCTCTGAGATCCTAACTTATTCTCCAGGCTGCTGGGCTCTTTGGGAACACCACAGGGGAGAGGTGCTGGGACTCCTCTGAAAGAAGCCTATATACACCTACTGTTAACCAGATGAAGATAAACTCTAGACCACTTGCGTTTTAGCTGAAGGTGATGGATGTGTGCTGCAACCAAATGTGAACACAGTTAAAACAGAGGAAGATATGATAGCAGTGAAGCTCTGACAAAGACTAAGGGGTTTTGAGTTTGAAATGAAAGCCTCTACAACTGTTAAAAACGATAATAAAAAAATGACACCTTTCTCCTTTGTCATGTCAACGGTGCTGATGCAAATATATTTATTGCCCCAATGCCCAGCTTTACTGGAAGATGAGGAAGAGGTAAAAAGATGCCATTCCATGCCAAAGAGCACTGGCAGGCTGCAGAACTAACAAGGAATGAAGTACTAGTCTTTCTGCTGACTGTCTCTGGCTTGAGGATGTGAGTGCAGAACTGAGAGCATACAATGACCACAGTGTGACTAAATCTGGCTGGAAATGAAGCAAATCTAAGTTTATCTTGCTTCCACATTGCTCTCTGGGAAACGGGCTCAGCTGCATGCACCTAAGTGATCCTCAGACTGGTTTCAAATTTGCAGCTGTTTTATTATCTGATTTTGCTTTCCTTTCTAAAAGCTGTTCATGCTTCAGCTGCTAATATTCCAACTTAGTGTCAACAGAGCCACAAAGGGAGGCTACTTGTTTTGCTACCAAAATGTAACACAGAAACTATTACCTTCATTAGATGTGATACATAATGGGGTAAAGGTATCACCTGGGCATGGTTCAGTTTAAATATACTTTAAGCCAGTCTTTAAAAGGCACTAAATCCACCATGCAACACTTTTATGACACAAGGGAATCCTCATTTTGTGACCACTCTGCTTGATGGATATGAATTCTCAAGTCAGTTTTCACAGAAAGTCGAATTCAGGGTTTTGAAAAGAAGCTGTGATATCTTTAGTTTATTATTTAATCAGTGGGCTAGTCTCAGTCTTGGTTTTATACTCATGACTGACTGTTGAAAGCCTGAAACACAATGTTTGGTGACAGTAGAAAGGGAAGCAGGCTGTCATTTCTCCTATGCATTCCCCTGACCCACCACATGCTCAGAAGAGGATGTGATAGGCTTATCTGCATTTTGATTCTATTCAATAGCCATTGTCTCTGAAAATGCGCAAATAAAATAATGAAGACTGTGATAAAACAGAGCAGGAAAAATGTCTCACTATTTAAAGCAGCTGTTTGGGTGCCAGCTGCTTAGTAGGAAATGCATTTTCAATGAAATCAAACAATCCAGCAGGATTTATTGATTGCTAACAATTGTTTTAAATACAGTCTGGCAGGCTGGGCTGTTTGCGTCCTTTTTTGTCCAATTCGTTCAGTTCGTTTGAATTAGAGATACTTTGCTATTATCTTAAAAAAAAAATGCAGCTCACTAGACAGCACGATATTTTCCTCCAGAATAAAGTGTGGGAGAGATGCATAGAATAAAAGATTTTGATGCTATTCCAGCTGTTTAGGGGAAGGCAACAGTGTGC
This sequence comes from Myiopsitta monachus, assembly GCA_017639245.1. Taxonomy (NCBI): domain Eukaryota; kingdom Metazoa; phylum Chordata; class Aves; order Psittaciformes; family Psittacidae; genus Myiopsitta; species Myiopsitta monachus. The sequence continues at coordinate 43,832,061 of CM029924.1, forward strand.
CTTGTCCTTTCACCTCAGCAACTGCAGTTCAAATCCATCCTGAGATCTTGAGCGAAGAAGATGCAGTGCTCTCTCCTTGGAGCCTGTTGAACAGCGTAAACGACAAGGACCCCTGTGTTTTCATGGCACTTCAGAGCCAATTTCTGCAAGAAGTATAAGAGGGTCCTGTGGAAACTTAAATCTTAAGGCTGACCCCTATCTACCTGTAGTTCTATTCTCGCTAACATTGAGGGGAAATAAATCAGCACTATTGCAAGCTGATGGACTAGATGGCACAAGAAGCCATCTCAGCCATGTTTTCCATGAATTTAGCAAAATCTGCTGTTGGCTTCAAGATTGAACAAGTTCTACTCCTGGACAAAGCTCTGGCTTTTCACACAATTACATACCAGTCATATCAGTTCTAGTCGGAAATCCCTAAGCACCTAGCTATTTTCAGTACACCTGCACAGCCATTAAAGTCTTCACTAAGAGACTGATCATACAGGACTTTTTGATTCAGCAAAAACTGCCTCTGATTTCCTGGGTATATTTAATATGAAAGGATTGAAAGCTCAGGCCCAAACATGCATGCTGTATGCAGCTGAACTATGTGAAGTTCATTGCTGCTGATTTCACTATTTTTTCTCTGCTTCAGTGAGCACGAGAAATATTGTATTCTATGTATTGGACACACCTCACATAACCACAGTACCAAGCTGAGATAACCATTCAGAAGCACATGCAACTAAGAAAACAAATAGAATAGATAATTGACTAAAAACACTAATGTGTTTTCTTGAATGATGTGTTTAGACAAACAAGTGCTGGCATACAATATATTGAAACTAAATGGTAGTTTGAAGCTGTAGATGCTTGGGCCCCACACTGTGGGGTAATGCTATCAAAATGTTCACAGATAAATGGCTTTGTTAAGCCTTTGCTCATATAACAGCTATCCAGAGAAGCAGACCTGTCATCATTATGGTTATTCAAGTGCACAGGAACTGCTGACACCAAATGTGCCGAATGGGACTCATATATATTTTCAAACTAAATGGTTCACATGAAACATAGTAGTTTATCTGAGACTTGCAATCCTTTTCAAGTGCGTTGTTCTTAGTTCTGCATCCTTATATTGGATATATTTTGATCCATATGTGAGTATGGTAGCAGCACACAATTTACACCATAGAGGACCCTGACCCATTGAGTAACCTGCAAAACTTGTAGTATCTTTATATTCAGCTCCATATTTGAACTCACCACTGTAGACTCATGTCTCAATCTGCTTGTATAATCAAATCTAGAACATGTTTTCCTCTAAGCATTTTATCGTATCAGATATCATGGTTCAGGTTTTTTTGTGTCTGGTCTAAAATGAGTGGTAATCTCTTGTTCACTGGTGCATAACTACTCAGGTGGCTGTAGTGGTAGGGTCTGATCATTATTTGGACAAATAGGGTATACTTCCAGTTGTACAGCACCTTAAACCCAAAATTGTCACTACTATAGTAAGGTTAAGAGAGTGGAGTACCCTGATATTTCTCTGCCTATTGCTTCAAAGAAAGTTTCAGCATGTCTTCCATCAGATTAACTGTGGTATGAAAAAAAGCCCACTTCTCAGGTATGGCTTTTGCTTAGCAGTTAGCTGACACTGAAAATCAGTAAGATCATTAAAACCTCCAGCCTATCTCAGCATCTGATAAAAAGTCATTGGCTATTGGTTTTGATATAATTTTTAAATGCCATGCAGAGCAGAAAACCATCTATTAAAATATATGTTGTCAGTGAGGAAAGTCTTTTTTGACACTGTGAGCTTATATTCACAAGGAGAAATAGCTGTTCCTGGTATGGCTGCAGAGGTTCCCATGTTTGTCTGTACCTCTTCTTTCTTTCAGAGTTAGTTGCTCCTGAAGGAGGTCTCACAGATGAGGGTTTTTTTAAAGATGAATCCTCATCCTGGGCTCCACTACCTGGGGGTAGCATCTGTGAGAATAGCTGGCACGTCACTGCAGTGGTGGCAGGATCCTCTGAGAATGCTAGGGTGATCAGGTGTGGGTGAAAACCATCTTGATCATCTTCCATTATTGCTCAAATATCATAGCAGAAAGAGAAGACCTTTGCAATAAATGCTTGGTAGAACTACATTCTACATTCCAACAATTTAAGTCAATTTGTTGCAGGATTTGTAAGGAAATATACTACGTCATGGTTTAACATTCACTGATACCTCATCTCCATTCAGTGGCAGGTACACTGGCAGACCTTCAGAAACACTGTCACTACCACAGCAGGGGCCACAAATGAGGATTCAGGCCTCCTTGTGCCAGGCAAAACACTTAGTCATAGACATTACTTGAGTTTTTACACATTAGATAGATGAAAGCTGGGGAGGGAATCAAAGGCAAAAGGAGACTAAATTTCTCTTCAGACTCATGCATTGAAGAGATGCAAATTCTTTTGAGCCTCAGAGTAGTAGCTGAAAGGTATGTTTCAGCTACAAATTATATGCAGCATTTTATATCCAGTTGTTGCCTTACTGCTAACCCCCAGATATAACTCTGTAGATTACAATAGCATTTTCTAAATTCTTTAGAAGAGTAGGAACACTCTCATTGTAAAGACACAGCAAAACTACTAACATATAGCAAAAGTAAGGTTTTCCATATTTTAAAGACTGAATGGAATGATCTAGTTAATATTTCAGATTCTATTGATACAGAAATATATAGCAGTAGCAGCAGACCTACATGTCTTTCAGTAACGATATTTATATTCCATGATCTGAGAACTGAACTGCAATTGAGTCCCTGTGGTGCTATATGTTGGACATAAACATATTCTTATTCCCACACAAGCCAAAAGCAGAAAATATTTCTTTTCCAATGTTCCAATCTATGTGAATGTAAATGAAAATCTTTTTTGAGTTTCGGGTAGTTTATTTGTTACTTCCTCTCCAGTTAGAATATAACAGCTGACCTTACCCTGTGAAAACCAGCTGCACCTTGGTAGCACCTGAAAGCACACAGTGTTTTTATGTTTGTTTGAAAAGAATCTAAATAGCAAAGTCAGGTAAAGCATGGGAAAAAGTCCAAATACAAGGAAAAATAAAGGGTGGAAGAAATCTGATCAAGTGCAGACTTCTGTAACTTACACAACATAGCTCCTCCTAAAGCAGAAATTCAACTAGACAAGACTAATTGTTCCCTAAAGATGCCTGTTTCTCTCAGTTGACACTGAAAGATACACAGGTAACCGGCTTATGTGCCTACACTGTAGATCTTTAAAGTTAAATATGATCAGTCCCATTTGACATGACCTGTCTCAGGTCACAGCAGAGTTTTCTGGGGGGTTTAAGAACAGAGGTAGATCAGCTTCTTGCCAGGAAGCATGGGACTCTCCATCCAGGCTTTTTTATTAATTCTGTATTATCTGCATCACTTGAAGAAAGGGCTAAACTGAGCTCAGAGTTGCTTTAGTTAAGAACAGTGATCCTGACTTGTTCCTTTCATGTTAAACAAGCACAGAAAGAACTCCAGATTTTCCATTTCCCCTTTCCTGAATGTTGCCTTCAGTGCTAATTTGAAAAACAGTGATGGAAAGAGAATGACCTGGAGAAAGGTAGATGCTTTTAAAAGTGCCTTTGACACCACAATCACAAAGAGATTTTCTATATCAAGAATGTGTGGGGATAGATTCTAAGCAGAGGTGTTTCACATTCCTTAAGTGTATGACTCAGATGCGTTTTTGTCACTTTCAGAATAAATCAGTGGGTAAACCCCCTGCTCCAAATTTCCTACACTTTTTTTTTTTTTTTTTTCTTAATTCTCAGCGTAGGTCATTTCCTCCAAGCGCTTTTGCTTTGTAGAATCACAGAATGTTTTGGCCTGGAAAGGACCTTTAAAGATCATCCAGTTCCAATTCTCCTGCTGAGGTCAGGGAGATCTTATACTAGATCAGGTTGCTCAAAACCCTGTCCAGCCTGACTTTAGTGCTTATCTTCCACTGAGATGCGCTTACAATTTCCATGGCACCAAATTCTTCCCAAAGTTGGCTAACATAGCAACAGAGGTCTCAAGATAAATGGGGATTGAACACATCCAACTTCACAATTTATTTCAACTCATAGCCCTCAATTCTCTGTGGCATGTTGTCAGATTAGGAGTTCGAATTAGATATTTTTTTCTTTTTTAGTTTTAATGAGATATCTAGAAACTGACGTAGCAACTTTTTGTATCAGTGCAGTGGACATGCAACACAGTATTTTTTCCTGTTTTCTACCACTCTAAAATCTCTTAAAAGAACTGATGAGTAGTTTCAAGCAGATTGATTTATAACACTGATAAACTCTAGAAATTCCTTCTATTTTCACTCCTATTGGTTGTTCTTTTCAACATGTGATATGGCCTAGAAGCAAGCATGTTTCATTTTTGTGTGTTCAGGCACATAACAGCTAGTTATACCCATGCAATTTGGCAACAATAAAAACAGATGTCATTTGTAAAAATCAGGTTCCAGTATTTTAACCAAATTCTTACAAAGTTCTCTCATTTTGTCTACTTAAGAACACTTAGCATTGCAAATTTGAAGGAGTAAAATCCAGTCTGGCTTCAAAACCTTGCAATGTAACTAATTGAGACTTTCTAAAAAAACATAATTTGCAAGAGAGTATGCTATTAACATATTAATACTCTGACCCTTTCTGTATGAAGGTCGTGAATTCAGTTGCGCTAAATCTGAAGGATGCTGTGACAGAAGAGAGGTAATGTAGCTCAATTACACCAATCAAAATGTTGCTGTGTTCAAAGGCAAGGATTAGTGTTAATAATTTTTCTCCAGGGCAGAAAATGCTCAGTCCAGGTTCCTTTAGGGCCTGTAGATCCTTGTCAAGATGCAAAAAGGAAAGAACTTGTGTAACAAGGTTGTTTCATCTTCTTTTGTTTGGCAAGAATGGTCTGTGAGACAAAACATTAGGAGATGCTTTCCTACGTAACTGCAATTTTATTATCATTGAGTACACTTACTAGGGTCATATAAATATATTCATAAATAGAAATTTCTTAAATCTTTAAAAACTCCCCTAAAAACACAAAGCCATTCTTCAGTATTGGTTCAAGACTCCAAAATTCCATTTATTATTATTATTGTACAATGGAATAATAATTTTAGGCGGTGCTTATATTGCATGGGTATTACTGCATTTCTCTTCATGTGTGTACATGTCATTTTTAAACTGTTTGCTATGTTGCAATAACACAAAGTAGCCCAAGCTGGACAATGAAACTTAGACATGCTGTTTACTATTCGCATTTGAAATAGGAAATGTGTGTGTGCAGTAAGTTTATAAAAGAGTTCACCTCCCTTCTTTATCATTATAATAACGTTACAGTATAGAGAAGCGCAAGCAGAATTAAAGATAAGTATGCAGAAATTGCAGCTCCAGCAGATGAACAGCTTCTGTAAGTTTGATGTCACTGGTGAGTTTTAAGGATGCTAATAAAGGCCAAATCAGAGTGGAATGCATCCACGTCTGATTAAGCTTTCTCTATCTGCTGTCGAAGATAAAAAAGACTCTTGTCACTGCCCCTCCAGCTCCTGCCACAAGCCCAGGAGAGTGGTATCCCAACTCGTTCACCTACAAATATTTTTTTTTTCCATCTGGTCTCATTAAAATATGTGCTGATACTGTTGTGATGGCTTTGCTGTATTTCACTGAAAGCTCCCTCTCTACATAAGGCAAATATCTGAATTAAGACAAAATATGGTGGTACATAATGGAAAGCAGAAAGGAATGGGAGCATGAGAGGTTCCTGTGCTTTCTATTCACTGTGTGCCTGACAATTCTTAACTTCATTTATATATGGCTGGGTCAGATACAAAGCTTGCCTCATGTAAATATTTCCATTCTTAAGTTTACTCCCATTTCAGTTATTTTGAATTCTTCAGGTGAATAAAGATGCCTGTATTACTTTGAAAGTTATTGCCAAAATACATGCTGTATTATTTCCCTATTAACAACATGCAATTATTTGGGAATAAATTTTTGTGCATTAGTATATGTAAGAAGGTAAAATAAATAATTCATACAAAAACATACTGTGCATATTATGTTTTCTCCAGTTATTACATGAATATGTTATTAACATGCTTAGGCTTCTGTAGAGGTTTCATTTTTTATGTCTTTTCTACATACTTCTTTTTTTCCCCTGTCTTATGAAGTTTCTAGCATCTAAATAAATTATGTCACTTTGAAATTTTTTGTGGGAATTAGAGCCATAAAAATTAGGTCTTTGGGGGAATGGGTTTAAATGACTTCCTGGTTTCATAGGTGTGTGATTTTTCTCTTATTCATTATAAGTTTGTGTTGTTAACAAGGTAGAAAGGAAACTGAGGTTTTGTTGATGTTGTTGAAAGAGTAAGAATTGTGATTTCTGCTGTTACACGGAAACAAACAAAACCAGTATTTTCCAATTTTACCCAATATGAAGTCTCATAAAACGTTCATGTTTAATTCTTCATCATCTCAAAATGCCCTTTCCCTGTTTTAACTTATTTTTAATCACAATAGTAGTTCTAGATGATAACCAAAATTTCAGTAATCGTCCAGCTTTAGTGTAATGTATCATTAGTTTTTTTTAAGTGACACATCTTCACTTTAGACATGTTTCCAAGAATTAGTCTCCTACGAAGTCTCATTTCCTAGAATAAATACACAATATCAAGTAATATACAATAGTTCTAGTGCTTACCTTTCCTCAGTGTATGTCCTGGGTTCAGCTGTAGCTGGACTTAAACCATGACAGTGTATTGTGTTACTACTGACTTATACCAATGGAAAGGTGCAAATCAAGTAATACTAATTGCTTTTATGAAGCAGAGTGCAAAAGTACTTCAGAGTGGCCAGCAGTGTGACAATAATTTTTACATTTTTTTGTCTTTTTTTTTTGTTTTTTAGTAGATTTTGTTCCATTTTAGTTTTGCAGCTCAATTTTCAGTAGGATAAATTTTAAATGTTAAGTTAGATTATATAAATTTTGTAGTTTTCTCATTTATTAGTATACCAAGTGACTCAAACCTCTGACTTCAGATATTCCAGATCCTTAGAATAAGAGGTTGCAGGTCTATAGATTTGAATGGCTAGATTTTAATATTACGGGGCTTTATGCAGCTATGGGTAGGGTATAGGGTCTGGTTTGCCTGTTAACAAGGAACTTTGTCACTAATTTCTGGTACTAAAGGAAGCTTGAAGGGGACTTGATCAAGTGGCCACACTTCTATTCTTTAAAATAGAGAAAAACTTCTCAGACTTCAGGAGAAAGGATTAACAATTAGACAATTTTAAATCTCTCAGAAAAGAAATATGACTTCCATATGGCTTTTAGACCTTTAACAAGATTCATTTGATTCTGTACCACCTTTAAACAGGTGACTGTACTTATTTATAGTAAATCGTTTAGTAGGGATTTTTTTGTCACTTACAGAGGAGAGCTTTATTTTCCAGTCTTTTCAAGTGACATTCATCTAATACAATGTGGATGTTGAAAATATATTCCTGAGTTAATCAATTTAAGCTTCCTTTATAGTCAGCAGAAAGAAACAGCTATTTTTCTGAGCTGTATATCTCATTAAAAAGTAGATGCCTAAATAGGTCCAATGACTCATGTTTTAGAAGTTCTTATATCTCTTTTGACTCTAAATGGACTCTAGACTGACTAGTTCAGAGATAAAGATCTACTCTGTTCATTCCTGAACTTGGGTGAGATGAATACTGCACTCTTCATCTACTCACAAGAATTTTGAGATTTTTTGGCTTACAAAAATGTGCTGACATACCCTGCTCTATTTTAAGTATACCTAAGAAACTGAGTGATGTTTCTCTAGGCCTGTCAAAAGTATTAATAGACATCAGCAAAGAGGGATGGTTTATGTTTAGTGTCATCAGCACACACTCGTTTTGTGCTTAAAGTAGTTCTGAATGTTTCTGTTCAGGGCTACACAATGAGGTCATGAGAAGAGGAGGAAGCAAAACCTGAATCTATTTCCCCTTGTTTTTCTTGAATAGGGTATGAAATTGTGCTAATGTAATTCCATTAAAATCAGTCATTTTTAGTATTCTCAACCTAAGAAACAATTTTGCCATTTGCCTCCACATAACACTGCATCTTTCAGCTTATTACCAGCAGTGTGAAAAAGACACAGATGCAAACTTATCAAAGACTAACCAAGACAGGATATCTCTGATCCCTGGATTCCCTTAAGGGAACCCCTTCTACTTAATGATGTGCAAGCTAGTTATTTTCTCAAACTCTCTGGTGGCTTCTGAAATTTATTTCCAAAGGTGTCTATTCATAATATGTTGCTTCATATATACTATTTTCATTTATTTATAAAGTAGAATTATTTTTTTTTAAATCTTGTAGGCCTGAGATATTTCTTTCCCCCTAATATTCCCCTACTCTGAGATAGCCTCTTCTGAGGGGAGAAAGGTGCATTAATTTTGCAGATTTTCTCATGTTTCTCATGAAGGATTAATATGTGCTGACTCACTCATTTAGTAGGTAAATCAGTTAAAAATGTTCTGATTTCTGCAGTGTATAACCATACCTACATCTCGAAGGAAATCTGTTTTTAAGAAAACCTTTTTCAGGCATTAGTTCCGTAGAAGTGTAGTTTTCAAGTATGTTAACTCTTATTGATTAAAAAAAACCTTGCAGAGACACATAGTAACACATCAATGGCTAAACCAATAAAAACAAATAGCATCGTAACTGATCACACACAGTGGCTGATTCTCAATGGGTGTATATCATCTTCAGTTCATTAACCTCAGTGCAGTTAAATGGATTTTACATCAACCCTAGATCCAAGTTTAATGTGTGAATCTGCTAAATTAAAAAAAAAAAATAAAGGAAAAGGAAACAAACTTATTGAGAGATTGGAATTTGTAAGAATTTTTTGATGTCTGTTTGGCAGAGGCTCAGTACTTCTGTATGAAGGAATTCTGCCTTTTCTAAAATATTTCTGACACTTCTTGACACCCTACATTATACAGGAGAAAAAAAAAAAGTGTGTTTTTCACTTTTCCTATCAGACTTCCCTGGATCTCTCTTTATTTTACTTTCATTTCCTTTTAGGGCCCGTGAAAGTTGCTAGGCAAATAGTCCTGGAGATCGCAATGTTGTTTGATGTATCAGAGCATACTAAGTACCCATGATGTGAGCTTCCTCTTCTAAATTGCCATTTCTGAAGCCAACCGCCACAAATTAATGGGAGAACACAGCATAAAATCTGGGCTGTAAATTAGCATGAGGGGAACAGAGCTAAATGCTTCAGCTTTTTCGCTAGACACCCCAGTGCTTTACTTCAGCACTGAGGCCTTGCCAAATCTTAGGGTTATCGTAGAAGCATAGACTCTATCACAAATTTCATTGCTATTTCTGATGACAAAATCATTCTGGACACTAGGCTTCGGGGTGATATAATAGGGCATATCTCCACTAAAATCAGGTTCTCACACTGAGCAGCTACCCTTGTATTCTTTCTTTCTCTATACAGATACACCATAGAGGTAGGAATTGCAATAGGTTGCTCCTTCTTATGTCTCCCCTACAGCAACTGTGACTGCTTAAAATTTCTGTCATGGTGTTTTGGTGTTGAATGCAAAATAAAAGAATAAATAAATATTACAACAAAGGCAATGAAAACAACGTACAGACAGGCTTTGGACTGCAGATATAAATCTTGGTACTCATCTGAAACTGTAACTATCCTTAAAACTGTTCAGAAAACAAGATTGTGATGAGTTGGACATAGCTCAAAATAAAGTGCAAAAATATTGTGTGATACTACTTGAAAATGTTCCTTTTGTTTCCTGGCATTGGTAAAATTATCAGTGACACAAACAACTGTATAAATAATGAGGGAACTTGTCTCCTTTTGTAGCTAGTCTGCTCAGGAAGAAATAATGTATTTAATCTTTTGCTTCACAGGTGGTTAATACTAGGAGAGTATTTCAGTGGTGAGGACTGTCTTTAATAGTATGTCCCCAGTTTTTATTTTATATGTTTTATATTATTAGTGTAATTTTTGTGTCTGTGTATTGAATATATCAGTGTACGCGCACAGCAGTGTCAACGTACATTGTGTTAGCAAAGTCAAGAACAAGGTGCTTACAGATACGTGATATGCTTACTGGGTAATGTTTTAACATTCATGTTTTGTATTAGTGGCCAAGACAGTATACTTGTCACAATTTGCCTTTATTCTTTATATTTACACACCCAAAGAATTAAAAATAGTGCAGTTGATTTTATTAATTTTCTGCTGCTCTTATTTATGTGAAGTAAGGTCTAAACATTACTTAACTTACCCTTCGGACATTATATGTTCTTTTCTGTCTCTGGGTATATCTAAAATTGAGATAAACTTACTCAGGTCCAGAAAACGTCTTGACAATGCAGTATAGTAAATTTGATGAAAAGGAGGATAACTGGCTGATACAGAATTACACACTACCCTTGTTAAATAGTTTCTGGTGCTCAAGCTACCTTGATATCCCTCCTGTATCCTGTACTGTGTAATATTTCCATACCTAGACATTGTCTAGTGAGTGTTAGTTGGTGCGGTTCAAAACTTTACCAAGGACGATGTTAACAATTAAGTAGTTGGGATTAAGCAAGGCAATTCTCAAACCTGTGTACTGGCACTATTTAGTTTAAGGAAAGAGATTAAAATATTGCAAGCTGTGCCAGTTTTCCCTTTGCAGAGTGGGGTAGTTTCAGAAAGATTAGGAAGACTGGACTTTCTTATGGGTAACTGTGCAATGGAAGGGTCCTATTTAGTTTAGCAGAGAACTTTCCAAAGTGAGTAAGGACACCTACGGCTCTTTTTTAACATTTAACTCCTTCCTATGCTTGGAAACAAGTTTCACCAAACATAGGTAAGCTATATGAAGCTGGTTTTGCAGTACTCAGGAAAATTTACCTAGGTCACCGCTTCTCTTGCATGATGGACAGTCCCTGTTGATTCATAGGAAAGTACATGAAATCCTTCTGTAGAAAATGTTTTGCTGCTTTCATTATCTGATTTTTTATTATTGCATTTTGTTAAGGAGTGGCATTACCAGGTGACTCAGGAGTGCCATAAAGCCATATGGTTTTGTCCTTGTGTTGAAACTGAGGACAGGTACTCAAGGGATCACATGCTCTTCTGCTGCTGAGAATGAAGAATGTGCGCTGTGAGCACTTAGATGTCCTGGTCAGCTACACCAGCCCATGCAGCACCTATGAAAATCTAAGAAAGTTTCAATACTTCCCTCACAAGGTTAAATCACACAAGATCCAGGAAGAGATAAGAGCTGACCCATAGTAAAACATTTTGTTTTCCAAACCATTTTCCTAGCACTGAGATTCACATATTTTGGTATGAAGTAATGTCGCTTTATCCACAAGGAAAAAGAAAAAATGCACTGTAGGTTGAATTGGAAGTGAAAAGCACGTGTAGGTAGGCACTGAGAGTAATAGTTAGCTGCAATTAAGTTATGACATATGAGGAGTCACTCTAGAGAACACAGTGGGATGAATGGCAGAAGATGTCCAAGGACTAATCACATCCTCTTTAAAAGATGTCACCTCCCACACTAGAAAAGTCTTTAACACAATGCTCGGATATTATTAACTCAGGTGAGTGTCAGTGAATAACAACCGTTTAAAGGGCTTTTCTTCAGCTTTGTCTAATGCACTGGATGACCAGACCTATCTGATGAGGAACCTGCGTTCTGACAAGATTATCCATCCTTGGTAAGATGCATAATGGAGGAAAATATATCACAAAGAAGACATCCTAAAAAATTCCTCTTCACTAAAATATCCATTGTAGACCATTATCAGAAATTGTTAACGCACACATTTTATGATTTTATGATTCTATGATTCTATTTCTCATTTTATTTTTCCATTTTGTGTTAGGTTCACCTACCAACAAGCTGGCCTGTACAGCACACAGGGATCTTTTCTGTAGTGAGTAAATGCTGCCTTTCACTTGTTTGCATCAAATCCACGCAAAGCACTAAGTATATTAAAATATGTTTTCTTGAGCTTAACTTTTCTTGAGCTTTTCTTTGAGTTTATTTCAAAAATGAAGGTGCTAGACCCACAGCAATAATCCTCCCACTGCAGACCCAGATTTGAACCAGTATCATAATGAGTCTTTCTGTTTCTGAGTCATTGTCAAATAGTCTCTCCACCTACAGAATGAGGTATGAGAATGAACTGCATGAGGGAGGTCTACACTGTTATCAAAATGTATGGAGTTTTCAAGTCCACAATTTTCAAATCTCTTTTGTATCTGCAACTCACCTCAGGTTTAGCATCCTTCATGGAGGGGGCAGAGGAAGGAAAAAGAGGGAGGTAGTTTTCTGAATCAGTGGTTTCTGTTTGCACCATTTGCATTACTATTCACTTCACTAGCAATGGTGAAGTGCAAATGCAAATTGGGGATTTACCTTCAGCTTCTCCAGTTTCTTGGTAAGCTGGAGGAAACAGCTATGAAGAAGTTGCAGTAGTTACAGTGACTTAAATGCGGAACACTAGAAAATTAAAACATTTGCTCTGTACAATGAAATATAGGTCTATTCTGTCTGCTAAAATGCGTAGTACAGGCATGCAAATTTTATTAGGAACAAATTAAGTCTAAAATTGACATGGCTGAAGAAGTTTAGGCATTCAGGAAAGCAAATGGAGCTCTAGTTCTTCTGTTTGGTTTGTTGTTTCTTTTTAAGCCTGGTGAGTACTGATAGTTTGTTCTCTTTCCTTCTTTTTTAAGGAACAGAGGAACTGCCCCAGCAAGAATCTTTTTTCTTTCATGCCCTTTAATCAATGAGGAAATAATTCTCTCCCAACACAGAAATTTCCACTTCACCTTTCAGTTTCAAGAGATATGGAAATCCTGCCCTGCTGGCAAGTTGGGAAAGGCAAGAATAGGTCACAGTAGATTTCCAGTAGGAAGTTTTGTTAAGATAATCTTAATTCATTGCCTCATGTCTGACACCAACCTCAGATTCTTGAACAAAGTACCTAGTGAAGGACAAAAAACATAGCCAAAGTGACTCCATTTGAAACAATTCTAGGTGTCAAATCCTTTTTCCTATTCTAATACCATGATCAGTGTAACTACTTGTCCACATTAAAAGTCAAGAGGTTGTCACACAAGCCACATTCACACACTTGCACATATCAAATGTGTTACTGGATAAAATCACCAGCCAACAGAGACCAGAACTCTAAAGAAGTTCTGGGCTCAGAAACAACATGGAAATTCATGGTTCTCCCCTCCACAGCTTGAGCAGAGACCAGATGTTTTCAGCCTCTGATGTGAGCCAGGAGAAGCGTGTTGGCTCACCCTCTTCAGCAAGGGTGAGATCTCTGTGACAGGGCTTCGTGAGTGAAAAGGAAATGTTATGGGTTCAGCAGCAACAGTCATTTTTCTCCTTCTTGGTAGCTGGTGCAGCACTGTGTTTTTTAATTTGGGCCTGGGAGCAGCGCTGATAACACCAGTGTTTGCAGTTACTGCTTGGTAATGTTTTGGTCTGACCAAGGACTTTCTGAGTCTCATGCTATGCCAGGGAGGAGAGGGAGCTGGGAGGAAGTGGAGGAAGCAGAGACAGGGCACCTGACCCAAACTGACCAAAGAGGTTATTCCATACCACAGCACGTCATGCCCAGGATGTAAAAACGGAGGGCAGAGGCCTGGAAGGGTGGTGGTGCACGGCGTGGTTGGGCTTTTGGTATCGGGGGGTGAGCAGTTGTATTCTCTTTCCTTGTATTTCTCTTGTATAATTATTGGTGTAGCAGTAGTGATTTGTGTTATACCTTAGTTAGTGAACTGTTCTTATCTCAACCTGTGGGAGTTGCATTCTTTTGCTTCTCTTCCCCATCCCCCAGGGACTGGGGGAAGAAAGAGGGGGAGTGAGTGAGAGAGCAATTGTGTGAGTTATTGAGGGGCTTAAACCACGACAGGAAGAAAAGGGAATAATCAGCTGGGGCACAATGCATGAGGGAAGCTGTTTAATGCAGGGACAAGGAGGCCAGTGGTTTTGGCAGTCTTTCAGTGTGAGCCACTTGTCTGTGCTTGTTAATGAATAAACTGCAACTTTTCTTTTTAAAGGGTGACTAACCAAAGCTAAAAACTACTTAAAATTTAAAATTTAATGAGCACTTTAAAAATGTATCTTTATAATACTAAAACTAATATACATGTTTTTTAGGGGAAAAAATATAAGATGATGGTTTTATATTTATACTGTCACTCATGCTTTGACTCTGATCACTTATCTGGATAATTAAGCAGTATCACTGAGGAACCAGATACCACAAATCTGATATTAATCCATCCCTCTTAATAGTAGCGCAAAGCCACTGGTGTGGAAAGCAGCCTAGTCTTCTTAATCCCCTTTTACCAACATTTCGGCATCAGCATATCTCATTTATTTTCAGAAGTGGTTCAAGGCACGCTATCACTGGTTTAAGTCTAATTCAGGCTTTAAATCAAAATATATTAAAAAATTAAAAAATAGTCAAGATTACCAAGATTTCTTGGGGGAATGATTCACTACCAGCTCATGTCCCTCTGACAGGAACAGGGGACAGCTAAATGATTGTTTCACATCCACATTGCTTTAAGGCACAACACTTCCCTTTGAATTAAAAGAAGAAGGCTGTATTACAATGGAGACCTTGAGATCCCACTCCCATACTTACCAGGTATATGTTAATGATAGCCTAAGCAACTTTTACAAATATTAATTCACCTGCCAGTGCTGAAGAGTCCAAGGCTATTCTGCTCTCTGTCTTGTGTGTCTGTGTCAGCGTTTATGTGAGACCTGTTGTCCCCTTTAGTGCTTGTCAGAGTGCTTTTTGATTCTAATTTCCAAACTGTCCTACAGCTCTCATTAGTCACTGATGCTCCCATAATCCTTTTGTGCATTTTGAGGTGGCTGGACTTGGACCCAGCATGCATTTAACTTGACACATACCACAACAGTAATAGGGGTGGTTAATTGTCAAAATGGGAAAGCAGCACACCTCTCAGTTCTCCCTTCCCTGCGTCCTCAATGCAAACTGACCCGAACCAGACAAACAACATAAATCCACATTGAGCATCATCCTCAGGCTGTGCTCATGAGTACAAAAACACTTGTATATTGCCAACTTGATGGCATGAGTCTGGGCTCTGTTCTTGGCTTGTAATATGAGGCAAGTCTAGTTATCACTTTCTAAAGGAATCTCATCACTTCAGCTGCAATCTCAAGTATCTGGACCTTATACTAAGCACTTTTCTTCTTAAGGCCCACTTGCTATTGGCAAGTTTAAATCATGAATGGCAATTTTGATTTTTATATTTATTTGACTGCAGCTTGTGTGCTGTTTACTGTCATATCTTTGCATTAGCCACTGCTGACATTCACCTGTGCATGCCAAATCTGAAATACTTTGGACTCAGAGCTGAAAGACTAAATCCATCAGGACAAAACCAATAGAAACCAAGTTTAGCCATTTAGTTTATCCCCAAGGTTATGCCTTCTATTTTCTAAGAGTCTTAAGAAGTGCCTGAGAAGGCAAATGAGTTCATAAACCTTACCTACTACTTACAAAGTAAGAGTATAAAGAATGTATCATGGAAACAGAGGCCACGTGTAGTCATTATGAAAGTGTAAGACACTTCACCTTGTTTTCTTGGCTCTGCCACCAGAGGCAGACACACATTTCAGCCCAGGAATATTCAGGAGACTGCTGTTTTCCCATGTATATTTTATTAAATATTAGTGCCACTGAGCACTGTACAGATGGGGGAATCTATCACTTCACAAAATAATTAGCTCGCTATTTCAATGACAAGAAGGAATGGTGGCATGTAGGCAGGAAACTGAGGTGCTGCCGTTATCATCCTCTTCATTTTTATATTTGTAGAAAAACAAGAAAATGTTTTTACAGGATAGGCCAATAGTGCCACAGGAATTGAATTAGAGCATCCTTAATTAATATGTCAAAATATAAGAAATGATGAAAATATGTATAATTAAATTCTTGCACTAAAAACAGGATTATGGAATGTGACTAAAATAGATCAGGGTAGCTTTTTTGTTGTTGTACCTTTTTATTTTTTTCCCTTATATTTTTATTTTAATTAAAAATTGTGGGTTCTGGTATCTTCGCACTGTATCTGGATTAGCTGTTACATGCCTGGGCTAACAGATGGGTCACCCCAAAAACTACACAGTTTGTGAAGATGAAATGAGTACAGTGTTATTTCCAGGCTAATATACAGTAGTAATAGCTTGACACTATGGCAACATTCATTGTCAATAATAAACTGCTCGAGACAGGTATTTGAAAGAGCAAACATCTCACATAAGTTAAATACC
This sequence comes from Myiopsitta monachus, assembly GCA_017639245.1. Classification (NCBI taxonomy): domain Eukaryota; kingdom Metazoa; phylum Chordata; class Aves; order Psittaciformes; family Psittacidae; genus Myiopsitta; species Myiopsitta monachus. The sequence goes on from CM029924.1 coordinate 43,848,463, forward strand.
TATTTTCAACTACATGGTTTTGATTTTCAAAAGCAGTGAGTGATTCCAAGCATTCCAGTTTTCCAGGGCTCAAAATCAGACGTATGCAGGGGGTCCTATTTTCTAATTTTCAGTGTTTATGGAAGATCCAACTTCATCAAAGTGTCTGGGCACCTCTTTTCATCCCCTGTCGCTCAAGAATTCAATCAAACAGGTCACTTTGAATGTTAGGTCACACCTATGCACTCAGTAACCTCACAGACTCTTTTACATTAAACATTTTTTACTTTGTTAATCTGTTATTTTTGTGTGTGAGTTGTACTTTCTTTAGCCGAAGGGAAAATATACTAAACTGAAAATTTCTTTGTGTCCCTTCATTGCGGAAGATCTTAGTTCTCAAACTGTGGTGTAGAAATGCACCATAGACTAAACCTAATGTAAAATCACATGAACAATGCAACTGACCTATATAAAACAAACAGGACACCTTTCTCTTAAAATCCCACCTGATATTGAATAATGTTAGATGCTATTTATTCAATTATTCAAGATCTCGATTATATAATACTTTCATAATTTTTCTTAACAAAAATCACCCTACATCCCACCCCTATTGCTCAAATTCTCAAAAGATTTTGAGATCCTGAACCCAGCCTGGATACCAGCATTATAAGGGGAAACATCTAGATGCTTCTAGCTGCGAAAGAAAACCCATAAACTGCATATCATGAAGAACTCATTGTAGGAAATTGAGTTTTCTGTTCTTGTGCTTTTCTAGCATTCATGTCTTCAAAGAGACAGCAAATATTCCATTGGTTAACATTTACCCCAAACTAATAGGTACAATCTCACATACTCAAATAAATCAAAATGCGTTTTCAATTAGTTTGCACTTTCACTCACTGCTGTCCTGAATAATTAGGAAAACAATTCGTATTTCACTAGGAGATGATATGAAGTGCTATTCCTGTGATAATTACCAAGTTTCCCTGGCTCCCACCAGGTCATCAGGGCACAAAAGAGGACACCCTGAGAGCATTAATGAGCTCTCATTGAAGATATTAAAAAGCTTGTATTGATCCGTTTGTCTAAGAAAGAGATATTTAAGCCTTTCTGCTGAGGGCAGGAGAGACAGAGATTCATATCACAAAGCCTTTTATCCAACCTCTTCTGTTTCTGGCTTCAATATTGCCCAGTCTCAGCATGCCTGGCTCCGGAGGTCACACTTTTAAAATTTCACGACTCTTCCCCCCCCCCCTTTATTCTTCTTGTTAAAAAAAAAAAAAAGGAAAGAAAGTAAAGACAGAGAGAAGATAATATACAGCGTATACTTAACCTTTACTATAGGGATACGTTTACACAGCTAGCTATTTCTGAGAACAGACTTCAGTGCAGTAAGATCTCCTTCTCACTATATACCACTCACACACAATTAAGAGCAGTCCAGACAATGCAAAGTCCAACTCAGTACAAAACCTTGCTCATATTTTAAAAGTAGATCCAATCAAATAACTTTGGGGGGAGTTCGATCAGACTTTTCTGGCTGACAACACTGCTTTTTTTTTTTTTTGTGCCCTTGCTATTGCTAGTGGGAGTGGAAGTGGAAGAACTGTAAGGTTGCAAATTCACTGGTTCTTGTGCTGTTTTCAGAGGACATTTCTTTCTGATGCAGGGAACAAATCTTGTCCTGCTTTCAACCCTTTGCATTGTTATGATATATTGCAGCTGTAAACTAGTGCTGGGCACACTTTCTTTCGCATCAATTTTGTCTGCTCTCTTTTAAATGCCACAGTGAACTGTCAGTGAGTATTCCCACCTGGTCTGGGATAGAGTTTGGGATAAAAGTTCATGTAACTGTTAAAGCTGTATTTACTTGGTTTATATTTGTCACTTGTGCATGCTATTACCCGGTTCAGCAAGGTTATACCTCTCTTTTCCCTATGTCTCATTCACATTCATCTTGGTATGAGCAATTCAGTGAGGCCACTTGTGTGGGTCTATTGTAAATGGTTACTGAAGAAAATCTTTGGGATCTTACATGGATACTGCTATGGAGGTATCTGAGATGTGTAACTTTCTTGGCATGCAAAAAGGCCATTATGCCTGAAAATATCTCAGGTTTAGTTTTAAGTGTCTAGATCAATGCAATGATAAAAACCTCAGCATAAGCCTTTGTTTCTTCATGGTCTGTCCCACCTACCAGAGTGGGCTCATGCATGTGGCTCAAAACCAAGTCTATTAGTCCTACAGTTTCCCACTCCTTATGTTGGACCAACTCAGTTAACACCACCTGAAAATAAAAATCTAAATGACTGCAATTTCATCAACTTCACCAATTTAATGACATAGTATTTATTAGTAAATAAGACATGTTTATTGTTCCAGACAGAAAGACTGGTAAGGAAGAACTTCCCAGAATATCACACAAGGTCACTCTGCCTCAAAGTTGTAGTTAGGGTGTAACATCAGAGCTCCATCCTGCTAGACTTGCTATTTCTCTTCAGTCTTGGGTCAAGTGAATATCATAACTCCTTTGTTTTTCTCTGCATAAGGATATAACAGACTTGAAATATTTTACAAGTAAAAAAAAAAAAAACCAAACAAAAACAACAACCAAAAAAAAGAAAATAAAGACAGTAAAAAAAGGGGCGCAGTAAAAGCCTGGAAACTATATGTTTCTAAAAGAATCAATGGCAACATCATGGAGGCAAAGGAGGGGGAGGCAGGGAGGAGAAAAAGAGGGAAACTTTTGGACAAAACCATACCTGCAGTCTAGTCTGACAACGGTATGACACACAGCCTTGCTTTCATAATTGCATGCTCCTGATATGGGAATTTTTGTACCAACAAGTGTGCCATGGAAACTTTCAGGACAGTTTCTTCTTGAGTAAGAAATTTCACATTGTGCTTCATACATGAAACAAATGACTATTCAAGAGAATGTCAATGACTTCTGCAGTCATTGGGGTGAAGCAACCAATGGCCTGTTGATGTTGAAAGAAACTGACGGGAAAATCTGTGCAGGAGTTCTAGGCAAATTTATAGTTTGAAAGGATTGGCAGATGAAGAATGAGTTTTTTGTGATCTAGCTGTGCTCTTTGTCAATGGAAAACTGCTAACAGTCATCATTGTCACATCACTTTCATGAAAGTTAACAGATACTGCTAGAATGTGGGCAATTAAAGAGTTAAGTTAATGTTGAAGGATATAACTTTTGTGAGTATTTAGCAAACAGCTGGTTAAAATTCTTTGGGCTTAGCTGCCATTTTGTGATGTGTAAGAATTGTATTGCCTTGCCCTGAGCTGACCTTTTCCTTAAGCTTTTGTAATATTAATTTATTCCCTTACTAACCTAGTGGCTGCTCTAACTTGCACCACTATCTCTGCCCCCAAGGATGCTTTAACTAGATAAGAGATAATCTCACTTATGTAGTCAGCAGAGCCAGGTAACTGCAGGCTTGGAAGAACAGGTGTTTTGGTATTTGGATTTCCATTTAGCTGATTTCTGAATGAAAATAATCTAGTGTCTATGAAATGTACTTGTGAAAATCTTGCAAGATTGGGAATTCTGTCCTGATGTTCTGGGAACAATTGCGTCCTGCTAAACCAGAAAGAACAGTCTGTAAACCTAATAGTCTGAGGCAGTTCTCTCTATTAAGCTAATTTTCCAGAAGTCCCTTTCCAGGGAAACACGAGGAGAGTGAGTAACACAAAGGCTGCCACAAGAGATGTATATATATATATATATATTCACTGCCAATTTTAAGATGTGTTTTCTGTAGATTTTATATCCTAATGTCACAAAATGAATGCATACACAAATCACGTTCCCAATGACCCGACACAGTAATATCCGCTTCAGCAACTGAACTTGCAAAAGAGACCGTGTGCATCTCTGCCATGTATGGTGACCACTTAATAAAGATATGAGGGAAAGATTCAGAAACAAATAAAATTGGACATGGATAGGAAGTAATGACCCTTGGTGAGTGACAACTGAGGTTATGTGGATGAATATTAAATGTGAAGGGCCTGAATTATTCATGGGTGGTTCAAGGTAAAAGGGTTAACCTGATCACATACTCTTACTGACACCTTGCTCAGGGAAGAAATCCCAGCTCTGTGGTGCTCCTCAAATTCTGTTTCTCTGTGCACAAAGTAAGGTGCTGTTGACCCCTCTCCTTACCACTATGGGTAACTCTTGGTGGACAAAGGACATCTTGTAAGTGCTCTGGCACAAACTGTGCAGCTGTAGAAATATAAACTCTTTGGGCTGTCATGAGGACAGGCTGGAAAATTATTTCTAGAAACAAATAGGCTCCCTGGTCCTCCAGGTATTATGACACATGTTCCCATGCCTGGCAATGCATATGCCCTCTGTTCATCTGTCTGACATGAAAAGGTTCCCTCATTTTCCATCCTCCTCCATTTACCATGACTTGCAGTTAGAGGCAGATGTAGAGATTTCCTGCTGCTGCTGCCCTCTCTGCTGCTCCTGGAAGGACAGCGTGCACAGCAGGACATACACCACAAGGTCCTGTGTGCTCAGTTGGTCTGACAGCCCTTGAAAACAAGCCAGGTAGGCATAAGTGTGTGGGAGCTCTCAAGAAGAGTGAATGCAGAAAGAGTGACTGCCCTGGGAAATGAACACAGAAATGTCAATAATGGAACATTCGGAAGTAAAAGGGAGCTCTACAGTAATTATATTGGCAGGCATCTTACCCAACAAACCAGAGTTTGCAGGGAACACAGATGTCATATGAGACTGAAGTTTGAGAGGTGGCTAGGAAATTCCTCCTCACCTTTCTGCTTTGTGTGTTTGATAAGATTTCTTCCAAGAAAGTCTGAGGAAAGAAACCCCAGGAGAATGGTTTGGAAGATCAGTTTCTGCCCATTTGGCCAGATATTGGACAAAGACTTTCAGTTTACAGACACTTAATGGCCTAGTGAAAAGTAGCTGTGACATTTAAATGAACATCTGTTAGGCATTGCTAAACTCACACCTCTCACATCTGCTTCATGCTGCTTCTGTCCACATCAAACAGACAAACTCTGTCTGTATTCAGTGTGGTTCCTGAACCCCATCAATCCCACTGTATGGTAGGTGGAGTGAATAAATGTTGCTCCCAGTAAGCAAAGGTATGAAGCTTTGGTAATGCATTCTGGAAGTATTAAAGATTGCAGATCGAAGCAGGAGGTAATGTGGTGCCCACTTCTTATCATTGTGTTATGGTGTTAAGGTAAACGCACCTTGACCAGGAAATGTAAACAGAAGAGAAAGAAACAGTAGAGAAGAAGTGGAGAACCGGAACGAGAAAGAGGCAGAACAGGGAAGTAGCCAGCAGAAGAGATTGGGTAGCGCGTATCTCTTTTGCAGAAAAGAAAGTTAAAGCAACTAGAAAGGTCGTCCTGCAAGAAAAAGGTTTTCTTCAGTACAAATCCCCCCGAATATCAACACAGAATTTGTTCAGTCTACACCACCCTTAGCACAAGTGAGAAACCAGTTTCTAGTGAGAACAAAGCGATTCTGTAACAGTCTAGATCTCAATTTTTTACAATGTCAAATTATGTTAACGTTAGCTAGCCAAAACCTGTACAGAACTTTGAAATTCTCAGTTAGCCCTCTGATGTTTGCTGTTTCTTCAAGAATAACTAGACAGCTTGTGCATTGTACAAGGGTCTTTGAGTAAGGTAGCATAGCTTCAGTATGAATCTTAGGCAAACACAGCTTGCTTCTGAATAAAAGCATCCGCACAGAAGTCTAAAACACTAAACTAACGTGTACTTACTTAAGCCTTTTAGTGATTTACCTTAACTTTCCTGGCAAGCCCTTAACATAAAGAGAGTAGGATGTACACTGGCATGGAGAAGAACTGAAAAGTATTTCTCCAGTTCTAGCTACTGAAAACATTAACTTTAATCTGTTGATTGTTAAATATAAATCTTTCCCTTTCCCTAGCAGGTATCATTTTAATAACTCCTTTACTGCCTTTCCTCAGAAAAGATACTCACTTTCATCTCCACAGTTTTAAATTTTTGACTGAAACAAGGACAACTGATCAAAAGTACATTCCTGTTAAGCAGGGAAGGTCAGACCTCTCTGATGGTTCAGCTGGTGTATTAGTGCTCTTACTAAGTTACTGCAGTGAGGTATTACCAAGAGCCTCCTGCAGGAGTCTTGGAAAGTAGAGACCTCACAGCTATTAAGAACTGGGAAAATATAAAAAATCATGCAGTTGGAGAAAGAAATGAAAAATAAAAGAAGTCTGAGCTGTGTTGGAAGGCAGTGAAAATATGCTTAGACACTACATAATGAGAGTGCTGTAAACTAATAGATGCTCAGAAAGAGGAAGACACTGACCTTGATGACCTGTACAGGTAAACCCATGCAATGGCAAACTTAATCAAACTAAATCCTTTTTTTCAGGCACCAAAGTCAAAATTTTCTGCTGACGTCAGTGGGATTTAAGTTTGTCCCAAAACACTGAAGGTTGCTCCCACAGAAAGCACCAGTGCAGAATCAAGCCTACACTGAAAATTTGCTATCAGTTTTCACTCTCTTATTACCAATTATTTATAAAAAAAGAAAAAAAAAGAGAAAGTAAAATCAAATGAGGAAAGAATTTCAGCACTGCCACAAACCCCTTAGTCCCCTCATTTTTAATGTCTGTCTACTGGTCTGTTTTTTACATGACACCTCTCTTTAAATGAATCCTTCTGTGCACTTAAAATATCTAGCAGACCAAGAAGACTGCAAGGTGCCTGACACACTTTTCTCAGGATTCAAATTAAAACACTAACTTGAGACTTTTTTTTTAAATAGTGTCCTACTTGATTATTTTGCTGACATTAGATGGTTGGGAACTTGTAAGCTATTTACACTCTTGCTTAATGCACATTGTACATTCTTATAATAAAGGTTAACAGAAGGACAGGAATTTTAGATTCTAGGTTCTTATTTAAGTTTGAAATGAAAAGGCTTCGCACTCTCCTCCACTTTACAGGAAATACACAGATCACCACTTCTACTCCTCAAGCTGCAAAATTAGTACTTTAGGGATTTGGGCTCTCTGCCTTATATTAATCAGTGTGTGTGTTCGGATTTAACCATCCTTTCAAAAGATGATTCTTGCAGCTGTAGCAGCCAGGTTGTACTTGACACCTCTCCTCCTGCAAAACAGCAGCAGATAAATCCACAAGGCCAAGCACTGATTAGTACCTCTGATAAGTTGAATATGATCAGTTCTCTATTTTGGCACAAGGACCAAAATATATCCTTTAATCCCAATTACTGTTTGCTCAGTGGAAGGATGTTTGGGGCACTTTAAATAAGGTCTGTACCATCACATGCTGCCTGTCAAAATTGCAATTATCCACTGTACATGGAAGGGGCGGGGGGAAGATAAATAGAAAAAAAAGAATAACAAAACAAACAGAAAACCCCTAAACAAACAAAACACCCCCCTGCAAAAAAAAAACAACAAACAAAAAACAAAAAACCTAAGCAGAAACTAAAAAAACAAAACAAAACAATATTTTCTTTTCTGTTTATTCTCACTAACTTTCTTCCTGGTGTAAACAGGTGCTATCCGTCCAATTTATCAACTACAGGTGACTTCTTGCAGTGGCAAAAATGTTGTGACTGCATGACTGAGAGGAACCAGGAAGAACTACAATGAATTTCCAACCAAATATGTATAATCACATCGCTACTATCAGTTATTAAAATCCCAGGGTACAACACATAACTTGCTTCTAAAATTTGGAGACCTGAGAAAAATAGAAGGGAGAGAAACATGAGAACTCTTGAGTATCCTCTCAGTGCAAAGCTATCATGATGCGATTTACCTGCCTTGACCAAGGCTAGCTCCTTCTAGTCTCTCATTCACTGCGTTCTGGAATAAAAGGCCACAAAGAGTCTGAAAAGCAACAGCCATACTTGTTTGCATTAGAATTAGGAAAATCAGGAATGATGCTTAAATAAAGGCCAAAATTAATTAATTGAATAAAAAATGAAGTCAGTCTTATACTTGAACACTGGTTATGTGTTATATTTTAAGTTTTCTCTTTTTCCTGTTCAGTGACTTTACAAAACAGGAAGTGAAAGACTGTTTTCAAAAATCACAGATCTAAGTTTTAAAACCAGTGGTCTAAGTGTTCATCTACTAAATGTTTGTTCTGGTTTGGTTTTTGTTCTGTATTCCATGATTTGAAATTATATCCTTTGATTTTTAGGTATGAATGGTGTTTTGGAGGGTTTTTTCAATCTTCGCAAGCACTGAAAGTGGAGCTGGTCAGGATTTTTTCAATATTTCCTCCTCTGCTGCCTCCAAAAATACTGATTGGATGAAAAGGTTTCTTTCCTCTGGATAGAATTTGTGGGAAGAAGATTTCAGGGATTTGTCTTACAATAATCTGTAACTCAGTGGTTATTCACCAAAGTGGAACAGACTTAGATTAAAATCAGTGCACTATATCAGAAACTGAGGAGATCCAAACATGAATCTGCAGTGTCCCAAGTGAGTTCTGTAGTGGAAGGATATTCTGAACTGGGGGGGAGAATGTAAAGGCAATCCTAATGTGCTCTTATTTTTCCTTTCTTTTGACAAAAACTGTCTAGAAATTTTGGCTAATTCTGATGAAGATATTTTTCTCTGTTACTCATTTTTAATGAAAACTTGTTACTTTGCGATGGTGTCTTCCAAGACTATTTGTATTTGGCACACACACAGAGTATTCCATTTCAGCTGGAAACGTGGAAAAAAAAAAATGGTTTACCTTTTATTTCATCAGAGCCTGAATCTCCATCACTACCAGATCTCTTACTCCACTAATATAACTCAAGTGTTGTAGCATAACAGAGGTCAGAAGCCATTCCTCTGTATGCAAAACAAGGAATAACAATGACCATTCCAGGGTGCATGGGCACAGAGTTTCATTCGCAATTGCAATGTTATAAGGAGATATTCAAGCAAAAATTATTGTAAAATATAAGTGGGAATTATACTAAGTCTTTACATGGAATAGAGCAGAGTGTGTTTAGATACCTGATGGCACGTTTGCACTATAAAGAACCTATTATGTGTATATGTTACTTTAACATGACATTTTCCTTCTTATTAGAACTAGTAATCTCAGGAATACCATTTCCTCCAGGCCACATAGTGCACGGATATTGCAGTTTCCAGTATTTGTTGTAATCTGGATGTCTGATTCAATTGTTTGGCTATCTTTGCAGGGTGAATGTGATAAACAGGAGGACCATAACCCAATCTTAAAAGCAATGGGAAATAAAGAACAGGCCCTGTTATAATATATTCTTGGACAGCTTTGGATGATTATTTCATAGAAAACTAGCATCCTAATCTCCATTCCAACCCTGTCATCTCAGGTATGTTACAGGTGACACTGTGGGTCTCTGTTTCTGTATCTACAGAGGTGAGAAAGAGCAGAAAAGCAGATGTAGAAATGCTAACTCATCTCTTTCTCTCGCCATGGCTGTCTGAGGCCCATGTGTACCTCTGGCTCAAAGCGTCCCTTTCCTGCTCAGGATGAGCTCAGACCTGGCCAAGTGTGCTGGACAAAATGGGTGAAATGTTATTGCCATCTGGCCATTGAATACTTCCCTTCCATGACAGTATGTGATATATTTTGTGGATATACTTGGTCTTGAAAATGGACTTCTCCCAGCGCTTGGCAAGCAGTGGCTGAGTCCAAAGTATGAAGCAAGGAGAGCACAGGGTGCTCCCTATTGTCCCTACTAGCATTCACTGATGCTCTTCCTGTGCACCTGAGCTTCTTGTGGCTGGAGGGTAGTGAAAGCTGTGGAGGGAAAACTGGGTATCTTCAGTACAGCATATTCCTAAATTTCTTCTTGGAAAATTATGCACTGTGATCCTGATATTCCTGAGACGGTTACATGTGCTGCAGAAAGGGCTTACATGCACCTAATATATTTAATGGGTCAAGGACATGATGTATTGCACACAGGCCATCTACACTATTGAGATGACCTGTACATGCCCAGGTAGCCATCTGCAGGGAAAAAAAGACGATAAAGAAAGGATGATAAAGAAAGACATCTCACAAAAAAAGGACATGTAGTAACCTAATGATGAGCATTGCCTTGATTACAAAACATGGCAGCATCAAACTCTTTCTCAGTCTTTTGCCAGCATCATCTTGGCAACTCCTGAGAACATCTGCAAAAATTTTTCCTTTTTTCTTAAAAAAAAAAATAAAACCACCAGGTAAAACATAGTAGACGCCAAGGGACAGTCTTCTGATACTATCCTCTTAAAAGGGAAAAAATATTTTTGCTGTCCTCAGTTTAAAACAGGGAAAAAAGAGAGATGACAGGCATGTTCTCAATGAGGCATAAATGGAGGGTTTCAGGCCAGTCAGAGCCTAGGTTCACACGATACTGTCAAGGTCCTAAATTTATGCTTGACAGCATAATGCCAGGACCACTATTTATGTTGCTTTAATCAGTCACACTTTTAAAATCATCTATGCTCAGCATTTATATCAGTGAGGTGATAATATTGCTGTCAGGCACCAATATCGATAGTTGTGTCATAATCTAAACTCTTTTAATCTTTTCCTATGCTTGCATTAATGAATCTGCAAGCCAACAACTACTACAGCAACAACAACAATAAAAAAGAATGGTTCTGATTATGACAAGTGGTCATGGAGGAGGAAAAAGCCAGCCCTTTTCTTGCTCTTTTCAAATAATTTTAATTTGCCTTTAGCCTTCTCTTTTTCTGTCTGACTTTGAACATTGTCAGCACATCCTACTGATTTTCTCACAGGCTACTTACATCTCTGAAAATATTTTTAGGGTCTATGGAAGTGTAGGGCAGGTAACCTGTTCCTTAAGTGGTTGGGAAAATGGACAGAGGGAGAAAGGCAGAGAAAAAAAGAAATCTCAGTATTATTCTGTTGTGGGGAGGCATCATTGTGGTTTTTTTGTACTTTTATTTCTTTTTTTTCCCTGAGCCCACCCTCCAGCTGTCAGCCTCAGTTCTTTTTCTATTGTAAATAAAGTCTTTCTTGGGTTATAGCTTTAAGCAATTTTCTTTTTAATTAACATTCAATTCAAATATGAAAGTCAAAGAAACTTTCAAAGCAAAATCTATAAACTGATTCATTCAAAGGGTCTGTTTTCATAGCCATAGCTACAGATTACTATAAAGAAACTTGAACCAGACCTTTGACACCCAGGAAGGTCAAAAGTCGTTTTCTGCCTGTGCTAGGATGCTTTTGACTACTTCCTGTATAATTTGACTGTTATTTGCGTGTCTGGTTACTGCCTGACCCTGAAGTCTGGAAAAAATAGAGAGGAAGCATATATCTCTGTTTCATATGGACCTCAAAAAGAGCACTTTTAATTGCATTTTGGTGAGAAGCCTATGCATACAGGCTGGTGCTGGCAGCGGCTGGGGAAACTCCTAGACTTGTAGGTTGAGTTTGCCATACACTACTGTAGTTTGGTGCATATGAGCTGCTCTGTGCTGTTATCTCCACAGCAAAAATGGATGTGTTTTACAGATTATAGAGATTTCAAAATTTACAGCATTTGCCCCTGTGCTACAAGCTAAAATTGGAAATACACTGCTCTGCCTTGAAATCTGTGCATTTCATATGCTTCCAATTTAAAGCCAATTGTGCTTATGGGATCTTATTGTGCATGAGTTATTTTCAAGTTGCAACCCTAGCTCTTGGTTACACTTATCCATGACCCCCTTAGGAAGAAAACCTAAATTAATAGACCAAATGGGTCCATTGCAATCTTGCCAGGTTTCCCCACTGGATATTTGTGGTTTGGTGCATGTTGCAAGGCAAATATGCTGCACAGCTTAGAGGCAGCCAGCAGTTTAGTGCAGCAAGGTCAGGCACCGTCAGGTTATACCTCCTTCCTCTTCTGCCCAGCGCTGAACACCACTTTAGCACACCTGGTGAGAAAACTGGAAGCCTCCAACATCTGAACTGCAATGTGCTGCAGCCATTCCCTCCCCAACAGGGTGATGTGGCCTGTCCTGCATTCTGCATCCTGAGATGTCACTTGCCACAGGGATTCAAACACTGTTCTGTTCTGCTTGACATGGTGTTTCCAGGGGTGCTTGATACCTTGGAAGTTACAAGAACCTGAGCAGTGGCACTGTTGTTGCCTGTGCCAGTTTTGGGCACCCCATGCCCAGTCTCTTCCCATGCACAGTTGTGTGAGGCAGAGGGAGGACAAGCTACCCACATACATTGTCAGTGCTGTGCAGGTAACTACTCAAACAGTGCAGACAACATGAGATGTTTCTTGCAGGGATGTGACAAGTTCAGCAAAAATAACAGGTAAACACTCAAAATAGCTTCAAGTTTGGGAATGTGTTGGTACCTCTTTGAGGAAAGTGGTTTATTCTCTCATCATATGAAGAGACAGTGCTGACCCTTGTCTTTTACATCAAGAGGGTTGTTTCTCACTACATTTGAAGTTTTGGAGCCTAAAACAGTGAAAGACACGACATAACAGACAAACCCATTTTTGTGAATAATGGCCCTTCCTGTGTAATCCTCTGACCCCTTAGCTTTCCATCGGGAAAGCTACTTTTTGTGCGAGAAAGATATGCAAATTGAATGCTGAGACTTGCTGTGTCGAGCCCCTAATGCGGCTCCTTATGGATGGTATACATGCCTATAGAGGGGCACTGTGTTTAAACATGCAACTATTGGACAAAAGGAGCAGCTTCATCTTCTGTTGCAAGCCCTGACACATCAAGCATCCCTGGAAACATTGTGAGGGGCATGATAGACCAACTGCTTGATTCCTAGTGTCAAATCCCATCTTAGGATGCAGAGTGCAAGAGAGTCAACATAACCAGCTTTCTGCTTTAAAGATAGCTAAGGATAGAAAGATACGTGTGTATAAATTAAAGAGGAAGGTGGAGAAAAATTACAAAATAGTGCTTCTGTTCACTAATATGGGCTACAAATAACTGTGCTTAAAGGTGACAAAATTACAGGGGGGGGGGGGAAAACAAACCCCAAAAAAACCCAACCAAATAAAAAAAATCCAGCCCATGCTTTTATGTGTTATTTTTTCATTCACTTCAGTTCACTCAGAAGAGACACACTTGAATGAATAAAAAAGAACTAACTGAACACAGTCTATACAAAAGGCACTATCTAAGCATGATGGCACAGGGAGCTCTGCTTCTCGATGTTGGGGTAATGACTCCAGGACATTGCAGGTATTTATTTATATGTGACAACCTTGGAACGATAGCTGCAGGCTGCTTTGCAAGGCGAGCAGGGAGGAGCAGTCCGAAAGTGCCAAGTCTTCAGTTCACTGCAGCAGGGGTACGGCTATACAAAACGGGGCCAGGGTGGGAAGGAATCCTTCCGTTCCTGGGAGAAGTCATGGGGTAAAGTGGGGATTGGGATGTTAGAGAAGCCCAAGAAATCTGGTTATGTTTTGAACGAGATAAAGACAAGATAAAGAGGGGAGAACTACCACATGTTAAGGTACTTACTGCCTCTACTGGGTGGGCTGAGATCCTGGCTGTGTGCACTGAGCTTGCGTTGGTAGAGGGTGGTGACATTTCTATTGTGAAAGGCGAAAAGTGAGGGTTTATTTAAACTTTGAATGGAATGAAACTATCAGAGCAACTTTTGAGTGCAGCCCAGTGGGAGTGCCCCTCTATCCAGACTACCTATTAGTGGGGACATGAAGGTGTTTGTAGCTCTAATTCCCTGTCTGACCATTCCTTTGGGTGCAACTGGCCTCGAGCAATAAGAACAAGAAGAAAAATTAGAGAAATGTAAATAAAGAAGGTAACTTGCCATTTGCCACTTGAAAGTCCTTATTTCATGGCCTGTTCCCTGTTCTCCTGGAATTTGTGTCATTATCTCCTGTTAAAAGGATTCAAATGACATTATTTGCATGGAAACTCGCATATAAATGATGTCGTCTGTGCCACAAAGTTGCATTACAATGAAGGGAATGATGACTGTGTCACATGTACGTGACATTCTTTGTGTCATTAAATTTAAAGTCAATGCTGGCAGTTATAAACCACTCACGTCTTAAGCAAATACATCACTTCTGATCTGAAATGAATATTTTAAAATGCCAACTCCAACTGCATCAAACAGCAATAACCTGCAATGTCATCTAAAAAAAAAATAAATAAATCGAAGATTCTAAACAAAGGTGGACTTATGGGATTGTATGGTATATCACAAAGAAAAATATTTAATAAGATGTAATAATCTCCAGACAAACAGAATTCATTACTTGATGGTTAGGTCCTAGAGCCATTTAAAAGCCCATTCAAATATCATGTGTATTTTCAGAAATGCTTCTGTTCCTAGATAGATTGTTAATTTTCAGGCAGAGTAGATGAATTAATTGAAAAGAAAGTTCCCGAGGACAGACTTTTCTGTATGTTGTTACCATCCACTTCCTTGCCACAGTCTGACACTGACAACAGGCCAGGCCTTTGAAAGAGCTCCAAACTCTTCCACAGAGTCATGGGCAAACAATGACATGAAAGGCTCAAGCAGTTATCACTGTCAAAACGAGTAAGAAAAGAGGAGGGACAGTAGGTGGATTAGGAAAGGTTTCATACTACTGCAATGATCAGAGCCATGCAGCAATAAGAGCCAGACAGGTAAGTACATAGACAGATCTGCTTTCTGATAGATGCATTGTTTGTGCAGGTCAGTTGTAAGGTAAGGGACAGATCACTGTGTTTTTGCAGAAGCAGTGGTAATTGTGCCCACAGTCATCTGCACCAACCCTGGTAGTTTGAAGCCAGCTGCATTTTTTCACAGATACAAAGAAAGGCACTGTAGCATTTCCTTTAGAGAGTTATTGTTTTAACAATAGAACATGCTGTTAGACCTCAAAAAAGTTAAGTGTGTAATTTTAAAAACTCATTTAAATAGAGATCAATCATCTAAATTCCTCAAAGGAGCTCAGTCTCTGGCTAAGCTTCTGTGCAGTTTAACCTCTCCCTCCTCACTCCCAGCCCCATGCACACACACACAAACACACAAACCCCTCTGAATGAAGAAAATCTCTCTGGGTTGTGTAACTGCATAGGCTCAGCAAGCGATCAGGCAGAAGGAAAATCCCTGTGCGTGGGTCATTTCTCTTATTGATACCATTTAAAATATAATTAAAACATTATTTGGAGAAAGCTGTGCTACCCACTCCTTCAGCTTTGATATGGCTTTTTAATCAGAGGACATTGTTATTTCACAATGAGCATGGAAAGCATTCAAAACATTTTCTAAACGGAGTGCGTTACTTCTGACCACAGCCAAAAGACCACATTAAAAGGAGTTCAGTGGAATTCACCCTTTACAGTCTTCTGGGTTCGAAACATTGATATACATGTGGAATATGCTAAGACACGGGTCTACTGGTTACAAAGATTTAAGCAATGAGTTGACTTAAAATCTGAACAAAGTCAGCACTTGCCGGTGAGTCCCTGCCATGCTCCAGGGAGGTATGATGCCCGTTCCCTGGTGGAAATGTGGGTGCTGTCATCCCCTCAGGTTGAGAGTGGGCAGAGCTCGCACAGATCACATGGAAGCCAGATAGGAGCTTGTACAGCAATATTATACCAGCAGGGAGGTAAAGAGTGGCAACCACCATAACCTAGATCTTGGTTTAGGGCTGGAGCAGTGAGGTGGGAGGGGTTGGGCCTACAGCTCATCCACTGTCTGTCTTTTCCCCATTCCTCCAAGGGGGTGACTGATCTCACCCCGCACTGCCATCATGCAAACTGTCATGATTCTAGTGAGCCACACATGGGAAGAAGGGCAAGTTAGATTTTCTGTTGGTTGTGCACTGGGGATTGTAAATGAGCCCTTAATGCTTACTTCATTTTATATTCTAAGATATATTTCTTGCTTGTAAGAGCACAGAAGAAAAGATTAGAAGTGGGATATAACTGAAATGATGCATTGGGTCAAAGTCCTGTCATTCTTTTGCCCTGGTTTGTCTAACATTTTTAAAAATCCCATTCTACCCAGCTACATTCAATTAGAAAAGTAACCAGAAATAAATCAAACTTAATTAGTTTAAGATATATATATAAAAAGCAAAACACAAACACACAGAATTGATTAGATTAAGGTGATTTGATCTAAAAGATGCTGAAGCCCAAAGTAGGGGTATCAGTATTTTAGAGGAGTTCAGTGCATGATTTTATCTAAGAGACACTGAAGCCCAAAGTAGGGGTGTCAGTATTTTAGAGGAGTTCAGTGCAATCTCAATTGTTTACTTTATACAAGAAGATAATTGGTGAGAGAGTGCCTGTGAAGTGACAGAAGAAATGTTCTGGCTGCTCTATGACGAAGAACATATATATGATCATATAACAGAACCAAAAATTATTGTACTCAACTGACTTCAATCAAACAAGACACTGTGGGTCTAAACTGCTGTTCTTCCATTGCTGAAGATGCTGCTCAGAACAAAGACATAAAGAAAGCGAGAGAGGCAGAGGGAGCAACAGAGTGGGAGAGAGGAAAAGACTTCTGTACCTTTAATAATTAGTAAAGAACTGAAGTGTTTAGCCAGGAAATTATGGTACATATGCTGTCCACTTGTTTAGGACCCCTATATTGTGAGAACAAGCAAATATTCATCATTCACAGCTGTCCTCCAGGCCCAGGTGACTGAAAATTCAATGCACAGACTTCTCACAATGGGTCGAATGCTAATTGGATGGCTTGGGGAGATTAGAGTCGTCCTGGAGCTATTCTCTATCTGCAAAAGTCTCACAGACAATAGGGAAGCAACAGTGTCTTCAACTGATGCTTTTGAGAAAAATTAGGATAAATAAATAAATAAAAAAATATCACCAGTTCCTCTTTATTTTCCTTTCCCAGATGTGGCTAGCTGGTTACTGCCTTTTTTCCTTTCCTGCGTAACTTCCTATAAATAGGAAATAGGAGTAGGGGAGGTGAGATTGAAAGCAGGTGGGAGAAGATAAATTGTATAAAAATTGTTAAAAAAGAAAGTGTTTATTGAAGTTAAACTGGAATTGGGCCAGTTTGAGAGATGGGCTTGAAATACGTGAAAGTGGATTTTGCTCCCATGTTTGCTTTCATCTTGTGGGTGCTTAGAAAAATCTTTGTCCCTGCGGGTGTGAAGCAAGCCATATTTTCCTGATCCAAGCTCTGTAGAGGACTCTCAGCTCTGTGGGTGTATTTGTGCTTCCCCAGAACAAAGAACTGCATCACTGGAAACCTGCTATTAGGTGGTGTGGAGTATCAGACTTGGATTGTTTCACATCAGTAAGTTCTGACTGATTTTCTCAAGTTCATTCCCAAATGCTAAATGCTGCGCCTATAAAATTGTGCTTGCTGGGGTTATGCAGACACCGATAGCATATGGAACATAATATACACCTATTCAGATTACTAAGTTTCAGGTTCAAATAAACCCCAAATTTCAAAGTTAAACTCAGCTAAATCCTCTGTCTTTGACGGGGATTTGATAGGGACAGTCAGTATTTCCATAAGTGAACTAGCACAGTGGTGAATCAGAGTTGAGGAATTTCCAATTAATTTCACTGTGATAATACTGGTGTGTAATTATGAGATGAATAAGAACATACTGACTTCAGTCTTTTTTCATTCATCTTCAGCATGCGTTTAGGAAGAAGTCTGTGTGTGTTAAGTGAGGCTGCATACTGCTATCCAGCTATTGTGCAAGTGCTTCATGAGGACATTTTCAGTAAGCATGAAATGTGAGGTAGCTTGTCCTACTTTCAAAGAGAAGCATAAAGCACCTTTGTCTTCCCTTCAGCATGGGTGATGCTGAAGAAAAAAAAACATACTGTAAGTCTCTACTCATATGGGTTTTACCCAAGTATCACCCAGGTTGAAACTAACCTAGCAAAGATGCCTTGAAACTCTGATAAGGTTAGCTGAAAAGTCTGCCAGCATCAGCTAATCTTTTTGTGGAATCTAGACCAGTTTCCAGTATAAAAAACAAAACGGAACAAAACAAACCAAACAAAACAAAAAAAAGAATCCCAAAATAACCAAATGGGGTAAATTCTTCTTGTCTTCAGCCTTCATTATGAAAGCTTTACAGAGCTTGAAGAACTATGCATTTTATTGTTCTCTTAAATCTGCCCTTTCAAAATCACCTTATTCTGATTTAACTGCAAAAGTCATTACTATTTTGGGTTCTTCCTATGTTAAAACTGAAGCAGTAAGCTAGGGACTTTCATAAGAGACTGTACTGAAATGTCAACAGATGGCTTGCTAATCATGTTAAAAAATACTCATTCCTTTTCTAAAATGGCATTTTTTTTTCAGTAAGTAAATCAAAAAGAAATGTTTATGATATAAAACATATTACTCACAACGTCTTTTAATTATCATACTTAATCATCAAGGTCAGAATGATAATTGTTTCTAAAAATTAACACCTCATTTTTCTGAGATGCTTACCAAAATACACGGTCAGAAATATGAATTACTAGTCTGGAACCCAGTTAGGAAAATGCATCTTCTGCTCACTAAACCAAATGTATACTTAAATATCATGAAGCCCTTTAAAATTAAATACCTATTTAAGGCACAGTCTAATTAGTCCACTCACTGCCTAGTAAAAGCATACAGTACCATATGCCCAAGAATAGGGTGCCATGTGGGTGTGCAGCAATGACACATATTTGCAAGTACTTTATTATGAGATAACGCAGTGCCATTAATATATCTTAAACATGAATGTTTTTTGTAACCTATTGGAGACAACTATGGTTGGCAGTTAACACAAACTACCATGATATCTTGGCAGAAACTGCACTTTATTTGTAGAGGGATGAGCAATTCATATGGACCACCACCTTACATCATTCATGCTACCACACAGCAGCAGTTTGAACATGTTCAGACTGTTGAAGCCTTACTTTCTGCCTGGAAAGTTTCTTCTCCTTTTCTTTTCTTTTCTTTTCTTTTCTTTTCTTTTCTTTTCTTTTCTTTTCTTTTCTCTTCTTTTCTTTTCTTTTCTTTTCTTTTCTTTTCTTTTCTTTTCTTTTCTTTTCTTTTCTTTTCTTTTCTTTTCTTTTCTTTCTTTTCTTTCCTCTCCTCTCCTCTCCTCTCCTCTCCTCTCCTCTCCTCTCCTCTCCTCTCCTCTCCTCTCCTCTCCTCTCCTCTCCTCTCCTCTCCTCTCCTCTCCTCTCCTCTCCTCTCCTCTCCTCTCCTCTCCTCTCCTCTCCTCTCCTCTCCTCTCCTCTCCTCTCCTCTCCTCTCCTCTCCTCTCCTCTCCTCTCCTCTCCTCTCCTCCCCTCCCCTCCCCTCCCCTCCCCTCCCCTCCCCTCCCCTCCCCTCCCCTCCCCTCCCCTCCCCTTCTTCTCTTCTCTTCTCTTCTCTTCTCTTCTCTTCTCTTCTCTTCTCTTCTCTTCTCTTCTCTTCTCTTCTCTTCTCTTCTCTTCTCTTCTCTTCTCTCTTCTCTCTTCTCTCTTCTCTCTTCTCTCTTCTCTCTTCTCTCTTCTCTCTTCTCTCTTCTCTCTTCTCTCTTCTCTCTTTATCTTTCTGGAGGTTGCTTTGCTGGGATGATAGACTGCATTATAAATAGCAGGGTGCAATGGAACTATTTATTTCCCTTAATGGAATCCCTTACTGGAATCTACAAACAGCAAACAATAGATGGACTAAGGCTCTGAGATTCATGGCTTTTAAATCCAGCAGAATTATGGCGCTCTTGCTCCGTGGTCACCCAAATGAGGTTCTCTGATAAAACATTGCCTACAGAACACTCTTCCAATATTTTTGTGTTACAAGAAGCTGCTGCTGCTTTGGGTTACACATAGTGCAATATCAATTACATTGTCCACAATTTGGAATCACACAGACTTTAGAATCACACCAGAGAATTTCTGTATAATGCTCATAACTTTTGTATAACTTACAGCGTAACTTTTACATCAATGTACAATTTTGATTCAAAGACTCCAAGCCATGAAAAGTATAGAATTTTACAGGTAAAAAGTAGTGCAGAAGAATAAGGTAGTAAGTACATTTGGACATTAGGAGAAGGTTCTTCACTGAGCAGGTGGTCAGTCACTGGAACAGTCTGCCCAGGGGAGTGGTCATGGCACCAAACCTGTAAGACTTCAGGGAGTGTCTGGATGATGTTCTTAATCGTATGGTTTAGTTTTAGGTAGACCTGTAAGGAGCAAGTAGATGGACTCAATGATCCTTATGGGTGCCTCCCAACTTGAGATATTCTATGATTCTGGGCTTTTTCTAAGAGTTGGCATAATAAAAGCTTATTTTCACTGATCTGTAAATTATTATTAATTTGATGCAATTTTGAAAACTCTTCTCCCACATGTTCTTTAGACAACCTTCAACTTTAATGGGCTGAACTTGAAAACCATATTGAAAACCAGTATTTTATACTTTTTCCCATAATTTACATTGTTTTCTTGTAGATTCTGTTCAAGTAAGAAGATGTAGAACTGCAAAAAAAACTTCACCAGCATACACATTTTTAGAGATAATCACACAACACAGCACAAAACAGAAACAAAGAAAAACAAAATCTATACGAAACAACTGCTTACAGGAAACACTGTGTATAATCTTTGGTCATATCAAATTTCAACTCAACTTAGATTTACTCAAGGAGTGAACGTGTGGGAGAGGAAGATGACAGCGAGAGACTCTTCACTTCCCGTGCTCATTTACTGTAGAAATGAATGTAGTGTAAGACTCTGCAGTTACAGAAAATATTAATGAAGAAGTAAAGAACATGGGAACATGGTCTTAAAGCCTGTACCACTTTCAAACTGAAGAGTAATAGCGAATGAACAGCACTAGAACCCACCAATGTGCTAAAATAACATGTTTTTCAAGTGAATAAGTAAGCTTGTATTGCTAAAAAACCTGATGCTACACAGAGTCTGGAGTAGGAATTGATCTGGAGAATACCGATGTCAGTGAAAGTCTTTGCATGCATTCCTGTGGTTTTGTGATCCAGGTAAAATTACAGATAAAATCTTAATTCAGATTTTACATTTTCTAACTCCTGAGTATGGATTCAGTGAAGTGACTCTTGATTTATGTGTATGTAAAAGACAATTGCTAATCTATGGTGGAGCAATCAGAAAGGGAATAAGCTTCCAGCTAAGGAAGGTGAATGTGCCCAGGATCAGCAAGGGCTCTCAGTAACAAGCCAGTTGGTCATGCTGCCACAAATAACGATGCAGAGCAGCTTTTGATTGTGAAATCTGCTTCCAGATTTTTTCTGTAGTGCTTGGAAGGATGTCACTGAAAATGCAAACCTGTGTGGCTTGTTTCTAAAATGCAAGCAGTAACATTGGATGATGGATATAACTTACTCCTTTCAACTATGCTACCTTTTATCCTGGTGGGTATTGTGTAAGCCCTTGTTTTTAGGATATGCAAAAATAAGCAACCAGTGACAGCAAGTGAGTGTGGTTTAGCTGATAGGGCAACTGGAAAACTGGGTTTTATTGTAAGCTCTTTTACCAATACAGTTGGGTGGAATACAACACTTCTTTTTCTTTGATCTCTACAACAGTGTAGAAGATAAAATCTCTTGTAATAAAGGACTATCATTTGTGAAGTATGTGGATAGCAACTCTCACACCAGAGTTGTGATTTCAGTCAGGGTGTGCTCAGTTTCAGTCTGAGCGCTCTGCTGACTGAAAACTAATTAATAGTATTGAGCTTGATATTTTCACATTATTTAAAGGTTAGAAACTTTCTGCCCTAAACACACAGTTGAGCATTTTTATGTCATTTTTTTAATAGAAGTTCAGCAGCAATCCTCAGGCTTTCCCCTCTCTATTTCTTAAAAAAGTTTTAAAAATTGATGTAGAAAATTATAGCTCGAACTTAAATATATTCCATTGTGACAGGAGGACAGATATCAATGTCTTTTTGTTATGTGAGTTATTGAAGTTTGACATCCTTTGAGGAATATTTTTCATAACCCACTGTTTGCTACCCTGTCTATCCAATTACTTAGAACAAGCAATCTGTCATTTTATTGTTTCCTTCCAATTATATAACTTTGGTGACAGTCATGGCAGAGTATCCTCTGCAAGTAAAACCAAATCTCACTGTGGAGTCCAAGGGCTACAGAGTGTGTGTATGTGTGTACATCTGTGTGTGTTGTGTGGAAATGGAGTGGAGGTGGGAATATTAAAAGATGACAGTTGGTGAGTGTCATTTTAAAAAATAACTGCTTGTACACACTGCAGAAGATCCAAAAGGGAAACAAAACATATTCTCCTGATTCTCAGTTTTCAGAAGCAGAATAGGTATAACCTGTGCAGGTAGTGGATGCTCTACTTCAAATACTGAAGTGAGGACCACACTCTCTTTCCCACATAAGTATATAAGTCAGCCTTGGAGCTGGTATCAGATCAGATATGTTTATTAAGCAGTAAGGGACAAACAGGGTGCTCAGTTACATTATATTGTTCCTTCAACTTCAGAAGCAGTTGCACAAGGTGCCAGGAATGAAGCCCACTCATCATTTTCATTTAGTGACTGATATAGTCAGACTGGAATTTTTCAGACTTATATATACTAAATGTGAAACTGGAAGCTGGGTTGTGCTGCCTTTGTTGCCAGTGGAGGGAAGGAAAACGTGTTCGAGTGGCAGTTGGGTCCAACACCAGTTAGCTAGTCAGAAAGTAGAGAACAGCAGTGAAGCTGAGAAGAAACAGCATGCAAACAGCTGCAGTGTGAGATAGAATAAGTGAGTGTCAGTGGTGTTAGATGGTAGAACTGCATGAACACTTTCACACTCAAAGCAAAATTGTCAAGTTATCGTGTCCAATTGGGCATGGATTTCTTATTATATCACTGCAGTACCACAAGCTGTACTGGTTGCAGAGTCACACAACCTTAATTAAAGAGGCAGGGAAGAAAAAAAGGAAATTAATAAAAATGCTGTTCTTATTTGAGAACTTTGAAGAAGAATATAACAAGGTACTATAAACCTATGCTGAACAAAACCATGTAAGCATATGCTTATGCCCCAGTAAAGTCATACTTAAGTGCTTTGTTTAATTTGAGTTTGAAAGCCTCAACCATTTAAACTAAAGCTTCTTCAACATAGTACCTTTCTTTTTTCTTTTCATTTTGTCTGAATATTCAACGTGTTTCTGAGTCAGCACTGGCCAAGCCAGTTTTTCTGTGCATCTTACAGATTTAAGTTGTGAAGATGTTCAGGGCTTTTGGGGGCACTTGAGCAGTAGCTCATAGCATGATCAGAGAAAGACCTAATGATTACAGGCACTATTAGGGAACCAACCTTTATTAACTTCACAAGGATTTTTTCAGCATATTATCCAAATTTTATTAAAAATCAGAACCTTTAACCTACTATTTGGAGATTATTTCTCTAACTGGACAACATACTCTGCCCCAGACCACTGGTATTTCTGCTAGATATTGCTCTTGCTTGACTTGTGTACATTGGACGTTTTCTAAGAGTGATATAAATTTGCTCGAACATTGTGATGTAGTTTTAAAAATGCTTCAGTGAAATTTTATGACTGTCTTTACAATGTCAGTTCAGTTAAACTGCCTTTCAAACAAACCACAACTGAAAACCAGCATGACCAGCTCTAGATTCATTCTCCATGAAGACTCCTCCACTTCAGGATTTGTTCTCTATAGTCCTTCACAATAAGTATTTCAGCATATTTAGCACCTTCCCCCCTCCTCTTTTTTTCTTGCAGCTGTTTGCGGAGGACAGTGGGGGTTTCAAGGCTAGATATTCCCATCTTACTTTGTAGATGAGTGGCCTTTTATATGAACAAATGTAACGGCCCATTGGCATGGACCACTAAGTCAACACACCCACAACTTGTTGTAGATATTTATGTCATTTTACAAAATAGCTAAAGCCAGCAAATAAATCATAGCTATCAAGGCAAATAGAACCCAGAAGACTCCTGTGCCCGAGATGGTGCCCAGACGACTAGAATCATAGAATCATAGAATAGTTAGGGTTGGAAAGGGCATTAAGATCATCGAGTTCCAACCCCCCTGCCAGGAGCAGGGATAACTCACACTAAACCCTGCCACCCAAGGCTCTGTCCAACCCAGACTTGAACACCGCCAGCGATGGAGCATTCACAACTTCCCTGGGCAACCCATTCCAGTGCCTCACCACCCTTACAGTAAAGAATTTCTTCCTCATATCCAATCTAAACTTCCCCTGTTTAAATTTGAACCCGTTACCCCTAAATATTACCCTGTGTGGATGTGAGGGACAAAAAAATAAGGAAAGCTTGGGAACATAATTCATGCTTGCAAAAGACACCACGGAGTGACCAGTAGTTGCAGTGGTCTGTAAGAGGTATCATCAGAAAAGGCACTGTGGGCATTACTATGCAAATGAGCACACCATGAAGTCCATTGGTTTCACAAATTGCCAGGTATTCTGGTACTGCTCTTCCAGGCTTTTGTGCTGAAATAGGGTGCTGCATTATTAATATTAAATAATAAAATTACCTGGGATAAATTTCGAACCTGGTCTAAGTGCTTTGAAGCCAATGTATTTATGACAATAATTTTTACTGATTAGTCCTTTACTAATTTTTTTCTGTGACTGATAGTTCCACTTTTGAATGTGGTAG
Organism: Myiopsitta monachus; assembly: GCA_017639245.1. Taxonomy (NCBI): domain Eukaryota; kingdom Metazoa; phylum Chordata; class Aves; order Psittaciformes; family Psittacidae; genus Myiopsitta; species Myiopsitta monachus. Next base: position 43,873,095 of record CM029924.1, read on the forward strand.
TAAGTATGGAAACAGATTAATCACCATGTTAAGAATGGGACTAATTATTTCTAAACCAACATAGTCATGGCTATTACAGAAAAGCTCAACACTGGCTACAGTGAACTTGAGCCACAGATAACTAGAGAACAGGACATTTCTCAGATTTCCTGGGTATTCAAATCAAAACATAATGCGAGTTTCACTCTGTTTAAAAGTACTCTGACTGGAAATTTTCCATACAGCACAGATTTGCATGCTAGATGTATATTTTCTAGGATATTTTCCCAGAAATCTACATTTAGATAGAAGCATTTAGAAAGTATAAACCCTAAGATTTTATATGCATCCTGGTCTTTATTTTACATTTTCATTTCTCCATGTTTGCTGATAGGTGAAAAGAAGGAAGGGGGGAGTTATTTGAGTTTCAGGTATAGAGAATCCAGCACAAATTCCAGTGTATTGGGAAGACTGTGAAAAAAAAAATCCTTCTGCAAATCCTGAGCCCAAATGAAATAAACTTTAGTGATCCGTCAGCCAAATAGTTGACAGGTCTTCCTGAGAACCCCATTCACTGAGCCTTAAACAATTTGAACTTGGAGTTCTCCTTCCTCCTTTAAAAAATCCAAAATACAACAGTCTGGGAGATGTTAATACACTTGTCTTTTGTATTCAAACTCCTATTATTTGTCGGTTACAATTTTAGACACACTTGGAGAGCTACATACCCCTCTGCATAACTAGGCAGCAACATATTTTTGAATTCAAGAAAGAAAAATTAACCTTGGAAGATATGTTAAGGTGCTAACTCAAATCCCTTACCTTAGGTTTTCCATGATATTATAAATATTTATCTTGCATTTTTATTCCAGGCCATTTTCCTTCTCCAGAAACTTTATGTCTCTTTAGGCTGCTCCAGTCAAATTTTCTGTTGCCAGAGAAGCCTTAGGATTTATTTTTAATTCTGGAACTCTTTCTGTCCTCTTGCATCTTTAGCTATCAATTGGTTTCGGTATTGAATAACTTGTGATATGGCAATGATTTTGAACCCAGTTAGTGGCACAACTGATTCATATCACAGTTTATATCTACATTTAGTGCAATCAATAGCAGTGCATGAAGTATGGGTGCAGTAATACGCCTGGTGTGTTGTGTCACAAAAAGATTGACAGTCTTTAATGAACAAAATTTGGCATGTCTACCTCATAGGGAAATGTCATAAGCTGTCTAGAAAAATAGTGGGTTAGGTCTAGAGTAGCTGCTACGTACCCTGACCTCTACATGCAGAGAACCTTCCAGGACATATGCCACTTTCTTGCAAAGTAAAAGATAACTTTTTCATAAAGGGAGTAGATACTCTGTAACTTACCTCAGGAAGTAAACAAACCAACCTATTGAGTGGTTTTCCAGGTAACAAATAAAGACCTCCTCTCTCCAAATGATTCTTACATTTCTTCTTGGAAATTAATATTCTTTTGTTGTCTTCTGACATGCATGACTTCATTGGTATGTCTGAGCATATAAGAACTACCTGACCATTCAAAAGACACTTTTTACATGTTAAAGGAGAGAGCCCTGGGTGGAAAAGAGTGTTTAGAGATCTGTTCTGTCTATGATTTTGCCGTAATCTCCATCTCCAACCTCACTCACTGACATCAGCTTTGCAATTCAAGTTGAACAGAGTAATATATTCATTATAAATCACTTTAAATCTGTACTGAATATTTTCCTGGAAAGTCTAAGAGTGGTTAAAGCACTCATATTCCTGTATGTGTGGCAAGTGAAAACTTTTTTAATAATGTTAAGAAATCTAACCTGGAATGTGCTAAGCATTTTCAGCAGTGTGTTTTGAGCCCTCAGTTTTGAGGATGATTGACATATTTTAGGATCAGGTCCTATTTTTTCACCCGAGAAATGAAATAACACATCAGTTTAATTTGAAATGATTTTGCCATAAACCTATTTCTCTTTCAGAATGGTTTGGATATCAGTAGGATTAAATATTCTGACTATAGAAAGAAATTCCCCAGAATGTATGCTTTTAAATGCCCCTTTCAAACAATGATCAGATGTAGAGAGTTGAGATCTGTTTTCTGTGTGTGGCAGACTGGCAGCAACTGGACCTAGGCTTAGAGTTTCTGCCTTCACTAACAGCATTTTCTTAGTAAGTCTGCCAAAACCAGTAAATTGCTGGCAGCTTCGGTGAAAAGCAGAGAATTCAGTGGGGTTTTGTCATCTCAAAAGGTCTACACTTATGAAGCTCTCTCTTGTGTAATAAAGTCCATTTTTCTGATGTAAGGGATTTCAACATCTTGTCAGTGTTCCACAAGTAGCAATGGTTCAGTTGATGCTGTATGTAGAGGTAACATGCTGAAAAGCCATGTTCCCTGCTCTTCTGTTTGGTGTATCAGGGAAATGTAAGCAGGGTGAGAATGTGATTTAATTCGAGGTCAGCCACAGGCATTATGTGAGGCCTCACAGATTGAACAAATGAATAATAAAAATAAAACAGCTACTGCAGTCTTTATAGTATGGTACTCTGTATTATGGAAAGTGTTATAAATTAGTTTTGGAAGGTCAGACTCTTTGTGTATTTTTTTGTTTATTGATACTACTTGGGGTCATGGAGAGAACCTGAGAATAGGAAGGTTTAGAACTAGTATCAGGAGGCCCTTTTGTAAACAAGTCTGTTCAACTCTTTTGAAAATTATCCCAAAGGAGGAGATAGAGTCTAGTTTCTTGCTTCAAGTTAAACATGAAGTGAATGTAACATTCAAATGTATAGTACTGGGACTGAGTCTTTTCCAGCTCTAATTTCTACAGGCTAGCATCTAAGAGTCCTCACCACTCATGTATTTGGGAGGGTAGAATTTAACCTGATGGCTGTAGACAAACATTCAAACAAAACCCATTGAATTCATTTTGCAAAGAATCATAGAATCATAGAACAGTTAGGGATGGAAAGGACCTTAAGATCATCCAGTTCCAACCCCCCTGACATGGGCACGGACACCTCACACTAAACAATGCCACCCAAGGCTCTGTCCAACCCGGCCTTGAACACCGCCAGCGAATGGAGCATTCACAACTTCCCTGGGCAACCCATTCCAGTGCCTCACCACCCTCAAAGTAAAGAATTCCTTCCCCATATCCAAGTCTAAACTTCCCCTGTTTAAGTTTGAACCTGTTATCCCTTGTCCTCTCACTACAGTCCCTCATGAAGAGTCCATCCCCACCATCCCTATAGCCCCCCTTCACATACTGGAAGGCTGCTATGAGGTCTCCACACAGCCTTCTCTTCTCCAGGCTGAACAGCCCCAACTTTCTCAGCCTATCTTCATACGGGAGGTGCTTCAGTCCCCTGCATCATCCTCGTGGCCCTTCTCTGCACTTGCTCCAACCGTTCCATGTCCTTTTGATGTTGAGGACACCAGAACTGCACACAATACTCCAAGTGAGGTCTCACAAGAGCTAGAGTAGAGGGGCAGGATCACCTCCCTCAACCTGCTGGTCACGCTCCTTTTGATCCAGCCCAGGATACGGTTGGCTCATGTTCATTTTCTCATTCGACCAACACTCCCAAGTCCTTCTCCACAGGGCTGCTCTGAATCTCTTCCCTGCCCAACCTATAGCTGTGCCTGGGATTGCTCCGACCCAGGTGTAGGACCTTGCACTTGGCATGGGTAAACTTCATGAGGTTGGCATCAGCCCACCACACAAGCATGTCAAGGTCCCTCTGGATGGCATTCCTTCCCTCCAACGTATCAACCGAACCATATAGCTTGGTGTCACCAGCAAACTTGCTGAGGACACGCATTCCTTCCCTCCAACGTATCAACCGAACCATATAGCTTGGTGTCACCAGCAAACTTGCTGAGGACACGCTCAATTCCATTGTCCATGTCACCGACAAAGATGGTGCACAAGACCGGTTCCAACACCGATCCCTGAGGGACACCACTTGTTACTGGTTTCCAGCTGGACATTGAGCTGTTGCCCACAACTCTTTGCATGCAGCCATCCAGCCAGTTCTTTATCCACTGAGTGATGCATCTATTAAACTGATGCCTCTCCAATTTAGAGACAAGGGTGTCGTGTGGGACAGTGTCAAATGCTTTGCACAAGTCCAGGTAGATGACATCAGCTGCTCTACCCCTGTCCATCAGTTCCGTAGCCCCATCATAGAAGGCCACCAAATTGGTCAGGCAGGATTTCCCTTTAGTGTCTTAGAAAATAAGAAACCTATAGGAGGAGCCCAGGTAATAGGACTTATTTTTCCTTTGGAAGTGATGCTGAATGGCTCAGTAAAGTTTCTGAAGAGTTCTGTGGGCTGCTGTGCCTTATGTACATAAATATTATCAGACAAAGTTCTTGTGTAAAAATATTCCCAGACTTGGACTTGTTGCCAATTCAAATTCCTTTATATTGCTCTTTTCCTTATGTAGATCCAATATTTCCACTGCACTCCTGTGAAGCAGAAATTTCTATTTATAGTTTCTCTATTCTATATTTGTTATAATGAATATGGATAATATATGCTCACAGAAGTTATTAATACTATTGCCATTACATGCATAGCAATTGCATGGTCCTGATCTTCCAGGCATTCAGATGGAACGAACAAGAAGAAACTGTTTATGTTTCTCTACTTCATGAAAATATACCAGCATCAGGGCACCCAAAGTGATGATGCTTGGATTGCTCTGAGTTGTATGTGAAAAATATACTTTTTTTTCATTTGGTACACACTGTATATCACTAGTGTTCCCATTATGTATCAGGGGCTTCCCGAATATTTCATGTGACATCTATGAATATTGACTAACAGCACTATATCAACATTATCAAAAGCCAATCCTAATATTTTTACAACATCAAAGGGAGATAGGATGTGTTTGCTCTGATGAAACTTGGACACTGAGGGTATAGATGGTGTATAGAAAAAAGGAGTGGAAGAAAAGAAGCCCTTGATATCAAAAGACTAACATATAGTGTTCTTAAAAAAGAATTCTAGCATTAACTATTAGTGAAGTTGATTTAAGTAAAGCTGAATGCTCAAGATAGCACATTCCTAATATGTCTACTTAACAGAACCAGTTTGCAATTTTGTTAAGCTACTGTAAGCAAAGAACAAATAAGGGTGGTTTATTGGTTTGGGTTTTTTTCCCCTTTTTTTTTTTTTCAACTGAAAGAATTGCAGAAAGCTGGGCTGGATGGTCTTTCTTAATGTAAGTCACTGATTAATAAAATGTGTTATAATAGGTGTGACATGCACTTTAAGACTTTCAAAGCTATGTAGTCTCCCATTAATTCAACTGCAAATTGGAATATGGTTACATTCTGTTGAAATAAAGTGACTGAGACTTCAAGGGTCCCATTTTACTTACATTTATGAAGTTTGCTATAATTCACTACAGCAGCAAACATTGGCAAGAACAGAGAGATTAAATTTGGTCTATCTCTTTCTCTCTCTCAATGTCTACCTCTGCCCTATGCTTAATAAATTTTCCAGAAGCAAGATAAACACACTATATTCTCAAGGCTTGTTAGTTAAGAAAATTGTTGTTTACTTTTTTCTTTTATAAATTAATTACAGTTGAACCAGTCTATTAAATCTGGAGAAAATATTTCTGTTTCCAAAGAAGGTTTTTCATACATTATGGTCTAATCCTGTATGATTTGACTGTGGTCATGCTCTTTTTCTCACACCTGTGGAAAATGTGATCATTTTTTTTTCTGATATACTGTGTCTTTCTGGCAGTATACAAGTCATTGAAGTTATTTGCTTTTTGTCATTGTTTTTCTTGGTCAGATACTACTTGTGTGGGGACAGCCATGAGGAAGGGCTCAGTTTAGTCCTATTGAGTTTAAGAGCCTTTAATCCTCCCATTCTAGGTAATGAGTTTGTGCCACTTGTGTTGTTTGTCTCTAATTGTATGTTTTCCTCATGCTTTTCTGGGCGCAATCCAATCAATGTTCAATTTCCCAAACTGGTCCAGTGAGAAGATTCATTTCATTGTGTTTGTCCTGCAAACACTATTCATTCTGAAGTTTCAGAAAAAGTTATTGAAATACTTTAAGAAGTAAATATTTTAAGATGAAAAAAAAAAAAAAAGAAAAAAGAGCGCGAGAAAAGGTTTATTTGAACATTCATTAGAATATATGTCTTAGGAATCTCTTCAGGTCCTGGGACAGGCTGAGATTTCAAAGTGCAGAAGAAGAGCATAAACTGAGCTGGTACAACAGCTGCACAAGATAGCCGCTCTTTATAGGGCAGTTGACTCATGAACTAGAAAGATAAATATTTAGGAGGAGAAACATGCACAAAACAGTGACCAGCTGTGGCTGTTATATCATTCCTTGAAAACAGAAAGCAAGGTAAATCCACCCACACTTTTAGCTACATCATTGGATAATGACTAAATTAAGTGAAGGCTTTAAAAATTGTGCCAGAGACTGAGCTTCCACAAACTTGTGCTTTTAGTCTAATATGTTGATCTCAATAAATTGCACTTGTCATACCTGCTATCTGTAGGCCTGGGAAGTAAAAAAAAATGGTTAAAAAAAAGGTCAAGGCATTCTAATAAGAAAAGCCTCAAAGTCCTATTTTGCTATTTTATTCATGTCCTTGCTAAAAATACATTGCACTTACATAACACTTTCCACAGGAGAATCTCTGAGACTTCACAGATTTGAGCATAGCCACACAGAGTGCTGGTGAAATAGCAGGCAATGCTCTTCCCATTTCTGCCTTGAGTAGATGAAAGCAAATGAAGTTGTGTGTCTCTTATTTGAGAACAGAAAGTTTCTGAAATGAAACATGGGAAAGCTCAATGAAAAGGAATTCCTTTATAATTTTACTTAAACTTTGGAATATTTAAGAAGTTTTCATATTTTTAGAAATCAAAATATTTAGACATGGGCATATGAAATTTGACTAACTTTTTACAATTGACAAAATTCAGGGAGGAACTGTTAGACCAGGAGTGTCACTCCAGGCTCCTACTCTCCTGCTCCTGCCTTTACACCAAATATATAAGAGAAACATGGAGAATAAGGTAATCCTGCTGGGCTATATTACACTGTTTATCAGCATATAGGGAAGGTACAGCAGAGGCAGAGGTTATGCCACTGTTAGAGAAATCTCTTTTCACAAAGAAAGAGCTGTGTTTTATAATGGGACAGTAGACTAGAACAGAGCAAAATGTCAATGCCTTCTTCATTTAGCTGGAAATATTTTGAGCAGCCTGTAAGCAATTATCTTATTTGGTGAGTAGATGTGTAATTGCACTATGCAGGTTTTAAACATGAAGTCTAAATAACCCCACATGAAAAGAAAAAAGTCCTTTTTAGTGGTTATGAAAATAAATTGTTAAACACCCAGCAGGGAAAGGGTCAAAATGGTTGTATTAACTGAACTCTCCTGAGGACATATGTTGTTTACAGTATACGTTTAAAATAATATTCCTGGCTAGTCAGGCTTTCCCTCAGGATAATGCAATTACAACTGTAACAGAGGATTAATTAAATACTCTCCCATAGGTGTTGCTGGAGATCTTGAGTCGACCAAAAGGGGATACATTACCAGCTCAGCACAGAGGTGAACAGGCCAGAGCTGTTCAAAATAATTAGTTAAGCACAAGAGCAAGGTTGAGCTTTTTGCCTCATTTATCTGATTTTGATTGATAGTATATATTTTTTTAAATGCAGAATAAGAATATTGGTTCTCATTTATGTATGAAATTAATAAGGAAGATCAAGCTTCTGAATAAAGGAATCAATAGCAAATGAGTTTATTGTGTACTCTGATCCAGTGTCAAATAGGATATAATTTTCTTTCCTTTTTTTTTTTTTTTTCATTGACACCTCGTTTAAATGCTTGGGACCAAGGGGTATTTTTAATGCTGCAAAGGGAATGGCAATCCTGCTCATGCACAATGCATGGAGTGATGTAGATGCACGGCAAAGACCTGCAACGTGAGAGAATATTAGAGCTGGAGGCTCACCTCTGTTTTTTGCCTTCAGAATCATCCTTGCATGTACTTGCAAAGTCCTGATAGAAGCTGAGTCATATTTCTCAATTTGGTAAGGCCATTAATTTGGAATTACAAGGATCAAGTTGAAAAAATGAAGGTACTCCCTCTCTCCAGCAGCCCTTTTAAGACAGAAAAATCACAGCAATCCAAAATGTGTTTTTTTAACACAAATGGTTATTTTGGTATGTTTGTCTCAAGTTTCCAGTACTGGATGGGCATTTCCTTCAACTAAAAAAAAAAGTGTTCAAAATTCAGAGGAAGTCTATAAAAGTCTGCATTAGAAATGGGTGAACACCTATCTCTAATAAAGTGTACTGGCTAGATCCCACATGCATCATAACCCGTCAGCGAACTGATTGCAGGCTATAAAGCTAATCTTAAAGTTTCTGGGGCTCTTCTGAACATATATGTCCTCAGGTGTGTTAGAGCAGCCTCCCATTCAGACGTTACATATTTATCAATTTTTTTCTATACAAAAACTGTACAACAATCTCAAAAGATTGAAATAAATCACATAATCATTTATTTAGAGCCTGAATGAAAATAAATGTATGTCATGAAAATAGCATAATGTATATATATATATATAGTATAATAGCATATGAAAACTTCATAGTGAATGTTTTATTCTGAAGTCAAGGAAAATGAAGTCAGATTCTCACATGGGGCATATTATGTCAGTTAACCCTATCTGAGGATCTGACTCATTTTAAAGAAGTGGGCAATCTCTTTTGTCTGGTTGGATGCTTTTTCATAAGCAATGAATTTGTCTGAAAGGGATAAAGTAAGAAGAAAAAAAAAGAAATATGTAATGTACATATTTTCTACTTATTAAGTTTTTTTCAGATATTGTAAATATGAAGCTTACAACAATAGAATATATTCCACATTTTTCACCATAAACGTGAAGCAAACTATGATGCTCCAAACTTTCTTAATAGGTAGGGACACTGTGCCTTTTAATTCCTGAAGTAGCATGAGGAAAATAATAGAATTCTAAGATGACATAAAGATATTTTTTCAAATAAACTCAGAATTTCAGAAGGCTCGTATCAGTTTAACAGAAAGAAGTTAGGTTTACTTGTGAAGGAAGTCTTAGGAAAGTGTTGCTTGTTTCACTGCATGAAAAACCTCCTCACTATTGTTATCATGGCAGGCTTAGTAAAGAGTATTCAGGAGAATACTGCAAGGAGAAAACAAAGAACCTACCAAGAAAAACATCAACTCAATATCTACTGTACCTAAAATTTTCAAAGGCACCAGTTAGTAATATAACCCCACTAGGTTATGTTCCACCGTGTTTCACCATTGCCCCTTGAAGAAAGAGATATTCTTCACTGAGAATCAGAAGTCATGTGTGTTCATATAAATGTACTTTTTAACTGATGTACAAGAGTACAGTATCCTAAAAGGGCACTGATGGAGTATAGTTTTGTGCACATTTCTGAGCCTGTGCAAATGGTAGATTTTCATGCCATAGAGTGTATGCCTCATAGTTTTTTCTTATGGCTCTGTTTCATATCTTTTCTTTGTACTGTGCATTTACACATACCTATCAGTGCCTCCAGGAATTATTGCACTGCTCAATACATGAGCAGTGCTTATTGCAATTTTGACCTGCCTGACAATACTGGAAGAATATGGTCACTGTGCATTTGTGGGGAGGCTCCACTGATCACATAGGAACCTTATGAGTGCAGAAGATGTGCATAAAACTGTGCATGTGGGGCTTGTTTTAATACACATAGGACAATGCAGGCAGAAACTTTCTCTTTTTTTTCTATAAACTTTTTCATTTATTTTATTTCTATAAATAGGCTCTTATGGATACTGTTAAGTTCTAATGTTATTGCCTACTGGAGGTCCCTTTGGTAGCTGTCACTAGATGGTGCTAGCTGTATTACAGAGGTGTCCCCCTCTTTTCAATCTCCAATTCAGACCTCCCTTTGTCAATGACTCAGGGTGTTTTTGCTCAGTAGAAGAGGGATGTTTCCACTGAGTCCTGGGAATCCAAAGTAGCTGCTTTGCTAGAGGTTTGGGTTTACCTTGCATGTATATATGGATTTCTTACAAAAACAAAGTAGATCTTTTGTTCTGGCAGTATTTTCAAGAAATTTTAAGATAAGCAGAGGACCACTGTTATTATTTTGGTATTCTCTCACCTTTGCTCAGTAGGAAATTCACCCTTTACCAAGTCTGCTAGAAACTAATCCTCTTTTTCGCCAACACAGGAATCTCCTACCTTGATGTTCCAAAGCCAGCCTTGCAGACGACTGGGGAACTGGGAGTAATTGGTGATAGGAGAAGTGGAAAGGGGAACGCTGCATCTCAGAGGAGGGGGCTTTGCCTTATACTTTGTGTAGTTGCTTGGAGCTGATTTGGATAATTCCTTTGAGACCCAGAAAATACGGAAGCAGGTCTTAAAAAAGGGTCTTCCTCAGAAAGTGTGTGGAGTAGGCTCTGGACTAAGGATGGTGGAAAGTATACAGAGGGTGGGAGGGCAAAATGTATGGAAAAGCTAGTTAGGGAAAAGCTCAAATTGTATTTTCCCTGCTGTAGGTTTTCTTCGCTATGTTTAATAGGTATCCTACTGAAAGACAAAACTTTCCTGAGACCAAACCTTCACATTCTTGGCCTCAGGAAGAGTATCTAATGAAGGCACCAAAGACATCAGGTTTTTACCCTTAGCAATAAAAGCCTTTCGTTTCTGATGAATGCAGAGTACGTTCCTCTCAAATGGAGAGAGATGCTAAGTGCAGTGACAATTGTTTCCCAAGGAGAATGATTTGGCAGGAAGCAAGTATTTAATCACATAGCCACATCACATCATTACAGGGCGTCACCCAGTGTAACCACTTGATGCAGTGCACGACACATCTGTAGCATAATGCTGGCTCCCTGCCAACAATTTAGAGAAAACTGCTATCAGCTTTTATAATTGTTTTCCTTGATGAAACAACCCACTGAAATGGCAGGGCTAGAAGGGGGATGAAAGGGAGAGTTATGAGACCACAAAGTTCCCAGACTTCCAAGTTACATCTCTTAGTCAGCAATTAAATTACTGGCTAATTTCAAAAGTCCACCACAATTGGCACAAATTGTCAGCCTGCTGGCAGCATCCTCTTAGGGGCCAAGGATTAAATATATGTAAAGGGGCAGCTCACTGTATCCCTGAAATTATGCCCTCCAGCAATATTTGACCATTCTGCACACCTCCTGTAGCTGAGCTGACAACTTAGCATAGCACAGCACATATTTGCATTATTACTGCAAAAACACTGCTGGTCATACATGGAAAGAAAAAGTCAACTTGAATGTTTAAGACCATGTGTGTTCTCCTACATGTTATCTATGTGATTTGTACTCTCCTACATGTTATCAATATCATTTGACGCATGAGCCAGCAAAATGTGCTTGCCACAAAGAAGGCTAAAGGTATCCTTGGCTGTATTAGACAAAATATTTCCAGCATTCTGGGAGAGGTAATCCTTCCCCTCTACTCAGCACTTATGAGGCCACTGGACCGCTGTGTCCAGTTCTGGGCTCCCAAGTACCAGAAATATCCCCCATAAAAGAGAGTCATGGAGCTACTGGAGGGAGTACAGTAAAGGGCCATGAAGGTGTTTAAGGGGTTGGAGCATCTCCCATGAGCAAAGGCTGAGAGAGCTGGGACTGTTCAGCTTGGAGAAGTATCAGAGGGATCTTATCAATGTGTACAAATATCTGAAGAGAGGGTGTAAAGAAGGCAGAACCAGGCTCTTTTTAGTGATTCTCAGTGAGAGGACCAGAGGCAATGGGCACAGACTGAAACAAGTTTTGGTCTAAACATCAGGAAATTATTTTTCCTTGTGAGGGTGACCAAACACTGGCACAGATTGCACAGAGAAATTGTGGAGTCTCCATCTTTACAGATACTCGAAAGCTGTCTGGACATAGTCCTGGGAAACTGGCTCCAGATGACCCTGCTTGAGCAGGAGCATTTTACAAGGTAACCTCTAGACACCCCTTCCTACCTCAACTGTTCTGCTGTACTGGGATTCTAGAACACTTATGGTACAATACTTACATGCATGAAGAAAATAAAGATCAAGATTATGACAGAAGTAAGCAAATAATTCAGTTTTAAAACCCACAAATCCCTTTCTTGGTCCTATCCGACTAGATCTTAGGTACATGTGTTTAAGTATATAAGATCACATTGATTCAGAGTAAAGTCTGAACATTAGTCTATTAGGACTGCTGTTCTGTCTACAACAGTGGTGAGTAGAGGATACATAAGAAAGAAAAAAATCCCTCAGGATTTGTGCAAAAGGATTGTTCCTGAGGTATTCCTGATGACCTTCTCGCAGACAATCTGAGGAATTTCATGAGCCTGGGTTTGCATCTGCCTCACTGAGCTTAATAGACACCAACAGTCCTATCATCCATAACTTTGTCTAATCTGTTCTTAACTTCATTTTTACTTTTAGGTATCTTTACTTGATATGACAATGAGTTTCACGACTTAATTATTGTGCTGTGAGAAAACAAACATTCCCTTTTGTGTATTTTAAGCTTGCAGGCTGAGAGCTCCTTTGGTTCATTGTAGCATTGTCATTCAAATCAAGAGGAACAAAAATGACTCTACTCCACAGGCTTTTGGATCTTTCTGTGTTTTAATCACCTGCCCATAATGTTACTGTTATCAGCCTTGCTATCAACAGAGATAATGGTGGAGTAGCCCCCTGGATGACCTAATGTGGTACCCCACTGTCCTTGTCCTGGGCAATGTGCAAACACGGAACAGTCAGTTTCTCCAACCCCGCCCCTCCCCCCAAAATCTTGCAGTCTAAATATAAGACACAGTAAAACAGACTTACAGAGGGAATCATGGAAAACAACAGCCCAGGGTGAGTCAGAATGACTGACAACGTGCCCATCTATTTTTTCCTGGATGTTGCTGATTGTTTCAGGACAAGCCCAAAACCATGAATGCAAATCCTCTGAGGTAAAATAATTTCCACCCACTTCTCAATATTCCTGTGAAGTAAAAAAAAAGGTCCAAAATTCTTACCTAACATTCTTGAAGTATTGCCTCTGGGCTAACACTTCTCTTGTGCCAGATTTGGAGGGAATCAGCAGTTTCACTGCTGTTGTGGCCAAGGATGAACAATAAATAGTATAATCCTTAGGAATCTTGCTTTGGATTGAAGTAGGCATCCACATGGCCAAGAAGTTGTGCACCACAGTCTTCTGTTCTATAAAGGATGACATATTCATTTGAAAAGTAGATACATGCACAGAAAAGTTTGAGCCAGACACAAAATAGATTATCTCCTTTGCCAATGCAATAAAATGACCTCTTCAGTCTGGACATTCACAACCACGTCCTGTTTTAGATTACATAAGCGGTTTGTAGAAATGGACATAAGCATCTAGAACTAAGACTTTTCCAGACTTCCCTTTATTGGCATATATTAACCCGGCTTTTATTCCATCCTGCTTTAACATAGGATAATTTTTGGTTTTGCGGTGTGGTGGATTACATGTACTGAATATGCCTGAAAGAATAATATAGGCAAGAAACTTTAATCAGTTCAATATCCTTTTTGTTCCCTTTCTTCCAAGGGTAAAAATGCAACTGCCTGAAGACAGTAAGAAGCAGTCTTGAAAAAAAGAGTGCATATGGTCTAACATTAGTCTTGATTAAAATAAAGCCTGCAATATTGTTTTATGACTGTGTTTGTGTAACATATGACTTTCCATAGGAGACACTAACCGTTACTTGTTTATCTATTTAAAAAAGGGCACTCTGTTATTCATTACGTGCAAACAATATGTGAATACACTGGCATGTTTATTGTTAAGGTCAATACAATGATAGGATTTGATCACCTTTTCTTTGTTGCTTAGGAAAGAAAAAATACTTACAAAACCTGGGTTAATTTTTTTCTTTGCTTCTGACACCACTGGGATGTGCTTTAAGTATGCATTCAGTAGTGGGCCAGGCTACCAAATACATAAATTACAGTAGGGCAAAGAAGACAGTATCTGAGTCTGATTTCATACAGAACTCAACATGATTCTCAATTTGTAAAGGTAATTGACCACTTTCCTTAGAAATCTTTACTACAGAAATGCTTGTTTAACCAGCAACTTTCAAAACTAATTAGCTAGTGTGCCCTTTCAGTTACCATTCAGTGATAACCTGCAGGATGTTTTGTGTCTTTAGAAACATATATATATAGACATTCTGTTCCATGTTTATAGGGTATTTCCTAGGAAAACATCTAAGAATTATTCTTAAGTAAATGCTTTAATTTATGTAGATATTTAATTTTTTACATCAATGTGGATGAATGTAAGCTCATATAAGCCTTACTGATACAATCTGATGTTTTCATATTTTGTATAGCCTTTGTGAAGCAAGGCATGCTGAGCACCCTATAGTGTATAAATGATGATATGAAGTACCCATATTACAACTCTTCAACTTCTTAATTGCCACCACTTAAAATAAAATGTATATGCCCAAAGGATAGATGTAATATCATAAATTATCAGGACAGTCCAGCTGGCTGAATTCGCTTTCCTAATGGTTTGAAAAGATCTTCTGGTTTGATCAGCCTCTGAAAGGCCCTGTTAGAATACATCTCAGTCCACGGCTCAGTAGCTCCTTTCTCCTGCATTCTGAGTGTCGTGGTTTAAGCCTCAGCCAGGCTAATAACTCACAAAGTTTTACTCACTCACTTCCCTCTTTTTCTTCCCCCAATCCCGGGGGGGATGGGAAGGAGAATCGAAAGAATGCAACTCGCACAGGTTGAGATAAGAACAGTTTAGTAACTAAGGTATAACACAAATCACTACTGCTACCACCAGTAATAATACAAGAGAAACACAAGGAAAGAGAATACAACTGCTCACCAAGCCCAACCCAGCCAGTGCACCCCCCAGCAGCAAACCCCCCAGTCCCAAAAACCTGACCATGCCGTGCACCCCCAGTACACCACCACACCCCTCCAGGTCTCTGCTCTCCTTTTTTCACATCCTGGACATGACATGCTGTGGTATGGAATAACCTCTTTGGTCAGTTTGGGTCAGGTGTCCTGTCTCTGCTTCCTCCCAGCTCCCCCTCCTCCCTGGCATAGCATAAGACTCAGAAAGTCCTTGGCCAGACAAAACACTGCCAAGCAGGAACTGAAAACACTGGTGTTATCAGTGCAGTTCCAAGGCCCAAAATCAAAAAACACAGCGCTGCACCAGCTACCAAGAAGGAGAAAAATGACTGCTACTGCTGAACCCATGACACTGAGCCTGCATGATTTCCCCCTAACATCAATGGAAATTAGCGTGTTTGCCATTTGGCAGCAAGTGCAAACCACCACTGTTGAATTAGATGGGAGTAGAAAGTGCACCAGTCCTTATACTTCTGGAAAATTCTGACATCATGTGCTGGCATCCTGCTCCCACAGTTAGCGATGATGGGATGAGGGAAGTGAATGAGCTCACGAGAAGTAATAGCTTGTAGGAACCTTTCAGTAGCTTCTTGTGCAGCTATACATAGAACAACCTTATTGCCATCAAGATGAAGAATTTGCGTTGATATACTAAGGGAGGCCAGAGTTACAGATTTCTCAGGGAAATCCAAAGGAATTTGATTCAATCAAATATATTTGGCCTGCCCCAGACAGACTTATACGTACTCGTAATTGCCTGTTATAAATATCTGTCCTCCATCCTACCCCAGGGGAACTGCGATATAGCAAGAAACAAAAGGCTTCCTCTCTGTAAAGGTTTTTTTATTTCTCCTACCAGCAGGTGCTGTTGCTGTGCTAAACAGGGATAACAAAGTGGAGCCTAGTGAAATCTCATTCCAGTGCTGGCTGCTCCAATCACAGACTCCTCCATCTTCCAAATTGTCTTTTATCAGCATGGAAGACAGTGATGTTAGTCTGGAGAAGACACCCCAACATACCTACCAGTGTACAGAAGACATATATGAAGCCATGAGCCTGGTTCAGGCTCATTTGAGTTTTTCTGTTCTTATTATTAGCCTTTGCAATTATTGTTAGTTTCACTTAATGTCTTCCATCTGTACTCCTTTTAGCACTTGCTTCTAAATTATTGCATTGCAATTACCACTAATAGATATCAGGTGGACCTTCATCTTTTGCAGCATTTCATATAATCCCTTCTGTATTTGAGACTAGACCATTTGTTGAGTTGTATTGGTGTCAATTAAAAATCAGACTTTAAAGACATTTGGTTAAGATAGTACAGAAGGCTCTGTGTGGACAGTCATATTTTGGATTATTTGTAAGTCACTTAAAATAGGCTTAAACTAAACCAACTAAACCAGAAGGATGTCCAAATGGAGGCTGGCACCAGTTTAATTAAACTGCAGCAACTATGTATATAAACAAGGCTTAAATCTGCAGACTGTAAATTACTTTTGACTGTAACATTACTCATTCCATGTTACAGCATCACAAGAGAAGTTCAGTTGCTCTTGTATTCAGCCAAAATGTGGATCAGTCACTCCACAGTAGATTTTGATGATCCCCATATGCATGTACATAGAACCTTCACTAAATAGAAGAAATATGAGAGGATTGCCATTAAGTAACCTTGAATATATGACAGTACAGTTTCTTACGCAAACCACTGGTGAAAATTCAATTGCATCTAGAAACTCAAGCACACTATTTTGTAGAATGGGTATGTACTGAATCTATCCTGTCTTCTTTAATGTCAATTGATTATTCATGAATACTCAGTGTTATTAAAAACATTGAAAATATGTATTGGTAAGCATATTTCATACTCATCTGATAAAATATTTGTTTCATCTCTTGAATCTGTGACTATTATGGGAACTCATTGCCAGTTAAGTATTCCCTGTAATAGTCGTCAGGTGTCATATGAAAGTTCAGTCAAAAAGCTATAATTTTCATTCTTAACTTTAGTAATATGATATTCTATTAATTAAAGACACTGTGGCCTTGCAATGTGGGATAGATGACAGACTGGTGTGCCAGGCAAACCTGAATTTCAATATGTTTCTCTTACAGTGCATCACAAATTCAAGTTGTGGAAATGAGGTGTCTGATTCAGCAGTGTACGGGATTTAATAGAAATACATATGCAGTGAAAGTCAAACAAGTGCTTAAGTACCTCACTGAAACAGTGCTTAATGGACTGGAGAATATAATAATTTTCTTTCATCCTTCCTTCCTTCCTTCCTTCCTTCCTTCCTTCCTTCCTTCCTTCCTTCCTTCCTTCCTTCCTTCCTTCCTTCCTTCCTTCCTTCCTTCCTTCCTTCCTTCCTTCCTTCCTTCCTTCCTTCCTTCCTTCCTTCCTTCCTTCCTTCCTTCCTTCCTTCCTTCCTTCCTTCCTTCCTTCCTTCCTTCCTTCCTTCCTTCCTTCCTTCCTTCCTTCCTTCCTTCCTTCCTTCCTTCCTTCCTTCCTTCCTTCCTTCCTTCCTTCCTTCCTTCCTTCCTTCCTTCCTTCCTTCCTTCCTTCCTTCCTTCCTTCCTTCCTTCCTTCCTTCCTTCCTTCCTTCCTTCCTTCCTTCCTTCCTTCCTTCCTTCCTTCCTTCCTTCCTTCCTTCCTTCCTTCCTTCCTTCCTTCCTTCCTTCCTTCCTTCCTTCCTTCCTTCCTTCCTTCCTTCCTTCCCTGTTTAGTTCCTCCCTTCCTTTCAGTAACTTAATGCAATCATGAGATGGTCGAGTTCTAGATCCTCAGGAAAGTGAGAAGAGTATGCAGCAAGTTCACTGCCCTGGACTTCAAGAGAGCAGACTTTGGCCTCTTCAGGAACCTGCTCAGTAAGGTTCCATGGGATATAGCCCTAGGGGGCAGGGGGGCCAAAGACTGTTGGCTGATATTCAAAGATCACCTACTACAACCTCAGGAGTGTTGCATCCCAACTAGAAGGAAGTGCAGCAGGAGGGCCAGGAGACCTCTTTGGATGGATAAGGAGCGGCAGAGGAAATTTTGAAGGAAAAAAGAGGCTTATAAAAGGTGGAACCAAGGACAGGCAGCCTGGGAAAAATACAGGGATGTTGCCTGGGAAGCTAGGGACCAGGTTAGGAAAGCTAAGGCCCACTTAGAATTAAACTTGGCTAAGGACATTAAAGATAACAGGAAGGGATTCTTTAGGTACATTGCAAATAAAAGACAGACTAGGGACAGCATGGGCCCCCTCTGGAAGCTATCGGGAGAACTGGCTACCCTGGATTTGGAGAAGGCTGAGGTTCGTAATGACTTCTTTGCCTCGGTCTTCACTAGCAAATGCTCTGACCACACCACCCAAGTCTTGGAAGGCAGACGCAGGGACTGTGAGAATGAAGACCTTGGGCCCACAGTAGGAAAGGATCTGATTCAAGAACATCTTGAGAACCTGAACGTGCACAAGTCATAGAATCATAGAATCATAGAATCATAGAATACTTAGGGTTGGAAAGGACCTTAAGATCATCTAGTTCCAACTCCCCTGCCATGGGCAGGGACAACTCCCACTAAACCATACCACCCAAGGCTCTGTCCAACCCGGCCTGGAACACCGCCAGGGATGGAGCATTCACAGCTTCCCTGGGCAACCCATTCCAGAGCCTCACCAGACCTGATGAAACCCATCTGTGGGTCCTGAAAGAGCTGGCAAATGAAGTCCCTAAGCCACTGTCCATCATATTTGAAAAATCATGGCAGTCAGGTGAAGTTCTCAATGACTGGAAAAAAGGAAATATAACCCCCATTTTCAAAAAGGGGAAAATGGATGACCCGGGGAATTACAGACCAGTCAGTCCTCACCTCCTGTGCCTGGCAAAATCTTGGAGCAGATTCTCCTGGAAGGCATACTAAGGCACATGAAAAACAACAAGGTGGTGGGTGACAGCCAGCATGGCTTCACTAAGGGGAAATCCTGCCTGACCAATCTGGTGGCCTTCTATGATGGGGCTACAGGACTGATGGACAGGGGTAGAGCAGTTGACGTCATCTACCTGGACTTGTGCAAAGCATTTGACACTGTCCCACACGACACCCTTGTCTCTAAATTGGAGAGGCATCAGTTTAATAGATGCATCACTCAGTGGATAAAGAACTGGCTGGATGGCTGCATGCAAAGAGTTGTGGGCAACAGCTCAATGTCCAGCTGGAAACCAGTAACAAGTGGTGACCTCAGGGATCAGTGCTGGGGCCGGTCTTGTTCAACATTGTTGTCGGTGACATGGACAGTGGGATTGAGCAAGTTTGCTGATGACACCAAGCTGTGTGGTTCGGTTGATACGTTGGAGGGAAGGAATGCCATCCAGAGGGACCTTGACATGCTTGTGAGGTGGGCTGATGCCAACCACATGGAGTTTACCCATGCCAAGTGCAAGGTCCTACACCTGGGTCGGAGCAATCCCAGGCACAGCTACAGGTTAGGCAGGGAAGAGATTCAGAGCAGCCCTGTGGAGAAGGACTTCGGGGTGTTGGCCAATGAAAAATGAATATGAGCCGGAAGTGTGCACTTGCAGCCCAGAAAGCTAACCGTATCCTGGGCTGGATCAAAAGGAGAGTGACCAGCAGGTTGAGGGAGGTGATCCTGCCCCTCTACTCTGCCTTTTTGAGACCTCACTTGGAGTATTGTGTGTATTTCTGGTGTCCTCAACATCAAAAGGACATGGAACTGTTGGAACAAGTGCCAGAGGAGGGCCACGAGGATGATGAGGGGACTGGAGCACCTCCCGTATGAAGATAGGATGAGAAAGTTGGGGCTGTTGAGCCTGGAGAAGAGAAGGCTGCATGGAGACCTCATAGCAGCCTTCCAGTATGTGAAGGGGGGCTATAGGGATGGTGGGGAGGGACTCTTCATGAGGGACTGTAGTGAGAGGACAAGGGATAACAGGTTCAAACTTAAACAGGGGAAGTTTAGATTGGATATGAGGAAGGAATTCTTTACTGTAAGGGTAGTGAGGCAGTGGGATGGGTTGCCCAGGGAAGTTGTGAATGCTCCATTGCTGGCGGTGTCCAAGGCCAGGTTGGACAGAACCTTGGGTGGCATTGTTTAGTGTGAGGTGTTCCGTGCCCATGTCAGGGGGGTTGGAACTAGATGATCTTAAGGTCCTTTCCAATTCCTAACTATTCTATGATTCTATGATCCTAACTTTTCCGCAAAGCTTCCCATATTAATTTCTAAGAGTATTGGAAGCATCAGTATTGATGTAAACACCTCCACTATATTATGCATGGAAATAATTTATGGTAAATTGAGCTTATTTTCTAATTCATATTTCAGCTACGGCACTAAGCAATGTGTGGTTTTTGCTTGGTACTGCCTTATGCCACTTGAGAGAATTGGTACTTGCAACCTCTTTTTGTGAAGCTTGATCTTGCCTTATGTATTGAAAGAGGTCCCATAAACAGATTCTATCCTTTATGCACAGAAGTTTTAGTGCACGTGAAAGTGAAAAGGAAATTAGACTCAAGTTTTGTCAATGATTTTTTACTGAAGGTTCCTATTCCTCCGATTCTATTTCCCAAGAAAATGGATCTGAAGGACAAAAAAGGTCTGGAGCAGTCTTATTGTACCTTGACCATGGAATAATTTTATTTAGTTTCAATCCTGTCACGCCTAAAGGCAACTGCTTTTTTCCAAAAGAAAGGAAAAAGACTCTTAGTGAAAATTCGACTCTTAGTGAAAATTCATGGAATCATAGAATCATATAATGGTTTGGGCTGGAGGGACGATTCCTCCCAACATCCTCTGGTTCCAAACCTCCCACCATGGTCAGGGTCACCTTCTACTAGATGAGTTTTCTCAAAGCCCCATCCGACCTGGCCAACTTCAAAGCTGAATGTTAAAACCAGGGTTTTGTTGTGTCCCCTTGCATTTTTGTGTCTTCTTTTTTTTTGGTTTGTTTTCCCTGTTCTTGCTGCTGCTTATTACTCAGACTCAATTGAGCATGGTATTTAATAATTTAGCTTGATATTTAATGGATGGGAGTATTCATGAATTCAAGGCCAGGCATTTGCTGTATTAGTTGGTTCCACTGGGGCTATACTTGCCTTAGTTTATTGTAAGGAAGCCGGGCACTGTATCAGACACAGTTGAAGATTAAGAAATCTTCTGTAGAGGCAAGCACTCCTATAAAATCCATTGCTGGAAAATTATTAAGATTCTGTGTGTGTGTGTGTTTTGTTTTTTTTTTTTTTCCCCAGGAATACTACTCTTAATGATGCATCGATTTGCTCTCTACTGACACAATACTTAACCATGTATATTTTTTTATACTTCTCTAACAGAACCCTACACCATTCTTGCTAATGTTTTGCTCCTTAAGAAGGCCTCACCATAAGGTCATAAAGCACACAGGCAAATGCTGCTATTTCCTAAAAATATCTTGACATATTCATAATCCTGGAAAAATAATTTCTGTCAGAAGAGAACATAAATAGTCATTGTCGTGGTTTAAGCCATAAATCACGCATCTTGCTCGCTCACTCCCTCCTCTTTCTTCCCCCCCACTCCAATGGGAGGGGGAATGGGGAGAAGAATCGAAAGAATGCAACTCCCATGGGTTGAGATAAGAACAGAACAGTAACTAAGGTATAACACAAATCACTACTGCTACCGCCAATAATAATAATGACAAGGGAAATACAAGGGAAGAGGATACAACTGCTCACTACCCAACGACCAAGCCGTGAACTGAACTCTTCGTGTTCCTGCCCCCAGTTTTTACATCCTGTGCATGACGTACTGTGGTATGGAATACCTCTTTGGCCAGTTTGGGTAAGGTGTCCTGTCTCTGCTTCCTCACAGCTTCCCTTCCTCCCTGGCAGAGCATGAGACTCAGAAAGTCCTTGGTCAAACCAAACATTACTAAGCAGTAACTGAAAACACTGGTGTTATCAGCGCTGTTCCCAGGCCGAAAGTCGAAAACACAGTGCTACACCAGCTACTAAGAAGGAGAAAAATGACTGCTACTGCTGAACCCATGACAGTCATTCTCTAAAGAAGGTTAGTCTCTATCTTGATTCAAGGAGGATTGATTTTCCCCCTATGCCTTCAAGACTCTGCGGAGCTTCAAAAACTCCCAGAGGTTTAGAAAAGGAAGCAAACTGCTCTGGATGAGAAGGCAATGTAATACATTATATGCCAGGTTGTGTCTCACTGGAAAAAAACTACTTGGTTCCTACTGACTCACCCACTTAGAGATTTATCTGTGCTTCATAGAGAGCAAAAACCTACTTATTTATTATGAAGCACCTGGCTGAATTCTTGGGCAGGGGCAGTTGTAGGTTACAGTTAGTCCTAGAGTTGTCTTATGGTTATGGATCTTGACTGGGATTCAGAAATTCTGGCTGCAGTTCCCAGTAATGCCGCAGACTCTCTAAGGTATGCCATTAAATCTCTTTGTACCTCAGTTCTCAGTCCAGAATTAGCCTTTCACGTTGGGAAGTTACTATCTTTCCTAAGTAATGACAGCCTGATGCACTGTTTACAGGGCTCACTAATACTACATGAAGTTTTTTTTACATAAAGTTTCCACAAGTTTCTTCCCTGCTCCCATTTCCATAGGAAATTTTAGCTGAGGAAGAAACACCAAAAAACTGATATCAGAACAAAGTTAAGCTCTTATCCATGCTTACAGAACTGTTCTAGTGAGCAATATCCTGGACGTTTGGAGTCAGTTTTGCATGTCTGACTGGGACTGATCCCATCCATTAGAGAAGTCTTCAGAGACTACAGGCAAATCACTTTATTTCATTTTCACCACCTGCAATATAGGGCTACTAATGCACTTAAGAGAGAGATGGTTAGAGGATTAATTAAGTAGGGTCAAATATGGCACTAATTCATAGTCCACATAACTGGCAACTAGCAGATTGGGAAGGAAGAAGGAGGAGAGACATAGTAACAGGACAGTAACAGGACCTCCTGCAGACACAGTGCTTATGGTGGGCATGATGCCCTGACACTCTGCAAGAGCACAGCTGCCATGCCACCACTAAAAACAGGATTGTGCTTGTGCTAGCTCAGCTGATCAGGGTCCATTCCTGCTTCTAGAAAGGGCTAGCATTGGCAGTCAGGCAGAATCAGCAGGTTTTAATGTCCCATCTAACTGGTCTGCCTGGTTGTCCTCTTACCCTACTGTCTTGCAGAAAAGCCTCTGCTGTTCAGAAAAGCAATGAAGACAAAAAAGTCAACACTGCTGGCTCTATGTATTTTGTGGTAGTAGAGGAAGGAGAGATGTCTGATTTCTCTTCCATTTTGTTTATTTAGATTGGATATACAATAAACTGTTCTGCTAATGTCAGGATGTTATTTTTCTCTATGGGGGCTGTCTTACAGTGCAGCCCTGCTTAGATAAGTCACTCACATAATAATAGGTGATGAACTGGCAATGCAATGACATTCACTGACCAGAGCTCTCTCATTTCAGTACCCCAAGGGGTAGCCAATTCTAGGAACAACCCTGCCTGTCAAACATCCATTCCTTGGAATTGCTGCTTTTTAAAAACTTATGCCCAGAATGAACCACATTAAATACAAACATATAGCAGGGAGCCCAATTTTACTGTGGGAACACATCTTTGTTATACCATTATTTACATAGCATTTTCCATGCTAGCTACACATACCCTAGTGTAGCACTGAAAAACAAGGCTTTTGTGCTAGTCATCTTAAAAAAGAAAAAAGCTAAGATGTTAAACAAGCACACTAGAGTACTTTTATCTGGTTTGTAAAAGAATTCTTGTACAGGCTTTTCATAAATCTGACTTCAGGATGCAATATTTATCTACCAAAGAAGTATTTAATAAACAGAGTATGTTATACTTATCTCTATTGCCATCTATACAGCTACATTTAATTTGTGGCCTTGTCTGCTCTTTGATGCAGAAATATCTGATTACCTACACAGGCAACTGCTCTAGCTATTTTTTAAAATGTTCATTATGTGTAAGTAGTCAATTGCACGTACTGTTACCTTAACACAACTACAACATGTAGATGGTATTCCTTAAATAAAGATAATTATAATAAATAATGAATCACACTAATTTTTTAATTTGCTGCTATCTGAGGTAGCCATTTTCTCAATTTTTCTTTACTAAGTAAATATCAAAATACATTATAACAATAATAAATTTAAAAAACATAATCCTAGTTGCCTTAATGCTAGGGATTCTGGTGATAACCATTGTATGGTTTGGAATTATATTGTATATGTGCGACAGTATTGTATTTTGGAAGCTTTTTTAATACACGTAGTGCCTGGGATGGGTGCTATCCTCAGCAACTGGCAAAATTTTCAGTTAACACATTTATGTATGAATTATATTAGACTCCATTAAGTTTCCTCTAGATGTGTGATCCAGCACCATTCACAGCTAATGGAAGATTTCCTCTTTCAACTACAAAAGATTAAGGCATGTGATGTAAAAAAAACAAACAAACAAACAAACAAAAAAAAACAACAAAAAGAAAACCACCAAAAAACCCCAACAAACCAGAAAAAAGAATAGCATGTAACCAATCACACATCAAAAGTTACTTAAACAAAATGGTAAGTAGTTATAGAACAGCCACTGCTAGTACAGTGGGAAGATTATTCATCCAAGCTACTACAGGAAAAAAAAATGAATAAACATCTCACTGATAGAAATCAGGCATGTTCAGTTGCTAAGGTCTATTTTACAAAATCTTTTATTTGATAAAACAATATAATTTTAGTTATGGTCTCACAGGAAATGTAGTTATCTTTAATCAAGTAACAGAAAATCCTACCTGTTAAACATTGAATGTATAAAGGAAAATAAAGCATGAATCATTTAGTAATTTTTAATTATTTAATAATAATACAACTGAAGCTCCTAAAAAGAATATTGATCTCACTCCTCTGCCATGTCATAGTGACCTCAATAAATTTATTCATTTTTTATGCTTGTAATTACTTACAGACATGCTTAACTCCTTGCAGAATGAGAAGGTGTATTAAAGACAAGCCACTGAAGACAATGGGACGAGTCATACTCATCAAGTCAAGCATGAATCTAAGGTTTTTCAGCTTCAAAGCCTAAGATTTTGCTTAGTTCTGTTCTGGCACTGGATGGGTGGGAGTGAATAGACTTTAATATTGTCAGCTTTATCTAATTAAAAACAAAGACTACAAATTGACTGAATAATAAAAAAGAAGCAGCTCAGCAGTATTTAAATGCTTTGCTTTCCTTCTCAAAGCCTAATATATGTGAACACCCTGAAAGTGTAACTGCATAATTTTTACTAACTGCTTCTTTAAAAGGAAGGGCCAAATT
This sequence comes from Myiopsitta monachus, assembly GCA_017639245.1. NCBI lineage: Eukaryota > Metazoa > Chordata > Aves > Psittaciformes > Psittacidae > Myiopsitta > Myiopsitta monachus. The sequence goes on from CM029924.1 coordinate 43,898,393, forward strand.
TATTGCCCTTCACACATCAGAAATCTATACCTATAGAAACCCACCTCAGAACTCTGGGCCTGATTTTCACTTATAGTAAGGCATTTTATTCCACTCTGGCAGTACATAAAAAGACTTCTAGAGGATGTGAATGTATTTTTTAGCAGCTAAGTACTATAGAATATGTTTTCTGAATATGAGTTGAGAACACTTATTTTAATTTGGGCTCATTGGCCCTTTTTAACTAATGAACTTTGCCCACTTTGAGCAAATCCTGTCCTCTGCAGTGTGATAAAATTTACATTTTTCTTGGAGAATTTACAAAGTGGTGGATTTCTGATCTAGGGAAAACAATAAATTAAAAAAGAATTTAAATGCCCAGTATGAGCTGTGTTTTCCTCTGCTGCCTGCTTCAAGTAGCCAAAGTATTTCAGCTTACATACCTTAATACTAACCTTAAGGATGAGATGTCTCTAAAGCCTGAAAACTTGCACTTCTGAAACGTAATTGACTTATAAACCATGCATTACCATTGAAAGTTTTGAGTTGGTTTCAGGTTATCTTTTTCATTTTAATTCTCTCTCTGGAGAGAATATTAAAACAATTTGGGTTTGAGAGACTCTGCTGAAATCAATTGGAAGAGATATTTATATGAAACTTGCTGCAAATTCTAGGTGCTTTCTTTATAAAAAGAGACTGAAAAATGGGCCCCAGGCCCAACCTACATAGGAAACCCCAGAAGCAGCAGTGCAGACTTCATTTTCTTAGGGACATGGAATATAGCACAAGAGTTCAGTCTGCATATGCTGTCTAATATATGAGAAATCTTGGAGTCCTGATAGCTTTAATCCTTGCCACAGAAGTGTATAAAATTTCACAGCTAAGCTGCCAGAAAAGCCAAGACCACACCAGGAAAGCCGTCTGCTTACAAGAAGATACCTGCCAGGTCTTGTCTGCCAAAGCCTGGACTAATGAATGAATACACAATATCCCAATCAATCAAACTGGATTTGTCTTTGCCCCAGGTCTAGGTGAGGTCTGGTATAAGGTGACCATATCTGTCAAGCATGCAGTAGTTGAGGCCAAGAAACTGTCTGTACATTTATGCATTTATCAAGGCAAATATGAATAGAAGTCTTTATTTTTTAACTAAATGTAGTATATACACACACGGGCTGCATGTATCTAAATATATAGTCATACTAAGAGATAGAAGGACATATCTACATACACTGCCCAATTTAGGTATGACTGCACGCAGACACCTATAGTCCTTTTCCTTCCAAACTGTTTTTTGTTCAAAAAGATTTCAGTCTTGCATATGTTTTTCAGTACAAGCACTAGAACTGTGATTACATGAAACACTGAAAAACTCTGTCGTGGTTTAAACCACAGATTTCTTTTTTTAACTGTAGTGGAAATTCTTGTTTCTAAGGTTTTAATCCTCTGTCGTAGTCGTTGCCTGTTGGATAAATAGACTGCATTTTCACAAATATTTGCGTTTGCACTAGAAAAAGTAAAGGTATAGTGTGACAACGAGGTAACAACTTATTTAGTCCTCACAGCCATGTTAGAGATTGTGGTGACTATTTTAATGTGTAGGGGTTCAGCCTGACAACAGTGGCAGACCTGATGGCTGCTCGCATGCACAGGGGCTACAAGAAGCAGTAAGAGGATCTTAGTAGGGGTGTTAACCATTTGTTTGAACCTAGGTGTGCTGAAGCTGATGATTAGTCCCCACTTCCTGGGAACATGCTTCTGGGCATAGATCAGGGTAGGTGAGTCAGAAAGTGGTCTGATAAAAGATAAAATGGTCATAGAATAATCACAGATAAATCATTGCCTGAGGGATGGGAAGATACTTAAACAAAGTGACTGTAGCCAGATACCTTGTTGAGGTAAGGAGAAGGCATGACAATAGAGTACCTTCCCACTCTGTCATCCTTCACTAATTCTAATCTATCCTTGCATCTGTCCTAGCTCCAAGGTGGTCTAATGACACAATACACAGTGGTTCATTGCCAGCCTAGGTGTTAGCAGAAGAGAGCTACAGCACAAAGCTTTGGGGATTGAGGGCTTATTGACTCACTCATGGAGATTCAAAAGTGCCTTGGCTGATGCATGCTTCATAAGGCTGTCCTCTAGCTACAGTAAGAGATATGACCCACATCTTCTTAAAAAATTTAGAATGACATTGAATAATTTATTGCAAATACAAAGCCAATTGGAACAGCATGAACACTTTAGAAATTTAAGTTAGAAGTTTCCACTTTGAAGCAATAGCTATCAGGGTTCTAAGTGCTATTGCACTCCCTCTCTTAGTGTACTATTGCAGCGTCCTGAGCGCTCAATATTACAGGGTCCTGGGTGCTCAATATTGCAGGGTCCTGACCTGCAATAGCACTCAGGGTCCTGAGTGCTACTGCAGGTACCCACTCCTACCTGGGAGTTTGGTTGAATAGTCTCAGGATCAGTGTAGATACGGTGCAGATGTCTGTTCTGCAGGCTTAGTGGAGGCCAGTTTCTCCTTACTTGAGAACCAACTTTAAGTTCAGGCCCTCATTTTTGGCTCCTTCCTGAGCTGTACTGACTTGACTTTCTGGCTTGACTTTGGACCTGTCTTACTATAGGGACTTGAGGAAGATCACCAGACTTTAGCTGGACCCAGTAACCATACCTGAAGCTGTTCTTTTCTTCTTGCTTGGATGCTGTAGGACTGCCCCCCACATTGATGAGATTGCTGCCCCACCTGTCTTGTCTCAGCTCCCAGCTCCCAACTCCCCTCTGCTATCAGAGTGGCCTGCTCTTGCTGCGGCTTGGAGATCAAAGAGGGTCTATTCGGGGGTTTCAGTGGAATCCTTTAGGCCAGTGCTGAGAACTTTTGGAGTTTTAGAGTTATACTCCTTAATTAAAAAAATCTAAATCATTGCTTCATAGTATACATACAGAGAATGATTATAATACTGCATGTGCTAGGCAGTGCCTCTGAAGCTATACCTACAGTTGCACAGAGAATATGCTGCTCTCCAGAGAAAACCTGATGAATATCAGAGGTTATTTTAATGCAAACACTACTATTTCAAAGACAGCAAGATTTTCAGGGATCTATAATCATTTTCAAGAAAGAAAAGCCGTACAGTAACTAGAGCAGTTGGGGTGACCCTCGAAAACTGAAGTTCAAGACTTCATGCAACTACATACATACTCTATGACCCTGAGGTGGTTGCAGTCACTTCATGTAATGTGAGTCAGCTAAGTCTATACTTCCCATGCAGTCAGCAAAGGGAAATCTGCACCCCTAAAGGACAAATCATCTTGTCTAAACAGAATCAGAATCTATTACCCAGTTTAGGTGGCTGATGGTCCTTGTGAATCATAAAAAGAGTCTAAAAAAGTAGATTAAATTGATCTTTAGACTATGAAAGTTAGGTGAGACAGTTCCTCCTCTATACAATGGGGATAACTTCCTGAGCCTATTACATAATAGGAAGAGATTAATAAGGAATATGACAGGTTTAGTTTAGGTTGCCTCCATTTTAAAATATACCATAGGTATTGTAGGGGAGGAACATTGTGTGCCCAGTGCATTTTGGGCAGACAGTATGGACTGTGTGCCATGTCCCATTGCTTTCCCTTACTGCTCACCTATTGATTTGTAATAACTTCATTGACATTGTTTTGGATACCAAAGATCCTGTGGAATCACCTCCAAGTACACTTTCATATTAAAAATAGGGTCTGTTCTCCCCTAACAATTCAGATGTAACTTCTATTAACATTAATGAGAGTTATACATATGCATTGAAGGGAGAATAGACCCTGAGGGTATCATATGGATGGCCCTTCAATATTCTGTGGTTCTCAGTGGGACTTTGTACAATATGGCACACAACGTAATGGGTCCATTGACTTTGTATCATTCTAGGTCACTAGCCCTAATATGATGTTAATAGAAAGCTTCTCATTAAGATCCTAATTATGTGTGTGGTAACAAGGCACACACTATATCTTCCATATTGCTACTTCCAAACCACTACAACGCATTCTCTCATAGGAACAATAGAAGAGTGACCATATCAAGTGATCTCTGTTATGTGTTAGCAGTACTCATAAATCCTAATCTGTCAAATTCAATCTCTTTTGGCACCAGAAGAACATTTTAAATGTAGATGCTTCAATCCTGAATCTGAGAGAGAAGCTCACTAAAGTACTGCTGATACATGTACCAGATCAAATGCATTTTCCATGACTCTACCTAGGATGGATTAAAATGTAGGGCCCTGTGATCAAAGGGCAGTGAATGAAAGTGCAAGACTTGTCTCTGTCCTCTAATTGCATGAACTCAATGTGTTTGCTTCTTTTTTGTTCAGACTCTGCAGTGTCTAACACACTATATTTTGGGGCTGCAGGTGATGTTCCCCAAACTACCTATACTATGTAAATGAACTGCTAAAACAACTGAAGTGTCTGATCATTATCAGTCTGAAAGTGGAACAATCAAAACTGTAGAAGCTGAGAAGAAGAGCAGCTCCCTGTAATTATGTGTTTTGAAGGAATACATTGATTTGACATTCCAAAGAAGTCAGAGATGTCTGATTTCATAATATAATTTGTAGAAGTAAAAAAGGCAAGTTATATATTTTCCTACATACGTCATGTTTACATGCATTCAAAGTATTTCCCCCAAACTTTGCAGTCTCACCTGTATTATTTTTTGAGACTTGTTCACTGTCTTGAGTTTGCAAACAAATTCAGAAACATGTTCCAACTCAGCTTGCTTTGCTTTTGGGAGTCTCTTCATATTTCAGTGCTTCTCTGTGTGTGTGTTTAATGAATACACAGATGCAGAAAAGGAACAAAAAAAAAAATAGCTTTTCTCCCACAGGACGCATGAATATGGCATTAAGCAAAGCTGTTTTGCCATGTATCCTCAAAGCTACAGGAAGGTGAAATAGATGTAATATGGATTTCTGCAGCGTATCAATTCATTCTGCAGTGAGCTGAGCAAATAATTTGAAATGCATAAATCATCCAATGAATATATCTTCTTTTTCTGCCCATGAAAAATCCACAAGCAAAACTTACTTGCAACAAAAGGTTTTGGTGTTAAAAATATATTAAACTGGGACTTCTTTCAAAGTTATCCCATGTGTTTTCTATTCTGTGTGACTTCCACATTTCTAAGGACCAGCAATAAACAGGTCACACCACTTCCATGACACTGTCTTGTCCTTACCCATATCTTTTCTATAGCCAGATTTATTACCATCTGTCCACTTAAAGGGAATATCCATTGATAAGAGAAGTAAAACATCTTGGTTATTCTCAAACTGTGCTTTCCTACCATGCTCTGCTATTTATTTGCTTAGTTACACGTATGCATGTGTACCTTGCTGAACAAGGGCCACAAGGAAGAATGTAAATATTTTAAAGCCTTTCTGGGTTAATCATGAACAGGTGTCTCCAAATATTCCATATACAGTATTCGAGATGTGTAACTGAGTTACAAGTGCTTCCATAAGTCACAGGGGACTGTTCTGCTCCTTGATGAATGAGCAATCTCTGACGGGACTACTCACGCAGGTGAATGCCTGCATGTGACTTACTTTGAAATTTGCTGTCCATGAACTCTCAGGAAAATTAAGTTCCATCATGTGATTGTTTACTAAATTTGAAAATGAAAGTAAGAATGAACATGGTCCAAGAGGTTGTGCTGCTGAGTGCCAAGGAACCTCAGCAAGAGGCTTTTTAGCAAAATCCTCAATCTGTGTTTTCCCCCAGCCCAGGTAGAGCTGGCAGCAGTGAGGGGCCTTGGCTTTCAGAGTACAAATGTTTCATTTGGTATAAGCTGTTGTTTCAAATGCAGCTAGAGCAGAATGAGGGTTTTGCGTGAGTAGTTTTATTTGCCGATAACGCAACTTCAGATCAATCAAGTACTGAGAAGTGAGTGCCTCAGAGGGTTTGTGCATTCCTCGGTTTATTTTCTGAAACCAGTTTGGGTTTATGATACCTACACAAAAAAGCTTATATGGTAGTAGATGTGCTTTTGAGGCAGGAAGAGAATTCTTTTCAGATAATTAAGATTAATTTATTTCAGTAACTTGACCAGGACATTTGAGTGACGGGTAGGTGGGCAGTAAAATATTCCTCCCACACTTGAGAAGTGAGAAGTGTCCACACATTCAGAAATATTCTCATTTTTCCAAACTGATACAGCCTTTCTCTTCTTCCAATGTCCTGGGGAACATGCTGGGAAACGAGTGTGACTGAAAATGAAATAGAGAACTGCTGCAATTAAATGTAATTTTAAGTGGCATGAAATTAAGCAAACCAAGAGTAAGAAAATAAACAGAGCGGCCCCAGATTTTCCTTAGTGTAAGTTCCCCAACTTCAGTAGAGTTACATGAAAAATAGGTTTGTTCTCTCTCTCTCTCTCTCTCTCTCTGTGCCTGAATACTTGATGTCAGCTTAAAAAGGAGAGTAAGGGAGAGGGAGAGAGAAAGAGAGAGAGAAGTGTATGGAAATTAACGTTTCAGCTTTCAGAAATGTACATTTAATGAAAAGTTTGAAAGTAACCAACTTTTCATGCACCAAACAATTACTGAAAAAGATCTGTGTCTGCAACCTTGTTGGCAGTCAGGCTGTCTTGGGCAGCAGTAATTTTCAGTCAGAGGATTGCCACAAAAGCCTGAAAACCCACAGAGCTAATAGAAAACAGACAGAGAAAGTGAAGTCTAAACCAGGAATTCTTAGGCAGAGGCTTCCAAGCTCACTTCAGCTGTGTGAGGTCTGGCTGAGTCACGCACTGCCACAGATTGGACTGGTACATCTAGAATAGCACCAGGCTGAAGAACTTGGCATGTGAAGTCTAGGGTTAGGCTCCAAACACTTTCCTGGTGAGATTTCATCCAAGGGATTACACTAGCCAGCAGTCTCCTTGCCTGCTAGAGATCATCCCTGTTTTTAATTCTCTGCCCCTCTGTGTTTAAGTTCTCGTAAATATCATGGGAATTAATTTGTTCATGTCCCTGCTCTAAAGTGAGCCAGTGCTATGCATGATGCATCTTTATGCTTTCAGAGACTTTCTAGTGTGTAAATCAGTCACTGTGGACTGATACAGGCAAACCTTTGGGGAGTGCTACAAGAAGAGTAGTGAAAGAAGACATGCTGAGAAATGAGGGGAAGGACATGGGTATGATTGCATTAACATATAAACACAGACAGAGAATAATACCAGTATGAGTAACTTACTGGAAGAAAACATTTTCTTCTAGATTTGTTTTCTTTGCAAGCTGTTGGGAAATATTTTAAATTAAATGCAATACCCCCACTGATAAGTAAAAAACAAAAGAAAACTGAAAGTTGTTGATGCCATTTAGTTAAGGACCAGAGAACCCTTTTTACTAAATCCTTTGCTTGAGATGACACACTACATGTGCTATTTTATTTATTTTTTTTAGACACAATTTCCCACCCTAATGAGGAATAGGAGGAAACCTTTATGCTTGTACGGATCATATAACAGCCCCACTTCTGGCCACCATGTTGTGGCCCTAAATCTGTGCTGCTTCTTTCTCTAGCAAGACCTGCTCTGGAGCAAGTGGTGGTGGGCAGGCTGACTTTGACTAGCTTTCTTTTATCACTGTCTAGAAGCCCTGATGGTGCTGCACATCTCTCAAGCCTGTTTGCGTGGTTTAGGACTCTGACATCACTGCAGTACAAGAAAGAGGAAAAGGGCAAGTACAAAAAAAGAAAAAAAGTAAAGTAAATATATGTGTTTGTGAGCTTGGTTAGGCAGGCTAAAACCAACCACCTAACAAAAGGCTGGTGGAAAGATTATTAAAACAAAGGGTATTTTTGTTTTTAAAATAGAGATGAAGTAGAACAGAAAACAAAACACAGCAAAACAAAAAACCAAAACAAACTAACAAACAAGAAAAAAAAAAAAAACAAAGCAAGATGAGCTCTACCTCAAAACACCTGCACATTCTTACAGTGAGAGCAGTGTACTGAGCTGGGTGCTGCCTTGGAAATGGAAACACAAATGGGAAAGGGTCATGGCCAGGAATAGAGACTTCAGGGCACACTTGCTCCCCCAAGCAGATAGCATTCAGATGTGAGGTATTTGGCTGGCTCCTACATCTATACTGCACTGGGGTAAACCTCAGACACAGACCAGCTCCAATTTTGAGAAAGTTCAGATCCCCATTTGCCTTCCTGGCTTCAAACCACCTGCAATAACAGATGTTGTCATGAGGAGAACTGTTCTAGTGCACTCTAGCTACAGGAAAACTAGCTAATTTAGCGTCTTGTATGTCTGCAACAATTTTCAGAGCCTCAGAAAGGTCTAAACATTAAAATTAATATGAAGAATTCTAGGTGTGGTTTTTATTGATAAATGGCAAATCTAGTAGCGCTTCAAAAACATTGAAGGGTGAATCTCTAAAACTGTGGTGGTTTCATAAATTTGGATATGGCGCAAAAAATTCAGCTCATGTGAATGGAAGCTCCAAAATATCTGTGTCAACCTAGCATGACAGATGCTTGCAGGACAGGATTTTTTTTGAGTCTGAATTAGCAGCAAAATGAGAGGATCTTTTTTATGCTGAATGATCCTTTACATGCGTAAGTTAGGCAGTGTTTACTTGAGCTCTCACAAAGGTTTTGGACTTAGTTTGGTATTTGAATTAGTTCTTATTTTATCTGGCTGCCTTTATGAAAAACACATTTACAATTTGTTCTCCTGCACTACAGAACTATGTGGCTCCACTAGGGAGTCTAGTAGCCTGATAGTCCGTCTCTGGGCACACTTGGTATGTTTGAAGAGCTTTTCTGGATAGCTGGCAATTGAGGGCAGTTTTTGTGGACAACAAAATCCTGAAATCAATAGTGAGCTTTTTATCAAAACCAGATAATCTCTTTGACCAGTGCCTTCTTCCACTATATGTTGGGAAATCCCTTTGGCAGGTTTTTATTTTAGTTTAGGGTGGCAGAGAGGCTAATGTTCGAGCCAACCTGGCTGTCACCCTGGTAAGACTTAGAGTTAACAGCTGTTTAACTCAGTAGTTTGCTATAGGTTATTCTCGTTTTAAACACAGGGTGGGAGGGTCATTTTGGTAAGATTTGGGGTTCTTTTGATGTGTGGTGGTCACTTCAGCAGCAAAGAATTTCATAAATGTCCAGTGCAATGTGAACTCCAGCTCTGGACATTAAAATGTTTCTAGACAGAATTAATACTGTGTCAACATATGGCTCAAGCTGGAATCTGTCCTGTGCACTGAAAGACTCTTCATTGGCTTTTACCACCCAGTGTTGCAACAGTGCAATATGCATCATTAATTTCAGCTTGCTAATACAAAGGTAGGAAGGTTGAATTTACTCTTCTATAATTTTTTTCATTTCCATTCTTGAAAAGCTTAGCCCTATGAGCTTAGTAGATACAGGAATAGTGCCTGAAGCTGTACAGAGGGGTGGATAAAGATAGTGGGAAAGTGCAGAGGAGTTCTGCTTTCTCACTCCCTATAAGACAGGGTGGACACAAACTTGAATTGTATTTTCACCTACTAACAAGAGTCCACTATGAAGGAAAATGCCTGGAATGGTTAATTCTGTTCACCTAACAAAAAACAAGACTAAACCAGCTGGGTTCAGGCTTTTTCGGTCCTCAGGAAGTTCCATGGTTAAAAAAAGAAAATAAAAAACTGCTTAGTACCTCAAACCTGAAAGCCAAGATAGTCACACACAGCATGGCCAAATCTTGAAGGGTTTTATGATATATTTCTGCTGCATGGGGACGCCAAACAGAGGAGAAATCTCCACATGTGCACTGCAGAGAAAATCTCTGTGGCAGCTGTTTGCATTGTCTTATAAAGGGAAGAAAGAGGAAGGAGGTATTCTGGGGCCCGAACCAGTAGCTCTGAACAGCACACAAAAGCACTGGAGCCAGTGGTGGAGGGGGAGCAATGGGTAGTGTCCACAAGTCCTCATCCAACAGCCTGCAGCAGCTCAGCTATGGGCCAGGTTTGTGGTTTGGAGGCCCCTGAGCTCTAGGGACCAAGGATTCCTTTCTCTCCAGCTTGCGGTGCTTCAGACAACAGAGTTTTTCAAACAGGCTCTACCCCATTTCTCAGGATTTGATTATGAACTAATTAGAAGGCAATTTTCTCTAAGGCAGTATCCTTTGATGACACTGAGAAAAACACTGCAATGTTGGGGTTTTTCCCCCTCCCTTCATGAAGAATTTTTTGTCTTCAAACATATGTAATATCTGCTTGGGTTTTTCTTTGGATTTGCATTTCAGTGGCATCACAGTAAAGCTGCCTACAGAAGTCCAGTAACTTTCTTATGCTCTGCAGCCTAAGTGGAAGCCTCAGCTGGGCCAGTTTAAAATGAAAAGTTCTGGTGCTTGTTACAATAGCAAAACCTTTTAATAGCACCAGAGAGGCAGGGGAGCTTCACCAGATAACTAAATCCATTGATCTCTAATCCTTTGGGCCATACTTACTGTGGAAGACTTGCATGCATGGCTTCAATCCAGAACTGCACGCTGCCAAAAAACACTTAGTACGTTAGCAGCCAACAAAAATGTAAGAGGTCTGCTCTGCATGTGGGAAACAACATAAAAAGAAGTGGCTTTTTAGCTTAGTCTGACAAACGTTAGCATATAACACTGATATTAAAAAATGAAATGGCAGAAATTCTCAATCATATCTTGGATGTAGGGGGACTTATATGTGCTAATTAAAAGGTACTGGGTGGCACTTTAGGCTGCTCTGTTGTAAGTTTCTTCTCAAGTACTCTAGTTCAAAACCTTCCTCAGGGAAGAAGCTGCTATTAATGTGCATTTCTTGCAGGCTGAAACATTAAAAAGAGAGTTCTACTGAAGGCAGATGCATTTCCTCTTCTATTTAGACACAAATACAGATGTTATTCATATCAAATATACATTATTCTCTGTCTCTGGTGACTGATCTTAAGGACCTATAAAAACTAGCTAAATATATTTATGGCTTTATAGCACTGCCCGTACCCAGATAACTCTTAATGAACGTCTTTATAAATATCAATTAATAATGCTCATCAGAGATAGGTCTGTGTTAAATAAAAGTTCATGTTATGCCTTCCAGGTACCCCTGACTGTCTCAGAGACTCCATAAATTTTTAAAATAATACCACAAAGTCATATTGGCCCCTGTGGTTTTCACTGCATCCTTGGTACTTTCCACTTTTCAGCTTACCAATATTTTTTCAGTGTGTGTGCATACACACACATGTACACATTCCATATACACCATATAAACTCTGTATAAATTACTTTTCAGAGCATTTTTCAGAAAAAAAATCTCAGTCTGTGTCAAAGGACTTACAAATGGAATTCTTTTGGAGCAGAGAATAGCAACAGCTGTATCAATTGGCAATCACTGATTTTTGTTTGTATCAGGATGACATAAAAATCACATAGATTCCCCCAGTCTACAGCATTTAGAGATATTTCTTCCAGACAAGGTCCAGCTTTCTAAGGGCTGGTGCAACTCTTATGCCTGTGTGACCTTCAAATAATCAGGATCAAAGGTGAGAATGGCCACAGTTGAGCTGGGCTCAGGGGGAAACCTAATACCTTCCAGAGATGTCCCCTAATATGGCACTTCTTCCCATTTGTACCAGAGTGACCTAGTGCCATGGGTTCAGCAGTAGCAGTCGTTTTTTCTCCTTCTTGGTAGCTGGTGCAGTGCTGTGTTTTGATTTTGGGCCTGGGAGCTGCGCTGATAACACCAGTGTTTATAGTTTCTGCTTGACAATGTTTTGGCCTGGCCAAGGACTTTGAGTTTCATGCTATGCCAGGGAGGAGGGGAAGCCCCAGGAGGAAGCAGAGACAGGACACCTGACCCAAACTGACCAAAGAGGTTATTCCATACCACAGCACGTCATGTCCAGGATGGGAACACAGAGGGCGGAGACCCGGAAGGGGTGTGGTCGTGGACTGGGGGTGCACAGCATGGTCAGGTTTTTGGGACTGGGGGGTTCACTGCTGGGGGGTGCACTGGCTGGGTCGGGCTTGGTGAGCAGTTGTATTCTCTTTCTTTGTATTTCTCTTGTATTATTATTGGTGGTAGCAGTAGTGATTTGTGTTATACCTTAGTTACTGGACTGTTCTTATCTCAACCTGTGCGAGTTGAATTCTTTTGATTCTCCTCCCCATTCCCCCGGGACTGGGGGAAGAAAGAGGGGCAGTAGTGAGTGAGTAAAACTGCGTGGGTGGGGGGCTTAAACCACGACAACCACTCATTACTGGTTTCCAGCTGGACATCAAGCTGTTGACCACAACTCTTTGCATGTGGCCATCCAGCCAGTTCTTTATCCACCGAGTGGATACACCAGGCTTTACTTTGTTGCCTAAGCCAAGACCTCAGAGTGCTTTGCAAAGGCCTGTTTCATACGCCTCACTTCCTACATCCAACAGAAGATGCCAGCTTTGCAGAGCCAGTGAAATCAAGGAGAAGAGACAATCAACAACTTGCGAGCCGGGCGTTTTTTGTAGCGTATCTGTAAATTAGAATGGAGCCACTAGGCACCACTGTGGAACATGTCATCTGACTCAACTTGCTTGGAATTAAAGACTGTTTACAGAGAAAATGTAAGCTATTAATATCCTGTATTCATAATGGCTACATTTTTTTGCTTTTCTTGTACTGTTGAAAAACCCTACAATAATCTCCAGTCCTAATTCTACCAGATCCCTTTCTTCTAGTTTACAATAATGAGATATTACAATATCCTCTGGAAGTCGGAGGCACTGACAGAATGCACTCCAGCACTGCATGTTCTACCATACCACAGCACAATAGGATGCCATTACTGGGAACCAAGTCTGTTCAATCTTGTTATGTACTTCCAGAGCCAAATCCTGCTTGAATTACTCATAAAAAAAATCCCATTGAATTCAGTGGGCATTTTGCCTGAGAGGGGAGCAGTGAAGAGCTCTCCCTTGTCTTTTTTCAGGCATCTCCCTGAAAAGGGGTGTAAACATTCAAGATGCTGTATTCTCACTGAGAAACACAGGTCCATGTATCTTCTCAGGAGAGCTCCTGTAACCCCTAGGAAAAATTAATCAGGTGATTAAGAAACTGTGGTTTCAGGCTTTTTTTTTTTTTTTTTTTTTTTGTTAATCCATTAAAGCAGAGCTTCAACCAAAGTCTTCCATTTATAAACTGTTTTGATTTTCATCAAGGTTTTTACTGACTTTAGATAAATACTACTAGTTGTTTCTGAAAGCAGAGCATCTAAAAACAACAGAGAAACATTTCCTTTGTTCACCCAAAAGTTGTAAGTTGCCAGGAGGGCATCCTGAAACAGCAGCGTGTTTGTGCTACAGTCCTTCAGACCAATTTCCCCTCTCCAGTTTATAATGAGATTTTAGTCCAAACAGGGCAAGAGATAGGTTGGGGGTGGGAGGTGGGGGGGAAATCACAGCTTTTAAAAAGTATCAGTAGCTGAGGGATATTCAAACTGACCTGTTGAAAACTCAGGGTATTTTCAGTTTCTGCTGGTTAATCTAAATTAATTAATCTAATTCTGTTTAATCTAAAGTGTTCACATATTTGTTTGATCAGTTATTACCATCCTCATAAAATACAAATGAACCCATTAATGCATGAACTGTACCTAAATAATGATCCATCACTCCTACCTTTTGAATCCCAAGATCTGACCTGTTGAATGCACATTGATTTTGTATGACAGAAAAAATTGTCAGATTTCTGACAGAGCTGCAGAGATGAAACTCTAGATTAGATTATGAACTTGACATACCTGAGTGAACAATGGATAACAATCCCTAGAGAACATTTGGATGTTTTCACATGTGGGTTTCAGAAAAATTAATCATAAGATCATCTCTCTGATTCTTTCTCCCACCAGACCTAACATAAGGACTAAAATGGTAGATTTGACACTTCACTCTTTTCAGTTTATTTCTTTCTTGCTTTTACAATGATTTCCAAACCTTTGGTGCCTACTGCTCACCCAAGAACCTAAACAGTATCAGTCAGCCATAAATCTGTTTCTTTTCCCAATAGCCACAAGAGTTTAAAGCCAGGAAATCCTCCTTCAAAGTTTTTAATGACTCTTTCAGAAGGTCAAGTCACCACTTCTAGATATACTATTGGTGATGCATTTCTTAGGCATGCTTATTACATAGCCAATAGGGAATTAAGCTACTGAAGCATTCAAGAATACATCTCCAACACAAAATGTGTTACTATAGGAGATGTTTTTTCGCTTACATTAGCCGACTAGGACAACAAGGCGTCCTGATATATGCATTAACTCTTGCTATATTGTCCTATGCTTGCAAGCATAACCTCACTGGTGTTGCTGAATGGAAAAGTTCAGTTATGGTGGAAAACATACCTTGATTTTGCTGGCTAGACACTCCCTCACAAGCCTTGCAGGGGAAGCACTATTTGCATCAGGACATATCCGTAACCATTTCTTCAGTTCTGTATGATGCCATTCTTGGTTCTAACTGTCTTAAACAGCTCACTGAAATCAGGGTGGAAAAGTAACTTTGCTTTCACTTTTTTAAAGCATTTACAGTGGCAATGTAGCTGATGGTTGTGTCTTGCTAAAGCTCTTAAATATGCTTTAGTTTAATACCACAACACCAGCTGTATGTACAGCTCTTCTGTTAAACAGTCAAGTAAATCCTAACCCGAGGTCAGTATCCTTAATTTCCATGAGGGAGTATCATAATAATTTCTTCATTCTTTTTTTCTTTTTTTTTTTTTCTTTTAACTAGTGAACTGTGACAGAGTTATTTTGCAACTTAACAAGTCTGCAAATTATTCACATTTCCACTTCGGCATTACTCCTCACTGAGCTGATTTAACTAGTGTTAAGTACAAAACACTTTAGCAAGGTAAGGTTTGTATATTTACAAAGGTAGATTAATACACAAGAGTAATTTCTGGCATTGGTTAAATATCTCTATCACTGAACTTCATGAAAGTAGGATTGATGAGTTGAACTATTAGGTGCTGAAGTGCAGAGCAAGAAGAGCCGACGTCTTTCATGTGATAATTGAAATAATTTTAATTCATTTCCTTCTTGGTTGGACAGAAACATGTTTTCAATAGTGAAGAAATCTTGAGGGAATCCATTGACCTAACCAGTCATATAATGCAAGAAGTTAATGGACAAAAATGATATTCATCTTCAGTTTATAATAGCATTTTCTTTTCACAGAATCCTAAACCATACAAAAGTGAAGTGTATTATAAGAGCAACTGCTGCTCTGGTAGATACATGACCTTTGTTTTACGTGACAATTATTGTGTTGGTGGAAAAACAAAATTAAAAAAAAAACCAACACAATTTTTTATGCTAAGATAATAAATTATAAATTATGAAAGTCTAAGGCACTAAGCAACTTGTAAGCAACAGTCCTGTATCTTAGCAACGAGCCAGGAAAGCAGCTTGTTGATACGAATAGAGCAGACAGGATTGTTTTGCAATGATTACCACCAAGGAACTAAGAACAACATTTTAACACCTGCCTCAGGGCACTTCTGCACCTAACTATCCATCTCTCCAGTGGCCCACAAAGACTGGGCTGGATGCCAAGTGGCATCTGAGTCCTGCTTCTTCCAAGAGCTGGCCCACTGCAACAAAAAGGACCCCAGAGGAAAGATCAAAGAGGTGGAGTTCAGGTGTGTTGCATACTTGTGCCTGCTTCTATTTCTTCAAATGCAATTTTACAAAAAATGAGTGATCATTAGTGGAAATGCATTTTTTTTTTCTCTCTCTCTTTGCCCCTTTAGTGCTGTGTGTCTAAATTGTAGTTAGCATTACGAATGAATGCAGACAAGTATTTGATATGAAGCCAACAATCGTTTTCTGTAGTTTTATTCTTAAATACCCAATGTCAAGAGTTGGAGCAACAGTTCAATCAGAAGCACCTAGTTATTATTTCACCATTGTGCTGGTTTCAGAAACACACAAAGAAAATATTTCCAGAAATAAAGTGCAGCAGAATCAGTTTGTTGAGTCCCTGAACTAACATTAGAGGTGGCTCATTCATTCTCCCAGGCAGAACATTATAACAGCGAAGGGAAGCTGTCGCAAAGGAAGGATAGTAAAAGCTAAGAAAAAAAGGTTGATGTGAAATCCAGGCAAACAAGACAAAAAAAATTTAGGAGAGGAGCAAAAATGAAAGATGGGATGGAAAGGAAATAAAATGGTGTGAAGGTGAGAAGAGCAGGGAAACAAAAGATAGAAATGGGACAGTGGAGAAATAGAACAGAGAAAGAAAATAACAGGAAGACTCACACAGCTTTGCCGTCAGTAGAAGTAATTTCCCTTGCAGAAAAGAGTGCAGGGAGAACAGCTAAAAGGAGAATTTAATTCTGATCTGCTGGAAATCCATCATTGACTCATGAGACACAACAATTCTTCCAATCCACTCTAAGCCCTAAGTGAGTTGGAGCACTGATCAAAGCCTACAGGCCAGATTAGCCTATAACTCCATCTATGTCCACATCATACCTGAATTTATTAAGCAATGCAACTGTGCTAAGCATGTTTCTATCAATGTAGCTTTCCTGGTGCTGGCTGGAATGCACATATACGAAATTTATCTACTTGTTTTCTTTTTTTTTACTCTGGACCAAACTGCCCTATATGTGCTAAGGAGTATTGGAGTTGAGTCAGAATATATTTATTTAGCACAAGCCATTGGCTTGGAGGCCAGACTCTCATTGCAAAAAGACATGTCTTTAATATTACCTTTTTTTTAATTCCTGTATCCCGAGCAGGCAGATTTAAACTAAATTTGCTAAACATAACTAGTGCCGTCGCTGCATGGGCACATTAAAAAATGTATGGGTTGGTCCACCTCAAGAAACTATTTACTTTCGTTGATGCAAAAGCCTGAAGGAATTGGTCATTGTGTCTTAGACACTGTTGAGGCTCACCAAGCAAAAGTGGGCTTTATCCTTCACTTTTCTTTTGGGTGATTGAATATGAAGTCCAGCTCACCGCACATCCTTATGTGAGATAGTTTAACACAGTACCTCGAGGCTCTATGGTCCCAGAATGCAGTGCAGCTCACTGGCAGTAGTTCAGCTGAAGACTAAACATTTGGCTCAGTGACAGCAGAGCTGCCAAGAGTTGGCAACAAGAGACTCACAGGGAAGCAGCAGGCTGCTAAACCCTTTCACATTTTTAATTAGATCCACACACCCATGTCTTTGAGCTATCATAAATATACAGATGACATAGAGAGCATTATTTGGGGTAAGGAAAAAAAAAAAGAAAGAAAAGAAAACTGTACTGTGGTATCTCTTACTTTATTATTTACCTACAGTTAGTCTTTGGAACTGAGGGGAGAAAAAAAAAGGGGGTGTGACATTTAACTCAGATAAAACTCTCCCCCTGACTACAGCGAATTCACCCTGCACATTGAATATGCAGGGTCCTGAGATGACTGACACGCCAACTTAGTTGCAATAGCATCGCCAGAAGAGGGCATTATTGGCAGTAACTCTGGTGTGTAATTTCCCAGAATAGCTGTACATTCAAGTTCTAAGTATTCTTACGTGTGTATCTTGCTATGATGTTGTTGCTTAAAACTATTTTTTCCCCCTTGTGCTGTTGTTACTATTTTCTAAGTACACCTTGATATAATCAAAACCCTTTCATTTATTTTTTATTAATTTCTGCAAAGATATTTTCCCAGTTCAGTTCTTCCTGACTCTTCTTTCTTCCTGACTCTCCTGTTGTGCTTTCTCCTTCAAAATAATGGTAAGTCTTGGTTGGTAGTTTAATTATTTCTTTTTTTTCTTCCCCCCCCCCCCCCCCCATTAACTATTACACAGAACAACTCCTCTGCCACTCATCATTTTTTTCTCTTCTGACAGTGGTGAGACCTACAGCAATATAGACATATAACAAACACATTTTATATTGGCACTTGAAATCATCATATAGGGCAGTCCAATGCATAGGGTTAAAAGATCTCTTCTTCTGTCCAGGGACAGTGACACTCTTAGTATTGTCTCTTGTCTCCTTTGTTATAAAGTCTAAACATTTTATTCAGAATAGAAACTGTAGCTGTATGATCAACCTGCAGCATAAAACATGTACAAAGGATCTTTGCAACTGGCCTGGGAGGGCTAGAGTTTTCTTCTTGTATTTCTCCTAAGTTTAAAGAAAATCTAATAAGGAAACAAAATCCTTGAAACGCTGTAGGGGGGGAAAGGCATCACGTGTTGTCCCGCCTGCAAGCACAAATTTTATAAATAGATACTACAGCAAACATCAAAGAAATTGCTGTGCAGAGAAACCAACAGATCATGTATATTTTACATTGCCCATTTATTCTGAACTGTGTTAGCCACACACTGCCAGTTAACTCTGAATGTGCAAACCACAGTGCCTCCATTCTGGATATTTGGAAAATTGTTCATGTCATCCTCATTGTTTTGTTCTGTATAAGTTAAACTTGGCTGTATCTTACTTCTCCTGTGTTTCTCCTCTGTACTTCACCACAAACTGAGGTGCACAGGGTGACCCAGCCCTTTTGTATGTCAGGTCCATAGTACAGATTTCAACACACAGGATCCATGACCATTACCAGCAAAACTGCTCTAAACCTTCATGTCCTAGGAGCTTTACATTTCCCTTTTTATGAACTGTGCCCTGCACCAAGGTGGTGAACATAAAGGAAATATCTATTACGAATGGAAACGGGCAGAGTCCAAGGAGTAGGCTGGACCTTGGGCTATGCAGAAGCAGGTCTTCTTGAGGTAGTTCCCTCCTCAGAATATAGCGGAAATGTTCAGCTTTAAACTTTCTTGGCCTTGCCTTTTCTTTATTCCTCCTTATGTCCACCAGAGTATTCCTTCAAAATGCTTTGATGATCCACAGAGCAGCCAAAGGGACAGGAAGCTTCCCAGTGTCTTGCCAGAAATTCAGAGCCTCATTTGCTAAAAGGCATTTCATTGACAATTTTAACTGGAGGTGGACTGGGCTGCTGCAGACCTTTCACATCATAAATTCATAAGGTTGATAAGTAAAGTACAAGTCAAGGCTGTTAAATTGTGTGTGGGATTTATTTTTATGTTTGTAAAATGTTTAGGAAAATAAGACTGCTGTCTAGCTTTGTGCTGCCAGCATATAAGTGGAGAAATAAAGTAAAAAATATACAAATGAAGATAAAACATATTTGATCCTCTCAACAGTGTTGCTGTTGTTAGCAATACAGTGCTCTTCTCAGGGGCAGATTCTACAAGAACTATTTATGTTGAAGTGAAAAAGAAAGAAAAAGCAAAAAAGATTTTACAAAAAGATGATTAAAGAACCTGCTCAGCAAATTAACCCCAGTTTTTCACCAAACTACCATTTTGCCAGAAGCTCAAGAATTAATATTTCACAGGTACAGACACAGAAATAACATCTACTAATAACAGTACTAGTAATGCTGTTTCTCATTATTAGCTATAGTATAAAACATAGTTTCCTTTGATAGCAAAACCATATTGTTAATAACTTCTGTGTGAGTTGTATCAGGATTAGGTAGGTGAGTTTCAATGTAATTAATTCAAATGATCTTGTACTTCAGTTACATGCGTCTTATCTTGAAGAAGACATTTTAACAGACGTTTATTCTTTAATGAAGTTTGGGCTTTAATTTGTGAGAGATTCAAAAGAAGGATTGGTACCTCTCTTGTCGTTCCCCCCCCCCCCCCCCTTCCTTATTTTTCTCTAAAAGGTACCTATTTGATACTAAACAGCCCCAAGCGTGTTTGATATAACTGTCCAACAGTGGTAAATACCTGTGCTGATTCATTAAAATTCCTGTTCAAATCTGATCAAAACCTGGAGGTCAAATCTCCGGTCTGCCCATGCAGGCTTACCCACACCTGCTTATTTCAGATCTGCCGAGTTACCAGGCCTCTGGCTATTAACAGTTTAGTTCACAGCTTTCAGAATACAAATGGACAAGTGAAATCAAGGCTGGTAAATCCTGTTTAAATCATCTACTCCATCTCCATGCCACTGCTGGGAACTTTGATAAATTTACAGACTTTGCTGTCATCAGTGCTAAGAGGTTTTTGTGTACAGCCTTTTGATGCATTAGATCCATGCAGCAAACTGTTAAGAAAAATGGAGTAGGTGGGTATCCTGGGTTCAGCAGAAGCAGTCATTTTTCTCCTTCTTGGTAGCTGGTGCAGCGCTGTGTTTTTGACTTTTGGCCTGGGAACAGCACTGATAAAACCGATGTTTTCAACTGCTGCTCTGTAATGTTTATTCTGACCAAGGGCTTTCTGAGCCTCATGCTCTGCCAGGGAGGAGGGGAAGCTGGGAGGAAACAGATACAGAACTCCTGACCCAAACTGACCAAAGAGCTATTCCATACCACAGCACGTCATGCCCAGTATATAAACTGGGAGCAGTTACCCAGAAGGGTGATATCACTGCTCGGGTCGGGCTGGGTATCAGTCAGCGAGTGGCGAGCGGTTGTATTCTCTTCCTTTGTTATTTTCCTTATCATTTTTATTATTGTTGGTGGTAGCAACAGTGTTTTCTGTTATACCTTAGTTACTGGACTGTTCTTATCTCAGCCCGTGGGAGTTACATTCTTTCAATTCTCCTCCCCATTCCCCTGGGGGTGGGGGGAAGGAAGGGGAGGGAGTGAGATAAGGACTGCCTGGCTGATTTGCTGACTGGGCTTAAACCACAACAATGGGTGTGATTTTGACCTTTCCAGAATGAGTCATGCCTCTGTGGATATAGAAAGACCAAAGCCAGAGTTCATGCACATTGGTGAAAATATTTCCATCAACTCCAGCAATCCTTGGGTCAGCCCTAAGGGAAGAGAACCAAGAATGAGGGCTTGTGTCTGTACCCACCACCAACCTCCCACACCTAAATAACCATAGTGTCAAGTATGACTACAGAGACCCGGCCTTCAACTGTTCTTCTGCAGGCAGATTGGAGAGGTTATTCTGTTGATGTTTTGAACTATCTGAAACTGAATGGTGTAGCACAGTGGTGCCTCTCAACACCTTTCTCTGCAGAGATTATTTGCCTCAGCATGACATGCAAAACTTCAAGCATACAACATTTGGTTCAGAGCTGATTGAACCTATGAGGTTTGGCAAATAGGCATAGGGTATGCATGTCTGGCTGTAAAACATTGTCAGAAAACTGTAAGTGGAATCTTACCTGCCACTACCGAAGCACAACCCTGTTTCAGTGTTCACCCCTTCCAGTACTGAAAATGAATGATGGGGAGAAACAAAGCAAAAAGGCTTTTTTTTTTTTTTTTTCCCTACAAAAAGGCATTTATGCAGCCATAAGTCTGGTTTAGGGATTCTCGGGATTCTCTCCTTTGACTCAGTCTCTAATCAGTCCTTCTTTGATTTCTTTACTCACAAATCTGGCTGGAGGACAGGTGAAGTTTGGTACATCCTCCCTTTGTTACACTCCATCCTTCCTACACCCCACCCAGGAAGGCAGCCTATATGCCAGATCTTATGATGGCAGTACTCAGGAGGGAGCACAACACTGAGATCCTGCCTGAGAGCCTTTACTAGGCACTACTTGGTCCTGTTGCACTGGAGAGGTCATATTTGTGATCTGAAAAACTCTGCAATTGCAAGCACAACTCATATCTGTCCCCAAAATTTTAATGGTGTGCTTACCCATTGCAATGCAACACTAAATTGCAGGAAAGATCTTTTGGCTCTGAAAAACTCAGTGAAATCATATTTATTTCCCTGTGCTGCTCCACCTAAGAAGGCATGTCCAGGAAGTATTTATTTTAAAGTAGAGAGGCAGCTTTCTTAGTCTCTTTCATCTTTTAATGGGACAAAAACCCCACATTACTTTAAACCAACAGCACTGAATCCAATTAAAAGATATGAAAAATTATATCTGGTTTACTGTCAGACTTAGCAGAGGCCTTGTGTTTTACAGACAAAAAAAAAAATCCCATGACTTTTCTTGACAAAATAATTTAAATATTATTTTTTTCTGTTTTGTTAAAGAAATCATGCTTTTTAATAGCTAACATATAGTCATATTGTCCTCATTCCTGTCAGCAAAATAGTTCTAAGCAACCCCATTTTAGCAAGCAAATTTACTACAGTTAAAAATAATTATGTTAGCAGCTGTAAAATGTTCCGATATACACTGCTGCTATTTCTTCAGCAAAGGTGCTAAACACACCATTTTGTGCATTATATATCATGAACATGTGGTGGTCCAGGGTTAGGAAGATTATTTTTCCTTAAATCACCTTTAACATAGTCAAAATCTAAACTTGCTCTCATGGAAGTCACAATAATACAACTCCATTCACTTCAATCTTGTAGGACTGGAATTGCAGAAATAAATTCCTAAACAAATATAACGGACACAAAAAGCTCATTTTGTGATGCATGCAAGCAATGCCCCACCCCAACCTTCCCCAGCAATCCTGTCATCCTTAACTTACTAAAAATTGGGAAAGAAGTTTAGGGACTTTCCTGCTGTAAGGCTGTCATTTTGAACATACAGTACTGCGTGGTGTTTTTGGTTTTGGTTTCTTTCTTCCCAGCCAGAAGTACTGCAAAGAATTCAGTGTGCCTTTATTTGAGTGTAACTAGGAATATCTGATTTTAGAGTTCCCCTTTATTCCGTCCTGAAGACTGCATCAGTGCACTGGAGGCTGAGAGAGAAAAACCACAGATCCCATTGCAGTCATTGCAAATTTGTCTCTGACCTCTGACAGGCCAAGATTTCTTTCTCCATAGTCTCTTGTTTATAGATCAGAGTATCAGCTTAGACTTTTTGGCCACAATATTGCACTGGAAACTTATATTTAGGTTTCTTCCTTTTCTTTTCCCTTTACCTCGCTTTTTTCCAGTCCCTTAATTTGAGTTCAGAAGAGGAGTTAGTGACCAAGGACATGGACTGCAGGTTCAGTGGTCAGAGCATGGCCCTTTATCACAAATATGTCTGTGGATGAAATCTAGCTGGGTTCAAAGCAAGTCAGTCGGAACAAGCTTAGTTCAGCCTGCCTTACCTTTTTCTCTGCTAAAAAAGTTTCTTAGAGTTACCTCAGATACCAGTTCCAGAAATTCTATAAAACTGAACTGGTGATGAGCACACACTAATGCTACCATACAGACAATACTGACTAAAGCAAGTATCTCATTGCCAAAATGTAGGAGCAGAAGCATGCAAACTAATCATTGCAACAGCTATTCATTTCAAACTCTGCCTGCTTTCCACTGACAAGCAGAAAAAAATTCCCGTCCCACTTCCATCCCAGAGGTACTCGTTCTGCCAGCTAAACTTCCTAAGATTTCCCTTCAGCCATGAACCACAACATACTGAAACCAATATGCACTTTTCATGCTCCAAATTCTATTTTACAAAGGGCAACTGCAAGTCTTCTCCTAACACACCCAGAGCAAGGTTCCCTCACTTATGAAATGCCCATAACAAGGGAAGATGTTTTCATTTCTTTCTTCCTTGGCAAAGTCCCAGGTGCAAGCAGCAACAAGCACAGGAAGGCTGATACATAATTTGCTGAGCTTGACTCCAGCATTCTTCAATCCTCACATGACAAATCAGATATTTGGTCAAAACATCTCTGACAACACTGCAGTCTCTCCAATAGCAAGGTTTTATAGGGAAAAGCTCGATTTATTTTTTACTTCCTCATCTATTTGCCCTGAATAGCCTCTAGACATTTACTGCATTAATCACCTCTCTTTTTTGCTTCATTTCTACTCAATATTGTAATTTCTAAATTCAGAAATTTTGTTGTTTACAAGCACTTTCTCAGAACACAGTTACATGATTTTTCTATTAAAATTAAGCATTCTGTGTGCAGTTTTCTTAGAAATTGTGCCCTGGCTGCATCTAAGACAAGAAACAGTAAGAACCCTCTAGTAATCCAAGCTGATTCTGAGATGATAGCAAAACCTGAAGGGAGGCCAGGTTTGTACAGTTTGAGAGTTTTGACATTGGCATTTTGCTTAACTCTGAACTCTCCTACTTACCCGTGTCACCTTCTTAAGAAACCAAGCACAGTTATGTACTATCATTTGAATTTGAAAATACCATGCACCATGTTTCGTTTCTCACTCTCCTGTTCTCATTTTCCGCGTCTCTCTGAGGTTCAGGTTTGACCTCTTCATTTTGCTTTATTACACAGGACAATAACCTGATGATTCTGGCCTCCACCTCCAGCTTTCCATTGACCTTCTTGGTCTCCTTAGGAAATCACTTCTTTGCCTCTCTGCTTCCAGTCTCATTCCTTACTTGCAAACAGATAAGATCTTTCACTCCATGTATGTCTGATGTGTCTGAATAGGATGTTGGTGGAGAAAGTAAACCAGCTATTGTTATAGTCACAATAAATTATTATAACACCTCTAATCCATGACCAGTGTCATTAATGTAAGGGAGAATACTGAGTAAGGTAATTTTCTATTTGTGTCCCTGCCCTAATGAGGAGGAACCATTTAAGGAAAATTAAAGGAAAAGAAAAAACGTAGACATACTGTTATTGCAGTGTGGAAAACTAAGCCAGGAACTAGTTTCATTAGTTCCTTTTCCAGAGAAAGGAAAGGAAGTCACTGGTAATATATATGCCAGAGGAGGGCCATGAGGGGGCTAGAGCACCTCCCGTATGAAGACAGGCTAAGAAGGTTAGGGCTGTTCAGCCTGCAAAAAGAAGGCTGTGTGGAGACCTCATAGCAACCTTCCAGTGTCTGAAGGAAGCCTACAAGGATGCCGTAGAAGGAGTCTTTATCAGGGACTGTAGCGATCGGACAAGGCGTAATGGGTTTAATCTTAAACAGGGGAAGTTCAGGTTAGATATATGGAAGAAGCTCTTTAATATGAGGGTGGTGAGGCACTGGAACAGGCCACCCAAAGTGGTAAATGATCCATCCCTGTCAGGGTTCAAGGAAGGCTGGACAGAACTTTGGGTGACATGGTCTAGTGTGAGGTGTCTCTGCCCACGGCAGGGGGTAGGAACTAGATAATCTTAGGGTCCTTTCCAACCCTAACTATTCTATGATTCTGTGATCATGAAGAAATACAAACAACACAGCAAAGCCTCTTTCTCTCTTTTCTTCCCCAAGGGTCAATAATTACTTCACAGGCCAAACACTGTCTTTATTGGGAAAAGTATGTGTACCCGTGACCTAGATGAATAGAAGTGGCATTATTTCAACCCCAAATGAGATGCAGTTTTGGGCAGATGCAAAAATGCTGATGCCACAATTGCAGCTGTGAGGGTAGAAGGGCCACTTCTTTTATTATTTAGCTAATTCATTAGCAATAAAGGCACATGGCCACTAGTGAAAATCTCATATGATCATTTCTATGGTGAATTCTCATAAGCATATAGTAAATTAGCCTGGTGGCTTTCAGCACTGCAAAACCATGTCACATGAATATGCCAGAATCTGGCATGACTTCAATATTACTGCCTGCTGACAGAGGGGTGCTGCTGAGACAGGTGTGACTGGAGAGTGAGGGATAATGAAGGTGACCTGTTTTAAGAGCTCCTTTCACGAGCTGTACCAGTTTCATGGGAAGTTTGTTTCTCCCAGGACAAAAGCTACTGCTGAGTTTGCTAATACAAGGAGGAGTATTACATGATGATGGATGTGTGAAAACAACACAACAAAACAAAACAGCACACCCTGTTTCTCCCCCAGGGGAGAGAATGGAAGAACAAACCACATGTGACAATGTCAGCCATGTTGCTTAATGCACTGCTCTGGGACTTTCAGATACTAGTCATGTGGACAACATAAGAACCTGTTTGGGGTTGCATAGCACAGTGGTAAAATGGTGAAAACTTGAAGGTCATGGTCCAGATTTTTAGAAAATGGCCCAGAAATGCTCTATGTCATCTTTTCAGAATTGTAATTTTTACCTGCATGCTGGTCTAAGAAAATCTCAGAGGAGATATACTCCTCTGTGTTGTTTCTATAGAAGTTTTGTAGAAAATGAAAGTATTTATGAGGAATAATTCTTGAAAAATTTCACCCACAAAGTTAGAAAAAAAGTACAATTATTGCTAAAATCTTCCATCGGTTTTGGGATCTTAATAATTCGGAAGAATAAATAATTTAAAAGACAAAATCAAAACAGAATTATTAATGGAATTGTTGAAGGAAAACTTCTGATTGACAAATCCACATTTTTTCATTAAAATTGAGACTGCTTTTTATATTTTTTTTTCATAATCCTTAATTTTATTTTGACCTCAGAAGTTTTCATTTTTTAGAACTTTATTTCTCATCTTATTTGGCTTCAGACTCTCCATTCCTATGTCTACATGAGGTAAAATATAAGGCTACCATAAATATGGCAATGTGGGTTCTAAGGTGTTTAAGGTCTTTTCCACAGAAGACCAGTCCTCCACAGCATCTTTTGATCTGTTACAGCATTAAAATTAACCTGAATATCTAACAATTTATTTGCATTGGGCTTTGGACAGTAGACCACAGTAAAAAAGGACTAATCAAAATCTTGTTTCAGGACTTTTAATAAGAAAAATATGTACACATATATGTACTGTACTTTCACAGTGACATGTAACATTTGAAGAAGTGTTTGCATAAACCAGGAGCTAAACACAAGTCTCTGAGACAAAACCCTGAACATTCCTCATGTAGAAAAATCACAAAAGAAAACTCAGCCAAGGTTTAGTTCAAATGAAAAGTCAATGGTGAACTGTTTTATAACAATTCCATATTGTTCTTTCATCTTGTTCTTCTACCCATCAAACGCAAACCATGGATGAGAAATAAGGGACAAGAATGCAAACTGCCAAATGAAGAAAAAATGCAGTAAATAACAGAATACACATATCCAGGTGCCTGTGTGGTTTAAGCTCTCTTGAATACTTCTTTTAAAGAGAAACAGTAAGCTAAAGTTCTTTTGGAATAACAGTACATGAATTTCTGGGTACAAAAGAGAGAAGTGAGGGAAAAGCTAGATATTTGCTTTAAAGCATTAACCACATTCCTTTCAATACAAATAATCCAAAGGAAAATATGTAAGGAACCAAGTCCAGCGATATAACTTGCCTTGAAATTGTAAAGGCTACCTCTCAGACCATACATTATCTATTTAAAATACACTGATGTTATTTACCACCCAGATGGTATTTATAAACCCTTTCTTCCCTTCTGTCATTTTATTTTGGACCCATGGCTTCTCCCAGTCTTCAGTCCTCCACTAAGGGAAAATAAAAAAAGAAAAACACACTTGGAAAGCTGAAAATGCCTATTCAACTACTTTCAGCAATTTACTGGAAGAATAAAGAGCCAGGCAATCTTTAAAGCATCTTAATTGTTCTCTGAGTGTAATAGAACCCTCAGGAGACATGACCCCATGTTGGCTGTAAATCACAGTTGTTTCCATGGACTGCGCTGTTCCTCCCTTCCTCTGGAACATACACAACATTAAAATAGATAATTAAATCATACACATGCTTATTTTTCAAACAGGCATTATAAGTTCCTGCCTTTACTTTTTCTTCTTTCTCTTCCCAAAGAAAGGTAGGAAGCATATATGAAAATGGCAGACAAACAAATGGTTCCTTGAGAATGAAAAAGTTTGTGAGAAAACAGTAATTAATCTGCCATGGCTCTTACCATTTTTTTATAAGAAGCTCTAGTCAATCAATCTTCTTCCAATCTGTCTACCATTGCCCTTTTACCACCAGTACATCATCTATTCGCCCACAGACTCATCTACCAGTTGTCTCCATTCCTTTCCTGAATTAAAACTGCCAACTTGAAGTGGTTCAAAATCTCCCTCTATGTCAAACAGCTTCTCAGAAACCTTCAGCATACACCTAGCCTCTAGGCTGAGAATCATTTCTCTCCTTATTTAACCTTGCCAGAGCTCAGCACCACACCCTTGGCTCTGATACCACACAATAACCACCTTCTCAAGCCTCCAAAAGAAAAGCACACGGGCATACTGTCCTTTCATACAAATAACCAACTCTTGGACCTAGTTTTTTTTTTTGTTTGTTTGTTTGTTTGTTTGTTTTTTTCTGAGAGCCCCTACTGAATTAAGAAGAATTCATATGCTGTCAGCCCATAACGATCCCATTTGGTTTTGGCATCAAATAATCAGGAGCACATAGAATAGGAAGAAAGAACCAAGAATCTTAACCTTTGTTTCTATAGAGAGGAAAGAGAACTATCCTACCAAAGTTTGTGTCTCCTCCATCTTATATTTGCAGATTTGCAGCTATAAGGTAAAGGGGATTTTCTTGCCAGAAGATCAGATAGATTCTTCAAGGGATGAATCATCTCCAGATCTGAGAGTACCTACTGGTGGTACCACCCCCAAAATTCTACTAGCAAGGTAATAACTGTGACTTAGTTTACTAAATCTACAGTCATCAGCTGTTCCTCTTCTACTCTGCCCACAATGCACATAGTCTGTCTGCATCGATAGCCTAAATGGGATAGAGAGCCACCAACCAACTGCACCCAGAACAAGTAACCAATCTCAGTCAAAATAATTGTTTATAAAGCTGTATATGAATGGACTTATGGACAAACCTGGGGATAAATGCATTCTTCAGTGCATTATTGCCTATAGAAACATCTTCTGGGAAGCTGAGTTTGGGTAATATGGTGAAATTCCTAGGCACAAATTACAATACATGAAATTACATTTAAACTTAAAAAGCAGCTTTTCTACTTTGAGGATCGTCTAACACGGGAACAAGTTACTCAGAGGGGTGGTGTAGTCTCTGTCCTTGGAGGTATTCAAACCCCACATGAACATGGTTCCAGGCAACCTCTTCTAGTTGATCCAGCTCTGAATGGTTTGGACAAGCTGGTCTGTAGGGGTCCTTGCCAACCTCAACTACTCTGTTATTTTGATTCTGTGGGCGATCCTTTCCTTTGGCACTTTCTCAAGGGCAAATACACCAGCCATGAGGACAGATCATACAATGTATAGTTTCTGTCTCTCTCCCACTGTTACTCTGGTGGTAAAAGTGATCACTGTAAGACAAAGACAGAAGATTTGTTTCTGTAACAACCTTTGATGTTGAATGCTTAAGGGGCAGATGGCGGTTGAAGGAAGCAGGAAAATGCAAACATTCACATGAACTGCAGAGATGCAAGAGGACTGTTGGTTCCTGAGACTGATAAGCTTATGTCCAGTTTTGAGATGTACCCTATAGCATGCTCTGAAAGTAAGCTGTTATTCCCTGTTTGGTGTACAGCTGACGCACTGAGGTATTCCAGCATATTAAGCAGGGTAACTATTCCCAGATGCCAGATGACCTCCTAAGGTGACTTGCTCTCTCACCAGCTCCAGAGGGAATCTAAGGTAAATGGATTCAATCCCTGAAATAGTTGCCTTACTGGAGTGCCTAAAGGCACTTGTGTAATGTGAACTGATAGGTGGCACAAATCCTCCTACAGTTGCCTTAGGGTGCTAAACTGCCACACCACATCAGTTCAGGGCTCACTTTAATTTTGTCATCTCATTTGAGGAAAACAGTATTCCTTCTCAGATTCAGAAACCAGGTGGGTTATACAGCATTAAAATGTTTTTCTGCAAGGAAAGCAGAAGGGTGGGAGATGCAAAGTACTGAAGAAGAATAAAGCACCCACCTGGGTTTCCTTAGCAAAGATTAAATGCCAGAGATTCAGCCAACACTAAGAACAACTACAGTGCATTATGCCTGCAGTTCCCTTGAAAGCTCAGTACAGTCTGTTACCACTTTAATATTAGAATTAATTGAAGAAAATTGAGAAACTAACTCAGATTTGACCTCTGGGTATTCTGCTCAGTAAGTCCAGTGTCGCCCAAGGGCACGTAAACTAAGAAAAATTAATTAACCCACACCATGTTGTCTTTAACATATACCAGCTACAAAACAAACATCTTACAGTTTCAAGGCAGTTTATTTTTGTCCTAAGAAGTGATGCATTTCACTTTCCAGGAAGACAATGCAGTTCTGTGACATGCAGTTACAGTACAGATGGAGCGCTGGTAGATTGCATAATGGTCTGGTATTGGAGAATTCAAACGTGAGCTGTCTTCCTAGATTGGAAGTGCCTTTCTTGCACCGTTTCCAGGTTTGTTGTCACTCATAATATTTGAGGCAATGCTTCATGAACCAATAATGCAGCTGCCCTGAAAATGTTCCACAGGAGCTGTCAACCATCCTATTAGCACACTTACTGACACTGCCCACAGATGAGTCTCTTTAAACATGCCAGTCTTAAAGTAAAAAATAGTTTTACTGAAATACTTGGCATTTTTCAATACTAAGATAATAAATAAATAATATCATGTTTTCCTTTAAAATTTTAAAATGCAACTGTATCTATCTGGACTCTCTTTGAAAACACTCATTATTTCATTCAGCATCTGACTGGTAACATGCACCTCCTACTGAATGAGGAATTATCACATTCCATATTTTCAGTTACTAATGACCATTAAAAGCACTAACACACATATTCCACATAAAATTTAAAATCAGGTGGATTTTTTTTCCCTGTACATTTGGGCTTATTTATACCTTGTCAGTCATTCACCAGAATATGGAGTACTGCAGTGTCCAAGAAACACTGTTCTGCTTCTAATCCAAATAAACATATGAATTTAATCACTTTAAGGAATGCATCCTGAGTTGCATCAAAAGGAGCATGACCAGCGGGTTGAGGGAGGTGATCCTGCCCCTCTACTCTGCCTTTTTGAGACCTCACTTGGAGTATTGTGTGCAGTTCTGGTGTCCTCAACATCAAAAGGACATGGAACTGTTGGAACAAGTCCAAAGGAGGGCCATGAGAATGATGAGGGGACTGGAGCACCTCCCACATGAAGACAGGATGAGAGAGTTGGGGCTGTTGAGCCTGGAGAAGAGAAGGCTGCGTGGAGACCTCATAGCAGCCTTCCACTATCTGAAGGGGGCCTGTAGGGATGCTGGGGATGGACTCTTCATGAGGGACTGTAGTGAGAAGCTGTGAATGCTCCATCGCTGGTGGTGTTCAAGGCTTGGTTGGACATAGCCTTGGGTGGCATCGTTTAGTGGGAGGTGTCCCTGCCCATGACAGGGTGGTTGGAAATAGATGATCTTAAGGTACTTTCCAACCCTAACTATTCTATGATTCTATGATCTTACTGAGGACTTTCTGCAATTATCATGTTTCTCTACTGCAATCTATGTCCCTTTATTGATGCTATATCAAGTATTATCTAAAAATAATATAATTTCGCTGTCTTTATTAGTAAACCACTTGGATCAGAACAGTCTTATATCTTGAAGATGATGCAATTGTGACCAGTCTTAGAGGATGGAAACTCAGAGGCCACACATCAAGTGATCTCTCTTTACTGAATTCATCAGTCTTACCCTAGGTATTTCTTACCCATGTACCGAAGGTGCAATTCTGTCCAGGAAAAGCTCTAGTTAATCAAGCTTGTGTTCTGCCAGCTGAAATACTTGGATAATCAGACTGAAGTTGGGTAGGAAATTATTTTTCAGTTCTGAATATTCTTATGGCACTAAGAACTGATATCCAAAAAAAAAAACCCAAAAAAACCCAATGTGATGCTATTGCAGAGATTGGTTTTGGGGGCATCTACTCTGTGTAAGGCACAGAAGGTATCTTTGATTATGGTTAAGATTAGTGATGCTTCTCAACCTTTGAGAGTGTATCAAAGTATGTAGACTTCAGGAGTACACAGACAGACTGAAGGTATTCTTACCCATGAAGAAAGTTTGAAGGAAGCAAGTTTGCTTAGGTAAGAGAGAGCAGAGGGAGAACATAATGCATTAATTCTATTCCTAATTCAGTTTAAAGCAATCACAGGGCACTGTGTTTTATAGGGCATATCCAACCTAAAGCAACTCACCCACCCTAACATCTGGAAAAAACAGCTGCCAGACTGTCCTTTTCCTGGGCTTCAGCAACAGCAATGCTAGCAGAATCCTTATTACAATTTTGACTCCCTCTCAACCTACCTTAGCTATAGCTCCAGAACTAGAGATGGGAAAGAAGCTGTTCCTTTTGCAACAGTAGAGGCAAGACATGAACATTAGGAGAAAACCCCCAAACCCAACAAACTTCAGTCTGATGGTATGTAATAACAGGTCACATACTCATGGTTTACAGACTTTCTTACTTAGTCCTTCAGAGTAAGTCGCAACAATAGGTAGCATAGGCATAGCTGACTGTATGTCAGCTATGATCTTGGACAGGGCAATCTCTTGTGACTCACTACTAGTGCTGCAACTCTGTATTTCAGCGCTGATTTTGCAGTCCGGACTCCAGATGAAAGCAGAAAATCACAATGATTTTTGTTAAAAAATTTGGAAAAATTAATTCTTTCCAAGTGCTTTGTTTTCAAAATTAAAATGTTCAATTAATCTTAATGTAAAATAATTCTATAATTCTTACTATTTTTCTAAGCACCCAATTTCTCTCCGAGAATATAGAATATGGTCAACTTCAAAATCTTTTCCTAAGATATTTTCAAGTCAAACTGTTTATCAAAAATGCTTCTTTCCCAGGAATGATATTTGATTCAATCAAACATTATGGGATAAAGTGCGTAATTAGTAAATTAACAATTAGTACTAATCATTGCAGAATACAGAATTTCAGTGGATTCAGTGACAAGGCATAGGGCTTTTTCATCTAGGATTCATACAACCTACTTCTGTGTATAGCACACACTTAGAGGGACTGAGTTTATGGATTACTGAGGCCTCAAAGAATCTGAGGTAGAACCTTTAACCTGACTAGAGGGTCTAATTCAGCCCTGGAACAGCAAGGAGTTAATGATGTTATCAGCATTAAGCATCCCTACACACACCAAATACTCCTCTGACTGTAGCAGATATTCAATTTTATCCCTTAAATAATACCTTTTCTCCCACCGTTCTAAACTATTTTACAAACTATGAATGTTATACCGCTGAGACCAATTCCCATTTGCAGCTTTGGAGAGCTTATGAAATACTTCATAATGTTGTCTCCATCTTTAATAGAGGAGATGATCTTTGTAAGGCATTTTCTGTTTCAGGAAAGTTAAGAAATTATTTGGTCCTACTGGCACTTCAAGGAGCAGATATGGCCTATTCCCAACTCACTAAATATCCCGTTGAGAATTCCAGATATTTACAGATGACCCACTACTGCTTTCTTCAGCCCCCAGGTCACTGCATCCTGAGCAATGGTGAAAACTGAGACTCCTGTCACACCAGCCTTTTCCAATACCTCATTATATTAAGCCAGGTCATATGGGATCACTGGTCTCTGATCTACTGTATTTCTTTATTCTTGTTTGAAACAACCCAACCTTTCTCACATTCCCATAACTCATGATGATGAAAGCAGCAGCTATCTGCTCCACTTCCTAACCAATAACTTCTGTTCTTTGTGGAAGGGAAAACAAGCTTTATAATAGTTCAGGATTTTCTGTTGGAAAACAAAGAACTAATAACTTTATATTGTGCCCTTTTCTCTTCTCTTACTCCAGAAATACCTACAGACCACATTTATTTTCCTTTTGCCTGTTCCTATCCCTCTTCTTTTCTGTGCAAGCGCAAGAAGCAGAACTTTACTACCTTTGTGATTATTAACAACCCTGGGCTCATACAGATTAGTCCCAATGGCACAGGGTTAATGAG
Organism: Myiopsitta monachus; assembly: GCA_017639245.1. Lineage (NCBI taxonomy): Eukaryota > Metazoa > Chordata > Aves > Psittaciformes > Psittacidae > Myiopsitta > Myiopsitta monachus. The sequence goes on from CM029924.1 coordinate 43,932,072, forward strand.
TTAAGTGTGCTTATTCAGTTAAGCCAACTCTTTGGTTTAGCTTACATAATTTTTAACCTGATCAATTCAAAAGTACTTTTTGCACTATTAATTAATAGAATAAATTGAATAAATTGAATCAAAAGAAAGACTAATGTTTTCTTAGTTCTCAAGTATGTGTGTACTTGATTAGTCCTCAGTAAAATAAACTGATGGAAAACTTAGTACAGGTATTCTGATCAGTTGATATACAATTTACACCATGAAATATGGCAAATCGAAATCCTCATGGGTCCTAGCCTAATGCTTGGAAGTATTTGGCATTGTTATGAATTTTAGGGTTTTTTTCAGTGAAAGGTACTCAGTTACCTAGTTTTTTGAAAATGCCCTCAGACTACACCTTTCTTACAGCAACCACTTAGGTGCATTAACTTGAACAGAGGATGAATGAGATATTTCACTCATAATACCAGAGCACATTTTCTAATACAGCTGCGGCATATACCAATTCACTTTTCTCAAAGTTGTGGTTTGTAAAACAGTCCTGGATATCAGTCTGTAGCTCAGGAGACCAACTGATGCTACATTTAAGGCACCGCTGGATGAAGCGGAACAGTGGAACACAAGAATCTTTTAATCTGTAAGTAAAATGTTGAAAGACAAGACACTGGATCCCAGTTCATACTTCCCTGCAATTAGTATTCGGCATGCTAAAAAGGTATTTGAATACTGATACAAAGGTATTTTGAATGCTGATTATTATTGAAAAGCACCACGTTTGAATTTCTCTGATTAAATGGAGGACTTTCATAATGGCATTACTAATTACATTTGTATACACACTGACTGCCCTTAAAAACACCCCCTTAAGGTAAGATGCACCTCATCTAACATTAATAATTTAAAAATTGGGCACCTGGTCTAAGCCAATTATCTCAGCTGTCTCTGCATTCAGTGAAGGGAGACAGGCACCTCTAGAGCACGATTCATCCACCAGTCTTAGAAGGGGATGAATCTCTTGTTGGTTTCTTCCACTTATATTATGATGTCATCAAACACAGTTAGATTAAAAGACTCCTTCCCTGAGTACAAATGAGAAGCTGGATGAAAAAAAAAAAAAAAACAACAAAGCAAAACCAAACCAAACCAAACCAAAAACCCAATGAAAATCAAACCACCAAAACCCCACTGAACGAATGAACATAGTCCTTCCAGTAATGACATATGAATTTTTTCATAAGTTTTTCAAAATTTTTTCATAAGTGCACTTATGAAAATTACTGTAATATTATTCATCCATCTGGGTTTCCTCACACAACAAGGATATAGTCCTCAAAGATGATGACCCTCTGTTTACATTCAGCAATATACAGAATGAAGAAAAAGTGAAGCTACTGCACTAAGAAACTTTCAGGAGGCAAACAAATTTCCCTGTGTAAGAATGATTTGAATCCATTCTCTTGGGGATGATTGATGCCAAGCTTCCTATTGAACTGCAGTGACTACAACTCTGAAAAAGGCTAACACGTTGTTTCCTCTAACATTGATAGGTAAATTTCCAACTGAAGTATACTCATTTTATTTAGAAACTTTAGGAAACCTTGCTCTTTGGTGACTTTCTGCTATTATCAATGTCAGATAATGGGGCATTTACCTGATTCACTCCCTACACCGCACATAACTAGCCTTTCCTATGGACTGTGTTCTTAATCATATGCCCTTAAATCAACCTGTAACTTGCCCTGGGGGACATTCAGAAAAACAATCTTTCATAGTAAGTATTTCAAGGGGCAAAAAGTAGCTTTTGTATCCTATAAAACATAAAACGAAAACATAAATTAAATTGTTTCAGAGTCCTGCACAGAATAAACTCAAATTAAAATAGACCTAGAGATCACTTATTTATTTGGCAGCTTAATCTGGCCTGGGATCCAGAAATGATTGCTGAATTAGCTCCTAGAAATGTGATCTTCAAACTTCATCTTATTCACAGAGACCTTGGCAGCATGAACAGGCAGTACATCACTCCAGCTCTCTCTCTGCTGCAGTGGCCTCTGGTTCTGAATTACAGCATCTATCACATTCTGGCTTTTGCTTGCCAAGATTTTAAAGGTGTGCTCTTGCTCACTGTACCTTATGAATGGCTTTCCCTTCCATCACTGGGCCTGCTTTTGAAGTTTACTGATATCGACTTATAAAATATTCTCTCTCTGCATGCCTACCCCTCTGACTACTGCGTAACTGAGACATACATGCATATTGCAGGTGTCAAATCCCAGTTTGAAAGTGCTTTGTCTTGCTCACACAGACTGTGGAAACTTCTGCCCATAAATATCTGAATTTCATATGCTTTTAAAACTAGACACAACATACATCCTTTGGTTAAGATCTATTTATAATTAATAATGTGGCATGGAGTGGCAGATTCTTCACTGAAAAGACTATAACAAACTATGTGTATATGTATACATATATATTTGGAGGTGTTCTATTACTCTTTTAAGCTTTAATACCATCATATATAATTTTTTTTTTAAATTATGCTTCATTCTGAATTTTTATTTTCTAATAAAAAGATTAATTTTGTGTGTTGACAAGAACTGGCCTCAAACTCACATTCTCACTCTTTAGAAGCCTGATCATGAAGGAAACCCTGTAGCTTCCACTACCCTGTCCCTGGTAGACAGGAAAAGAGAAAGAATGGAGGAAATAACTTTTGACCTTTCAGTGAGACAGAAAAATGAGCATGTCTACTACCACTGTCTTTTTTCAGAAGCCCACAGAAAGGCGTATGTGGGAAAATAGCAGATCTGAGATCTTTAACAGACGACCCTTCTCCAGAAAGATGACAAACAAGGGAGTCTGGATCAACGAAATACCTCATGAAGAAAACACCCACAAAGTGAATGGAATTGCAGGTACCTGACTATTCAGCTAAAAAAGGTGTATGACTTCAATCAGTCATTCATTATATGCAAAATTATTAGATCTTTAAATTATAGTAGTTAGTGAGAAGGGATGTATATGGTGGGACTTTATTCCATACTTTATTTCCACATTTGAAATCACAAAGCCTTTGAAATAAAAGGCTAAATTCAGTCTTTGGAGAATGGAAAGTGAGATAGGGAAAAATATGCCAGCTTATATACGCCCAGCTAAACCACCTTTATACACACAAATTAGTTGCAGAGAACGATGGGAAATTCTACTTCAACAATGGAAAAATATGCTTCATTTTTATTTTGGAAAAAAAAAAAATCACTGAATTGCAGTGGCTTGTAAAGATGAAAGATGTCACAGAAGTTCTGCTTTCTCCTGCAGCCCTTTGTTACATGCTTATGGAAGGGAGAAACTTTTTGGCATCATTATTGTTATTACAAGTGTCATTACTGCCACTTTTCCTTTTTGACAGGACATTATGATATATTGCCTCACTTTATCGCAGTTTATGTTATTACATAAATGCTACAAATGACAAAGTTTGGAGAGCACAGGTATTCCTAGAAAGTGCCAAGCAAACTGTAAATCATGTTAAGATAATCTGGGGACTTGAAAAGAATAGAGAGTTGAATAGCTTTGTGTGGCTCAAATATATAATGGCACTTTTTAGATCATTCAGCTGCTGGCTGAAAAATCAAGCATTGGAAACAACATAGAATCATAGAATAGTTAGGGTTGGAAAGGACCTGTTATGGGTTCAGCAGCAGCAGTCATTTTTCTCCTTCTTGGTAGCTGGTGCAGGGTCGTGTTTTTGATTTTGGGCCTGGGAACTTCACTGATAACACCAATGTTTTCAGTTACTGCTTGGTAATGTTTTGGTCTGACCAAGGACTTTCTGAGTCTCATGCTATGCCAGCGAGGAGGAGAAGTCAGGAGGAAGCAGAGACAGGACACCTGACCCAAACTGACCAAAGAGGTTATTCCATACCACAGCACGTCATGTCCAGGATGTAAAACCGGAGGATAGAGACCCGGAAGTGTGCGGTGGTGCATTTGGGGGGTTCGCTGCTGGGGGGTGCACTGGCTGGGTTGGGCTTGGTGAGCAGCTATATTCTCTTTCCTTGTATTTATCTTGTATTATTATTGGTGGTAGCACTAGTGATTTGTGTTATACCTTAGTTACTAAACTGTTCTTATCTCAACTTGTGGGACTTGCATTCTTTCGATTCTCCTCCTCATCCCCCCAGGACTGGGGGAAGAAAGAGAGGGAAGTGAGTGAGTGAGCGAGCGAGCGAACCAGCTTAAACCACGACAGGACCCTAAGATCATTTAGTTCTAACCCCCCTGCCATGGGCAGGGACACCTCACACTAAACCATGCCACCCAAGGCTATGTCCAGCCTGGACTTGAACACCACCACGGATGGAGCATTCACAGCTTCCCTGGGAAACCCATTCCAGTGCCTCACCACCCTCACAGTAAAGAATTCCTTCCTCATATCCAATCTAAACTTCCCCTGTTCAGGTTTGAACCGTTACCCCTTGTCCTATCATTACAGTCCCTCATGAAGAGTCCCTCCCCACCGTCCCTATAGGTCCCCTTCAGATACTGGAAGGCTGCCCTGAGGTCTCCACGCAGCCTTCTCTTCTCCAGGCTCAACAGCCCCAACTTTCTCATCCTATCTTCATACGGGAGGTGCTCCAGTCCCCTCATCATCCTTGTGGCCCTCCTCTGTGTGGAGACTCAGGTATGGACCCCTTTTCTGGTTACCAACAAAATCCTTTATTATCTGAAGGCCCAGGGTTGATATAGGCTTTATGAAGTACCTACGCATATGAGCGGCTAATACAATTGGTTAGTTATCGACCACCCACGTGGGTATTTTGGCTTCTTCATTGGTAGATATCTTGTTCACTGGTTGCCTTGATTGGATGTCTGCTTCTTGCTTCTTTCTTCCTTCTTATCTTTCCTACTTTTCCCTGCAATACTCCCAAAGCTTTTCCAGTAACATTCCTCTGCTATCTCAAAGCTTTCCCAGCAGCTAGTCTAGCTCAAAAGTCCATCACATCATGGTTCTTTACACCCACACCTCTGGACTTGTTCCGACACTTCCATGTCCTTTTTATGTTGAGGACACCAGAAATACACACAATACTCCAAGTGAGGTCTCACAAGAGCAGAGTAGAGGGGCAGGATCACCTCCTTCAACCTGTTGGTCATGCTCCTTTGGATGCAGCCCAGGATACAGTTGGCTTTCTGGGCTGCGAGCACACCCTGCCAGCTCATGTTCATTTTTTCATCACCCAACACTCTGAAGTCCTTCTCCACAGGGCTGCTCTGAATCTCTTTCCTGCCCAACCTGGAGCTGTGCCTGGGATTGCTCTGACCCAGGTGTAGGACCTTGCACTTGTCATGGTTAAACTTCATCAGGTTGGCATCAGTCCACCTCACAAGCGTGTCAAGGTCCTTCTGGATGGCATCCCTTCCCTCCAACGTATCAACTGAACCACACAGCTTGGTGTCATCAGCAGACTTGCTGATGGCACACTCAATCCCACTGTCCATGTCACCGACAAAGATATTTAACAAGACCGGTCCCAACACCGATCCCTGAGGAACACAACATCTAAGGCTATGTATAAAAGAGACCTCACACCTAATTTTCTCCTTTGTTATCATATACTTTTTTATTATTGTTTGTTTATACTTTTACAATGGCAAGAGGTTGCAGGCAAAGATCAAGACTACATTTTAGTTAAAAAAAAAAAAAAAGAAAAACCAAAAAAAGATTCCTTTCTCAATCCAAATATAAAGTGAAAGACAACAGGTAGATAAAATGTAAGAGGAGGAGATGTAAGATGACAGTGATTATTATTGCAGTAAACAGCAGTCACCAATTACCTAGTCATTGTTTAGCCACCTTTGTAAAATATAATACAACTGGAAGGCTGGTAATCATTACCTTTAGATCTGTCTTAGTTACTTTAAACTAGCAGCATTCTTTACAGCTACTTGGAAAATGTTTTTCCCCAATGGAGAAACATTCAAAAATTCATATTTTGTCCGCAGGAAAAAAAACCCCACAAAAATAATTCACATATTTCAACATATTAGGGCCTGGAAGGCCCAAGCAGAATACCTAGGCTGACCTCCCACATATTTTGGGCAATTTATTTTCTTTCAGTTATCTTTGCATTAATGCCATTAAAGCAAAGAGTCATTCTGCTTTGATCCACAGAGAATGGTACATGAAGTATACTTCATTTTCCTTCACTAGTTTATTGTTCTGGCTAACAATCCTGACTGCTAAATATTTTGCTATCTTCCAATTTCTTAAACTTTCTAGTTTGTTTACCTTGTCTCACTTGTTAGTCATTAGTCATTGTTATGATCTAATTTGCTAGATTTAAATGCTCGTTGGAATCATTTATCAAGGAAGGTAATTCTGGGCAGTTCTAAATTGGCTTTTGGATAAATAGGTTCTCAGTTAAGAACACTTTTCCTAGCTTCAGAATATATTCTATTTTTCATATCTCCTCAGCTTTCGGGCAACTTTTCCCTCTGACAGCAACACAAGAGCATAATGCAATACTCCAGCATTCTTTTCACCAATGTCTTATGCAGATACATAACCACCACCTTGCACCACGCTCTTTATCTTTAGCTTGTTGATTATTTACCAAGGAATGCCTTAGTCCTTTTTGCCATGGCATCATATATGTAATTTAACTTGCCTCTCCACTCTGATTCCTAAGTCTCTTTGTGAGAAACCAGGCTCAGGATACACTGATCATTTCTCAGCATGATGTTCCTTGTTCTAGATTATAGCATGCTTTGCTATGTTAAAGCACACATTGCTCAAATGAGCACATCTTGCTTTGTCCTCTTCTGATCATTAAGCCAAAAGCTGCTACTTTTCTCAGTAATAATTATTTTTCTTTATTTTCAGGTCATTGACAAAAAATATGAAAAACTTTAGGCCTATAAACATCACCTTAAATTCATATTAAATATCATCTGATGTTTCACATTAACACCTACCCTGTCAGACCTGTCAATATGCTGTTCTTAGTATGCTCAATATATACTCAATTTGCACTGTATTGTGAAAAGTTTTAAATTGCATCTCCTGGTATTATGGTGTTTATCAGGTGTCAAGATATGCTATGTCAATCACACTATTACATTTTCAGTCTAATTTCTAATTTCACAAAGAGGGTATCCAAGTCATATTAGGCAAGTGTTGCAGATAATTTCTCTTGGGTTTACTTACTCAAACATTAAGAAAGCATACAGACAACAAGGATCGAAATAAGGTCTCCATCATGATACACACAGCATGTCCTTTTGACGGTGTGAACTTAAAATGAACACAACATAGCTAGTTTCTGTAGATAACAGTATTTATATATTCGAAGCTCAAATGCACAAAAAGCAAAGGGATAATGATTAGGTGGCTAAACACACTACAGTTGGTTGGGGAAGATGTCAGGAGCTTCCTAGTAAGGGGGGGAAAGCTGAAAACCTCAGAAGCTCATTTTCTAAGATTTTCTATAAATACAAATGCTCTGTACTGTATTTAAACATTTCAGATTAGTAGCCACAGTTCCTCAACTTCTGCATTTATTTATCAGAAGAAGGTAGGTACTGGGAAAGCAAAGAGGTGGAATATAACTGTTTCTGCTGGGTTTTTGTACTCTGTACTGAGGTCCTGCCATGAACAGATTCCAGCAAGGAACTAACATTACAGTATCAAGACTTAGGACCTGATTCAAATTATAGTCCAGTCTACTACAGAATGAAATAAGTTGCACTTCACACTTCTGCAATCTCCTCTCATCTGTAGAGATCACAACCCTGTTCTGTTTCATTCCTTTCTGGGGGTGAGAGGAGAAATAATGGAGCTTTTCCAGGCCCTCTATCTGTATGTAGCTCCAGCATATAGCTTTTGCTTTCCTTGTTTTCCTCTGAACCAGGAGGAAAAGTCTTTCTATTGAAATGCTAATAGAGGAATAAACTGTATAATAAGACTGCATCCCCTTTGGGCCTACATGTAATTTACACATAAAATGAAATAGCACATGGCCTTGTTTCATAGCATATTTGTTTAATTATCTTTCTTAAAAAGCTTTTTTCAATTAATTTCCAATATTTAAAACAGGAATAAAAGTGTTGATTTATCTGTGTACCTGATAATTAAGTATAGTTTGGGGAATAATTACATTATCTAATAGCAGAAATTTGTCCAGCTCTAATAACTGGAATTTTTCAACAGTTTTGCTTGCTTTCTTGCTCTTCAACTGGTCTAATTCAAAAGAAGTTTACATTTGGCATGCCTCAATCAGTCCTCACTCATCATGCCAGACACTTATCAGTTGCCCAAAATGGTTCTGCCTTCCGTGACAATGAATCAGGCTACCTTGAATCTCTCCATGAGGGCCATTTGTACAGTTCTGGCATAAACCAGGAAAAGTACAACAATAGAGCTAAGAAAGTATTACTTTTTTCATGAGATCTCATTGCCTTTGAGAAACCTCAGTCCAACATACAGTTCTGAATTCTGATGATCCTTTCCAAGAGTGGAGGAATATCACTGTTCATTTTTAGTTGGAACAGATGTGAAAGAGATACTCTAGAGCTAATTCCATGACAGCATTTTGCGGGAGGGGAAAAAAAAAAATAAATAAATAAAATGAACATAGCCAAGGAAGGACCAAGAAAGATAGGATCAGTGCCTGGAAATACACACTGCTGGGGTTAGTACCAAAGAGGAAAAACTCTAAGCCAATATGGTCCAGATAGCAACGTCTCAAAAATCAGCCTGCTGATTTTTCCACTGAAGAGGTAAAGAACAGCTGTTTGAGCAGTAAGTCCTGCCTGGACAGCCATTTCTCTCCTTCTCATATGACTGGCCAAGAAGTGGCCATTACAGTTTATTTCAATGCTATGAAGGGGCTGAGGAGGTATCCTCCTGCAGGTAAGGTACCTGGCCCTGCATGGTCCTAAGCTACTCCCACCATTTCATCAGCTCACCACAAATGAATTCCAAGATCCACAGTACTCACATGTGACAGCTGCAGCAACCTGATTTGAACTGAAGCGGTACAGAAAATAAGACGAACAAAACAAAACACTTGTTACAGGATAAACAAATGAAATTATTTCATTAAGATGGCTGATCATAGCTAATATTCGCTACTGTAACACAGGCCAGAACAAGAAACATTGGTTCATCAAAAACTCTGAGTCTTCATCTAACTCACAGTGTGGAGCAGACAATAGTGAAATGGACTCTGCACTTTTGTGGGCTCCTCCATCACAGGAAGAGCTGGAACTTTCTCATATGGACCAGATACATAATATGAGAGAATTATTCCATCCCCTAAGTGTAATTGCTTCTGTACTGCGCAACTGCAGAACAAGTATGCTGGAGTGTCAGAACCATTTTGTCATTTAACAGATTTAGTAAACAGCACAGAAAATGTTTCACCTAACTTTGTTTAGGGGAAAAAAAATTATACCTATCTGAAGCTGTGATGCTCTGTTTCTACAGCTGAGATAGATGCAGTAAGATGGAAAGCAGTCATGTCATGCATTTCACCAATCTCAGGGATAAGTGAGGGCTGATTTGTGCAATAATAATGGTAGGGGAAGAGATAATGAGAAAGCATTAATGAAAATTCTCAGTAGGTTTTTCCAATGCCATTATTATTAGTCACCAGTTATAGTCTTTGTTGCTGACTCATGCTAGGAATGCAAGGGGGACAATGGGGTTTCAGGTCAAGTACTTGTCAGCTGCCTGACAAGGTAAAAATGAGTTTTTCTTCAAACTGTCAAACATCTTAAAGCAAAGCTTGGTTTCTCAGCTAATGCTCTCCGTTCCCCAATAATACAATGTTTCTCTCAGCATACAGCACCAGCAGAGGAAATAGTAGCAAGAAAAAAAAAATATTAGAAACAACCTTACCAGCCTCATTTAAACCTTCATTTGCAATTTCTTCTACTTATTTTTCTGCTTCTGGTTTATATCACCTCACCTTGTAGGTAATCAGGCTGGTGCTGACAATTAAGCTTGTTAACACTCTCCTTTCAGAATGCTTGCTCTCCAGTTACATGAAGAAGATAACATGACTATTTCCTGAGTTTAGTCCCAACAGCATCAGCAGGGACATCTGGCAGTAAAGAGTAGATAGAGCTTTTAACTCTTGTACTGCCAAGGCAGATTATCACACTGAACAATAAAGCAACTCTATTTGTAGCTGAAACAGGAACACATTTAAAATATCTTTCTTGTTTGTTTGCTTTGTTTTGTATGTTTCAAAAGAATTAAAGATCCAGCTAAGTAATTAAAGGAATCGCAAAAGTGCCTGTTCAAAGTTTATGCATAAATTGCATGGTAATCAGTTGATGCTAAATACCTAATCAGCTTGGGCATCTAACTAAAAATTTAGGTACCTACATATGTGGAAAATTTAGCTTGGAATGCCTTCTGTGAAATCAAACACTAATTGTCATTCTGTTTCTGGACCTGAAAGGCCAGTTATATCTATTTCCTAAAAAACAAGACATTCTTCTTTATTATATGTAAGGTAGTTTCATCAACAGCAGAAGTTTTTATTGCACCCAGAAAATACCCAAATCTCCCATCATTTTTCTGTCCCAAGAACCATCATTTGTTATTCTGTTTCAAATTATGCTGTTTCCCTTTTTGATTCTGGAATGGAAGCTTTGAACAATTAAAGTTGCAGTACAAACTGCAATACTACCTTGATATGTCATACATGCAATTCCATCACAAACCATTTGCAGTTTTTGCTTTGCATAGTCACTGACTAAGGTCTTAATTCTGACTGCAGCTATTATCCATGCAGTCAGCAACTGATCTGCCCTCATGAGCTTGCACTGTGTTGTCTCTGTGCTGATTGCTCTGTTAATTTGATGTATGTATTCTGTCTTTTTTCAGTACAGTATCATAAAGTATATGATGATGACCTGAGGCAGCAGTTATGAGATATAGTGAAGCTTTACGGTTTTGGAGCTGTGAGTGGAGACCACGATTCTCAGAGAAGTTTTCATAGCCAGTGGGTAGTGCTTTTCAGCTGGGGCAAATAATATGCCCAGACTGGGGCAATGGCACCAAAACTACTTTAGGGGCCAGACTGTACATGGCTCGATTTTCAAATGATAACCTGTGCATTTCTGTTTGGGCATGTGGCTGTGTAGTTAGTTGGGACAGCCAGAAACAGCCACATGAAGAAAAGAAAGATAGAGAGTTTAAACAGCAAGTGACACTTTATTGCAAGGAGCTCCTGCTTATATATCTTTCTACATAGCGTGGTACAATCTGATTGGTTATGCGTTGCATAATGCGAACTTATTGGTTAAGCATAGCATAATACAAACCTATTGGTCAAGCATAACATAAACTTATTGGTCAAACATAACATAGCATAATACAAACTTATTGGTCTAGCATAATACAAACTTATTGGTCTAGCATAATACAAACTTATTGGTCAATAGGCTGTTGTTCTATTCATGATTGGTTGTTAATACCTGTTCAAAAATTTTTACTTCGTTAACAGAGGCTCTTTAACTTCCCTGTTGCATGGTTTCAGGCTCCGAGTTTCTTCATTCCATTTTCTTGCCACATCATCACAACCCCATGTTTTCACCATCCCCTACAGGGCATATTAATAGTCAATGGAAAGACAACCATGGTTGCTGATGGCATAAATGTGGATCTGTAGACTGACTGGTCATGAAGAGACTGGAGTTTTATTATAGCATTGCAGTCCATAGTTTGTCAGTGAAATGGCTAGATGTCAAATAATACCTGTCAAACAGAGAAATGCTTAACTTCATTCTTGTGCTAGCATCTGTACTGAGAAGTTAACAAGACTACTTCGCCTGCTGAAAGTCAAGCTTCTAAGCATATATAACCTTATTAAAAATAAAAGGAATTCTGAAAACCAGACACCTATAAAAATCAATATTTTTCATATCAGTTAAAGCTTAGCAATTGTTGTTGTTGCTGTTGTTTCTTACCACACTTCCCTCATGCTCTTTGTCTTAGGGCCATTCATTATGGAAGTGATTACAGAAGCTATTGATAACAGTTAGAAATATCAGTTGTTTTCCATACTGCTGGAGACTTTATGGTTCACTTTCATAAAGACATAATTGAAGAGCACTGCTAAGGAAGCTGAAGTAGACACTCCTTAGCTTGGTCTGATGAGTAGAAGCTTCAGTGATTCTTTTGTGGAATATTAACAATAGCAACAGTACCATTTTCAACAAGTTAAAATTTAAGAACAGCTACTCTACAGTCTCCCAGTGGGTTAGCTCCTAGTTATGTTTCATTGAAAATGATGTTATAATCTTGACTTTTGTTAAATGTAAAATAGTAAGGACTGTTTTGATTCTTACAGCTATGCAGTGTAAAATGTCCATCTAAATGAAGTTGGCATCATTAGCTTCTAGAAAAATTAAGTTTCCTCCAAAGCTGACTCACACTACTTATCGTAACACAACTTCCATAATCTAGCTTTATTCTTTAGGAATTAAAGCACTGCCAAGAGGTTTCACTGGACATTGTTTGTGTGAAAGTTTTAACTTTGATAACACATAGTTAATACAGTATAAAGAAAAATAGTCTTATACTCCCTGTCATCAGACAAGAATGCATGACCTTTCTCTTTTTTAGACAGCCATTCCTACCCAATTCCACTGCAGAGTGGCAGATCAGTGCCGAGAGGACAGCACAGAAAAGAAGTCAATGCAGGGATGATGAAGTTGCAGAAGAATGTGACAAAATGCAGAGAATACCAAGGGTATGATAGAAATTTAAAGCAAGGGAAAGAACCCTGAAATAGAGAGATGTGGAAAGAGTATTTCATAGAGCTGGTCAAAGATGTCACACTCAAGTATCTTCTTCCCAAGACAATGATCTTTTGACAGAACAACAGTTTTCATGAGAAGATTTGTCACTCAGAGGAACATTTCAGACTGCTGACGTATTTCAACAAAACAAACTACAGAGATTTTGGTAGCTGAAAATTTGAACTTTTTTTTTTTTTTTTCTGAAAGACATTTTTAAGGAGATAATGTAATTCTTAGAGGGACCTTTTTATTGGAATAAGTGATTATTCTCTCCAAAATATTTTATTTGGTATTAGGATAAAAACAAAATGGGAAAGGTGCTAAAAAGAATAAATTTTAATAAAAAGAGGACAGAGGCAGAAAGGAAAAGATGAAAAAACAAAAGTGAGATGAAATATGTATAGGCAATTTTCGTGGACGGGAAAGTGATCAATGAAAAAAGAGAGTCTAAAGGTACATATATTGTGAACAAACAATAAGAAGAAAGAAAAGCAAATAAATGAAAAAGATTGTGCAAAAACACATGAGCAAAAAGTCATCTTTCTCATGCCTCCAGATGAATGTTTTTGGTTTTGATGCTTGAAGTCTGCCAAGAAACTCAGAATTTCAGCTAATCCTGCTCATTGTTTTGCTTCCATTTATGCTTTTCGCAATGGAGCCATCTTTGAAATCAATAGGAAGAGTTAATGGCTGCATATAAAATGGCAAGAAGAAAGCAGGTGCTCAGTAGAGCTGAGGCACAGTTGGGATGCAGTGTACGTCCACCCTCCTGAGGGACGTGAGGTTAACCATGGCCTTCAAAATTTTAGTCTGTACATGGAAGCAAGACAAGGCATAGGAAGACAGAGCAGTTGCAAGCCTAGGGAAATCCTGAAGCTGAGGATTTTTCTTGTTTTACTCAAAAGTTGTAACCACATGCCCAAACTTCCCCAACTTCACCATGCTTTGCCCTACAGTTTTTTATGGTGCTGCCACCCTTCTGTGCCTTTCCTTTTTGTTTTCCCTGAGAACCCCACTGCTATCTCACATGTAACTTGTGCCCCTTTCAGCTGTCCTTTGTCTGTATGGCTATCCTCTGCTACCCCAGCTCTGATCCTACCTTTGTTCTTTTCCGCAGTGCTCAGAAACTCCTCAAAGCCAGAGTTCAAAAGAAAGCCCAGAGAAGAAAGGCTACCTAGGGCTATGCGTTTTCAGGTTTAAGCCCGCTTTTTAGTTCCTATCAGGATTCATTTTATCATGTCAATGTGTTACAGCTATGCAATCCTTTCTACAGTCTCCTGAATAAACCAACCCAGAGTAGTTTAAAAGTGCAAGCCTACACCCTGTGTTTATAGGGAGTCCTGTAAGAGATCTGCTTGTGCTCCAAAAAAGAGGAAATTATGACGTTAACAGCTACAACTAAACAACTACAATGAAAAAGGAAGCTAATCATTTTTCCTAGCCAGAAACTTTTGCTGTATACAGCAGCAAAACACAGACTAAAACACAAGGGAGGAGCCACTGTAATTGCCTTTTGCTGTGATCTCTAGATTTTTGAGTGAAAGGATCATGTCTCGGGTTCTATGCTTGTTCTTTTCTCATAAGCTCTCAGTACTTAGAAGTCTTTTCTTCCACTCTTAATTTGCCTGGAGCAAGGCTTTTATCTAGACTTTTAGCCAAGAGGCACCTGCTGAAATATTCATTGGCAGAAATTGTGCCATGGGTGTTTTTCCCCATTTGTCCAGTTCTATGTCATTAAAATAAAGGTTGAGTGCAATGAAAATAAGATTTGACACAGAAGAATGACATTCTCTCAAAAACTTTATATAATAGGCAATTAACACTTTTCAGTGCAAGAATTTAAATCTTAAAGACTACTGAATAGTACCCTTTCTCAATGGTCCTTCTGCACCACATCAAAATAGAACTGAATATGATAGCTTCACTTTGTGGGAGAATTAAATTCTAATCTGTAATTTTTTATAATGATGATTTAAAGATTTTTTTATATTTGATTTTTATATTGATCCTACTTAAACCTGATGATCGTTTGAGAAAATGCAAAATCTTAAGCCTTTAAAATCTTACAGTGTGTACCTACAGTCAGTTCTCTCTCCCTCCCCCACTCTATTCCTCTTTCTGCCCCTCCCTCTCTTCCTCTCTCTCTCTTCCATTTTTCCTTCATTCCTTCCTGCCTGCCTCCACTTTTTTTTAAGAAGGCTCAAAGTAAGTAGCCAAAGTAATGACCATTTAAAGGCTGCATACATTTACTATAGGACAAAAGGAGAGAGTAAAACTGATTTGTGTTATATAATGTTGAAATCTGGGCTTTCTCCATAGTTTCAAATGGAATTGCACTGGGTTGGCACTGGTGCAACTGAAAACAGAACATGTTTTCCAGCTTACTCATTACACTACAGTGATAACCAGCAACCCAAAGTGTGATTTTGCTTATGAAACTCCCCTCACCCTCAGGTAATGGAAGTCATTTGACCCCCAAATTATATCAGAGAAGATTCTGATATTTTTCAGTGTCAGATCAGAATACAACAATACTCCTCCTAAGTATTATATCTAAGAGGATTCTGACATTTTATATTTATTACACCTAAGAAGATTCTGGTATTTTTTCAGTGTCAGGTCAGAATTACATCCAGTATGGGCGCTCCTGTTGTGAGTTTCTTGGGGGAAATACAATACACAAGCCTAGCAAACAAAATCTTAGTAAAAGCTCTTCTAAGATCTGCAGCAGGAATTATAGTGGTCTAATTATTCCCACATAAAATAAAAGGAGTTTCACAGGGAGAGCGAAGGCAGAATATCTCACTTGAAAACAGCTCAATGACAGAATTTTTTTTCTTAGAAATGTTTATTTGTGTAGGTTGCAGTTTATGAAAGGTTTCGGAGTTATATTTATCCTTAATCAAGCAGCCATTCTAATATATGCATTAAAAATTTCTAAGTCTAAGATTTAAATGTTTTAAAGAAATGAGTTTAACTATTTTAAAGTTAGACAATGAGATACTTGTTAGTATTTGACTGATGGGAAGGACTCCAGACCCATAGATACCCACAGACCTGTGAAATTTCCTCGATAATACCTGGAAGGATATATGCATATATAGAAAAATAGAAGTTTCAGAATGCCTCAAGGTCTCCAAAGTCAAGGTTATGCTAGCTCAGCTAGAACTTTTCAGATCATAATCGCAGTTCTCCAATGCTGAGTGCAGTGTCAGTCCCTGATGTCCATTTTTGAGTCTGACCACAAGATTTTTCACAATAGAGATGCAGATTGGAATCAGGAGCTTTGAGGTCTACACACAGGAGCATGGGACTCATGAGAGTTCTGCAGACTGGGCTGTGCACTGTTGGACACTGATGGTGTCCATGCTCTGTTCCACTTTATTCCAAAAGGAAGGATACAGGGAAAGATCCAAAAGCCAGGGTCCAAACACTTTGATTCTTTCTAAACCCCTAGAAATGATAAGTTTGGTACACAGCTTCTAATCTTTTGGACTGCCAATTAGAGGAAAAAAATTCCAATAACTTCATTTGCTCCAGATTTTTTCTAACAGGCATGAGAAAAGAACTTGGCACTCTTAAGAGTAACGTGCTGGATTTACCTCTTTTTTATAATGTGAGGCTATGGTTCCATCTGCCTGCTGTAAAAATTCAGTGAAAAGGCTCTGTCGGCAGGACCTTGCATCCTATCACAATGCTGCACATGTATCACCAAGTTCTGCTCTCAAGAACCTTAGCGTGAATCTGGGCATACTTTATCAGAAGTCAATGGACGTGATTCCAGATTTACAGCAGCATCACTGGCAGCAGAATTTGGACTTTGGCTGCTTTTTTAAGACTTTTCCAGTGCATAGTAGCATGGGCTATTTCAAAAGAAAAGATTCATAATGTTGCCATGATAGAAGCACAAGTGCAGCCAAGGGTGTTAGAGCATAGTTCTTGATTACATCAAGAACTGCTTAAGACAAGACTGACTGCTTCATTGACTTAACGCAGCCGTGAGATCTGAAAGATTCTGATGGAAACAGCACTGTTGCTCTCCATGACCTCCTTTAAAACCAGCCTCCTGCGTTAAAAAAGGTAAAGACAAAAAGGAAGCAAGGAATGGGTTATGAGAAACTGCAGTAAGTGAAAAGCAGAATTTGAATGGGTAAATGTAAAAATATTTTTCTAAAGCAAAGCAAATAACCTGATAACTGTTTAACATCACTGAACAGCAGTTAAAAATTATAATCTAATAAAAAGGTCATTGACACCATTGGTAAATGAACTTTCTCCACTACTCAGCTGTACTCTGTCCAACCTGACATGTTAGTAGTAGAATAAGCTTCATTTAACCCGCAGACTGGAAGGATTAGGAGTTAAATACAGCAATTCTGTTTATGATAAATAAAAAGAGATCGAGAGTAGTAATAAACTACTTTACATCCCAAGAGTATGAAAACATTTAAAGTTTATGGATCTGGCACAGGAAAGAATGATCATGATTACAGCTGGATTGCATTTCAGTATTTAAATTGTGATCTTTGATTGGACACAGTCTGTTTTTCTGATTGGAAGAGCAAATGCTTTCCAACTTTCTCGTCTTATGCACTTATTAACCAATTCAGCAGTGACTTTTCCAAATATGTTCCTAATACTCACGTGAATTTGCTGGTATTGGTTCAGTTCTCCTAACAGTGCATGTGGGTGCAGATATGGGATATGCAGACTTTCAGAATGAATTAATATAAACTTCCAAGTGAATATTTGTGGAGCTGTTCTGCAATAACTTCCAGGAATGACTCATATCGAAGATACAGATTCTGTTTGGACAGCTGCAGGGATTCCATGTGTTGTAGGGGTATGCTTGTGAGAAAAGGGAGATCTTTTCCTGTCCCTACACCTCAGCCTCTAAAACGACCTCTCGGGAAAACAAGCTGTGTACATATGCAGGTACATACCATACAGCCTCTGACATTTTAAGCCCCTTCTTTTCCTCCTGGAATGAAAAATTCACCTGAAAAAAGCTACTTATTAGTGATTTCTAATAACTGCCAGCCTGTCACTAATGGGGTCCTGCAGAGATCAATACTGGGTGCACCACAGCTTAATATCTTCATAAATTCTTTGGAAGACAGAATCAAGTGTACCCTGACCAAGTTTACCAAACTGAGTGTGGAAGTGGACAATTTGGAAGGTAAAGCCACCCTGCAGGAAGACATGGTCCAACAAGAACCTTATGAAGTTCAACAAGGACAGTGTAAGTTCATGCACCTGAGTAACTACAATCTAAGTGTGCAGAACAGGCTGGAATCTACCTGGCTAGATAGCAGTTCTGTGGAAAGGAACCTGGGGGTCCTGGTTGCAAAAAGCTCAGTATGAGTGAACAGTGCGCAAAGAAAGCCAACAGGATGCTGGGTTGCATCTATCAGGACATCACCAGAAGAGATACAGAAGCCATCATCATACTCAGTGCTTGGCAGGTCACACCTGAATTACTTTGCTCAGTTTTGGTACCTGCTATATGAAAAATACGTGGACAGGAGGAAGAAAGGGTCCAGAGAAGGGCCACAAAGATTACCAAAGGACTACGAAGCCTGTCAGATAAGTAAAGGCTAAGAGAGCTGGATTTGTTCAGCCATGAGAAAAGAAGGATCAGGGGAGACCTTATCAGCATCTTCCAGTATTTAAAGGATGGCTACAAAGAAGATGGAAACTCCTTTTTTACAAGGAGTCACATGGAAAAGATGAGGGGTAGTGGGCACAAGTTGCTGCCGGGGAGATTCTGGTTGGAGAGTAAAAGAAATTTTTTTGCAGTGAGAACAATCATCCATTGAAATAATCTCCACAGGGAAGTGGTGGATTCCCCAGCACAGGATACTTTCAAGATGCAGCTGGACAGGGTGCTGGGACATCTAGCCTAGGCCATGCTCTGCCAAGAAAGGTTGGACCAGATGATTCTTGAGGTACTTTCCAACCTGGTATTCTATGATTCTATGAAACATTATACACTATTTCCTTTACATAAACTCACTGAGACAAAAAAACAAAAGAAAACGAAGCCAAAACCAAAAACACTCCCAAATCAAACCATGATAGGAAGAGTGTTAGTGTCTAGCCTTGAGGATTCATCAGAAACTGGACATAAGGCAAAACAATAGCACGCCTGAAACTCCCCGGGATCACAGAATCTTTAGGTGATTACTTGGCATGCTTGGACTCTTCAATATCCTGCATTTCAAAAGTTTCACTCTGCAGAGAGTGAGGATAACAGCTGACCTTTGTACTGAAAAAGTTATCTGTGGAAAATCTGGGCTCATTTCTGTCTTGCCTGGCAGATCCTGAAAATGCAAGGCCTTCACTTTCATGGGCTTAAATCAGTCTAAAAAGGTACTCAAGATCAAGATCAGGTTCATGGAGAAAGAGATCTTATGGAGTTACTCTCTACTCACCATTCTTTTCTTCAGGGATGGAAGAAGCTACACAAATGTTTTTGTTGTATAGAAGTGGTCGCAGAAAATTGCAAATATTCCCCTAATTCCTTTTGCTGAAAATCTCTGTAGAACTTGCTCTATTAATTTGAATTCGTAAATAGCATGTCTTTAAAGTAGCAAAGATTTATCCAACTATTTTGTGTTTAAATACAGAGTTCAAAACCTTAATCACAATTTAATTTGACTAAATGCTTACATACTTAATGGTCAATCATCCAGATCTCTTACAAGGTCCCTTGGCTTTGGAATTACTAATCTCAAATGGTACTATATATGATCCTTGTCTGACATGACATATATTGAAACAGACTGTGGAATGATCACTTAGAGATGAGAACTTTGCTACAGTTTTAGTGAACCAAAGCTAAGAGGAAAATTATTCAATTATAGCAAATTTACAGTAGCTTAATATTTGATAGAAGTGCTTCTTCTATCATCAGAGCATCACACTGAAAACCCTTGAGCAGCAAAATAGCTCCAGAAATGCTGAGGATGTTTTAGCCACATATTAAGAAAATTCATCTATCTTGATTTTTTTTTAACCCTTTGGCTCTTTGTACAGTAATAACTGCTGAGACATTTTTGGTTTGTGCATTGATGGTCCAATTTACCTTGGATAGCAGTTCACTGAAGGGAGTGAGAGAGCAGTAATAGTGTGGGTAGGTTATCATAGGAGTTGTGGCTCCATAATTAATACAAAGACAGTAATTGCTCTGGGAGGCATCAGTAGAAACATCTAATGCAAAGAAGTCTATTCCCTCCTTTCAGTATAATACACTGAGAAATCTGCAGAGGGGAAATAGTGTCAGTCCAAAATTATCCCTAAACTACACCTCAGGTCACTGTAATTTTTTCCAGTCTGTTGTATGTCTCCCCCTATAGGTCTGTCCCAATGAAATAAGACTCAGAGAGTGGAGCCAATCAAAAGAAATAGTTTTGTAGACAGGCAGTACAGGTTCATAAATTTGAGAACGCTGAAGCCTACAGCAAGATTTCAAAGCTCCCTATTTTAAAAATCTATAGTTTTTCAGCCTTCTTCTAAAGCCATATATTAAGCTTATATTCACCTGTTGCATTAATTTGATTTAATGTTTTCATAAATACAACAGTCACAGATTGCAGTGTGTTTCAGCCCACCAATTTGTTCTGTATTCAGCAATCCAGATGCTCACTTTTCAAAATGGAGGATGTCATTTTGTACAGTCTCAGTGGCAATGCAGTTATAACACATATATCCTTGAAAACCCTATCCAGGGTAATCAAGCCTGCTGGTGACAAAGTTGTGAACATCAATTTCTTTTAAATATCATCTCCCAAGCCACTTGCTGTTCTCACTCTGGAAATTAAAGAAGATCCATGAAAGACCAAGAAAATGCAAAATCTTGGGCTTGGATGAAGATATTTATTTATTTATCAGTAATAATTCCTGTTCACCCTCAAACTTCTTAGCATTCGTGCGGACAAATGGTCAGCCCTTTGCTCCTCTCCATTTGAATAAACACCATAAGCAATAAAGGTACAGTATATATGTTCATGTGAACCAGTACTCTATATTAAGTACTTTAAGGTTACTTCTTCATAGAGCAGTGCATAAGTGAGCATAATAAAGATTGCACTTTTCATAATTTGTGCAACAGCCTGTTCTTTGGAAAATTATCTGTAGTTAGGAGTGTACAAATATTGCTAAAAGGTAACTACAAAAAAAAAAAAAAAAAAAACAAAACAGCTAATTTTCATTGGGTTTTGTTCTACTTTGGATTAGAATCATAGAATCATAGAATAGTTAGGGTTGGAAAGGACCTTAAGATCATCTAGTTCTGACCACCCTGCCATGGGCAGGGACACCTCACACTAAACCATGCCACCCAAGGCTCTGTCCAACCCAGACGTGAACACCACCAGCAGTGGAGCACTCACAGCTTCCCTGGGCAACCCATTTCAGTGCCTCACCACCCTCACAGTAAAGAATTCCTTCCTCATATCCAATCTAAACTTCCCCTGTTTAAGTTTGAACCCATTACCCTTTGTCCTCTCATTACAGTCCCTAATGAAGAGTCCCTCCCCACCATCCCTATAGGTCCCCTTCAGATACTGGAAGGCTGCTATGAGGTCTCCATGCAGCCTTCTCTTCTCCAGGCTGAACAGCTCCAACTTTCTCAGCCTGTCTCCATAGAGAAGGTGCTCCAGTCCTCTGATCATCCTTGTGGCCCTTCTATGGACTTGTTCCGACACTTCCATGTCCTTTTTATGTTGAGGACACCAGAAATGCACACAATACTCCCAAGTGATGATTCCTAAATTACTCTTGGTTTATACAAACAGCAACCTGTTAGATTAAATGATGATATGCTTAAAGTGGTCAGTCATTTATTTTGGAATTAACTCTGCATTGTATTTGCTTCTGTGACATTTATAGTAAGTTGCAGTTGCAGTTTCATTAGGTACTTATTTATTTTTAAGCCTGAATATAGCAGATTATATTTTTGCTGTGGTGCAAAAGGTATCCTGTTTTTGTTACTACTATCATCACTTATTAAGATAACCCTTCACCTGTTTTTCTTATTGTAATAGGCAATTTAAGCCAAAGCAAAAACATACTATCCGTAAAATGGAGAATATAAAGCATTTTTCTTGCCTTTCAACCCAAGAATTTTCAATTTCTATTAGCTGTAGAAGCGCCTGACACTTAGGATAGCTTGAACCTGCTTTGCATACTGTGAGTTCTTACAACAGCAGCATGAACTGTGACAAGGGCTAATTAGCATTTCCACCCCTTCTGTTTGACTCTTTTATTTTTGACAAACACCAGAACCAGTGCAGGATGTTTAACTAAACCCAGATTAAGAAATTAGGCTCCAGTTTTGGAAGTTAAGGAAGAAAAAGGTAGCTCAGCAATTGTGGTAGGCAACTCTAAGCATGTGCGTATGTGAATGTGGTATGTATATATTTACACCTTTATTCCTTTATGTTGGATACTCAGCTGCTTGTTACTCTGTGACATTTGAGAACATATGCAGTGAACTTTCAGCTGCCCTTTGAAGGTGTCCATCCAGATCACAGCGAAGCTAATGTCAGTCTTTCTGGTGGCTTCACTTGATATTATCTTCTAGTTTTATGTATATAGGGTGTAAATTGGTATTTCTGCAATATGGAAATAGGGTATGGCACTTAATTAACCTTCACCCAGTGTAACAAGCTCCTTTTGATCTTCCTCACATGATATGTAAACCTTTCTGATATCAGGTGAAATCCCATGCGCCAAAGGTGCATACATCTACTGGGTAGACTGTGATTAAAGAGACTCAAGTGTGCACACATGACCATATAACATTCGTTTTATTATCCCCACTAAATATGCATGTTGCTGTAGTCTGTACACAGCTACGCATACCTGTGCCTGCTACATACCACTTTACTTCCAAACAAGTATGTCTGTTGCAGCTTGTAGCATCACACAAATTTAGTTCCATTTGGGTGAACTAAGAAGTGAACAGGTATTTTTAGCCCCAGTTTGCTGTCTTTATCACTGGATATGCTGCCTGACATATTTACATGTTATGTTTCTAAATACAGTGGAATCCAGGCATCAGGTAGGAAGACCACAACTTTGCAGTCTAATATAACAACCAACCCTGTCATGTACCATGGGTTCCTGACTGAAACATGGTATTGCTCTCAAGACAGTTATTGTGCATTTTCTCATTGTTGCCTTGCACTCATAATCTGGCTATAACCATGTGTTGCATTTAGATAGAATCTCTCTTTGACATGGACATTTTTGTTCTGTGTTTCTACAGCATCTGGCACTGGATGAGGCCCTATTGTCTCTTATTAGGGGCCCTCGCACTAGTGCTTACAAATGAGAGTATAAAGGTAGAAAAGCAAAGACACAAATGACAATGTAGCAAAAAAAAAAAAAGGCAAATTAAAATGGTCTGCAAATAGGTTTTAAACAATGATGATACATAGTTAAAAAAAAAGAAAGAGCATAAAAGAAAGAGCCAGTCCTCCCATTCATTACAGCACTTACGTATGTGCTTAACGTTACGTATATGAAAAGCCCCAAGATTTCAAGGATACTACTCATACACTTAAAAATTAAGCTTCAGGTTAGTGAAATGCAATCTTAATGAAGATAATTTGGATAGTCTAATATGCACAATGAATTAATCACCTGGCAGACTACACATGCCTCATTGAAATCTTGATCCCAACTGTAATCATACTAAACTTGCCAAGCTGTTCCGAACTGAGGTGACTTGTAGGGTTGTCTGTGCAGTATGCGTGCAACAATTAAGCTGGAAATCAGTCTCCCTCAAAGTCAGCAAAATTCCATTAACCTTTTGTGTCCACTGACTTGGGGGGAATTTTTTCCTCTAGTAGGCTCAAAAGATGAAGGCTTCTATTGTAGGATCAAGGAGATAATAAAGTCCAAGAGAACAAAGTCAAATTGAGGGTGGGAAACAGTAGATTGTGATGAAATCTGTCACTAGCTGAACTTGTGAGGGACCCATCAAAAAAAACAGTTCCTGAATTATTAGTTTCATATCAATATATCAGGACAATGGATGTTCTCTCTGGTATGCTCCTCTGAGCAGGGTGATTATTTTAAGAGAGGTAAGAAGATGATTTGATGGCAGGATCTTCCAGGGCTTATAGGTGTTGAAGGTGGTCACTTAAGGACTTTCAAAACTTCTCTTTATATCTCACTTTTGTATGTCTAATTTATTGCTTCTTTCAGCACATTCTAACTATGAATGAGGGAGTCATTTGATTAAGGTTATTCTGCGGAAAATCCAAGCATTCGACATAAACCTGAAACTCTAAACTTGTAACCTGAAGTCCCGTAAATCACTGCACATGGACAAAGTATGATATAAGTTTTGCTGTCTTCATCTAGATTGTTTCCTTCATCTGGAATAACACAGGGGAGTTCTCAGTCTTTTATTCTCTTTACTTCCTGCTTTCTGATGTTGTTTTTTATACTCAATATAAGAGTTGTTGAAGGCAGGCTGCCTGCTTTTAGCAAGCGATATCACAAATACTACTTTAGTTTCTACCTGACTTGTTCTTTAATTACAGAAAATTAAATAAAAGAACTTCCCCCCCCCCCCCCCAAGTGCGGGAAATGTTCAGGCACTCTTAAAAAGTGCAGAACTGTAGTGCCTTTAGGACATAACAATGCTTTATTTGGATTCAAGTGATTAAAGAGCTAATTTTCTTAGTGGGAGGTTAGTACGTTTATACAGAGCAACTGCATTGCAGGAATATGGATACATTTGAGTTCCACGGGGGCCCAGGGAATTCCAAATTCCCATCTCTTTGCTTGTAGTAGCAAAGACCATTAAAAAAAAAAAAAAAGAAGAAAAAATCCCCCTCAGTGTTTTGTATCTTCTGAATCTTGTGGCTTCTGTATAGCTAGAGACAGTTGCATTCATTTTTCCCTGGGGAACTAACTTTTTCTGAAGTTGTTGGTTTGGTCCTTTTAATTGTAAAGGCATATAGCTTATTTCCTCTGCATTGATTTTTAAGTGATGTTGTAAATGTGAGTTTCAGATTCTGTCTCTGTTTAACTGATTAGGCTGCTTAGTTCTTTCAAACAAGTTTGATTTCATCCAGATTAAATACTGGAATGTAGGAAAGCAAAGACCAGAGCATAAAATTTGGGCAATATTGCATAGTATTTTTCTGTGCCATAGAATTCTTTTCAGTGAAAAAAGGGGCTTTGTTACTAATATTTTCATTCTATGTAAAGAGAAGGATAGCAACAAATAGTTGGAAGAAGTATTTCTCTTGATTTTTAATTGGGCTTACCACTGACAGAAATGTCATCTTCAATGAATATGTATAAGTGTCTTTAGTTCATCTGAATGGAGACATCTCCAACAGAACTGGTGGTTGATGTTGGGTTACCACAATACTGAACTAGAGTGAAATAAGTTGTTTGCCAAACAAAAGGTGTGAACACTTTTAAGCACATGTGGTTTACTCCTATTTTGTCATCCAAGCACTAACCAAACCCAGTACATTTATTGTGTGTACGTGGACACCATCATTCTCCAAGCTGAAGTGAAGCATCTCCTGTCAGCCGCTGGGAAGTCTCATGCTGCTCTCTGACAGTGGAGCCACAATTGCATGCTCTGTATGCTCCTTCAGCTCAACTTTTGGAGACTCCTGTGGGTTATCCATAATAGTAGAACTGCATTATGGGGAGGAATTTATTTCCCTGCAGTGCAGATGGATGACTGCACAGAAGGCCAAAAAAAGAAAGAACTGGAAGAAGATTCCCTTAACGGCTTCTGTTTACTTCTCCACCTACTGCTGAAAAACATTTTTTTTCTGATAGTAGTTCCAGTCATTCATTTTTAGGTGTCTGTACTTTTCTTAAAGCACTGGCATTCAAACTGACTTATGATGAGTAGGTTTTACAATGCATTTCTCAAGCAATAAACATCCAGTCTTTAATTGTCTGTCTTACTGAGTGCTGCACAGGCAAAGCTTGGCTAATTACTGACTAGGGTTTAAAGAGCTAACCGATGGTGGGTAGATAAAAATATTCAGGCAAATCAATTGTTCCAATCTCAGTCTGAGCTGTACTCTGGTTTTACAAAGATTGATGTATGAAATAAACTCCATTACCTGGGGAAGAGACTAGCAAATACTGTAGATATTTTATATTGTTTATAAAAGCTGTGAAGATTAATGCTAGATCCTTTATTCTGGAGACAGAGCACAGTAATCTGGGTTCAGACAGTTGGTTTATTAAAGGGAAACCCTTTTTTGTCTACATTCCAGGATTTAAAAAAAAAAAATAGAAGCTGGGATTAGAGCCAGACTGAGGAGAACTGATGCAGTCTGTCAGCAAGCCCTCAGGTAACAATATCATAATTTATAAATTCTACCAACAATAAGATAGTAATTAAAGATGTAAGTTCCCCTTTTCCTGTCCCTATTTTCAGGAAAACAGATTTCAGAATGCTAAGCTGTTTGTGTGTGTGTGTCCCAAAGCAAGGATTTAAACTCAAACCAAAAAGAATTTTCTCTCCAAAACCTGAAGAATCAAACCATACACAAGAAAATGTCTTCATTTTTGCTTCTGTTATAACTTGTTGTTCTTACTTGCTTTTGCTATAATAGGCTGGTGGCATGTTGGACTTTCTGACATGCATCACTACATGATCCAGAATCACTTTCTTACAAAGTCAAGTTGCAGCTTTTTGTGATTTGTTTTGATTTAAAATGAGGAGTTTGATGGCCCATATCTTGTGCTTGGGGAAATCTAGAGTTCCTTGGAGCTTGTGGATTTGCCCCTGTGAAGTCTGTCCTTGATGAGTTTGGCCCATTAATTCAAATAGCTTGGGCTGACTAAATTGAGGACGGGGCTATATGTGGGAACAGAAATAGTTGGCTGGTATAACAGGCCCTACTCCCCCAAATTACAGCAATTCTAATAATTTCATACTCTAAGATCATTGTAGGATTCTGTTGAATAATACAATAAGATTATTGTTGGCAAATGCTGACATTTTAATGACAAACAAGGATGCAGATAACAGTTTTTGGCACTAATTAGAGTATTTTCAATGCCTACCTAATTTCTGCTTATTTGTAACGCCCTTGAGTTACAGACATTATTTTATGCAATGTTTCTACAGTGCCCAGCACAATGGGGCTCTATTTGTGATTAAGAATGTAGGGAAGTGGGATAATATAACAATATTAATAATAATAAATAAATGATATCAGTTTATACTGTGATCTTGTCAACATTCATGAGTTAAGCAGTGTTGGACTAGTCCAATACTTAAATGGCAGGCTGTCAGGGAACACTTCTGTTTAACAGATGGTACTGAACAAGTGCTCAGGCATGGTGTTAAGGACATTGTGTTGTACCAGGTTCCACCAGACATAAAATTGAGGTCTTGACCACTTACAGCCATAAAAATTAAATGCCATAAAAACAAATTTACTAGCCACAAGGCCTGACTGCAGTGCTGACTGTAATCTACATAAAGAATACTTCTGACTGGCGGTCACAGATCTGACTGATATCAGCAAAGTCAATCTTTGAGATTGTCTTTGCCAGGTCTGCTTCTCTAGTGTCCCTGGATAAGGTTCCTTTTCACCTTGTGCGTTACACCATTAAACAACATCTCTCTGTAGTGTCCCTAAACAGATCCTGTATGTCACTCTTTTTTTTTTTTTTTAATAGTGAGTGGTGTTGTCTTCCTATGTACAGATCTGACAGTTAAGTTAAACAGTACAATGTTCTTCAGGCCTCTATATCTAGGAGTTGGTTGTCTGGTTTTCCTAGGGGAAATGCTGAATTGCAGATATTAAGGTATTTGAAATGGATCTGTGACTTAAAAACATGTATCCTGCCAGAAGGGGAGTGGCGTATTTGATTTTTACTTTTTATTTTGATTCTTGACTTGTGTAACTGCCAACAGTAATTTAAAAGACTTCGTCTACTTTATTCCTCTTTTACAGAGTTTCTCATGAAGAAAGGATGATGAGGATAAAAAGTAGGACAGTCTTTCCAAACATTTCCTTCTTTAGGAAATCCTTATTTGCATTCTCTTTCACACCAAAGGAAGAAAATCTGATTTTAAGTTCAGTTTCATTTTCTTTAGGCCTTGAGAATGAGTTCAGGAAAGAATTCAGACCCAAATTTATATCCTGGTCAACTAGCCCAAGTTGAGCCTGAGCAGATGAGTAAGGGCTGTTTGGATTTTCTGTGCTGTTTCTTTGCTGTTTTTCCCACTTGATGACCTGAAGTGTGACAGGTAAATCCCCAGTTTAGGAGAATGTGGGAGTACCCATTGATGCACACAGCCATTAGGAATGCCTCTGTGCTGCACAACCTGCAAAAAACTTTGTTCAGTGCAAATCACCCACACAATAAACAGCTAGGTATTAAAATGCTAATATTTACTTGTCCATGTGATTGTCTTTTCTACTTTCATAGCTTCCAGGCAATATTCTTCAGAAATCATAGATACACCTTTTCCTGAGCTAAAGAAGAAAACACTAATGATCATACTGGGCAGTCCTTGCAGTCATTACTGTATTGATGGCACAAAAAGATTTGCAAAAACTGTGACATTCTTTCAGATCCACTTGTTTTGCGAGTCTAGCTTAGCCCAGCTTCTTAGCCTGTATGTAATACCAAATATCCGAGTTTATGAAAAGTTAAGAATGAGTAGGAATATGTGCTGGTTAACAAAAAAAAATCCCAAACAAATAATGTCACAAGTTGTAATTATTTAAAGCTTAAAAAAAATTCTAGGAAGGCAATGAAATAAAAAATAATAGGTGAATTCATGAGGGCTACCAGTCACCATGAATACCACCATGACCTCATCGACCTTATTTCCAAACAGTGCTACTTACTCACTTCGGGATTCAGTTCACAGTTGCTCTCCTGACCTTTAATAGAAGTGAGTGACTTTGGGGTATAAGCAGCGCATGATTATAATAGCATAATGAACTACCTCCTGCATGTGTATCCCATACTTTTTACTAGAGGGAATTAGAATGACCTCAGCTGTATGTCATAAGCTGTTAGCAGTGAGCCCAGGTATGTGAGGATGAACTTAGTCTTAAGATAGGAATATGTAGTGAACTGGTGGATGGATCCATAAAAGGACCCGGGTCTCACTACATGCAATTTTTAGGTGGGTAGCAGTATAGTGAAACTCACAGCCCCCATGCAAAGTGTCACAGGTGACACATAAAATGACTGAGGAGTATACAGGCTAGAGGCTTAAAAACCAGGAAGCTTTAGACATGTCATAAAGCTCATATCATGCAAAGAGCAGCTGATTTCCTTCCTCAGAGACTGGGGTCTCTTGAGATCTTTAATCACAGTGGAGCTGGGCACCTAGCTCTGGTTTAGGCTCTCCTCATGAGTTGTGCCTATAGGAACAAATATACCTGCAACCTAAGCACTTTCATTCAGTTTGCTCTCCAGAAAGCCAGGGAGCAGATTTTAAGTTTCAGTCTTCTTTGTTCTGAGGCAGGGACTTAAGTATTTTTCTTTTTTTGTCTACCCCCATGCTACCTCCCCTTCCCATCCAAGAACAGTGGCCAAACCAGTTGGTTATCTGGCATTCTGGATGGAGTTTTCAGTTGCTCCTGGTGAAGTTAAACACTCTATATAATTAAAGATTCAGAATTTGGCATCAGATGAGTGGGAGGTTCAGAATCTCTGCAATGCTTAAAAATTGGATTGATTTACCCCGAATCTCTCTGTGGACCTCACCCTGAGAAAGTACAATATTTGGAGCCTGTAATTAGCTACATTTAAGTTCTGGAGTGGCTGTAACAATGAAGGTCTCTGAGCTCTGCAGTGTAGCAATGAAATCTTATATGACCACTGAATTTAGCATACCTATCTAATTAGCAAAGCATCACTCCTGCTATAATACTGTAGATATCAGTAATGTAAACATTATAGCTGGGTGAACTAAGGTATGAGAAAAGTATGACTTTTACAGAATCGCATGGAACTTTCAAAAAACTGTGCACATACCTGTCCCCTTTTATTTGCATCTCTCTGATCTTCATTTATATTATCCCACTCTCTTTGCTTTGTGCATGTATCCAGAAAGGAGAAACATCACTGAGACAATGATTACTGGGTGTCACATAAATTTGCACGAGCTTCTGTCTCCAAAGGTCAGAACCTTATGGAAATAAAGCCAAATTATTTAGTCTTTTAAATGGAGGCCAGTTAGCTTATGAAAACAGGATACCCAGTCCTGTCTAGTTTCTTGCTTTCAGGCACACACCCATTCTTAGAAATGTGTTCTCTCATGTTAGAAGCTCTGGTCTAACTATCCCAATATATAAGCTTATGAAAGGATTTGCTTAAGGCATTTTTATTTTTATCCAGGCAAGCAGTCAGGAGAAGAGGGAGGTGGTAAGGGGGAACAAAATGATCGTGGATTTAACATGGATGAGAAATGTGAAAAAGCATAACTCTCAAATGCTTGTGCTTTGGGAGACAGTACTGCTTTAGTTTAAGAATGAATGAAAAAGACAAGTGATGCGTAGTTTCTTGTTCAGAATGAATTAGTACAAGAAGAAAGGTTTGGGTAAGGATTTGACAAACAAATTTGAGAATAATCTAATGACAGTGGGCTGGGCAGACTATAAAGCAAGATGGCACTTGACCACCTTTTCTAATTAGGGATGGGTGAGGAACAGAGTGAAGATAAGATTAAACAAATGTATCTGTTGAAGGAAGGTTTCTGTCCAAAACGTTGGGCCAACAGAATTTGAATCTGAATATCACAAAGTCAGCACAACAGAGAAAAATCAAGGCCAATGCATTTTTCCTGCTTTCATTTCAGCTATCTATGCAGGCAGTGTGAGATGTTAAAACCTTAATTTTTAGTCAATGTTAAGTGAATATTCAGCTAAAGATGCACCAAAATTATGATATTAAAGTAAAAAAAATATCCCCTGAGAGCATGCCTCTCTACCTCATCATCCTCCCAACATAGTTAAAACTTCTTCTGACCAACAAAACCAATCTATAGCTATTTTATCTCTTTGTCTCTTTTCATATCTCCCAATAGAAGCACTGTTGTAGCTGCTGGCTAGAA
Source organism: Myiopsitta monachus (assembly GCA_017639245.1). Taxonomy (NCBI): domain Eukaryota; kingdom Metazoa; phylum Chordata; class Aves; order Psittaciformes; family Psittacidae; genus Myiopsitta; species Myiopsitta monachus. Next base: position 43,962,961 of record CM029924.1, read on the forward strand.
AATTAGCCAAGTGAACTCTCTCTTTCTCTCTCTCTTCTCATCAGATTACTGTGAAAATTTAACAGGCTCTCACCCTATCCTTTTTCTTTGTAGGCTGGTAGCACACTGGAGGGGCTTAGAGTGAACCAGTTTCAGTTTCATACATCTCATGTAGCCTTCACTATACTTGGCGGACACATCCTTATTCTCAGCCTTGAGGGGGAAAGATGGGTAGAGTGCATCGTTACTTCCAGATGGTGATTCAGGAATGTGGTTCACTACGGAAAATATAAAATCTAAAGCCGCAAAACTGAGAGGAAGCCAGGAGTCAAAGCAGTGGTCTATTGGCATTTTAATGAGGAGCCTTTAACTTTGGAGGGGGTTTAGCTGTAGAATTCCCATGTAGGTTTATGGGGAAGTACACAAGCATCCCAGTTAGAATGGATGCAGCTGAGAATTTAGCCTCCTGTATATCCTATTCTTACAAAACTTGAACCAGTATCTCTTAATGTTTTGGATGGCTGTCCATTCTGTTGGCATCCAAATTGTTGCAAAAAGTAGGAAGAGTCCTACATCTAATTTGGAGAAAAATAAGGACCACAAAATGTAAATCACTTCACTTTTTAAGATACTTTATAAAAGTACTTCTGTCATTTCCTATAGAAAAGATGCTTGGTGGAGGTGTGAGGCTTACAGAGCTACTTTCCTGTGTCTTCTCAAAAGTTCACCTACCTTAAATTTTTGATTGAAAGGAAGAACAGTGAAATGGGCTCAGGAAGTAGGCAGATTTTGTAGGAAAAAAAAATGATAAAAGTGTCTTTTGGGGAATGAGATGTTTATATGGCAGTTGAAAGATACTATGGCTTAATGGCAGGAAAAATACCCAAAAAGACCTATTTATTTCAGAAATTAGACCAAGCCTTGCATTCATTTCTATGATGAACACTGGTCTAAACTAGTTTATTTTTTAATTTCATATGGCATCTTAATAAAAAAATATATATATTTAATATATAACGCCAGCAGAAACTCACAAATTCTACCCTTAGATGTGTATATACCAGATAACAAGGGGGAGACCTGTACTTCTGATGACCCAAGAAGAGGAAGAGCAATAAAATGACATTTCTGTGAAACTGCTGGACTTATTCGACAGTTGCTAAATATATTTAGGCATCAAAGTTTTCAAGCAGCTAATTGAACAAGCACCTTGCTACAGCTGAGGAACTCACAGACCTTTTTCATCTACTCCACTGATTTTCAGGGGTTTCACGCAGGCTGGAGGGAGAAAAAGTATGTGTAACCTGCAGTTTCTGAAAACCAACAGCTTTCAAAGAATTTCTGGGACATCCCTGTGTACCGAGGAAAGTAGACATCCACTCCTCAGAGAGGCGAGGATTGCTGTTGTTTGTGACTGGTGAAGACTGTCTACTGCATCTAGAGATGTCCCCAGATGTTTCTGGCCCAAAGCATTAAGGAAAAGTATGGGAACAGGCAGTTTCTCAAGAACTCTTTTGTCCGTCACTGAAGTAGAAGTAGATGGACATTTTATTTGTAAGTTGTAATTTTATTGAAAGTGCCCATATGTTAGCCTCAGAACATTAATGTCCAAATTGCAATGTTGGTTTTTTTTTCTTTTAAACTTCCAATATATTAAAGGTAAAGTTCCCCTCAGGCCCCATTAGCCTGAGGAATGTTGTATGGCACAGGGACAAAAAATGGTTGAAAATAAGTACGTTGAAGTGTTGAAAAGCATGAAGATGTTTAGCATTATTCTTTGCTCACTGCAGTCATTGGCTTGATATCTGAGGTTGGACAAGACAGACCCAGTTTACTCATCTAAAAGGTGGGACTGCTAATAGTACCTCAGGTGAGGTGTCGAGAGAATTATTTAATTAGCATTAGCACAAGACCTCAAAATCTTTAGCTAGATAAAATTGTAAAAGTATCACATTTCCTTCAATAAAGATTGCTTGCCAGCTGGGAGTATCCTTTTGGGATTCAGCATTTCCAGTGTTACACAATGCAGAAGTTATATAAGAAGGAAAAAGAAGAAAAATCTTTTTTAAGAACATACTTGTTTTTTAAATATTACATTATGCTAGTGACTGTGTAGATCTACTACACCTCTGAGAAATCATTTTAATGACTGCAATGCTTTAAAGCAAGGAGCAAACACAGCGTTTAGACTCTTAAATAGGAAGAGTGAAAGCAATATTTGCTCCTCCTATGCCTTAGAAACAGTATTCTAAAATATCTTCCTAATATAAAACAAATTCTTTTCTTTCTGTCCTTTAATTCTCTGGTACAAATTACAGTTGAGCTAAATAATGAATGAGTGGAGCTGATTTCTCCAGTAGCAAAAGGAAGTAGGTGAGGTAATAATTGCTTTTGCTTTTGAAGCTCTGTTTTGAAGCCCATCGTCATGGGTTGAACGAGTTACACTGAACTGAGAATATAGGTAAAGGCTGGAGAAACACAAACCAGAGAGCTATGTGACCTAAGATAAAGAATTACTTAGGAAAATCAACTTCATCACTAGCCATTACAATGTTTTGGTTTTCAGTTGGTGTGAGGAAGAGGGAGGGTGTGAGGAATAGTGGCTTAACCTGGACTTTGGACTGTGCTGTAACTTTCAGCTCTATCTTTCACCTAAACTGTTTGCCTTTTCATTATCCCTCAAGTCTCACTCATCTGCTTTATTACTGTCTGGGGGCTTATCTCCCTTTCCAGGTCTTTCTGTTCCAACTTGGCTTTCCACTCTTGAGGTCATTTAGTACAACTCCTCTCTCTATGGTGTAAAGAGGGCTGAAGCATTCTTTAGCTATAATTGAATCTTCCAGTCATCCACAAGAAATATCCTACAATATCAAGTCAAAATGTTTCATTGGCATTAACAATCTAAATCCTACATATTTTCACCGTCAGCCACCTACCTGGCAGCTGGTATTGGTACTTCAGAGATAAACATGTAACTGCCATATGAAATGACTTCCTAAGGGCCAAATCCTACTTGCATTAGTAATGCAAAAAGTGCATTAACTTCATTCTGAATTGATGCTGTTAATTAAGTGTTATTTTTTCTATTATTGGCAGTTCTTTTCAAAAGTCATTAAAAATTAGAACACAAACCCAATGTAATAATACTGAATACATGCTACAAATTAATTATGGAATAGCATTAAAAGGTGGCTAAAAATACACTAAATATTTTTGTCATGTCATTTTTACAGGTATGCAATGCTGTGGTTGCTAGAGGGTAGTTATTGCAATAGAAGGACAAGGGTTCATAAGACTGTCATATTCTCACATTGTTCCCCACACTACATAAACTTTAAAAACCAAATTAAAAAAAAAAAAAGAAACAAACAAACAAAAAAAAAACCAACAACAAAAACCAAACCAACCCCAAAAAAACCAAATCTCCAAATCCCAGACAAATATTTAATTGAATTTTAAAAATGTTGACTAACTAAAGAACTAAATTCTAGTTTTAACCATGTGGTTAATTGTGTATTTTAGTTATCGAGTTTATTATTATTATTTGCTGATCTTAAACTCTGAAGAGGAGTAGGACATTATTTTGCTGGGTAAATGATGTTTGCTTGTTTCTGCCACAACTATGTGGTAATATTTATCTGCTAATTTAATCTTATGAAGTTTAACCATGCGAAGTGCAAGGTCCAACACCTGGGTAGGAGCAATTCCAAGCACAGCTGCAGGTTGGGCAGAGAAGAGATGCAGAGCAGCCCTGTGGAGAAGGACTTGGGGGTGTTGGTCAGTAAGAAACTTAACATGAGCCAGCAGCGTACACTCGCAGGCCAGAAAGCCAACCATATCCTGGGCTGCATCCAAAGGAGCATGACCAGCAGGTCGAAGGAGGTGATCCTGCCCCTCTACTCTGCTCTCATGAGACCACACTTGGAGTACTGTGTGCAGTTCAGATGTCCTCAACAAAAAAAGGACATGGAACTGTTAGAACAAGTCCAGAGGAGGGCCATGAAGATGGTCAGGGGGCTGGAGCACCTCCCGTATGAAGACAGGCTGAGGAAGTTGGGGCTGTTCAGCCTCGAGAAGAGAAGGCTGCATAGAGACTTCATAGCAGCCTTCCAGAATCTGAAGGGGGGCTATAGGGATGCTGGGGAGGGACTCTTCATGAGGGACTATAGTGATAGGACAAGGGATAAGGGGTTCAAACTAAAACAGGGGAAGTTTAGATTGGATATAAGGAAGTTCTTTACTGTAAGGGTGGTGAGGCACTGGAATGGGTTGCCATTCAAACAAATGAGTTGTGAATGCTCCATCGCTGGAGGTGTTCAAGGCCAGGCTGGACAGAGCCTTGGGTGACATGGTTTAGTGTGAGGTGTCCTTGCCCACTGCAGGGCGGTGAAATTTGATGATCTTAAGGTCCTTTACAACTCTAACCATTCTATGATTCTATAATTCTATGATTCTATATTATACATTAACCTATCCATAAAAAATCACTTTATCTTCAAGGGTCTCAAAGATATTTGAAAGTCCTAATGAAGGCTTTAGACTTGCCTTTGTGAACAGACAATTAATTATATTGATGTTACATAGAAAGCATTTAAATGTTCATGCAGATGGTTAGTGACTTGCTTAAAATCCTATGACAGAAAAAAACTGCTCACTTATCAAGGTATATCCATTTGCTATTTTACCTTCTTCTTTTACTAATGTCTGTTGTATTTTGAATATATCATTCTTATGGTGATCTCCACACACAAAACACTTCAAAGAAATAAAGATGATATTCATCTGTCCATCAGGAACAACTAAGTGGGGTTAGCATCTGATGTCAAGTACATACATGTTTGTGCGTCTCAGTATTGTACCCAAGCCACAAAACAGACATAAACTGAATGAGAAAGAACAGAGTAAGATATCAAGCTTCTTCTGTCTAGAGATGATCAATGAAAGGAAAAACTAAAAGCTAAATCTATTGAAAGGAAAACATCTAGTATTGTCTTAAAATGACACTTAGGAAATAAATATCAGAAATCCATAAGCCAATGCAGCATAAATGACAAAGGCCATCAAAAGATAAAAATCACTTAGAACAGAAAAGTCCTAAACCAAGATAATATCTTTTCCCTCTCTCCCAAATTTTACAAAAATCTTCCAAATTAGATTAGAAGGTCTAATATGGTCGTCTGCTGAGAAGCATCCTCTTTCAGGATGACCTGAAAGGTACATGTACATGAACACTTTTTAGTCTTTCATGATGTTGTCCTTGGATCATATATAAAAATTAAGTTACCTGATGACACGTAAAACTATCTTTGGGGCAGACACCTGATTTTTGTCTAGTTAGGAGCTTCTGCAAATAGGCAAGAACCATGCACAATGAGGAAATTTTGGAAATCTGTTGCAGAACAGAAGTCTGGGACCCTCCAGACTTCTGAACAGGCCACGACATATGCAGGATAAGTAAGCGGTCAAACAACAGAATCAGATTCATTGACTGACTTCTATGGTGCTGAGCTCAGAGCAGGTTTTGAAAGAGATCTCAGGAGCTGAGCTTCAGGACTTCCATGCTTTCTATCTTTAATGTAATCTGTAGTTCAGGTCCAGCTCCCTGAAAGCTTTTCCCCAGAAGATCCTATGTCTGCTCTATTTAATATGCTGAAGAATGGGTATCAGTTCCTGACAAAAGCCCCACCTGTGGTCTTCCAAATTTGATGACCATGGTGCGGTGCAGACAATAATGCAATTGTAGAGGAGAATACCTGTGTCCCTGGTCTAAAACCTCATCTCTAAGATTCGGACCCTGATCTGGGCCACAATGTAAAATTGCAGAGGACCTAGACAGATCGGTCTGTGGGGATAGATGTACTGTTCAAAGCCCTTTCACTCATGACAAAGTCACAGATACCGATGTTGCAGACAATGAACATATGCTTATTTTTCAACATTTTATTTTTATTCTTAATTCTGTTTGAATGTAAATTTTCAAATCAAGACTTTAAAAATTGTACATGAAAGGGGAAGAAGCAAAAAAGATGTGAGTAAACAAAACCAAATTTCCACTGGAAGTTGTTTTAACCTGAACTAGAGCTGTCAGTGCTATGAACCTACTGACATAAGATCATGCAGCTCTCTTGTCACATCCTGGAGTATTTGCATGCTTTGCTTTCTGCCACATTTAAAATCATTATTCTTGGTCTGGCTTTATTTTACTTCTGTTCTGTAAGAATCACATTTTCTTTTAGCAAAGTAGAAGATATTTGTTAGAACATTTTCTAATTCTTTATATAAAATGGTAAGATATTCAATTTCTCCTTGGATATTAAACAATATCCTCATGGTTACAGATGAGAGATGCATATATCTCAAATTTAAGATTAATCCTTTCCTCAGGTGATATATAAAAGGAAATTTCCAAGGTTAAGTGTACATCTTATCCATTTTTATCTGATTACAGTTTTATGAAAACGATTTTAAGAGGTGCTTAATTCCCACTGAAGCCATCAAAAATTTCCATCAACTGAGCACACCTCACTGTAGATACTGTTTTCCAATTGGAACTTTATTTTCAGCAAAAAGAAACATCAGTTCTCCCATAGCAAATCTATGGGAACACTCCAACTTTATAAACTTCCTCCCTTCTTTTACTCCTGAATCCAGGTAAAAAGGGGGGGGGGGGGTGGTTCTATAGATAAGCAAGCAGACGTTAGAAAACAGCAATGAGAGACATGCAGATGATGCTCTTTCATAAAGCTATACTGACAATAATAGATAAATCCTATATAACTATTATCAGTCTTTCTGTCCTTCCAGCTCATTTCCTACAGTATGTCCCCTCCCAGTTACACCAGGCAGGAGTCTTTAGGCATTAGAGAGACATTTCCAGGATAGGAGGGACTTGTGGAAAATGACACCTTACTCAGAATGGACAGCCACTGTCTGGCAGCATCCTTTCAGTTTGAGTCGGGGTAGGTGTCTAAATCCTTAACAAAGAATACATTTAGGCAGTTCAGGATTTTGTCTACCCAAATATGCTCAATAAAACCAGCCAGAGGAGGAGTCAAGGAGATTTCAAGCTACATATTTATCACAGGTTAGTAAAGTTCTAAAGGCAAGTACAATCTACCTCATGATTCAAAAGACAAATGACTCAGATGAAACAGATTGCAAAGGGGATTTTTAATTTGAGGACTCCCACACAGGACACTATGGTTCTCCCAGACTCCACTGCGTCCTCTCCACAATAAAGTGAATAGTGCTTCCAACAGCTAGACTCTTTCCCACAAAAGTTGTGTGTTATTTCTGTTTTCTTTAAGCCCCAGTTCTGTGTGCTTGTATGAATCTGCAACCTGTTTCTGGCTGGAATGGCAGTACAGAAGGTTATTTTGGGTAAGACTGCTGACAGCAGAAACTGTCAGTGGTGCTCTCTCCTCCACAAGTAATTTCCTTTTTCCCATTTAAGCATCCTTGCCTGCTTGCTCCATTTTTTTCCTCCAGCCCTTCCTTTACCTACGCTGATGCCTGCCAAGAGATCTGTGAATAAAGCTCCTGAACTGTACGCAAAGTTACGACACTACAATGTAAGAACTTTCAAAATTCACAGAACTCATTTACATTTACAAGCATGAACGAGAGAACCCCACAAAGCCCAAGGAGCTGCCCTGGAGAAGTATTTATCAGTCTAGCCTGTTTTACGGGTGTGGAAGCTGGGACAGAAGCTTTCCCAAACATGAAGCAAAGCTTTGACCGAGACCAACCAGTGAGACAGAGATGGAAAGCAGGTGATACCCCAGAAGCTGCTGACTCCAGCCATGTGATTATTGCACCAGTCTACTCTGTTTCAAAATTAATAAGCTTTTTATGTGGAATTTGAATGTCTCAAAATCTGATACAATTTCTACAATCGTGTTCTCAAGACCTTTAAAGAAGCAGAGATTTCTGATGTTTTCCAGTCTTCAGTAAATGAAAACATCTCAGAGCTCCCATGTACCTGTATAGTGATGTTTTTTCCCTCCTTCCTAGCAGGTAGAAGTAGTAAGAGAGCAAAGAAAGAGCTATTCCTTGTTGAAGTAATTGAGGGCAGCAGGTACAAGAGCCCAGGAATGTTCAAATGCTAACAAGAATGTATCAGGGATATATAGATCATCTAGTAATTCACAAAAACGTGAGGGTGTTGAATTCTTGTGAGTATTGAAATATATTATAGGTAACCTGATGACTTAAATTAAACAATTCTTTCTCTGCATTTATTAGTTCTGATGAATCACCTTCTTCCAAATTCCAAGAACAGAATGGCTTGAAATTGAGATTTGAAAGTGGTGCATGCCACAGGCAGTGGGTGACTAGTATTCAGTTCCTATATAACTTCTCTTTTCAATAATGATGTATTGAAAAGGTGGTACACAACATCAGTGTAGGTCTAGTTTCCATTACGGCTTTGAGGCTATCTCAGTTGCAAAGTCAGCAGTACCAGAATCTAATGTTTCTCAGGTTATTCAAGGCTTGAAAATTGTTGAGATCTGCTGGGATCCAGTTTCCTTGCACAACCTCTGCCACTTGAAATGGTAAAGTCCCAAGCTTTATTTTTGCATTTTATTCATCACTAGTATAGAATAATTTTCATTATATGGCAGTTCCATAATTTTATTATTTTTATTTTTTGACGGTGCACAGGGAAAGAAATTTCAGGTGCTACTCTGAACTCTACCAACAGTTTACTGCATTGCCTAGAGAAAGTTTTACATGGTTCCATTTCTTGTAAAATGAGATGGCATAGTATTACTTATTGACTGCAAAGGAAAATCTCATGAAATGTAATCAACTGATTACAGATCATGAATCCTCAATAATATTTCCTTCCAAAATGCACAGCAATAATAATTACGTTATATAATTTATCAAGGATTACAAGAAAACTCCTAACCGTTTTACATTCTGTGCCTCTAAACAAGCACATCCTTGTCTCTGGCATCACTACCTCTCTTCCTTATTCTCCTCTTCCAGTTTGCAGTGTTTTATATATACTAAAATCCATATGCTGGCATTAAAGACCTGAAAAACTCTAACCTGATCCTTCTGATGTAGAAGGTTATAACTGAAAGAAAGGCTTGAGAAAGAGAAGAAAAATGAACAAACGAACAAACTGCCCAAGAACACTGCTCTGAATGATTGTGGAGAACAGTGAAACTGGCTTTGGGGTGACTGCTTTTCCACTGCCCATGTGTAGAGCCATACAGCTGCTGCTGAGCCATGGGACTTCACAGTTTTCCTGCTAAAGGCATTTTTCTCTAGATGGAGGCAAAGAAGTCAGCCTGATGCCCATGGCAACCATTAACTCCTGCTGGCCACTAGACAGGCACTAAGCAGATGAGGAAGCTGACAGATGCAGAAGATCCATGATTCTCATTAAAAATACTGGGCCATATTCTACCTTGTGTTTCTCTTCATCAGCCCTGCCTGAAATAAGTCCCACTTACATCTTATAAAGATAATTTCATTTTGAGGATTGTTATTACCTGTAATAATAGGAGATGAAGAATGCTCATCTCACTTCCCAAAACCCCATGTCTGGTTCATTTTCAGTGAACTACATCTCACCCAGTTTTTTCATCAACACTATAACACTATACGAGCAAAAAACCCACTGGACTGAGCAGAGGCTAGCAAATCTAAGGGTGTCCTGCTCATAGCCCTACAAGAAGACACATCTCACTACTGCTGCTCCTGACAACTAAGGGAAGGAAAAACACAGGAAGAAGCAGAAGTAATAGCCAGACCTTTTTTTTTTCCTGTTGGTTTGTTTTAGAAGGTAATATTAAAATGCTGAAATACACTATTGGCTCATTGCAGGCTGAATAAAATTCAATAGAACTATGTTATTTTGAAATCTAAGATTCTCTCAAAAGTCAAAAGCTTTGAGAAATTGGGCAGGTTTTGCAGTAATTTCATTTAGGGGATGAAGAAGGAAACTGTTGGATGATGTCAAAATATCTCATTCCTACAGTTTTGGAATGAAGCACTCAGACTATTCACTTGAAAAAATAATATCTTTTATTAAATTCAGATATTAAATTCATCAACATTAAAGATTAATATTAAGGAAATCCAATATTTTGAATGTCTTGAATTTATTACTTTTTAATTATTCTACTTTATAGAGAACTTGAAAACAACTTAATTTTTACTAAAAGACAGAACTCAACGTTGGATTCTTAAAGTTCTTTGTGAAGTAGAATGTCATTTTTCTACACAGTGCTCATGTTACGAAAGGGGAATTGTTGTAAAAATCTGATGAATAGGATAACAGAGCAATTGTGCTTCTGAAGTTTTACCAGTGGAGAACAATTCAAGTAGGGTATATCAGACCCTCTGTAACTTGTTTTTCAGGATAATGAGATGCACAGATGGGAACTTAAATTTGTCTCAATGAAAAATATTATGAATATGGTCACATTTTACGACAAACTCTGTCCAAGTTTTGGATTCCTTTTGTAACCTTATGGGAAGTTTACGTGAAAGCAAGTTTTGTATTGCATATCATATCCATTCAAATGCTTTGGTTTCTAACCCCAGAGGTAAAAATTTGTTTCCACTATGTGGAATTTAATCAGGTCTGATTTTCCTGTCCCTGGTTTTCCACTTGTCTCTTTGTCTTCCTCTAGGTCTCCTTTCTGGTAGCAGTATCTGATACTGGTGCATTTCCCATGGCTGGGTAAAAGAACCTTCTCCTCCTACCTGCTTCCATCTGGAGCAGACTTACCTATTTTTTTGCCTACCCGAATCTCTACCTTTTTCCTGAAAAAGGAAACCTGAAAATAAAAAAACTGAAAAGCTTTGTCTTCTAACTTTATCATTTTTCTCTCCAACCTGTCTTAATTTTTTTTTCCTATGTAAATATGCTATTTAACACAGTAAAGCCTTTTAGGATAGCCTTTATGTGATAGGTATTATAAAAATGAAGTTACATTGTGTTGTGAATGATGATACTTGAAAAGACATTTGCCTGCATTCTTCCTCTCAACCTCTGTTTCTTTATGAGCAGAGAATGGAACATGCTCAAGGAAAACAAGATTAATTTCCTTAAAAACCTCTAAGCTAATGCATTGTTATGTTTGTTACTGTGGTTTCTGTGAGAGAACAAGCAGATGGATAGCAGTGTGAGCACTCCTAAAGCAAAGCATTTCCAAAGCAATACAGAGATCGGTAGCTGTTTTCTCCACCAGCTCTTCCTCTTTCCTCTTCCTCTTTCCTCTTGATTCATGACAAAACGTGAGACCCTCCACAGCAGGAAAAAAGTAATTTTCCCACGTTGTGAAATTTTATTGGTCTCAGAGTGTGATTAGGTATGGCTACACTATGTATTAAACATGCCTCAAAGCCCATGGTAAAGTCCAGACTTAACAGCCATCTGCATGGTGTGAACACAAAGTGATACTGAGTACTGAGACTGTTTACCACAAGGAAAACTGAGAGCTGTAGACAGTGCACACTGGGCTTTCACAACACAGCAAGAACCACATCTTTCAGGCAACAATACAGACAGGCAAAGCCAAGCAATGGTTCAATTATACTATATTAAAGTCCTCTGCCTGTCACAGGCCCTCAAAGTCATTCTCCAGACAGCTATTAAACTAATGTGAGAGTTGCATATGGGACCATGCTTTTCTACCCCATCTCCTCCAGAACAAAAAATGGTGAAGCAATACAACAGCAACAGTTTTAACTACCCCTTCATCAGCTCACACAAATAGTGGGAGTATCTCTGGGCCAGGGCTACCTTGGTATGGCCAAAGCCTATGCGTATATGAACAGAGAAAGCAGCTGTATATATGGTACTCTTTATACCTGTATATTGCATCTGACAGCAGGTCCTTCAGAAACCAGATAATTATTCCGAAACAGATGGAAATTCTGATACTAAAAATCTACCGTCCAAAAATCTGAATCTTTTAATAACTTAAAAAATTATAGTCTTCCTTTTGAAAAGTGTGATCACCAACATGCATTAACTAAATCAGCCTCCAAGATCTTGTCACTAGCCAGACTAATAAGCCAATATTCTTTCAATAGTCTTCACAATAATGGACATATTTTCAGCTTTCTCAGGTCAGGCAACTTATCAAAGAGAACTATGTGGCTCCATGCAGAGCTGCAAGTGATTTTTAGCAGCTTACCCTACAGTACCTCATGCAGGGACTTGTGCTACATTCCCCTGGATTATGGACTTCATCAGAGTCTTTGAAATGAAGTAGCTATCCAATATACACAGGGATCTTACAGGCAGCTAAAACTTTATTGACATTGGAGAAGTGCAAGCATTTATTTATTAAATAAGAAAATGTCTTATACACATGACATGGACACATGCAAATACACATGCCATCAGAGTACATGGGGATAAAGAAATCTATGACATTATCACCTGAGAGGGAAGAGGCGAGGGAAAGACTCTTCTATACAGTACACTTATTTTACCCCTGTTTTTCATTATATGGATAACCTTAGAGCAATTCTTGTTAGCATTTAGAAAAAGGGAAAAAATCTAGCCTCCTGCAGGGGAGCTATTATTGCTAGAATGTACTAGCATTATCTTGCTTATGGGGGGGCATATTGTTTATGCAGTCTATTTATCAGTGTAGGAATATATCTACCAATATAGCAATATCTCTGCAGTAACGGCATACAAGAATAAAAGAGTTTTCATGAACAGAGAGTTCCTGCCTGTAGCATGTATATATCTGATATACAAAAGGATTATTTACCTATCATTAAGATATGGATTTTTTTATCTAGACCAGTTTTTCTTGCCACAGAAATCATATTAAACTCTCTAGCTATTATATCTAACATCCATTGGGCAGCTTTTCATTCTGGGTAACCTAATATAAATGAAGAAAATAAATCCACGACAATTTGTTGAGCCGTCTTTTTCCCTCTCCTTCCCTCTCCTTTTCCTGAATTAAATTCACATAATAAAATCCAAAGGTTGCATTTCTCTCACATCCACTTCAATTAATGTGCATGACATTGTCTGAAATTTTTAATGGAAGAAAAAAGCTCAAACACAATATTTTTAAATCATTGTGTAAGGTAAAAGTGCTGCATACAACACAATGTGCTTAATGTCTCACAACAGTCAGATGGGCTTTAAAATTCAGTGTGAGCCTTCCCAGTGTTCCTGTTCTCTCATAATTGCCAATTACAGGACTTTTAACAGAGATTTTAGTGATTGTAATTTAAGAAATTATTTTTCTATGATACTGTTTTAGGAAGTTTTTGCTTGTTTGAAACAACCAGGACTAATAATAACTAAAGCATTAATAATAATAGTCATATAATGGCTGAAGCCAGTCAAGAATGCTAAAGCTTTTCTTTTTTTCTTCTCTCAGATGATAGATTTCCATTGAATTGGGTCTTTGCTTTGTTTTGTTTTATAAGATTGTTTTTGTTTAAAATTACCAAATTCTGCTAAAAGACTAAGGATAATTTCAATACTGATGGAGAAATTTCAAATGAAAACAGTAAAAAATACAAAAGGACAATTTACTAATAATTTTCAGTTGGTACAAAAATATTTTCTGACAGTATTAATGTGAGGAGTAGATGTAAAAATTGCACAAATCCATTAACTGTGCAAACAATTTTGTTTACACAGCCCTCTGGTACCACAGTTTAATGTATCTCCCACCTATCCAAGGTTGCATACATTCCTTTTTTTACTCTGGTAGGTCAAAAATACCACGATGACACAGAGCCACATACCTGATTATAAATAACATTCTGCCTCCCTTCTGAAACTCATGGTATTTGAACATGTCAGGGTAGTGATGGGGGACAGAGGGAGAATGAAGATACTGCTCCCATCCTTGCTGCACCCAAGATGTTTGTAGCTGGAAAAAAATCTAAACTGGCCCTTCTGGTGTCCCAGATTAGGTTACCTGAAAAATTGGTCTGTGCCATATAAAAGAATCAGCCTCTATGTTTTTATGCCACTGAAAGAGAATTGTAGTCAGAATTGCAGTCAGAGGCACCTGTTCTTTCAGGTGAAGAAGATGGAAGTAGATGTCTTTTTTGTTGCATGAATTAAACTGGGTTTTTCCAGCTAAGTATCTCACATGCTGGCTACACTGCACCTGAAGTAATTCAAAGCAGTATAACTTTGCATGTAATTTTGGCTGCCTCCTGTCGGGTGTTTCCCCCTTTAATTCAGCCACATAAAAGTTTCAGGCCCAGGTCCTTCTCGGACTGCCCTTTTGGCTTCTTCTGGAGAAACAGTGCCAATGTCCTAGGTAGTCAGGGCAGAAGCATGGACCAATCACCTCCTGAGAGACAGCAAATGAGCTCTGTACAGGTCACAGGAGAAAAATGGGGAACAGACAACACAGGGTCGAACCACTGTGGTACCTAGGAGCTCAAATGAGTTTTTCCTTCAATTACTGGAGAGGTCTATCTGTTCTTTATTGACTTTTCTTCAACCTAATCTCTTTTTCTTTTGTAATATATTTAAGAGGATGAAGTGCTCCTAATAAGGCTGAATTGAGAACTTTAGAGACTACTGACTTATTTAAGGGTGTGTGTCAACCTAAAGGTTATCTTATCCCAAAGCTTTCCTGCAATAGTCATATCTCTTCTAATAACTACACACTGCTGAAATACTATGGTTGAGTCTTGTGTTCTACTTTTATAGATGCATAACACACATACAATGATACTATGCTTATTCATTCTGCTTATTGTTTCAAACATGATTTTTAATGTGTAACATAAAAAGAGGTTTTCAAGTTTAATTGGAGTGTCAACGCCATCATGCTCATCTTTATCTCCAGCCACTTTTACTTCCAGACTAGAATTTTTTATAGGATATCCACACATAATAAAGCATCCAAACAACTTTTTCATGTCATTGTCAATGAATTTGGAGGGTGCAACAGTTTGCATACTCTTCTGCACACATTTTATTACTCCCACTTTCATTCTACAAGGCTGAAGCGAATCATGTCATAAATAGCTGTCTTGCACTCATGAGCTTGATATACTATTTTATTCTAAGATCTTCTATCTACTCATAAGTTAAAAATCTGGCAAAAAGTATTCCATGTTCTATTTTCTTACTTCACTAAAATTTCGAAATTTTACAGAAAATCCTGTTCCAAAACATAAGGTGCTATTTTTAGATAATCAGGGAATATGATTGTGTATAATAAATATATAAAACCAGGCTCAAAGCTGGTATAAAATTGACACTAAAATAAATGGATATGTGCCAGTTTATACCTACTGAAGTTCTGGTTTTGAGGACATGGTACTGAAAGCCTTTTGTAGCATTTTATGATTTTCAGACCCACCTGTATTTATTGTCAACTACATGACATCTACCATACTTATGAATACAGACATGTAAATACATACTTTAAACTGAATCCACATGTAACTGTGTGCATGATATTGTGGGTATGTAAATTAAGTGCCATTTATTAATTCTTTTAACCTTTGCTGATCACAGAACTCAAGACAGTAGTATTCTGAGCTAGCTAAAGCTGCTGTTCAAAATCTGCTCTAACACACTGTACCTCTACAATCAAAATATCTTCCGCCATCTTCCTTCCACAGATATCTTGTCACAATAAAATTCTGGGTACTTCCTGTCATCATTTGTAATTCGATGATGAAAGCTATTAGGATATGAAATTATACTAGTTGCTTGTAATAAGATGCTCCTTTCGACATATTCTTTCTTTGATTGCTTATATTAGATCATTGACAATAGACATGGGAGCTGGTCATCAGCAACAGATGTGAGAGTTATTCTGAGAAGACCATATCCATCCTGTGGTGAGATTTGGGTTTAAACATTAAGCCTGAGACTAAAAGAGCTCTGGAATTTTTATTTTTGGTTCAATAAATCAACATTTCTGTAGACTGTTCTTAGCAGATTTTTGGCCTTAAATAGTGGCATGTGGCACAAACTGACTTGTGAGATTTTTTTGTACTTTGGATGTCAGAGGTCTTGTGAGATCATCTGTTTTTTCTCTGATTCCTGTTATCTTAGGCCAAAACCTCATGAGAATAGTTATTCTTGAAGCATTTTTTCAATATGAAAACCAGGATAAGAAAAATAGGCCTCTTTTGGTTTTGCATCTACCATAAAACAAAACCTAATACTTTGTTTAAATATACATATTCTGATCTGAATTATCCTTGCTATGCCCTTCCCTTACCATTCCAAAAGCTGTTCTCATTTCAAGATACATTCTAAGATTCTTCTGGCAACAGATTCTCAATGACATCATATTCCATGGTTTTTTTAGTTAATAGGAATTAATGCAGCACCTGTGACTGCTTGTGTTACATAGTGTATGACACTCCTTGCCACCAAAAGCAAATAAAATGTCTTAGTGCTAGCTATTATTTGTTAGTTATTTCAAAGCTATTGAGAAGAGACAACAGAAAATTGACAACAGATCATTCTCAATCACACAGCAAAATCTAATGCTACTAGAGATATAATTGGCCAAGAATACAATTTTTTTAAAAGGATTATGCAATGTATATAGCTAACAAGACTATTCCAGTGTAATCTTATTCTAAAAAACTCTAATATCCTGGGGTTTTATTTTATCCTGATAAAATAACCAGCTGGGAATGACAACTGCTTTTCTAGCCAAACTGCCTAGGACTTCTGTACTGAAAATGGGCAACTTGCCTTTTAAGCTTCATTTGGCCTCCAGGCAATTCAGGTGCATCTTCAGTGTTGGGTCCAACTCTTCTGACCACAGGCAGGTGCCTGATGATATGGAGGATCTTCTATAAGTTAAATCCCTAGCTACAGAAGATAGCATCCTGAGTGATCAGACCCTGCTCAGTGGAGAACCAGAACTGGTGTCAGTTCTGCTCTCTAATCAGTTCCCAGAACTTCCCCACCATTTGGCTCCACAACAGTTGCATTTTGGGCCATGAAAAAAAAAAAAACAACAACATGAGAGAGCTTTCTGTGTCAGGAAAGTTAAAATGTTTCTTGTAAGCCATAATTACCAGCAATCACAGCCATTGTTCTGTAATGAGGTTCGATGTTTTAAAGTACAAAGAAGCATATTTAAGATATAGAACAGTGTTACTGGGTTTTGTGCATTTTCTTTTAATTCTAGAATTTGTTTTTCTTTAGTTGATATAAATCTGAAGGCAAGAACTCATTCTAGATACACAAGTGCATGCAGTATGGACATATCAAAAGGAATTAATCTATATAGGTATAGATAAAAGAAGAAGGAATAATTGTATACAGGCAATGGATAAGAAAGAGAAGACAAAAGGCAAGGTAGAAGTCAAATATGAATAAAAGAGAATATGAAAAGACTATTGTATTATGTTAATACTATGTGAAATTAAAGTACTTTAAGACCTTCAGATGTAAGATACTATGCAACTATAAAGCATTTCTTTTTTTTTCCCTCAAATTTGAATTGAGTCAATGCAGTCTGAAAACAGTTTCTAAATATGATTATATGAGACTATGGACACAATTTCTGCCAGGTAGCATGAATTTCAGTGTATTGCTGTGTTATTAAAAGCAACCAGCAGTGTGAACCTGCTGTATTATTAACACATTACATTAGCCTTAATATTTAATCCAGTATTCATATTCATATTGTGGGCTCTTCTAAGAGAGAGTAACAGCTTTCTAAATGCTTTTAAGATTTCCAGGAATAAAATTAAAGCATGTTTAGGTACTTGTCGGAAATTGTGTGCAGAATTCTGAATAAGGGAGTTATTGCATTGTATCAGGACCCTTAAGAGATTCAGCTGAGAAATAAATTATGTAAACAATGCAATATGTGCATGTGTGTACAGCTGTATATCAATATCACCTATATCTATGTATACAAATATCCTTATCCTTTTCTGTCAGTCTGGAATGTGTTATAGTGGAGACACTGAACCTTTCAAAAGATGCAAGACATGTTTTTAATGTTGCTTCAGAATTCAGATGCAAAACAAAAACTGGATAAATACTTCATTACATTTTATAAACAATCTGCCTTCTGATAAATTATTATGGAACAACTTTTCATTCTTTTTTATGAAGTTTGAGTCTGAATGCATATGTTGGAGATGAATTCTGGTAAAAAAAAGTCAGTTCAGAGTAACATATCCTACATGAGATTTCTTGAAACCCATGCAGTGTCTGCAGCTATAGGGAAAGGGTACAGCACTGACGGAGGAGAGGACGACATGCCAGTTGGAAGCTGTGAGGACAGCCTACTTTTGCCCCTCTCTTTTGAAAGGAGAAGTACTGGAGCTCCATGAAGGCTGCACATTCAGCTTGGCTGAAGGTTCAGACTGGATTTCCTCTCTGCAGCTGCTCCACACTCCACTTGCACAAAGTCCAAACATATGGGTTTAATGTGAGTGGAGTGGATTTCAAGTTTAATTCTTCTCTTTATCTCTTTGTGTGTTAGTATTTGTGTGTGTGAAATGACCTTTCTATAATATTTCATTATTTTCCTAAATCTTAACTTTCCTAAATCTTAATTTTGCACCCTCACAATTTTTTGTCATATGAGATATATAATCAGTAAAGATCCTTCTGTCCTGTTCTATCTCCTGCTCTGCCTTCAGAATATACTGTTATTTGTATTTTCCACAAAACAGATTGAAAACTTAACTGAAATACTGCTAGCCATCAACATTTTTTTGCAACTTATTCTAATGTAGGTGTTCAAGGTGCAGAAATCCCTGCTGATAACATCCCCCCACCTTACCTCCCTCCAAAGGAAAAAAAAAAAAAAAAAAGTAGGAAAAAAAATCATTTGTGGCACCATAAAGACTGATTTTTGAACTCCATCTCTTTGGAGTGCTATATCTTCTCCTCCATTTACAGTGTCCCATGTTTTATATGGATTGGGCACAATATTAAATTTCTTGTGGTGAATGGAAGAAAAAAAATCAGAGAGTAAAAAGCTGGTTTGCTTACTGTGCCTCCCAGTTTGATTATGGTAGGTTCTGGAGACCGCAGGTGGAGGATACTGAATTATAGCAAATAAAAGACTAAAACATAACAAAGTTACCTGAGGGGTTGGCTGATGTCCCTGTGCAAACTGTGATTAACTGAATACCTGCCCTGGAATGCTGGTTTGGCAGGAGGTTATACATACATGAATGAATCTGTCTGCATACTTAGACGCGGCAGTTAAACTTCTTTCTCATTAAAAAAAAAAAAAAAAAAAAAAAAAAAAAAAAAAAAAAAGGTGCTATTTCCAAAGTTGTTAAATACAATTTGACCCTATTTTGATTTAAACTCCCCATCCTCAGAAGAAGAGTGAGACAACAAGTATAAGAGAGACTGGGAAGAAGAGGAGAAGCAGCAGCCAAGGAGATGTTTGGCTGCATGGCAGCTAGCAAACCTTCACCCTAAAAAATCAGTGGTCATCCTGGAAATGGGGGCAGATCTTCTTGATGTAAACTGATGAAGGCCTATTAATGTAAATTTACCTGAGTTTATATCCCAAACCCAAAAACATCAGCAGTGAAGAACTGGCTATATATTTATGGCACTTAATTCACATAAACTGAATATAACACATACAGTGGTTTAAACATAAATCCAAAATTTTCAAGAGCCTAAGGGAGCTGAAAGCGAGTGGTTTCAGAGCACCTGACAGTTTGTCTAAGTGGAAAAACAGACCAGCACACTGATAAAAGACTCCTTCTGCTGCAGTTAAGTGATCAGTGTAGACACACCCTCACACTCACAAGCCCTTTTTAAAATCCTAGCTATAAATTACATTTCATGCTAATGTAAATTAATCCTGGGAGGTAGTTGATGGGCTTAGGAAGGCTAGACAATGATTATGTGTTAGCGTCTATTAGCCTCATCTAAAGCTGCATATGATTGTGTGGGGCACAGTATAGTCAGGGGGGAAAAGTTATTACCTGTTATGAAAGAGCTTATGCTCTGAATGTGTTTCCTGGCTTTTTACATAATATTTTGGTACTTTTCATGTATATTCCATATCTTACTAACAATTTGGAACCTGAACATTAACCCTACATCTTCAGGGTAAGCCTAAAGCCATTTTACTCCCATTTTTGCTCAAAGCAGAGGGGGCCAGAGTGTATCTGAATATTTTTGTTTGGGTACATTTCCACCTGGGAGCACAATAGCAAGTGTGTCCTGCACAGTGAAGCACACTATGGTCCTAGATGCCTGTGGCTTACATGACATGAGATGATAAGACATTTCCTTTCCTTATGTAGACATGTCATGCACGAACTTGCAGTGGAGAGGGACCTCACCCTTGATTTACAATCAAGTCATGAGCTCATCTATGCTCTGAAAGAGTCTATTGTCCAAATTGTGTTGGTTTTTCTCCAGGAAAGTTTTTCCAGTGTGTGGAGAACTGGTCCCAAACAGTTTTATTTTCCTGCATTTACTTTATTTCTAACCCTTTCCTGATTTAAATCTTTTCATTTTCTCACCTTTATCTCTTAATTTCCCTAGAAATTCATGGCTTCTCAGCAGCAATTATTTCTGCCATGCCAGCATGATGGGAGGTCTGGTACCTGCTGCTATCAGGGGGATGAGAGGGAACATTTCCCCAAACATGCTGCATTAGATAGCTTTTTTTTTTTTTTTTTTTTAGTGTGCGGTGGAAGCAGCATCTAGTACGCTTGTTTTTGGTCTATGAGGGGAACAGTGGTTTTGTGACAGTTTAGTGACTCCAGCAGTCTGCTCCCTTTGGCAGTTATGCTTAAAATTAGCTGCACTTGGAGATCACTGGGTTCATGCAACAGCTACTGGAGAATCACCTCCTTCTGCATATCCCACCTAGTAACATCCCAATCCCTGTGCACCACTGTGATTATGTTTTTCAATTCCAAGACATTCCTAAAGATTTCCGGACATCATGCATTTATTATTACAATGGGCAATGAAATCTCCCCATATAGGTGCATACCATCCATGATTTCAACATCCAGTTGCATACCTTACACAATAAACTCCCATACAGCAATTAAATTCAGACACTTGGTGAAAAATGGCCACTTCCTTTTGTTTCTACTTGTTTTGAGTAAAAGAATCCCCCCTCCTTCATCTGAATAGCATGACTGACATAAAAAAATACTTCAAGAGCTGAACTTGTCTACTGAACACAAATACAGTGAAATTCTGTATATCTTTAAATGTTTTATATGTCCTAGTCATATATAATTTATTGTGTTGTGAAGCTGAGCCCTTCTTTGAATGAAAATTTTACTGTCAGAGCCTGGGGTACTTTAGTTTGATGATTTAAAACTCCCAATGCGCTCGTAGCAAATAGCACTTTTTATTACAGTGTGTTTGTCCAAGAGGTCAACTTTCAGTACAGCAGGATTTCTTCCCACTGTTGAATTATTTCTGATGGCAAGACATCTCCTCCTGTCTTAATTCATCTAGTACTGAATGCAGTAGCCAACACTGTCTTAGGGGCTTATTAGACTGGACCTGGCAAGCACAGGGGTAGAAGCTTCACCTTTTTTATGCAAGCATCCTTGCTAGCAGATTATACAGCAGATTAAATGCTGTATGCCTGCTTATAACCCTTTGGTTTTAAGATTCCAATTTATAATTTTGCTCCAGTATTTCATTTCCTCAGAGATGATGCTGAATTTAAGCTGCCTTGTGATGATGCTAAATTCATTTCTGAGATGAGTAAAAGTGACTAAAATTATGTGCATGTTTCCTGTGAATTACTGTATACTGAGTGGATCCTAGATTAAAAGACAAGCTTGACTTTAAAGGTAATGTGATTAATTTCCTCATCCAAAACCAGTTAGATAGTTTTCATGCTCAGGTTGATACAGTATAGATGCCCTATTACACCCATTTACAGTCCCCATCCCTTTGCTGTTAGCCCCTGCTGAGCCTATTAAGTTGGTATCAAGTCAACTTGTCTCTTAGCGATAGTACACAAACTCTCAGAGTGCTGCAGAATTCTGCATCTGTCCTCTTACCTGTCACTTCAGCCTCCTTTTACTGATGTTAAAAGAAATCTTTACTGTCAGTCATATAACCAATTCACTTTGTTCCCAGGCTGTGACAACCTTGTTGTGTTTCTCCCACCACAGAACCGACTTCTGTGAATTAGTATTCTCAAAATTTAGACTAGCTCATTAGTCTGAATAAATTTGAAAGGCTGCTGTTCACATTTTTTTTAAATGAGGCTTGGCTTTTCTTGGATATAATTTAGACATCTTTAGGAAAAAAAAAAAACAAACGAACAAAAAACCAACACAAGAAACCCAAACCCAAACCAACACAAAAAAAACCCAAACCTCCTCCCCTCCCTTCTCCCCAGCCAACCACATAAATAAAAAACCCACCAAACCATCCCAGCTCCCAAGTGTTCATTTTATGATTTCAAAGCTAAGAGTTTTTTCAGGGGCTTCATTTGAGATAAAATAAATTAAATAAAATTTTCCAAGTTTTTCCCAGCCCCCCCCCCCTTTTTTTTTTGTGTGTATAATTGAAAAATTGGCAACTCTTCCAGAAAAGAAAACAGAAGTTCAAATGCCAATGTCAATCATCTTTATGGCCAACTATGTCCACCAGACCAGATTGTTTCCACATTATCACTGAAAATATACAGTAACCTCCTTTCTCCCTGAACTAATCAAATCTAACTCCACCTTCCAGTTCTGTATATGTGACTGCCAGTGAATCAGTCCGATACAATGAAGGAAAACTTTTCACCTAAAAAAATTGGTTAAGCTTAAGGAAAGAAACCACATTTTTCATTCTTAGTGTCAAAGTCCTAACAGCTGGAGTACTTAATTTTCTACTTCTGTGAAATCATGAAGGTATTTCCATTCCATCATGCTACCATTAATGAATACAAGGCAAAGGTATTCGTCTTTTATTTCTTTGTTAGGGTCGAAGACTGTCTACTAGTGGACAAGGGTGTATGACATGAGAGGAATCTTGTCTGCCTCAGCATGGATCTTGTATGATGCAGTAATATACAATCACAGAGTACCAAAGAGTTCAATATATTGAGTGCACTGCTGTCATTCTGCCCTCTGTCTAAGCATTGTCCTTAAGGAAACTCACAGGCACTGGCGGTAAGATAGTATCATGACATGTTTTGAATTGTGCTGGGTTTCCAGGACATTATTATCAGGAAACTGTAAGGGGTACAGAAATGGCTTTCCACAAACAATGAGCTACAAAGTAATTTGTATCAGTAGAGTACTATTCACTAGAGGATTTCAATGTTTTATGAACAAATTAAACATGGAAGAAAACAATGACACCTACTTAAGGCATGAAAAATTAAGTACAGAGGAGCAAGTCTCCCCCATTCAAACCTCTTGCTGCTGAAATTCCATAGATTTCACTGGATCTCCTTCTGAGTTACTCCAGCAATATAAAAATCCAGTCTAGAATCCAGAGATGCTAAATAATTTACTCAAGGTCACATCACTAGCACCTGAGCCTCAGAGTGGAGAACAGAGGTTCTTGGAGTTTTACCTAAAAAAGGCTATTAATCACTTCACTATTAGCTGTAAAATAAAAATACAAAATCATCTCTACATTAACATCAGCATTTTAAAACTTAAAATGAGAGAGCTTGGCGAAAGAGGTCTAATATAACTGACTACAGAGTCAGGGTGGGAAAATACAAATCAATTGGATGAAATGATCCTTTGCTACAGACTGAAGAAGAAGTTTGGCTATGTCTCAAGGAAATGGAGAATTACAATAGGCATTAAGGGAACCAGAGATACTCTCAGGAGTTCAGGATGGATATAACTGTGCAATGCAGCAGAACAGATTAAAAATCCCAACCTAAGGAAGCATTAATATATAAAACTGCAGGAGAGAGGCATGATGTGATAGAAATAATGTGAAACTGCTCTAAGTATGTATTTGCTATGTTCAGAATCTTCCTCTCTTGATTTTTCAGTTGTTTTGTCAATTCTTCCTCCACCAAGTGACAATATTGCTGCTGCTTCTTTCAATATCAGTGTCTTCTTCTGACACCACTGACTCACTGTGCAGCAAACACAGACACCCAGCTGTTCCTAACTTGGCTTCATAGTGAGGACGAGGTCAGTCATGTGGAATACAAATGTTTTCATATTTGTAACTTGGTTTGCTTATTCAGACCCACAGTATGTCCTGCCCTGGAAAAGAGACAGCCAGAAGCAACACGAGGTGATACTTTTGAGTATTTCAGTGCAACAACTCTGTCCTTTTAGGGGGTTTCTTTTGAAGATTAAGGCATTGTTTGTTTTCTTCAGAATACTTCATAGAAAAGTAGCTGAAATTCACTGTTCAATAGTGTGAATGATGGTCTTCCTTAAAAAAAAAAAAAAAAGGAGCACACATCCTCTTTCCACCTGCTCTTGACATCACACCTACCATTGTTTTCCTCTTTTGTCTTTTTATTTTCTCTCCCACATGCTCCAGATCTCAAGTGTACTGTCCTCTTCTTCACATACTAGGTACCCAATCCTTTGATCTAGTCGGTGTGGTTGGCATGAAATCTGACAAGGATATTTCTTGAAATCACTGGAAAACAACTATTTAACCCTAGTTTTCCTGTCATCTCTCATCTTAGAGTACCATTAGAGAGCTATGCAGAAAAGTACACACACACATACTCAGAGGTGCCTTACATTAGAATGCTGTAAGATTTATGTATGTATATGACAAAGATGATGATAATGAATTGGCTATAACATAAAACAACTGCATTATCTCTTTGTTTCAGTTGCAGTTTTCCTTTCATAATAGCACCTAGGTTCTCTTTTCCTTCTTTCTCTCTTTTTTATCCCATCATTCCTTTCTGCCTAGCATTCTCTTCATCCCAGGCTGCAATCCCCCAGTAAATTCTGAACATCATTACAACAGCTGGTTGGAGTGGCTGGGGTTTGTCTTTGCATATCAAGCCAAAAGAATCTACAGATTTCTTTGTTGTGGCTGCAGTCATAACAATGCCAAAGATTCCGGGAAACACATCTTCTTTTGGATTTGTCTTATACAGTCTTCTCTGGTTTATCTATTTTCTTTTGTTTCTTTGCCTCAGTTTTTATCTTTCCTTCTTTCTTTCTCTTCCCATTTTCTCTATTTGTATTTCATGTCCAATTATTTTGTTTCTTTGCAAACACACAGACTTTTATAGGAAGGTTCATGCAAAGAACTTTCAGAAGAAAACTGAGCCAATTTCCCCAGTAACAATCAAAAGCAAGTGAAAATGACGAACGGGTTGACTAGAGTGGATTGATTGATAGTGATTTATAGCTGAAAATTGGATCAAGTGTGTCCACATGCACTTTACCTAGGGACTAAAACAGAGGCAGCTGCCTCTGTCAGCATTCCTATACAATGAAGCCAACTGTTCATGTCACCTCACCTCTCCATTTCTACCCGTCTTCTGCTTAAATAAAGATAGCTGTTAAAATACAGGTGCTTGCTGCCTTATTCCAGGCACATAACATGATTTTGAGAACACAAACGGCTTATGCTTTATCATGCAATAGTGGTCAATACATTCTGGGGTCACTGCTTAACTATGCACATCTGCTCTGTCCTATTCACATTCCTGAGTCTGCCAGGTAGCCTCAGGTGTCTTTGCAAATCAGATTCCTCCTACTTATACCTCATATCTTACTGTTAATTACTGTCGACTGGTAAAGGAGAACTAGCAGGATCTGTTTATCTTAAATGTGATCTAGAATTCTTCATTTATTATGGTGACTTTTATTCACAAATGTGTATATGTTGCTATTGCCCTGAATGAGTGGCTTTTGTAGGGCATTGCTGCTGCTTAAATTTACTGTCTTAGGGAATTCATTCCTCAGCTAGGCAGAGTAATAACTAGAAGCATCAGCATGTCCTAACCCAACTAGTCTACCAGAAAGGAAAAGAAGGACCACAAGATATCCAGAGGGAACAGGAAGAAAGTTACAAAGCCTGCTCCTACAAGTTTAAAAACTTGGAGACAATAAGAAAGGGAGGGGTTAATTACCGTAGTATTTAGTTGCTTATAGCACATTACAACACGATCTAGTGAATAAATATATTTGTACCATGAAAACGATAAAAAAATCGGAAAGCAATTTACATGACTGCAACAGATGAGGAGACCCCTGCATTTAGTAGGACTTTTATGATTTCTGTTTCCAGAGAGAACACTCACTTCCTGGAGAGTCAGGGTGCTGCCTGTGTCCTTTTACTCTAATACGTTCGCTAGGGCTGTTTCTGCTGTTCTGCAGCAAGTAGCCACTTCACTTCTGCAATTCTCAAAGCCAGTTCGGAGCTAAACCAAATTGGTCTCTGAAGGGAAAAGGGCAGGAAAACCCTGTACTTGAATACACGCTTTATGCCGCTTTATTTTGGGTCTGATTCCACAACCTCAAGTAGTAGCCTTCGTTCTTGCCATGTGGTTATGTGGCTGAAGATCAGCAGATGAATCTTTCTTAGAGTGCTTCCCATGGTCTTTCACAGTAAGGTCTAGATGTTGCTTACTCACAGGGCAGTTGAATTTTGTAGACAAAATGAGCAGGAGTAAGCTAAGCCTACTTTCAGCAAACACATGATGATGAGGAGCGAAGTCCAGGAGCACATTAGGGTTCGCTCCAGGAGTCACTTCAGGTAAGTGGTGTTGTGTTCATACACAACCACAAAGTTATTGCTTGTTCAGTCACCCAGAAAGCTCCATTAGGATAAAAAGCTGAGCTTTAAACTCTTGAGTTCTGGGTTAAATGTTGTAAACATTAGGCAGTTTTTTTCTTTTTTTTTTTTTTTGTCTAATCACATTATTGAGATACTGGGGTTGATGGAAAGGCAAAAGCTTGCTCCTGTTTGCAAGTGGGCACCTTCTGTGACCTCTTGGATGGTCACAAAGTGCATAGAAACTTAGATGAAGTCTACATCAAACTGGACTGAGTTCCAAATATGGGATTAATTATTTAAGTATCTCAAGTTCAATACCTTTCTAGTTCTACAAAATTGAGCTCCACTGGGTAACAGCAATCATTGGACAATTAGCATTTGTTTCATAATAGAAGGCAACCTGTGGTGGGTTAACCCTGACTGGAAACAAGGTGCCCACCAAAGCCACTCTATCCTCAGCTGGACATGGAAGAGAAAATATAATGAAAGGCTTATCTGTCAAGATAAGGACAGATAGAGATCACTCACCAATTACCGTCATGGGCAAAACAGACTCAACTTGGGAAAATTAATTTATTACCAATCAAACTGGAGTAGGATAATAATAATAAAAAATATCTTAAACCACTTTCCCCTACCCTTCCCTTCTTCCTGGGCTTAACTGTACTCCTTGTTTCCTTACCTCCTCTCCTGCAGCAGTGCAGGGGAGCAGCAAATGAGGGTGGTGGTCAGTTCATCACATGTTGTCTCTGCCATACCTCCTTCCACAGGTGAGGACTCCTTGCACTCTTCTCCTGCTCCAGCATGAGTCCCTTCAGTGGGGTGTAGTCCTTCAGGAGCAGACTGCTCCAACGTGTGACCCCCATGGAGTTGCAAGTCCTGCAGCAAACCTCTTTCAGTGGGCTCCTCTCTTCATGGGGCCACAGGTCCTGCCAGCAGCCTGCCTCAGCACAGCCTTCCCACAGGGTCACAGCCTCCTTCTGGCACATTCTCCTGCTACAGTGTGGGGTCCACCATAGACCTCCATGTGCTGCAGGACACAGCTGCCTCACCATGGTCTGTCCCACAGGCTGCAGGGGAATCTCCGTTCCAGTGCTCGGAGCACCTCTTCTCCTCTCCCCTCATTGACCTTGATGTCTGCAAATTTGTCTTTCTTACATATTCTCACTCTCCTCTCCAGCTGTAATTCCAGTGGCACAGCAACTTTTCCTGCTTCTTAAACAGTATTATCTCAGAGGCACTGCCACTGTCACTGATATGTTTGGCCTTGGCCAGTGGTAGGTTCATCTTGAAGCTGCCTGGCATTGCCTCTATCACACGTAGGGGAAGCTTCTAGCAGCTTCTCATAGAAGCCACACCTGTAATCTCCCTGCTAACAAAAGCTTGTCATGCAAACCCAATACACAGTTCCCCCCAGGAGTAACAAAGTGAAAAACTTTAAAAGGGCAGATTTTAAAACTATGAGGAAAACGGTTAACAGCAGGCTGAAGGGCAAAGTAAAAAAACTTTAAAACCACAGGAAACAGCCTGGAGGCTATTCAAGAACATTGTGTTAGAGGCACAGATGGTTTGTGTATCACTGACAACAAAAACAAAGTAAAATGGTGAGAATAAAACTAGGGTTAAGCAGAGAAGTACAGGGCTTTATTGAGCTAAAAGGCATCCTTTAAAAGCAAAAAGACTTCCTGAACAACCTAACCAGGTCAGTCTATCACTTATGTTGGTGTGTCACTAACAATGAGAGTAGTAAGAAAGTGGAGAGTTAAAGGTAAGCAGAGACACAGAGGCATATGTACTTGTACCATGTGGTTCTGGCACACTGAAGTTTGCAACAGAAATGTCTCATTGTCCTCTTGAGATTCCCTTGAATTCTTTTTTTTTTTTTTTTTTTTTTCCCAAGAGAAGTGTCTATCATCCAATCAGAGAGATGAAACTAGGCAGAAAACAAAACAAAATGATTCTGTAAAGATGCTAGTGTAGACTCAATTTTTTTGCCCTGGCTATCTCTATCTCCTAACTCCATCATCCTCTCAGGGCAGGTTCTCCTCGGGTGTTTACGTCTCACCTGTTCAGTCCTGGCCACAGGACAGGTCCTTTTGCTCTAATATGTTCTTGGTTTGATTATCCACTGTGAGGTCCAAGTTCTCCCAGTAACAAACATTTTGGAGCAAACTCTGCTTCAATATGCTAAATTAATTATTTGCTAAGAACATTCCCAATCAAAACAAGTGTGTTATCTGAATATGTCTTTATGCAAGAACTAAATAGCTGGGTACCATAAAGACCTTCAAGGATGGACAGGAACAATAAAATATAATTTTTGGCAGCATTTTTTTTACATAGAAGACAATAAATGGAAGCTACCAAAGCAGACACTATGTATTAAATTGAGAAATTCAACTTTGCCATGTTATTTATGGTTTCTTAATGTAATAACATTGACAGTGTGAGCAGCATAGGCAGTATGAGTTATAATGACAATTCCCTAAGACCATTGGTTGACAGCCAGCTGAATATAAGCTGGTAGTATGCCCAGGTGGCCAAGAAGGCAGGCAGCATCCTAGCTTTTGTCAGACTTAGTGTGGCGAGCAGGGCTAGGGAAGTGATCATCCCCCTGTACTCAGCACTGGTGGGCCACACCTCGAACACTGTTCAGTTTTGAGCACCTCACTATAAGAAAGACATTGAGGTGCTGAAGCATGTCCAAAGAAGGACAACAAAGCTGGTGAAGGGTCTAGAGCACAAGTCCCATGAGAAGCAGCTGAGGGAACTGGGGTTGTTCAGCCTGGAGAAGAGGATGCTCAGGGGAGATCTTGTTCTCTGCAGCTACCTGAAAGGAGGATGGATGTAGCAAGATTGGTCTCTTCCCCCAAGTGACAAGTGGTAGGACAGGAGGAAATGGCCTTAAAGAGGGGAGGTTTAGATTTGATATTAGGAAATATTTCTTCACTGAAGGGATTGTTAAGCATTGGAACAGGCTGCCCTCAAGGAGGTGGCTGAGTCAACATCCCTCAAGGTATTTAAAGGATGTCTGAATGTGGCACTTAGGGACATGATATAGTGGTAGACTTGTCAGTGCTAGGTTAATGGTTGGACTTGATGATCTTAAAGGTCTTTTCCAACCTAAATGATTCTATAATTCTATGACATGTGTGGGTAGCAGTGCCTGCTCAGAACCAAATCTGAGAAAAGTAAGTCTAATTTGTAGGAATTTTGGTAATCTGGTCTACTGATTTCTGAAGAATTTGTTTGTTTGAAATTGGCTGGAGATTGGAGAAAAATAAGAAATAAGTGCAAGAAACATCACCTGAACAAAGAGAAGCTGAAGCAACTTTTTGTCTTCTGTGTCTCTGCCAGGAGATGACAAGAAAGGGTGGAAAAAAGATTATTCTGTAAGCATCTCACAGGACATCCTCTGAGATTGTGTTTGTCCTCTCCCAGCACAGTTTTTTAGAGGATATGCTGAGTACTCCCTACTGCTTCAGTCAACAGGGTGTCTTCCAGAGTGGTGAGAACAGTATCTAGAAGGACAGAGCATAGACTGTGGGTAGGGAAAGAAGGAACTAGGAAACGAGGCAGTTGGAGGTAGAGATCAGCTAACCAAACCTGTGAGAAAGGTTTGTTTTATATGGGCAGACTTTGGATAAACTTTTAACACTGTTGACCTCCAAAACCCATGTGTACTTCATTAATCATCCTGTACACAGATGAGAGCTTTCAGAACATCTGGTGCCTTCCTGAAGATCTCTGGTGTATAGGAACTTCAGCCTTTAATTTCAAATCGCTGTGAACTTTAGAACAAAAGTTGAAACTGAGATTCTGCATCATTTGCAAAAAGAAAAATTTTACATCTCCAGTGCCTAGCAAACGATCTTTTTGGGTTTTGGTTTTTTGGTTTTTGGTTTCCTACTTTAGAATCATAGAATCATAGTTTAAAGGAGAAACTATGCTGCTAATCAGCCATGGCACATGCACACACATACATTATTATATGTGAATACTTCTCCAGTGCTACTTTATAAGAACCTTGGACACTTCAGTTTGATTAACACCTTGATAAGACATACATTTTCCTTGAAAAATGAGGCCATGGGGTTTTGTTAAAAATTCAGAAAAGGAAGACTATGTGAAAAGATTTAATTCAGTTACAGTAAGTAATACATTCTACTAATGCAATATGGACACAAGAAAATGTTAGACCCCTTGAGAAATTAGGATAATTTTATTTGATACTTTATGAATGTATGTAATTATATTTATTTATGTGTCTGTATGTATATCTGTATTTATGAAAATATTGTTATGCATGTCCCTGTGTATGAATACATTTATAAAGCAAACTCATGACCATAAATCAGATCAACAGAAACCGTACAGACTACTGTACATCTTTATTTAAAATCCGTAGGATGCCAAGACAGAAAAATACTGAAAACCAAATACATATTGGTTTTGAAGCTTAAGCATCGATATGGTTGTAATTTTAATGTTTCTTGCTGGAAAAAGGTCATCTTTGGCGAGGTCGGGTTTTTCTTAAGGTCATTTCACATTGAGATATCTGCCTGCTTTTGACATTTCATCTAGAAGAGGCACAACTATTCTGACACATGAAATGGGTTCTTTACAGACCCAATGGCTATTTCTATCAACATCTGTTATTCTTACACAAAAGGGGAATATGCATTGATTGCAAACAAGGCTTAGCATTTTTTGGAGAATATTTATATACATATTTTGTACTTAAAGGTACAGCAGTGTCCATCTGAAATAGAAACAGAAGAAAATACTGATCTATAAAGGACTGAAAAAAATAACCCCATGGACAGCATCTCTTACTCGTAAATAGAATTAAATAAATTCAAATATGTTAATTGATGTTGATAAATTGTCACACTGCTTTCTATAAAGCACCAAGGCAGTGAAATTTACTAAGTGTTTGTGTAATTACTTTGTGATATTGGCACAGAAAGAGCACAATAAAATATTTTTCTTTACATTTTGTGTAGGATTTTTAATTGCATATTTATTTTCTAAATTTCAGTCCTCTAGTGCTGAGTAAGATACGAAAAATATATTGCCACAGAAATCCTCTGCCTTGTACCTCCATATTTTCAAATCCCGGAATTGTTATGTGTATGTAGCATCACATCTCTGTAATTAAAATAAGCGTTGTCAAAATAATTCAGACTTGCAGGGATTATTTAATTTTTCTCTCAGACAACCCAGCATTCCACTGGCTGAATCCTCTTCTAGTTCTAGAGTGTGTCACAGAATTCCTTTCCTGAGGAACAGCACAGCAAAGACCAAAGCTTCATTCTCACTCCTCATTTGCAGACAGCTCAATTAAGCCTTGGACAATCCAAAGCAGAAGAATTTAGTTGATCAGTAGGTAGTTAAGATTCAGTAGCTGAAGTGTTGTGACCTGTCACGTGGTGTTATATCTGTTCCCATATTGATGGCCAGTTCTTTATGAGCTACTGCTTTCTCCCAAAATGAATGCCATTTTATCAGAAAACAGGTTTTGTTTTCTGATTATATTCATCTGGCAAGTGCTCAAATCTGCTGTTTGTGGATGTTTGTGGGAACATAGCTTTGCTCACATAAGTATTTGAGAACAGTGAATAATAAAGGACATGAACAGGCTGAATCCAAACCCTGTTTTCTAATCTATCAAGCTGAGAGTGAACAACTTTTATACTATCTATCTCCACTGGCTTCTCTGCAGCACGAGTAAACTCTGCATGTTTGGAGTCAGTGTGCTTCCTTCCTTTTTAAATGTGTCATATTTAACTTGTCTGCAATATGAGGACGTATGGCAGACATTCACAGAGAACTACAGGTGCTGCTTTTCTGGACTGAAGCCATATGTCCATAGGGCATTGAAGAGGTTAACATCCAGGTGTAGGAGCTTTACTGTTGGAACACGTTCTGTTCTGCTTCCAGACTTTGGCCTCAAATAAATGCCGTTAACATATTTTATTGAAGTGTCATAATTAGATTTATTTAATGCACTAGGATCCAAAGCATGTCAGCTCTGTGGATGACTTAAAAATACTTCATCAGTTTTTGATGGCTTCACAGGACAACAAGGCAATCAGCTCATATTTCCTACTAATGCATTTCTGTTTGAAAGCAGGACTTGAATGTTCTCAGTTTGCACACTGGCTGATAGAAGGGAAGTGCAAACATTCTGATGTTCTGTGTGTTGCATTTGATTAGAAAATAATGCTTGGGGTCTGAATATGCTGAAGTAATGTTAAGGAAACATTAAAGCACCCTTAACTCTGCCATTTTGTGCCTAGGGCATTGCAGTTATCATATGAATTGTGTGGTCTTTTCTTAAACAGTTCCACAAAAGTAGCAACTGCTGCATAATGATACAAATAAAAATAATACTGCTGTGAAAGTAGTGGCTCTGGTAGTTGTACTTGTCCCTATATAAAGCCTGAAATGGCAAAATAAATAGCTTTCCAACTTCCAATACCATCATCAGTACACTGTGATTGATTAGACCATGGACCAGAGTAATAAAGCAGCACAAAAATTAGCAGCTTGTATCGTGCTAATGTATATACAAATATGAATTTCAAGTATCTCCATTTAAGTATGTGGTACATATAGAATTTACAGTAAGTAGGAGCAAGATGTTAGTGCCGTCTATAATGGAAAAGCATAGCCAAATTCATGCCCTGCAGTGGTTTATCATATAGGACAGCCTGAAGCTACTTTCAGCCACCAGACTGTGGCTACACATAGATAAAGGGGGATTTTGGAGAGTTGTCAGTTGACAGCTAATGAGAATTTCAACTCCAGGCTTACAAATATGGTAAGTCTTTATTATGCTGATAGGCGACCTAGATAGCATTAAAGGAAAATTGTGCGACAGGGGCCTACACATATCTTGCTTAATGTGAATTAGAATCACCAGGATTTCTGCAGGGCCAGCCTAACATCTCCGTACTGGTTTACACAATTGCCTCCTCTGGCAATAATCCTTACAGCCTCTATACTGAAAGCAACTTAAGGGATCTCAGCCTTCTTTGCATTCAAGATCAGATTGAATAATGAAAGCCTGACCCATCTGAGAAACCCACCTTTATTTTTGTAAGGATGAGACCAATCATACTTTTTCAAGCAGAAATAAAATAATTCAACATATATGGATGTCATTTGCTTCCAAAAAAGAGATGATCAGATGCCTCACTGGGCAGAATATACATGTACAAGTTCATTACTGAGGCAGCTGAGCTCAATTCAAAGGGCAATAGACCCAGTGCTACTGGCTTCTCTATGTTCTCCTGTCCCAACCAGTTAAGACCAAAATGTGAGAAAACAAGGGAAAAAGGGTATGTATCTACTTGCATTGATTTGAATAGCAGGATGATAGTTATCTTCAGTCACTGAGGTGGGTGGGAGCCTGACACTAAAAGAATTTGAGGAGGAAGTGCTGAGTGAGAAAATCACTGCCTAAGAGAAGGGCTGCTTACTCGGCACATGGAAAATATGCACTCTGTAGGTGGGTATTCAGGAGACTAAGGTAGAGGAAGGAATATGTAGTAGGAAGAGAATCACTGTAGAATGGTTACACGGAGTAAAGGAAAGAGAAGTGTCCGAAGTGTACTGATTTCTCCTGGGAAGAAAGCATGGGGTCATTGCTGCCCTTTCTAGTGCCAGTGCATATTGACCTATATCTTGCTAGGGCGCCATATTGGGGTTTAGGCTTTTTTTAATCCTTTTTCTACAGACTCATGTTGAAAAGAAGGCCTAAGAATCATTCTGAGTATCTTTCTCATCAGAAGACAGTGATTCAGAATAATTCTTCCATTTTCAACCTTTGTTGATTGAGTTGTCAAGCACTCAACCTTGGCAATAAAAGCTGAAATGAGCAATGTCTGCATAGCTTTACCATGCTGTGTCAGTACTGAATAACTGAGGTTTATCGACTACATGCTGGGTTCGACATTCAGCTGACTTCCTTTGGAATTTTTATCACTAGTTCTGGTATGACACTCAGAAAGGCTTTACCCAAGAAGAATTGTAAACTATTGAATAATTCTTTTTCTAGAGACTCCTGGAAAGCACCCACATCTGGAAGAGTTCTGCCTAGAGCAACAAGTGTAAGTGACAAGCTAAAACCATACTCAAGGACTACAGTCTACAAGTTACACCATAGTATGTCATAATTCCTTGGAGTCTCACTGATGATTTACTGGACATGAACTCTTACAGCACAATCTAGCACTTATTGATAGTCCTGATGATGGCAGTAGAAATAGTAGCAAAAATATTTTGGTATCCAAGGGCCTATGTCAGTAGTAGTGATATGAGATCTTTCATGCTGCAAAGGCAGTGTATACATAGAGAATTCTAGTTCTAGGAGTGGATAGAACAAAGTCATTACTGCTGTCTCCAACTTACTTGCATGCAGGATATCAAGACACAAAAACTGAATACTAGATTCAATGCATTCACTAGTATAGTGCTGTTTTACTCTTTATCATCTCCTGATAAACTGATAAAGTTAATAAGCTCAGAGTTTTAGTCTTTCTGGCAGACTGGAATTTAATTCTATGATTCCTCAGTTGCTAATGACTTAATTCACTAGGACAATACTATAGAACAGGAAAATCTCAACAAGCAGTCCCTTGATGTTTTTTCATGGCAAGGAAAAAAGCCTAGGAAGAGAGAGAGGAAGGAATCCCATTTCACTGGGCTGTCATCCATTTTAGATGCTTCTGGATCTCGATGCCTCCAGTATGTTTCCTATCACAGCTGTTTGATATTGCTTATTATAAAAGTGTATTTCCACTGCTGCTCAAAAACTCCCCAGGGCTGTTTTTGGAACAACATAAAATGTCTTTACATGAAACGTTCAGATGATCTTATAGTTTTGAAGTCACTCTAGTATGGAGACACAATGTAGGGTCATAGATGCCTGATTTTTGCCGTCCTTCTTTCCCATATATTTTTACAGTCCCTATGAATATATTAATCACATACTGTAGGCACACAGGTTTTTATATAATTTTGCCATACAATATTTTACTCAGTTATCAAAATTTAGCCTTTTTTAGGGAAAACAGAGACTATCTATTATACCTCTTAGGTCAATCACCTCTCCTTCATTAATGTATTCAGATCATTACTCCTACTAATGTATATATATATTTATCTCTCTCTTTCATTACAGCTATGAGAGTGAACCATAACAAACCACCTCTGGCACCTCATCTTCAATCAGAAGAGAAATCACTATTCTCAAGAGTCCACAGCTCCACATTATTAATATTCTGTCCCTGCCTATCTACACCTAACCTTACCTTACTTCTTGTTTATGTGAAGTCTTTCAGTTTTCCATATTTTTTAAAAGGGAAAATATCCTCAACCATATTGCTGAATTTACCTCAGAAGTAGAAAGAATAACTATATTTTTTTCCCATTTTAGAGGCCACTTTTAAAGTTATTAAGATATCCTGTATGGATTGGGCCAAACTATTCTCTGGAGTAAGCTATCTTCAGCAGAGCTGCATGACTTTACAGTAGAAAAGATCATGAACGTCTAAAGTTATTTTCTATGTTATCTATGTTTTTTTTTCTGTATCTGTCCTACAATATTCTAATACTAAATTCTGGGTATGAGGAAGAACAATGAAAAATGTACATGACTTTTTAGTGTTCTTTATTACTACCAAAACTACTTATTTTTATCCAGCTACATGCACAAGTGAAAGAAAAAGTAAAATCAGCTTCTGAAACTGCAGTTACTCTTTATTCTCAATGTTTTCCACAGGTCATTGATAGTATGAAAATTTAACATGAAAACAGAACTAATCCCCAAAATATTAATGAAGACAAAATTATCTTTAATCTTATCGCAAATGCAAAATTATATCATGTCTATTAAAGAATTTGCATTTGTCTTAAATATGTCCTTTTCGTCAGTGCTTTAGACTAGAGACCTCTGAAAGCAACTCTCAGAAATGAAGAGTTTCCATATGTCATGTTGAAAGAAATACTTATTAGACTCAATTTTTAAGGAAAAGCACTGATTTCCAATTGTTACAAAAACATTTTTCTGGATAGTCTGCCATCATCCCTAATGGCCATGAATTTCCTCAAGCTTTCTTTAACTTTTAAATTCGTAGAGATAAACCTATTAAAATACATGGTGAAAGTGAACTCAAAGCTTTTTCCAGATGTTATTTTGCCTGCAATGAATAGATAATACAATCATTTATAAATGTTTTCAATAGCTTTACAAGTATTCACAGAAACAATGTAAATGACTACGCTTTCATGTTAAGGTTTTCTTCAGAGAAGTTTTAAAGTTTAGGCTATTGGATCATGAGGAGGCAGATCCCACAGCAAGAGGTCCAGACACTTTTCTTTCATGTTGTGTATGTTTTCATTATGGGTGAAAACCAGGCATCTTTATGTTAGGTAGGGTGGCTTTTACTTGCTGATACGTCCCTTGAAGTTTGTCACTGGAGGCTGGTTGATACATTTTGCCAGTAATGATAGCTTATGTCTGGTTACTGAATCATGCCAAAAAAAAAAAAACCAAACCAAAACAAAAACAAACAAAACAAACAAAAAAAAAAACCCCACCCCTTCCTATTTTTAACATATTGCTTTGAATGCATGGTGTTACCACTGAATTGCATAAGCCACGCTGGTGAATTTATATATACAAGAAGCCTGCCTTGTTTCAGCTGTAAAATAAGATATTGTTATGCTATAGCTGAGTTTGTACTTGTTTTTGGGCTTTCTACCAAGGAGAATTTGGCCTGTGTGCATTCCATAAATAATCCATACTATTATTTTCATTATACTATTTTTT
This sequence comes from Myiopsitta monachus, assembly GCA_017639245.1. Lineage (NCBI taxonomy): Eukaryota > Metazoa > Chordata > Aves > Psittaciformes > Psittacidae > Myiopsitta > Myiopsitta monachus. The sequence continues at coordinate 44,000,427 of CM029924.1, forward strand.
TAATATATACAAATCCCAGACATTTAGAGATAAGTTAAATGAGAGATATTACTCTAATTCTTATCATATCACAAAATCTCTGATAAAGGAAACTTGTTTTCTTCCATGCTTCCATACTTACAAAATTAGTAGTCTTTATTTCTTTTTTTATAAGATGTGTACTTGATCTCAGTTCCAGAAAATAGTTGAAATATACACATAATCCTTCCTTTCTTGTTTTCCTCATTTGATGCACCAGTATATGGCAGAATCACAAGAAGAGAAATATTTTCCCAAACTTTATTCCAAGATTGCTCTTCTTCAGAACAAAGGTATGATGTACAGAAAGACCTTTTTCGGCAGAGAAAATAACATAGTATCTTGTCATTAGTTATAGGATATATTTAGACAGTTTCAGGACAAAATGTCTAATAGGAATTAGCATTAATCTTCTTGGATAAATGGATTTGTAGAGATATTAGATGTGAACCATGAAGTGTAGGGGGTTTGTTTGTCACATTTGTTTCTTTCCTGAATAAGGGCAAATTTCCTGCATTTTTTTTTCCTGTGGGTGAGCAATTAATGTTCAGCCACTCAGTCCTGAATCTATTTCCAAAGAAATGGGGCATGTTAAGGTAAATATTCTGGAAGCGGCAGGAGACCTTCAGATCTAGTTGTCTCTCTTGGTTTCATAATATATCACATAACCCTGGGAGAATCAGTTTCAAGAAAAGGATTATGTTAGAATTAAGATAAAATATTATGGCATCAATTGCAAAGTCAGTAGAATCTCCAAAAGTAACTGAAAATCTTGGTTTTGTTAAAAATATTTTCCTTTCTGTTTTTAACTGAAAAGTTTATTATTTTATTCTTCCTTCTAAAGTCTCTATTTACTTAGGCTTATTTTAAAGCAGCAAACCAGTAAGAAAACTGGGTGAAAATGAAAAGAAAATCCAAGTGTCACATTTTTCTTTTCTTTTGAAATGAAATGAGGAAGAAGAAAAAAATAGAGCAGTTTTTGAAAGACCAAACAGTTCCACTCAGAAGAATTTTTTTTCCTAATCTTTCCATCAATTGATGAAAAATAGATGATGTGGAAAGTTTTGCAAGATCATACTTTTATTCTCATTATTAGTTTTAACATATGTACACAGTAGAATATTGTTGATTTGCAACTACTGCCTTTTATTCATTGAGTTATACAGTTCTCTGCTATTTATAAAATTCAGTACAGTAAACATCAGTGACATTAATATTCAACTTCCATTCCTTTAGTTCTCAACAGGGGTATATAACCTCATTTGCCAGAGCCCAGCAGTGCTGGGCAGTTCATGAAACAACTAAAACAAATGACAAGAATCTGATCCTCTTAGTTGTCATTTGTCTACTTTTGTAGGAGACACATCTTCAGACACTGCTTAATGTCTAAAAAGCACCACTGACCACCACTTCTTAATGTGTTTATTGCCGGGACTTTGCAGTTGGTTCTTCCTAGATGCAGACTGTGCCATCATCAGCCATATGTGTCACTTGCACGCAGGATCATTCCAGCCCATGCTTTAGGAAATCATATGTGTATGCATTTCTCAGGAAGCAAGCTACTGCAGAATGTTCTTGTCAACTTCATTTTGAAGTAATTTTCCTTTAGAGAAATTCCATTCCAGGCACTTTTTGACATTGGTTATGGACAATAAAAAAAATTACTTTGATTAAGCTAGTAACTTAGCATAGTTTTTTAGTTTATCTCTATTATTTCTGATTTTTTTCTTTTTTATATCTGTGTCACAATTCTTATTTCCAAGTATTCACAGAACAGTTTGAGCAAACGAATTTCAGTCTGTTAATTGCTTGTGAACTGTTCACACTGGCTATTGGCTAATTATTGCTACTAAATTGTGATTGCTACTTAAATCATAGAAAACTGCTTTTTCTCCTTCAAGTCAGTGGAAAGACCACTTCTGAAATGGAGGCACTCATTAAAGTGCTTAACATGAATGAAGATAACTTAAGGCATCATTTTGGAAAATGTAGTGTATGGATTTTCTTAAAAGCTCAGAAGCAGAGTTCACTAAAGACACAGCTGGGATAGAACAATGCAATAAAATGTGATGTACTTAACTTATATTGAATAAATTATTAAACATTAATAAAAGTGCTAAACTTTGGTTCCTCTATTGCTGCCTTGCTTTGAAAGTACTTACTTTTCCATTTCCTTCAGTCAACCTATAATCACTAGTATGGCTGTATGTGTGACAGGCAGTGGTTATAAGTAAGCCACTGTAGTTGTCATCAGCTCCAACTTGTTTTTCCTTCTATTAGGATTTTCTGATTATGCACTGAAAAGGGAATTGATTGATAGTAGAATAGAAGACATTTGAAGAAAAAAAATTAAACTGAATTCATGCCAATGGGGAGGGGAGCTACCTCATTAACAAAATAATTGAGCTGTTAGTTAATTTTACTTGTTATTTGCAGAAAAGGGCAGAAATCTTCCAAGGAATTAATATTCTTCCCTCAAATGATTAAAAGAACAACAAAGGGTTTGTATCTTAAATGTATTTAGTAATTATGTTCCTGACACCTTTTTTCATATCCAAGGCAGATGTAAAAAAAAAATACTGTAATTTACAGAACATTGTAAGTGTCAGCTTTTCCTGATCAGTTTTTCTCTGCCCCTCCCCCGTCTTATTAGAAGCAATTTCTGCTAATTGATAATTAATACCTTTACCTTTGTTAAAGGCAACTACTTATATATCAACACTTCCAGTTTGATACAATCAGTACATTTTACTATGAGTGTAAATAACGCATAAAATTAATAGTAAAAAATATTCTTGCATTATAAATTTTCCTTTTTTTTTTTTTTTTTTAATGGCTCTCTACAGAGTCTCTCTCCCTTTAAATCCAGAAAGATTTGTAATAAATGCCTGTTAAATCAATATGGTAAATATTTATTTAAATATTAACATTTAAACATCTTTAGGAATTGAACATGAGTGTAGAAGGATGACACGTCAACTCAAGTAGAGCAGTGAACTGTGCTTCCTTTTTTCTAGTTAACTTCAGTAAAACTTACATTTGCTAACAACTGATTCACTCATAATTTCAGGATTTGTTCTTATCTACTTATTTTGATATCCTTTTTGCTAAAAGAAACCATTCATGTAGGGATAGGAAATGAATTAATATCTTGTTGTAAGAAAGCAGATGTGTTTACATATCCATTGCTATGCATATGCAACAAAGATGTAAGGAAGGGGTGTACTGGACTACCCACAGCCCCGGTGCAGCCCATCCTGTCTCATGGGACTGAGGCGTAGCTCAAGCCATGCAGCAGCTGCATGCCTCCCTGATATCCTATGTTCTAGCCACAGCTTGGTCCATGACAGAAGCACCTCTGTGCTTGTTATGTTAAGACACTTTTAGCCACCTCCTAGGTAAGAACTGCTATACAGCTGGAATCCCACTGAAATGCTGATAACTGAACCTGTGCCACACAAAAAGGCTCTGAAGAAGCTCTTGGCATGAAACTGCATTTGAACAACTAACTGCATCCTGTTTCCACATGGTCTTAAGCTGCAACTATAGAGAGAACAATTCAGTTTCCAAGAATCAAATCAAGAGCAACCATACCAAGGTCTACCTTGGAGAAAGCTTTTTCGAGTGCTGACAGAGAAAGAAAAGAAAAAAGTTGCTCATCTAGGTCACTGCCTCAGCATCCTGGAGGGTTTGAGAACTAAAATAATTTCTGAGTTCCGTGTACAAATGGACACATGAACTAAGCATGCCAGCCCAAACTTAAACAATTATTCTGGTTGCTTATCCCTCTACTCTGTTTCCACCACCTCAGTCTTGTAAGAAATGAACATCACTCTATTCACCACACTCTGAACATCAGTGTCACATAGACACAGTGTTGTCCACTCTGCAGCTATAACAAAATATACTTGATAGAGTCAGACAACATCAATATACAGAAGATATGCAAGCCTATATCTTCTTTCTCACCCAAAGAAATCCATTCATCTGAATCTCACTGAAGACTTCAGTGTGATCACGTGCGTTTCTTGGCAGATAAAATTATCTACGCTTTGCTTCCATTTACCCATACTCGCCATGCAGAAATGGGAAGAAATGGGATGTTTTTGTTTCTCCTAATATCAGAATAAATACTACAGCTTGATTTCAAAAGACCAATATACCTCACCACAGCATGCAAACAGATTTAATATTAAGTTACAATGCAGTCTTCAACCTTCTATTTTTGCCAGTTCTTAACATATGTCTGACTGGGATAGCTACTGTCTTCAAACTCAACTTGGCTTATATTGTTTGGGATTCACTCAACAATTATCACTGATTCATCAGGGCTATTCTGTTTCCTGATGTATAGAAGTTAACAGGTACAAACAGTTACTAAAGGACTGTAACTGGTTAATTTGGGTGGGTATTTTCCACACAAGACCTCATACTGCTCTTCAACCTGCTGAAATATGGAGTGCCAACTGGCATAACACTGTAAAACTCTGCTGCTAATATGAGATATTAAAGCCAAAAACACAAGCAAGTCCTAGAAGGAAAAAAAAAAAAGGCAAACAGAAGGCAAATATCCATTTCAGAATAAAAGAACATGATTGAATTAGCAAAGCACTGGCAAGACACTAGACAAAAATGAGAAAAATAAAACTAAAGCAACAAAGAAATATAAAAAAGTCCCAATTACATGTTTTTGAAACCTTAGTTGTATTCTTCTTTGGTAAGCCCACACAATGAAATATGAACACACATGGCTTGCTCAATGCATTTGTACATTGTAGTTCTGTGAAGTCATCATATTCAAGTGCATTTAGAAAAATTCACAACTAGAGCTGGGCAGGGTGTAATTTCCCCTTCTGCAGACATTTTCTAATAGATGATGAACATATTTTGTAAATAAAAATCCAAATTTCTGGGAGGGAGCTAAGTGAGTTGATGCACATTTCAGTATCTTCAAAATTTTTTATCTTTATGATTTTTCCCTTCTCTCACTGAAGTCTACTTACCTTGTTAAATAAAAACTAGCTGTAAATTAAAAGGGAATTTTGAATTTTAAAACATTGAAACAGGTTCTTTCAAGCATTTTGGTTCCATTTTTCCCTAATCTTTTGGGAAACAGGAAATTAATCAAAATCAACATTTTAGTGTTGAGGGTTTTGTCATAGTGAAATGTCATCTTATGATGAAGGTATATTTCATAAAAAACTTCCCACCAGGTTTCAAGACAAGAAAAATATCATTTTGCCCAGAACTGCAGATTGAGCAATGACTCTTCTACCTTCTTGAATGTTTTTGTTTTTTTTTTTTACAAAGCCAAATACTCTACAAATCAATACTGCATTGTCTATGGAGTTTTTCTTCTGTTCAACACCTTGATTTTGCATTGGTTTTTAAAGACACAACTATTTCTGGCAGAGTTGTTCTTTCCTAGCTGGCCCTTCTGTCAACCATATGCACATTCAAAGAGGGCTTTTTTTTTTCCCTGTATCACTTTATTTTTAATCAGCTGTCAAAATTTCAAAGAAGGAAGTGGACATTGATATTCTCCTCAGACTTCTGTCCACTGGACCCTTGATAAGTGATCTGGGTGGTATCCTCAGGACACCAACACAAGCAATTTCTTCTAGAAGAGCTATACTCTGAGGATGCTTTGCTCTCTTCTCCACATCCACAGCTCCCGGTGCAGGAGGTATGTCACCAAACACCAGTTTTGACTGAATAAATATTCCTTCATGTACTTTCTCTGATCTGCTGTTTGATAATGCTACTCACACCTCCACTACATCTACCCAGGGCACACAGGCAATTGTTTTCCTACCCCAGGACTAGACAGAACTAATATCCAGCATCAGATGGGATGGGTTATTGTTTCAGTTATCGTTGCCAGAGATTGAGCACAAACATGAGTAGCAGAGCTAGACACTATTTTTGTTGTTTCTTATCAATGCCTTAAATGTCTGACTCAGACTCTCGTTCCCATTGGCAACTGGTTCTGTTCCTGAATATTATGCATGGGTTTCTAGGTCTTTAGTAAGCACTGAAGATGCAACCAAAAGATATGGACAATGAAAGAGTCCTCTTGGCCTGATCAGTTAAACCTCTCCTAGATCTATAGGATCCTGGATCATATGAGTAAATATGTATATACAGGAGTTATTTAAAATAGACCAAACCAATGGGGCATCTACAAAAATAGCAGTATAAATGAATAAATATAAGTACGTTTCGTTCTTCAGTTTTTCAGAACAACACTCTAGGACTGCTTTACATTTCCAATGGGACCTGACTCTATGGAAAGTACAAATACAGTAGAATTAACTGGTTTTTTTATTCAGCCATTTTTTGCTGTTCTATACAAAGGTCATGACCTCTCACCTCCTGTTTATTTCTTCCCATGTTGACCTTTCACTGAAACACAGGGCTAATTTTGTGCTTCAGTGACCAAGAATAGGAATTTGTCACTTTATTGAAAATGGAATTAATACAGGTATGTCTGGCATTCTCAACTGGACTTAACCCTCTGCATGCTGGTAACAGTAAAATAGCCAAGTGATCTCTATTAGGGAATATCTTTTCTGAAGTTGTGCTATCTTATATAACAAAAGAGTTTTGCTTCTTTTGTCTGAAAAAGGCTTTTTCTTTTTCTATGCACAGCCAGGTACAGTTTTCTTTGCTGCAAAATACAATGAACTAAACAGAAGAAAATGACAGGTTAGAGATTCATAGAAATTTGTAATGGTTATAAGGCAGAACTTTCATTAGCATTAGGAAATAACCTCCATCTTAATTGTCTGCTGTACAAACAAAGCTTTATATGTTATCTTTGACTGAGAAAGAAATAACTAATTTCTCCAGTAAGATGCCAGTAATGAATTCTTACGGACTAATCTTAATAAGTATGTGCAAAGTAATCTATGCTTCTCATGTTGAGTTATAAAATCAAATTCTCTTCCTCATGCAAATGCTTTCACTGGTACTTCTCCATCTATTCAAACCTTCCGTGCAGTAGGGCTCCTTTTTCCAACTCTAAGTTCTGTAAAGGGGAAAGACCTCATTGGATCTGTGCGGGATTTGAAGTTAGCACTTAAGTCCCATGTTCGAATTAAAAAGGATAAGGGTAAATGCCCAATAAGTCTCAACTGAGACAGTCAGTAGATTCAAGCACTGCCTGCCAAAATGACATAAGTTGTTCTGTGAGCAAAGGACTTCCAGAGTGTGATTTCGTACAAATATATCCTTTGTATTTCTATGGTCTTGGTTCAGCAACAATTGTCTCCCTTTTCCTCCTGGTGGCTATGCTAGTATATTTTCAGGTCTTCATCCCATGTCCTGATCTTTTATCCTAAATGCACATATCATTGTTGCCTATCCAAAACCTGTCATTACTTGACAAATAAACACCTGAACTACGCATTTGCCTTTTGGCCAGCCAAACAACACTGTTAAGCTCATGGCAATGCACTTCCTGAAGTGGAAACACTTGTTTGGGTCACTAATCTCACAGAACTTGTGGATAACTAACATATCTGAGCACCTTAGCACCTTAATTTAATTTACTGAAATTAAGTTCAAAGGTTACTTGAGGGGAGAGCCAGAGACACAAGCAGCATGCTCTTGTAAACTCAGGAAACTAAGCCAAGAAAACTTCAGTGGCTTTGGGCCCTGTTAGAGGTCATCAGTGACCACAACCAGTCCTATGCCTTTATCCAGGACAGAGACCTCCCCAGCATGTTTCCAGCTAGGCCAGTGGTTCTGATCTCATGAACCTGAAACAGGCATTATTTAAGATAATTTTTGAAGAAATTTTAGAGGAAATTTGTGTAGAAATTTTGTCCCTCTAAGTTAAAATCAGTAAACCACTATCAAAATATAATCTTGCACATTTTTTAACAAACTTGAAAATACTTCTAAAAACCTGTCTTCGGTTCAAGCCTTCAGTATCTTCCAACAATGTCAGAACTAGTATAGGAAAGGACCAGAACGGTAATTGTAAGGTCTGCTATGTGGAAAATCTTGTCCTCAGAAAAGTGCACTTTTAGTTCACTACAAATGGGTGCCAATTTTGTGTTGTATTTAAAATTAAAATCTCAGACCCTGAAGCAGGTCCTGCACATAATTTCACTGAATAGGGAGCATCCTCAGTGCTGTGCTCATGGCTGTCAGCCTTGGCACAGTTTAGCTTCACAACAGCCACATGAACAAGAGTTGCTCCAAAGTGCTCGATGGTGTGTCTAACCACTTATGGGTGCATGCCCAGAGGGCTGTAAGCAGATCATGGGATTCAGAAGCAATGCTGTTTGTTCACTTCCCAATTCAAATCTCTAAGTGATTGCAGTTATTTCCTATTCCGAGAACAAGGAAATACAGGTGTAGGCAGAGTGTGGTGCATTTGTAATGGCAATTACAGTTACCGTGACATTAATGTTATAGAGAGGCATGACATATTTTTGCCTTTCAGTTAGCTGAAAAGTCCCTACTTTATACTTCCCAAGGTGAAAAACTAGATCCTACACTGGCTAAAGTGCAATTTCCAGATTCACCTGAAGCATGCCAAAATATATACATGAAATACTCATGTGACTTAAGAACAAGAAGAAACTTAAAATCAAGATAAACTAGTTTCAACTATTCTCCAGCAAATATAGACTCCTGCCAAACACAGATAACTATTTAGTCAAAAATTTTATGAAAGCACTCAGGTGCAGCAGAGTCTAGTTACTAGATCTAGTAGTAGTTACTGATGGTTAATACTACCCTACCTCTGGAAATTCTTCCTGCTCATCCTATGTAGGGTATTTTAGCCACAACTAGGAGCATGTTCTTCCTCTTCTAGACATAAAACATTGTGCCATTCACTATTTTCAGTCCTCACTTCTCAAAGTGCAGAGTGTGATGCCAAGGGAGTGGGAGTCAGTGAAGAACATGTGCTTCTAGACCAGCAGACTTTTGATAGCTTACAGTATTATCAGGGCTGCAATTCATCCACTTTGCTGACAAGTTAAGGATACAGCTTTCACAAGCTATTGGAAGCTCCACTCACCAGTGCCAGCGGAGAACCTGTGTTTTTATCTGTTCATCAGTATCTTTTTCTTCTTTAAAAAAAAAAAAATAAATTATTCCTTCCTATTAGGTTAGTATTTATGTACACAAATTATTATTTCTTACTAACCTACAGTCTCCATGGGGCTTTCTACTACTAGAATCAGACCATCATCAACATTCCAGTTTGGGCAGGGGCTCTGCTCCTTCCCTGAGGTGCAAGACTTTGCACAAGTGGCAAAGCAGGGAGGCATCAGCACCAAAACCATCCCTGACAGTCCTGGCACTTGCGTATTAACTGCTTCTATGGTGACCACTTAACTCCAACATACTGAATTCTGAGGGTGAAAAAAAAAATCCCACAACCCAAACAGAACAGCATCCCTAAACAGCCTTATATCTCACTTCTCGTGGGTTTTTTTCCTCTCTGAGCATTACCATGCTCTGATTTTGATCGTTTAAAATTTTTGCATCCCTTAGGTTGTATTCTCTCACTACAGAATAACTCTTGTGATAGGTGAACTGGAAACAAGCGTGGGCTTCCTCACAGCCACTTGCCATCAAAGTGTCCTGTGCTAAGCAGCAAGCTGTGCAATCAAATGGAAGGAAGCACTAAAGTCCACTTTTCCCTTATCCCTTCCCCATGGCAACCTGATCAAGAACAGTGACCCCCAGCAGCACAGCTGAGTCCTGAAACCATGCTGAATTACTCATAAAGAGCATCTCCTGACCCCAACCAGCAGAACCCAGTGGAAATACATGACCTGTAACTGCAGAACCCCTTGTCCGACTTTTCGTTTGTACTGTATACAGCCAACATGGGTCAGACCTTCTCAGGAAGCTGGCTTAATGATTTTCAAATCTAATTTAAAGTGAATCAGTGAACCCAGAACTATTCAGCAGACAGGTTCTGCAATTAGAGGGATTTACATTAAGCATTCAAAAAAAACCCTGAAGAAATATCACACCTCCTTGAATTAGGTATTGAAATAAAATACTTTCTCTCATGGCTGACCTTTGTTAGTTACATGATGATGAGTCATTAAGCTAGCAAATTAGCTACTCATAGCTGTTGACAGGGTCAGCAAGATATCTACCACATTTTTAAACAAAAATAAAATCATCATGTAAGTATTGTCATATGTACTTCTTGTCCTTAGTGACATTCAGAAACCATTGGCAGCAAGTAGAGGAAAATGAAGAGATTTTCAGGTTTTCACACTCTCTACCAAGTGTAGTCAGAAATTTAGCACCATAAGCTTTGGTTAAAGAGCAGTAACAGCTATCTGTTTACTGCGCTTTCAACCACGTAAGTAATAGAATTGACCTCAGCAGTGGGTAAAAAAAAGGACCAAGCTCTCTTAAACTCCCTACCTGAGTTAATATTGGTTCAGTGAAACTGCAGCCTATTTTAGAATGCTTCTGCACAACCATCTCTTTGTCTTGTGGCACAAGGTAGGCCAATAGTTCATTACCGGAACACTGGTTCTGTGATTAACTCTTTCTTACAACTATATTAGTAATTTGGAGCACAGCTGATCAGGGCCCTGAATGCATTTTTGAGTGAGAACACTTTACAGTTAACAACTCTAATAAATGCATATGAACAGGATTTTAGTACCAGAATGAAGCTTAAAGGTTCCTGTTTAGCAGACTTGGTTTGTCTTAACATCTGCTATTTAGTCTATGGGCTGCTCCCAAGGCAACATCCATTGGATCACAGCTGATCTACATAGTTAAACATTGCTGTGGTCATTGCAGGCACTCAAATGAGCAATATGATTAAAACTGGTTTTGGCCATCCCAATTTAATCCTTTCCTATCGTCAGCATGTCCACATATGGCTTCAGCAGTGCAGAGCACTGTGCCTTAAATGCACAGCATGCTATGGAAATATTTCAGATAAGAAAAAAAATAACAGAAATATTTTTTGCTACAAAGACTTCTAAATTTTAAAGCAGTTTCTCTTTTGCTTATGTAGTTTCACCTTTTCTCTTCTGTTGAAGGCCTTTTGGCATTTGTGCTGGTCCTCTGAATCTAACTATTTTGCCTCTCTTCCAGTATGTTACCCAACTCTGTTGTTCCTTCCACTATTTGGCATTTGCTTTGGAATTATGTTTGTCCATCTGTTATTTGTCCTTTTGGTGATGCGTTCTGCTGATTCCCATTTGTTCCTCTCAGCTTTCTCAACAATTTGAGCTTCTGAAGTGTGGCATCAGTCAGCTCTATCTCGGCCCAGGAGAGCGTTTGTACAGAATGACAGAAGGAGTAAAGGATGGCCTAGGCTGGTGTTTCTGGTCATTCCCACAAGCTGATTTCACTGGTTCTAGGAATGCATAGTGCAAGGGGCTTTTTTCTATTTTGGTTTCTGTTTTGCTCCTTCCATCTTTCTAGATGTTAGTAAGCAGTGTGAAATCATGAAAAGGCTGTAATGCCAGCAGATACTCTTCCAATCTTAACTGAGCTTGCAGTTTTCTGGTAGTGTTCCTTTCCCTTTGTGAACATAGATGCCCTCTTTATTAACCCTCCACAAAACTTACTGGCCTCATCTGGCCTAAGGAGAGCCACAACTCTACCTATTCTTCCCCCATCCACTGTCCCCTGTTATATCTTTTTTATCCCTTTAAAACAAACAAACAAAACAAAACCCAAATCCAAAAACCCCATGTCATGGTTTAAGTCTCTACCCCCCCCACACACAATTTTCTCACTCACTCACTCCTCTCCCTTTCTTCCCCCAGTCCCGGGGGGATGGGGAGGAGAATTAAAAGAATTCAACTTCCACAGGTTGAGATAAGAACAGTTTAGTAACTAAGGCATAACACAAATCACTACTGCTACCACCAGTAGTATTACCATACAGGAGAAATAAAAGGAAAGAGAATACAACTGCTCACCAAGCCCAACCCAGCCAGTGCACCCCCCAGCAGCGAAACCCCCAGTACCAAAAACCTGATCATGCCGTGCACCCCCAGTCCACCACCACACCCTTCCGGGTCTCTGCTCTCCTTTTTTCACATTCTGGACATGACGTGCTGTGGTATGGAATAACCTCTTTGGTCAGTTTGGGTCAGGTGTCCTGTCTCTGCTTCCTCCCAGCTCCCCCTCCTCCCTGGCATAGCATGAGACTCAGAAAGTCCTTGGCCAGACAAAACACTGCCAAGCAGGAACTGAAAACACTGGTGTTATCAGCACTGTTCCCAGGCCCAAAATCAAAAAACTCAGCTGCTGCACCAGCTACCAAGGAGAAAAATGACTGCTGCTGCTGAACCCAGGACACCCCAACTCCCTGCTTGCATTTGCTAAACATGACCTTTACTTGGCATAACTTCATTTTTTCAGGCTTAGAACATTTTGTAGACAGAATTCTAAATTTGTCAGCTTACAAGTTTCCTATGCACAGCACTATGGCATGACTAAAGGGATGCTCAGCTATTGATCAAAAACACAGATTCTGTTTACTTCCCCACCACAGCTCTGAAAGCTCATTTTAAGGTCACACTATGACCAGTCCTAATACACTGGTTTTAGCAACTATACTGGGTTAGCAGAGCTTTATTTGTCAGACAGACTCTAGGTAAGACCTTGTCTCTCTATATATATTTTCTTTGGCTTTAGACTCATTGTTCCATGCAGTCTTATTGGACAATCAATTTCCTCAGGAAAACAGAACCTAATTATTTTAAAGTGAGGATTTAGTTTGTAGCAGTTGCCTTTAGAGAGATCTGAGTTGTGTAGATGAATGAAGGATATTTACATCACTTTATTTTCATCTTTTAAATTAGGCATCAGTTAAACTATATGCACTGAACCTGTGCAATTTCTGGCCTTACCCCTCGAAAAGCCACATGAATTTTGTCAATAACAATAATAAACGGGTATTAAACAGCACTTTTCAGAGCAGGCATGTCTTTCAAAGGAAGAAACTTCCTCTTCTTCCCTCTTTCTCCCTTCCCACCCCCAAACAAAAAGCTCCCAGCTTACATAAAAGATGGGTATTAAGAATAATTTATTAAATGTTTACGATGTGGGTAGGATGCTGGTTTTGATCAAATCACAACATCAGGAAGCCCAGATTTGTAAGGAAACCCTGAACAAAACATCTATGGTATGTGCAAGCTCATTGGGGTTTGTACACAAATACTTCTGACATACAAACTGGCTGGAGTAAGAAGCCCATTCTGCTCCTGAACGTGCAAACCAAACCTGGGTCACACAGAAAATAAAGATCACTGTGCCTACAATGAAACTATCCCTGCACCTTCGGACACTCAAGTCTTCCATGTCTTGAGGGAAATGAGAGAAAACATCAGTGCTAGGTAGCACATTTAAAATTGCAAAAAAAAAGATGTGAATAGTGCGGTAATGATAAATGTATGTGGTTAATTACAGTTTCAGTGTTGATCATAAAAGGCCTTTGGAAACAAAATTATTTTAGCAACTTTCAAAGGAAAGGCCAGGTATAACCAATAACAATTGATCATTTGGTCTAACATGGTCAGCAATCATTAAAACACATCTTATTCCTATTCTTGGAATAAATAAATCCAGGAGTTGTCATCACAGTGAGAGATGTTTGCTATTGAAAGTACTAATCACTTGATACATGCAAACGTCATTATTCACACACTGCCATGTACAAGGAGATCCAGGTTATCTTTTTAGATGCTACTCTAGTGAGTGTACAATCTAATAATTTTTCTCTGCAGGAGGCTGCTTACCTTATATCATCATGTTACAAGACTTTGCACTTTTAAAATAATTAAAACATTTCAGTTTCAGCCGTGTGACATTAAAACAGCAGCAGCTATAGGAGGATTATAGTCATGGCCTCCTATACTACATGCAGGTTAAATTCAAGGGCTTGCTGGCTGCAACCTAGTTAGAAGCAGTACAAAAGTGAAATCTAACTTTGCCATTTGGTAAAAGGGAAAATAGAGGAATCTCCACAGACTACTAGCCCTGTACAGTACATAGTTAGTCAAAAGAGGGAATAGTAATTTTGCATTATAAACAAGAGCACATTCCTCTCTTTTTATTTCTGGGAGCTACAATTAAGGGATGCAAGTCATAAACCAGTGTATTATGTGATGCATTGTTTTTAATCTCGCTGCCTTGTGTTATACATCAAGTTCATATGATTCTTCAGACAGGAAAAGGCTTGTTCCATAAAAATAGAGAGTTCTGCTCCTGAAATACAAGTTCATGCACAAGCAATGTATATATCACCAAACCAGCAAACTCACTTACTTAATACACTAAACTTCAGGTTCTTCCTATATTATGTGAAATGGCTTCAAACAGGAGGCAGCTGCCAGGAAACATCACTGCTTCTTTGCTCAAGAGAGACAGGGGAAGGAAGAATGAAGAAAAAATTCCCTCGATGAATGCCACAATAGCATGTCTTTCATTATCACCCTATGTCAAGGCACTGTGTAATGTTCATTGTGCATGCATAGTAAATTACTATTTACCTGCCAGTGCCTTTGATAAGTCAGTCTTTTCTCCCTCTTTTCGTCCACACAGCATGGAACAGTGAAACCTCTTTGCCTATAATTCTTATTAAGGTGATACCTTTTCTGAATAAGAAAGTGCACACTTCCAAAGGAGGCATTCTCTTGGGTTTTTAAGGGCCATTGTTTTTATTGTTTTCCTTTTATTTCTCCCACCCTGCTGTGTTTTAATGCTATAGTGACTTCTGTGTATACAACTCTCATATTGAAATGTCTGCCACAGATATATGCAATATTAAAGAGTGCTTATGAATTTTTGACATCTAATTAGTCGCTACCCAGTTAACATGTCAAGACTCAGAGGGATTAGGGAGTCAGCCCTTTCTGAATAAGTTAAAGCTATGCCCTGTCCTTTTCATGTATTATTCTTTAATGTAGGTGGTGATTATTTTGCTGTGATTAATTGATGAAGCTCATTGGTCTGGCAAGTATTGCAGAATTCACTATTTCTCACTTTTATTTCTCTCTGTAGGGCTTTCCCACTTACTTGAAAGGAATTGGTTCTATTCGGTCTGTGAAGCCTCATTGTCTTTCCTCAATACATGCACATTGGTTTCTCTTAAGATTTTATCTATTTGATTTTATATCTTTCCTACTATGAAGGAAGAAGATAATAATGCTTGTTTTCTTTTAAGTCACACACTGCAAACAGGTTTTCTGTAAGGTGGTGTTTATTTTTAATTCTGATATAGAGCCTTTAGACAAAATTACAGATGTTTATTTACCTGGCTAAACATAGATTTGAATGTTTCTGGGTTGGCTTTTTGGAGATTTTCTTTTTTTTTTTTTTTCTCTTGGGCTTTTTTTTGTTGTTTTGTATTTTTTTTAATGCTTTACGAAGTCCCCCACATTCAACAAGGTTTGGAGGATTTTAGGGTATTCTGATCCCTGACTATAAGCAATATTTCACCCAGGAAAATGTATTTTTTTTTTATTTTTAGCATTTTGAGTGTTTTTTTTCTAAGAGATGATAATAACATTCTCTCTTGTCAGCTATGGTGAATTATATCAATTTTAACATACAAATAGAAACCTTAATTATACAATTTCTGTTTTCCATGTGCATGTTCTTTTATAAAAGGAACAAAAAAAGAGAAAAAAAAGGAATGTTGGGGCAAATCTTTAAACACCTGTAGAAATCTAAGTGATGCATATTTAAAACATTGTGATCACTCATAAATTCAGCTGTGTGTCAAGGTTTCTGCTGACCTGTGGTGCACTCCAAAGGAATGTTCCATTGATTATATACAGCTGTGGATGCTCAGAAAGAAACAGCACATATGTGTGCTTCATGGTCTGATATATTTGTTATATCCCCCTCTGTGTAAGTGGTATTGGGTTCTATATAAAGAAACAATAAAAACGTATGCTGAGCACATAATGGCTGTGCTGTTTGCCTACACAGGCACTGCGCCACCAGTATTTAACTCACTGCTTTGTAAAGCACTGGAGGATATACCTTAGCTAAGAAAGGCACAGTAAATACATACACACACACATATGGACATGCACAAAGTTCTTTTATCCATTTCTTTTTTTATTTTATTTTTTTTTCTTTTCCCTCCCTCCTTTCTAAAATACTGGAAATTCGCATCCTGCTGTATTGCACTGCTTTTTGTTCATGATTTCAGTGTAGTTGAATCAAGAGTTTTAGGCCTTGTGAAAGTGCAACCCAGTCAGGCAGTTTCTCTGAAAGGATAAAACCAGAAAAGGAATTTGCGGAGCACAATGCAGGAGGTAAACGCACAGAGATGGTTATAGAAATATTTAATCATACACTGTGTCTACTGAGAACTTTCTTCAATTTCCCTACCTCTCCATTGCAAAGGAGCTGAACAAAAGGCTGTTGCCATCTGAGTTCATTTCTGCAGCCTCCTGGTTTTATGGACAAATAATTACTTTTCACAGAGCAAAATCAATCCCATTATGAAACTCCACTATTCAAATCTGTAATTGGGACA